>CM075101.1:20930535-22130535 GCA_037576195.1 Phytoseiulus persimilis
ACGAATGAACCACACCTATATGCAGTCTAGTCCCCCATGATCGTTTCAATCAAGTTCAAAATCGAGCTAAAAATGCCGTTGGGAGTCGCAACTCAGCCTGAATTCTCGTCGTACAGATCAATGAGTCCCTGATCATGCTGCACCAGAAGCATCCGAATAACTCTCGTCTCCTCGTCCTCGGAACGACGGCGGAAGGTCGACAAATCACTGGCATTCGGGTGAGCGACGTCATCGCGAAGTTTATGCGCATCTGTAATCACGTATCATGGCTGTACGAAGTTTAGTTCGCCGTCGAAGTTAACCCACGTCAACAGATCGGTACAGGGCAGCCAGACAGACCGGCAATTTTCATCGATGGAGGCATGCACGCGAGAGAGTGGATATCGCCCGCGACGGTCATGTACTTGACTCACAAACTCCTCGAGAGCCAAGACGAGAAGCCGAGTATCCTGAATTTGACAGAAAAAGTTGACTGGTATATTTTCCCTGTGCTCAATCCCGATGGATATGAATACAGCTGGACCTCGGTAATTTCCACGTATTTTTCCAGCGAGATCGTAATTTACTGCTGATTCAGATCATCTTCGCGCGCATCGTTTATTGTGTGCTTCTCTAAATCCATACCTCTCGTTCCTCAGAATCGCCTTTGGCGGAAAAACCGACGCCAGACGCTTCCTTTAGGTCGTTTTTGCCGAGGAGTTGATCCAAACCGGAACTTCGGCGTCGGTTTCGGAAGTGAGTGAAGCCTGAAACTATACGGAGGAAACCCCGGAGCTGACTCAATATTAAACCGCACTTTTTCGAACGCAGAGCGGGGCTCGAGCGCGAATCCTTGTGCAGAGAATTTCGCGGGGTTCACGTCCTTCTCTGAGCGAGAATCTCAAGCTGTACGAACAGGAATCAACAGACTGACGGGCCGTCTCTTGGTCTATCTCAACGTGCACTCGTATGCCCAGGTGAGGACAGAGTTCGCTCATCGAGAGGATTTCTCTTTCTATGGCGAGCTGGTTGCGCTCCGCTCGCGCCACACCAATTGTCCCGATTTGAATTGATCATCTGGGATCAATACTTTCCAAGATTTCATGCTCGGTAGCCCTCCAGGAGGCAATCTGGAAATGAGGGATCCTCAACCCCCCTCTACTCTTGCAGGTTGTCATGTCTCCATACGGCCACACAAAAACGAAGACGGCGGCGTACGAGGAGCAGTTCGGTGCCATGAAAGCCTTCGTCGATGGACTGGCACATCATTTCAATGTCACCTACAAGTATGGGAACGCCGCAGATACCATGTGTGAGTTTCGAATTTCGGCAAACTTTTCGTCCCGACGCCGGTCAGCCTAGCCACGAAGGAGAACCCGACTCGAGGGCGTTGACTGATTCCGACATAGAATGAAGAAACCGGACTCTTGACCTCTTTAGGAAAAACTCTTCCAACGATTTCCAGATCACACAGCCGGAGCTGCCATCGATTGGGCGTATGACGTAGCTGGAGTTAAGTATCCAATGGTGATCGAGCTCCGAGACAAAGGGAAATTCGGCTTCATCTTACCGAATGAATTCATCATTCCTTCTGGAATGGAGATGATTGAAGGCATGAAACGGCTGGTCGAGTATCTCGACGCGAGGGACGAACTCACCATTAAACAAATCCGACCTTCGGCGCAGTGGTAGCGCTCGGAGTTTTCAAACTGTACCATCTTCCAATGCCCATACGGGACACGTTCAGGGTTTCAAAGTTTAGCTCCATTCCTAAACCTCATCTAGTAGGCGTTTTATCGTGTTTATCATCATTACCCGATTCTTTTGAAAGTACTTCTCACGTTGGATCACCGCATGATCGACATCAGAGCTAAATGGAACGGAAAGCGAGTCGCCGCCGGGGAAGGCGACAGGGATCGAACTCAATAAATCTGAAAAATTAGGTTAGTGTCGTATTTTGCCGTAGGAGGCGAACACCGCAAGTGATTTCCAATGAGTTCGGAATGGGGAAAGTCGGAAGATTGATCCTAGATTTCAGGCAACACAACGTCAACAGTCAAATCGCGGGACAGCCGATGAAAGGGCTCCTAGTATAATTCAAGCTTCCTCGGATCCCACCGATCCGGCGGGCTAATCCAAACTTTCTGTGCTGTGAATGCTGTGTGTGAATGAGATATAAGAGCTCCCAACTTGGTCAACTTAGGTCACCAGAAGCCCCGATTCCTCCAGCTGAGTATCAAGGAATGCTGAAATCCGAGATTGGAATCGACGTCCTCATGGAATCTGATCGCGGTTCCGTCATGTAGTCGATTGCGCTCAGTTTCCTCCTGGGTGAATGTCTTGCGACGAGGACCACAGAGAACCGGATATCGGGAATGGAGTGGCTCGGAAATTATTAGCTTTCTGATAAACGATTCTCATGATCTCTGAGATGGACTACTTCGAGAGCTCCGTTTTCGTACATTCTCCCAAACAACTCGGACTCCCGATGGAGGTTGATGTTGAGTTCCATCACATGACTTCGTCACGGAGATGACGGGATGCTCCGAGCCTCAAGTCGAGCCTGGAGAAGTTTTTTGTTGGAACAACCTCCTCGACGCGCCGGGAACTTCCTGTTTACCATTTTCGTCACAGTGCCATAAGCTGATTGTACGGCGCGAGCCAAGCCAGGAGTGTCCGATCCCAATGAGAGAAGAGATCCGATACGGAAATCCGATGAATTCAAGAATCGGAGAGAAGACAGCCCTCCGTTTCGGATGAATGGTGCGCGAATTCCCCGAGTGATAGATTTCAAAAGATGAGACTCTCCTCATCGACATTCACCTCTGTCACCGCTGGGCTCTCGAAAAGTATCGAGGCGATTCCTGTCCACTTTCTCCTCACAAACATAAAACAGGTAATTTGAGTCGGAGGACGTCGAGCTTGATGACTGATAAAGAGGAGAAGAAAGAGAAGTGAAGTGAAGAGTTTCCACGTACTGGTTAACGATGCCTTTCGAAGCTCCTTGCGAATCAATCAGACAATCCCGTTGTTACTCTCGTAGGACTACATTGGTGTGTGCTCCTCTGGAAACCTTGGCTTGATGCTGATTATATATCTGATACCGCTCGATCCTCTGCCGACAGAGCTACTTCTCGCCTCAACCTGGAACGAGGGTGACAGCGTCAAGGAGGAAGCTCGCTGACAAAAGAGGCCTGTCCATGATAGGAATCCACGATCAGGTTCTGCTCTCGTCCAGCAGCTTTAGCGCCGTGATTTAATATCAATACTTAGTTCATTCATGTGTCCTGAGTTTGTTCCTCCATCAGGTCCATGGCGGAGTGCTTTCTTCGCCCTTCGGAAACGTTCCGTACACTTCGTGGCCATGACCGGGTGGCTCGTTGCGAAAACCCACGCGTTTATCCGCCTTTAGAAGGAGTGATCGATTCCAAGGCCTCGCTCAGTTCTCATCAATGCAAGTTTCGTTCCATTCAATAGAAGGTGTCGAAATTCCGAGTGTATGCTTCGAAGCTAAGCCTCAGCTCCTGCTTCGTCCAAAAGAACTCTCCGCTGGGAAAGCGAGCATCTACTACCAACGTCTTCCGCAGAAACTTTGGGTTTCGCCCGCTCTCTCCCTCATTCATCTGAATTTTGGGGAAGCGCTTGTCATACAGGGGCTCTGCTCCACACCCGTTGTTACTCCTCGGATTCCATTCCTCAAAAACATAGGATTCCAACGCAGTCATACGCTGACGATCCCTCTCTCCTCAGAATTCCGAGGGAACTCACCACGTGAGAACTCCGAGGGAATCACTGTAATTTCGAATGATCCCATCGGATCGTCTAGATCACTGCATTCAAGGTCACTTCATGATTTTCGGCTCTGACCCTCTTTCGGAAATCTACTTGCTTGTTCTAAATCTAAATGTCTTCCATCGTGTATCGTTGGCGTACGAGTCGCAAACAGCATATTCGCCGAATGCGGCACATTTTGTCTATTTTTCACTCTTCTTGCGACCCCACAGCTCGCTTGCGATTGAACTCCGGCGCTCAGAACTTCCGCCCGCATTCACCCGATGAGGAACACCCACCTTCCAGTTTGGGCCCGATTTCGTTGTTTCCGTTGTTTCTGGGACCTTAGGCGCCCAGAGACAGTCTCGCTTCCGTCGCAGACCGAATGTCCCGTTTGCCCAACAGTCGGGAGCGGGTCTCCGGGAAAAACGGAATACCTACAACGCTATCGGGAAGAAGTCGATTGATCGGTTGTGCACGCGATGTATGCGGCAGAGGTTGACTCTCACGAAACTCAATTAGCTGCTCCAAAGTTCACCAAGAACATCGATCACCTCCGGCGATCATTAGCGATTGAGACTGCCGATTATACGCCGGCCACATCATTAGGAGTGCATAGCGCAATCGGGTCGCGCCCCACGGATTCCGAACGCAAGTGTTCCCATATATTTTCGCCGACATGAGCTCCCGAACACGCTTTGCGCGGCGGCCTTCGTTCAAGAACAGGAGACCCGAAGAATGTCACCCTCCACTTAGCAGCTGATCGTCAGCGGCCCTGTCATCTTCAATGTCTTGGTCCAGCGAGTCGGGCAAGACACATAGCGGCTTTCAGCTCTTGGTCGCTCGTTGCATGCCGCTCCTTGGGAATCGCGTTTCCATCGGTGGTCGGCGTCTCGCCGAGGGCGAAAATAGGTTTCCCGTCGGATGTTGAATTGGGTTTGACAAACAGTCGAAACTTTCAATCACACAGTGGTTCCGGTGTCGGACGATTCCTCCGAAGTGTTTGGGACAGCGAGCTCACTTCCTCTATTAGTGCTAATGGATGGACCATGGACGATGCAGGTCTCTGAGTTCCTCCATGCGAGTGATGGAGCGCTTCCTCGAGGCTGGAGAAGCTACTGTCAACTACGAGTGCCTCCCACGGACCGATTGTCGTTATTACGCTGTGTATCTCTAATCAGGCCCGACATCTAGCGCATTCGATTTGTGAAGAATTGTCGTCTCAGTATTGTACCGGAATCTCGCAGATAATGAACTTTTCCTCTCGGCCGAAGGAATTTTCAGTGGGGTCATTATTGCATCGGTGCGGGGAAAATCGACAAGTAATTTTCCGCATCATCCCTTGCTGATGAGCCCGGCTGAGCGGAAGACGATAAATCGGGTCGCTTACGAGATTGGAACTGCTTTCCTTGAGCCACAAAAAATCCCTCTAGGAAGATTCTCGAGCTAGTGTCTCCCTAGGGCCTCCTGAACTCACCTGAAAACCTCCCCATCCAAACGCTTTCCCTGAACCGACGCCGCCGCGCCCGGTTGTCCCGGTTCTGCGTGCAATGTCGACTCGATGCGAAGTCCGCTTTTTTGTCTACTGTAAAAGGAGAGCCGACCCCCTTTTCGCCCCTTTCCTCATAGCTTATTGGTCTGCTTGCGAGACATGAATGGAGTCATCGGAAGGCATGCTGCTGCCACAGCCGGATATCTCCTCCAAGAAAACAGTCGACTACCGCAGGAGGGCTGTGCAACCTGGAAGTTGATAGAGGGCAACAAGCGGCAGAGTTACGGCATCCTCCAATCACTAACACGGCACTTTGAGATACTGGAGTGTTGACGGAACGGGCGATCAGAGCGTTGCCCCCGAGCTTCGAGAATAAGGGGCCGCCTCCTCCTCATACTCGACTGGGACAGGTTTCAAAAATATCTTGGGTGGCCGGTCGGTTGCTGTCGATTCTGCCGAATCTCAATCGGTTCGTTCCGAACTGGGATATCCGTTCTCCAGGGACCCCTCTTGTGGCCTCTCTCCTTCGAGGACCATCCTAAGAAGCTCAGGTCCATAGAGCAAGCATAAGAATTTCTCCCGCGGTGCACCGAGCTAGTAATCAGAGAGCCCTATTTTGAAGCATAACGCACGGCTGTGCGCCGAGAGAGAAGCTCGTGCGCAGTTGGCGAGGCGAGGGAGGATTTTGGTCGGTACTTTTCATCAGGGATGTCCATCGACGATGCAGCGATCCAAAGATTCTGAATAATTCGGTTCCACAATATGCCTAACTCGTTCTGCCATGCCGTTCAATTTGAGGGTGTTGGTGGTAAGAATCGAACCCGATTACCAGTAGCGGAGCTCGAGCATCCTCTCAGAACGGTTCCGATATGTCGTCTCGTGTATGCTGCACAGCGGAATTCGTTGCGTTCCCTAGCCCGGAAGATTGAGTTCGGGGCTTTGGGGCAATCAAAAACAGTATGGCTCAAAAGCCTCACAAGAACTCAGAAACAGAAACGATCGCTCCGTCTATGCGATTTCAAGTACGAGCGTCTACACGAGCTTCATAAAGTCAATGCTCGAATATACTTATTCCTCAAAGCTATGCTACACGTAACAATCGGCCATACTTCCTATGAGGTCTCGATGATACGAATGCAGACCATTGTTGAAAGACTGCGCTCATATTGGAGCTTTGGCAGACGGAAATAGGGTATCGAATCGCACCGATCGTGTCGGAGCTGTCATACCCCTCAGGTCATCCACGCCACTAGGCTTTACGTGACAGGGAGTACAGGCGAAAATCAATCTCCAAAACTCCGACCGCGACCTCCTCCGAAGGGAAGGAGTATTCCACTTGCTGCGTCTTTAGAGCTCTTCAAGCACACCCGAATTGCTAACAGCTCTACTATATTCTATCTGAAAACATCACGAGATGGCTTACTGGAGCCGGATATGAGAGGCTGGTTACACCGTCATCAGCTAGCGAGTAAATTATACCGACGGACCGGATGCAATCCGTTCTTTGACGAGTCTAAGGCGTCCGGGGCTTTCTTCAAATTGTTCTCTCCTCCGATCCAGAACACTGGAAGCAGACCGAGTTTTAGATAATTGGTGAGCATTCTGAACAACTCGTGGACCTTCGCTCTGTGACAAGACTCCAGTTTATCGCAGGCGTATTGCATCCGGACATGGAAGTATACGTCTAAATATAAGTTTCGAGACCGTTAGCAACGGTTTCCTGGAGCTTAAGCTCAGTTTGATTGCAGAACGTTTGCCGGCAATCTCCGGAGCAACTCGCTGTCATCGGATTAGTGACCGATTCCGATTGGGACGCTAACGAGCACTCCATGTCTGACCTGTTTGCTTTATATAGCAGTGGTTCTCAAGTTCGTGACTCCCATGGACTCCCATGAAAATCGAAATCAAATCACGTCTTCTCAACTTCAGAGGATTTTAGTGGAATAAACTGATCTTCCAGCATCCGAGAACGGACCCGCAATTTCTGGTGTCATTGTATGATAAAATCAATTTCTCAAGATCTTCCACAACAGAACGATTCGAGATCATCATTGCACTGTGGTCGTATCGGACTCGTCAACTGAACCGTGGATCCCAGTGAGACTGCTATGGAGCAAGGCATCATCGATAAATCATCTCGATGCGATACCTTGATTTTACAGATTCTGCGGGCCTCACGAGCATGTCACTCCGCGCGTTCTCGAGAGTGCTCAACATTAATTTCTTGATGTACAGGCTGATCGCTGCAAGCTGAGCCACGATCATAGTTGCCCTCCCTGTTTTTCGGTTTCTTTTCCTTTGTTTGGTAGCTCTTCAAAACATTCTCCTTCACCTGTTCCGTTCAGAATATTTCGGTGCATTGCCGATAAGTTCAGACCTAGTAGAACTCCATTTCCCCCTCTGTCGACCTTCAAATTTCAACAGGCTCTCGTATCGTCAATTCTCATCGGTTCGGCGCTTCCACAGATGAGATCGATTCGTGTTGGCGTTGAGGTTAGGAGGTGGAAGCAGTAAAACATGCCTCTTGAGGAGCTATAGAATCAGGAAAACAGTTCCGAAAAACACCAAATGGCGGCTGAGTTATGGCCAGAAGGAGGGTGACCATGGTCGTGGGCCAGCTTACAGCTCCCACCGTGTTATTCGAGGATTCCGTGACCTAGAGTCCCGAGACAGCACCTGGACTCTCGGCAGATTACAGCTGGGCATCAGCAGCCAACAAAGCGAATTTGAATGTCGTTGCTGGGACCAATACCTGTCAGGAGGGAGGATCCAGTTTTCAAGGCAAAAAATCATCCCTAAGAAACAAAACTTTGGACCCGTTCGTTGAGGCGGCGGAAGGAATCCCACAATAGAGGCCAAATCTATGCCAGACGGCATATATTTGGATTTCTTCGGATTTATTCATCCGTCGGGAGGTTTCCCAGTCATCGAGATGACTCCAGGAGACCTCGAGAAAACTTGCTCGGACCTCGCGCCTCCTCGTAAACATCCAAGGATTTCAAAGCTTGCTCTAGGGAAACCTGGAGGCCCCCAACACAGGATGAGCTTCGGAGCGCGTGGCGGTTCCTCAAGCAGTCGCCGAAAGAAAATTCTTCAGGACCACTATTCTACTGAGTTCCATGAGTGATGCTCGAGAGCCATGCCGGGAATGGTCATCATTGGTGACGGTTTACTTGAAACATCGAAGGACTTATTCATTCGCTATTAATGATTCACCCGCCCAACTTCCCTCCTGTGCCAAAGATAGGTGGATATACTGAGAGGACTTATCAGTGGAATATCGTGTATAATACTGGGTGGCTCTTCTTAGTCGGGAAGTTAAGAGCCCTAGGAGGCCGGTCATTCGCCCGAAAACCGATCGACGCTATCTGATTTCCTCGGAAAACGGCAAGCGATCGTATCAAGAATTCCCATGGCGTCAATGGTGATTTTGGCCACCGAGGGCGGAAAACTGACTGAGGCTGATTTCCGGTGGAAATCAATAATCGACAGATCGACCTTGCAGCTCAATATTCGGATCATTCACCCATTTCTGAGAAATTTCCATCCGAGAAGTTACCTTCGATCCCGCCTCTATGAGGAGTTACGAGGGGGAATGCGAGGGAAAGGGGAGAGAACGAAATTAGCCCACGGGTGGGCCCTTAAGAAAAGGGTGAATACCATCGCTTGCCATTTTTCGAAGAAATGAGATAACTTTGATCGGTTCCCTGGCGAATGACCGGCTTCCTTTCGCGCCTCCAACGCGACCCCTCTGATCGGATGCATATTGACGTTTTCTCGACAACTTTCAGGAGGATCTCGAAAAAAAAATGGGTCATTCTCAAACCCATTTCCGGACCGCCTCCATATTCTCTATCGATCACTTTCTGATTTTGGAAAAAAAATCTCGAAACAAGATCGGGCTCGAAAATTCCCGACCGAAAAAAGCCACTCTCTAGTTCTTTTGGATGTATCTCCGGTCAATCGTTGTGAGCGACGGAACGTGCCATCATCGAACAGATCCAGAGTCCAAGAAAATTCTACCTCATAGAGGCTGACTTAGTCACGCGTGACGGTGATCGATGCAGATGTATCGAGAAGATCATTTCACATGTAGCAAGAAGGGCGACGCTTTATTACTCTCTAGTTGGGAGCGCTGCTAGTCATGCACTGCTTCTGAGTCTCTCATACTTTCGCAAAGTTGAGTCGTTGCTATAACACTGTGAGGATCGTCAACATGACCATGCAACTGAGGAAGGAGAACAGAACTGTGAGGTAGATGGACGACGCGATGCGGGAGAAAACCCGAGATCCGAGGGCTGGCGATGAGTTTTCAAGGGGAGCAGTTGTTTCTGCGTAAACCGCTCGATGCATGCCGCTCATGTCACATTCGAAACAGCCTTCTTGCTTAATTACTCTCGCTGTCGACTCCGACATCGTTTCTCTCAACCAATCACGGAAGTATTCGCAGATATCAGTGCTTTCTCACCGCGACGCTTCACTACCGACTTTTTGCGGTTCTGTACAAGAACTTCAATTCGAACAGACCCCAGCGAACAAAATCTCCGGCTGGCTGCTCCGCTCACGTCTGCGTAGAGCATGGGTGTCAACCGGGATGGCAGCGGAAATGTCAACTTCTCGAGGCTGAAGCACTTCCGCAGCTCAACGCAATCAGACGAAGCGAAGAAGTCTCGGCGAGTCGGCCGGAAGAATGACCGCCTCATGAGAGAAATCAGGACTCAAATCATTCCTACCATGAAGTTTGGAAGCGGCGCGAGGCGATAATTGTCAGGTTGGACAATTGACCTATCTATTATTCGACATTGAGCGAGCCTCGATCGTGATTCGATCCATTCGTCAAGTGGTGACGTTGGAGAAGATTTTGTTACTCACGAACCGAGGTAAGCTCACGCATCCATCATGGAGGTTGACGTTTAGCCTCGGTGATATATGGCGACCATGAGAATTTGGACTCCTCTACCCTGGTTGCCAGCTTCGGAGCGGAGCCCAGACGTACGCATCTTCGAAGTACCTTCTTCAGAATCGGCTTTATTTCTTGACGCAGCGCAACGGCTTCCAGACCAACAGCCTCTTGAACCGACGGACGCGAACCGTAAAGGGCGCTCCCATTGCAGAACAAACCATGGCTACGGTCGAAAATACTCCAGACTCGTCCTAGGAGACCGACCGGGTGCAGATAGCGCTGTCGTTGCCATTTCCAGATTGATCCCACCGCGGGTACCGATTGTGAAAGCTTCTCATAGAACACACATCAACAAACGATGAAATGAGGTGCAATCCCCTCGAACCGGACCGCACATCTAATACGGGCGAACAATTTCCTTCCATATTATTCATCAGAAGGATGGACATCGCTTCGACATATAATTATCCCGGAAGCAATCCATCGCTCGCTACCAATCACTCTGCTAACTCAAGAGGCTCACTCAAAGGAGTATTCAAGTCTGTACGTGAAACCTGGATCGCTACAACTGGATCCGTGAGCAGTGAAGCCGTCACTGTTTTAACCGGACTCTGCCGGTTCGGCTCGAGTCCGCTCCCAGCATCTAATTGAGCACATCAAACGCGAACGCATCTGATCGAGGTCTGTTTCATCGAAAGAGCACGACCCCGCAGACACACTGCCGTGAGGCTGCCAAGCGACTTGACACGTACAGCCTCGTGTACTCGAGATGTTTTATCCCTCTTCCTCTCGTGTCTCCCCAACATCCCTAATGAGGTAACCGGAGTGCAGGCTTCGAGGGACAGGAATCGACGACCTCTGACAGAGTCGGCTGACCAAGCCAATTCGAATGGTCGAAACCTCGTCGGGTCGAGAGTCTGATCCCATTAGAACTGATGGTCCCGACGCATTTCGCATACAGGGAGCGGCCGCTCACCCTGCGTTGGGGGGCTCAAGGTATCTATGACCTACCTTCCCACGGGGGAATCGAATCGAGGTCGGAACTTTTTGGTGTCGACTCTATTCTGCGATTTTTGTTCGAGGACTCCGGGGGCCTGGCTCAGGACGGATTCGGGAAGTGTACCGAATGCGTTCCCGCGCGAGTTTGAGTCGGAGTGATCTCACGTCGCAGGGCTGTCTCATACCCTCGGTACACGATCGCTCCTGCGTCAGGAGGATCGGAGTCGGTCTACAGCGCAGATCCGCGGCTAACTTCTCGACAACTCGATCTCATCAAAATCTCGCTTCCTTGGACTGTCGTTTGCTGCTAGCTAGCGCATCGGATCTGCGTCATCGAGGTCGTTGGGTGATTCATCTCCTGTTAAAAAGGCTCCAACGGCAATGAGCCCGATCGTGTCTGAATTTCGAGCCCGTTCGGTGTCAGTTCACGTGTTCCCGCCTGGCGATTATATTCGGGCTTCTGTGTTGTTAGCGATTTTCAAGGAAAATCCAACACGAGGCAGAGCGGCCTCCGTGGAGCCTCGTAAGCCTTTGATCGATGACAGACGCACTTTGCATTGCTACGCACGATTCAAGCGGTGGGTCGTTTTGTTTCTGTCCTGTCTTCGAACAGCACCCGAACTCTGAGGGAGACGTTTGAGTTTTTGCTGAATTCGCTCAATCCGAATCGGGTTCTTCACAGAGTCATCAAACGCCCTCTTCTCTTGGAAATCGACAAGCCCAGTGAGGGAAGGTTTGAGCAAATGCCTGGGTTGTCTCCCAAGATGCTCGGAGGAAGCAGTTAGACAAGACGTTTGCTAATGGCACAGACGATTGCAACTCCCAACCTCCAATTAACTCGGTAATTGTAGATGCTATGAAAGGAGACTGTGATTTGTGCAAGCATTCTGACTGTTACCGCTGAAAAATGGAAACTTTCTGCTCGGGGAAGTGACATGAGTGGAGAACTTTAGTCTTTGTGCAGTACAGTCATCTATATACATCAAAATCCAGTTTTCATCTGTAAGAAACGAGTAGTCTGAGATTCAAAACTCCTCCTGGTCTTAAGGAGATCTGAAAACGAGAATCGGCGAGGAAGAGCTTTTATTTATTTCACACGCTTCACACTCCATCGCCAGGAGCTTTCAACAAGTTTCTCAGAGGATGCCCTCATGCGAGTTAATCAGTAATTCAGGTCGTCGCTCTATTGGAAGTCTCTGTGATTGTGACTATAGTTCTCAACATGATACATCTACGGCGCAACATCAATGATTGTAGTTTGTTGAGGTGGAAACCCACTGTACATCACATTCACTCACGATTATCAGATCACGTCCGCCGCTCAAGGGAGGTTTCATGAGACATCGTATCGAATCCGATTCATTCATGACCCGATTTCGATTTCATTGCCTGAGCTGAGAGAGCATCAGTCAAAGATGCGCATTTGAATACGAATCTTTGAGGGAACAAACAAACAAACTGTTTGCTGTACGCGCTCCCTCTGTGTGATCGCAACGGCCTGCACCACTCCAACGGGTCGGTATTCCAGGGATACGGATACAGTGTCCTCGTTCTACACTCCGCCACTGATGCTTTCGGGAACTGATACTCACGCTAGCAATTCACTCCGTGCTTGTTTTGATCTCTCATGTCAAGCCCCCTTGATAGAAACGATCGACTTCGTCGGCTCAACGCATATTCGGTGGCTGCTCATATTATCATTAACATCGAAGCTAAATGCTCCTTTTTCTACGGAAATTAATGACTGCTCGTGCTGCCGAAAAGTTTTGTCTCCGTCGCTTGGAGCGGAGAGAGGAGCGTGCGAAAACCGAGCGACACCCTCGGAGCGGCATCCTCTTATTAGTCGGGATCCATTTGGACGGGAGGAACGGTTATGCGATCAATCGAACAAAATGTTATTGGGTTTACACAAAGAAAGAGTCAATCCAAAAAGGAGTCGCAGCGTTCCCAATATGAGGATTCCCGTGGACGTCGTCATGACGTTGATGGGATTTACACTGCGTGAGCCATTATGTCGTACACTGGAGCTTGGATGGCACAAAGGTCTTCGACAGACGCTGGATCCCGATTTTGCACATGATTTGCTTCGAGCGCTTCCATGCTCTCTCGGGACCTCGGATTCAATTGGGGCTTTACGGCAGCTTGACGCCGTGGCCCTCCGTCCTTCGTGGTGTTGTTCAACGTGATGTCGACACTGTCTCCTCGACGGGCGAGTATGGCCAAAAAGCCCCGGCGAAATCTGAGGTACACGTGATTTGTTGTTAGAACTACTGCCACTGAGTTCAGGACCTTTGCTGTTCTCGGTGGAAGCCCCCTGAGCTCGGATCATGAGAATTCAACTACGAATCTACAATTTGTTCCCAACTCGGAGGTCTCGGAGTTCAAGAACCAGACGCTCAAAACGCGAATCTCCTTTCCTAGACATTCGAAGTCAGGAATACACAATCGGGTCCGGAGACCTCGGATTCTCGAGCCTAGGTTGAATTGCTCACCTTTGGTTGAAATAAGCGTAGAAAATCGGGTTTATGCAAGAGTTCGTCATTCCGAGCCATTGCGTCAGGTGGAAGACCAGCTGAAGGAACGAGGCTATCTGGAAGAAAAGAAAACAATATCCAGCGAAAACTAGACTGAGCTTGATTCCTGAGATGCACTTGTTTTTTTTTTCCATTCCATCATCGACTAGAAACCCGACTACGCTGCAGAACGCACCCTGTCGCTTTCTGGGTATCCATAATAGAGCATGTAGCCTTGCACGAGGTAAAGGGGAGCCCATGATATGAAGAAGGTAGAAACCACGCAGATCATCATTTTTACCACCTGATGAACGATAAGACTCGGAGGTGAGCATTAACTTGCTGATGAACAGGCCACCGAAAGACGGCTTTGTACGCCTAGCGGCCGCCTGACTCCCGGACAGGTGGACGAACGGCTACCTTGAGCTTCGATCGCTGAACGACGGTCCGATTGCAGTCAGTCGATTTGTGCACACTCTCACCCGGGATCGACCGCTTCCAAACAGTTACGAAAATCATGGCGTAACTCACCGTTATGATCACGAGCGGGAACGCAAAACAGCACATGAACAAAGCGAAAATAGTAAACAAAAAACGAAAATCCTGCAAGGTTCAATATCGTTCGTAAATAATTTCCGAATGCATGACGCTATGATGGGTCGCTGAGGACTGAACATGCGGCGGAACCCGATCGAGATTTGAGGCTGGGTCGAATTTTTCAGGCTTTTTGAAATGTTTCGAGACAGCTATTGCCGATCGCGCGTGACGTACTCTCCCGACAGCTCAACTTGCAAAAACTCGCTCACCTCGGACGGATAGTTATCCAGGCAGTTCTCCCACTCCTGCTCATCGAACGCTTTGCCTACGTCTTGGTACACAGCTATCGGACTCATCAGAACGAGAGAAAAAGTCCAGATACCGGCAATGATGTGTCGAACACGATAGTGGGGTATCTGGAGTACCAGAGATTTACTACAGATTGCGACGCACCTGTGAAGTACAACTTTGTTGATGCTCGCATGATCGGTCGAAAATGTCGGTCTACTTGACTTCAAACTGGCTTCCCCGGCAGCAACACCGGTAGTCAATGCGAAAAAACGGAGGACATGAATCATAGATGAATTCCTGAGACAATATCCCCCGCAGAACCCTTCAAACTGGAGATGAGTGAGCGCGAATGACATCCAGTAGGTGGCAGGCTACGCTGTAAGACCTTTGATGTATGAAAACATAAGGGAGTAGGTGAGAGCAGAGGTTGGGAAGCTCCTTGGTTTGAATCGCTGCCCCACTCGGGGAACAATGAGCCCCCGTAGCTCTCTACTGCTCCCCAGCTCTTATTAATCGTGCGCGAGCTTTTGTTCGAGAGGCTGTGAAGTACTGCTCAGAGGAATATAAGGGATCTTGAAGTGTGCCTTGAGATTTTTCCTGCTGCTGCCGGCATGGAGATCAACAAGCCGAGATCCAGTTCTCTAAACTCACCGATCCACGGATATGACCACGAGCGTCTGGATTGACGCTGAGACGGTGACTGCCTGTAGGAACGAGGTGAGCTTGCAGAGTTCGGTGCCGAGGAGCCATGCTGCAATAGGAGGAACGTTCAGCTTTCACAGGCCAATTCGATTCGATCATGTCAGGAAATCAGTTGAAGTGAACAGAGTTCGCGAAAGACGTGGTTTTGTCCGAAGTGCTCGGGTATGGAAGCTTCCGTATATGGAACCTGTAGGATCTCTCCCACTTGGTTTGGCAGAACTGACAGAGTGTGGAACTTGCAGGCAATGGGGCGACATCGCGCGCGGTCAGGAGTTGTCAAGCACGGAGGTTGCGAACGAAAACAAACCTAATCGAACGAATCGGTGTCGGATGCGGCGAACGGAGCGGTGAAGACCTAAGGGCGGTGTATCCCGTCCGACAAGAGCTTCCGAGTCGCGTCCACTCGCTCGTTTGTAGCCCCACTCCAGTACAATCGACGAGTGAGTACAGTGAAACCTCATTACAGCGAACACCGTTGCAACAAATGTACGACACAGCGAACGCGATTTTTTTTCTGTTTGGCCCGCCGTAGGAAGCACGTCGAAGATGGCTCGGCCTCTAGAGCGAATTCCCG
This sequence comes from Phytoseiulus persimilis, assembly GCA_037576195.1. Taxonomy (NCBI): domain Eukaryota; kingdom Metazoa; phylum Arthropoda; class Arachnida; order Mesostigmata; family Phytoseiidae; genus Phytoseiulus; species Phytoseiulus persimilis. Next base: position 20,946,297 of record CM075101.1, read on the forward strand.
TTAGTACGAACAGATTTCCCCGGTCCCCCGGGGTTCGTTGTAACGAGGTTTCACTGTATTATGATTAGAGCCTGGAAGTTCAAGTGATTTTTCGGAATTATCCCATCAATCGCCCAGCATCGATTCATCGCGATGCGTGGATAATTTCGAAAAATCACATAAACTTCCAGGCTCTAATTGTGATCACCGGACTATCGAAAAGCGGTCACCAATTCATGATTGTTTCAATCTATACTGTAGAGTCTCGGTCCAAACGGAAGCCCGTGGAGCCCAGCACCGATAGAAACACATCTTTGGCGCACTCTCCCTAGTTTGACGGAAGATTGTATCGAAAACACAGGGGGGTCAAAGAAAGTCCTCTGAATAAAAGCTTCGCTGAATCAGATCCAGGAGGCGACCTCTTAAATGTATCTGAATATTTGAAGAAGCACTGTCATGTCTGATAAGGAGACTAGTACTCAGGAAACGATTTCTCTCCGATAGACGACAGGGAAAATTTTAAAGGTCGATCCCAAATGGAAGGGAGACGGATACATTCCAGTACCATTTCGATTCTCGTGTATACTCGTGAGAGTTGGAGATTCGCCCCTGATTCGAGAGTTCCCCCCACAAAGGAACGATTAGAAACTTCGGGTCCATTAACCAAGCGCGAGAGCTTATCAATCACAGCAAACCTTTCGTGAGGCCGAGCTGTTGGACCTGATGGAATATTTATCAGGAAGTCCTCCAGCTTTGCTACCCTCCGCCCCTGTCAGCGGGCGAGTTTGTCGCCTACGAACCAACCCGATCGAACTCTTCATCGAAAGTTTGGTCAGGTTTGGGATTCGGTGTGGGAATGACAACCACAGCCAACTCTTTTCTGAAATTCCCGACTTGCCATGGTTTTCCAGCTGAAATATAGTTGCGATAGTTTCTTTCATCGGAAATCGGAAATTCCGGCATCCTGAGCTCCCGTATCCACAAAACTGCTTCAGATGATATTCGGAGAATCTTCAACTCCTCTCGAGCTCACGCATCGATACCGTAGTGAACACTCGGGCCTTCAGTCAAAGACCTAGAAGGGAATCCCCACCCCCTATACTGCGAGTATCGGTTGGCCGACACCGGAGATGCACTGCACGCCGAAAAAATCCCGTGGAGGCAGCTCGAACCCTGGCTTCTTGTTACATTTGAAGAATGTTCAAGAATGCACTGTGTGTCTGGTCCAAGTCTGGAACCGATCCGCGTTGTCACTACTTCGGCGACCATTTCGTAGGTTGTAATTTCGGAACTAGGATGGGTCTCTTTCGCATGTAAATGTATGATTCATCGCATGAGTCCGAGTATATATAGGAGTGCTTCTTGTGAGTCAAGCGGAACCCTCCTGAAAAAGGATTCTCCGAAGTTTTTTCCCGCATTGCGAGGCGCATTATCGAAAACTACTTTGTCCCGAGTGAGCATCTGCTGAACCCTTGAGTTGAGGAGAACAACCACTTTTCTATTCGTGTACGTCGATTCCCGACGAAGCGCCGATGAGCCACGAGTCATAGAAGACGGGCGATTCGGCACACCATCTTCTTCCCAATTATATCTGAGAAAAGTACCCAAAAATGAGTACTCTTCCTGCTGCCGACGACTGTTCAAGGGATACGACGATTGAGGACAAGAGTGCACGAACTCTCCCAGCATCCTCTGTCGCACGAGATCACGAGGACAAGCCATCGTTGTCGGAAAGGGAAGCCCGTCCGAGTCAGAAAAGCCCGGGTGCCGCGCTCGAACCTATCAGAGGTCCGGAACGAGAAGTTGGTCCTTTGAACTTCATGAGTTGAGAGTTGGGGTGGGGGAGGAGGTTTTGTCGTGTTGGGATAGTTTCGAGGCGCCGTCTCAAGATAATAATCTCTCGCTCCCTCTCGTTTCCGAGAAGCACCCTCCTGCATTCTGCGAATTCTGTACATCTGTACGAAAAAAGAACGTCGCAGCAACAGGCAAGTCTAAGCATGTTTTGACGCTTCCATGAACCATTCGAGGTGGACCGAGGGTCCCAACTTTCCTCATTAGTGCGAGCGTATTAGCGCTGCGCGCGCTCTAAAGAGAACATCATCCAGGTACGAGGACGCAGAGAACGGCTTCATTCCGGAAACGATTTCCGGGACAGGAATCCGAGGACTTATCCACCGATCAGGCACAAGGAGACATCTCCGTTTCGACCCGCACCCGATTGAGACCGTTACAAATTGCCGAACTCACTCAACGATGCTTCCTCGTTTGAAACAATCCCCGATTGTGATATGACTGTCTTGATGTCGTTGACCAAGCGCTTGAGGCACCATACCGCTGGCTGTGGTGGCCACCACAATGTTCGATGAAGTACTCATGAACCTCGAAAACTGAGAAAGAATTCAACCGACCGGATCGAAATCCTCGACTTGGAAAATGGCGATCGAGTAAGAATGAACCGTTTCTTTCTCAACTAGCCCTTGGTACCTTTCTCAAACAGACGATGCGCGAAACAATCAGGGCATGGGCCGCTATTCAGGCCTCGATATCATCTTGTGTCCCTGTCCGTGGGGGTCTCTACAGTGTAGGGCAAAACAATAGAGGGTCGCATCGGGGAGGCATTCTCGATGTCAAGGTGCGAATGCCTCCAGCAGCCACGACCGCAATGCGTCAGGTCCGCTGGGGAGAAGCCCGGAAGGGCCTCATATTCATGACAGGAAATATTCTGTAGTGAAACTTGCGCTCCCATTCCACCTGGCGTCATCGTTCTGACACTTTGTGATCCTGCAACGCTGAAAAACCAGGTTCCATCCTCGAGACTCATTGGAGCCTCCATGCACTATCGCGAGTGCTCCCCGGACTCGATTGTAATCGCAGGAGGGAGCGCCTTGATTTCCAGAAAGTTTGAGCTCCACGGGACACATGGGGCAGCCAAGTCGGACGTGATCGCATTGGTCGACTGGACAGGGCGCGAAGTTTCGTTCAGCCAGTTTTCGAGCACGGGGCAGAATCCGCTACCGAGTTGAGAGTCTGTCGTCCTCTCGCCGACGATGTTCAGATCAGGAGTCGGTGCTTTTGGGCGCAGTATATAATGACCGGATACTCAGCTACCCTGTGACTCGAGTATCACGTTTGGTTACATCAAGCGCCAACCGGTTGCGATAATCCAGAGCTGGGACCCGAGCCCACAACCCGCGATCGGGAGAAAGAACAACATTCAATCAAATCAATGCATTCCGAAAATCAGATTGAGGATGAATTCCGTTCGAGGCGACGCACATACAGACGCTGGACCACCAGATCGGGCAAAGTCTGCGATGGGCAAAAGCTCCACCCGGAGAGTTTCATAGTCATTAAGTGGAGTGCATCGTAAGTGGGCACATCGGTTGTCACTTCAATCCCTTCTATGTACAACTCCAGTCCCTCGATCTGTTTTCTTTCTTCAGAACCCCTCGGTCAGGACACTGCAATCATTGGAAGAAGTCGTCAAAGTCGAGCACTCTGTCTGACGCCTGCTGCTACCGAGGAGGGAACGAAAAACCCAAGGGTTTGCATCCCTGCGCTCCATGATATCAGCATCATTGCACAGGAGATACAGAAGACTTTTTCAGAACGGAGCGAGGAAGACCGGGATCTGGAATGACGAAGAGAGCAGAAGAATTGATTTGCCGCGGCTCAAAATCCCTTCTGTGATCCCGTCATTTGTTTTTTCAATTTGTTGTTCGCAGTTTTTCGAAACCACTGATTCCACGACGAAATCCATGATTGTGAAGCCTCTGAAACGAGCTCGGAAACTCCTATCAACTCAAACTGAACCGACTGTTCCATAGAGAGAAGATATCACTTCCTTGCAATCGAACCACAGCGTGTCTCACACGATGTTGAACGAAGGAGCATCTCGAGCCAGGTCGGTCGGAACTTGGAAGAGTCGACTTCGAACAATTGAATATCGTACCAAGTAGCTAAGAGCGTGCCCAGAGAATCGAGGAGGCTTCTGAAGATTGGACGAAGCTCGTCCACTCCCCGACTCAAGACCCAATCGTCAATCTTTCTAAAAACGCATCCGAGAACTCAATCGAGAACAGGGTTTTGTAAGGGACAAATGAGTCCATGATGATGATGATGAATCATCTCGTGACTCCGAGATCCAAACAGGAAACAAAACTTCTTTCATTTGCCACTCTGGCTCCCAGCCAAGTTCAGAAACCCTCAGTCGAACCCAATCTCGCGGCTCCATCCGAATGACCCATACGCAATTCAGCCTGCTTGGATCTTGATACTGGATATAAACAGGTGGGGTCTCGGGAATTTCATTCGAGGCGCTGTTAGCGTTATCGCGGAAGCATACCGTTAGCGCATTCTTACGAGAAACCGTGACCTCCGAAGCAGTCGCATCGACCACATCTCGACCCACTCGAGGCTCTCCTGAGCGAAGGAAAAACATCCGATCAAGTGTTGAGCCACGGTTGATGAAGCTTGAGGAGCTCGACATCAATGCAAAGCAGTGGGGAAAACGCCCCAAAATTTTCATGGAAAAGAACACGCCGGAGTTCAATTGTTGGTATTCACGGAACAATCAGCGGCGGCACGTTGATTCGGATAAATACCTTCGTATATTGTTTGTCGTTGCAACAACTCTATCGAGGCTGTTGGTAAAAGCGGAATGTGTTTGGTCTTTTTTGTTATGGACACTCAGAGAAACTCGCGGCTCGTTCTTGCCCTCAAAGATCGTCGGTGAGGAATCGACGCGATCACATTTTCTATGAAAGGCTTCGAAGGGCCTCGGTGGACTGAAACTTCGTTTGGTCAAAACTCGTGCAGTCGGCCGAAGACCTCACGATCGTGTTCACCACTGCGCATGGATCACGAGTGCCTCTTTTTCAGCTTTCCGACTCGCTCTGGTTTGGAAGGGAGCGCTGAATACATTTGGGGGCCGTTAAAATAATTTGATTACGGTATAGGTTGGAATGCTCGTATCAGATTCTGTTTCGCTTCCAAATGGAGCGAGAAGGTCCGTTAGCTCTGCAGACGGGCGCGAAACTGGGATGGGGAGGGGGAGGGGTGTACACGAGATAAATACAGGACCACACGCAAACAGCAGTCCACCGTTCAGCTCTCGTTCAGGTCTCTACCGCGGGCAGACTTGGACATTGCCACCGGTGTCTTCGACTCCGTCCAACGGGGTTCGCGTTTGGCGTCAATCGATTAAGAAGCTATAGGTCATTGAGCTAACCAGATTCCGATACCAGCGGTATACATGCGAGCAATCGAGTCCACCTGCCACCAATTGCGCATTTGACATTCATCATGGTTGGACGGAATATTTCACCGGAATCGAATGCATCGTGGCTCAGCTCACTATTGTGAGAATTTCGTACGCTAGTACCAGCAAGCTACAATGTATCATTCGGTTCTTTCAGACGAGATACGAAACGAGTGGGCTTGGTGGAAAAAATACATTTTCGACGTTCCGGTCTCTCGAGGGTGATACAGGCACGGGGAGATTTCAGGGCTCCAGCGCCATGTTTTCTTCGCGGCTCGGCCGGATCAAGCTGCGATAAGCTCGAAGCGAAAGAACGTGTAGATCTGGGCGAATCCAGCTGAAGGTGTTCATTTTAGATCTTGCACGTCTCGGCAACACGTTTTGCAGGTTGAGTCATGTCACAGAAGAACCCACAACGACTCTTTCCAGCTTTGATGAAATTTCTAAGCGGGATTAGGCGAGTCGGGTAGACGAACGACGTTTTCTACGCAATGTATTCATCTAGGACACTTCCGATAATCCGATGATTTTTCTATCGCATCTTTTAGGTGTTCGAGAGGAGCATTGTCTTCTTTGCGCTGGAAAGTGGAACTAGTGGGTGGAATTGGTGCAACTACGATCGTTGAGAAATTCGATGTAGGAAAAATGTCGCTGGCTCAATTGATGATATCATCGGGAAGTTCATGAACCCAGCTTTCCGGTCAGCACTCTCAGTTGCCGCGACATGAGCATTCTAAGTTGTCCCATCATCAAATACCCTCAACTGCTACAAGATCGGTTTATCGCTCTCTTCCCGACTGGAGCGAGCTGGAACGTTGAAAATAACTTGGATTACCCACGTGGTGGGGAACACGATTGTAAGGTTTTCAGCTGATTGCAAGAGTTTGGGCTGGAAGCGCCGAGAACCAGCGGGGGAGCCGCTCGACTAGTGCTGGTGGCGGCGTCAACGGGTGTAGGCGCCGCAGCGTTGGAGAAGCGATCTCGATGAGTTCTCGTGTGCTCTCTGTATTTTCGGAACCTCCTCAAGTACTCACTGTCACGCACTCTCCTGAACTGGCTTTGAAGGCTTTCGGATGATCGTTGTGGATGGGAATCCTTGAACTCGAACACCTTGCACATGTGCAGTCCTCCAAGATGAGCTCAAAATCATCATTCCGATGCCGGGAGTCGTACGATTACTCGCGTTCGTCGACCTGGACGTGATCTACGCTGTCCGATTTCCGTAGAGTTCACGAAGTTTTCGTCCACTTGTCGCCCAATCGTCAGTATGAGGCGGAGATAAATGTGACGCAGGTGGCTCACGAACTCACAGCAACGATGAGAAGAACGTGGCACTCTTGGGAATTCCCTTCTTTTGCTCATCACACAGTGAAACGTTCCGTTGTCCCTGTGGACGTTTGCCCGAGACAACCCCCTCTCATAATTTTGTCCTCAATAGTAGATATGTTAGCGACCACGGCGGAGGGCCGCTCCCATTCTCCTCTACTGCTCAGCATGTGCTGAGCAAGAGTTGAGATGTTGATAAGAATAGCTGTTTGAAGCCTATTCTTCTCGGATGTCTGTTGATCTGACGCGGTCTTCCGCTACCTCCAGCCGATTTTCCACGATTTGCTTGAGTATCAGGACGTAAGTTCCGTGGGTCAGACAACACGATCGGGGTGTAGACTGGACTCTCCAGCAAGACTCCACACTCGCTCATCGAGCGGAATCTACCCAGAAGAGGTGTATGACTAATTTTCTCAATTTCGTCACGTACCCTGAATGGCCTCTGTACTCCCTCGACCTGAGCACAATGGACTGGGGCGTTCAGCCAATTCTAGAGGCCGGGGCCTGAACTACTCCTCTCGGGAAAATGAGTTCATTGGGCGGTCACTTCGTCCAGAATGGGATGGGCTGTCGATGGCAGAGCTGCGGCTCTGTATCTGGGCCGGCGGCGGGAACTACGGAGGGCTTTGAATGATAACTCACCAAAGGACTAGAGTGAAGATATCAATGGAAACTTCGTCGGAATTTATCCTTATTCTGGATTCGCACCGGTGTTGATGAGTCTCTGTCAAATCGTGTGACGTCATCGAACGTTCACTCCGGATTTGATCACGCGTTCGACGTATACTCCTTCAAGGGACGGGGAGACAAGCGCAAGGCAGCGATTACGTACTCTAGTACGATACTCGCTCACTCGCCCAAGTAAACTCAGGAACGAACATGGCTGTGCGCAAAGACTACAGAGTGGAAGAGCGAAGCGACGGAGTGTTAACCGAATCAGACACTCACATCACTCCCGTCAAGATGAGCCTCCTGTCCAGCTGAGGAACACCCTGCCCCTAGTTCGACAGTCTCCACAACTGCGTGAGTCTCAGAGCGCTTGGAACCCGATTTCATTCCTTTTCCCCTCCATAATGCTGAGTACGCCCCAATGAGGAGACCGAATCCACGGGATCCAATGCGCCCCTGACCAAAATCGAGCCATAGTCCAATACAAAGGGCCAAGGTCCAGACGTCTCTACTCCAGTGCGGGGCAAACAAAGATATGGCTCGCTCAAGGGTATCAGGCACGCGGCCTCATGAGAATAGGGTCATGTGCTTGGGTACCCAGGGGACAAAGCAGAGGTTCCAAACTTTTGGGCCGCCGGGTGGGACCGCAGCTCGGTATAGGCTCGCGTCGTATAGGCTTGGACGAAGATATGATGTACTCGCATGTGCTTCCCTGAAATCCCGGAGATGAGGAACTCATCAGACTCTTCGTTTGAGGAACTTGTTACGCATCGAACTTAGCAGGCAACGAACTTGTTACATGGCGAAATTGGCAAGTGACGAATTCGAGGTATAACGAAATTCGGACAACGAAATATGAGGATCTCGCGTCGACGGGTTTTGGTTGATGGTCATCATGACGACTGGGAGGAAGAATAGATCCCACCCAGGTTCAATACGAGAGGATTGAAATCGAGGGTCTCGCAAAAGCGGCAGTCTTGTTTCAGGCCGAGCGTATCCAAATTCGCTGTCTGATGAGCTCGTTATCTGCCAAGTTCGTCACAGGCCAATTTCGATGTCATTCCGCGTCGTCATCGGACGCGGTTTTCCGGAGTAATTCCACGAACCACACACAGCACGATGCAACTCTCAGTTTTGGAGTCACATCTGTGACTACATGTACCGAATCAGGAGAAAGACGTGGTGGAGAAAGCTAGTGCAGATAACCTTCCAGCAATGCAACTCATCGCGGACTCAATGGCACGGCTCTAGACTCTCATGTCTTTCATCCTGATGCGCTCAGTGGGAGCTTTGCTCATCGGAGCACTGACGGGAAGACGGGAATCCTACTCTCTGATTCGCTCTGCAGGGAAAGAGAGGCTTGGATTTCTCTCAAGATTTCAGCGAATCGAGTCCTGATATTTTCTCTTCTAACATGAGAAATAATCGCAAACAGTTCTGAATAAATCATCACTCAACGAATAGATTATCATCGAAACAGAGATAATCTCTGAAGAAACGCATGATATCATAGCTGCGTTCCAGGAGGGAAGAACAAGCAGCTAGTACAGGGTTCTGAAGTTATTCCTCGCGCGCGCCGCTCAGGTAGCTGCGTTTCTGTTGTTGTTCCTGCCGCCGCCACCATCTCCGTCTTTTGAAAAGACCTTTCTCCGTAATTTGCATTTTCTCGACTTGAATCGAGAATGACGTTGGCTATTCAAGATTCTCGTCCATAGCTTTCCTCATCTTGATTTCAGAATTGAAGGTGCCGTTCCTTCAAAGAGAAATGGAGAACAGTGGGCCTTGCGAAATAATTGGCATCCCATGACGTCATTCCGCATAATTTGCAGGGAAGCTTTCGGATGCCAGTGTCGAGCGGCGGTGGAGCGAATTTCGCTGAGGCTCAAGATCACTCAGACAGGCAAAACTCACACCGCTCCTACTATTTGATGGAAAGCATTTTCGAGCTGATCTTGACCCGGTCAACGGTATAGAGACATAGAGAGCAAGCTCTGCCTTGGAGGGCGAGGAGAACTTTTGGAATGTGTGTCAGGTAGCGTATCGAATCGACTATCAATTAGCACCCGTCGGATTCAGTTTGGGAAATCTTTGGAGGGGATCCCCGACAATCTCTCAACTGAGCCTTGACTGTCATTCCCTCTCTACCACGTCCTTCTGTTATGCCGATTCCCAAAAAAGTCGAACTTCGACGAGGGCTCGGGGAAGTAGTCCGCAGATTGCTGCCGTTCCGCAAGGAAGGAGTGACTGCAGGATTGTACAACTGAACATGGGTGAATGCTGTGTTTTCTCCCGGAAGGGAACTCTGAGTGTATACTTGAGTCAACAGAGGGCCCTACGTGGAGATAAAGTACTAACCCAAGTTCTCACAATTCTCACAAGCGGAACGGAGCGGCGTAATCTCGATTCTCAGAAACCTGAGGGCCCCCATTTCGATAGGTCACAAGAACTTTGGAACTTCTTAATTTGTCTGGAGTTAACATTCATGAAGCCGACTGGAGGCCTCTCGCTATGCGGTGTGTTGCATGGATTATTATCTGTATTCATCAATCCGAGTGAGTTCGGGGCTATCGTTTTCGCCGAAGAGCGATCGGTGTCGGTAGAGCCCGCTCACACCGACCCGAAAGTGGCAATCACGGATGAGGGCGCATCAACTACCATTCCCTGGTAGCGTCGGTTTGGGCAGACCCTTCGTTTGGGATTCCTAGACTTCCCTGTCGGGCACATCGATGTCCACGTCGAAATAGACACCTCGGAGACACGCTACTTCCACTGTTTTGAAAGGATATTATCTATGACGGTGATTCGGGACTCCGAAACTCGAGGTTCAAATCATTTTGAAGACGGCCTCCGGAAGACACGCAAGTCATCCGACTCCAGTCGAGCTCTGGATTGTTCGCGCCTACAACTGAGGACCGGAGCCTCGAAAGTTTGCTGTGTGGGTGACAGTGTTGGATGTCAACAGCATCAGGTTAGAGCCCGAATCTTTGGTGAACTCCTTCATGTTCTGCGAGCTCCGGAGGTCTTCATGGACTAATGGAATTCAAGAGAAGTCGAACGCTCCCGTCCCACTTATGTAACGAGATGTCGGATCAGTCCCGACGAGAGAGCTTGTTTTTCTCTATACGCCTCGCCAACCCGCAGAGACCCGAATCCCCCGCTCCCCTCCCGACACCTAAGAGATCAATCGGTTTCTTCGAATCTGTCTGGCAACGAAAGAAATCAGCTCGCTAATTCCCACACTCTGCGAGCCAGGACTGGGGAGCACTGTTCACGGAATGAGACTCACACGTGGCAATTAAACGATTCAAGTACCGCTTTTCCCGAAGAACGAGCCACGAATAGCGTCGACCTGCCAAATCGAGGGCCCTGCGTCGGATTGTCGAAACATCCGATTCGGTAGACGCGGAGGAGTCCTGGGTAGAAGATCATTCATCAATTGATTGGCGAAAGATCATTTTTCGTAATCGATAGTGCACGCTTTGCACAAATTCGATTCGGTTGCTATGAAATGAAGCACCGATACTTCGAGTGATTTCGAAAGGTTGAAATTCTCGTCCAAAAGAGTCGCCCAGCAACCGCGTGTGCACTCCAGAACACAGACGATCCGCCTCTCCGAACGGACCCAGCGCCTCTGGGCATTCTGAATCAGTATGCAACATGTGACGGTTCAGGAGCATCTACAGGGTGGTCGTTGTGAGTTGGGAACTTCCTTACTCTCTCTTCTTTTGCTCAGAACTCGGTGAAAAACCCGTCCTGGAATTTTTTGGTGTACGATATCTGGGAGGATGGCGTATCTTTTTTCTGCGAATCGGTGCAAAGTTGAATCTTGTGGATCGACTCGACGATTGCTTTCTTTCATTCTCAGCTTTGCTCAAAAAGCTGATCGACAAACTTCCCAAGTCGACCGGTCGAATTCGGAAGTGCAAGGGTCGACGAAGGATAGGAGGCTGCTCAAACGCCCGACAATTCCAGATTCCTAACTCAGGATCTGTGAGAAGGTCGAACGAACGTTCGAACCTTGACGTCAAGAGCTGACCTCTTGACAAAACGCGTCCTCGATGCATTCGCCCCGAATCTCCTCAAGGAAGCCGAATTCGAGAAATTTCCCAATGGCAAAAAGTTCTCAGATTGGTCCAAACTACCCAGCTCGAGGGCTGCTGGGTCGATTCGGTCAATTTCTCTTCCCCCTGGAAATCGAGCTTCTCCAGTTTTTTGTCCTGGGAAGAAAAACTGACGGAGCTCGATTTTCGGGCGGAGAAAAAAACGATCTTTCCGAACCATGAACTTCCTCGTCGGGTAGTTTGGACCAATCTAAGAACTTTTCGTCTCCGGAGAATGTTTCGAATTCGGATTCCCTGAGGAGGGACGGGCCGAAATGCAAAGAGGACACGATCTTGTCAGGAGGTCGATCTTGACGGGAATCAGGAGAAAAAATCCAGGATCGGATGATTTTCCACCGAGCTATGAGCAAAAGAAGACAGAGTAAAAAAGTTCCCGACTTACGATGACCACCCTGTATATGAGGAGCTGGCGTTCTCTGCCGAAAATGATCCGATTTAAGGAGCTTAGACTTCGTGGAACTATAGTTGCAGAGCGCTGAAAACACAATGATCACATGTCAATCTGAGCTGGATCGAGGTCGTTCGAGAACTCACACTACATCCGAGTGTGATATCACCAATCACAAATAAGCTCCCTGCGGGCGCTAGCCATCCTCCCTCCTCGCACGTCCGAACATTTATCACGTTTATCTCCATCTTCGAATATTACACGGTGATTCGGTGGCGTCCATTGCGGCAGTGTCAAACAGAAATTAAGATTAAGCGTTCTCTCTTGGGGCGACTCATCGATGATCAATGATGTTCCACCCACTGATAACAATCGGCACATCGTGGAAGAGATTGTGCGAACTTCAGGCAGAAGCTGCCTGAGACCTCCTGACCAAAAGTATGAGCTCCTCTGCTAGAAGCTACCAAGAAGGTTTTGGGCCCAGTCTTGAGGGCCAGCACCAACACCATTCAATTCACAAAACTAATCCCGCACAAACCCCAATGAGATCAATCAATCAATCAACTATGACCTGCATTCTGTTTTCTATCCAAGCCCATACTCTCATTTCTGTGTTTCTCCGACAGCAGGACCGTTTTCATTTGTACTCGGAGGTATCCGTTCGGAATCTCTGATCATAAGAATTCCACTCTGTTGGTCAGTCGGAAAACGGACCCTGATGCCTCAGTCTGTTGTCTCTCGGGGAGATGGCCGGATGAAACTTCGACGAAAACATCAGGAACGAGGGCTAAAGTCCCGAAGACATGCCGAGCCTGTCCCTCGGAACAAGTCAATCACGTTTTGAGCTACAACGTCGACTGAATTCGATGTTCCTTCAGGAAACTTGGACTCGATGGGAAGGTATGCAGCGCGCCTTCAAGATGGTTCCGTCAGGGTCACAAAGTTCTCCTGACTGGAAGACCCGAGACATTTGTTTTGAATTGTTTTTCGACATCCAGGTTCACTGGTGATTCGGTCTGAGAGCTGTATGACTCACGCTGTCTCTGCCGGGAAAAGAACTTGGGAAATTCCAACATGGAACCGATCGATCTGTTCGAAGTTTGCGGTGATTCCAGATCGATAATGTGGTATTCTCGAGATGCTTAAAAAATACCCGCGCGAGTCGAAGGCTCGGACAAGGACTCTCCAAGGTTATTCCGTCAGGAAATTCCTCGAGCCTTTCACCTCGCCGGAGACCTTTACGACGAGAGCCAGTTTTTCAACGAAACCTTCAATGCAGCTCAAGTCATGGCCCAAACGTAATTGCGTTGTTCGAATGGTATGGACCTGGATGTTCCACAACCACATTTCGAACGCGGTGTCGATTGCTCGACAAACCCTATAATACACACGGTTCCTACAAAGCCTCACAGTCTTCGGAAACGTGCCATACCTGCGGAATAACAGGGCTTGTGGGGAGCTCTCGCCCCACCCTGTGCAGAGATCTCCCCGTTCACGAACTCAACTTCATTGGAGCAGAACACGAACTGACCACATTCATCGTCTTCAGCCCTCTTTTGCTCGGGATTCTCTCCCAAACGGAGGCGTTTTAGGCTGAGAAGTTGCCATATATCAACATGGATAGCAGGCGCAACACAATATGCAGGCGCGATTTCTCCCCCTTTGAGCAGGACTTCACTTTCAACACATGCTATGTCAAACGTCGCGGGGCCTGTATTCCAGCGTGCCGGTCAGAAGGGGGCTATGAGGAACAGGGCGTTCATCCAGGGAGGCGTTTGATAGAGCATCCACGGCACATCCCGAGCTGGATTGGGAGGGGGAAAAACAACAGCTCCCCGAGTCCACGACGGTGAGCTTCAAAAACTCTCGAATCAATGTCGAAAATTCGTCGCAATCCTGTAGTAGCGTAGAAGTGATCAGTGCGAACTGCTATATCCCTGATTCCGGTGAGTTTCGCTTCACTTGCAACGGGAAATGGGTAACCAAAAGTACTCGACTAGTTGCGATGGAGAGCGGGTTATTTCACGGCTCGCCCAGAACATATCGCATTTGTTGAAGAGAGTCTCCACTAATGAGTGAGGCGTGCATCACAGTCGACACTCTCACTAGACTAGCTAGTTTAAGTGGCGATTCACGCGGAATCCTTCTCAATTTTAGTCGATCCGAGGTTTGAAGCTCCTATATCGTGAGAACGAATATCCCAACAACGAAATACCGATACCAAAAGCAAAGGTCAGCTCGCAAACTACAAACTGACCCAGGATACTCGCTGCCAGACCAGCTCGCGGATCGGAAGCTCGGTGCGGAAGCACTATGCTACCGGCGATCACGGAATAGGGGTCGCAGTCTTGAACACGCTCCAGTCTCCACCTGAAGCACGAACCATCGATGGAGAGCCATATTTTGCGGACATAAGGAGGAGACATCGATATTCAGTCCACTGAACATGGAGCCGCACAGAAATAAGCAAGCTGCCTGAGAAACCGTTGGATTTCGATGGTTCATGAGGAATCAGAGCACGAAAAGAGCTCTCTCTCATATCACTTCATGCTGAGCGTTCTGCTTACTCACTGCAGATTCAGTCGCTGTTGAACTTGCGTAGTCGACCGAAGTCTCGTATTAGCTCGAGTTAGACGAACCGTTCAGAGGTTTCGGCTCGTACGGCAGATCCTCAATCACACAAGCTCTGGATTCCTGAACCCCGAATACATGAGCTTCGCACAGCAAATCATTGGTTACAGTCGGATCGGTTCAATACATTCTGCCGCATCGACTATCCTTCATAACAACTCACGGTGATTGTTAACAGTTGACCGTATTCATCACTCGATATACTCGAAGTCAGTCTATAATCCTAACACGGATCTGTGATTGTCGATCAAAGATGGTGCTCGCCGAAATGAGTAGGAAGGAGGGGAAAACGGGGCCCAGGTCAATTCGCGAGGAAACATCCCGAACGTGGCAAACGTTAAACTCGAGGTCGAGTCAAGGCTTGTCCAAGCTAACCTCAAAGTAGAGGGCGACTCCTGTGTGGCGGGTGACGACGCGCCGTGGCAGTGTCAAGATGTCGCGCAACTCTCTCTCGTATTGTAGTATACTGATACGGAGCATCCGCTTCTCGAAAATCCAAACGTTGGCAAGGAGATCACACTCATCATTCCAAACAGCGTGCTCTTTCAGATAGAGAAGTGAAGTGCACCAGAATCCCGTGAACAAAAAATCTTCCGAGCGCTGGCCGCGGCGCCGATGGGTGGAGTTTCCGGGAAGCGAATGCTAGCTTTGAGTCCAATGCTTTAATACGAGTCTCCATCTGAAGATTCAGTGACGGAGTCCCTTCCGAATTTCACCGGTCGCGCCCGATTCCGAAGAGTTTCGCCTCCTCTCACGACCTTTCCGAGGAGAACCGGCCTCAGACCTTACGACAAGACTGACCGGCATTCGTGCGATCTCGAAGATAGTTCTCAAACGATACCAGGAGCTGAGCACTCTGCTAGGCTCTCATGCGAGATTTCACTCGTTACGGAATTCTCGGCGAGGGCCTCAACGGGGCTGGCTTCCAACTTGAATGCTCCAAGGGGAACCCGTCGAATACCTCTACGAGCGATTGCGTCGACGGGAGACAAGCTGTCGGACCTATCGATTCGCACATCCGTGGGGCGCAGGCGACGTCTATATAACAATTCTCTTGATCAGTGGCAGAGGATCGATTTGAACACGTTAGAGGCTCCAAAGGCGACCCATTCAAAAATAAGCTCCCTTGTACCCAGATAGTGCCGGGAACCACCGAAAGCCCCCTCGCACGGGCCACAGGGCTGCGGGGTCCGATGAGAGCCAGAACCGCTATGAGGGGGGAGGAAAACCAGGACAGATGTCGGAATGGCTATGAGAATCGTAAATGAGAGATAAATCAGTGTCAACTTTCGGGAAGTCTACTCCATGTCAACGACGGAACATGAAACTCATCGTCGCGTTGGCGCCCAATAACTGAATCAGCTTCGCACACACTTGCTTAGCTGTGATAGAGCGTATAGGGACCCCGGTATTCCACTCCCCAAAGAGCGTTGAGATCCAGCCATCAAGATAGCCATCCTTTGACTTTCCCATCATTCCTATGCGGTTGATTAGGCGAATTAATGCGAGGATCGGAATGATCGATAGAGTTGACTCGTCCTTTTCCTGCCGGGGTTCCCTAGTTCCCGCAATCGCGGAATTCGGAGAAAGCTGTCGAGGATCGCGGAAGGCTTCCACAACCCGCGAAAGGGGCCTACACTCCCAGGTAAGGAACTTTGCGGGGAGATCTCGCATGGCTCAAGGTGGCCAACGAATGTTCTCGATAGGAGTAGGACACATTTTGAATGAGCACTCGCTTTGAAGATTCCGAAGCTATACTCACGGTTGATGAGGCTGTTCAGCAAGTTCGATGGGACACAAACCAGTAGAACAATGATATCAATGCAGGCGAGATTCACAATCAGGTAATTTGTCACCGTTCGCATTCTGGGCGCGCGGATCACCACCCAAATGACACACGAGTTCCCGACGAGTCCAACGATGAACACCGAGAGATAACCCAGAATCAGGAGCACACTGATGTCGATTTCGTAACGGTAGGGCGTAAGACCGGAGGGGTTGCTTGAGGAATTCGTTGCAGACACAAGGAGCACAAATGTAGAGTTAACGTCAGTGATTCCTTGCGAGACTCCAACAATAGTTTCCGTAGGAGTACTCATTGTTGAAGCTCGGAATACCGGAGCATTGGTCACGGGAATTGATAATGAGCGACTCGTCAACCTTTGTCAAGCACGATGTGGAAGGGCATCACTAGGAGACGAATGATTTGCACCGGCTGAATAGAACTCCTTTTTAGTTTTTATTTTTGCTGTTGGTTGCCGGAAAAGAGGAGGGAACGAGCAAGCTCGACATCCCCCGCTATGTCTATAGAGTTACCAGAAAGCGGAGTCAAAGGACTACCTCCAAGTGGAAAGTGCTCTGTCCTTTCCCCAGAGCGGAGGGCAGGTTCCGTGTGTGCCCGTTCCTGCGTTGAGTTGCTCGCCTTCCGGCGGCAAGCCAGCCACTCAAGCAGTGACTCCTTGATCGGATTCCGGTTTTGCCAAAGTACTTGTTTCGCACTCGAGTAATTCTCATTGTGAATCAGTTCGATTCTCCAAAACTCTAGCTCCCTCATCCATCCGGAATACCATCACAGAAACAATTTTTCCCCACGGCGTGATTTCACAGACTGCAGGACGCCTTTGGCTTGTAACCGAAATCTGAGAACCGCTAAGAGAAAAACTACACACGATCCAACCTGTCACTCTCGGCGAATTGCTCTTTGGATTTCAACCCTACCACAGAACACGGAGCATCACCGTGATTCGAAGTTCGCGAATTGAGTTCTGAAGCAGTTGCTTCTTGTACCGCACCTTGGTGCATCCCCCCGCCTGGAATCTGAATATGCCTAAGGCCGAGAATCAAAATGATCTGTCAAGAGGGTAGATTCTTAAGAGATTTGGATCGGATCCTCCCGATATCACACTGAATATCCTAAGAAGATGGTAGGTTAGGAGCGGATTCTGCGAAGATGATGTTTGGGCGCCAAGAAGCTAGCAGACTCTCAGCTAGGAAACCCAGAGGAGTATCCCGTTCGCACAATATCTCTCTGGCAGTAGTTGAACTGAACTGTGCCTGGCCGGGCTTACCTTCATCGACAAAGGACCGGGTTTGGCCGAGTCGTATCAACTGAAGGAAAGGTTAGAAAAGATCATGCACTGACCAATGGAGGAAACGGGTTTGAAGTTCCCGGCAAATGGGAGGTTCGATCATGGTTTGGAGAACAATCACACCCGATGGTTCCTCGCCATCGGAGCGCTGATATGCTCGCTTGAGTCAAGATGAAAACATCAACAAGCAGAATGTCATTGAGCCCGAGTGTGGAGCACGAGACCAGGAAGTAATATTCCTGGAGCAAGACAGTGCGGCGATGTACAGGTCCGACGGTTTCTTCATCGGCAAATCAGTGAGGTGGCTCACGTTGTTCACGACGGTCTGCCGTTCAAGAGCAGCGAAGTGCTTCGTCGCATGGGAATCGAGGAGCAAGACATCCTCGCAAGTGCAGTTCCCCTCATGGCGAAAATTTCCCCGAAGTTCGGAACAGAGATAGATACCATGCTGGAGCAGTTCGACGATTGGCAAAATGAAGACATGTCGCGTGAGTGCAGCCCTAATACGTGAGATGTGCCCTAGCACGAACAAAGGGCGAAAAATCGTCGACTCTGATGTACAAGGTGGTCGAATTAGGTCGCGATTTGTTTTCGCCATTTTCAATCCGACTGTTATTCAGAGGTCAGTTAACGGATATCGGATTTGTTTTTTGCAAGATGTAGCTCATCTATTCGACAACAGAGCTGACCAACTGCCTCTATGGTTCCTCGTTTCATCCATCATAAAGTTGCGTATTCTATCTCCCATTGAACCGATCAGACAATTTTCGGTCGATTTTTTCGATTCGTGAATACTCGACTCCAGCCCCGGTGGACAGTTTCCGGCGAAACACCAGGAAAAAAACGATTTTTCATGACGGATTTCTCAAGTTTTGGCTCGTAAGTTCTTCCCAGTTGAGAGCGGGATGCTGGTAGCACCGGGCACTTTTTGTCGGATGAACACTCGTCCAAATCTCACCGGCCGAGATCAGCTGCGCCTCTGTGGGAAATTGGCGAGCCCTCTGAATTTGAGAGAGGAAGAAATTTGCCAATTCTCGAGAAACAGATAATGAAACGAAACAGAGTAGAGGCGACTAATGGGCTCCACAATTCAGTGGAATAACGGCGCTACATTCAAGAGACGGAAGTTCCGGAATCCGGCCGCTGAGCTCTGGATAACAGTCAAAAGAGGAATGGCCAAAAAAAAATCCTGACCTCATTTTACCACCCTGTACAATTAGTGACGAGGTTGAACAGCGAATTCCATGCATATATATCGCACTAGGAGCGAAAACTGTTATCAAGAGGTTTCACTCGCTTGCCAATAGCTGTGGACGTTCACCGTCCTTGTACTCGTTAGACAACGCTGTCCGAAGAACATCGATAATGGCAACGGTTCCGCTCAAGCCATGGTAAACTTTGACCGCGGCGTCACGAATCATGATCGACATCCTTAGCTTGAATTTCGGTATAACCGCGAACACATAGGTTTTTGTCGCTGGAGATCGAAGTTGCGCGTTGGATATACGCATTGGCCTCAATTCGTGTTCTTCCGATTGCCAGGGATGCCCATGGTAATTCATGCCTATTCGGATTCATGTACCTCTGGATGAACCTGCACCCGAATCCGTCCCGAGCCGAAACTGTGAATCCATACAAGTCAGATTCCATTTTGGATCATTCAGAGCGCAGTTTAAAACACGAGTTTAGAGCCAGACCCGAAGCTGAACCCCAGGAGCTGGCACTCAGTGCGGGCCCCCGCGGACTCCGGGCGTCCATCCGAAGAGCCGGCGGCGCCTCGATGGGTTGTAAACAGGGGCCACAGAAACGGGTCTGATGCCCGGTTCCGAATATCATACCCGTGGAACCGCGTACCCGTTTCGGACCCGGGTATCCGAGGCTAGACCTCCGACGCCCGATCCGACCATATTTTTTGGAGTCCGTGGACCTGGGCCGGACCCGTGGATAGATAATCGAGTTTCGTAAGACGCCATCTTGAGTTGCGAGCATCGAGCAAACTGCTAGAGCCACGTGTTAGCGGAGCGATCTCCGGTGCCGCTTCCGCTCCCTCGATTTCACGCCACTCGCACTTTAAGTAGTTGACAACTTGAATATCATCCGCGTTCCTTTTCGTTTGACGAGTTCTCCGGCTCTGATCATGCACGGTTCAAGCTCTCAGAGCACGTTGCAGGGACGGCGGTGACCATGATGTTGAGTTGAAGCAGGATGATGGGACGAATCGGAGCGGGATCGAGAGATTCGATCCGGGCAATTCAACGATTACCTCAAAGTGCGGGACTCGTCTATTCTGAAACCATGTGAAGAGATCAGGACCTCGTAGGGCGCGTCTGGCGTAGGGCTACCTCGATCGAGTCATGCGAACCCCGTGTCGAATCTTTGTCCCGAGAGGAAAAGCTCTTCGGAATGTCGTCATTTGGGCTGACGATGGGGTCTGGCGGTCGGGGGTCGTGCCACAAAAAGACTCCGAACTTTGTTCTCCTTCACCTACGAATTCCCAGACTCCGTAAAGAATTCGACAAGTATCCTCGAGAACTTCTTCTTGTGAGTTTCAGGGCGCTTTTGTGAGCCAGTGAAAACTGGCGGTCGGCTTTTCAGCTGGCCGGATTCCACAACAGAGAAAGGAAAAGGAGGAATGAAATTGGAATCAAGTGAGCCCCCAAGAAACCCGCCAGCCTCCCGGAACATGCTTGGGAGGAATTTCTTCTCCGCTTCTGGGAACCGCACTCGCGCAGATTTTTGTGCTCCTGGGGCTCCTATTTTTTATATCGGTACTGCGGACCTCGGTCACGTTTCGGTCAAAACCGACAGGCGGCGTGACTCGCATGGAAGCATTTCGTGAGAACGACAACTCCGCTCCATACTGCTCTCAACAATGGGACTGCCAATCTCTCAAAGTCACCGGAGAACTGTCAAGAGTTCTTGATAGCAAGAAGCACGCGGGTATCGCATTTTGTCCAGAGCCTGTCCCCAGATCTTCGAAAACGAAGGTTGACACGCTCGATGAGCTTAATTATCTGCCATGGTGGATGGTGGCATCGTGGGAACCCGAGTAGTGGGAACAGTTGAAGGTCGACCCCTACACTGCACGTTCAGAAAAACGAGTATGTAGCTCCCCTCTGACAGAGAGTCGCATCGGGACTGAAGGTGAACCAGAACAGAGAAATCCTCAGAGGGTGGCCAAGGGAGAATTCAATAGCTCCTGGATTGAACGAGTTCGGAGCCCCTTGCCGAATTGAGCAGCTAGGGTGCTTTCTATTCCGAGTCCATCAGCTTTTCTTTCAACGTCATTGTGTCGAATGCGCGAGCGAGTCTCCATCCAGGAAAGAAAGGCATGCGAAACATTCGCGGAATGCTGACATCCCGCCTGGGTGGTCAATGAACGTCGAATCTAAATTACGTGGAGCCGAGAGCCATATTGATCTGTCAGTTATCTTTTCGCAATACCGATCCTGTCAGGAGGGCTGATGGTTCTCATCAAGCTGTTTCACCTAACTGCGAACAACATTCCGCCGACCCAGGCCATAGCAAGCGTTCAAATGGGCATGACTGCACATTTCGCAGGAATACAAAAAAGTCCCCGGTTACGGAAACCCTTCCTGGACAGGCTTCTCCTGGCACCGTCTGCTGAGCTAGAGCTTCGGATCAAACACGCGCTTCTACATGGGGCACGTCATTCTGTCCGAGCGCGCTAAGTCATCTGCGCTTCACAGCACCGATCCGAGTCATCGCGAGTCAAAACAAGCAGGATTCCTGTCACCCGAAAACTCGGACTTGAAAACCGGAAGCAACCTTTGGCAAATTATGCAAACATTTCCGACGGTGTCTCACTGATTCAACACTGATTTACAAAATTGAGGACACTCCGCAACGTGATGGACGTGTCCCTGGAGGTCTCCATGTCGATCTGATTATTATCAGGCAATTTAGAAGGCTCGCTGCGCTTTTGATCCATTTTTCAAGGTAGGCAGCTTCGCTCCATCATTCATGTAAACAACCGGTCCTCCCTGTTAACCATGAGTACAGCAGGGATTGGCTTCTGTTCTCCCAAGTACTCCGGTCGCACTCGTCGCAACCTCGTCCAAAATGGCACGGAGTTCTTCGTCTCTTGAGTGGATGCTGTAGCATACGAAGTTTGCACCACATATCTTAAACGTGCTGCGTCTGGCTCAGGGATCAGCTCGAGCATTCGGCATGTTTGTTCGGGCGGGTTCAAGTAGGGCGACTCGGCGACTCAATGGTTGGTTGCGGCGCGTGTCGTTTTCCCGTTGTTGTGAATTCATTCACTCGAGTTCCGAAGCATCCTCTGCTTCAAAGGGTATTTGAAACTTTACGAGTCAACCCATGAGAATGGAGCTCCTCAACTTAGAGCGGTTCTGAGAGTAGTTGAGGGAATCTTTCTCGCGTTCGAGTCCAGGCGGCCGCGGGCGGCTTCATTCCTCCCATTCCCGACTCTAATAAGTTCCGTTCCAAATATATCACTGCAAATATCTGCAACTGCTTTCCAACACTGAATGTTTACGAGCATGCGTCGTTGAATGGAACCTCCGGAGGGGAGTTTGCCCAAAGGCTCTCCATCCTCTTGTCTTGGCCAGCGAGGTTTGGATCTGCTACGGCCGTTCAGCAGTGTTGAGAGAATACGCAGTAGAGTGCTCGTCGCAATCGGCGAAAGAAGCTTTTGTCCAAAGCCGACGGGTGCGGGTGAGGAGGAATTGCTTCCTTGGACAAGCAATCGTGGATCGAATCGATTCATTCCGCTCAAGTCTTCATTCCGTACGAGGCGCCAACACGATGAAGTATTCTGCTGCTGAGAGGGATCCGTAGCTCAGACGAAGAACCGTGCACTCGTCTCTTAATGTAGGCGTACATTCTACCGGCGAGCGTTAGCTTGTTGTGCCCGAAGCTGGCCGCAACGAAACTGGAACCCCTCACAATGGTGCTTTGTGGCACTGTCGAGTACTCGCTCTGCCCCTGCCAGTCAGCGGTTCGGTTCCATGATGCTGGTCGGTATTGGGATCTAGGTGCAACGTGAGCCTACGCAGCCACTAGCTCAACTACTGAACTTGACCCCCGTGTTTCTTTATGGGCGCTGTAGCTCCACTGGTTCTCGAGATATGAGCGTTTTTAGTTCAAAAATCTATTTCTTTGGTGGGGCGCTTATCCCGGCAGGCCCTTATGGTCAGATTGACCGCGGGATGACCTCCATGGAAACTGAGCAGTAGGGTCAGGTCGGCCTCGGAATCACCTCGGCCGTCGACCCCCAGACGTCGATATCGGCCACGGTGAAGACCACTAGAGCTAGGAAGTTCAGGAATTCATCATTCTATACCTCCCATCTATCCAAGCAGGGTGATGTATGAATGAGTTTCTGAAGGCTGGGTTCATCCGTCCTCAAGCCAATTCATCAATCTATCAATGCACCTACCCATAGATCAATGGATTGATGGATGATGATTGACGAATGATGCCTGAGTTCCTCAGATCTGGTTTAAACGATTCATTTACCTGAGGGCGAGATAGGGTCAGGCCAAGGAATCGATCCGTTCTATATAGAGGTGTCCATTCGGTAATGAGGTCCGTCATGTTTGAGGAGTCCGTTGACACCGTACTCGCTAACCTGGGAGACGATAGGGCTTCGGCATGGGCCTAAATGGCATGGCATGGCTTGGGTCAGTGATAGACGCACGTCCGGTAGAGAGGGCTCTTCTCGACCTGGTTTCATTGACTGGATGAAGGAAGCAGTCATCAGAGCCGGGTAGTGAGTGAGAGGCCGATGTTCCTTCGGAAGCTCACTCTCAATTTCATCTTGCCCCGAAAAAACCATCAATCCTGGCGCTTGAGAGTTGGAGTCACCGTTTGACGCGGTTCATTCTATGAGTATCGACAGAGATCTCACGGTCGTCCGTACTCGAGCATGCAATTCCAGATGGGAGCGTTTGTTTCCAGCAGATGACAGCCCGAGACTTGGTGGAATGTTAACGAATATTCGTACTTGAAGGAGCTTTTTTCTTTAGCCCATTGGATGAAACTTTGAATCTATTGCGACGAAATCGCAACGACATAGCGCCTCCAGGGGCGTACCCAGCTTGATTTTGGGGGGCTAAGGATGTGATGAAGATGACGATCATTGTCGCGAGCTTTTCATGACCTAATCAACATGGTTTTCGAACCTGTGAATATCTTCCTGAAAACACAGAATTTTTGAGGAGCTTTTCCGTCCATCAAAGTAGAAGTCCATCCTCCCTCCTCGATATTATCGGAGAGCTGAGCTGAAGAAGCTGGAATGTTTCCGTTGGTGGTTTGTTGCCCCAGTTTCGCACAAACAGGAGATAGCTAGAATAAATTTATAAAGTTGATACTGCAATGAATGCATGATCCAAAGGATCCTGGGTTAAGCGGCACCACGGAGATCTCAACATACCATCAAAAAGTTGCTATCTGGCTCAAACAAGCTGAGAACAGCGTACTCGTGTCGAAACGACTTTGATGGATAGCTTGCGGAGCCGGTGTTCCCGATGATATTGACAGCATATTACGTTCGGAGAGAGAACATAGCGTCAGAAACACTTTCGGTGTCTCGGTGTGCTGGGACTGGATGTTTCTGATTTTTGACGTTCAGAGACTGATTCTTGCCTTGCTTATCAGCGCAGTGGAGGGCATTTTTATTCATGAAAATAATATGGCTCTCCTCCATCGCAGAGGACCGAATGAACGAAAGAAAGCGGCGAACCTGTACGTGCTCCGATAATGATTTCGTTGGTGGAATCTTGCGTTGCACGCCTCGAGAACTCATTTTCCTCCGAGACTCACAAATGGAGCCCCCGGGAAGAGCAGCTTTCCCCGAATGTAACGACTTAAACTGCCGTGACTTCGTCGGGTGGTCGGAATGATTCCATGGTGTTTGAGGAAGTCATTGGCATCTCTAACTGCTCCGGATTAAGCACCTTCACAATCAGCATATTAGCAACTCTCAAGATGAGAACTTCCACCGGTAAGGAATCCCGAAGGTGAGTATATCCTCATCTGGGAAGCCCACATGCCGCGAAAAACGTCCTGAAACGTTTGAAGTCAGAAATCTCGGGCTTAACCACGGTTGTACATTGGACTCCACAACCATGCTTTGAGACGGACGGCGGTGTGCTGAAACGAGTTCTCAGGAGTCGATCCCGCAAATTGCGAGTTTTTATGAATAAAGCCACGACTCTAGAACCACATAATCTGGTGGGAAATGTATTCTTGCTGGGAATCATCGCCCTGAGCCAATATAATCGATGGGGCGGCAACCGGACCGAACTAGCGAGTATTTCCGTTTTGGAAGAATATATTCCCCGGAATGATCGGACGTTTTTTGTTTTGCGAGGATTCGCGCCTGGATCGAGAAAATCCGATGTCTGAGTATAGCACCGCCGATTCGCGCCTGGATCGAGAAACTCCGATCCGATGTCAGTATAGCACCGCCGAATGAGTGGTTTATTGTTCGCCGCTGTACGGAAACGTCCATCCTCCACTGCAGGAAATCTACAGATCATGGGAACAATCACCCGTCAACACTCCCCGGTAAGTGGATACAGCGGATGAAAGGCGAGAGGCTCAGCGCCAAACAACCTAATTTGAGCTTCAGAAAAATTTCTCCCCAACTCCGAAGTTGACTACCTTCAGCTGAGTTCTCGAACACGCTGTAGTTTCCACAAGTCCGTCCAGAGCCAACTGAGTTGAAAGCTCGGCTTGCGGCGTGGGAGTCGTATCACCATCAGATATTTATTTCCGTAATCCGTAATACGGAAATACATGTCCAATCCCCATGCGAACGCCCGGTAGTTTAATTAGACAGCGAAAAAGGCTACCTACGGAGAGATCATGTACGGATTTCCTTTCCCAAGGGAGCTACTGATCATGGATTGTCCGTTCGAATCCTCGAAGGGCGCTCGAGGTACATACTTCGTGAGGATATTGCTCCGTCAGAATCAATCTTGTTCGAAGAACAACAAGAACAAGGAATGGGGTCGCTGAGTTGGATCACCAGGGGCCTCGCACGCCTCTCCATCGAAGTGCACAAGTTTTCATCGGGATCATACGTATCATTCGCTGCCAGTGGAGTCATAATTCAAATCCCGAATCCCAAGACATCGATTTCTCACAGAACATTTCGCTCAACGTTGCTGCCGAAGGTTCCTCATCTGAGAGATTCCAGATGTAACGTGCCTCCCGGAGTTACCTGGAGATAACTTTGAGAGATGGGATGTTCCCTTCGCGTGGGACTCCGCGGCAACATAGGTGTTTGTGAAATTTTTGGACCCGACAGCTCCCGCTTCAAAGAGTACGCGTTCGCTGGATTCCGAGTCAACCTTCCCTTGCGATGATCAGGCAGCCCCCAACATCTAACAGCGAGCTGATCTTCTGATGTTTATACATTTTCACATGAAAGGATCGCGCGTTGGAGTCATGCTATCTAGCGAGAGCAGAGAGGCATTCTCAAGATTGAGAAGAGAACTGCTTGCTGGGTTGCAATGTTCATAATTGTTAGAGTCATTTTGATTGTTGAATATTCACCATTTCGATCAATCGAGGATGATCGACATCGGTCAGCCATTAAGCACGTCACTCGATAGTCGGTACACTGAATCGAGACCAAGCTCACGACTGGGACAACGAGCAGCGAATTGGACTGACAGCGATCGATCAAACGTGACTGAGAAGCTCGGAAACCTGCTGGAAATCGGTCTTTTGATGTTCGCTTGCGCACAGTCAGGCCGAAAACAGCGCTGAATGGCTTGGAATCCGATCCCAAACAGAATGGGAATCGCCTGCGAACTGACATCGCTTCAACCGAAAGTTCCCGTCGCTCAACTTTGCTGAGAATGTTGCCCTGTGTGGCTGCATTCAATACAGCGCTGTTCCGTATTGAAACTTCATTTTCGTAGGTGCTGTCGACTTACACAGAAGGGAAGAGGATGCAGCAAAAGAGAACACTATCTTATTTGCGCGAACAACCCACCACTGAGTGCTCCACTTATTTGAAACGTCATCTGGCCCCCGAATCGAGTCAGAGAATTTGCTCTCAGCGAATGAATCGACGATCCGAGTCCGAGTGATACGAGTCGAGCAAACAGTGGTGGGACACCACTTCCCAGGGAGCGCCATATTTCGAAATGTGGTCATTTTTTTGGAAGGCGTATTTCTGGGTACTTTCGCAAATTCAGTTGTGAGCCTGGTTTGTGAGCGGCTCAACCCGAAGCTGCTGACAGCAGGTACCGCGGTTTATCTCGAGAACTTCGAACAGACTCGATCAGCCACGCCTGCTCTCGTAGAAATGCGGTACCCTTCCTCAATTGGAGTCTTTCCACCGCAAGTTAGGGTAGCACGGAACTGACGTCGATCAAGCCGGAATCGTCATTGAAAAGAAGCGACCGCAAGTTCAGATCCCTGCAGGAATTGACGACTTTGAGGAGTGACGCGAAAGTCGCCCGCTGCATTCACGAATGAGAGCTTGCATTTGTGTTCCACGAGTCAACATTCTACTGCGAGTCTGTCCAACTATTGGGGTCCAGAAGTTCCTTGAAGCTTAATGACTCAGATATTATCTTCGGTCAATCATGACGAACATCCGTTCGGACGGCTTCAAATCCAAGCTCCACCTGGGGCGAGTTCGCAAACCACATCGGTTTACGAGGAGTTATCAAAGAATTCGCTATCACAAAGCTGGGTGAACATTCGTCCGATGAGATTGGAACCGTGGAAAATCGCCCCTCCCGTATCATCAAGAATGGTGAGTGTTCTGTTGAAACCCACTCCGGAAGAGAGTTAGCCGGGAAAACATACGGAAGAAAGCGAGGCTGGTGGGCATCCAAAATTGGAAAGAGAAAAAATGAACACTAGGGGGCGCCGTTCTCGATGCCCTCACAGGGCGCCACTTGGCCTTGCTACGCCACTGCTGCAGTCCAAGCGCAGGGAATCCGGACTACATCGAGAGAGGGTATGAGCACTTGATACATGAGCTGCCAAGCCCAGCGCTCAACGGGTCCAGAAGTCTGCCTTCCAGAGAGGACAATAAGTTATTCGGGAGAGCGAGTCATATCTCAGAAGAGACCGAACATCTGTGGCAGCAGTTGAAAGATCTGGATACAGCTCTCAAAGTTCGCTGACAATGCCTATGATGATGATCGCCAAGACTCCCTCCTGAAGCTTGCCGGAGCACTCATTCTCATTCCGTACTCCGGTACCCCTCCAATCTCAGGCTCCCCAGAACCTCCCTTTCCGTACGGCCCTTGTTGCTCCGGCTTCAATTCCAATTTTCTCCTGTTCGAGAGGAGTGGGACTTCTTCCGGAGTGACGGAAGATCATAGAACGAAGCTGAGAATCTAACGGCATCGACGGAGGTGCGACTACCACCCTTGCCATTCAAAGTGAGGATTTCGACGGCAACGATCCCAGAGGAAAAAGTAGGCGACGGACGGTGCGTCTTGGCGCAGTGCGGTCGATCTCATTGCCCTACCTACTGCGACCTTGTACCTCAACTAGTACACTCAATTGAGGATCACTGGTACTGACGGAACTGCTTCGAGGACGACGGTTTGTTGGGGTGATGCACGGCTCTTGGTACGCTAACGGGAGACGGCCTTACAACCGCCCCCCCCCCCCCCCCCCCCCCCCCCCCCCAGCCGCCCGATGCTGAGTCTCGATGTCGTAGGCATAAAATACTGTACACATTCCTCGCGCCAGTCCGTCAACGAATGCGGAAACCTTCCCGTGTACTCCTCCGCGGGGCCCGTTCTCCGAGCTGGCGTATTTGCAAGAGTTCGGCGATCCCGCTCTTCTGTGTCTCAATATTTGCAGCGAATATTTCCTCCGAACTGATCATTGGTATAGCTTGTTGTTGCTCTGCAGTATGACAGCGTCATTCATGTGAGTTGGACCCCGAATGTCAGAACGAAAGCAAACGCAGCGTTTGTTAGCTAGCATAATTGAATTACTGTCCGAAACACGAACGAGTTCGTATTGGATTCGCCTCGCTCTATCATATATGATCTAATGATTAGGAGAGAGCTCGTCCACCCATCCTCACGACCTCGCGTAGCGACGAGTCGAAATGAATGTCGATTGATGGAGATGGATGCTAGTCGTCGACGTAGCTTGCTGATTAGCGTGCTTGGGAGGTCGCGGGATCGATTCACGGTTGACTCTTTTGGGCGAACTTAACTAGGACAGTGGACTTCGCCTAATGGGAACACCGGATAATCGGATCATCCGCCTATTCGGATCAGAAGTCGCATTCTGCGATCATCTCCATAGGACACGCTCCGGTTTATCGGTAAAAGGCTCCGCTTACTCATCATTTCGCCACGAGTGGAATTTTTCTCAAAATGAAAGAATGAGAAGTTTCCGCGATGGGGAACGCATAGCCGAATGGATCACTTTGTAACAGTCACGAGAGCTTGTCAGGTTCCACGGTGTCACCATTGAAACCCTAACAGTTTTCTCGAACAAAGGGACCGAGGGTTTGCCAATCTGCTTCCAGTTAAAAATCTCGGGACATTCTGGTCGATTGACGATGATGTCCACTGCCCCTCTTCGGTTGAACCTCACGAAGATGAGATCGTCCAAGAAATTGCGGTGGATCAGGCTATGTGACTCTGGTCCAGATAACGGAGAGAAGTGCCGAGGGGCGGGAAAGCCTGTGGCTGGGCATTAAAATGAGCGAAGTATAGAACTACTTCAACGGTTTTTCATGCCAGATTTAGAGGAGGAAAGTCCACGAACGTCTTCAGTTTGTGACGACCTCGTTTGTAGAGTCTTGAGGACGAAGAAGCGAAGGATTCCGATTGATAAATTCTCCGTCAAGCACTGGAAGCCCAATCGCTGTCAGATATTCCATCAACTCGTATGTTCAGGGAGAGCTTCATCGTGTTGCCTCAGGTCTCGCATGAACCTGAGCGCCTAAAGAGCCACTCGTGATCTTATAATTAGAATAGACACATTATTGGCGGAAATCCAGAATCAGGGTTATCCTTTCTCTATCTTTCGCTCAATCGGATCGTCCGTTTTACCGGATCAGGATGGTCTGGTCCTGGTGTTTACCGATTAAGCGGAGTCCACTGTACTATGAGTAGATGAGGCATCCAACCCCGAGGGGCTCCAGCGCAGTGCCATTGTAGGGAAACTGGAATGAGTCTTGCCTCTGGCTGAAAGTCTGACGCTCCCTCGACTAGATCTTTCAAGGCTGGACGCAGATGTTTGCCTTCCGAGTGGGAGTTCGGCCTCCGACTCCATCGAGAGCTCTTACTTCCCGTCCGAAGTCTTCTGATGTATTGGTCTCTCGAACACTCCCAACTTCGTCGGAGTTTTGAGTTCACGAGGAGCTCCATTGGATGTTCAATTTTGTTTGGAATCGGATATTCACTGCGAAAATGACTGCGAACCAGCCAACACACTCCCGGTTTCCGAGCTCTTTGGGGTGACCACCAAAGAACACAGCAACATTTGACTAGAACTGGGAGACAAACGAGATGAATAATAGGGTTCCTCACCCGTGGGTTGCACAGGTTCTCGCCGTCCCTTCGGTCCAAAGCCTCAAGTCGACTGGGCCGGGTCATCCGTCGGACCGACATGCGTCCTGAATTATTGATCAAACTGGACTAGTCAGCCGATTTCATAAGCCTTCTGTGACCGACATAAATAATGAACCTTGAAATAACGATGCTTCTGCGCTGACCCTAACCGCTGCATGGCCGCTAACGTCTAAGACGCCCCCACATATATATTTCAGCTCAGCATTCACAATCTCGACGGAACAATCCGCTGCATAGTTCAATCGATCGATTCTCACAATTCCAGAGCTCCCGAAGTCTTCGTCTTCGAGTCGCGCAATTGTCGTTGTATGTATTCTCAATTCATACGCTCGCCCGAGACATTATCCGGCATCGATATCTGAGGCTCATGGAGGCCATAGAGGGACAACAAACATGTCCACAGCTTGAAAGTTCAGGCATTCATCTTTCTTTAACTCCCATCTATTCATTTGAGGAGATGGATAAATGAGTGTCTGATGTCTGACTTTTATCAGTTCCCGTGACAATGAGGGACGATTCATCAATCTTCCCTTGCATCCATCCAGAAATCCATGAACTGATTATTGATGAATAATGCCTGAACTTCCTGGGCTCCACTGATGAGATTGAGATTTGACATCGTCGATAGAACGAAGATCTTGTGATTCCGGTCCGGCACGGTTCTCGGTATGGCCTGACGATATTTCCTGTACTTCTAGAAGTTGTGCGTGGAACGATAAATATTAAGTCATGGGAGATTCTCCTTGTAGTGGAACGCGGTGCCCATAAAGCAAGGACATCGAGTGCCTCGCTTACCGCGGCAGCAAAACATGGTGTTCAGCTCCTCAGCCGTACGATGTGTCGACTTTGTACTTCCAACGTATGTGGGCTTGCTTTGACATAGACTGAAAACAACGGTTGGAGAACAAAATTTTCGGGTCCTCCGACGTATCCATGAGATGAAGAATAAGGATGCAAGTGGGGTATCGATGCAACATTTTTCTCTTCTCAGTGTTGTACCAAAGGACTACCCTGTGGATTTGGACCAGATCTTGCAGGTTTTGTAGCCCGCTCTAGCAGTGAGAATACGCGACGTGACCTCTCAACGAGTCGGCCCTCTCAATAGAGCCATTTGGAAGGTTGACCAGGCTCGACCCCGAGAATTGAGGCAGGAGCTGTTCCAGCCTCCCAACTTTTGAGAGACTTCAATCGTAGTATGGAAAGCGCCCATTTCTCCAGAGTTCACTGGGGCCTGCCATCACAGCCACATGGTCGGATCCGAACTCTCGGGAGCACTCGGAGGAGGGAAGAAACCCAGGAAATACCTCTGATATCTGCTTCTATATCTTCCAAGACATCGAAGATACAGAAACACAGTATGAATTGAAAGCCATCCGAAGCAATACATCCCGGGTTCCTGATTTCATAACAACTGCATAGCAAATTCCGCGTGAGGTGAAACAAACTAAAATCACGATTTTCGAGCTTACTGCGACAGACGACCAGTACGGCGAATGGGAGACGGTACGAAAGGAACCTGAGCATGGTGAATGGGTCAAACGATGTTCTCCCGAGGTCGGTTACGAGAACACTAAGTACAAACAGCAGAATGTCGATAAATTCGGGACCCACACTATTACTACGAATATGGTATCGACCAGGGATGCCAGCTTCGGGCGGTCCATGAACCCACGAAATGTACGGCAACCGGTATCTTGGAACCACAAGCGCGTTCCAATCCTCTCGACTCGCTCGGGTATCGGTCGGCTCGTCGGTACATTCTGGGGTATCGCCAACAGCTGCAAAATTAACCCCTGAGAGGGGAATAACGCATCGATCAGTTCGCATTCAGTTGTAGTATAGTTGATTTGATTGCTCATCGTACTCTTCAATCGCTCTCAAATTGAGACCCAGTACTTGAATTGACGATAAGACAGACGGAGAGCGTAACGAATTCTAACTGTGGGTCGAGTCGATGTGCAGCCTCATCCTTCCTGCCGACCGAACGGAACCGCCTCTCGTTCCCATTCGGGACGGACCAACGCATTCGCGCGGGAATCCGATTACTCAAGCCCGTCTCGTTTCCATACCTCGGAGGAAGGAGAAATCTTTATGGCTTTATGGCTACATGTTCCCTGATGTGCCAGACAGTATGAAGACCAGAGTATCCCGCCCCATGAGCGAGCTCTGGGAAAATCGGTTGGGGAAAGAAGTAATCCCAGTAAGTTTGGTTCAAGGTATGACACACGAGCTACCAGACGTGTGTGCGTTTGGGCCCAGTTGGGCCTTGCGGCCTGCCTCGTGCTAACCGCAGTCATGTTCAGAGCAGAATTGGGCATACTCATGATTGAAATTTATCATAATCAAGCTATGTATATATCTGAATGATCATGTCTTGATTATTATTTTCATCATAATTCATGATGGATTTTGTTATGATTATCATTATAAATTGATGATCAATGATTGATGATCCCAATCAGGTCATGATTATGATTATGAATTGATGATCAATGATCGATAATCCTAATCATGATCATGATCAATAGAGATATGGTGTTCAGGCTTTAATTATTGTATTTTCACGTTGTTCCATACTTTGAGATAGATTAATGAGTGTCTGATAACTGGGTTTTTCAGTTCTCGCGGCAATAATGCATAATTCGTCCCTCTATCGATGTATCCACTAATAGATCCATGGATTGATACAGAAATCGAAACCAAGGTTGGAAACCGCCTTCACCACAATCACTCCGGTGAGGGTTCCCCGACTTGAATGAGTAATCCGGGAGTTCTCTCAGTAGGGGACTGAGAGCCGCATTCCTCGACTGCTCAAAACCATGTGACAAAGCAGATACAGCAAAGCTCTGGCAGATCGTTCGCGAATGCAGTATGTCAAGAAACCTTCCGGGCACTTTGGAATTGCTCAACAGCAACAGCCTGGCTGTCCCAATTACAGGAGGGAAGAGCTCGAGGGAAGTAAGGGCTGAATAAGGGCTCGAGACATCCTTCTCTCAGATAAAAATTCGTGTGATCGATACTCGAATCAAGTTTCGATCATCATTCATATTCACTCGGCTAATAACTAGAATCATAGTAAACTGATTATGATAAATGATCATGACGATGATCATAATTGTTCGAATTATCAGAACCATGATCACTGCCAGGATTATATAGAATTATTCAAATAATCTAAACTTGATTATGATCATACGAATAATCTCAACTCGATTATGAATATCATCGTGCCCAACTCTGCTTGAGAGTCATACAAGAATCATCCTCCCCGCATGCAAATCGTAGTGAACCTCCCATGCTCTTGCTTGGGCTGCTGAATATATCGAAGTCTCTTCCTTCCATGGGAACGGATTGAGTGTGTGATCAAGAGGAGACATGATCACCCGATGCTGATCAAGCACAGGGCAACGGTTTCTGCAAGAGCACCCGCGACGGAGTCTAGAAGGGTTCTTGTTCCGCATTCGCTGCGAGCAAGTATGCCGTACTCGTCAATATGCACGATCACTGAGACAAGCTCGAGGAAAGCCGGCGTCTGAGGCTCAGGATGCGCTCCCAGAGAACGGAGTTGGGGGCAACATGGAAACCGTGAAAAAAGGAATGGTGTGAGAACGGTTCCAGGAGGTCGGAAGTTAATTCAGTCAGGAAGTACAGGAATGGCCCCATGTCGAGCCTCACGAGTCATGACGGAACAGCTAAGGATCACGAACTTGATCGAATCCCAAGAATGATTCCGAGAATCTTTCGTCTGTTAAAAAAAGTTCAGGATCTACTGTGGGTAGTGCTCCTCCTGATCCCGAGTACCTGCGGAGGAGGGTTACCAGCGAAATGGCCGAATCCTGAACGCGACCTGTGCCCCTAGACCAGGTTTGAACACGACCTGCCCTTAGGCTTCCTCTTCGGGAGTTGTCAAACATAAGAGGATCA
Source organism: Phytoseiulus persimilis (assembly GCA_037576195.1). Taxonomy (NCBI): domain Eukaryota; kingdom Metazoa; phylum Arthropoda; class Arachnida; order Mesostigmata; family Phytoseiidae; genus Phytoseiulus; species Phytoseiulus persimilis. The sequence continues at coordinate 20,980,247 of CM075101.1, forward strand.
GGAATCCAGCTGCACTTGGCGGAATACTCGAACATGGATGCAGGTCCCGTTCGGTTCATAGTTCGAAATCGTTCAGGCTCCTCCCCCTTCCCCGACTCATGCAGTTTGAGGCGCATGTTCCCTCCGACTAGATATCTTCTATGCGAGCTTTATCACACTCAATCGACAACGCGGGCCGATAAGCGGAACTTTAGGGCTGATACAAGATATTTGCAACAGCAGCTGTCATTCTCAGAATCGGTGGTAGAAGCAAGAGGATCAGGGATTTGTAGCAAGATTCGCATTGCAGTCGAAAATTTTGCACCCTTTTCAGCGGGCGAAAGTGGATCGTCTGAGCGACAACAGCAGACAGAACATTGAGCATTGTTTGCAGTCTCTCACAAGGTGAAACGTGAGATTTTCAATAACAGAGATATGTTTGGGTCGTGATCAAACGGCAACAACGGAAAATACCCGGATAAAAAGACGACGCTTTTCAGCGACATCAAGCATTGCCTCCTTCTCCCACTCAGAAATGGCTGACAATGGACAAGAGAGATTTTCGAGGTTTGGATACCCATGTCCCTATCTTCCGCGGTAGATATTCCCTCCAATTTGCGCCAGCTCACACTCAAACGCTGAGCTGCAGTCGTTTCCGCTCGATGATCCGAGTTGGATAACCGCAATCACAGTGGACGATTCAGAACGTAATGGCAAGCTAAGGCGTCGTAAAAATGTGTGACGCGACACCATAAGGTGCCGCAGCTTCCAGCAACGTCGGAAAACTCTCACGACCTCTGGTCTAGCGTCTCTCGACCGAAGAACCGAAAGGAGCCACATGCTGAGGAGGTTCCTGAGATCAGATCCTGAGCCAGAGCGCACTCAGCTGGTTCCAGTGTTCGCGGCCAGCGATGCTGCCGTATTTCGGTGGAATACGCCTATGGTACGAATGAAAGAACTGACCCTGGATTTTCTTCGCTGAACGTCCAGTTCATCCAAGGGGACTCGTGCATGTAGCTAGTCAAGCTTTTGGTATTTTTCCCGAGGAAACGAAAGCACTCAGATCTGAAGAACCACGCTCCCTGTGTTACTGGGGTTACCGAACGACGCGACTGGAAAGAGTGAAGTTTTTCGCAGAATATTCATGCAGCAAGCTCGGAAGAAAAACGCGTGTCTTCGATCTCGGAGGATGAATTCATATTGAGAGAATGGTCACAAGACACATTTGGGGCGTACCCTAAAATCTTGCAGATAACGAACCGTTTTCTTCGATTTACTGTGAGGGAAACGGATCAGAAAACGGGCTTATCAGACAATCGAATTGTCAGATGACGAACTCGTCAGGGAACGAGCTCATCATATAGTGAATTCGGCAAACAACGTTATTATCTGCGGGATTTTAGGGTACTTCGAAAATCTCAGATTGCTCATCGGCATACCTGGAGCACCAATACTTCCTCCTTCAGCAAGAGATCTCGTGGAGAGGGACGCGACACAGCTGAACGAGGCCAGCATTTCCATTGGTCGAGTCTTGGAACTTCCTAAACATAGGTTGTATCCTTCTCCTTGTTTCATTGTGCTCGATGGAGTCCCCTAGGGACAGACCGCGTTCGTCGACAGCTGGGATCTTGGAGTGGGGGGAGCTGGGACGCAATGGCCAGCCTGGACCATCGGCTCCATGAACAGAGTTCGTGCTCCACCAATAGATGTCGCATGGCTCATCTCGAGCTCGCTAGCGAAACTTTCGAGGGGTTGGAAATCGCGGTCAGAATACTCCATAGACTTCAACGTAGTCGGCAAGCTTGTGACGATAAGCTTCGGAGAATGCGGCAGATTGACTTTCTCACGTAACAGTGCGATAAGAGACGGCGCCTTCAGAGGAGCACTATCTTCATGCTTGCAATAGGGCGATCAACCTGCGCTTAACGTCCTCGAATCGTCTCCGACACCCCGTTGAGAGCGTGAGTGGACATCCATTTTCGAATTCCGAAAACTCGGAAGTTCGATTATTTCGAGTCTTCTGCAACGCGTCAGATGCTTCGGTGTCTAGTAGAAGAGTGAATTTGACCGATGTCTGACCGAAAAATCAGTTCTCGAAACGGAGATTGATTTTCGAGTCGGAAATTAGACTCGAGAACTCATTTTTGAGTGCTCGAGATTCGTAGATGGAGGTCTGACAGGGGAAGATTCCGAATTGTACAACTCCGATTCCGACCAGATAGATTGCGATCAGTAGGCCTACCAGAGACATGAAACACGGCTGATGAAAGTTTTTCCAATGGGTAGTCGTTCACGAGCTACAGCGCCCTCAAAACTTGAAATTCAATGAATGGCCCACATCCTCATGGTCCCATCGTGAAGATCAGTCCATTTTCCCGCGAGAAGTCTCCTTGCAGTGTCCGGAGATCTTGATCAGCCCATCCCTCCGATTTCCCATTTGTTCTCTGGGGAGTCTGAACCTCGCGATGTATTGGGTGGATGCAAAAGTTCTGGGCCCCTGATTTCAATCGCTCATAACTCCGCTCCCAGGAGGCGCAGAAAGATAATAAAATATACGAAATGAGCGGGATTCGGTCGGCTTTCAGGTGGAGTCAACCGCGACATATTCTGAAAAGCACTCTGCTCACAGCATCGATTTTACTGAAAGGGTCGAAATTCGAAAAATCTTGATTTTGCAGTTCCGGCGAAACTAAGATAACGACCCCCTGTTTTCCCTCCAGAAACATGAAGTTCGTCGAAAAATAGGCGGTTTCAAAAAAACTGAGCATTTTGGCCACGTCAAAGCTTTTTTCCGCCAATTGAACGTCTCATGGTGGGATACGCTGGAATTCCCCTGGAAACTCTCAGAAGCCTCTTGGAAACGTCCTCTCAACGTCTTCATCAATGTTCGGCTCGCAAGAAGAGACCTCAGAATCAGAGTCGGATTGTCGGAATCATTTTCGTCTTCTTCAGCGACGGAAGAGTCATTTCTTTGCGACCCATTCATCGGGTATATACTCGCCGGTTGTTATCGACGGATTCTCCTTGAGGAAGGCAACCAAGTCGTCGTCACTCAGTTCGACAGGTCGGCCTGATCGTTGCTCATCGTTCAGGTATGGTTGCTGTCTTGGAACTTGGCGAACCACCTCTTCACTGTGGAAAGAGACGAAGTGGCTTCACGGATCACATGTTTCAATTGCTTCGTCTCGGCCGCTGAATTCCCCTTGAGGAACTCGTAGAGCTTAGCGCTTCGGATCAGTTGATCTCAGTTGGCAATCCCGATGTGATTGCTGGAGTTTTTGAAACTTTCATTAACTTCCAGCGTATCCCATCAATGGGACCGTTCAACTGGCGGAAAAAAAGGTCATCAAAAAAACACAAAAATATTGAATCTTCGGAAGCCGATAACTCTGCTTTGCCGAAGCCAATATGCCCATTTTTTTTTAAACCGCTCATTTTTTTACGAACTTCATGATTCCGAAGAGAAAACAGGGGGTCATAGTCTTCGTTTCGCCGGAACCGCAAAATCGCGATTTTTCGAATTTCGACCTTTTCAGTAAAATCGATCTCGTGAGCACGGTGCTTATCAAATGTCGCGGAGTTATGAGCGATTGAAATTAGGGGCCCAGAACTTTTGCATCCACCCAATAGTTCGGTTGCCGTACACGCGCGAAATTGTGCTGTATTGATCTCAATGTCCAGTTTGAGTTGGCGTCAATGCTGTCCAACCTCCGACAGATCCGCCCGAACGTGAACAGTCCGAGCGGTCCTGCCATGTCCAGGTCTTCAGTCAGAGGCTCTTGAACCTCGCCATGGCCCTTCGACTCGTACAGTTCCTCGACCCCCTAGACGTCTGCGGAATCTTTGTTCGCGAACTCCTTCACCGTTGGCGCGATATCAACCGCTAGTCTCTTCTCGACCTCTCGGCCGTCTTCCCGGGCACTTGGGGCAAGGACTCCAGCTGTGACTGGATCAGCGACAGCAGTGCATCGACTCTGGTCGGCGTAACAGTGACTGCTTCAACGACTTACCTATATTCGAACAGGGATCGCACTAAAGCTCCAGGTAATGCCGCAGAGAAAGAACAAACCGCGCGTCCAGAGAGCAGACAACTTGCTCATGAAAATGAGCCCAGAGCTTTGATAGCACCACCGTGGCGTGGCGTGATTTTCAGGACGTGGCTCAGTACCGAAGAACTTCCCCAACGATTTTCAGAGATTGCTTGGCCTTGGCTCCCACAAATCCGTCAGGCTCCGATAGGAGCCCATGTTAGATTCGAAGTTTTGAGGGCGCCGTAGATCGCGAATGACGGGCAATTGGGAGAAGTTTCATCAACCTTTTCTTCACGTCTCCATTGGGCCTACTGATCGCAATCCATCTGATTGGAATCGGAGTTGGACACTGCAGGAACTTCCCTTGTAAGCTTGAGCAACACGTGTCCTATGCATCATACGAGGAAACTGCGTTCTGAGATTCATGGCCGCCTTTGTCATGTACCGAGCCCGGATAGTCACAAAGACCAGGAGTCGATCATAGTACAGGCCGTCCTTCCAAAGCGACTCCATCGACTCGACGCAATGACGTGAAATCGTGATTGCATCTGTTGAACTCAAGTCCTCAGACCACAACATATAACTTTCTTCGCACTGTGTGTTTCCAAGTTTCCCGACAACCACATTCACAATACACTGACCCGGAATATCCGTGGTTTCATCTAGCGAGACCCTAATCTTCGATGGTCCGATCGCTGCTCGATTTCCTCCGACGATGTTGTCATACAAACATGGAACTCAGTTCCGTCGAAGCACGGAGCGCTCAGGAAACTTCATAGAAGTGTACTCGCCAAGAAACTCCCTAAGAAAGATAAAATATTTTGTGCTATGGCTTCGTGGCGGCTGGCAAACCCATCTCGAACTGATTCGTCGGCTCTTCACTAGCGATTCAGGCCAAGAGTTGCTGCTGCATTTTTGGTCTTCCGCTATCTGCACATCTCCAAGGAGTGTCTTTGTGGATTTTCGAACTCGCATGCTGATCGAACTCGGTAAGCTGTGGAAATGCCTTCGTGCACAACTTGCCGAACGAAACATCTCAGTCTCAAATCGAGGTATTTGACACAAATGCACGCACGAGGTCGACTCACGGAGGTTCCTCCTCCGGCGTTCTCTCTCTTTGGCGTCGCACAGAAAGTTCCGAACCACGACCATCTCGCTTCTTTCCACACGTTCGCTTCCCTCGCGATGCGCGTCGAGAGTTAGCTCCCTGGTGGCTTAATGGACGCCGATCCAACGCGAAGTGTCGTCGCAACGCTCGAAAAGTGTGCCTCCTGTAGAAACTCACTCGGAATTCGACGGACGGGATAGAAGATCGGGCTTCCCGAGCAGCACCAACGTGCTTTTGGGTGATGGAGGTGAACATTACCCCCGAGATTAGCTTGAAATTCATCGAATGAGCATCGAAGGAATAGCAGCGGTGGAATATGCGCGAAAATGGGAAGACAGCGGAACATGCGTGTATACGTAACGATGTTCATTTCATAGAAATCTTAGACCTATCCCTGATCATATCCTTCACTATATAGAATCGGCTTAGTCTGTCAGTTTTTCAGTCAGTTTGTCCGCACTCCGTCGAGAATTTATGGGGGTGATTCCGGGACCTATCTGACCATAACTTTTCAAGTCTGGAGGGGTTATTCCGGGGCCAATCTAACCATGCTTCCTCAAGTCTGGAGGAGTGATTCCGGGACCAATCTGACCATAACTTTCCAAGTCTGGAGGGGTGATTCCGAGACCAATCTGGCCATCCTCACTATACAGGGTGGCTTTTTTTAGTCGGGAATTTTCGAGCCCGATCTTGTTTTGGCCATAACTTCGTCAATTCCTGGACTTTTATCGAAAATGAAAGAGTGATAAATAGAGAATATCGAGGCGATCATTTTGATCCAGAGGCGGATATGATGAAAATGACCCATTTCTTTTCTCGAGGTCCTCCTAAAAACCATCGTAAAAACGTCAATATGTTTCGGATCGGACTCGTGTGGGTCGCATTCGACGCGCAAAAGGAAGCCGGTCATTCGCCAGAAAACCGATTGGAGTTATCTCGTTTCTCCGAAAAATGGCAACCGGTCGTGTCGAGAATTCCTGTGGTGTCGAGGGTGATTTTGGCGACCGAGGGCGGAATCCTGAGCGTGGGTGATTTCCGGTGAAAATAAAAAATCATCGAATCGGCCTCGCAGCTCAATATTCGGATGATTTACCCATTTCTGAGTAATTTCCAACGGGGGAGATACCTTCGATTCTGCCTCGTTGAGGAGTTACGAGAAGAAATGCGGGGAAGAGCGAGGAAAACGAAATTAGCCAATGGACAAGGCCTTGAAAAAGGGGTTGATACGATCGCTTGCCGTTCTTCGGGGAGATGAGATAACTTCGCTCGATTTTCCGGCGAATGACCGGCTTCCTTTTGCGCGTCGAATGCGACCCCCACGAGTCCGATAAATATTGACGTTTTTACGATAACTTTCAGGAGGACCTCGAAAAAAAACAATGGGTCATTTTCAAAACCATCTCCTGACCGCGACTTTCATCATATCTGCCTGAACCTTGGATCAAACCGCCTCGATATTCTCTATTTATCACTTTTTGATTTCCGAAAAAAGTCCGAGAATTGACGAAATTATGGCCAAAAGAAGATCGGGCTCGAAAATTCCCGACTAAAAAAAGCCACCCTGTATATAATCGGCCTAGTCAGTCAGTTTGTCCGCACACCTTCGAGAATATATGGGGGTGATTCCGGGACCAATCCGAACATACTCTTCAGAGTCTGGAGGGTTGATTCCGAGATCAATCTGACCATCCTCACTATGTATAATCGGCATAGCCTGTCAGTTTGTCAGCTTATCAGTTGATTTGTCAGTTTGTCCGCACTCCTTCGGGAATATATGGAGGTGATTCCGGGACCAATCTGAGCATTACTTTTCAAGTCTGTAGGGGTGATTCCGAGACCAATCTGACCGTACTTTTCAAAACGTGGAGGGGTGATTCGGGATCAATCTGACCATTACTTTCCAACTCTGGAGGGGTGATTCCGGGACCCATCTGACCATTGCTTCTCAAGTCTGAAGGGTGATTCCGAGAGCAAGCTGACCACTGCCTTCCGAGTCTGGAGGGGTGATTCCGAGACCAGTCTGAACATTACCTCCCAAGTCTTTTTTTTTGGCGGGAGGAGAAATCCCTCCGGATACAAGAGATACTCCCCAAGTCTGGAGGGGTGATTCCGAGACCAATCTGACCATACTTTTCAAAACGTGGAGGGGTGATTCGGGATCAATCTGACCATTACTTTCCAACTCTGGAGGGGTGATTCCGGGACCAATCTGACCATAGCTTCTCAAGTCTGAAGGGTGATTCCGAGAGCAAGCTGACCACTGCCTTCCGAGTCTGGAGGGGTGATTCCGAGACCAGTCTGAACATTACTTCCCGAGCCTTTTTTTTTGGCGGGAGGAGAAATCCCTTCGGATACAAGAGATACTCCCCAAGTCTGGAGGGGTGATTCCGCGACCAATCTGACCATACTTTTCAAAACCATTATGCTGACCCAGTGAAGAGAGAGAAAAGTGCCTCGATGGCAGGGAGCTCCGTCCAACAGCGCGGCCGACCGGCATTCGATATGAGACTCAGCTGAGAAGAGAGAGGTAAGGAGAGTTCTCCGGGAGTCACTTGAGATTCGCGGGCATTCAGGCATCCATTCTTAGAGAAACAATGCCCAAATATCTGCTTCCGATTCTGCGTCCTGATGAAATTGTCTTTTCGAAAGATATACATTCAACTTCGCTGAATGGGGAACTCCGCCGGGAAAGGAACGAGTAATCCGATAGAGCGTCGATCCCGTCAAACGGAATCGAATGCATTGCGACCGCTGAAAGGATGTGAGCGCGAAGTCAATTTTTGATGAAGAGCACAAAGAACTGCTAAGGAGCAATGTGAAGAATCGAACATTGCAGCCAGGTACGACGCTCTGTAAGAGCTGCTCTGCCGGACCGGCGCAGCTGAAGACGCCTGGGAGACTGTGATGAAATCATGCCAAGCGAAGCAAACAAGCGCGGAACGGAGGAGGGAAAATGTACGATTTCGTACTGTTTTGCACCCTGCTCGCTTACCCGTGGGACGTTTCCGCACAGCTTCCCAGGCCTGGGTCAAAGCTATGTTCCAAACTCTGATGATCCCCATCATTCTCCGGCTGAATTCGAGTCTGGGGGTGCTGCGAAGCCATCATCTTCATCTCGAGTGGAAGCTATCCACTCGAAACTTTCTACCCGAAGTCCGATCGATTTCTTGGGGCCAGCGTCCTCTTGGCTCATTTTCTGTGGAGGGCTGCGACCAGACCTTCTTCCACGTTCAACGGGAAGCAGGAATCCACAGTCTTGAAATGATCAAGGTTGGACCACTATGTCCTACGAATGAAAATGTTCACCGCAACTCTAACGGCCTCAAAATATCGCTTCGTTGTTTTCACTCTTGTACCGCGTCTCATTGCCCCGCAGGGAATTGAACTCCGACAATTCGCGGGTTCCGAATTCCGGAGATTCTCGGAGTAGGATCTATTTGCAGCGCAGGGAATAGAACTCCGACAGTTCGCGGGTTCCTTTTCCCGAAGATTCTCGGAGTAGAACTCCACATTTTGCCTTTTCCGTTTGGGCCAAACGGCACCTTGCCTCCGAAGAAGAGGATAGGAAGACGCGAGAATTACAACCGAATCACAGAACATTCAATCAGAACGATAGTAGAAGAGGACGCCATCTCGGAAGAGGACGCCCGATGGATGACCCGTGTCATCGTATCCATGGAAAAAAAGAGTTTTGAAGTTCTCTGAGCCATCTCGATAGATTTCAAGTGAAAGACTACGATTGAAAATCAGCAGCAACGACCAGATGGGAGAGTCCTCTACACTGTGTTAGCCCAATGAGCCCGGTAGGAAACTCTTCCTTCTCGAGGCCCTAGCGTCGGAACAAGGCCAGTGGAACACATTGAGCGTGCGAGCTTCACGAAGGATGAGATTCGCCACATTCAGGGATAATTCCCCGCTTTATTCCAAGAGTACGAGGGGATACGGCCGAATCCCATTCGTGCTTGGATGTCTCGTGACGTCTCGATCGAAGGCGTTTTCAGGGGGAGTTCCCATGAAGGCAACACAGGAAAACGGTGTCAGTTACTATGGAAGGCATTTATTTACCAGTTTCTGGTGTTTCGAGATGTTAATTGAGATCTATCCTGTGCCCGAGTCTTTTCGGATTTCACAGTTTTCCCAGTCAAATAGTTGGTCACAGCTGCATACATACAGATGAAATTGCGAGCATCTTTCGCTACAAAGTGTGCATATACAAGTTTCGTCCGGCTCGTGTCTGGTCTTTTTGTTGCACATGACGAGTTGGAAGCCGTGTGCCGCTCCTCTGGTGAAGCGATGTCTCTTCTTGAAGTTCGGCAGTTTCCAGCAATCCAATGTCATTGCAGCGCAGGAGTCGAATGCTGAATCGATGGCTTCTCTTTTCCGCTTGCAGCTTTCGACATGTTCTTGGTATGCTGTGGTCGGCGGGAGGTCAGATTTTGCTCGCAGGGTCTCGTTCATTCTGTCTGTGTTCGCGAGAGGAAAGACGAGTCTGTTCTTGCTTGATCGGTGCAGTTGTAGGCTCAGCTTGACGTACGCTGCTTTGAGTTTGTCAAACGATTCTAGCTGTGATCTGGTGAGATTTTCCCAAATGAGCTGTATTCCGTAGGATTCGATCGGCGATATCTTCAGCTCGAAGAGGGTGCGAGCGGTCTGTAGCGACAGCTCGTTCGGGCGCGGGATTGAGCTGAATGCTTTCTTCGCCTTCCTCAGCCTCTGTTCGACGTGTTTAGCGAAGTCGTTTCCGTCTCTTGGCAGCTCGATAGAAGCTCGATCGAGCAGAAACTCCTCACTTTCTCGATGGTGGCATTCCCAATCTTGAATACGTCTCCCTCGGCTTTGGGGCCTCCTCTTCCAAATTTTACGAGTTTCGTTTTTGATACATTTATGACAAGTCCATTTGCTTCCGAGTAGCTGTTCAGAGTCTTCATTGCTTTCTGAAGTTGGGTTCTCGAACGTGAAACTAGGACCGCGTCGTCCGCATACAAGGTACAGGAAACCAGGTCATGTCTTTCGGCGATCGTTCCAGGGAGATCGTTTAGGAGGATCACAAAGGCCAGGGGGGAGAAATTGTCCCCTTGTGCGAGGCCGGTCGTTTGGTGGAAGGCTGGTTGCTTCCCAACTCCATCGTCAATTGAGACAATCTCTCCTTGAAGCACTACCAGGATCAGTCGGAGCATTTTGATCGGAACACCAGCCCGCGCCATCTTTTCGAGGATGATTGTTCTTGATGCAAGGTCAAAGGCTGCCTTATAGTCAACAAATATTGCGTACAGAGGGGCCTGGCCCTTCTTGACGGCCACTCTGATCCTCTCGAGCCGTTTGCTGCAGGCTGTTATAGTTGATCTAACGCGCCTGAACCCGAATTGTTCCTCGGGTATGGCGGTTTTTGATTTCAAGAAAGTCGGTCAATCTCTCGCTGATCAGGTATTATGAGAGTTTGCTGAGGACGTTACGCTTCGCGATCCCCCTCCATGAGGTGGGTTCCAGTGGGCTTCCCTTGCCTTCGGGGATGATTGCAAGTTCACAGTTTCTCCATTTGACTGGGATGTCTCCCTTCTCAAGAAAGGCGTTGAGGAGCTTCGCGATGAGTGGTATCAGCGCTCCGCATTGCTCTAGATGTTCGTTTAAAATTTGGTCAGGTCCCGGGGCCTTGTTTCTCTGTAGGTTCTTGATGGCGCCGAAAACGTCCGCCGTAGTCAACCGAGATTCGAGTTGTTCAATCTCTCAGGTCTCTGCTGCGTCCCGCACCCATGGATGGAATCGTGTTCGTGCTTTGGTATAAGTTAGCGAAGTGATTCACCTGTTGGTCTGCCGGGATGGGGCAGTTACCTCTTGCATTCTGCTTCCTTAGCCAGCGATATGGATGTTTCAGAGCTCCGTTCATGAGCTGGAGTTCTTTGCGTTGTGCGAATTGCTCTTTCTTTCGCCTCAGCATCCTCTTGTAGGCGGCTCTCGTCAGATAGAGTTCGGTCATGTCGGGGTGTCCGGCCATAGCGAGCTGAGTCAGTGACCGCAGGCTGCTCTGGGCGTGGTAGCAGTCCTTGTCAAACCAAGGCTTCGAGCTTCGTTCCTTTCTGGTGGCGATGACACTCCTTATGATGTCAGTTATGCTAGAACTCGTGTCCTGGATGCTGATCTCGCGGTCTCCGTTTTTCGTCTCGATTCTCCGGTATCCTGCCAGGAGAGCGTCTTGGTTCAGCTCCCTGTGGAGTCTCCTTTCCCTCGGTACAGCGCTCGATGCTCAGATGCCTATCTTTAGGGCCGTGGGTATGTGTGGGGTCGTTCGATTCAAAACAGTGTCAGTTGTCGATGGATGCCCATGAGATCGGGGAAACTGTTAGTTCCCCATCAACATGGAGGCTAACCTATGGCACTCTTGCCGTTGGACTGGTAGTTTCCAAGAGAAACGCGAATAAGTGGGTGGGATACCATCACAAACACAAACCAGGCAGAAACAAATTCTCGTCGAGGGCGCGTTATCAATGCTGGGATCCGCGGCTCATCTGAGCGTCTTCGAATGTTCCGGAGAAAATGTTCCCAGAACGATTAATTTATTCGTGATTATCAAATGAACGTTTGATCCGAACCATCAGCGTGATTTGTCTGGAACTGATGACAATACGAATAAGTTCGATGCTCACCGAAGATGAAACACACTGCTGAGTAGTTTATGCTCAAACCGAATAAGGAGTCAAAACGTAGGTGACGAGTCCGAAATCCGACGAGAAGGCCAAAAGATGCAATTGTGAGTCCGACGGCCATGCCTTGTAGACCTTGCTCGAGTATCGGACGGATGACGAGAATCAGCGATCCTTCCAGTGGGAGCAGATTAGCCCAGTATAAGACGAATATACGAACGAGGAGGCCGGCCGCGTGTAGAAACAGAACCAGCAGCGGCAACAAAGGGGTGGAAACAATAATCTCAAAGTGTTCCACAACAGCTAACGCTAGCCGCGCACTCAACACGTTGGAATTGACGAGAGTCTGGAAGGCCGCATGGTGCATTGCTATCACGAAAGGGGCCTGAATGAGTAGTCTTTTGGCCCAGAACTCGAAGAGACTCATTAATCGCGATCCGTGGACGGGATCACGGATTTCCAAAGTTATTTGAGCGTGGGACGCGTTCTTTGCTGTGACAATATTCCGCCGGAAGTTCTGAAATCAAAGAGTTATGAAAGTGGCATATGAATACTGCAATCGTGGAGGAGTATACGGTCGGATGGGCGGACTGCACGCTCAGCGTTATGGAGATGTTCACCGAATCTCCATCCCAAATCTCAGTTGAAAATCGACCGAAGAGTTCGGCGTGGAACTTGCGAATACCGCGCAACGGAGCCTATGTGAGAACAACATCAAATCCTCATTCATTCGAGGAGCTGTCGAGAAGTTCCTTCCAATTTCCATCACGGCGGACGCTTCGCCTCGTTTCATACTGGCAAGGGCCTCACGCCGGTGGCTGAAAAGGCGTTGATGAATCCTGTCTCCCGGCAAGGAGTCGAGCAATGATTCCGCGAAAGTTGGATTCCCATCCGATTTCACAACAGCCAGCCTCTCGGAGACGACCGTCAATCATACGAGAGACACACACGCGAAAAATAACATTTGGAGCCGTAGTGGACGCCCAAATATTGTGCAAGGATATGCCTTGATTATATTCTTTTTGAATGCGAGGCGCAAGAGAATTCGACGCCAGGAGTCTAGGAGCATTTTGAGCAGTTCAGTTGATCCGATGGAGCGGCTGGCGGCCGCCGTAGAGGTCGAGGTAAATTCCATTCCATGAGAAGCTTTGCATAACGGAGCCTCCTGCGGAAAGAAGTGTCACATCGGTTGAGATCAACGCTCTCCGATTGTGGAGAATCAAGCGTCTGATGAGAGATGTCAGACACAGACCTTTGGTTCGGTTTCCCACGTGGTCTGGTGGCGTTTTTTCATAACATCCAGGAAATCATGGGAAACTTCTGCGAGAGTTTCGCGTTGGAACTTCTGCAGAAGCCTGTTAGGTGAATCTTCAGCGATAGCGGTGAATCCGCCATCGAAGAAGCCGACAATGTCGGCATGAGCTGCTTCTTAGGGGTCAGCAGTCCAGAGCAGGACGGTTACGCCGTCCTCAGGAGGCAACTTCGTGAGGAAACTCCAGATCATGCAAGAATAACCCGATGAACCCAGGCAACTTTTCACATCGGACGCTTGCATTGTTTGAGACAGCATGAACGAGCTAGCTTCTGTCTTTTTCTCTTCCATTCTATTGTCGAAAACAGAAAGAAAGGCGAATGCTGATTCGACACCCGCAGAGTTTTTCTCCCGAGATGATTCATCTCGCTCCCATGTAGGCTCCCAAAGAATCAGCAGCGACGGCGAATGGATCAAAGCAGCTGCTAGGTCCACTCGGCCCAGATCACTCGACGATATATCCTTGAATCGAGAGCGCTCGTGCGGAAGCTGAAGCGACTCCGAGAGAGCCTGGAAACACTCTGTGGATGGGTCAGACAAAAATTGGACACCGAGGAGCAGCTTTTAATCGTGACTCGAAGCGACATTCGAGTCGACGGATCTGCGATCCCGTTCTTTTTCGAGTCTGTCGGTTCCCTCCACGATCCGGCGAGAATGTTCTCTGCTGAACTTACGCAGGATCAGATCAGCGGACATTTTATGGAGTCTCCAGAGAAAATTCAAGTATTCGTGAATCGTAATCGGCTCTAACTCGTAATCCATTGGAAGGTAGCCGACAACGCGTCCCGGGGAGATCTTCCCCAGCGTTAATTTCGGGATAAATGTCTCTCCATGACAGCCGATGCCTAAGATCTCTCCGAGCTTAGTGATCTTAGAGGGATGACGTGGGTATTCGCTAACATCGAACATTGCGAAGCTGGAACAAGCCAACGTGGGCGGTCAGATCGTGGACTTTCTTGATGCGTTTCCATATCTATATCGAGATGAAAGATCAAAGGAGAAAGTATATCGACGGCGTTCCGAGCGGATCGGATTCTTGAAAGAGCTGAGGAAACTGCAGAACCGTTCCCATTGCATTTTGGGGGCTTGATTCGAAACCACATTTTTTCGGAAAAGCATGCTTCGAGCTTCATGGTGCGATCAACGGATACAGTTAGTGGATGCGATGTTCACATTCTGCCCTCAGGGAGAAGGATACCCGTCTCTCCGAGCATAAACTTGCGATGTCCCTCAGCCCGGTTTCTGGCCTTAAGACTCCCTGGGTCCATAACGTGGCCCCGTTTCGTCCTATTTGCATCCAAGGGGAGTCGTGGAGGAGACGCAATCTCGTGTTGTTGGGTAGCATCGCCATCGTTGGCATCGCCAGCATTCCTTCCGTGGTCCTTCCGTCGTTTTTCGCTCCACTCCAAACAAGCTGGATTGGAAGCAGAATGGTTCAGATCGATCGAAAGGATTAAGAGGAAGAATCGCTCTCAAATGTTGGCCTGGGTATGGAGGTTTGACGCAATTTTGGCGATGAAACACGCATCCTTGTATCAGGGTCAAATGATCCTGAAGACCGTGCCGTATTTCGCTTCAAGGTAGTGGTTAGATGGTTTTGGGCGGCGAAACGTTCGACCTTCCAACTATTGACCGGATCCCATTGATCGGTTCCTTCGACAACCAAGAAGTCATGCTCGATTGAGTGAGTCCTTGCGGCTCAGAAACTTCGAATAACTTTCAGGTTAGTCACCAAGTAAAAACTCCCGTGGCATACTTGTCGATCGTCTTCAAGTCCGCCTAGCTCTCTCCAGGTTTGCGCCGTTCATTCTCCGGCCCGCTGAATCTCCCAACACCTCAACACGGGCCCGCTTCCTGCAACCCGCTCAGGCCCGGTCGCGTTCAGAGTTCGAAGGTTCGTGCTTCTCCTGCCCTGACCCACCGGCGGAAGTGAGACAGTCCAGTGAGACATTTCGAAGTCTCAAAATCTCGGATTCTGAGCTAGTAACGACCGCAGTCGCGGGCTGACTTCCAGCAATACAATGAAAATACAAGTCAGTATCAATAATCCGTAGAGTTCGACAGAGCTTCCGATAACCACTTGTTGATGTTCGAAAATATGATCACAACCAGAGCCATGAGCCGTGCCACGAACTTGCCGGCGTACCGACAGTCGCTGCGAAACTCTTACCGCGCGCCGTTGGATCGTTATACGCGAGGACCCTCCGGCTCAGAGGACTCTCTGCAGATCTTTGCCAGTCCTTCCGTATCATTCCCTGTCCAACTTAAAAACCGCTCGTAGCGGTCACTCTGGGAGTTCGAAGCCGCCAAAACAGCGGCTGCAGAGGGCGCCTTTCAGCGAGGCGATAACGGAAAACGAGCAAAAATACAGACAACCAACCCGCATTTCAGAGGGAATCTTCGCAGCGATCTCTTGAGTGCTTTCCAAGATTCAGGCTGGATCAGAGGGGGACCTTGCCTCGCGACGCACTCGACTCCTAAGCAAAATCGGACGCGGATACAGAGACCAAGAACTCTAGCCACTAAGCGAAGGATCGCCGCTCCAGAGTTGGGAAGTAATGCTCAGATTGGTCACGGAATCACCTCTCCAGAGTTGGAAATTAATGCTCAGATTGAGCCCGGAATCACCTCTCCGGAGTTGGGAAGTAATGCCCAGATTGACCCCGGAATTACCCCTCCAGAGTTGGGAAGTAATTCTCAGATTGGTCTCGGAATCGCCCCTCCAGAGTTGGGAAGTAATGCTCAGATTGGTCTCGGAATCACCCCTCCAGAGTTGGAAAGTAATGCTCAGATTGGTCTCGGAATCGCCCCTCCAGAGTTGGGAAGTAATGCTCAGATTGGTCTCGGAATCACCCCTCCAGAGTTGGAAAGTAATGCTCAGATTGGTCACGGAATCACCCCTCCAGAGCTGGAAATTAATGCTCAGATTGGTCACGGAATCACCCCTCCAGAGCTGGAAATTAATGCTCAGATTGGTCACGGAATCACGTCTCCAGAGTTGGAAATTAATGCTCAGATTGAGCCCGGAATCACCCCTCCGGAGTTGGGAAGTAATGCCCAGATTGACCCCGGAATTACCCCTCCAGAGTTGGGAAGTAATTCTCAGATTGGTCTCGGAATCACCCCTCCAGAGTTGGAAAAAAATGCTCAGATTGACCCCGGAACCACCCCCCCAGAGTTGGAAAGAAATGCTCAGATTGACCCCGGAATCACCCCTCCAGAGTTGGAAAGTAATGCTCAGATTGACCCCGGAATCACCCCTCCAGAGTTGGAAAGTAATGCTCAGATTGACCCCGGAACCATCCCTCCAGAGTTGGGAAGTAATTCTCAGATTGGTCACGGAATCACCTCTCCAGAGTTGGAAATTAATGCTCAGATTGAGCCCGGAATCACCTCTCCGGAGTTGGGAAGTAATGCTCAGATTGGTCTCGGAATCACCCCTCCAGAGCTGGAAATTAATGCTCAGATTGGTCACGGATCACCTCTCCAGAGTTGGAAATTAATGCTCAGATTGAGCCCGGAATCACCTCTCCGGAGTTGGGAAGTAATGCTCAGATTGGTCTCGGAATCACCCCTCCAGAGCTGGAAATTAATGCTCAGATTGGTCACGGAATCACCTCTCCAGAGTTGGAAATTAATGCTCAGATTGAGCCCGGAATCACCCCTCCGGGATTGGGAAGTAATGCCCAGATTGACCCCGGAATTACCCCTCCAGAGTTGGGAAGTAATTCTCAGATTGGTCTCGGAATCACCCCTCCAGAGTTGGGAAGTAATGCTCAGATTGACCCCGGAACCACCCCTCCAGAGTTGGGAAGTAATGCTCAGATTGGTCTCGGAATCACCCCTCCAGAGTTGGGAAGTAATGCTCAGATTGACCCCGGAATCACCCCTCCAGAGTTGGGAAGTAATGCTCAGATTGACCCCGGAATCACCCCTCCAGAGTTGGGAAGTAATGCTCAGATTGACCCCGGAACCACCCCTCCAGAGTTGGGAAGTAATGCTCAGATTGACCCCGGAACCACCCCTCCAGAGTTGGGAAGTAATGCTCAGATTGGTCTCGGAATCACCCCTCCCGAGTTGGGAAGTAATGCTCAGGTTGATCCCGGAATCACCCCTCCAGAGTTGGGAAGTAATTCTCAGATTGGTCTCGGAATCATCCCTCCAGAGTTGGGAAGTAATTCTCAGATTGGTCTCGGAATCATCCCTCCAGAGTTGGGAAGTAATGCTCAGATTGACCCCGGAATCACCCCTCCAGAGTTGGGAAGTAATGCTCAGATTGGTCTCGGAATCACCCCTCCAGAGTTGGGAAGTAATTCTCAGATTGGTCTCGGAATCATCCCTCCAGAGTTGGGAAGTAATGCTCAGATTGACCCCGGAATCATCCCTCCAGAGTTGGGAAGTAATTCTCAGATTGACCCCGGAATCATCCCTCCAGAGTTGGGAAGTAATGCTCAGATTGGTCTCGGAATCACCCCTCCAGAGTTGGGAAGTAATTCTCAGATTGACCCCGGAATCATCCCTCCAGAGTTGGGAAGTAATGCTCAGATTGGTCTCGGAATCATCCCTCCAGAGTTGGGAAGTAATGCTCAGATTGACCCCGGAATCACCCCTCCAGAGTTGGGAAGTAATTCTCAGATTGGTCTCGGAATCATCCCTCCAGAGTTGGGAAGTAATGCTCAGATTGACCCCGGAATCATCCCTCCAGAGTTGGGAAGTAATTCTCAGATTGACCCCGGAATCATCCCTCCAGAGTTGGGAAGTAATGCTCAGATTGGTCTCGGAATCACCCCTCCAGAGTTGGGAAGTAATTCTCAGATTGACCCCGGAATCATCCCTCCAGAGTTGGGAAGTAATGCTCAGATTGGTCTCGGAATCATCCCTCCAGAGTTGGGAAGTAATGCTCAGATTGACCCCGGAATCACCCCTCCAGAGTTGGGAAGTAATTCTCAGATTGGTCTCGGAATCATCCCTCCAGAGTTGGGAAGTAATTCTCAGATTGGTCTCGGAATCATCCCTCCAGAGTTGGGAAGTAATGCTCAGATTGACCCCGGAATCATCCCTCCAGAGTTGGGAAGTAATGCTCAGATTGGTCTCGGAATCACCCCTCCAGAGTTGGGAAGTAATGCTTAGATTGACCCCGGAATCACCCCTCCAGAGTTGGGAAGTAATGCTCAGATTGACCCCGGAATCACCCCTCCAGAGTTGGGAAGTAATGCTCAGATTGACCCCGGAACCACCCCTCCAGAGTTGGGAAGTAATGCTCAGATTGACCCCGGAACCACCCCTCCAGAGTTGGGAAGTAATGCTCAGATTGGTCTCGGAATCACCCCTCCCGAGTTGGGAAGTAATGCTCAGGTTGATCCCGGAATCACCCCTCCAGAGTTGGGAAGTAATTCTCAGATTGACCCCGGAACCATCCCTCCAGAGTTGGGAAGTAATTCTCAGATTGGTCTCGGAATCATCCCTCCAGAGTTGGGAAGTAATGCTCAGATTGACCCCGGAATCACCCCTCCAGAGTTGGGGAGTAATGCTCGGATTGACCCCGGAATCACCCCTACAGAGTTGGGAAGTAATGCTCAGATTGACCTTGGAATCACCCCTCCAGAGTTAGGAAGTAATTCTCAGATTGGTCTCGGAATCACCCCTCCAGAGTTGGGAAGTAATGCTCAGATTGACCCCGGAATCACCCCTCCAGGGTTGGGAAGTAATGCTCAGATTGACCCCGGAACCACCCCTCCAGAGTTGGGAAGTAATTCTCAGATCGGTCTCGGAATCACCCCTCCAGAGTTGGGAAGTAATGCTCAGATTGGTCTCGCAATCACCCCTCCAGAGTTGGGAAGTAATTCTCAGATTGGTATCGGAATCACCCCTCCAGAGTTGGGAAGTAATGCTCAGATTGACCCCGGAATCACCCCTCCAGGGTTGGGAAGTAATGCTCAGATTGACCCCGGAACCACCCCTCCAAGGTTGGGAAGTAATTCTCAGATCGGTCTCGGAATCACCCCTCCAGAGTTGGGAAGTAATGCTCAGATTGGTCTCGCAATCACCCCTCCAGAGTTGGGAAGTAATGCTCAGATTGACCCCGGAATCACCCCTCCGGAGTTGGGAAGTAATGCTCAGATTGACCCCGGAATCACCCCTCCAGGGTTGGGAAGTAATGCTCAGATTGACCCCGGAACCACCCCTCCAGAGTTGGGAAGTAATTCTCAGATCGGTCTCGGAATCACCCCTCCAGAGTTGGGAAGTAATGCTCAGATTGACCCCGGAATAAACCCTTCTGAGTTGGAAAGAAATGCTCAGATTGGCCCCGGAATCACCCCCCCAGAGTTGGAAAGAAATGCTCAGATTGACCCCGGAATAAACCCTTCTGAGTTGGAAAGAAATGCTCAGATTGGCCCCGGAATCACCCCTCCAGAGTTGGAAAGAAATGCTCAGATTGACCCCGGAACCACCCCCCCAGAGTTGGAAAGAAATGCTCAGATTGACCCCGGAACCATCCCTCCAGAGTTGGGAAGTAATGCTCAGATTGACCTTGGAATCACCCCTCCAGAGTTAGGAAGTAATGCTCAGATTGGTCTCGGAATCACCCCTCCAGAGTTGGGAAGTAATGCTCAGATTGACCCCGGAATCACCCCTCCAGGGTTGGGAAGTAATGCTCAGATTGACCCCGGAACCACCCCTCCAGAGTTGGGAAGTAATGCTCAGATTGACCCCGGAATCACCCCTCCAGAGTTGGGAAGTAATGCTCAGATTGACCCCGGAATCACCCCTCCAGAGTTGGGAAGTAATGCTCAGATTGACCTTGGAATCACCCCTCCAGAGTTAGGAAGTAATTCTCAGATTGGTCTCGGAATCACCCCTCCAGAAATGGAAAGTGATGCTCAGATTGACCCCGGAACCACCCCTCCAGAGTTGGGAAGTAATGTTCAGATTGGTTCCGGAATCACCCCTCCAGCTTTCGAAAAGTATAGTCAGACTCGTACCGGAATGACCTCTCCAGACTCGGGAGAGTATGTTCAGATTGGTCCCGGAATCACCTTCATGTCTTCCAGAAAAAGTGCAGACGAACTGACAAACTGACAGACTAAGCCGATTATATATAGTAAGGATGAGGATGGTTGAAATACCATCACTCCGCTATTCAGTGGGTTAAATCTGATTGACCTCTCGTCTCCCAATTTGGATGTTACCTCTAGAAGAGTTCTCATATCCGTTGTGTTTTCCGTCATGAGGAGCAAATTGTCCGCGAACAACAGCGCAGGAATCGTGACGGACTTCTTCATCCTCACATCCTAGAGAGATCGAGACCACTCTTGAGAACCTTCGCAGCGAATTCACAACCGACATGAGGCCGGAGGAGAATAAATTTCAAAGCGAGCTCGCAAATAATTCCAAGGACTGTGCGCAGAAGCGATTGAGAGCCTTCAGTAGGATAGAAGTCCACAGACCCGGAAGTCTTGACGCAGATGAAGAACATTGCAAACTTCAGATCAGGAGTTCCCGGGGGTAACGTTCCCGAATTCTTGCTCGACGACGACGTCGTGATCGTAGCGGGACCAACAACGAAACAGCACCGACGTTCTCTAATTGCGAAGAACTATTCGTCGGATCCTCCATCAGCCAATAAATCGAACTAGGATGAGCGCTCCTCAGCCGAGCCGGTTCCTCTGGGCGAAAACTCCGGAGTGAACGCACATGATCGAGTTCTCACTTGATGGCTCGGAAGCGAGAAGCGTTTTCCCTCAATCGTTCGCTCAGCTCGCTTGATCCTTTCCATCCCCGCAACATCTGCGGAGCCGGAAAGGCGTTTCTCCTCAGCCGGCAACGCTCTGAGAAAGAACAAGAAAGAGCTCGATGAATCCGATAACCATGTCCAAAACTCTGTTGATCCACGACAATGAGAAATTTCTCCCAAACTCATCTATTTACCACCACTAAACTACTAAAACATGCGGCTCAATCGCTGAAGGGTCGGAAATCGGAGCGAATGCCATCCCAAACAGCAAGACCAGAAGAATAAACGCCAAACATCTGCGGTTTCCCGCACCTATTTTTCCGTCCGCCGCCGTCGAAATTGAGATGGCGCACAGCTCTGATCGAAACGACGTCTTTCACGCAACTACCGAAACATGAATTTGGCTTCAATTATAAGATTTCGCGCCCTCGCGTGGATTCTTGGACTCGGACTTGCTGACACATACGAGTCACCGGCGAGCCGATCTCGGTCATGGGTCAGTATTCAAGAGAGCGGCAATTCGTGGTTCTGGCTGTTCGGCTCCGAACCCAACTGATCGGAGAGGTCGCCGCGCGTAGGTGGCGCGCCGCCATGCTCGAACCTCTCCACCCAGCGGCCTCAGCTATCACTTCGGTTCACCGACTGAGTTTTGCTCCTTGCCAACTTAAGCTAACCTCTCCTAACCCAAGCGCTGGCTTCGGACTCCAGGACTAAGCGGCGGACAATGAAGCTGCTCCGCCATCTGGAATCCTACCTCATGACCCGCTCTCGTCGGTATGGTTCAGGACAAGCATAAGCCGTCAACAGGACGGACTGCGCAGCCGACGGGAGGTCACAGGGAGATCTTTAACGGAGGCGCGAATGTCCTTGCCCGCTTCGTTTTATCAGAGCGACATTAAACTCGAGATGAAGAATTTCAGCCAAGATCGTAAAAGTTCAACGGGGTACTCCCTCAACAGCCCCCGATTCTGGGAATATTCCGATCGAGGTTTCCACTTATAATCCGAAGTTCTGGACGGATGACGAGAGCTTCTATTTTCGCTACGGAACTCTACTGGACGATTTCGGACCCGGTCGGGTATTCATTCTGATTATTCGATGTCTAATGAGGGCGAACAAAGCGGAAGGAGATCACCAACTAAAAACTCAGCCGCTACCGAGGGGTGACATTTCAGAATCAGGTTCAAGAATTAGAAATTGCACGAGGGAGGCTCTTCCTGCCAATCTTAGCCGAATAGGTGATCGGTTCCGTTTTTGCCCAGCCTCTTATACGAAGTCCGAATGTTCGACGGAAAATTCATAGGAGGGGCGAGCCCCCTGTATACGCCACTGGAGCGAAGCAGCCATCGAATGCTTCAGACAACATTCCCAAGTGCCACGAGACCTCCGGCAGAGCCATCGGTGCAATCACTTCTGTTCCGGTTGAGCATGATAAGACCATTTTGTTCAGCGGGGAGAGAATCTGTCAGATCGCCACCACAGGTACAGTGTATTGAGCAATGTATTCAATTTCTGTTCAGCACTCGAAAGAGCAATGATGATGGGTTCATTAGGCATGCTGAGAATCTGTGCCAGGCATGCTACCCTTCGGAGGAGAATCGGAGAATCAAACTGATCGTAGAAGCTACTCTTTCGCTCTCCCAGGAATTCTTCCACCTACTCTCGTAACTCAGAGGAATGGGAGTGGGGCCAGCCCCACTCTGCAGCTCTCCAGCGGAGGGTCTTTTGCGGTTTCTTCGAATAACCCGCTCAGGAGGTACTTTCTAGCGCTTGTGGGCTGGACTCCTTCGACCACCGTTTCATTCCAACTCTTTTCGTTCAACTCATTCGTACCGAAACACAAAGCCTGGTTTTAAGAGCATTTATGCGCTTGAGCACAATCAATGTCAACGACTCTTGGGACAGTCTGGACAACTCACAGTTGAAACTGCGATCGAATCCTTTACATGGGATACGGATCATGACCGGATCAGGAAAGCGTGCCTCTCCAGGGAACTTCTCAGAGAGCGCATCGAGGATCTCCTTCCACCTTGGCTCAGGCTCGTAATACGGGGTGTTCACCGTGGAAGAAGCGACGATTATGGTCGCCCTTATTTTGGCCAAATCTCAGCCCCTAGTGGATATTTTCTGATACGGTTCTTTCATACGTTCGGTTGCTCTCTGGAAGACGCATTTTTTCCGCTCTCTTCCCCAGAGACTCGGCTGAGAATTGGTGATTTGAGAGCATGTCGGAGTCGACTTTTCGCTTCTTTCCGACTCCCAATTTTCGACAGGCTCGTGAATCAGATTTGAATCTGAACCATCTTAAGACCCAAGCCCACCGCCCGCAATGGGATTTGCGAGGCGATAGGGAGTGTTACTGAAGCAATACCGAAAGGTGATCCCGGGACACTTCTGAGGGCTGGTTGAGAGGTTCAGCCGGAAAACAAAGGCTCGTGAATCGCGGACCCAGTCCGAGCTCAGAGAACTCGGAGAAAAATACCGATTTGACGAAAATTACTTTCGGACTTGAATCGTCGGGTTTAACCTCCATGCAGGCGGGATTCGGGGTTGCCTCTCGTTTAGGTATTACTTCCGCGCTGCAAGTACCTATCAATGGTTCAAATCAGCAGAGGAAATGTCGACGTAATCATGTCCCATGCAAACTTGCGGTCAACCTCCCTTCGGTCGGTGAGTGTTTTTCAACCCGTTGGCACGGTTGACGTTGGGGTCGCGCGGCCGTCAGGAGGAAGTCGAAGTCCTAGTGATCCTTCTCCATTCGGATGAATTTGTGGGAATGCGCCGCGCTATTTACGGAATGGTATTCTCTGGCCCTGGAGCGCCTCTCACATGAGACTCATGTTGTGCAAATCGCTCTTTACCCTGGACTCGCAGATAATGCAGATCGGTGGAGGGCATTACCTATGTGGTGCAAGTAGGCCTGGAAATTCCACGCTAATTGCCTCTGTCTCAGGATTCCCTGTCTGATTTATTCGTCTCTTCTCGCGATCAGGTCTCCTTCTTCTATCTCGGCGTCGAAGGGTGCGTCCCGCTTCTTGGCCCCTTCAGACATTTCGATTCTCTCAGCCTCGAGGAGCGGCTGCGGGGGAATGCGAGCCGAAAGTAGCAGGGCATACGAGGATATCGTGAAGTAGCATCGGGTAACGCGAATCCTCGTGTCTCTCTGGGCTCTCTCTGAAGCGCAGCCCCATCCATCTGGAATTTGAGCGCTCCCGGTCCCCAGACCGGAGCCGCATATGGGGCCATGGACTGTGCAACTGTGGTCAGGACCCCTCTTTGAGTGTCCGAGCCTACGTACGTTCTTGGGAAGTATGCGGGCTATGGTATCTGAATTGGATATCATGTCTCTCAACCTGTATCCTTGGGGCGCTGCTGCCTTTCCGTCGAAGGAGCATAACTGCCTTCGCTTTCTCGGGGGCCAACGTGAGGTACTGATTCCTCATCCGGCGGGACGAGCTGAGTCTCGGTGGAAAGTCCGTGGTGCAGCCTGGAAGTGCTCCCAGGCTCAGGTAAGCAGGACTGCCTCCAAGATGTGCCGACGGTAAACATCGGCACCAATTCCCACACAGTATCCGACAAAAACAGGGGTGTACCAGATGGGGGCTGATCGGGCTCCAGAGCACCACTGACGGTCGTTTTGACAGCTAAGCGCCTGCACGATCGTGCATCACTTTTCATCGATGAAAAGAAACCTCCCTCAGGCATAACCTGCGGCCCGTCAGGCTAGTTCGCGGAATGTCAAAGGTCGTGTGGACCTAATCTCTGACGTCAACATGACGTGAGAATGACAACTGTGAAGCTCCGTTTCTTTTATTGAGCTATTCGGATTTAATTTGAGCCTCGAGTCGGAGTTGGTTTTTCACCATCTTCCGCACGGCTTCGCGGTTCAGACCGGACTCGACGAAGAAAGCTCGAGCTTCCCGCTGTGGTCTCTCCTCCATCAGAAGTCGATGCTGGGGAATGTGAACGCTCCGTTTTCTCCCTCTGTCGGGACGGTCGCCCTCATAACCAAGCTACAGGGAACGCTTGTTTCGGGGCGCCGGAATATCGTTCATCGAGCAATCGTAGCATTCTGAGATCGAAGAGTCGTTTGGCCCCCTACCCGAGTCCACCAGTTTCTCGCACTCGTCGCAGTAAAATATCTACCTCAAGTTAGTCCAGGGTGAAACCCACGTTTCCGAGCTCTTACTCCCTAGTTCGAAAACATGACTGACCTGGTGAAAAGTTGGACCGATGGCGGAGAGTTTTCGGGTGACGAGTCGCTCTGGCGCCGAATTTTATTTACAGCAGCGAGATGTTCGCGACGAGCTGTCCTAATCCGGAATTCCACTGCTGCTTTGTAACAGGACTATAAGGGGCCTGTTATAGGATTCACTGGGTGAGAGGAGAGGGACAACGCATTTATACTTCAGCTTCTCACTTTATTCCACTTCATCTCGACCAGCTCCTCACCAGGCAGCTACGGCCACCCACGCAAATCACGGATCTCTCTACTTACCTCCACACGTTAGCAGTCGCCGAGGCTTCTCTCGACAACGCAACTTCTATTCCCCCTGTCGATCGACCGGCATTTTTTCTACCGACATGCCTAACCAGGGAACGTTTCACCGAGCTCCCCTAGAGAACCCAACTGGCTGTTACAGGAGCGGCCTGAGGTTCCCGCTGATTCTTCGAAACTGATCCCAGGAACCCCGGAAAAATATCCCGCGTATGAAAGAGTCGGTGATCCTTCGATGAACAAGAGGTCCTAAGTCGTGATTCCCGCTTCGGAACTTCACTCATTTGCTAATCGGAAACATGTTCGATACAGAGTTTTTCGAATACCGTCTCTCGATCATGTTGAGATCCACGGGGAATCGCACACTGCGAATACAAAGTCCGGCCACGTGCCTCGGGAGGAGGCTTTCCGGAACGGCCTCGCTCTCCCTCCGATCTCACGAGGGGTGTCTCTTTGCCACGCCGAACGGACATCTTGTGATTCAGGGATCAGTTCCTGATCTTCTTGCGAACGGCCTGATTCAAAGCTTCCCACAGGAAACAGGCTATGCCTGAGATCAGCGGAGCAGCACAAAGGGACAGAGTGGGAGTGAATTCGTTCAAGCGTACGGCGTCTGCTCGTGGCTTCAGATAGTCTAGCGGGAAGCATGGTGCACGCACTCCCCGCGTTAACCCTTTCTCTAAACGGAGTCCGAGGACCCAACGTTCCTGATTCCTCTCCAAATACAGGCAAACGTGTGTGAAATGATAGGGCAAGCGTTTGAGCTGCAATTTGGGATGCAGGGCGGAAAGAGAAGCGGGGTGATTGTACTCTGATCTCATCCGAATCCGTTCTCGTCGGACCAGCGAGAAAGCCATAAACAGCCGCGCGAGCCGGTAGCAACACAACCGATGGGGATCCCAAACGGCTTCAAGAACCCGCGGCGAGCCCGACCCGTTCCTGTCGAAGTATTCCCGGGAAGCCGGGTGTCGTGTCTCGTTCTAAGGTTAATGGGTAAGTGGGAACGTTTCGGAAAAATATCTCCCAGGTGGGATCGAAATTCGTCATGTCTTTGCACACAGGCATCCCTCCGAGGAATCCTGTCAAGTATTCCGGATAGAGGATGAGGAACTCATGAGGCTCAATGAAGCCGATTGGATCCTGTGATGTACGTTGCTGGCGCCCGTTATCAAACGGCTCGCATCTTTGAATCGTCTTCAAGCGGTCTTCCGGGAGGCTTTGAATCGCGGTAACGATTTCACCCCTGAAACAAGCTCCGATAACTTGCAGAAAGAGGATCCATGTTCCAACAATGAGGAGGAATTGTTTGGGCTTCGCTCGAAAGTCGAATTTGATGGGAGTAGTTACACAGAATACAAGTCCGAAAAACATCGAAGCGGGCTCTCCCTCCACATACCAGAGGATCAAGGTCGCGAAGAAAGCAGTTGCTAGAGTCGGTAGCCAAATGCTCACGTTTAGGAGGGAGGAAATCACTTGTCCAGTCTTACTGGTGGAGGGCACGACGGCAAAAGCACGGAACGAGCTAAGAGATGCAGCTCGGTGCGCCCAAACACCATCTCGCACCGAGCCGTAAGCGAAAGGTGCATTAAGAACTTTGACAAAGACTGTGATATTAGGGTGTTCAGGATGATTCGACTCGATATCGGTACTGTACTCAAAGTTGTTCCTATAACCAGCGCCGATATAGATTTTTTTGATCCGGAAATTGCTCACCGAGGCTCTTCCGAACTTTAAATCTTCCAGCTCAACGCGTTCCGGCATTGCCCCAGAATTGAGCCTGAGTTGAAGGAAGGGATCATACCACTTATGGATTGCACACTTTGTGGCACGCAACCTGAGTTCCCCCGTACGCTCATCGAAAGAAGCATGGATTTCCGTGTAAGCGGACATTGATTGGACGGAGGGATCAAATAACCCTCTGTGCTCTGTGATCCACAAACGAGCGAAACTATGTATCGGGGCTTGAATGTTTGGGAATCCAAGTAATCCGCACTGAGCCCCTCCGGACCTCCAGAAGTCATTCGTAGGGCAGAGGAGAGCCAAGTGGAAGCGATCCTTGTTGTTACTCGTTAAGAACACCTTGGAGTATGACGCAGGCAGATCTGGATCTCGTAACCAGGGATTTCGGTCCAGCTCCAAAGTATTCACCGACAGTTGAGTAGCCACGAGTGTTTTTAAGAAATCTCTGTCCAAGTCGCAGTTGAGGTTGATGAGAACGGGCGCGTTCTCGTCGCCGAACATGGAGAACATCTTCTCAATCGTTTCCTGGAGCTTCTTCGCGTATTTAAACTGAGCGCCCGATGAAGCACAGATGAGCGGAAGCATTGGCAAGTGGAGCCATGATAACCATGAACCATAACGAACCATTTCTCTAAGAGAGGATCGCGACGAATCCCAAGTAGAACCCTTTTTTCGTTTGTGTTCCGAGGAAGCTACGTTGGGAAGATCGCGATGACGGGAACTGACGAGTCTCTTAGGTCGATTGCAGGAATCTGTTTAAGCTCATCTGTTAATGGAAGCGATCACGGTCTACGCGCTGTGACCACGCTGAATGGAGGCCCCCTCGATACAGATCAATGAAACATGAGGGGAGTCCATTAGCCTCCGATGACATTCGATTCTGTTGATCGAGAATTCAAAGGATTGGACAAAATGATTGGATTAGGAAGATCGACCTACCAAGGAGACTTCGAGCCGAGACATGCCACCGTCGGAGAGTCGTGCATCGCCGCCTTTAACTTCAACGGATATCCGTTTTCGAACGCACTCGGCGCCAGGGGCGTAGCTAGGCGAAGTGCCGCCCGAGGGGAGAGGGTTGCCCCCAGCCCCCTCCCCACCTTTAGGGAACTCAATGATGTAGTTTCGGACTGTACATCATTCACCGGCTATGGGAAACTGTTTCTTACGAGCAGTCTATCGTATCAGAATATTCTCACAGATTGATAAAGAAGAAACCGAAGCTGCGAGTTGTACTGCTGCTGTCACTTTGACCGACTGTGTTTGTTTTTCATTGTATGCATTCCAAACTCTGAACCACAAATTCTGAATCTCTCATAGGTGTTGCTGCTCAAGACCGAATCGAGTTTAGACTGAACCTGAACTTCATCACTCAAGGAACTCTCGTGGGTGACCTCGTGGAGCCGAATCTGAGAGAAAGATGACAGAACTTTGGTACGGTTTCCCCCTCTCACCTACT
This sequence comes from Phytoseiulus persimilis, assembly GCA_037576195.1. Taxonomy (NCBI): domain Eukaryota; kingdom Metazoa; phylum Arthropoda; class Arachnida; order Mesostigmata; family Phytoseiidae; genus Phytoseiulus; species Phytoseiulus persimilis. The sequence continues at coordinate 21,008,744 of CM075101.1, forward strand.
TTTGCTCTATAGAACCCGATTTCGTCCCGCGCGAGTACTGCTCGCATGTCTGGGGTAGCGCCGCTCCCTCATCCCTTTGCATCCTCGATTCTATAAGCGCGCTGTTCGCCTCATTGGTGATGACACCCTGTCCTCCTCCCTCGAAACTTTGTCCTTCCGACGCAAGGTCGCCGAGCTCTGTCTATTCTACCGATACTTACATGGAAGATGCTCAACTGAAATCTCTTCCCTCGTTCCTCCCCTTCCGGCCCCCGTTCGTGTGACCACACGTACTGCCAAGCAGCGCCCCTATTCTGTCCAATTATTCACCAATCGTTCTGCTCCGTTCGATTCTACCATCTTCCCTCGGACATCTCGCCTTTGGAGTGCCCTCTCCTCTCAAGCCTTCCTTCAACCTACAATCGCAAACTCTATCCAAGTTCCAAGTTTGGAGGATTGATCTCGGGACCAATCTGATCATACTTTTCCAAGTCTGGAGAGGTGATTCCGAGACCAATCTGACTATCACTTTCCAAGTCTGGAGGGGTGATCTCGAGACATATCTAACCACACTTTTCAAAACCTGGAGGGGTGATTCCGGGACCAATCTGACCATGCTTCTCCGAATCTGGAGGGGTGATTACGACACCAATCTGACCATACTCGAAACGATGATGCTGACCAAGTGAACAGAGAGGAAAGTGCCTCGATTCCAGGTCAGAATCCTATCGAGAATCGGTGGCCATTCCCGAAGGTCTCATGACACTACATGTAAGGCAATGTGTGTCTGTCAGCAGTAGACTCCCGAAGCAAGGGACGGGTTGGCCAGCGTAGTCGGCCGAAGGCCGGCTAGTTAAGTAAATAAACGCCCTCAGTCGTGCTAGAGTGGTTACTCATACCGGCAGTGTTTTCCTTTGAAACCTTGCAATCTGATAACTGGCGACGAAGCTGGGATAAAAGAATTATCTCCATCAAGTGTAACGTGCGAACTCCATGGATTTTCCGCGTTCGAATAGTTTCGAAGCATCCTGAGCGCAAGATAACGGATTTCAGCAGCGAAACACGTTCAACTGAGGGTCAGCATGGTTCCCCCGTATGTGCCGGTAGCTACAAACCCCGGATACTTTCCGGAATTCTCTCGCGAATCCGAAACCTGGACCTTATGGGAGACACGGCTCGAAAATCACCTCAGCTACCAAGAAGTCACAGACCCCGAGCGACGGAAATGTGCATTGCTGGCGTACATGGGCGCCGAGGCATTCCGCAAACTCCATGAGAAAGTTTTTCCCGATCGGGAGGTCAAGAGCCTCACCTACGAGCAAATTACGAAGATCTCAAATCCGTTTTCGAACCAGAACTGAACATCTGGTCGTCTCGAAGCAAAATTCGACAATGGCGCTGGAGGCATTTCGTAGGATCACTCCGAATCGGGAACTGCATCAAAGCGACCTTCGTTTGAAGACGGCAACCGGAGAGAAGATCGAACCACACTCCTACGCGAACGTCGAAATCTCGTACCAGAAACGAAAGAAGGTTCTACGACTGTACCTCAAACACAGATCAACGTTCCCCACACTGATGGGACGTGATTGGCTTCGCAATATCAGTCTCGATTGGGCATCAGGCATCCTTCATCGGGAGAAAAACCTCAGAACTGCAAGAAGCTCAATGAAACCAAAATGGTCGACTCCAAAGCAGAGGCGACAAAACTACTAAGCTCGTACAAGAATCTCACAAAGCCCGGAATAGGATGCATCTCCACGACCGCGGCAAAGCTTGCTCTTACGACCGAATCGCCGAAACCCTTCTATGCAAGAGCTCGTCCGATTGCACACGCCATCATCGGCAAGACGGACAGCGAACTCGACTTCCTGGAAAAAAACTACGTCATCGAAAAGATCAACACCCTTTGAAGAATATTCGGCATGCTCTCGACAACATCGGAATTGGATTGAGGTTATCAAAACTGGCCATTTTTCGGCGTTCCTGCATATGCCGGTTCAAGAGGCCGATCGGAAATTCGTGGTCATAAATACGCAGAGACGCCTCTGCCGTTTCAACAGAATGTCAAACGGATTGTCAAACGCGCCCGCAATATGGCAGCGATTCATCGAAGCAACGTTGGCCGGGATAGAAGGCGTGGAGTGTGTTATGGACGATATAATCATTACAGGTCCATCGGACGACGAACACCTCAAAAGCTTGGATTCGGTCCTTGCCCGTCTCGATGCGAACGACATCCGTCTCAATCCGGGAAAGTGCGCTTTCTTCGAGGAGTCCGTGACCTACTGTGGATTCCGCCTGAAGCACCAGGAGATACACGAGTGCGATCACAAGCTTGCGGCTATTCGGAGGGCTCCATCATCGAGAAACGTCAGTGAACTGAAATCCTTCCTCGGTCTGATACAGTTTTATGCAATCTTCGCGTCGAAACTGGCCGACCTCGCTGTTCCGCTATACACGCTCCTGAAATACGATGTCAAATTAGTCTGGTCTGACAGGATGGAAATGGCGTTTACCGCGGTTAAGCGAGAGCTGTGCTCACCGACAGTTCTGGTGCCATTTGATGCAGAAAAACCGCTAATGCTGGCAACAGATGCATCCCCGTACGGGATCTTCGCCGTTCTCTCACATGGATTTCCTGACGGCTCGGAACGACCAATAGCGTTCCACTCCCGAGTACTCACCGAGACCGAACGACGCTACACCCGAATCGACAAGGAGGCTCTGGGAATCAAGTCCGGAGTTGAGCGCTTCTTTTACTATACCTTCGGCCGTCGATTCACCGTTGTAACAGACTCACGAGCATTGACTCAAATCTTCGCTCCAGACAACTCCCTGCCTCCACTCTCAGCAACTCGCATGCGGTGTACTTGGCAAATTTCAACTTCAACATCATCTATCGATCCCTAACACTGCATGGTGACACTGATGCGTTACCTCGTCTCCCCGTCGAGAGCGAACACCTCACAGCCATGGACCCTACGAACGTGTTCGTCGTTCAACAACTTGAAGATACGCCGCTCCAGTTCGAGGTCATCGCAAAAGAAACAGAGAAATGCAAAGAACTCAAGCCACTCTGGAACATTCTCCACAACTCCGGATCTCGTCGGGATGTCGAACACTGGGGTGTCGAAATTCGCGAATCCAGTATCTTCGACGAATCGATCATCTTAAGAGGACACCGGGTGGTTGTTTCAGCATCGTGCCGGCGAGCAGTTCTCGTCGAGCTCCATCAAGGTCATTTCGGAACCCAAAAGAGGAAATCGCTCGCCAGGCGGTACGTTTGGTGGAACGGTATCCCAAAAGTTATCGTCACGGATAACGACCCTACGTTCGTCTCAGAGGAATTCAACAGTTTCTGCTCGAAAAACAGAATCAAGCATCTGACTTCTCCCGCTTTCCACCCGGCCTCGAACGGACAAGTGGAGAGATATGTTGGAACCACAAAGCTTGCTCTCAAAAAACTCTCTTCGGAAGGAGGGACCTTGCAATCGAACCTTTCTCTGTTCCTCTACCGTCAGAGGATGATGGGGAGCGCAACCGGTCAGAGCCCGGCTTCGAGGATGCTTGGTTGCGAGCTCCGATCAAAACTGGACATGTTGCGGGAACATCCAGTCGAACGGAATTTCGCCAAATCATCGAAATTCGCTGTTGGTGATGCAGTCATGGCTAGGGACTACCGGAGACCTGGATCAAGGTGGATTCCAGGCGTGGTCACGAGGATCTGCGGCTCTCGAATTTGTGAGGTGAGAGTCCCCAACGGTATATGGAGACGTCACTTCGAACAGATGAGAAGGCGTAGCGATGATTCAACATTCCACCACGCCGAGGGAGAGTCTCTACTCCCGTTCTTCCTCGCGGCCAGACCGGAAATTCCAGATACGCACACTTCGAATGCCGAAACAAGTTCATCAGAGGACGAGTCTTTCGAGGCCACTGATCAAAATGAATACGACGAAGGCGATGTTCAGAGCGTTCCCATAGCTTTAACAGACGTACGATTGGGAGTGTAAACGATTCAGATTGTGATAATATTTTGAAAAAAAACGCGACAACCGTTCCCGAGGTTCGTTCCTCCGGCCGTTCCAACAAAGGGGTACCTCCCGTGCGGTACAAATCCTAGGCATATCGGCAAGCACCGGCGTGGTTCCTTTACTTGTGTAAAATGATTCCGCGGTATCGTCAGGATTCCCAACAAGGGGGAAGTTGTTGCGATCGCTCGAACACTCCGCGTCACAGCAGACGCTCCGTTCGTCATTAAGTGCTAAACGACGCTTCGTCATTGAGTGAATAAGAGCCCTCAGTCGTGCTAGAGTGGTTACTCATACCGGCAGTGTTTTCCTTTGAAACCTTGCAATCTGATAGCCACTGTCTCAGCGTTTCCTCTCTGATTTCTTCGTCTCTTCTCGCGATCAGGTCTCCTTCTTCTATTTCGGAGTGCGTCCCGCTTCTTGGCCTCTTCAAACATTTCGATTCTCTCAGCCACGAGGAGCGGCTGCGGGGGAATGCGAGCCCAAAGTAGCAGGGCATACGAGGATATCGTAAAGTCACATCGCGTAACGCGCCCCGTGTTTCTCTGAGCTCTCTCTGGAGCGCAGCCCCATCCATCTGGGATTTCAGCGCTCCCGGTCCCCAGACCGGAGCCGCATATAAGGCTATGGACTGTGCAACTGTGGTCAGGACCCCTCTTTGAGTGTCCGAGCCTACGTACGTCCTTGGGAAGTTTGCGGGCTATGGCATTCGAATTAGATTTCATGTCCCTCAACCTGTATCCTTGGGGCGCTGCTGCCTTTCCGTCGAAGGAGCATAACTGCCTCCGCTTTCTCGGGGGCCAACGTGAGGTACTGATTCCTCATCCGGCGGGACGAGCTGAGTCTCGTTGGAAAGTCCCTGGTGCAGCCTGGAAGTGCTCCCATGTTCAGGTGAGCACGACTGCCTCCAAGATGTGCCGACGGTAAACATCGGCACCAATTTCCACACAATATCCGACAAAAACAGGGGTGTACCAGATGGGGGGCGGATCGAGCTCCAGAGCACCACTGACGGTCGTTTTGACGGCTGAGCGCCTGCACGATCGTACATCACTTTCCATCGATGGAAAGAAACCTCCCTCAGGCAGAACCTGCGGCCCGTCAGGCTGATTCGCGGAATGTCAAAGGTCGTGTGGACCTAATATCTGACGTCAGCATATTGAGCGATCCGGATTTTATTTGAGCCTCGAGTCGAAGTTTGTTTTTCACCATCTTCTGTACGGCTTCGCGGTTCAGACCGGACTCGACGAAGAAAGCTCGAGATTCCCGTTGTGGTTCCTCCTCCATCAGAAGTCGATGCCGGAATGTTTTCTCCCTCTATCGGGGCGGTCGCCCTCATAACCAACGCAGTATGGTTTCGGATATTGTTTGTTTGAAAGCTCCAGGAAATATTGTTCGGGTATTGTTTGTTTGAAAGCGAACGAAATCACACAAGCGGTGTCCCCATTGCCATAACTTGGAAATCAGCCTGCGCTCCGCGGAATACTCAGCCCAAACTGGAGACCATGTCTGGTGTTTCTCCCTTCGATGACGATCCTTCGAAGCCCACTTTCGAAGAGAGAAGAGCTCGGTGGCGACGATCCTGTTGGTTTGCCTCACGATACCAGCCCAAGACTAACCCCGCAACCCTGGGCACCACTCAGAAGAAGGAGCTATATGTGGCCGTCGATCCCGATCATCCCGATACGTTGGAAGGTCCGATGCATCACAATATAGGTATTTACATTTTTTAGAGCCCAACCTACGATACGTCAGAAAGAGTGGTTTCGCGCATTGCATTACGGAAGCCCGAGCGAAAGAAGATCGCGGTTTAGAAGATCAGCGTTGATGTGAGTACGCCCCTCGTTTGAAGTTTGCAATCACGAACTGATTTTGGCTATGGTCAGCTACGCACGTAGAATCCAACCCAACCAAAGACATCCCTCGGAGATGGGACCGAGTGCGAAACGGCCAAAGATTACTGAAAAAGTCCCTGATATGGCGACAATACTTCAGCCTCTATGGGAAGTGAATGCTGGAACGCGATAAGTGGATGTCACTTCAACGATGAATTTGTCAGCGTCGATAGTCAGGACCAACTACCACAGCTGAGAGATCTGGAAGTCAGCTCAAACAGCAAGTCACTAATATCGGCAAAATAGATAACTCGTTCAAGGGCCTCAACGATAGAGTGCTCGGAGAATTTACGCTCCATCTGTATCGACGATTACACAGAACTTGGCACGGCTTCGACCCAAGCTATCATCATAATCAAGCTGAGTCGATAATCGAGCACATCAAAGCGAAGACGGGCTACTCCGATGAGCACTTGATAGAACCGGAGTATCGGGGACCAATTCCAAATTTCGCAGCATTATACCTGCGAAGAACAATCCGCAATCGACGAATTCAACGGTGAATATACCCGTTCCCGATATATTTTCGTACGGAATCCGGATCAATGAGTTTCTGAGACATGTACGAGGGGCAAAACCTCTGGCCCGATTCAGGCTACACGAGCACTGTAGAAGTCCCATCTGTTCTTGAGGAGGAGGTGGCACTGCTAAGTAATGAGGCCGGGCTTGACAGCATCAAACCCGAAGATATCGGGGAACTCTCGGGCGGAGCTAGTGAGAGCCTTTCAACTGAATAACTCATTGAGCTTGCCGGAAAACATGGATTAACACTTCCGTAGGGGAAGCTCAGCCGGACATTAAGACGGAACTCCTCGAAGGGAGCTTGAACCCGACTAAAGGAATCAAATATGAACTTGTGGAGTATGATCAGAATTCGGAGCGGCACTTGAAAGCCAAGCTCACGAGCGCAATTCAACGGTGAAAATGCGTGAACTGGGTATACCACTGGTAGACGGGGTCCGACGAGCGCGGGCACACTTGTGATTCATTTCTCTCTTTCCACAACATTTCCTCTCCACGGAAAAGAAGGAGAGCGCATTCAATACGGCGCTTGTATATAAAAAGACACAGCTGAGCGATATTCGACAGAGTGGTCAGCTTCGAGCGGACTCCTCTCCACGGTCAGCCTGTCAACATCGCTCCGGCATACCAGGAAGAGATTCCGAGTTTCGGTGAGTTTCCTTGTGACAGAGATTCCCTTCGCTCAGTCTCTGACCTAGAGAGAGAGAGAGAGAACATGCGCGTGGCGTTCTCTTACGAGCGATAAGTTCCCCCATGCACGAGCATTGAACCACGTTTTTGCGTTTGTTTTGCGAATATTCGCGAAAATACCGATTCTCGACGCAGTATGACTCTCGAGTAGAACCGATTCGCCTTGCATGATTGATGATATTTGGGTGTCTTCGTCCTCATCGAATCCGGCGTGGGTTCGGAGTTGCGAGTTGCCTCGCGAAATCGAAACGATCTCTGGTGGTGGAGAATCCCAGGCATTAGATCTTACCGTCGCCGTCGGTTGTCGAATCTAGAAGTCTTGAAGTGCTCAAGAAGGCTATCAGTTACGCGGAAGAACACCCCCCCCCCCCCCCTCCTATCACAAATCGATGGAGAGCTAACAACATGTTCTTTCTTCACGGACTCAGCTTGTTCTGAGGACAAACAGGAATTCCCCAAAAGTATTCAGTAACTTTTCAGGGCAACCTTTGATCTCGTCTGAGCTCGGGGTGTACCGATTGCCGGATAGTCGGCTCTCTGCGAGCTAAAATAGCCGGTGGAAGCCGCAGAGTCCACGATCATGTCGCGTCCGAGAGCCTATCTCGTCTTGGAGAATGGCTGCGTCTTCAAAGGGCGGGCGTTCGGGGCGATCAACAAGAATGCTGTGGGAGAAGTTGGTGAGTAGAACCATTAAAAAGCGAAACCTGATGCTTCTCATGTTTTTCCACTTGAAGATTCCTTGGAATCCGACTTGATCGACGATGAAACTCATACTTCTGTCCGAAACAGTATTCCAAACCGGAATGGTCGGCTACACGGAATCTCTCACCGACCCATCGTACAGACGACAGCTGCTCGTACTCACTTACCCCCTGATTGGGAATTACGGGGTTCCATCAGAGACAGAGAAAGACGAGTTTGGTATTCCGAAGTAAGTTTTGTCAATTCGAGTTTTTCGTCGCGCCGATACTCGACTTTTAGAAGTTGTCACTCGGGGATCATCCGAAACGGCTGATATCGCGATCGCTAGAGGCCGCATTCTTGGTGTTGAGATGTCTCTATTCTAGAGAAGAAGCCAGAACTGTTTATCGCGAGATTGTTTGCTCTTAACTGATAGAACGGTTTCAAATGTATCTAATTCCACACGTGGGATCGCTCGAAACATAGCGTGTGAAAATCCGTGTGTCCCGATCTGCGGCTGCGTTCAAAAACCCGCACGCATTTCATGATTGAAGAGTCATCGACCACGGAAGAAACGTTTCCTTTGAGCTGAATCTTCGGTTATCCCCTCTTCTGGGACAAGACTCCATCGCTGCAAAAACTCTCATCCTCCACACACGTTCCAGGTTCATGGAGTCGGATCGCATATGGGCATCAGCGCTCATCGTGTCGGAGCTGGCTGACAAAGTCTCTCACTGGAACTCGAAGCGCACTCTCAGCAAATGGTTGGAAGACTCTGGTGTCATCGGACTTGAAGGCATCGATACCAGAAATCTCACGAAAGTTTTGCGAGAGGTCGGATCCATACTAGGAAAAATCATTGTCTGTGATGATCCGCCAGCTCTGGAGGGTGGCTTCAAAGATCCGAACAAACTGAACCTCGTCAAGGAGGTCAGCTGCACGGCGCCTCGAGTCATCAATCCCAAGGGATCGCCAAAAATAGTGGTCGTAGATTGCGGCCTGAAGAACAATCAAATAAGATGTCTACTGGCACGAGGAGCGGCTGTCACTGTTGTGCCTTTCAATTTCAAATTCTACGATGTCGAGGGTATGTGAAACTCGCCATTTGACTACTAATTTATCCTCCCCAATGCGGAGTAGGTATCTCAACGACCGCCATAGCTGATATCGAGCCGGCTCTTCTTATTCAGGCCAGGATGCGCTCTTCCTGAGCAACGGTCCCGGTGACCCGACCATGTGTGCGGACACCATCGAAAATATCCGGAGGTTCATGATCAAACACCCGTCAAAGCCTATTTTCGGCATCTGCCTCGGACATCAACTGCTCGCTCTGTCGATCGGAGCACTTACGACCAAACTCAAGTACGGTAACCGCGGTCACAATCAGCCGTGCTCCCACGAAGGTTCGATGAGATGCTGTATCACTTCTCAGAATCACGGTAAGGAGCGCCATACAGGCATCAACTCTCATTTGGATATCATCCCCGGGGGAAATTCAGCGCTTTAAAGAGCGTTCTCGCATTTTGAATTCGGGATGGAAATATGAGCCAGTGTCTGAACATTCGCAGGGTTCGCCGTAGAAACAGCAACCCTGCCGACAGACTGGCAAGCCCTGTTCACCAATGCGAACGACGGAACCAACGAAGGTATCGTGCACCGCACGCGCCCGTACTTCAGCGTGCAGTTTCACCCGGAACACGACGCCGGACCGACGGACATGGAGTTTTTGTTCGACATCTTCCTAGCAGCGGTCAAGACACCCGGGGCAGCGATCAACGACCGCATAACGGATGTGTTCAATCGGACTCCACATCCAAACTCGGTAGTCGGCAAGCCGTTAGAGGTGAAGCCGAAAAAAGTCCTCCTTCTGGGATCAGGCGGACTCTCCATCGGTCAGGCAGGAGAATTCGACTACTCGGGCTCTCAGGCCATAAAAGCTCTCAAGGAAGAGGGCATCGAAACGGTTCTCATCAACCCAAACATCGCGACGGTCCAGACGAGCTCGGGATTGGCAGACAAAGTGTATTTCCTTCCAATAACCCCGGATTACGTCACACAAGTGATCAAATGTGAGAGACCCGACGGGGTGCTCCTGACTTTTGGAGGTCAAACAGCCCTCAACTGCGGAGTTGAACTCGAACAGCAGGGAACCTTCAAGAACTACAAAGTGAAGGTTCTCGGGACGCCCATACAATCAATAATACACTCCGAGGACCGGAAGCTTTTCGCCGAACGAGTCGCGGAAATCGGCGAGAAAGTTGTGCCCAACTGCGCCGTGGAAAGCCTCGACGATGCCCTCGCGGCTGCCCAGGACCTAGGCTACCCCGTCCTCGTCAGAGGCGCGTTCTGCCTAGGAGGATTAGGGTCTGGTTTCGCCAAGGACGACGAGAGTTTGAAGGCTTTGGTGACTCAGGCTCTCGTCCATTCGAAGCAGGTTCTCATCGACAAATCACTGAAAGGCTGGAAAGAGGTTGAATATGAAGTCGTGCGCGATGCGTATGACAACTGCATCACCGTGTGCAATATGGAGAATCTCGATCCCCTGGGCATCCACACCGGAGAGTCAATCGTTGTGGCGCCCTCCCAGACTCTGAACGACTCTGAGTACAACAAACTCCGAGCGACTGCCATCAAAATCATCAGACACCTTGGAGTCGTCGGGGAATGCAACGTGCAATACGCATTGAGCCCAAACTCTGACGAGTATTACATCATCGAAGTGAACGCCCGATTGTCCAGGTCCTCCGCGCTCGCCAGCAAAGCAACCGGTTACCCTCTGGCTTACATCGCCGCCAAACTTTCGTTGGGAAAACCTCTGCACTCGCTGAAGAACTCCGTGACCGGAACGACGACTGCCTGCTTCGAGCCGAGCTTGGACTACGTCGTTCTGAAGATTCCTCGGTGGGATCTTGGGAAGTTCCTGCATGTTTCCAGCAAAATCGGCTCGTCCATGAAATCGGTGGGCGAAGCGATGGCGATCGGTCGGAACTTCGAGGAAGCCTTCCAGAAAGCCATCCGCATGGTCGAAGGGGGCAACGGCTTCGATCCTTACGTGAAATCCCTCGACGAGGACAGCCTGTCCGCACCTACCGATAAGAGGTTGTTCCATTTAGCTGCCGCCCTCGCCAAGGGATACACGGTCGAAAGATTACACCAACTCACTGACATCGACCGCTGGTTCCTGTATAAGATGGAGAATATCATTAAAATGTACGCCGAACTGGAGACTTTCCGGGGAGCCGATAAACTCCAAGTCGAGGCCCTCAGAAAAGCGAAGCAACTAGGCTTCTCTGACAAGCAGGTGAGTCCCGTGCAACCATGATTAACCACGATGCTTTCTTCCATGGAACGTTCGATTCCTGGCGGGAAGGCCGGTTTCGATTTATACTGTCGAATCAAATGATCGCTCTCTTTCGCAGATCGCGAGCTGCATTCACAGTTCAGAGCTGCAAGTGCGGAAACGACGCGAGGAGCTCGACATACGGCCGTTCGTCAAGCAGATCGACACCGTCGCCGCAGAGTATCCCGCAGCCACGAACTATCTGTACTTGAGCTACAACGCCCAACACCATGATATCACACTGTCAAGTGGTGGAATGACTGACAACAGTATCATGGTGAGCACATATCCCGATGGACTACATTCATTGGCCAGGTTTTCTGTGCCCCCAGGTCTTCTGTAGCTCCTTAATATCTTTTCGTCAACTGGTGGAAAGCCCCACTCGAGAAAAAAAAAAAGGGAAACGATCCACTTGTTTCGGCGCTGTCATGATAATCTTCTGTCACCAGGTAATTGGTTCAGGGGCCTACCGCATCGGGAGCTCCGTGGAATTCGATTGGTGCGCAGTGTCCTCGGTGCAAGAACTGCGCAAAATGGGAAAGAAGACAATCATGGTCAACTACAACCCGGAAACAGTGTCCACAGACTATGACATGTGTGACAAACTGTATTTCGATGACATTTCGTTTGAGACAGTTTTCGATATCTACCGCTGGGAACAACCCGAAGGCATCATTCTGAACATGGGGGGCCAGTTGCCGAACAACATTGCCATGGATCTTCACCGCCAGAACTGCCGGGTCCTCGGAACATCGCCAGAATCCATTGACGCGGCTGAGAATCGTTTCAAATTCTCGAGAATGTTGGATTCGATCGGAATTTCGCAACCTCGTTGGAAGGAGCTGAGCACAACGGAGCAAGCTTGCGCGTTCTGCGAGGAGGTACCGAGTCTGATTTCACGAATTGTGCCGTTTTCCCTCGTCCCGCTAAACTGAACGCAATAATTCTCTGGCTTTTCAGGTCGGCTACCCATGCCTGGTGAGGCCTTCTTACGTTCTAAGCGGGGCCGCGATGAATGTGGCCTACTCACACTCTGACCTGGAGAAGTACCTAACCGAAGCCTCGGCCGTCAGCAAAGAGCACCCCGTTGTTATTTCGAAGTTCATCCAAGAGGCCAAGGAGATAGATGTCGACGCTGTCGCTCAGGACGGCCAACTCCTGGCCATCGCGATCTCTGAGCATGTTGAGAACGCAGGAGTCCATTCCGGAGACGCCACGCTCGTGACTCCACCTCAGGACTTGAACGAAGAAACTGTCGGCTATATCCAGAGAATAGCGCAAGCCATAGGTCGAGCGCTCGCAGTTTCCGGTCCGTTCAATTTGCAGCTCATTGCCAAGGACAATCGTCTAAGGGTCATCGAATGCAATGTCAGGGTTTCGAGAAGTTTCCCATTCGTTTCCAAGACACTCGGCTACAATCTGGTCAGTTTGGCAACGAGGGTCATCTGCGGGGAGCGTATGGAGCCGGTGGACTGCATGAGCGGGAACGGCAAAGTGGGAGTCAAAGTCCCCCAGTTCTCGTTCAATCGACTCGGAGGCGCCGATGTTAGATTGGGGGTGGAGATGGCCTCCACCGGAGAAGTGGCTTGCTTCGGCGAGAACCGCTTCGAGGCCTACATAAAGGCCATGATCTCGACTGGGTTCGTCATTCCCCAGAACAACATTTTCCTGTCGATCGGCAGCTACAAACACAAGAACGAGATGTTACCAAGTGTCCGCAGTCTCGAGAAAATGGGATACACGCTTTTCGCCAGCCTGGGCACAGCTGACTTCTATCAGGAGCACGGGATACGATGCCAGCCCGTCACGTGGCCTTTCGATGACCTCGGTCAGGGTAACGCGACAGTTGCTCAGATCGGCTCGATCGTTCATTACCTGGAGCAGAAAGGGTTCGATCTCGTCATTAACCTCCCCATGGAATCCAGCGGTTCTCGAAGAGTTTCGTCTTTCATGACGCAGGGATATCGTACTCGCAGAATGGCCGTCGACTGCGCCGTGCCCCTCATCACGGATGTCAAATGCGCCAAACTCATCATCGAGGCAATGCGCCTCATCGGACGCGCCCCGGTTCTAAAAACCCACGTCGACTGCATGACCTCACAGCGAATCGTCCGACTTCCCGGTTTGATCGACGTGCACGTCCATATGCGAGAACCCGGTGCGGTCCATAAGGAAGATTTCGCGAGCGGGACAGCCGCCGCTCTAGCCGGAGGTTTCACGATGATTTGTGCGATGCCCAACACGGATCCGCCCGCGACGAACCAGGAGAATTTGTCTCTGTCAAAGCAGGCTGCGAAACTGGGGGCTAGGTGCGATTACGCGCTCTTCGCGGGAGCGTCGACTGACAACGTGGAGACAGTGCATACCTTGGCTCCTCAAGTCTGCGGCCTGAAAATGTATCTAAACAACACGTACGGACCTCTTCTGCTGCGGTCCGTCACCGACTGGGTGGCTCATTTCGAGAGCTGGCCAACTCACATTCCTCTCTGCATCCACGCGGAGGAGTCAACGCTCGGGATGGCGTTGCTCCTCGCCAAGAAACGTCCTGTCCACGTCTGTCACGTGGCAACCGAGGCCGAGATTTTGGCGATAAAATCCGCTAAAGAGATCGGTCTCCCCGTCACCTGCGAAGTTGCTCCGCACCATCTCTTCATGAGCCGGACCGAGGCGAACGATATCCTCGGAGAAAAACTCTGCTCGGTCAAACCCCCGCTGGCCACGGAAAGAGACGTTCAAGCGCTGTGGGACCACATCGATTTGGTAGACTGCATCGCGACCGATCACGCTCCTCACCAGCTGTCGGAGAAAACCTCGGGACAAATGATCCCGGGTTTTCCGGGACTGGAAACGTCCCTAGCTCTGATGCTGACTGCTGTCGGTCAGAAAAAGATATCTCTTGACGACGTCATCGCGAAAATGTACACCAATCCCAAACGGATATTCAATCTCCCGGATCAGCCGGACACCTACATCGAAGTGGACTTGGATAAGGAATGGGTGATACCTGAGAAGCTACCGTTCTCGAAAGCCGGTTGGACTCCCTTCGCCGGAAAGAAAGTCCAAGGGAAGGTTCGACGCGTGGTCATCCGCAGTGAGGTCGTTTTCGTCGATGGCGCAGTGCTCGCTCAACCCGGTTCTGGCGAAGACATGTTCTCCTCCACTCGGGTTCCGAGGGTCAGCTCAACTCCGACTCCGTGCGTTGACAGCTCCATCGGAACCAGCGTGGTGACTCGGCGTCCTCGACTGGATTCGGTCACCATACGGAGGAGGGACTCCGTCAAGGCGTCCGCCGAGATCTACAACCACATGCTCGCTGAGCTCGGTCTCGGGCGAATCGATGGCAGAGAGAAGAACCGAGAAGAAAATGCCAATCTGCTATCTCCTGGCAAGTCGAACGTTGGAGCTCCGTCTCTTAGAGGCCAACATGTCCTCACGGCTGATATGTTCCGGAAGGACCAACTCCACGCTCTCTTCAATCTCGCGCAGCAGTATTCGATGTCCGTCCATAAGGGGAAGCCGCTCTTCGATGTTCTCCAGGGAAAAGTCATGGCGTCGATCTTCTACGAGGTCAGTAAAGAAAGCAGTAGTGAAAGTGTGCGCAATCCGAGAAATGAGTGTCGAAGTCGAGTGGGTATGTCTTGAATGCATCATCGAGCTGTTTCAGGTTTCGACGAGAACGTCGGCATCTTTTGCCGCCGCCATGCAGCGCCTTGGTGGAAGCATCATCTACATCGACAACACAACTTCTTCTGTGAAAAAAGGAGAATCGCTCGAAGATACAGTGGCGATAACATCAAGCTACAGGTGAGTCCCTTTCGAACGATGCGCTTGCCGCCTTCCGTTCTCGGGGCGAGGAATCCCAGCGATGCGTTCGCCACTCTTCTGAGGAGACTGAGCTTCTTCGAGCCCACCACGAGCTGCCAGCCCTTTGCACTGCCGGTTTTTGCGCGCACCCATCCCGATTCCTCCCTAAATCGTTCAATGAATTTCGGAGAGCGAAATTCATTGTGCTGGATTCCGTTTCGGAAGCTTCACGGAGAGGTACAGGGTACATGAAGCAGATGAGAGAGAATCGCTGGAACGCTTCCTCAATTCTCCATCATTCGCCTTCCCACTTTTAATCAGGATCTGTGCAGATCATAAACTTTTGATATGACATAGGGCTCTGTATTTGTGGACGCGACTGTATCTGCCAGGCTGGGTCCATTCAGATCGGCCGTGAGCCCCCGATGGACGCGGGGTGATCCCCTTGCCAATCGTGTGCCATCCGACAACGGGTACAAAATACTCGTTCCCCACCGACTCTCGACCGGAGGGGCAATTGCAGCGACCGACGCAACGTGGCATTCGATGATTTATGCAAAATTATTCGATCGATCAACAATGCACACATGAGCGAATGATATCATGTTTCAGTGACGTTGTTGTTCTACGGCATCCCGAGCCGGGATCTGTATCACGAGCCGCAAAGAACAGTCGTCGGCCAGTCATCAACGCCGGAGATGGCATAGGGGAACACCCCACTCAGGCGCTGCTCGATGTCTACACGATACGGGAAGAAATAGGAACAGTCAACAACTTGACGGTGAGTCCGGACTCTGCTGTGTCACGAAATTCATCAACCTCTATTTAGCTGTTCCGATGGCTCGGTCAGACCTCTCTAGCGATTTCCATATCCACAGATCACTCTCGTCGGAGATCTGAAACATGGGAGAACCGTACATTCCTTGGTGCGCCTGCTCTGCCATTACCGAGTCCAGCTCCGCTACGTTGCTCCAGAAGGTCTCGGTATGCCCGAGCACATCAGGGAGCACGTCATGAGCAGGCACGTCCCACAAGTGGATTTCGATTCACTGGAGGAAGCGGTGGTTGATGCCGATATCGTCTACGTGACACGTATCCAGAAAGAGCGTTTCAGCAGTGCTGCCGACTACGAACGAGTGAAGGACACTTTCGTCGTGACTCCCGAGCTCATGACAAGGGCCAAGCGGAAAATGGCCGTCATGCATCCGCTACCGCGCGTCAATGAAATCAGGTACGTTTGTTGATGGTCTCTCTTCGCCTCGGTTGTTGAACACCATTAACTTCGGGCGACGTCGATGAATCACGCTCACGAGGAGTCAGAGGGCGGTCCATCAATCGGCTTCGTTAACTCTCCAACCTTTCAGCCCTGAAGTCGATATGGATCCTAGGGCGGCTTACTTCAGACAAAGTGAAAATGGGATGTACGTGAGGATGGCTCTGCTCACAATGGTGCTGGGGCAGAGCTGAGCCGATCGGATGGCTCCACTGATCGATCCACGCACCGAGATGTTGATGAACGGGATTCGAACCACAATGGAGTTCGGATCGAGGCACATAAATAAGTTATTCTATATTTCGTTCATTATCATTCTGCTCGTGAGCAGAACATGCCTACGGCTGTATTTGTATCCCAAAAATTAGTAAGAAATGATAAAGGATCAGGTGATTCACATGAACAGTGTTGTCGCCCATCGGGTCTTGGCTCCGATCCCGCCCTCACAGGAGCGATATGACTTCTATCAGAAAAAACTCAGCCGAATAACCAACTCCCGAGATCAGGTTGAGAACTCTCGAAAAGAACAATCATTTTTGGAATATGGGTTGCGGGTAATGAAATGCGGTGTATATCTTCGAGGACTCGAATGGTATATCAGAGCAGCACCGAGCATTATCAAGATTGAGATCGCTATCAGAAATATTCCGCAACATTGGAGCCGGTCCTTCACAAGCAGCAAGTCCGCCCGAGACGGTAGGACTTGCGGAGCGGCATCCGGCTTGTTCGTGAAAAGAGTCCACCTCCCCGACTTGCAAATGTCGCCTCTCTTACCCTGTACATCAGCTGCTGTTCTCTATAGTTTGATCTCGCGAGTCACCTGAGGTGTTATAACATAAAGGGCCTGCGGGGATAAGCGCCCCACCAAAAAAAATCGATTTCTGAAAACTTAAAATGCTCATATCTCGGGAACCAGTGGAGCTACAGCGCCGTTAAAAAAACCGTTCTGAAGCTCTTCCGGAGGACTATCGGACGCCGTGCGCAGCGGTACGTCCCGGAAACCACTTTTCTAGTCGAGGAAAATGAAAAAAATAGTTGGTTCACCCGGAAGGAGAAGGCTGACCACTTTCTCAGATATCGCTAAAATTACTCCTATACATCTACTCGCAGGGTAAGTTTCATCCCGATTCGAGTTTGCGGGGCCGAGTTATCAACAGTTCAACATCGGCGATGAAGCGGTTTTCCCCGGAACTCGCTTGAAACCCAGCATAAAAATGGATACAAGTCATCGAATCAAGTTATCTTTCTGGAAATCATGATCAGATCGATCGGAATCACCCTCCCAGACTCGTCAAAGTATGCTCAGATTGGTCCCAGAATCACCCTTCCTGACTTGGAGAAGTGTGCTCAGAAATCGTCCCGAAATCACCCCGATCGACCCTCAGAAGTATGGTCAGTGAGTCAGTATGGTCAGGGACCAATCTGAGCATACGTTTCCGAGTCTGGGAGGGGTGTTTCATAACGTTTTTTTTTTTTATCCGCTCTGTAGCTCCATTGGTTCTCGAGATATGAGCATTTAAAATAACCAAAATTCGATTCAGTTTTGGTAGGACCGATTTCCTCCATGTCATCCCGGCAGGCCCTTAGAGGGTGACCAGAAATAACGTGAACTCGCGAAATTGGCGGTCAAAAAAGGAAGGCACAGAAGCGAGAAAATCGACGAATTCGTGTGCTCGGGGGCCTCGGTGAACTATATTTCAAGGGGTTTCGAAATGGCCGCTTCGGGCTCGGATACAGAGGCTCAAACGTTTCTCGAAGTTGGCGGCTATTGGCCGAAGCTCTTCCAAAGATAATCGATCCCACTCCCGGCGACGAGAGCGCTTAAGGGAGTCTAGAGTCGTGTGCGGTTTAAGTTCCAAATTCCGGCCCAAACCATGACTGATTGTGGATTTTGGCGGTGCTCAACGATTTGAGAGGCTGAAGGCGGCTCCGAACACCAAATGCGATCGTTCTGGCGATTGAGAGACTGTTCGGTCGTGAACAACTTCTCGTCAGTGAACAAGATAGTTCCCCATCTCGAACCTGTGGCCCGCTTGGCGAGATCACGGCATCGTTGCAGTCTTATACGCTAGTTATCTTCGGTCAGTCGCTGGCCTTTTCTCAGCTTGTAGGTCTTGAGGCCGAGAACCCGATCAGGAGGCACTTTCTAGCGCTTGTGGGCTAGACTCCTTCGACGACCGTCTCACTCCAACTATTTTCGTTCCACTCATTCGCACCGAAACACACAAGCCCGGTTTGAAGAGCATTTATGCGCTTGAGCACAATCAATGTCAACGACTCTTGGGACAGTTTGGACAACTCACACTTGAAACTGCGATCGAATCCTTTACATGGGATACGGATCTTGACCGGATCAAGAAAGCGTGCCTCTCCAGGGAACTTTTCAGAGAGCGCACCGAGGATCTTCTTCCACCTTGGCTCAGGCTCGTAATACGGGGTGTTCACCGTGGAAAAAGCGACGATCATGGTCGCCCTTATTTTGACAATATCTCAGCCCCTAGTGGATATTTTCTGATACGGTTCTTTCATATGTTCGGTTGCTCTCTGGAAGACGCATTTTTTCCGCTCTCTTTCCCAGAGACTCGGTTGAGAATTGGTGATTTGAGAGCATGTCAGAGTCGACTCTTCGCTTCTTTCCGACTCCCAATGTTCGACAGGCTCGTGAATCGCGGATCCATTCCGAGCTCGAAGAACTCGGAGAAAATTAACGATTCACCGAAAATCACTCCCGGACTTGAATCGTCCGGTTTAACCACCATACGGGCGGGAATTCGGGGTCACCTCTCGTTCAGGTATTACTTCCGCGCTGCAGGAACCTGGAAGAGGTGTCGCGGCCGTCAGGAGGAAGTCCAAGTCGGTGTGGTCTCTTCTGGTAGAGCGAGTCCTTCTTCCTGAATATACATTGCATGGTCCTAGTGATCCTTTTGCATTCCGATGAATTTGTGGGGATGCGCTACCTCCAGAATGTTGTTCGTTGGCCCTGGAGCGCCTCTCACATGAGAATCATGTTGTGCACATCGTCTTCGTCCCTGGACTCGCAGATGAGGCAGATCGGTGGAGGGGATTACCTATGTGGTGCAAGTAGGCCTGGATCCACTCTGATTGCCACTGTCTCAGGGTTTCCTCTCTGATTTCTTCGTCTCTTCTCGCGATCAGGTCTCCTTCTTCTATTTCGGGGTGCGTCCCGCTTCTTGGCCTCTTCAAACATTTCGATTCTCTCAGCCACGAGGGGCGGCTGCGGGGGAATGCGAGCCCAAAGTAGCAGGGCATACGAGGATATCGTAAAGTCACATCGCGTAACGCGCCCCGTGTTTCTCTGAGCTCTCTCTGGAGCGCAGCCCCATCCATCTGGGATTTCAGCGCTCCGGGTCCCCAGACCGGAGCCGCATATAAGGCTATGGACTGTGCAACTGTGGTCAGGACCCCTCTTTGAGTGTCCGAGCCTACGTACGTCCTTGGGAAGTATGCGGGCTATGGCATTCGAATTGGATTTCATGTCCCTCAACCTGTATCCTTAGGGCGCTGCTGCCTTCCCGTCGAAGGAGCATAACTGCCTCCGCTTTCTCGGGGGCCAACGTGAGGTACTGATTCCTCATCCGGCGGGACGAGCTGAGTCTCGGTGGAAAGTCCGTGGTGCAGCCTGGAAGTGCTCCCAGGCTCAGGTGAGCACGACTGCCTCCAAGATGTGCCGACGTTAAACATCGACACCAATTTCCACACAATATCCGACAAACACAGGGGTGTACCAGATGGGGGCTGATCGGGCTCCAGAGCACCACTGACGGTCGTTTTGACAGCTAAGCGCCCGCACGATCGTGCATCACTTTTCATCGATGAAGAGAAACCTCCCCCAGGCATAACCTGCGGGCCGTCAGGCTAGCTCGCGGAATGTCAAAGGTCGTGTGGACCTAATCTCTGACGTCATCATATTGAGCTATTCGGATTTTATTTGAGCCTCGAGTCGAAGTTCGTTTTCCACCATCTTCTGCACGGCTTCGCGGTTCAGACCGGACTCGACGAAGAAAGCTCGAGATTCCCTTGTGGTCCCTCCTTCATCAGAAGTCGATGCCGGGAATGTTTTCTCCCTCTATCGGGACGGTCGCCCTCATAACCAACGCAGTATGGCTTCGGATATTGTTTGTTTGAAAGCTCCAGGAAATATTGTTCGGGTATTGTTGGTTTGAAAGCTCCAGGAAATATTGTTCGGGTATTGTTGGTTTGAAAGCTCCAGGAAATATTGTTCGGGTATTGTTTGTTTGAAAGCGAACGAAATCACATAAGCGGTGTCCCCATTGCAATAACTTGGAAATCAGCCTGCGCTTCGCGGAATATCTCAGCCCAAACTGGAGACCATGTCTGATGTTTCTCCCGTCGATGACGATCCTTCGAAGCCCACTTTCGAAGAGAGAAGAGCTCGGTGGCGACGATCCTGTTGGTTTGCCTCACGATACCAGCCCAAGACTAACCCTGCAACCCTGGGCACCACTCAGAAGAAGGAGCTATATGTGGCCGTCGACACCGATCATCCCGATACGTTGGAAGGTCCGATGCATCACAATATAGGTATTTACATTTTTTAGAGCCCAACCTACGATACGTCAGAAAGAGTGGTTTCGCGCATTGCATTACGGAAGCCCGAGCGAAAGAAGATCGCGGTTTAGAAGATCAGCGTTGATGTGATGGGGCCCCTCGTTCCAAGTTTGCAATCACGAACTAATTTTCACTATGGTCAGCTACGCTCGTAGAACCCAACCCATACCAAAGACATCCCTCGGAGCTGGGACCAAGTGCGAAACGGCCAAAGATTACTGAAAAAGTCCCTGATATGGCGACTATACTTCAGCCTCTATGGGAAGTGAATGCTGGAACGCGATAAGTGGATGTCACTTCAAAGATGAATTTGTCAGCGTCGATAGTCAGGACCAACTACCACAGCTGAGAGATCTGGAAGTCAGCTCAAACAGCAAGTCACTTAAATCGGCAAAATAGATAACTCGTTCGAGGGCCTCAACGATAGAGTGCTCGGAGAATTTACGCTCCATCCGTATCGACGATTAGACAGAACTTGGCACGACTTCGACCCAAGCTATCATCATCATCAAGCTGAGTCGATAATCGAGCACATCGAAGCGGAGACTGGTTACTCCGATGAGCTCTTCGGCACCAGTAGGGTCTGGTTTGATATCTCCAAGCAAAAAGGAATCTTCACAGCCTCTATCGACGTCCACCACGGTCTCTGCTGCAGCAGAACTTTATTTTTGGCGGAATTGAGATCAATGATACTGGAGCACAGCAATTCTCTCGAACTGGTGCTCAACGTTGACAGAAAAGGCGCTTTTTGAGTGGCCCGCGGTCCCGGCTCCGAGGCCGAGCCTCCGGAGAGATGGAGAGTGAACGAAATGGAAAAATCATCTGTTCGAATCGGTTATCAACTCATGCAAATCGGACTCAGCGGGACATTGTTGAGATGCCGAAACACGCCTTCCTGTCAGAGAAGCGCTCCGGCTCCCAAAGCGGCGATGGATCGGATTGGGATGAAGTGCTGTTGGAGATCCCAAGTTGGAACCTCTCCTAGCTTACCACTCTGGGATTCCGAGAGCCATGGATGGAGTTTTGTAATCGGATTTGCCTGTCATCTTGGAATCTCACAAGATTTCCAAAGGCATCTTCCAGATGTGGCGCAGCAGTATCGTGTCGCGAAAGGAAGGAACCCAAACCAGAAGCTCTGCTAATATTTGATAATGCTCCAAGCCACCCTACTACCCCGTTAGGAACAGACACGTGAGCTCCTGTAGGAACGGCTTCCCCTCCTGAGAGCACCACCTCCTTTCAAATTTCGCAGCATAATACCTGCGGAGAACATTCCGCAATCATTTGACGAATTAAACGAATTGTTTGTTAGCTAGCATAATTGAATTACTGTCCGAAACACGAAAGACTTCGTATTGGGTTCGCCTCGCTCTATCATATATGATCTAATGATTAGGAGTGAGCTCGCCCACCCATCCTCACGACCTCGCGCAGCGACGAGTCGAAATGAATGTCGATTGATTGAGATGGATGCTAGTCGTCGACGCAGCTTGCTGATTAGCGTGCTTGGGAGGTTGCGAGATCGATTCACGGTCGACTCTTTTTGGCGAACTTAACTAGGACAGTGGACTTCGCCTAATGGCAACACCGGATGATCGGATCATCCGCTAATTCGGATCAGAAGTCGCATTCTCCGATTATATCCATAGGACACGCTCCGGTTTACCGGTGAAAGGCTCCGCTTACTCATCATTTCGCCACGAGTGGAATTTTTCTCAAAATGAAAGAATGAGAAGTTTCCGCGATGGGGAACGCATAGCCGAATGGATCACTTTGTAACAGTCGCGAGAGCTTGTCAGGTTCCACGATGTCACCATTGAAACCCTGACAGTTTTCTCGAACAAAGAGACCGAAGGTATGCCAATCTGCTTCGAGTTCAAAATCTCGGGACATTCTGGTCGATTGACGATGATATCCACTGCCCCTCTTCGGTTGTACTTCACGAAGATGAGATCGTCCAAGAAATCGCGGTGAATCAGGCTATGTGACTCTGGTTCAGAAAACGGAGAGAAGTGCCGAGAGGCGGAAAAGCCTGTAGCTGGGCATCAAGCTGAGCGAAGTATAGAACTACTTCAATGGTTTTTCATGCCAGATTTCGAGGAGGAAAGTCCACGAACGTCTTCAGTTTGTGACGACCTCGTTGGTAGAGTCTTGAGGACGAAGAAGCGACGGATTCCGATTGATAAATTCTCCGTCAAGCACTGGAAGCCCAATGGTTGTCAGATATTCCATCAACTCGTATGTTCAGGGAGAGCTCCATCGTGTTGCCTCCGGTCTCGCATGAACCTAAGCGCCTAAAGAGCTTATCGTGATCTTATAATTAGAATAGACACATTATTGGCGGAAATCCAGAATCAGGGTTATCCTTTCTCTATCTTCCGCTCAATCGGATCGTCCGCTTTACCGGATCAGGATGGTCTGATCCCGGTGTGTACTGATTAAGCGGAGTCCACTGTACTATGAGTAGATGAGGCATCCAACCCTGAGGGGCTCCAGCGCAGTGCGATGGTGGGAAAACTGGAATGAGTCTCGCCTCTGGCTGAAAGTCTGACGCTCCCTCGACTAGATCTTTCAAGGCTGGACGCAGATGTTTGCCGTCCGAGTGGGAGTTTGGCCTCCGACTCCATCAGGAGAGCTCTTACTTCCCGTCCGAAGTCTTCTGATGTATTGGTCTCTCGAACACTCCCAACTTCGTCGGAGTTTTGAGTTCACGAGGAGCTCCATTGGATGTTCAATTTTGTTTGGAATCGGATATTCACTGCGAGAATGACTGCGAACCATGGCCTCTAACATCTAAGACGCCCCCAGATATATATTTCAGCTCAGCATTCACAATCTCGACGGAACAATCCGCTGCATAGTTCAATCGATCGATTCTCACAATTCCAGAGCTCCAGAAGTCTTCGTCTTCGAGTCGCGCAATTGTCGTCGTATGTATTCTCAATTCATACGCTTGCCCGAGACATTATCCGGCATCGATATCTGAGGCTCATGGAGGCCATAGAGGGACAACAACATGTCTCGGGAATCTGATAATTCCGTCTTGGATAACTTCAATGCAGTATCCGCGGCACGATGATCCATGAGTTGTCCTACATGTTATGAATACTCAAGAGGTGCCTGAGCTAGGCTTTACGCGGGGAAAGACCGATTGACGACCTCAATGACCACAGCTTGGGAGTTCAGGCATTCATCTTTCTTTACCTCCCATCCATCCATTTGAGGAGATGGATAAATGAGTCTTTGATGGCTGACTTTATCAGTTCCCGTGACAGTGAGGGACAATTCATCAACCTTCCCTTCCATCCACCCAGAAATCCATGAGCTGATCACTGATGAATATTGTCTGAACCTCCTGAGCTCCACTGATGACATTGAGATTTGACATCGTCGATAGAACGAAGATCTTGTGATTTCCGTCCGGCACGGTTCTCGGTATGGCCTGAAGAGATTTCCTGTGCTTCAAGAAGTTGAGCGTCAAACGATAAATATCAAGTCATTGGAGATTCTCCTTGTATTGGAACGCGGTGCCCATAAAGCAAGGACATCGAGTGCCTCGCTTACCGCGGCAGCAATACATGGTGTTCAGCTCCTCAGCCGTACGATGTGTCGACTTTGTACTTCCAACGTATGTGGGCTTGCTTCGACATGGACTGAAAACAACGGTTGGAGAACCAAATTTCCGGGTCCTCCGACGTATCCATGATATGAAGAATAAGGATGCCAGTGGGGTATCAATGCAACATTTTTTCTTATCAGTGATGTTCAAGAGGGCTACCCTGTGGATTTGGACCAGATATTGCAGGTTTTGTAGCCCGCTCTAGCAGTGAGAATAAGCGACTTGACCTCTCAACGAGTCGGCCCTCTAAATAGAGCCATTTGGAAGGTTGACCAGGCTTGACCCCGAGAATTGAGGCAGGAGCTGTTCCAGCCTCCCAACTTTCGAGAGACTTCAATCGTAGTATGGAAAGCGCCCATTTCTCCAGAGTTTACTGGGGCCTGCCATCACAGCCACATGGTCGGATCTGAACTCTTGGGGGCACTCGGAGGAGGGAAAAAACCGAGGAAATACCTCTGATATCTGCTTCTATATCTTCTAAGAGATCGAAGATACAGAAACACCGTATAAATTGAAAGCCATCCGGTGCAATACATCCCGGGTTCCTGATTTCATAACAACTGCATAGCAAATTCTGCGTGAGGTGAAACAAACTAAAATCACGATTTTCGAGCTTAATGCGACAGACAACCAGTCCGGCGAATGGGAGACGGTACGAAAGGAACCTGAGCATGGTGAATGGGTCAAACGATGTTCTCCCGAGATCGGTTACGAGAACACTGAGCACGAACAGCAGAATGCCGAGAAATTCGGGACCCACACTATTACTACGAATATGGTGTCGACCAGGGATGCCAGCTTCGGGCGGTCCATGAACCCACGAAATGTACGGCAACCGGTATCTTGGAACCACAAGCGCGTTCCAATCCTCTTGAGTCGCTCGGGTATTGGTCGGCTCATCGGTACATTCCGGGGTATCGCCAACAACTGCAAAATTAACCCCTGAGAGGGGAATAACGCATCGATCAGTTCGCATTCAGTTGTAGTATAGTTGATTTGATTGCTCATCGTACTCTTCGATCGCTCTCAAATTGAGACCCACTACTTGAATTGACGATAAGACAGAAGGAAAGCGTAACGAATTCTAACTGTGGGTCGAGTCGATGTGCAGCCTCATCCTTCCTGCCGACCGAACGGAACCGCCTCTCGTTCCCATTCGGGATGGACCAACGCATCCGCGCGGGAATCCGATTACTCGAGCTCGTTTCGTTTCCATACCTCGGAGGAAGGAGAAATCTTTATGGCTTTATGGCTACATGTTCCCTGATGTGCCAGACAGTATGAAGACCAGAGTATCCCGCTCCATGAGCCGGCTCTGGGAAAATCGGTTGGGAAAGAAGTAATCCCAGTAAGTTTGGTTCAAGGTATGACACACGAGCTACCAGACGTGTGTCCGCTTGGGCCCAGTTGGGCCTTGCGGCCTGCCTCGTGCTAATCGCAGTCATGTTCAGAGCAGAATTGGGCATACTCATGATTGAAATTTATCATAATCAAGCGATGTATGTCTGAATGATCATGTCTTGATTATTATTTTCATCATAATTCATAATGGATTTTGTTATGATTATCATTATAAATTGATGATCAATGATTGATGATCCCTATCAGGTCATGATTAGGATTATGAATTGATGATCAATGATCGATAATCCTAATCAGTTTATGATTAATAATCATGATCAATAGAGATATGAGGTTCAGGCGGTAATTATTGTATTTTCACGTTATTCCATACTTTGAGATAGATTGATGAGTGTCTGATAACTGAGTTCTTCAGTTCTCGCGGCAATAATGCACGATTCGTCCCTCCATCGATGTATCCACTAATAGATCCATGGATTGATACAGAAATCGAAACCAAGGCTGGAAACCGCCTTCACCACAATCACTTTGTTGAGAGTTCCCCGACCTGAATGAGTAATCCGGGAGTTCTCTCAGTAGGGGACTGAGAGCCACATTCCTCGACTGCTAAAAACCATGTGACAAAGCAGATACAGCAAAGCTCTGGCAGATCGTTCGCGAATGCAGTATGTCAAGAAACCTACTGGCCACACTGGAATTGCTCAATGGCAACAGCCTGGCTGTCCCAATTACAGGAGGGAAGAACTCGAGGGAAGTAAGGCTGAATAAGGGCTCGAGACATCCTTCTCTTAGATGAAAATTCGTGCGATCGATACTCGAATCAAGTTCCGATCATCATTCATATTCACTTGGTTGATGACTAGGATCATAGTCACCTGATTATGATAAATGATCATGACGATGATCATAATCGTTCGAATTATCAGAATCATGATCACTGCCAGGATTAAATAGAGTTATTCGAATAATCTAAACTTTATTATGATCATACGAATAATCTAAACTTTATTATGATCATACGAATAAGCTAAACTTGATTATGATCATACGAATAATCTAAACTTGATTATGATCATACGAATAATCTAAACTTGATTATGATTATCATTGTGCCCAACTCTGCTTGAGAGTCAGACAAGAATCATCCTCCCCGCATGCAAATCGTGGTGAACCTCCCATGCTCCTGCTTGGGTTGCTGAATATATCGAAGTCTCTTCCTTCAATGGGAACGCATTGAGTGTGTGATCAAGAGGAGACATGATCACCCGATGCTGATCAAGCACAGGGTAACGGTTTCTGCAAGAGCACCCGCGACGGAATCTAGAAGAGTTCTTGTTCCGCATTCGCTGCGAGCAAGTATGCCGTACTCGTCAATATGCACGATCACTGAGACAAGTTCGAGGAAAGCCGGCGTCTGAGGCTCAGGATGCGCTCCCAGAGAACGGAGTTGGGGGCAACATGGAACGGTTCCAGGAGGTCGGAAGTTAATTCAGTCTTGATTTACAGGAATGGCCCCATGTCGAGCCTCACGAGTCATGACGGAACAGCTAAGGATCACGAACTTGATCGAATCCCAAGAATGATTCCGAGAATCTTTCGGCTGTTAAAAAAGTTCAGGATCTACTGTGGGTAGTGCTCCTCCTAAACCCGAGTACCTGCGGAGGAGGGTAACCAGCGAAATGGCCGAATCCTGAACGCGACCTGTGCCCCTAGACCAGGTTTGAACACGACCTGCCCTTAGGCTTCCTCTTCGGGGGTTGTCAAACATAAGAGGATCAGGAATCCAGCTGCACTTGGCGGAATGCTCGAACATGAATGCAGGTCCCGTTCTGTTCATACTTGGAAATCGTTCAGGCGTCTCCCCCTTCCAAGTTGACTCATGCAGTTTGAGGCGCATGTTCCCTCCGACTAGATATCCTCTATGCGAGCTTTATCACACTCAATCGACAAAGCTGGCCGATAAGCGAAATTTTAGGTCTGATATCAGATATTCGCAACAGCAGCTGTCATTCTCAGAATCGGTGGTAGAAGCAAGAGAATCAGGGATTTGTAGCAAGATTCGCATTGCAGCCGAAAATTTTGCACCCTTTTCAGCGGGCGAAAGTGGATCGTCTGAGCGACAACAGCAGACAGAACAGTGAGCATTGTTTGCCGTCTCTCACAAGGTGAAACGTGAGATTTTCAATAACAGAGATATGTTTGGGCCGTGATCAAACGGCAACAACGGAAAATACCCGGATAAAAAGACGACGCTTTTCAGCGACATAAAGCATGGCCTCCTT
Organism: Phytoseiulus persimilis; assembly: GCA_037576195.1. Taxonomy (NCBI): domain Eukaryota; kingdom Metazoa; phylum Arthropoda; class Arachnida; order Mesostigmata; family Phytoseiidae; genus Phytoseiulus; species Phytoseiulus persimilis. The sequence goes on from CM075101.1 coordinate 21,036,815, forward strand.
CTCCCACTAAGAAATGGCTGATATTGAACAAGGGAGATTTTAGAGGTTTGGATACCCATCTCCCTATCTTCCGCGGTAGATATTCCCTCCGATTTGCGCCAGCTCACACTCAAACGCTGAGCTGCAGTCGTTTTCGCTCGATTATACGAGTTGGATAACCGCAATCACAGTGGACGATTCAGAACGTGATGGCAAGCACAGGCGTCGTAAGAATGTGTGACACGACACCATAAGGTGCCGCAGCTGTCAGCAACGTCGGAATACTTTCACGACCTCTGGTCTAGCGTCTCTTGACCGAAGAACCGAAAGGAGCCACATGCTGAGGAGGTTCCTGAGATCAGATCCTGAGCCAGAGCACCCTCAGCTGGTTCCAGTGTTCGCGGCCAGCGATGATGCCGTTTTTCGGTGGAATAGGCCTATGGTACGAATGAAAGAACTGACCCTGGATTTTCTTCGCTGAACGTCCAGTTCATCCAAGGGGACTCGTGCATGTAGCTAGTCAAGCTTTTGGTATTTTCCCCGAGGGAACGAAAGCACTCAGATCTGAAGCACCACGCTCCTTGTGTTACTGGGGTTACCGAACGACGCGACTGGAAGGAGTGAAGTTTTTCGCAGAATATTCATGCAGCAAGCTCGAAAGAAAAACGCGTGTCTTCGATCTCGGAGGATGAATTCATATTGAGAGAATGGTCACAAGACATATCTGGGGCGTACTTCGAAAATCTCAGATCGCTCATCGGCCTACCTGGAGCACCAACACTTCCTCCTTCAACAAGAGATCTCGTGGAGAGGGACGCGACACAGCTGAACGAGGCCAGCATTTCCATTGGTCGAGTCTTGGATCTTCCTCAACATAGGTTGTATCCTTCTCCTCGTTTCATTGTGCTCGATGGAGTCCCCTGGGGACAGACCGCGTTCGTCGACAGCTGGGATCTTGGAGTGGATGTCGGAGGAGTGGGACGCAATGGCCAGCCTGGACCATCGGCTCCATGAACAGAGTTCGTGCTCCACCAATAGATGTCGCATGGCTCATCTCGAGCTCGCTAGCGAAACTCTCGAGGGGTTGGAAATCGCGGTCAGAATACTCCATAGACTTCAACGTAGTCGGCAAGCTTGTGACAATAAGCTTCGGAGGTTGCGGCAGATCGACTTTCTCACGTAACAGGGCGATAAGAGACGGCGCCTTCAGAGGAGCACTATCTTCATGCTTGCAATAGGGCGATCAACCTGCGCTTAACGTCCTCGAATCGTCTCCGACACCCCGTTGAGAGCGTGAGTGGACATCCATTTTCGAATTCCGAAAACTCGGAAGCTCGATTATTTCGATTCTTCTGCAATGCGTCAGATACTTCGGTGTCTAGTAGAAGAGTGAATTTGACCGATGTCTGACCGAAAAATCAGTTCTCGAAACGGAGATTGATTTTCGAGTCGGAAATAAGACTCGAGAATTCATTTTTGAGTGCTCGAGATTCGTAGATGGAGGTCTGACAGGGGAAGATTCCGAATTGTACAACTCCGATTCCGACCAGAATGATTGCGATCAGTAGGCCTACCAGAGACATGAAACACGGCTGATGGAAGTTTTTCCAATGGGTAGTCGTTCACGAGCTACAGCGCCCTCAAAACTTGAAATTCAATGAATGGCCCACATCCTTATGGTCCCATCGTGAAGATCAGTCCATTTTCCCGCGAGAAGTCCCCTTGCAGTGTCCGGATATCTTGATCAGCCCATCCCTCCGATTTCCCATTTGTTCTCTGGGGAGTCTGAACCTCGCGATGTATTGGCTGGATGCAAAAGTTCTGGGCCCCTAATTTCAATCGCTCATAACTCCGCTCCCAGGAGGCGCAGAAATATAATAAAATATACGAAATGAGCGGGATTCAGTCGGCTTTCAGATGGAGTCGACCGCGACATATTCTAAGTCGCACCCTGCTCACAGCATCGATTTTACTGGAAGGGTCGAAATTCGAAAAATCGCGATTTTGCAGTTCCAGTGAAACTAAGATTACGACCCCCTGTTTTCCCTCCAGAAACATGAAGTTCGTCCAAAAATAAGCGGTTTCAAAAAAAAATTGAGCATTTTGGCCTTGTCAAAGCGGAGATGGCGGCTCCCAAAGATTCGATTTTTTCGTGATTCTTTGGTGACCTTTTCTCCGCCAATTGAACGTCTCATGGATGGGATACGCTGGAATTCCCCTGGAAACTCTCAGAAGCCTCTTGGAAACGTCCTCTCAACGCCTTCATCAATGTTCGGCTCGCAAGACGAGACCTCAGAATCAGAGCCGGATTGTCGGAATCATTTTCGTCTTCTTCAGCGACGGAAGAGTCATTTTACTGCGACCCATTCATCGGGTATATACTCGCCGGTTGTTATCGACGGATATCGACCTTGTTTTGGCCATAACTTCGTCAATTCCTGGACTTTTTTCGAGAATGAAAGAGTGATAAATAGAGAATATCGAGGCGATCATTTTGATCCAAAAGCGGATATGATGAAAATTACCCATTTCTTTTTTCGAGGTCCTCCTAAAAACCATCGTAAAAAACGTCAATATGTTTCGGATCGGACTCGTGTGGGTTCGACGCGCAAAAGGAGGCCGGTCATTCGCAAGAAAACCGATTGGAGTTATCTCGTTTCTCCGAGAAATGGCAACCGATCGTATCGAGAATTCCTGTGGTGTCGATGGTGATTTTGGCGACCGGGGGCGGAATCCTGAGCGTGGGTGATTTCCGGTGAAAATAAAAAATCATCGGATCGGCCTCACAGCTCAATATTCGGATGATTCACCCATTTCTGAGTAATTCCCACCCGGGGAGATACCTTCGATTCTGCCTCGTTGAGGGATTACGAGGAGAAATGCGGGGAAAAGCGAGGAAAACGAAATTGGCCCATGGACAAGGCCTCGAAGAAGGGGTTGATACGATCGCTTGCCATTCTTCGGGGAGATGAGATAACTTCGCTCGACTTTCCGGCGAATGACCGGCTTCCTTTTGCGCGTCGAATGCGACCCCCACGAGTCCGATGCGATAAATATTGACGTTTTTACGATAACTTTTAGGAGGACATCGAAAAAAAACAATGGGTCATTTTCAAAACCATCTCCTGACCGCGACTTTCATCATGTCAGCCTGAACTTTGGATCAAACCGCCTCGATATTCTCTATTTATCACTTTTTGATTTTCGAAAAAAAGTCCGAGAATTGACGAAATTATGGCCAAAACAAGAGCGGCCCTGAACACCCTGTATATATTCGGCCTAGTCAGTCAGTTTGTCCGAACTCCTTCGAGAATATATGGGGGTGATTCCGGGACCAATCTGAACATACTCTTCCGAGTCTGGAGGGTTGATTCCGAGATCAATCTGACCATCCTCACTATATATAATCGGCATAGCCTGTCAGTTTGTCAGCTTGTCAGTCGATTTGTCACTTTGTCCGCACTCCTTCGGGAATTTATGGAGGTGATTCCGGGACCAATCTGAGCATTACTTTTCAAGTCTGAAGGGTGATTCCGAGAGCAAGCTGACCACTGCCTTCCGAGTCTGGAGGGGTGATTCCGGGACCCATCTGACCATTGCTTCTCAAGTCTGAAGGGTGATTCCGAGAGCAAGCTGACCACTGCCTTCCGAGTCTGGAGGGGTGATTCCGGGACCCATCTGACCATTGCTTCTCAAGTCTGAAGGGTGATTCCGAGAGCAAGCTGACCACTGCCTTCCGAGTCTGGAGGGGTGATTCCGAGACCAGTCTGAACATTACTTCCCAAGTCTTTTTTTTTTGGCGGGAGGAGAAATCCCTTCGGATACAAGAGATACTCCCCAAGTCTGGAGGGGTGATTCCGAGACCAATCTGACCATACTTTTCAAAACCATTATGCTGACCCAGTGAAGAGAGAGGAAAGTGCCTCGATGGCAGGGGGCTCCGTCCAACAGCGCGGCCGACCGGCATTCGATATGAGACTCAGCTGAGAAGAGAGAGGTAAGGAGAGTTCTCCGGGTGTCACTTGAGATTCGCGGGAATTCAGGCATCCATTCTTAGAGAAACAATGTCCAAATATTTGCTTCCGATTCTGCGTCCAACCACATGAAATTGTCTTTTCGAAAGATATACATTCAACTCCGCTGAATGGGGAACTCCGCTGGGAAAGGAACGAGTAATCCGACAGAGCGTTGATCCCGTAAAACGGAATCGAATGCATTGCGACCGCTGAAAGGATGTGAGCGCGAAGTCAATTTTTGATGAAGAGCACAAAAAACTGCTAAGGAGCAATCTGAAGAATCTAACATTGCAGCCAGGCACGACGCTCTGTAAGAGCTGCTCTGCCGGACCGGCGCAGCTGAAGACGCCTGGGAGACTGTGATGAAATCATGCCAAGCGAAGCAAACAAGCGCGGAACGGATGAGGGAAAATGTACGATTTCGTACTGTTTTGCACCCTGCTCGCTTACCTGTGGGACGTTTCCGCACAGCTTCCCGAGCCTGGGTCAAAGCTCTGTTCCAAACTCTGATGATCCCCATCTCTCTCCGGCTGAATTCGAGTCTGGGGGTGCTGCGAAGCCATCATCTTCATCTCGAGTGGAAGCTATCCACTCGAAACTTTCTACCCGAAGTCCGATCGATTTCTAGGGGCCAGCGTCCTCTCGGCTCATTTCCTGTGGACGGCTGCGACCAGACCTTCTTCCACGTTCAACGGGAAGCAGGAATCCACAGTCTTGAAATGATCAAGGTTGGACCACTATGTCCTACGAGTGAAAATGTTCCCCGCAATTCTAACGGCCTCAAAATATCGCTTCGTTGTTTTCCACTACGAAACACAGCAGTGTCAACGCGTCGTATATTGAACTCCGACGATTCGCGGGTTCCGAATTCCGAAGATTCTCGGAGTAGGATCTATTTGCAGCGCAGGGAATAGAACTCCGACAGTTCGCGGGTTCCTCTTCCCGAAGATTCTCGGAGTGGAATCCCACATTTTGCCTTTCCCGTTTGGCCCAAACGGCACCTTGCCTCCGAAGAAGAGGATAGGAAGACGCGAGAATCACAACCGAATCACAGAACATTCAATCAGAACGATAGTAGAAGAGGACGCCATCTCGGAAGAGGACGCCCGATGGATGACCCGTGTCATCGTATCCATGGAAGAAAAGAGTTTTGAAGTTCTCTGAGCCATCTCGATAGATTTCCAGTGAAAGACTACGATTGAAAATCAGCAGCAACGACCAGATGGGAGAGTCCTCTACACTGTGTTAGCCCAATGAGCCCGGTAGGAACCTCTTCCTTGTCTAGGCCCTAGCGTCGGACCAAGGCCAGTGGAACACATTGAGGTGCGAGCTTCACGAAGGATGAGATTCGCCGCATTCAGGATGATTCCCCGCTTTATTCCAAGAGTACAAGGGGATGCGGCCGAAGCCCATTCGTGCTTGGATGTCTCGTGACGTCTCGATCGAAGGCGTTTTCAGGGGGAGTTCCCATGAAGGCAACACAGGAAAACGGTGTCAGTTACTATGGGAAGCATTTCTTTACCAGTTTCCGGTGTTTCGAGATGTTAATTGAGATCTATTCTGTGCCCGAGTCTTTTCGGATTTCACAGTTTTCCTGTCAAATAGTTGGTCACAGCTGCATACATACAGATGGAATTGCGAGCATCTTTCGCAACAAAGTGTGCATATACAAGTTTCGTCCGGCTCGTGTCTGGTCTTTTTGTTGCACATGACGAGTTGGAAGCCGTGTGCCGCTCCTCTGGTGAAGCGATGTCTCTTCTTGAAGTTCGGCAGTTTCCAGCAATCCAATGTCATTGCAGCGCAGGAGTAGAATGCTGAATCGATGGCTTCTCTTTTCCGCTTGCAGCTTTCGACATGTTCTTGGTATGCTGTGGTCAGCGGGAGGTCAGATTTTGCTCGCAGGGTCTCGTTCATTGTGTCTGTGTTCGCGAGAGGAAAGACGAGTCTGTTCTTGCTTGATCGGTGCAGTTGTAGGCTCAGCTTGACGTACGCTGCTTCGAGTTTGTCAAACGATTCTAGCTGTGATCTGGTGAGATTTTCCCAGATGAGCTGTATTCCGTAGGATTCGATCGGCGATATCTTCAGCTCGAAGAGGGTGCGAGCGGTCTGTAGCGACAGCTCGTTCGGGCGCGGGATTGAGCTGAATGCTATCTTCGCCTTCCTCAGCCTCTGTTCGACGTGTTTAGCGAAGTTGTTTCCGTCTCTTGGCAGCTTGATTCCGAGGTAGCAGAAACTCCTCACTTTCTCGATGGTGGCATTCCCAATCTTGAATACGTCTCCCTCGGCTTTGGGGCCTCCTCTTCCAAATTTTACGAGTTTCGTCTTTGATACATTTATGACAAGTCCATTTGCTTCCGAGTAGCTGTTCAGAGTCTTCATTGCTTTCTGGAGTTGGATTCTCGAGCGTGAAACTAGGACCGCGTCGTCCGCATACAGGGTACAGGAAACCAGGTCATGTCTTTCGGCGAACGTTTCAGGGAGATCGTTCAGGAGGATCACTAAGGCCAAGGGGGAGAAATTGTCCCCTTGTGCGAGGCCGGTCGTTTGGTGGAAGGCTGGTTGCTTCCCAACTCCATTGCCAATTGAAGCACTACCAGGATCAGTCAGAGCATTCTGATCGGAACACCAGCCCGCGCCATCTTTTCGAGGATGATTGTTCTTGATGCAAGGTCAAAGGCTGCCTTACAGTCAACAAATATTGCGTACAGAGGGGCCTGGCCCTCCTTGACGGCCACTCTGATCCTCTCGAGCAGTTTGCTGCAGGCTGTTATAGTTGATCTACCGCACCTGGACCCGAATTGTTCCTCGGGAATGGCGGTTTTTGGTTTCAGGAAAGTCGGTCAATCTCTCGCTGATCAGGTATTATGAGAGTTTGCTGAGGACGTTACGCTTCGCGATCCCCCTCCATGAGGTGGGTTCCAGTGGGCTTCCCTTGCCTTCGGGGATGATTGCAAGTTCACAGTTTCTCCATTTGACTGGGATGTCTCCCTTCTCAAGAAAGGCGTTGAGGAGCTTCGCGATGAGTGGTATCAGCGCTCCGCATTGCTCTAGATGTTCGTTTAAAATTTGGTCAGGTCCCGGGGCCTTGTTTCTCTGTAGGTTCTTGATGGCGTCGAAAACGTCCGCCGTAGTCAACCGAGATTCGAGTTGTTCAATCTCTCAGGTCTCTGCTGCGTCCCGCACCCATGGATGGAATCGTGTTCGTGCTTTGGTATAAGTGAGCGAAGTGATTCACCTGTTGGTCTGCCGGGATGGGGCAGTTACCTCTTGCATTCTGCTTCCTCAGCCAGCGATATGGATGTTTCAGAGCTCCGTTCATGAGCTGGAGTTCTTTGCGTTGTGCGAATTGCTCTTTCTTTCGCCTCAGCATCCTCTTGTAGGCGGCTCTCGTCAGATAGAGTTCGGTCATGTCGGGGTGTCCGGCCATAGCGAGCTGAGTCAGTGACCGCAGGCTGCTCTGGGCGTGGTAGCAGTCCTTGTCAAACCAAGGCTTCGAGCTTCGTTCCTTTCTGGTGGCGATGACACTCCTTATGATGTCAGTTATGCTAGAACTCGTGTCCTGGATGCTGATCTCGCGGTCTCCGTTTTTCGTCTCGATTCTCCGGTATCCTGCCAGGAGAGCGTCTTGGTTCAGCTCCCTGTGGAGTCTCCTTTCCCTCGGTACAGCGCTCGATGCTCAGATGCCTATCTTTAGGGCCGTGGGTATGTGTGGGGTCGTTCGATTCAAAACAGTGTCAGTTGTCGATGGATGCCCATGAGATCGGGGGAACTGTTAGTTCCCCATCAACATGGAGGCTAATCTATGGCACTCTTGCCGTTGGACTGGTAGTTTCCAAGAGAAACGCGAATAAGTGGGTGGGATACCATCACAAACACAAACCAGGCAGAAATAAATTCTCGTCGAGGGCGCGTTATCAATGCTGGGATCCGCGGCTCATCTGAGCGTCTTCGAATGTTCCGGAGAAAATGTTCCCAGAACGATTAATTTATTCGTGATTATCAAATGAACGTTTGATCCGAACCATCAGCGTGATTTGTCTGGAACTGATGACAATACGAATAAGTTCGATGCTCACCGAAGATGAAACACACTGCTGAGTAGTTTATGCTCAAACCGAATAAGGAGTCAAAACGTAGGTGACGAGTCCGAAATCCGACGAGAAGGCCAAAAGATGCAATTGTGAGTCCGACGGCCATGCCTTGTAGACCTTGCTCGAGTATCGGACGGATGACGAGAATCAGCGATCCTTCCAGTGGGAGCAGATTAGCCCAGTATAAGACGAATATACGAACGAGGAGGCCGGCCGCGTGTAGAAACAGAACCAGCAGCGGCAACAAAGGGGTGGAAACAATAATTTCAAAGTGTTCCACAACAGCTAACGCTAGCCGCGCACTCAACACGTTGGAATTGACGAGAGTCTGGAAGGCCGCATGGTGCATTGCTATCACGAAAGGGGCCTGAATGAGTAGTCTTTTGGCCCAGAACTCGAAGAGACTCATTAATCGCGATCCGTGGACGGGATCACGGATTTCCAAAGTTATTTGAGCGTGGGACGCGTTCTTTGCTGTGACAATATTCCGCCGGAAGTTCTGAAATCAAAGAGTTATGAAAGTGGCATATGAATACTGCAATCGTGGAGGAGTATACGGTCGGATGGGCGGACTGCACGCTCAGCGTTATGGAGATGTTCACCGAATCTCCATCCCAAATCTCAGTTGAAAATCGACCGAAGAGTTCGGCGTGGAACTTGCGAATACCGCGCAACGGAGCCTATGTGAGAACAACATCAAATCCTCATTCATTCGAGGAGCTGTCGAGAAGTTCCTTCCAATTTCCATCACGGCGGACGCTTCGCCTCGTTTCATACTGGCAAGGGCCTCACGCCGGTGGCTGAAAAGGCGTTGATGAATCCTGTCTCCCGGCAAGGAGTCGAGCAATGATTCCGCGAAAGTTGGATTCCCATCCGATTTCACAACAGCCAGCCTCTCGGAGACGACCGTCAATCATACGAGAGACACACACGCGAAAAATAACATTTGGAGCCGTAGTGGACGCCCAAATATTGTGCAAGGATATGCCTTGATTATATTCTTTTTGAATGCGAGGCGCAAGAGAATTCGACGCCAGGAGTCTAGGAGCATTTTGAGCAGTTCAGTTGATCCGATGGAGCGGCTGGCGGCCGCCGTAGAGGTCGAGGTAAATTCCATTCCATGAGAAGCTTTGCATAACGGAGCCTTCTGCGGAAAGAAGTGTCACATCGGTTGAGATCAACGCTCTCCGATTGTGGAGAATCAAGCGTCTGATGAGAGATGTCAGACACAGACCTTTGGTTCGGTTTCCCACGTGGTCTGGTGGCGTTTTTTCATAACATCCAGGAAATCATGGGAAACTTCTGCGAGAGTTTCGCGTTGGAACTTCTGCAGAAGCCTGTTAGGTGAATCTTCAGCGATAGCGGTGAATCCGCCATCGAAGAAGCCGACAATGTCGGCATGAGCTGCTTCTTAGGGGTCAGCAGTCCAGAGCAGGACGGTTACGCCGTCCTCAGGAGGCAACTTCGTGAGGAAACTCCAGATCATGCAAGAATAACCCGATGAACCCAGGCAACTTTTCACATCGGACGCTTGCATTGTTTGAGACAGCATGAACGAGCTAGCTTCTGTCTTTTTCTCTTCCATTCTATTGTCGAAAACAGAAAGAAAGGCGAATGCTGATTCGACACCCGCAGAGTTTTTCTCCCGAGATGATTCATCTCGCTCCCATGTAGGCTCCCAAAGAATCAGCAGCGACGGCGAATGGATCAAAGCAGCTGCTAGGTCCACTCGGCCCAGATCACTCGACGATATATCCTTGAATCGAGAGCGCTCGTGCGGAAGCTGAAGCGACTCCGAGAGAGCCTGGAAACACTCTGTGGATGGGTCAGACAAAAATTGGACACCGAGGAGCAGCTTGTAATCGTGACTCGAAGCGACATTCGAGTCGACGGATCTGCGATCCCGTTCTTTTTCGAGTCTGTCGGTTCCCTCCACGATCCGGCGAGAATGTTCTCTGCTGAACTTACGCAGGATCAGATCAGCGGACATTTTATGGAGTCTCCAGAGAAAATTCAAGTATTCGTGAATCGTAATCGGCTCTAACTCGTAATCCATTGGAAGGTAGCCGACAACGCGTCCCGGGGAGATCTTCCCCAGCGTTAATTTCGGGATAAATGTCTCTCCATGACAGCCGATGCCTAAGATCTCTCCGAGCTTAGTGATCTTAGAGGGATGACGTGGGTATTCGCTAACATCGAACATTGCGAAGCTGGAACAAGCCAACGTGGGCGGTCAGATCGTGGACTTTCTTGATGCGTGTCCATATCTATATCGAGATGAAAGATCAAAGGAGAAAGTATATCGACGGCGTTCCCAGCGGATCGGATTCTTGAAACAGCTGAGGAAACTGCAGAACCGTTCCCATTGCATTTTGGGGGCTTGATTCGAAACCACATTTTTTCGGAAAAGCATGCTTCGAGCTTCATGGTGCGATCAACGGATACAGTTAGTGGATGCGATGTTCACATTCTGCCCTCAGGGAGGAGGATACCCGTCTCTCCGAGCATAATCTTGCGATGTCCCTCAGCCCGATTTCTGGCTAAAAGACTCCCTAGGTCCATAACGTGGTCCCGTTTCGTCCTATTTGCATCCAAGGGGAGTCGTGGAGGAGACGCAATCTCGTGTTGTTGGGTAGCATCGCCATCGTTGGCATCCCCAGCGTTTCCTTCCGTTTTCCTTCCGTCGTTTTTCGCTCCACTCCAAACAAGCTGGATTGAAAGCAGAATGGTTGAGATTAATCGAAAGGGTCATAGAGGAAGAATCGCTCTCGAATGTTGGCCTGGGCATGGAGGTTTGACGCAATTTTGGCGATGAAACACGCATCCTCGTATCAGGGTCAAATGATCCTGAAGACCGTGCCGTATTTTGCTTCAAGGTAGTGGTTAGATGGTTTTGGGCGGCGAAACGTTCGACCTTCCAACTATTGACCGGATCCCATTGATCGGTTCGTTCGACAACCAAGAAGTCATGCTCGATTGAGTGAGTCCTTGCGGCTCAGAAACTTCGAATAACTTTCAGGTTAGTCACCAAGTACAAACTCCCGTGTCATACTTGTCGATCGTCTTCAAGTCCGCCTAGCTCTCTCCAGGTTTGCGCCGTTCATTCCCCGGCCCGCTGAATTTGCCAACACCTCAACACGGGCCCGCTTCCTGCAACCCGCTCAGGCCCGGTCGCGTTCAGAGTTCGAAGGTTCGTGCTTCTCCTGCCCTGACCCACCGGCGGAAGTGAGACAGTCCAGTGAGACATTTCGAAGTCTCAAAATCTCGGATTCTGAGCTAGTAACGACCGCAGTCGCGGGCTGACTTCCAGCAATACAATGAAAATACAAGTCAGTATCAATAATCCGTAGAGTTCGACAAAGCTTCCGATAACCACTTGTTGATGTTCGAAAATATGATCACAACCAGAGCCATGAGCCGTGCCACGAACTTGCCGGCGTACCGACAGTCGCTGCGAAACTCTTACCGCGCGCCGTTGGATCGTTATACGCGAGGACCCTCCGGCTCAGAGGACTCTCTGCAGATCTTTGCCAGTCCTTCCGTATCATTCCCTGTCCAACTTAAAAACCGCTCGTAGCGGTCACTCTGGGAGTTCGAAGCCGCCAAAACAGCGGTTGCAAAGGGCGCCTTTCAGCGAGGCGATAACGGAAAACGAGCAAAAATACAGACAACCAACCCGCATTTCAGAGGGAATCTTCGCAGCGATCTCTTGAGTGCTTTCCAAGATTCAGGCTGGATCAGAGGGGGACCTTGCCTCGCGACGCACTCGACTCCTAAGCAAAATCGGACGCGGATACAGAGACCAAGAACTCTAGCCACTAAGCGAAGGTTTTGAAAAATTACGGGCGAGGGACAGAAGCACTGAGAATGTAATAAGAGAAGACGTGGAGCAGTGCAGGAGGTACACTATGGTTGGAGCTGCGAAGTGGGACACATCCCCGTCAGGTGTTCCTCGTCAATTACTCCGGAATCCAATCGCACTGACATATAGCGTATGACAAAGGTCTCAGACGTTCGGTGACCTGCAGTAGTTTACGAGGTCAAGAGAGAACGGGTTCTCCCTCACGTCGGGTCAGCCTTCATTCCCGGCTACCAGCAGCTCCAACACGCGAACGCGAATATGTCCTCCAATGCATATGAATCAATGATTCGAGATGACCAGTCGGAGCGTCACTGCAAGGATGGCTCTGAGCAGCACCAGCAGTTGTGTGGATTATCTGGATTATGATCTGATGAGGATGGTTGAAATACCATCACTCCGCTATTCAGTGGGTTAAATCTGATTGACCTCTCGTCTCCCAATTTGGATGTTACCTCTAGAAGAGTTCTCATATCCGTTGTGTTTTTCGTCATGACTCATGAGGACCAAATTGTCCGCGAGCAAGAGCGCAGGGATCGTGACGGACTTCTTCTCCCTCACATCCTAGAGAGATCGAGACCACTCTTGAGAACCTTCGCAGCGAATTCACAACCGACATGAGGCCGAAGCAGTATAAATTTCAAAGCGAGCTCGCAAAGAATTCCGAGGACTGTGCGCAGAAGCGATTGAGAGCCTTCAGTAGAATAGAAGTCCACAGACCCGGAAGTCTTGACGCAGATGAAGAACATTGCAAACTTCAGATCAGGAGTTCCCGGGGGTAACGTTCCCGAATTCTTGCTCGACGACGACGTCGTGATCGTAGCGGGACCAACAACGAAACAGCACCGACGTTCTCTAATTGCGAAGAACTATTCGTCGGATCCTCCATCAGCCAATAAATCGAACTAGGATGAGCGCTCCTCAGCCGAGCCGGTGCCTCTGGGCGAAAACTCCGGAGTGAACGCACATGATCGAGTTCTCACTTGATGGCTCGGAAGCGAGAAGCGTTTTCCCTCAATCGTTCGCTCAGCTCGCTTGATCCTTTCCATCCCCGCAACATCTGCGGAGCCGGAAAGGCGTTTCTCCTCAGCCGGCAACGCTCTGAGAAAGAACAAGAAAGAGCTCGATGAATCCGATAACCATGTCCAAAACTCTGTTGATCCACGACAATGAGAAATTTCTCCCACACTCATCTATTTACCACCACTAAACTACTAAAACATGCGGCTCAATCGCTGAAGGGTCGGAAATCGGAGCGAATGCCATCCCAAACAGCAAGACCAGAAGAATAAACGCCAAACATCTGCGGTTGCCCGCACCTATTTTTCCGTCCGCCTCCGTCGAAATTGAGATGGCGCACAGCTCTGATCGAAACGACGTATTTCACGCAACTACCGAAACATGAATTTGGCTTCAATTATAAGATTTCGCGCCCTCGCGTGGATTCTTGGACTCGGACTTGCTGACACATACGAGTCACCGGCGAGCCGATCTCGGTCATGGGTCAGTATTCAAGAGAGCGGCAATTCGTGGTTCTGGCTGTTCGGCTCCAAACCCAACTGATCGGAGAGGTCGCCGCGCGTAGGTGGCGCGCCGCCATGCTCGAACCTCTCCACCCAGCGGCCTCAGCTATCACTTCGGTTCACCGACTGAGTTTTGCTCCTTGCCAACTTAAGCTAACCTCTCCTAACCCAAGCGCTGGCTTCGGACTCCAGGACTAAGCGGCGGACAATGAAGCTGCTCCGCCATCTGGAATCCTACCTCATGACCCGCTCTCGTCGGTATGGTTCAGGACAAGCATAAGCCGTCAACAGGACGGACTGCGCAGCCGACGGGAGGTCACAGGTCAACCGATCAAATTTCCGACTGAGATTGGCAGGAAGAGCCTCCCTCATGCAATTTCTGATCCCTGAACCTGATTCTGAAATGTCACCCGTCGGTGGCGGCTGAGTGTTCAGTTGGTAATCTCCCTCCGCTTTGATCGCCCTCAATAGACACCCATCGAGTCATCAGGATGGAAACTTGACCGGATCCGACCGCGTCCAATGGCGATTCCGCCCATTCCCCCCCCCCATCCTCTCCACCCGCAATTCCTGGATGCGGCACTACAGCAAGGCTGTACTCGGCGGTTCGTTCCACCAATGATGATCCTCATACCTGCCTCCGGATTCAAGCGCGACCTGTCCTTGGTATTTAGCGTAGGTAAAGTGCTGAATCCGGCTCCACACTGCCATGTCGTTGCCAACGGTACGAGAGCTCGGTGGGCTCTTTCAGAAAGTCTTGGACAACTTGACGTGATTGAGAAGCGGCAATGGTTCGCTCCGTTTTCGTATTGCATTGCCATGGAACGATCGATTGATGAGTCGATCGAGTCTTCTTGAGAGGTGTCGTCATCTGGCAAGTTCTCCTCATCGCGTGGAGCGAAGCAGGGGCGTACCCAGGAATTTCGGAAGGGGGGGGATCTCCACTGGACGATTTCGGACCCGGTCGGGTATTCATTCTGATTATTCGATGTCTCATGAGGGCGAACAAAGCGGAAGGAGATTACCAACCAAAAATTCAGCCGCCACCGAGGGGTGACATTTCAGAATCAGGTTCAAGAATTAGAAATTGCACGAGGGAGGCTCTTCCTGCCAATCTTAGCCGAAAAGCTGATCGGTTCCGGTTTCGCCCAGCCTCGTATACGAAGTCCGAAAGTTCGACGGAAAATTCATGGGAGAGGCGAGCTTTCTGTATACGCCATTGGAGCGAAGCAGCCATCGAATGCTTCAGACAACATATCCAAGTGCCACGAGACCTCCGGCAGAGCCATCGGTGCAATCACTTCTGTTCCGGTTGAGCATGATAAGACCATTTTGTTCAGCGGGGAGAGAATCTGTCAGATCGCCACCACAGGCACAGCTTATTGAGCAATGTATTCAATTTCTGTTCAGCACTCGGAAGAGCAATGATGATGGGTTCATTAAGCATGCTGAGAATCTCTGCTAGGCATACTACCCTTCGGAGGAGAATCGGAGAATCAAACTGATCGTAGAAGCTACTCTTTCGGTCTCCCAGGAATTCTTTCACCTACACTCGTAACTCAAAGGAATGGGAGTGGGGCCAGCCCCACTCTGCAGCTCTTGAGGAAGTCGAAGTTCTAGTGATCCTTTTCCAGACGGATGAATTTGTGGGAATGCGCTGCGCTATTTACGGAATGGTATTCTCTGGCCCTGTAGCACCTCTCACATGAGACTTATGTTGTGCACATCGTCTTCGTCCCTGGACTCGCAGATAATGCAGATCGGTGGAGGGCATTACCTATGTGGTGCAAGTAGGCCTGGAAATTCCACGCTAATCGCCTCTGTCTCAGGGTTCCCTGTCTAATTTATTCGTATCTTCCCGCGATCAGGTCTCCTTCTTCTATCTCGTCGTCGAAGGGTGCGTCCCGCTTCTTGGCCTCTTCAAACATTTCGATTCTCTCAGCCACGAGGAGCGGCTGTGGGGGAATGCGAGCCGAAAGTAGCAGGGCATACGAGGATATCGTGAAGTAGCATCGGGCAACGCGAATCCCCGTGTCTCTCCGGGCTCTCTCTGAAGCGCAGCCCCATCCATCTGGAATTTGAGCGCTCCCGGTCCCCAGACCGGAGCCGCATATAGGGCCATGGACTGTGCAACTGTGGTCAGGACCCCTCTTTGAGTGTCCGAGCCTACGTACGTCCTCGGGAAGTTTGCGGGCTATGGTATCTGAATTGGATATCATGTCTCTCAACCTGTATCCTTGGGGCGCTGCTGCCTTTCCGACTCGTTGGCGATCCGCCCCGCAACTGCGGCGGGAGTCGAAGTGAGAGCGGGAGTTTACCTAGGGCAAGCGCACGGCGGAAGCAGCGGCGGTTTCGCAGTCCGCCCGCAACTCCAGTCATTGCTTCGTGAGCCATATCGAAAGCAGGTAAGCACAACTGCCTCCAAGATGTGCCGACGGTAAACATCGGCACCAATTCCCACACAGTATTCGACAAAAACAGGGGTGTACCAGATGGGAGGCTCATGGGGCTCCAGAGCACCACTGACGGTCGTTTTGACAGCTAAGGGCCTGCACGATCGTGCATGACTTTCCATCGATGAAAAGAAACCACCCCCACGCAGAACCTGCGGCCCGTCAGGCTAGTTCGCGGATTGTCAAAGGTCGTGTGGACCCAATCTCTGACGTCAACATATTGAGCTATTCGGATTTAATTTGAGCCTCGAGTCGGAGTTCGTTTTTCACCATCTTCCGCACGCCTTCGCGGTTCAGACCGGACTCAACGAAGAAAGCTCGAGCTCCACGTTGTGGTCCCTCCTTCATCAGAAGTCGATGCAGGGGAATGTTTTCTCCCTCTATCGGGACGGTCGCCCTCATGACCAAGCTACGGGGAACGCTTGTTGCGGGGCGCCAGAAGATCGGTCATCGAGCAATCGTAGCATTCTGAGATCGAAGAGTCGTTTGGCCCCATACCCGAGTCCACCAGTTTCTCGCATTCGTCGCAGTAAGAGATCTACCTCAAGTTGGTCCAGGGTGAAGCCCATGTTTCCGAGCTCTCACCCTAGTTCGAAAACCTGGTGAAATGTTGGACCGATGGCGAAGAGTTTTCGGGTGACGAGTTGTTCTGGCGCCGAATTTTATTTACAGTAATGAGATGTTCGCGACGACCTGTCCTGATCCGGAATTCCACTGCTGCTTTGTAACAGAACTATAAGGGGCGTGCGTCGTGATTCCCGCTTCGGAACTTCACTCATTTGCTAAACGGACACATGTTCAATACGGAGTTTTTCGAATGGCGTCTCTCGATCATGCTGAGATCCACGGGGAATTGCACACTGCGAATACAAAGTCCGGGCACGTGCCTCGGGAGGAGGCTTTCCGGAACGGCCTCGCTCTCCCTCCGATCTCACGAGGGGTGTCTCTTTGCCACGCCGAACGGACATCTTGTGATTCAGGGATCCGTTCCGGATCTTCTTGCGAACGGCCTGATTCAAAGCTTCCCACAGGAAACAGGCTATGCCTGAGATCAGCGGAACAGCACAAAGGGACAGAGTGGGAGTGAATTCGTTCATGCGTACGGCGTCTGCTCGTGGCTTCAGATAGTCTAGCAGGAAGCATGGTCCACGCACTCCCCGCGGTAACCCTTTCTCTAAACGGAGTCCGAGGACCCAACGTTCCTGATTTTTCTCAAAATACGGGCAAACGTGTGTGAAATGATAGGGCAAGCGTTTGAGCTGCAACTTGGGATGCAGGGCGGAAAGAGGAGCGGCGTGATTGTACGGTGATCTCATCCGAATCTGTTCTCGTCGGACCAGCGACAAAGCCATAAACAGCCGCGCGAGCCGGTAGCAACACAGCCGATTGGGATCCCAAACGGCTTCAAGAATCCGCGGCGAGCCCGACCCGTTCCTGTCGAAGAATTCCCGGGAAGTGCTCATAAACACTGCGTCCACGAAGAAGCTGGGTGCCGTGTCTCGTTCCAAGGTTAATGGGTAAGTGGGAACGTTTCGGAAATATATCTCCCAGGTGGGATCGAAATTCGTTACGTCTTTGCACACAGGCATCCCTCCGAGGAATCCTGTCAAGTATTCCGGATAGAGGATGAGGAACTCATGAGGCTCAATGAAGCCGATTGGATCCTGTGATGTACGTTGCTGGCGCCCGTTATCAAACGGCTCGCATCTTTGGATCGTCTTCAAGCGGTCTTCCGGGAGGCTTTGAATCGCGGTAACGATTTCACCCCTGAAACAAGCTCCGATAACTTGCAGAAGGAGGATCCATGTTCCAACAATGAGGAGGAATAGTTTGGGCTTCGCTCGAAAGTCGAATTCGATGGGGGTAGTTACACAGAATACAAGTCCGAAAAACATCGAAGCGGGCTCTCCCTCCACATACCAGAGGATCAAGGTCGCGAAGAAAGCAGTTGCTAGAGTCGGTAGCCAAATGCTCACGTTCAGGAGGGAGGAAATCACTTGTCCAGTCTTACTGGTGGAGGGCACGACGGCAAAAGCACGGAACAAGCTAAGAGATGCAGCTCGGTGCGCCCAAACACCATCTCGCACAAAGCCGTAAGCGAAAGGTGCTATAATAACTCTGACAAAGACTGTGATATTAGGGTGTTCAGGATGATTCGACTCTATATCGATACTGTGCTCGACTTTGGTCCTAACACCAGCACCGATATAGATTTTTTTGATCCGGAAATTGCTCACCGAGGCTCTTCCGAACTTTAAATCTTCCAGCTCAACGCGTTCCGGCGTTGCCCCAGAATTGAGCCTGAGTTGAAGGAAGGGATCATACCACTTATGGATCGCACACTTTGTGGCACGCAACCTGAGTTCCCCCGTACGCTCATCGAAAGAAGCATGGATTTCCGTGTAAGCGGACATTGATTGGACGAAGGGAGCAAATAACCCTCTGTGCTCTGTGATCCACAAACGAGCGAAACTATGTATCGGGGCTTGAATGTTTGGGAATCCAAATAATCCGGACTGAGCCCCTCCGGGCCTCCAGGAGTCATCC
Organism: Phytoseiulus persimilis; assembly: GCA_037576195.1. NCBI lineage: Eukaryota > Metazoa > Arthropoda > Arachnida > Mesostigmata > Phytoseiidae > Phytoseiulus > Phytoseiulus persimilis. The sequence continues at coordinate 21,055,283 of CM075101.1, forward strand.
GCAAGGCAGAGGAGAGCCAAGTAGAAGCGATCCTTGTTGTTACTCGTTAAGAACACCTTGGAGTATGACGTAGGCAACTCTGGATCTCGTAACCAGGGATTTCGGTCCAGCTCCAAAGTATTCACCGACAGCTGAGTAGCCACGAGTGTTATCAAGAAATCTCTGTCCAAGTCGCAGTTGAGGTTGATGAGAACGGGCGCGTTTTCGTCGCCGAACATGGAGAACATCTTCTCAATCGTTTTCTGGAGCTTCTTCGCGTATTTAAACTGAGCGCCCGATGGAGCACAGATGAGCAGAAGCATTGGCAAGTGGAGCCATGATAACCACGAACCATAACGAACCATTTCTCTAAGAGAGGATCGCGGCGAATCCCAAGTAGGACCCTTTTTTTGTTTGTGTTCCGAGGGAGCTACGTTGGGAAGATCGCGCTGACGGGAACTGACGAGTCTCTTAGGTAGATTGCAGGAATCTGTTTGAGCTCATCTGTTGATGGAAGCGATCACGGTCTACGCGCTGTGACCACGCTGAATGGAGGCCCCCTCGATACAGATCAATGAAACATGAGGGGAGTCCATTAGCCTTCGATGACATTCGATTCTGTTGATCGAGAATTCAAAGGATTGGACAAAATGATTGGACTAGGAAGATCGACCTACCAAGGAGACTTCGAGCCGAGACATGCCACCGTCGGAGAGTCGTGCATCGCCGCCTTTAACTTCAAGGATATCCGTTTTCGAACGCGTTCGGCGGCAGGGGCGTAGCTAGGCGAAGTGCCACCCGAACATGGAGAACATCTTCTCAATCGTTTCCTGGAGCTTCTTCGCGTATTTAAACTGAGCGCCCGATGGAGCACAGATGAGCGGAAGCATTGGCAAGTGGAGCCATGATAACCACGAACCATAACGAACCATTTCTCTGAGAGAGGATCGCGGCGAATCCCTAGTAGGACCCTTTTTTCGTTTGTGTTCCGAGGAAGCTACGTTGGGAAGATCGCGCTGACGGGAACTGACGAGTCTCTTAGGTCGATTGCAGGAATCTGTTTAAGCTCATCTGTTAATGGAAGCGATCACGGTCTACGCGCTGTGACCACGCTGAATGGAGGCCCCCTCGATACAGATCAATGAAACATGAGGGGAGTCCATTAGCCTTCGATGACATTCGATTCTGTTGATCGAGAATTCAAAGGATTGGACGAAATGATTGGATTAGGGAGATCGACCTACCAAGGAGACTTCGAGCCGAGACATGCCACCGTCGGAGAGTCGTGCATCGTCGCCTTCAACTTCAACGGATATCCGTTTTCGAACGCTTTCGGCGGCAGGGGCGTAGCTAGGCGAAGTGCCGCCCGAGGGGAGGGGGATGGGGTTTTTCATTGTGTGCATTCCAAACTCTGAACCACAAATTCTGAATCTCTCATAAGTGATGCTGCTCAAGACCGAATCGAGTTTAGACTGAACCTGAACTTCATCACTCAAGAAACTCTCGTGGGTGACCTCGTGGAGCTGAATCTGAGAGAAAGATACCATAAGGCCGCTGCGGCGGTTATTTGCCGTTACGACGAAAAAGTTATCACAAAGTCCGAGCGCAAGTATACGGCAGAGCATTCCCCTGTCTTGTTTCTCGAGGAGAGGGATGATGGGTGGTAGCATTGCGACTGCAGAGTCCTTTTGAAGAGAGCATCGCCATCTCAATCGCCGAAGGAAGAGTTTTCCGACGGATTCAATGGACTTGCGCAAGTGGGAATGGTGGGGGAACCACACTGGTGCACAATACAGCAACTTGGGTACAATGAGAGATCTATAGAGCCGTAGGTAAGGTTCCGGTGACTTGATCATGAAACATCTGAATATACAGTTGACTAGGGTTTTTGCTGAGCTCACAACATTCAAAACATGCTCGCTGAAGTCGAGATCAACGGAAACAATGACTCCCAGGTCTCTGATCGATTGAACAACAGGTAGTGGGTCGTCCGCGATTTTGAAGATTCCAGTCGCAGCGTCGGAGGCGGCCTTTGAGAGAACAACACATTTCGAGGTAGAGAGTTGCATTCGGTTATCGGCGCACCATCGAACGACGCCATCGATGCCGGATTGGAGACATTGACGACTTTCCGGGGTGTCAGCAGGCCCGAAAAGTTTCAAATCATCGGCATATAAAAGATATCGGACGTCATTTGGTATGTAGGAACCGATGTCCAGTACAAATATCACTTAGAGGAGGGGTGAGAGAGTTCCCCCTTGGGGGACCCCCGAGGTAGCTTGCCTCGGAGTTGAGACGATGTCTCCAACCTTGACACGAAATGTGCGCTCATTGAGATAACTGCGACACCAGTCCACCGTTTTTGAGTTCAGTCCGATTCCCAACATCTTCTTGATGAGCAATGCATGAGGCACTTTGTCGAAAGCAGACTTAAGGTCGAAGTAAACTGAGCTGTAGAGCACACCGTCGTTGATGACTTCAGCATAGTCCTGAGTCATGCAGAGGAGCTGAGTGCAAGTGGACTTCCGGGGGACGAAGCCATGCTGGTGAGTATCCATCAGGTCATTCAGTCTCAGGTGTCGATGAATGTGAGCCGCGAGGATTTTTTCGAAGACAAGGCACGGGATGACACATTGAGAGACAGGGCGGTAGTTCGACGCAGTATCCCGGGGGCCCTTCTTGTGTACAGGCGTTACGATGCTCTGGCGGAAGAGTTCGGGCACTTCCCCATCTTGACAGGACCGTTCGAATATGAGAGACAGTGGCTCACATAAAAAAAAGGCTGAAGGTCTTGGAGAATACGGGCGGCAGGTTGTCCGGTGTGCGAGAGGTCTTCGAAGACAGAGATGTTAGGTGAGAGTACACGATCACCTCCGACAGATCAACCATCCGGTCTGGGTGACGTAGGCGGGTGGCCAATTCAGCACGTCCTGGCTGAGTTTTCACGGGGCTGTCGTTGTTGTAGACCGACGCGAAATGGGATGCCAAATGGTTGGCTTTTTCTCCAGGTTCGTAGTGAGTGATGGGGCCGCAGTGTAGCGTGGGAATTTGCTCATGCCCTTTGAGACGGGAGTTCGAGTATCGGAAGAACGCCCTGGAGTCACGGAAATCGAGCCTATGTTCATTCAGGGAGCGCTGGCGCAGTACGGCTTTCCTAAAGCGTTTCGACAGGAGGTTCGCCGTGTTGACATCGAGACCCGACTGAGACATAGAACGTTCAGTCCTGGAGATGAATTTCTCAATTTTTGAGCCACGGAGAGTCGCGGAGCAGGTCGGGGTGAAGCTCTCGATCAGGAATCTACAGCAGGCGACGAATTCAGTATACATTTCGTTGACGTCATTGTGGTTTGAAAAGAATTCCCGCCAGTTGATGAGGTCAAGATGCTCTGCTATTGCGATTCGGTCCATGTTACGGAAATCAAGTCTGGCCTGCGGGGGCAGCGAGACCCCTGGGGAGATCAGGACATCGAACCTGATACCGCAATGGTCAGACTGGATGGGACTGGGACATTGAGAGACGTCGCGAATCAGTTCGGGATTTGTGGTGAGAATCAGATCGAGGACATTGCCGGATAAGTGTGTTGGGAAGTCCACGAGTTGGGTCAGGCTGTTTGAAGCGCAGCAGTCCCGGAATATGGCCTCTTTGGAGCCCGTGAGTGAGCGGTTGTGTGAAGACCACGAGATGGCCAGATTGGCACCGGAATCACCCCTCCAGAGTTGGAAACTAATGGCCAGATTGGCACCGGAATCACCCCTCCAGAGTTGGAAACTAATGGCCAGATTGACACCGGAATCACCCCCCCCCAGAGTTGGAAAGGAATGGCCAGATTGGCACCGGAATCACCCCTCCAGAGTTGGAAACTAATGGCCAGATTGATTCCGGAATCACCCCTCCAGAGTTGGAAACTAATGGCCAGATTGATTCCGGAATCACCCCTCCAGAGTTGGAAAGTAATGGGCAGATTGGTCTCGGAATCACCCCTCTAAAGTTGGAAAGTAATGGCCAGATTGGTCTCGGAATCACCCCCCCAGAGTTGGAAAGTAATGGCCAGATTGGCACCGGAATCACCCCTCTAAAGTTGGAAAGTAATGGCCAGATTGGTCTCGGAATCACCCCTCTAAAGTTGGAAAGTAATGGGCAGATTGGTCTCGGAATCACCCCTCCAGAGTTGGACACTAATGGCCAGATTGATTCCGGAATCACCCCTCCAGAGTTGGAAAGTAATGGGCAGATTGGTCTCGGAATCACCCCTCTAAAGTTGGAAAGTAATGGCCAGATTGGTCTCGGAATCACCCCCCCCCCCCCCCCCCAGAGTTGGAAAGTAATGGCCAGATTGGCACCGGAATAACCCCTCTAAAGTTGGAGAGTAATGGGCAGATTGGTCTCGGAATCACCCCTCCAGAGTTGGAAAGTAATGGCCAGATTGGCACCGGAATCACCCCTCCAGAGTTGGAAACTAATGGCCAGATTGATTCCGGAATCACCCCTCCAGAGTTGGAAAGTAATGGGCAGATTGGTCTCGGAATCACCCCTCTAAAGTTGGAAAGTAATGGCCAGATTGGTCTCGGAATCACCCCTCTAAAGTTGGAAAGTAATTTCCAGATTGGTCTCGGAATCACCCCCCCAGAGTTGGAAAGTAATGGCCAGATTGGCACCGGAATCACCCCTCCAGAGTTGGGAAGTAATGGCCTTATTGGTCTCGGAATCACCCCTCTAAAGTTGGAAAGTAATGGCCAGATTGGTCTCGGAATCACCCCTCTAAAGTTGGAAAGTAATGGCCAGATTGGCACCGGAATCACCCCTCCAGAGTTGGGAAGTAATGGCCTTATTGGTCTCGGAATCACCCCTCCAGGTATTTCTATGATCGATTTTTATGATAAATGTATAGGAGAGGTAGTGGGGAAGGATATCCGATGACGATGGGATGAGGCCTAAGAGTCTGGCTGGCGTCATAACGGGGCGGTGCACCTTATCGTCAGAATTTGGATGCGGGTGACAGTATGGAGGGGGTCGAAGTTGAGGTAAATCGCGAGGGGGGGGAGGGGAGGGGGAAGGGGTGGAAAGCCTATGTCCTTCCCGGTGAGCTGCCCTACGAAACGCAGTTTGTTCCAAGTCGATCCGATCAATACCGGAGGAGCCTATTGAGGACAAACAAACATACATACATACATACATACGAACAAACAGACCCTGGATTTTTATACATATAGATCTTCAGAGATACCTGTTAATATAGATAATAGTATGTGATCCGAATCGTGCAACTATACACCCTTGATTTCGCCAGCTGATTGATACTGGTGACTAGAGAGCATTCATTCGTATGATAGAGTCGGATCCCGGATCCACATCTTCGGCAGATACATTCCGGAGTCGCGATGTGACATTGATATCTTACACATAGTTTGAGTGGAACCTATGCACCGCATACCTCGTTGTGACATGTCGATACTGGTTGTTGGCCATCCTCCATGTAGTCTCTGTCATTGCTTCTGTGCTGAAGAACTCGATGTCGACGGACGCCATCTCCTCTCTGTTTTCTCGATGAAGGACCTGAAGGCCAGTGTCCCGCTTAGGCTGAAGCGTTTCTTCAGGTCCTCTATGAGAGTTGGTACGGTGGCCATAAGGTAGACTAGACGGTTTCTAGTTGAGCTGTGAAGTCCGAGCGTTCTTTTGAGAAATGTTGATTTTGTCCTATCGAGCAGCAGTAGGTCAGCATGGGAAAGATTTTCCCATACCAGTTGGACTCCGAAGGAGGCAACTGGAGCAACCTTCATATCAAACAGGGCAAGCGCGGTCTTCATCGATAGCTTCTGAAGGCCGCGGATGCTCGCTATGGCCACCAGTGCTTTTCTCATTCGTTCCTCGATGTGCGTAGTGAACGATTTTCCGGAGGGCGTCAGTGTTATGCCTAGATATGTGAATCTGTTGACGAAATTAATCTCCTGTCCGTTCAGTCGAATCTGATCGTCGTTTGCTAGTCTGCCTCCTCTTCTGAACTTCATGGCTTCTGTTTTCTTCCCGTTGATGTCCAGCCCTAGACTCTTGGCGTTTTCGGCGAGCGTGGTCAGAGCTTCCCGGACATGTGAGCGGCTGGTACTGAACAGGGCGATGTCATCGGCGTAACAGATTATGTCAACGCCGCGGTGTCTGGTCCTAATCAGCTCCGGGAGGCGGGCGATAAGAATGTTGAAGCACAGCGGCGACAGATTATCACCTTGGGTGAATCCGTTTGTTTGATTCGGAAACGACCTCAGGCATACACCGTCATCGAGTGTAATCGGATTCTCCTGGAACAGTTCTTTGATGAGGCCGAGAATGTTCATGGGGAAACCTACATCTGAGAGTTGTTCCAGGGCCACCTGTCGAGATCCAGAGTCGAATGCAGTTCGAAAGTCAACGAATACTACGTATAATCTGTTGTTCTCTCGTCTCTTCAGTGTGCGGTCGATTTCTCCGAGGAGCTTCTCGCAGGCCGATATTGTCGATCGTTAAGGGCGAAAGCCAAACTGCTCGTCGGGGAGGATCGACTTGGCTTCGAGGAATGGCATAAGTCTGCCTGCTATCAGACTTGCAAGTACCTTATATACACTACTTTTTCTCCCGATTCCTCTCCATGACGATGCTTCGGTCAATGTTCCCTTTCCCTTGAAGATTACCGACATCACGCAGTGTCTCCAGTCGGTTGGGATATGACCTGTTCTTAGGCAGCTGTTGAATGAAGCTGTCCAGAGCGGGATGAGAATGATAGCTCGTTTGAGGTGATCATTCCCGATTCCATCTGGACCCGGACTCTTGTTGGGTTTCAGGTGATTGATCAGTTCCGCAACCTCGGCGATGGCGAAGTTCCTGGACATGTCTTCTCTCCATCTCAGGTCCTCTTCCGAAAACACCATGCTGTTGGCCGGGACTGAGGACGTTGTGGAATCTCTCGCGGCCAATATTCTCCGAAAGTGAGCTGTGAGATCTTCTGGATCGACCGCACAGGCGCTTCTACTCGTCTGTGGGTCTCTGAGCCATGTATGTGGTGTCTTCTCCGCCTTATGGATAAGTTTCACCTCCTGACGAACCGCGAACGCCTGCTTGGCTTCCACCAGAGTTTTGCGATAGACAAGATCCGTATCCCATGTAAAGGATTCGATCGCAGTTTCAAGTGAGAGTTGTCCAAACTGTCCTAAGAGTCGTTGACATTGATTGTGCTCAAGCGCATAAATGCTCTTCAAACCGGGCTTTGTGTTTCGGTGCGAATGAGTGGAACGAAAAGAGTTGGAATGAGACGGTGGTCGAAGGAGTCTCGCCCACAAGCGCTAGAAGGTGCCTCCTGATCGGGTTCTCGGCCTCAAGACCTACAAGCTGAGAAAAGGCCAGCGACTGCCCGAAGATAACAAGCGTATAAGACTGCCGTGATCTTCCCAAGCGGGCCGCAGGTTCGGCATGGGAAACTATCCTGTTCACTGACGAGAAGCTGTTCACGATCGAACAGTCTCTCAATCGCCAGAACGATCTCATTTGGTGTTCGGAGCCGCCTTCAGCCTCTCAAATCGTTGAGCAACGCCAAAATCCACAATCAGTCATGGTTTGGGCCGGAATTTGTGCCACAAGCAAGACACCCTTGGGTTTCGTGCAGTCAGGAGTGAAAATCGACGCTGAAGTGTACCGCCGTGATATTTTAGGAGTAGTTGTCGCGCCGTGGGCGCGGGAACATTCCGGTGAGGGTCGCTGGACATTCCAGCAGGATTACGCGCCCGCTCATCGTGCGAAGGAAACTCAGCACTGGTGTCGAGCGCATTTCCCAGACTTCATCACGTGCTCGGAGTGGCCTCCGTTTTCTCCCGACCTCGACCCAATCGATTTCAGTGTTTGGTTAACTCTACAAGCGAGGGCCTGCGATAAACCGCACAAGACTCTAGACGCCCTTAAGCGCTCTCGTCGCCGGGAGTGGGATCGATTATCTTTGGAAGAGCTTCGGCCAATAGTTGCCAACTTCAAGAAACGTTTGAGCCTCTGTATCCGAGCCCGAAGCGGCCATTTCGAAACCCCTTGAAATATAGTTCACCGAGGCCCCCGAGCACACGAATCCGTCAATTTTCTCGCTTCAGTGCCTCCCTTTTTTGACCGCCAATTTCGCGAGTTCACGTTATTTCTGGTCACCCTGTAATTCATGTTATAACACCTCAGGTGACTCGCGAGATCAAACTATAGAGAACAGCAGCTGATGTACAGGGTAAGAAAGGCGACATTTGCAAGTTGGGGAGGTGGACTCTTTTCACGTACAAGCCGGATGCCGCTCCGCAAGTCCTACCGTCTCGGGCGGACTTGCTGCTTGTGAAGGACCGGCTCCAATGTTGCGGAATATTTCTGATAGCGATCTCAATCTTGATAATGCTCGGTGCTGCTCTGATATACCATTCGAGTCCTCGAAGATATACACCGCATTTCATTACCCGCAACCCATATTCCAAAAATGATTGTTCTTTTTGAGAGTTCTCAACCTGATCTCGGGAGTTGGTTATTCGGCTGAGTTTTTTCTGATAGAAGTCATATCGCTCCTGTGAGGGCGGGATCGGAGCCAAGACCCGATGGGCGACAACACTGTTCATGTGAATCACCTGATCCTTTATCATTTCTTACTAATTTTTGGGATATAAATACAGCCGTAGGCATGTTCTGCTCACGAGCAGAATGATAATGAACGAATGATCGAATAACTTGTTTATGTGCCTCGATCCGAACTCCATTGTGGTTCGAATCCCGTTCATCAACATCTCGGTGCGTGGATCGATCAGTGGAGCCATCCGATCGGCTCAGCTCTGCCCTAGCACCATTGTGAGCAGAGCCATCCTCACGTACATCCCATTTTCACTTTGTCTGAAGTAAGCCGCCCTAGGATCCATATCGACTTCAGGGCTGGAAGGTTGGAGAGTTAACGAAGCCGATTGATGGACCGCCCTCTGACTCCTCGTGAGCGTGATTCATCGACGTCTCCCGAAGTTAATGGTGTTCAACAACCGAGGCGAAGAGAGACCATCAACAAACGTACCTGATTTCATTGACGCGCGGTAGCGGATGCATGACGGCCATTTTCCGCTTGGCCCTTGTCATGAGCTCGGGAGTCACCACGAAAGTGTCCTTCACTCGTTCGTAGTCGGCAGCACTGCTGAAACGCTCTTTCTGGATACGTGTCACGTAGACGATATCGGCATCAACCACCGCTTCCTCCAGTGAATCGAAATCCACTTGTGGGACGTGCCTGCTCATGACGTGCTCCCTGATGTGCTCGGGCATACCGAGACCTTCTGGAGCAACGTAGCGGAGCTGGACTCGGTAATGGCAGAGCAGGCGCACCAAGGAATGTACGGTTCTCCCATGTTTCAGATCTCCGACGAGAGTGATCTGTGGATATGGAAATCGCTAGAGAGGTCTGACCGAGCCATCGGAACAGCTAAATAGAGGTTGATGAATTTCGTGACACAGCAGAGTCCGGACTCACCGTCAAGTTGTTGACTGTTCCTATTTCTTCCCGTATCGTGTAGACATCGAGCAGCGCCTGAGTGGGGTGTTCCCCTATGCCATCTCCGGCGTTGATGACTGGCCGACGACTGTTCTTTGCGGCTCGTGATACAGATCCCGGCTCGGGATGCCGTAGAACAACAACGTCACTGAAACATGATATCATTCGCTCATGTGTGCATTGTTGATCGATCGAATAATTTTGCATAAATCATCGAATGCCACGTTGCGTCGGTCGCTGCAATTGCCCCTCCGGTCGAGAGTCGGTGGGGAACGAGTATTTTGTACCCGTTGTCGGATGGCACACGATTGGCAAGGGGATCACCCCGCGTCCATCGGGGGCTCACGGCCGATCTGAATGGACCCAGCCTGGCAGATACAGTCGCGTCCACAAATACAGAGCCCTATGTCATATCAAAAGTTTATGATCTGCACAGATCCTGATTAAAAGTGGGAAGGCGGATGATGGAGAATTGAGGAAGCGTTCCAGCGATTCTCTCTCATCTGCTTCATGTACCCTGTACCTCTCCGTGAAGCTTCCGAAACGGAATCCAGCACAATGAATTTCGCTTTCCGAAATTCATTGAACGATTTAGGGAGGAATCGGGATGGGTGCGCGCAAAAACCGGCAGAGCAAAGGGCTGGCAGCTCGTGGTGGGCTCGAAGAAGCTCAGTCTCCTCAGAAGAGTGGCGAACGCATCGCTGGGATTCCTCGCCCCGAGAACGGAAGGCGGCAAGCGCATCGTTCGAAAGGGACTCACCTGTAGCTTGATGTTATCGCCACTGTATCTTCGAGCGATTCTCCTTTTTTCACAGAAGAAGTTGTGTTGTCGATGTAGATGATGCTTCCACCAAGGCGCTGCATGGCGGCGGCAAAAGATGCCGACGTTCTCGTCGAAACCTGAAACAGCTCGATGATGCATTCAAGACATACCCACTCGACTTCGACACTCGTTTCTCGGATTGCGCACACTTTCACTACTGCTCTCTTTACTGACCTCGTAGAAGATCGACGCCATGACTTTTCCCTGGAGAACATCGAAGAGCGGCTTCCCCTTATGGACGGACATCGAATACTGCTGCGCGAGATTGAAGAGAGCGTGGAGTTGGTCCTTCCGGAACATATCAGCCGTGAGGACATGTTGGCCTCTAAGAGACGGAGCTCCAACGTTCGACTTGCCAGGAGATAGCAGATTGGCATTTTCTTCTCGGTTCTTCTCTCTGCCATCGATTCGCCCGAGACCGAGCTCAGCGAGCATGTGGTTGTAGATCTCGGCGGACGCCTTGACGGAGTCCCTCCTCCGTATGGTGACCGAATCCAGTCGAGGACGCCGAGTCACCACGCTGGTTCCGATGGAGCTGTCAACGCACGGAGTCGGAGTTGAGCTGACCCTCGGAACCCGAGTGGAGGAGAACATGTCTTCGCCAGAACCGGGTTGAGCGAGCACTGCGCCATCGACGAAAACGACCTCACTGCGGATGACCACGCGTCGAACCTTCCCTTGGACTTTCTTTCCGGCGAAGGGAGTCCAACCGGCTTTCGAGAACGGTAGCTTCTCAGGTATCACCCATTCCTTATCCAAGTCCACTTCGATGTAGGTGTCCGGCTGATCCGGGAGATTGAATATCCGTTTGGGATTGGTGTACATTTTCGCGATGACGTCGTCAAGAGATATCTTTTTCTGACCGACAGCAGTCAGCATCAGAGCTAGGGACGTTTCCAGTCCCGGAAAACCCGGGATCATTTGTCCCGAGGTTTTCTCCGACAGCTGGTGAGGAGCGTGATCGGTCGCGATGCAGTCTACCAAATCGATGTGGTCCCACAGCGCTTGAACGTCTCTTTCCGTGGCCAGCGGGGGTTTGACCGAGCAGAGTTTTTCTCCGAGGATATCGTTCGCCTCGGTCCGGCTCATGAAGAGATGGTGCGGAGCAACTTCGCAGGTGACGGGGAGACCGATCTCTTTAGCGGATTTTATCGCCAAAATCTCGGCCTCGGTTGCCACGTGACAGACGTGGACAGGACGTTTCTTGGCGAGGAGCAACGCCATCCCGAGCGTTGACTCCTCCGCGTGGATGCAGAGAGGAATGTGAGTTGGCCAGCTCTCGAAATGAGCCACCCAGTCGGTGACGGACCGCAGCAGAAGAGGTCCGTACGTGTTGTTTAGATACATTTTCAGGCCGCAGACTTGAGGAGCCAAGGTATGCACTGTCTCCACGTTGTCAGTCGACGCTCCCGCGAAGAGCGCGTAATCGCACCTAGCCCCCAGTTTCGCAGCCTGCTTTGACAGAGACAAATTCTCCTGGTTCGTCGCGGGCGGATCCGTGTTGGGCATCGCACAAATCATCGTGAAACCTCCGGCTAGAGCGGCGGCTGTCCCGCTCGCGAAATCTTCCTTATGGACCGCACCGGGTTCTCGCATATGGACGTGCACGTCGATCAAACCGGGAAGTCGGACGATTCGCTGTGAGGTCATGCAGTCGACGTGGGTTTTTAGAACCGGGGCGCGTCCGATGAGGCGCATTGCCTCGATGATGAGTTTGGCGCATTTGACATCCGTGATGAGGGGCACGGCGCAGTCGACGGCCATTCTGCGAGTACGATATCCCTGCGTCATGAAAGACGAAACTCTTCGAGAACCGCTGGATTCCATGGGGAGGTTAATGACGAGATCGAACCCTTTCTGCTCCAGGTAATGAACGATCGAGCCGATCTGAGCAACTGTCGCGTTACCCTGACCGAGGTCATCGAAAGGCCACGTGACGGGCTGGCATCGTATCCCGTGCTCCTGATAGAAGTCAGCTGTGCCCAGGCTGGCGAAAAGCGTGTATCCCATTTTCTCGAGACTGCGGACACTTGGTAACATCTCGTTCTTGTGTTTGTAGCTGCCGATCGACAGGAAAATGTTGTTCTGGGGAATGACGAACCCAGTCGAGATCATGGCCTTTATGTAGGCCTCGAAGCGGTTCTCGCCGAAGCAAGCCACTTCTCCGGTGGAGGCCATCTCCACCCCCAATCTAACATCGGCGCCTCCGAGTCGATTGAACGAGAACTGGGGGACTTTGACTCCCACTTTGCCGTTCCCGCTCATGCAGTCCACCGGCTCCATACGCTCCCCGCAGATGACCCTCGTTGCCAAACTGACCAGATTGTAGCCGAGTGTCTTGGAAACGAATGGGAAACTTCTCGAAACCCTGACATTGCATTCGATGACCCTTAGACGATTGTCCTTGGCAATGAGCTGCAAATTGAACGGACCGGAAACTGCGAGCGCTCGACCTATGGCTTGCGCTATTCTCTGGATATAGCCGACAGTTTCTTCGTTCAAGTCCTGAGGTGGAGTCACGAGCGTGGCGTCTCCGGAATGGACTCCTGCGTTCTCAACATGCTCAGAGATCGCGATGGCCAGGAGTTGGCCGTCCTGAGCGACAGCGTCGACATCTATCTCCTTGGCCTCTTGGATGAACTTCGAAATAACAACGGGGTGCTCTTTGCTGACGGCCGAGGCTTCGGTTAGGTACTTCTCCAGGTCAGAGTGTGAGTAGGCCACATTCATCGCGGCCCCGCTTAGAACGTAAGAAGGCCTCACCAGGCATGGGTAGCCGACCTGAAAAGCCAGAGAATTATTGCGTTCAGTTTAGCGGGACGAGGGAAAACGGCACAATTCGTGAAATCAGACTCGGTACCTCTTCGCAGAACGCGCAAGCTTGCTCCGTTGTGCTCAGCTCCTTCCAACGAGGTTGCGAAATTCCGATCGAATCCAACATTCTCGAGAATTTGAAACGATTCTCAGCCGCGTCAATGGATTCTGGCGATGTTCCGAGGACCCGGCAGTTCTGGCGGTGAAGATCCATGGCAATGTTGTTCGGCAACTGGCCCCCCATGTTCAGAATGATGCCTTCGGGTTGTTCCCAGCGGTAGATATCGAAGACTGTCTCAAACGAAATGTCATCGAAATACAGTTTGTCACACATGTCATAGTCTGTGGACACTGTTTCCGGGTTGTAGTTGACCATGATTGTCTTCTTTCCCATTTTGCGCAGTTCTTGCACCGAGGACACTGCGCACCAATCGAATTCCACGGAGCTCCCGATGCGGTAGGCCCCTGAACCAATTACCTGGTGACAGAAGATTATCATGACAGCGCCGAAACAAGTGGATCGTTTCCCTTTTTTTTTTCTCGAGTGGGGCTTTCCACCAGTTGACGAAAAGATATTAAGGAGCTACAGAAGACCTGGGGGCACAGAAAACCTGGCCAATGAATGTAGTCCATCGGGATATGTGCTCACCATGATACTGTTGTCAGTCATTCCACCACTTGACAGTGGGATATCATGGTGTTGGGCGTTGTAGCTCAAGTACAGATAGTTCGTGGCTGCGGGATACTCTGCGGCGACGGTGTCGATCTGCTTGACGAACGGCCGTATGTCGAGCTCCTCGCGTCGTTTCCGCACTTGCAGCTCTGAACTGTGAATGCAGCTCGCGATCTGCGAAAGAGAGCGATCATTTGATTCGACAGTATAAATCGAAACCGGCCTTCCCGCCAGGAATCGAACGTTCCATGGAAGAAAGCATCGTGGTTAATCATGGTTGCACGGGACTCACCTGCTTGTCAGAGAAGCCTAGTTGCTTCGCTTTTCTGAGGGCCTCGACTTGGAGTTTATCGGCTCCCCGGAAAGTCTCCAGTTCGGCGTACATTTTAATGATATTCTCCATCTTATACAGGAACCAGCGGTCGATGTCAGTGAGTTGGTGTAATCTTTCGACCGTGTATCCCTTGGCGAGGGCGGCAGCTAAATGGAACAACCTCTTATCGGTAGGTGCGGACAGGCTGTCCTCGTCGAGGGATTTCACGTAAGGATCGAAGCCGTTGCCCCCTTCGACCATGCGGATGGCTTTCTGGAAGGCTTCCTCGAAGTTCCGACCGATCGCCATCGCTTCGCCCACCGATTTCATGGACGAGCCGATTTTGCTGGAAACATGCAGGAACTTCCCAAGATCCCACCGAGGAATCTTCAGAACGACGTAGTCCAAGCTCGGCTCGAAGCAGGCAGTCGTCGTTCCGGTCACGGAGTTCTTCAGCGAGTGCAGAGGTTTTCCCAACGAAAGTTTGGCGGCGATGTAAGCCAGAGGGTAACCGGTTGCTTTGCTGGCGAGCGCGGAGGACCTGGACAATCGGGCGTTCACTTCGATGATGTAATACTCGTCAGAGTTTGGGCTCAATGCGTATTGCACGTTGCATTCCCCGACGACTCCAAGGTGTCTGATGATTTTGATGGCAGTCGCTCGGAGTTTGTTGTACTCAGAGTCGTTCAGAGTCTGGGAGGGCGCCACAACGATTGACTCTCCGGTGTGGATGCCCAGGGGATCGAGATTCTCCATATTGCACACGGTGATGCAGTTGTCATACGCATCGCGCACGACTTCATATTCAACCTCTTTCCAGCCTTTCAGTGATTTGTCGATGAGAACCTGCTTCGAATGGACGAGAGCCTGAGTCACCAAAGCCTTCAAACTCTCGTCGTCCTTGGCGAAACCAGACCCTAATCCTCCTAGGCAGAACGCGCCTCTGACGAGGACGGGGTAGCCTAGGTCCTGGGCAGCCGCGAGGGCATCGTCGAGGCTTTCCACGGCGCAGTTGGGCACAACTTTCTCGCCGATTTCCGCGACTCGTTCGGCGAAAAGCTTCCGGTCCTCGGAGTGTATTATTGATTGTATGGGCGTCCCGAGAACCTTCACTTTGTAGTTCTTGAAGGTTCCCTGCTGTTCGAGCTCAACTCCGCAGTTGAGGGCTGTTTGACCTCCAAAAGTCAGGAGCACCCCGTCGGGTCTCTCACATTTGATCACTTGTGTGACGTAATCCGGGGTTATTGGAAGGAAATACACTTTGTCTGCCAATCCCGAGCTCGTCTGGACCGTCGCGATGTTTGGGTTGATGAGAACCGTTTCGATGCCCTCTTCCTTGAGAGCTTTTATGGCCTGAGAGCCCGAGTAGTCGAATTCTCCTGCCTGACCGATGGAGAGTCCGCCTGATCCCAGAAGGAGGACTTTTTTCGGCTTCACCTCTAACGGCTTGCCGACTACCGAGTTTGGATGTGGAGTCCGATTGAACACATCCGTTATGCGGTCGTTGATCGCTGCCCCGGGTGTCTTGACCGCTGCTAGGAAGATGTCGAACAAAAACTCCATGTCCGTCGGTCCGGCGTCGTGTTCCGGGTGAAACTGCACGCTGAAGTACGGGCGCGTGCGGTGCACGATACCTTCGTTGGTTCCGTCGTTCGCATTGGTGAACAGGGCTTGCCAGTCTGTCGGCAGGGTTGCTGTTTCTACGGCGAACCCTGCGAATGTTCAGACACTGGCTCATATTTCCATCCCGAATTCAAAATGCGAGAACGCTCTTTAAAGCGCTGAATTTCCCCCGGGGATGATATCCAAATGAGAGTTGATGCCTGTATGGCGCTCCTTACCGTGATTCTGAGAAGTGATACAGCATCTCATCGAGCCTTCGTGGGAGCACGGCTGATTGTGACCGCGGTTACCGTACTTGAGTTTGGTCGTGAGTGCTCCGATCGACAGAGCGAGCAGTTGATGTCCGAGGCAGATGCCGAAAATAGGCTTTGACGGGTGTTTGATCATGAACTTGCGGATATTTTCGATGGTGTCCGCACACATGGTCGGGTCACCGGGACCGTTGCTCAGGAAGAGTGCATCCTGGCCTGAATAAGAAGAGCCGGCTCGATATCAGCTATGGCGGTCGTTGAGATACCTACTCCGCATTGGGGAGGATAAATTAGTAGTCAAATGGCGAGTTTCACATACCCTCGACATCGTAGAATTTGAAATTGAAAGGCACAACAGTGACAGCCGCTCCTCGTGTCAGTAGACATCTTATTTGATTGTTCTTCAGGCCGCAATCTACGACCACTATTTTTGGCGATCCCTTGGGATTGATGACTCGAGGCGCCGTGCAGCTGACCTCCTTGACGAGGTTCAGTTTGTTCGGATCTTTGAAGCCACCCTCCAGAGCTGGCGGATCATCACAGACAATGATTTTTCCTAGTATGGATCCGACCTCTCGCAAAACTTTCGTGAGATTTCTGGTATCGATGCCTTCAAGTCCGATGACACCAGAGTCTTCCAACCATTTGCTGAGAGTGCGCTTCGAGTTCCAGTGAGAGACTTTGTCAGCCAGCTCCGACACGATGAGCGCTGATGCCCATATGCGATCCGACTCCATGAACCTGGAACGTGTGTGGAGGATGAGAGTTTTTGCAGCGATGGAGTCTTGTCCCAGAAGAGGGGATAACCGAAGATTCAGCTCAAAGGAAACGTTTCTTCCGTGGTCGATGACTCTTCAATCATGAAATGCGTGCGGGTTTTTGAACGCAGCCGCAGATCGGGACACACGGATTTTCACACGCTATGTTTCGAGCGATCCCACGTGTGGAATTAGATACATTTGAAACCGTTCTATCAGTTAAGAGCAAACAATCTCGCGATAAACAGTTCTGGCTTTTTCTCTAGAATAGAGACATCTCAACACCAAGAATGCGGCCTCTAGCGATCGCGATATCAGCCGTTTCGGATGATCCCCGAGTGACAACTTCTAAAAGTCGAGTATCGGCGCGACGAAAAACTCGAATTGACAAAACTTACTTCGGAATACCAAACTCGTCTTTCTCTGTCTCTGATGGAACCCCGTAATTCCCAATCAGGGGGTAAGTGAGTACGAGCAGCTGTCGTCTGTACGATGGGTCGGTGAGAGATTCCGTGTAGCCGACCATTCCGGTTTGGAATACTGTTCCGGACAGAAGTATGAGTTTCATCGTCGATCAAGTCGGATTCCAAGGAATCTTCAAGTGGAAAAACATGAGAAGCATCAGGTTTCGCTTTTTAATGGTTCTACTCACCAACTTCTCCCACAGCATTCTTGTTGATCGCCCCGAACGCCCGCCCTTTGAAGACGCAGCCATTCTCCAAGACGAGATAGGCTCTCGGACGCGACATGATCGTGGACTCTGCGGATTCCACCGGCTATTTTAGCTCGCAGAGAGCCGACTATCCGGCAATCGGTACACCCCGAGCTCAGACGAGATCAAAGGTTGCCCTGAAAAGTTACTGGATACTTTTAGGGAATTCCTGTTCGTCCTCAGAACAAGCTGGGTCCGTGGAGAAAGAACATGTTGTTAGCTCTCCATCGGTTTGTGATAGGAGGGGGGGGGGTGTTCTTCCACGTAACTTATAGCCTTCTTGAGCACTTCCAGACATCTAGATTCGACAAACGAGGGCGACGGTAGGATCTAATGCCTGGGATTCTCCACCACCAGATATCGTTTCGATTTCGCGAGGCAACTCGCAACTCCGATCCCACGCCGGATTCGATGAGGACGAAGACACCCAAATATCATCGATCATGCAAGGAGAATCGGTTCGACTCGCGAGTCATACTGCGTCGAGAATCGGTATTTTCGCGAAGATTCTCAAAACAAACGTAAAAACGTGGTTCAATGCTCGTGCATGGGAGAACTTATCGCTCGTAAGAGAACGCCACGCGCATGTTCTCTCTATCTCTCTCTAGGTCAGAGACTGAGCGAAGGGAATCTCTGTCACAAGGAAACTCACCGAAACTCGGAATCTCCTCCTGGTATGCCGGAGCGATGTTGACAGGCTGACCGTTGAGAGGAGTCCGCTCGAAGCTGACCACTCTGTCGAATATCGCTCAGCTGTGTCTTTTTATATACAAGCGCCGTATTGAATGCGCTCTCCTTCTTTTCCGTGGAGAGGAAATGTTGTGGAAAGAGAGAAATGAATCACAAGTGTGTCCGCGCTCGTCGGACCCCGTCTATACCCAGTTCACGTTTTTTCACCGTTGAATTGCGATCGTGAGCTTGGCTTTCAAGTGCCGCTCCGAATTCTGATCATACTCCACAAGTTCATATTTGATTCCTTTAGTCGGGTTCAAGCTCCCGTCGATGAGTTCCGTCTTAATGTCCGGCTGAGCTTCCCCTACGGAAGTGTTAATCCATGTTTTCCGGCAAGCTCAATGAGTTATTCAGTTGAAAGGCTCTCACTAGCTCCGCCCGAGAGTTCCCCGATATCTTCGGGTTTGATGCTGTCAAGCCCGGCCTCATTACTTAGCAGTACCACCTCCTCCTCGAGAACAGATGGGACTTCTACCGTGCTTGTGTAGCCTGAGTCGGGCCAGAGGTTTTGCCCTTGGTACATGTCTCAGAAACTCACTGATCCGGATTCCGTACGAAAATTTATCGGGAACGGGTTTATTCATCGTTGAACTCGTCAATCGATTGCGGAATGTTCTCCGCAGGTATTATGCTGCGAAATTTGGAATTGGTCCCTGATCCTTCGGTCCTGTCAAGGAGGTGGTGCTCTCAGTTAGGGAAGCCGTTCCTACGGGAGCTCACGTGTCTGTTTCTGACGAGGTAGTTGGGTGGCTTGGAGCATCATCAAATATTGGCAGAGCTTCTGGTTTGGCTCGAAGCGCGCACAATTTACTCTCCTGAGGATGGGATCCAGGAAATGTTCTCATCCGTAGCATCACCATTGATCTCAATGCTCCAGTATGAAATTGTATCTTTTCGGGGGATGAAAATTCTTCAAACGCGAGTTTCCAAAGCAACTAACACGATCAAGTTCTCGGCGAGGGACAAGATGGATGCGCTCGCCTATAAGAGTACCCTGAAATTCTTCGAGAGTCTGACACCGATGCTCGAGATCGCGCACAGCAAATCACCATGCGCCGTTCATGATGGTTGATGGTGGCGACTTCCCCGGAAGTGAAGAAATGATTAGCTCCCTTTCGCGACACGATACTGCTGCGCCACATCTGGAAGATGCCTTTGGAAATCTTGTGAGATTCCAAGATGACAGGCAAATCCGATCACAAAACTCCATCCATGGCTCTCGGAATCCCAGAGTGGTAAGCTAGGAGAGGTTCCAACTTGGGATCTCCAACAGCACTTCATCCCAATCCGATCCATCGCCGCTTTGGGAGCCGGAGCGCTTCTCTGGCAGGAAGGCGTGTTTCGGTCTCCTCATTCAAAAAGCGCCTTTTCTGTCAACGTTGAGCACCAGTTCGAGAGAATTGTTGTGCTCCAGTATCATTAATCTCAATTTCGCCAAAAATAAAGTTCTGCTGCAGCAGAGACCGTGGTGGACGTCGATAGACGCTGTGAAGATTCCTTTTTGCTTGGAGATATCAAACCAGACCCTACTGGTGCCGAAGAGCTCATCGGAGTAACCAGTCTCCGCTTCGATGTGCCCGATTATCGACTCCGCTTGATAATGATGATAGCTTGGGTCGAAGACGTGCCAAGTTCTGTCTGATCGTCGATACAGATGGAGCGTAAATTCTCCGAGCACTCTATCGTTGAGGCCCTTGAACGAGTTATCTATTTTGCCGATATTAGTGACTTGCTTTTTGAGCTGACTTCCAGATCTCTCAGCTGTGGTAGTTGGTCCTGACTATCGACGCTGACAAATTCATCGTTGAAGTGACATCCACTTATCGCGTTCCAGCATTCACTTCCCATAGAGGCTGGAGTCTAGTCGCCATATCAGGGACTTTTTCAGTAATCTCTGGCCGCTTCGCACTTGGTCCCATCTCCGAGGGATGTCTTTGGTATGGGTTGGATTCTACGTGCGTAGCTGACCATAGCCAAAATCAGTTCGTGATTGCAAACTTCGAATGAGTGGCGTACTCACATCAACGCTGATCTTCCAAACCGCGATCTTCTTTCGCTCGGGCTCCCGTAATGCAATGCGCGAAACCACTCTTTCTGACGTATCGTAGGTTGGGCTCTAAAAAATGTAAATACCTATATTGTGATGCATCGGACCTTCCAACGTTTCGGGATGATCGGGGTCGACGGCCACATATAGCTCCTTCTTCTGAGTGGTGCCCAGGGTTGCGGGGTTAGTCTTGGGCTGGTATCGTGAGGCAAACCAACAGGATCGTCGCCACCGAGCTCTTCTCTCATCGAATGTGGGTTTCGAAGGATCCTCATCGACGGGAGGAACACCAGACATGGTCTTCCAGTTCGGGCTGAGATATTCCGCGAAGCGCAGGCTGATTTCCAAGTTATTGCAACGGGGACACCGCTTATGTGATTTCGTTCGCTTCCAAACAAACAATACCCGAACAATATTTCCTGGAGCTTTCAAACAAACAATATCCGAAGCCATACTGCGTCCCCTGGAGCTTGGTTATGAGGGCGACCGTCCCGATAGAGGGAGAAAACGGAGCGTTAAAATTCCCCGGCATCGACTTCTGATGAAGGAGGGACCGCAACGGGAAGCTCGAGCTTTCTTCGTCGAGTCCGGTCTGAACCGCGAAGCCGTGCAGAAGATGGTGAAAAACGAACTCCGACTCTAGGCTCAAATTAAATCCGAATAGCTCAATATGTTCACATCAGAGATGAGGTCCACACGACCTTTCGGCCAGTCATCAACGCCGGAGATGGCATAGGGGAACACCCCACTCAGGCGCTGCTCGATGTCTACACGATACGGGAAGAAATAGGAACAGTCAACAACTTGACGGTGAGTCCGGACTCTGCTGTGTCAAGAAATTCATTGACCTCTATTTAGCTGTTCCGATGGCTCGGTCAGACCTCTCTAGCGATTTCCATATCCACAGATCATTCTCGTCGGAGATCTGAAACATGGGAGAACCGTACATTCCTTGGTGCGCCTGCTCTGCCATTACCGAGTCCAGCTCCGCTACGTTGCTCCAGAAGGTCTCGGTATGCCCGAGCACATCAGGGAGCACGTCATGAGCAGGCACGTCCCACAAGTGGATTTCGATTCACTGGAGGAAGCGGTGGTTGATGCCGATATCGTCTACGTGACACGTATCCAGAAAGAGCGTTTCAGCAGTGCTGCCGACTACGAACGAGTGAAGGACACTTTCGTGGTGACTCCCGAGCTCATGACAAGGGCCAAGCGGAAAATGGCCGCCATGCATCCGCTACCGCGCGTCAATGAAATCAGGTACGTTTGTTGATGGTCTCTCTTCGCCTCGGTTGTTGAACACCATTAACTTCGGGAGACGTCGATGAATCACGCTCACGAGGAGTCAGAGGGCGGTTCATCAATCGGCTTCGTTAACTCTCCAACCTTTCAGCCCTGAAGTCGATATGGATCCTAGGGCGGCTTACTTCAGACAAAGTGAAAATGGGATGTACGTGAGTATGGCTCTGCTCACAATGGTGCTAGGACAGAGCTGAGCCAATCGGATGGCTCCACTGATCGATCCACGGACCGAGATGTTGATGAACGGGATTCGAACCACAATGGAGTTCGGATCGAAGCACATAAATAAATTATTCGATATTTCGTTTATTATCATTCTGCTCGTGAGAAAAACATTCATCTCATGCCTTCAGCTGTATTTATACTCCACAGATAAGTAACAAATAATTAAGGATCAGGTGATTCACTGAACAGTATTGTTGCCCATCGGGTTTTGGCTCCGATCCCGCCCTCATAGGAGCGATATGACTTCCATCAGAAAAAAAAAAACGCCGAATAACCAACTTTCGAGATCAGGTTGAGAACTCTCAAAAAGAACAATCATTTTTGGAATATGGGTTGCGGGTAATGAAATGCGGTGTGTATCTTCGAGGACTCGAATGGGATATCAGAGCAGCACCGAGCATAATCAAGATTGAGATCGCTATCAGAAATATTCCGCAACGTTGGAGCCGGTCTTTCACAAGCAGCAAGTCTGCCCGGGACAGAAGGACTTGAAGAGCGGCATCCGGCTTGTACGCGAAAGAAGTCCACCTCCCCAACTTGCAAATGTCGCCTTTCTTACCCTGTACATCAGCTGCTGTTCTCTGCAGTTTGATCTCGCGAGTCACCTGTGGTGTTATAACATAAATTAGTTCCAACATCTGCTGGAATGAGCAATGGGTACAGCTACATGCGCTCCTGCGAGAACCTTGAGACGTTTGAGTTAGGAATGAGACGACGTTTGAGCGAAAAAATTCGTAATGGGAGTACCTGTGGTGGCATGGCATTCAGGTAGCATCGCGATGGAGCCCTAGTCTTTGGAAGTATTTCAGCTGGACCTTGTATGATGATACACGCTTCAGTATTGACCATTCCGGGAGGTTGAGGACCGAAGTGCTCTTGTGCTGAAGTGCCTACAGGCCATAGCAGCATGACTAGCTGGAAACTTTCCCTTGCCAACGATCCACGACTGCCCACCTTCAAAAAAGTACTCCATTGTACCGCGAGTATCGACAGGGGTGGGCGGTTCATCGGTATGCGGCCGTGTCGGCAGTGCGGGAAACTGGGATGCCGATATCGAGCCATCGGCTTCCGAAACCCATCATCCCGAACTCAAACGAGCCCGAATGGAAGATGCATCCATTTTCCTTACTAAACGCTATTTCTGTTCTGATTCGCTGCTGGAGACCTGCGTCAGAGTATCGGATGCAATCGCTGCCATTCTTCGCAGAGTAATTTTCGGTACGCACCATGTCACCTAATGCAACGGCATGCCACGACATGGGCTCGGTGAGGATGTCTTCATGAAAAGCCGCTCGTATGGAAACAGCGACCGTAACGTTTGCTTTCGAGAGGGGTGGAGATCCATCTTTCGATCGACCCAAATGAAGATCGATATCTGGCAACAGAGCCGCTAACGACTTTCCTTCGTCCACAACCTGTGGACGGAACATTCCGATCTCCCGAATGATTGCATTGCAAAAACGACAGTATTATCGATAAAAAGGAGCTATTGAACGAGAACAGCTGATGTCAATCGAGAGCGCTTCCGATTTTCCTACCTGAACCTTTGGCTGATCGCCAGTCGTAGACGTGTTCTTCAACGCAGATGTCACTGGCATCGCACTTCGTGTAGGTGGCATAACGCAGTAGTGAAGTCTGGACAGACGCGACATGAACTCATTCCAGTCCAACACAATATCAGGATTCGGAAGAATTCTGTTTTCAAGATCTGTCGACATTGAGAACATGGAGATCCCGAAAGCCAGCAGACAGAAAGTGAAAAGTAACAGTGGCGGCTGCAATCCGATTATGACTTTGATAGTGGATATCCAGGGACTCAGCAGACTCGACACCATCGTCGCGTTGATCGGACGTTTTTTGTTCATGCTGGAGCTTCAAAGTTCCGCATTTGCCCGCTCAAAACATCTGAAAAGTTCACCAAATTACAGGCACGAACATTCTTGAATCGTCTCGAAATTTGTCTCAGCACAGACTCGTAGAATTTCACGAATGCAGAAGGGTCGACGAGCTTCCCTGGGATTGGGGATCAGCTTGGCTCCAACAACGACTGTCGTTGAGAATAGAGAGTTCCCGTCTCGCAAACGGTTTCAACCTCGAGAATCGAACGCCCTGCGCGAAGTCGAACACTTTCAGATCACTCAGGGGAAGTGGCCCACCACGACGTCTGAAAATTCGCGGTCTGATGCGACACAAACAACTCCGACTGCCTCTTTCAGAAAGTCTGGAATGACAGTGGATTCGTCCGCGAGCTGTGGCCGGCATGAGTTGACTTTGCCAGCATCGTAACACGACGCGAACGAGAAAACCATGAGTCTATTGAGCGGCTTCCGACGCCCAGAATTTGTGAATTGACGGATAGCAGGTAAGAGATCCTGATTATTCATCGATGAGTGATTGGCAGTCTTCCATCGAAATCAGGGAGGTCCTATACCCCAGGCTCACGGGTTTCACAATTCAACTCAGCACAATATTCAGCCGTTCTGCTCCAGGAGTTCGCGATGGAATTTGGTTTTTTGACAGCCCGAGGAGTCAGCTGTTCAGAGACGGTTCAACGCCGCGAACAACATACGAGCGGGTTTCCAAAGCTTTCGCCTGTATCCTCGGGGCTCGGATCAACCGGTAACCGCTGTCAAACGAATCGAGCATCTGCTGAGAAACTCACTCCTCGGTCATTGCAGCTGAAGTGGCACAACTCAAATCAGCAAAAAAGGACTTTCTGAAAGAATAGTGGTGTGCCGTAACTGCAAGGAAATATAGCAGGCATAATTCCGAAAATGTAAAATGACGACGAGTGACAGCTCTCTTGCCACACATCCCCAATCGCCGCGCGAATGGCTCTGCAAC
Source organism: Phytoseiulus persimilis (assembly GCA_037576195.1). Classification (NCBI taxonomy): domain Eukaryota; kingdom Metazoa; phylum Arthropoda; class Arachnida; order Mesostigmata; family Phytoseiidae; genus Phytoseiulus; species Phytoseiulus persimilis. The sequence goes on from CM075101.1 coordinate 21,079,891, forward strand.
AGAAGCATCTCTCAGAAACGCCACAAGGCCCAGAGAATTTCACAGCTCCCAGAGAATCCCTGAATCACCGCATCTTCGCACGAATCGGTTCGGTAGCGGGGCTGCCGCAGAGATGGCGAGATCTTGTTTCGAAATAAAACCACGTTCGTCTCTGGATGATGACGACGGACGATGATTTTTCTTTGGTTCTCGTCGGTTAGGCGGGTAGCGAGTAGCGAGCTGCGCGGTTCTTGTCGGTTAGGCGTCAGCCGAGTTAAGCAGCCGAAATCGGCGGGCTATTCCGAGCCTAACCTCACTCAATCCCCCCGCATTGCTATCAGGCCACTTGCTGTCAGTCTGTTTGCTTGGCTCCGCGCGCTCGCCAGTTCGAGTCCCTTGTCTCGCTTTCCGCGACGCCAGCGGGCCGCTTTCGTCTGCTACGGCTAGCAGCAACTCGCTACCCGCCTAACCGACAAGAAACAAGAACCGGTGCACGGCAATAAGACCGGATTCAAAATGGCGATCCTCCGCTAGGTTAGCGGGACCCGGGATAGGGTAACTCATGCAATGCGATTCCCTCGGCTCAATGAACTCTTTGAAAGCTTCTCTGAAATCAATGCCTACAGACTATACGAACATGGTTCTGCGAGCCAAAAATATCTCAGAGAAACTAGGGTCCTCAGATCTCACGCAGTTCAGTGCTCGAAGTTTCTCCTCTCTGAGCGATTCTGTCAATCTCGCTGCCTAATTTCGGGGAAGCAATGACCTATTCTGTCAATCGATCGCCGATTCGAACATCCCCTGCAGTCGTGCCACCGCAGTGTCTAGTATGAACAGTCGGGCTCGACTCAGAACGTGATTGCGCTGTTGTGCAATCTACCATTCATAGTCCACCATTCATTCCATTCGCAGACAGCTTTTCCGAGCATTGGTCTCCTGAATATTTCATTCATAGATCTCCGCGAGATTCTTCCATTACTGAGACTCGGGTTAAGAGCACTTGGCCGCGTTCCTGCGCGATAGGTTTCCAGAACCCTCAACATTTGAGAATTCGCGCTTCTAAGGTCTGCTCGCCGTCCGAATCGTCGGCAAACCGCCATTCTGAATCCGGTCTTATTACCTAGAGCCCAAGAACCTCCGAGTTTCCATACGCCGAAGCAGTCGGAGAGGGGAGAGGAGGTAGGGAGAGAGGCTGCTCCATAGCAAGACTGAGCACATGGAAACGGTTGGCTCGGTCTTCAGCAGAGACGATTGGAAGAGCTGAATTCGGGCTCCATGAAGCGCGCGCGATCGATTGTCCCTTTTGATTCCATCTAGATGGCCGGGCCATGAACCTATTTCATCTCGCAAGCATGCACTGCAGGCTCGCAAGAAGCATCGCCGCGCGCAATCGATTGTCCCCTTTTGATTCCAACCGCATGGCCAGGCAATGTATCCATGCTTTTTCGCAAGAGTACGCTGCTAACTCGCGAGTGGTGGGATCTCTCTCATCTCGATTCGTTCCTCGTTGAATTCGCCTGGCGAAAGCACGTGGCTGGCAAGGCGTTCGACGCAATTCTTGCCGCCATTGCTTTCATACATCCCCCTCGCTGGCGATGCCCTCCCAGCCAGTAACTCGGCACCACGGCGCCTCGGCTGGCATGCGCCTGTCGCCTAACAGCTCAGAACCAAAATACCTTTTCTTTTAGGCGGCCTAAAATGTAAACGAACTTCTCCCAAACACGCCGCTTTGGCGAGTTGACGGTAGAGAGAGGAGGTGGGAAGAGGAGGACTGGGAACGAAACCTACCGGCGTTAGAGCTCGCGAAGGACACCAAACCTCACCCATTCCCCCGCACTTCTCTGGGTTCGCTCGCTGTGGGTCTGCTCGCATGGCTTCGCTCGCTCGCCAGGAACCTAACCTAACCTAGCCCAACCCAACCCAATCTCCCGCACTTCTCCGGGTCCGCCGGCTGTCGGTCCGCTGGTATCGTTCCGCTACCTCGCCTATCGCGATGCTGGCGGAGTGTCTCGCCTCACGGCAGCGGACCGCTTTCGTCCGCTGCGGCCAGTATCAACTCGGCAGCCGCCTAACATAAAAGAACCGATTTCAGTTCTGGTACGGAAATTCGAACACGGGTCAGCAGCGAACCTGCTGCTGTATGTGTTTGACGACGGCTGTAGAGGATCAGATCATGATACGTGCATTGTCAGACGAGAATATCATCGGCACCTCCGGAAGTCTCCTTTGAAGGGCCTCCAGTGTTCAGACTCGAGCAGCAGAAGCCAAGCCGGCGAGAGCTACAGTGGACCAGGGTGGACGCCCGGAATCTATTTCAAACGTTATGGACCCTTCTGAAACCGCCATGGAATCCAGGGGGTCCACCTGGACCCCTTCCGGAAACACTGATCTGGAGCGACCGCGCATAGGCGGAGACCCGCGAATACGCCGGGCCCTCGGGGAGATTCTGGTCCTATGAGAGACTCCAGATGGATGAATACTCTCACGATGCTCAAATGAATGGAAACTTCCGAATTCATCGTCGTTCCATCCTGAGTTCTCTAGGGTGCCGTGTGGAGCTTTGCGATGTCGAGGTCGTGGAGTCTGGGCGAGTTCCGTTAGCTTGGACGTAGAGGTCGGGGTCGGATCTGATTTCGTCGCGGTGATCCCGCCCCTGCTTACCGTGACGCAGCTCTTTTTGTCACTCGACTTCGAGTTTCAGCGCTGCTACGCCCGTCGAAGGCCTCACAGCGGCGTTGACTCACTTTCCCTTAGAAAGATGGATCGGAACCGTCTCTCTCGGCCACTCTCTCAGCGAGTTTTCTACCACTCCGGAGTAGGGCATCAGCATCATCGAAGTCATCCGTCTGCTTGAACTCGATAGTACGCATGCACGATGCCTGTTGGGGATCGGAGCTTGTAAATTCTTAGTAGTTTCTGAGAGTAGTTCGTGAGGGGTATAAATTCAATCGTCCAAGACGAAATATTCAGAAATTTCGTCACAATACCTGGATAGTTGTCGATGGGCCCCACGGCACAATCGCTGGCACAAGCGGCTGCGATTTGGTTGAGCTGGAAATCCTTGACCGCTCCCTCGAATGCCGCACTGACTTCTTTCCTGGAATCACAGTTGACGAAGTCTGCTGTAACATCTGCGACGTTCCCCCTGAGGAAGATTTGCACACACAGGTGAAACCTCGAGTACAGCGGTCTTATTCTCTCGGTTCCCATTCCGTCCACTCGTACGAGCCACCGACTCAATCCCAAGTGGTCGGGATATTTGTGTATAAGCTCTCGGTGGAGTGTTAAAGTTTCGGAGCTCTCGAACATTACCAGAACCTTCCTTTTCGCTGATTATCTCTTCGAAACATGTTTGAACAGATCGGTAGCGTTGCTCATCGTCATGTAACTCATGTTCAACAATGCGCTCATCTCCTTCACACTGCCGGAGCGAGCTTCATAGATGACTAGCTCGGCCCGGAACTTCACACTGTAGAGAGTGATCGGCGCTGCGATAGCCGAGCACAGAACGGAACAACTGTGTGTGTTTCAAACTGTTCCAGCTGATGAGAAGCGGTCCCCCCCCCCCCCCCCCCCCCCCCCGTCTAGAAGAGCTGAAACGGACAAGTCAGTCGTCGAATACATTCATCGATGTTTTCAGCGATCTCAGGGTGAAGCCGAGAGAGCATCAGGTTTGCACATGTCATAGTCCTCTACGTGCTCTAAGGCCTGGACTCTCAGAGGAGGGGATTTCAGGGCGATTCGCATTGTACCCGTCCAGTACAACATCGAGGTAACGGAGACTTGATGAGGGAAATTAAGGACGTCGTTGTGTTCCCGAGGAGGGGCTTCAGTCCGGCTCGTTGGCCGTGTGGCATAAACCTGTCCGGCTCGTTGGCCGTGTGGCATAAACCTGTCCGGCTCGTTGGCCGTGTGGCATAAACCAACGCCTTGGGTGCCACGCTAAGCTAGCAATCGCGGGTTCGATCCCCGGCCGGGACAACAAATTTCTTATGTGGTAAAAAGAGGATTTAATTTATATCAGAATTAAATCTGAACCATCTTAAGACCCAAGCCCACCGCCCGCAATGGGATTTGCGAGGCGATAGGGAGTGTTACTGAAGCAATACCGAAAGGTGAATCCGGGACACTCCTGAGGGCTGGCTGAGAGGTTCAGCCGAAAACAGAGAGGAGGGGCTTCAGTGTTGAGTCCTGAGGCACTCCCGCCGTTACCGGCGAAGTTCTTACCTCGTAGACATTGGTCTTTTCCGATGAGTACGATGTCATGCTTCCCTGACATGGGGGGAGACCGCGGCGGAATCGAGGGCCATGTTGATGGCGTCCCATGAGATAGTGTTGAAGGCGTTTTTGACATCGAGCAGGACCATCAGACAATGACTCGTGGTTCGGAGGTCCGAGGCGGCCATGGTGTCGGCTATCTCGAGCCTCTTACCGATCGCCATGTGCGTGGTATCGCCCTGCCTGGAGCCGGACCGGTGCGGAAAAGAGAAGATCGACGAGTCGATCTTCCGGTCGATGCGAGAACAAAGGAGATGTTCTGCTGCTGTTGAGATGGCAGGAGAGTAGCTTATGGACCGGAATGCGGGGAGCCCTGCTGGGGCTCCCGGTTTTGGAGCAAGGACTATTCTCACGCCCTTCCATTCCCGGCGCCATATTCTCGAGGAGAGGATGCACCCCATCATCTCGGGGAAGGCGGAAGGATGGAGCGTTATGAGGCTTTTTCAACTTCAACGGGGACGCCCTCGGGGCTTGGAGCCTTGCATGGCTTCGAGCGGCCAGCGATGGAGGCGACCTCGTCGTTTGAGACGCGGTTCCACGCGAACGACTCGGGTTCGGAAAGGACAGAGAGGATGAAGGGAGATATACAGAGAAGAGGGCTCTCATTACCTTCTGGGACTCACCCGGACTGAGGACCGGAGAGGGTTCGCACAGTTTTCCCGTCGCAATCTTGTAGGCTAGTCGGAAGGGATGGTTTTCCTCGCTGAGGTCCCCCGGAATAGTTTCCCACAGCGCCGTTTGCTCGCCCTTATGGTCGTCTTGAGGGCTCTGCGCGCATCCGGCACTCCTCTCTGGATGAACACGTCAATCAAACTCAACAATCAAAAACTTGAACGGCTTCCGCCACCTGGACGTCTGGTTTGCCTCAGCTCAACGCTTCCCGGAAGTTCCTTGAATCGCGCTAATTTGTCAGGATGGGGCACCACAAAACACGGTAGATGGACCCACGGGTGCATCCCTGACGTCAGAAGGCAGGGCGACAGAAAATTCGGCGATCTCGACTGTGACACATCACAGGTGATCAGCGGCCATGGAGTTTTTCACTCCTATTTTTCGCGGATCGGAAACACACTATCGCCTTCCTGCGTGCATTACCAGGAAGTCCGGTTGGACACCGTGTGACATACGATCCTTAGATGCCCAGCGTTCGAAGTGCAGAGAAGGAATCCTTCGGCCCCCAGCATTTCCGTGCTGGTCGACCGTATGCTTCCAACTGAGACAGAATGGAGAGAAATCTCCGAAACGTTTCAGAGAGTCTTTTCCAGAGAACAGCACCTGGGTGCCAGAAGGCTGGCGAGATTTGACGCAGGCGTCGCTTGCCAGGCAGCAAGCCCGGCGAGGCCGCCTCGATGATGACAGATGGACAAGTTGACGCGCAAGCTCAAGATGTTTCCTGAGTACATGCGGCACGGTTGCAATGCAAGACGGGTCGAAAAAGACGAGTTATCGACCACGGGTGTGCGGAGATGGGGGGTTTTAGTGGCCACAACACACTACCGAGGCGACGGACCCAGGCCAACCCTCGGTGTCGGAAGTGATTTCCCCGGTCTCCTTGATGAAAAAAACAACTCCTCAGCTTATTGAAACCATTTTCCCCTTCCAAGTATTCGTCATCCTCAATATGCCCAAGCCCGTGTACGGCCCGGAAGCTGGAGGCGTGTTCGAACTCGGGCAGTTCAGGATTCTGTCGGTGTCCCCGTCTATTCGATTTGAAGTTGCTGTATTGGCGGAAATACCGATGAGTTATACAAGACAATGATACAGCTCTGCTCATAGAACAGCCTTCTATGCCAAGAATGAGAAGCGAGTTCTCGAAGTTACACATCGTCTCGTTGGAGGCTCGCGGACTATCCCGACTGGAAACCGACGATCATCTTGAGAAACGGGCGTCACTGTGTGCCCTGGAATCGAGGACTCCTCCTCGGGCAAACTCGCTCGTTCGAATCGCACGTCATCGAGTTGAGTAGATCGCTTGCGGATCAATCAGTTTATCGGTGAGAGCGCGGGTAGAGTACCTTGTTGAGGAATTTCGCCGATCATCCAGGTGGCCTTCGACTATAAAGTCATCATTCAACTGATGAGCCTCATAAAACCGCGTGCTCTCCTTGAGTCTTCATCTCCGACTGAAATTCATGAGAATGCAGGAATCTGAACCGCTCGGAAACATTTCGGCTGTCGCAGCGCTGATCACTCTCTATAGTGTGAAGTTCCGGGCCGAGCTAGTCATCTATGAACCTCGTTCCGGCAGTGTGAAGGTCATGAGCGGATTGTTGAACATGAGTTACATGACGATGACCAACGCTGCCGAACTGTTCAACCATATTTTGAAGAGATATTCGGCGAAAAGGAAGGTTCTGGTAATGGTTGAGAGCCCCGAGAGTTTACAACTTCACCGGGAGCTTATACACAAATGTTCCGACTATTTAGGATTGAGTCGGTGGCTCGTACGAGTGGACGGAATGGAAATCGAGAAAATCAGACCGCTGTACCCGAGGTTCTTCTTGTGTGTTACTATTTTTCTCAGAGGGAACGTCGCAGATGTCCCAGCAGACTTTGTGAACTGTGAGTCCAGGAAAGAAGTCAGCGCGGAGTTCGGGGCAACGGTCGAGGATTTCCAGCTCGACAACTTCGCGGCCATCAGTACGAGCGATGGAGCTGCGAGGGAAATCGGCAACTATTTAGGTTTTGTGACGAAATTTCTGAATATTTCGTCTTGGACCATCGATTTTCTGCCCGATACGAACTACTTTTGGGAACTACGCAGAATTTTGAAGGAACGCGAAGCGCTGCTTTCCGTCCAATTGATGCCCGTCGACAGCCGGATTTTTCCCCATATTCATTTTAGCATTCCCCACTCTTTCGGCGCCCATCGCTTCATCTCTTTGCGACAACGTTTCAACAGTCCAGGGAGCGAGGGTTTGACGGAAGTTTTCGATTTATGGGTATGGCTCTGGATATTCGTTTTGGCTGTTGGGCAAATCCTCCTTTCGCCTCTCTTTTTCAAGCGAGATTTTTCATCCGCGTTCGTCTCGGTTTCGTCTTGTTTCCTAGGTCAGCCGTTAAGACTCAACGGATGCTCAAGAGCTTGGGCGATCAACATCTATTGCCTTCATTTCGGAACTTTCTTCCTCTGCTTGATCTTCAAGAACAAACTGCTTTCATGCCTGAACATATCCGGTTCGCTCACTCTGGATGATTCCAGAGATTTACACTACCTCTCTCAACATAACTTGATCAACCGTGTCTGCATTCCTTTTGACTCTTACATAAGCCAAATGATCAACGAGACCATCTCCGACCCCGACCTTCTCTACTTGAGGCAAAGCGAAAGTCGGAACCTCGTCATTCATGGGGAGTACAGAGATTGCTTCAACTTTGTGAGACACAATAGGGACAACGCTGCCTTGTGGTACTTCACCGAAGATGCATTCCGCACCGCATTCGACCGATCGAATCTTCAGATAGGAAAAAAAATTATTGCTCCCGTCATGCTCGGTTTCGTACATGCCCCGTGGCTGCCTTTCGAACACGACTTCATCATCCTGAATATGCATCTTTTCGAAACTGGCATTCCTCTCGTGAGCAACTATGCCACTTTCATTAACGCTCGTTTCCAGCCTCTCAAACCTTCTCAAGAGGGTCCCAAGGCAGTTGCTCTGACGAATTTGGACATCGCGTTTTTCCTTCTGCTCATCGGATGTGTCGTCGGCGCATTCGCGAGTTTGCAAACGTTGAAGAGGGGAATGAACCAAGGATACGAGGATTGTTCTTGACGCTGTTTCAAGTCGAGAGGGGGACCACCGAGAAGGTCTCCGGAGGCTACGGATAATGTATCTCAACCACTCGGAAAAAAGAACGCATTTCAGTCCGAAAAATCTGGCGTCGCTTGTCGACGGCCCGGAACGGACCGCAATGAGGGTGCAATGGAAGGAGCGCCCACAACGATTCACGGTACCATTGGACTCGTCCACTCTCTGTCTCGCGATCAGTCGAATCAGGGTGCCTCGAACCGTGATTCTCCGCCAAGCCTGGGCAATGCGATTGAAGAAGTTGGAGTAGGCAACGAGCAGACTCCTTGAAGGCCCTCCCAGGGAATCGCCAGGGGAAACGAGCAAGGAATGATAGCGTGCTTCCAAGACTGCTCCCGAGCCTTCGACGGAATCGACCGCGAAGAACTGTGGAAGATTCTACGCAGACTCTGAATGGAACCCAGCTGGGTCGGCCTGCTAACACGCATATACAAAGTCAAAGTTGTTCACGCCGAGATCAGCTCAGACTGGTTGGACTCTCACGGAGGTGTGAAACAAGGTCTACCCCCTGAGCAGCATTCTGTTCATACTACACATAACAGAGCTCGAGAAACGACTGATCGAAAGTGAACGCGAATTTCGAATCAGGAGGAGAGGAAACTTTTGGAATACTCGGGAGCCAAACACTCCGTGCTACCCGGGTTCTTCTTCGCGGATGACATGGTGCTACTTGCTAACAACCGCAAGGATCTACAGGAGCTTCTAATCATCAACTCGGCATTCGGATGGCTTAGAAGATTGATATTCAGCCCCACGAAGAGTGCAGTGGTTGTGTCACTCGGTTGGCGACTGCGACGGCCTCCAGATACAAGGCAAAGCCCTGCCTGTCAGCCGGGAGCACACATATCTAGGGATCACCCTGAGTGACGGCTTGACGACTCCAACTACCTTTCCAAGCAAGAAGAGAAATGGAAGACGGATGCGAAGAAAGTCCTTAACCAGATGCACGCCCAGGCACCATGGGGATTCAACAAGTTCGAACTGTCCAAAACATTCTGGAAAGGCGTCGCGAACATAGCGAGCGAACTAGAGAAAAACTGAACTGGGTATACCAGAATTGGAGGTAGCAAACGAATACCTTTCATCGGAGCTGAGCTGGAACTCCTTCGAAACGAGGGGAGCCAAAAGTAAGCTTAAAACGGAAGCCTACCTGAGAATGGGAGTTCTCAGAACCAAATTCGATCGCGACACACTGACGATCGAGCACGACCACGAGAACCGAGCTCTCCTTGGAGTCTACCACCGGAAGCTATCCGAAAAAGTTGAGACCATACAGGATAAGGCCTGGGAATACGGGATGGAAAAGAGATCCACTCTCGAGCTGTACCGAGCTTACAAAGAGTCAAGGACCACAATCACCCACATATATGGCAATAGTAGAGGATCCTCCCTACTAGCCCTAGCGGGAGCTGGGACCCTCCCAACAAAATGTCATAATGATTTATTCCTGCCTTCCTCACACAGATTCTGCGACCGATTTGGCGCTCACCCCGAAACAATGGCACACGTGATCTTCGGATCCAATGAATTCTACTACACCAACGAAGACCTCGCCGCTCGCCTCGGCCTAAGCAACGAGCTGAATCATTCATTGGTGAACACGACTAAGCAACTTCTCGAAGCATGGGGACGCAACAAGGAAGGATTCGCTGAGCGTGGTCGTGCCTGAACTGAAAGGTTGATTTATAAATACAAAATCAGATCCAATAGACCATGTGAAAATATAGAGGACAGCTAAGACTATTATTGTTGGGACCTGGGTCTTGCCCAGGCCCATTTAGTTGGCCTGAACGCTGACCGCGTGTGTTCTCAGCTCCGAGTAGCCTAACGATCCCAAGGTTGACGCAGTCAGCAGGATAGTTGAGTCATACGTCACAATTAAGAGGAAAAACTCAGCGATGAGACGATCAGAGGTGGGTTTGAGGCACTACGAAGTTCTCAAGTGCAGGTTGGGTGAACCGCCCGTAGCAAAGCCGCCAGCAATATTCCCCAAAGTTCCGCGGAGGCCCGTCCTCTCACGGTTTCCTCAGGGGAGGCTGCCTTGACGGAGCTGAAAGGAAGACTACTGGAGCTCGACGCGGGTACGGAAAAGTTATTGCGCAACCGAGGAGGAGGCAGAGGACTGGGACCCACGCTGGCGGGTCGGTGTTCGGAGTACGAGTTGAGCATCAACACGGCGTTGAGCGAGCTCGATGGCCAGATGACGGGGCTTTCCACGCCTGCCGCCCGTGGGAGAGAGGGCAACGTGGCGTCCGATACCGTGTCGCCATCTTCCGACTCCAAAAAGTGTCTATCGGCCCGAAAGCGATTCCTGGTCCCCACCACGACTCCCAGACCGGTGGGGACGTTTTCTGATGAGTCCTCCAAGAGGGCCAGGTTCAAACTGTGATGTTTGATAATGGGGCAAAACAACTAGCGTAGCAAGGTACGGAGGCGCGATCCGCCCCGGTCCTCACATTGCTGGGGGCATCAGAGTGCCTTCCCGTTCTGCCTGGGAGATTCATACACAAAGTCCTCAGGGTAAAGGAAAAGTCCGACTGTTGCATCTGAGTTCTCGGCCTCTTGACCAACCATCATCCATGTTGAGGTCTCCTTCATTATCGGAAGCGGTACTGGGAAGTGCCCGCAGATTCGTTAAAGCGGGGCCATCGGAAACGACGATAAAAGAGCGGGAAAACGCATACAAATCATTCCTCTGTGTTCTCCACTTCCGAACGCCGGGTCGGGCTTTTCTAAGGGTTACTGTGGCTGCCATGTGGTTGTGGAGCAAGATCGTAAGGAGCTATTTATCGTTATTGTTGACGACATGAATTGGGGAATCCTGGCGGGATCGAAACGTTGACCGTGATGGCTTCCATGAGGAGGGCTTTGTTTCTCGTGCTTTTCAAGGGAACGTTCGGCGTCTCGATGGGAGCTCAGATTGGATCCACTCAACGATAAAATATCATGTCGCGACGCTCATTCAACCAGACTCCGTCTGACTGCTAGCGCCTTCATCGACATCTCTGTTTGGATGATACCTGGCGCCTGCATAGGAACAATGCACTTGATGTCATCCTTGCTGCCAAGGACGCCCTGATTGCCACTGGATCTGTGGAAGTTCGAATCCCACCGATCTCCATGTTTTGAATCTGGCGCTGGGCGAGATCTGTTTTTCTCGTCAAGCGGCTAGGCTCGCGAGATGGACGCCCTCCTGATTGGCACTGCTTTTTGTCTTAGAAGCCATATTCCCTCTGAGAGTCATGGAGAGTTCCCGATCAAATATGCTGTCATGAGACTGTACTGAAAATGAGTGCTGCAGATGAGTTCTGGGCAGTCTCGAAGCCTTGAAACTCTGATGACAAGTAGGAATCAGGGCCATGTACTACTGAACGGTACGTCTTTATTTCTGCTCATAAAGCGGCCGATATACCACTGCCACTTACATTCGCGCCCTGAGAGACTGTCCCTCCTGGGGCAGTCTTCCACAAGGTTGCGCAAGGTAGCACTCTCTGACACCTTGTCTTTTGAAACACGATCCTTCTGGGAACGCCCTTGATTTCTTGTACGACAGTGATGCAAAATGGTCCGGAAAATGTTGTTCTTTTCACAAAATTGTTCCGAACTGAAACTTCATCGCCTACCGCGGATCTCGGGCGGGCGAAGTTTCGGGATCTCAGCGTTACGTCTCCTGTCGAACTTTCTTTCATGTACTCGGTATTCGCTCTCTTGTTCGGGCGAAAATCTTTCTTCATGAAGTTGTTACCTGCCGCGGACACCAAGTCTTTAGGGAGATAGGTTAGTTAGCTGTTCAAAGCGTTTGGGGAGCATCCGATGATTCTGCGACCAGAACGGCCATGATTACGAACATTGAGAGCAGCTCTCCAACCTCCACGGATACTAGGGTACATTGAAACGAGCGTCTTCAAATCCCAAACTAGGCTCTCCGCCAACCCATCCGATTGTGGGTTAAAAGGACTGTCAACCTGGAGTTCTATGCCCCTTCCCGAGGCCGAAATTCTCAACTCCCGACTCTCGAAAACGTTTGGGTGATCGGAAACCACCACGCGAGTATCATCGAACACCCTCTGGTTCAACAGACTCATGATTGCTTCAGCGTTCTCCTAATCGTTCACCCCACCGCAAAACGTATTTTCGGATCCATCGCGACGATGGAAGCCCTCGTCGTTTTTGACGTAGGATACGTATCATCAGGATCGAGACGGCTCCGAGACTTTTCGGCTGCAAGACGTTTCGCCCTCAAGACTCTCCGGTCTTAGCATGCCGTCCATGGAAATTCCGGCACCTAACGGCGGCGCTCATACGAGCATGAGACTATACATGGTGCTCCTGTGCATAGAGACCCTTCAATGTTCTTATTTAATACACATATTTTATGCTTCAATATCGGTAGGCGTCTCCGTGAAAGTGGGGCTTTTTGCAACCGTAGACCAACGCAGGACCCGACACGAAGCCTCGTGCTGATCGCTACGAATTGTCCACGGATACATCACCCGGGCGTGTACCTAGGATTTCGCTTGGAGGTGGCCAACTTCTCTCTCTATTCCTCGGGGGCGTTTGTGGCGCAGTCAAATGATTCTCATCATATTTCATTTAACCAACAATGGATGAGTTGCTAGAACTCTACGATCCATTCGTCTGAGCGCGAGTTCCCATGCTCCCAACTGATTTTATGACTCATACCATAATACCGGATCCAACCTTATTGAAGTGTGTGCGAGAATGTCAAGTTTTTCATGAGCGGTGACAATGATGTACAGGTTCATGCGCATCGATATCGAGCCAATCAACCTATCTTCGGCCATAACTGGAGCCTCGAAGCTTATAAGTTCTTCGGAATCATACCCTCGTTGCAACTGATTAATTCCAAGTGATTGATGGAGCAATTTGAAAAATCGCTCAAACTCCCAGGCTCTAGTCATGCCCGACCAAGAGCATCTTGTCAACGAGCGTGGTACACTGGAAGCTCGTTCGTCGACGAAGTTGTCACTGGTAAGACGGCGACGATCTGCAACAGCGCAAATTTTCAGAGAATCAGGTATTGAGCGCGTAGATGGCTGTACTCGGTCTGGTTTCCGAGGGAACGGTGGCCCACTTTGCTTCCCGCCTCTCATACTCTTCGTTTGGTATATTTGTGCTACCGCCGAGATCGGTTTCGTGAGATGAGAGAACGGCCGCGATGTCATCTGAATGACTCTCTGCGATGCAATGCGGATGCAAGAACTGAGTTTTCAGCGCATTCTCTTGCAGATCTGTGAAACGGGAGGCGAACGCTTCGATCAACCCATCGGCAGATGGCAAGTGAACAACAACCGCGGAATACTCTTCGAAACTATTGACGGCGTAGTTTGGCATTCTAGCCTGTCCGCCTGTTTGCCGTGGCAATCGAACTCCGATTTCAAGAGCGAACGGAGTTAAGGCTTCCACAAAATCTATTCGATATCCGAGTCCGCAGTCTCCCTCGGTGCCGTTCTCAACTTCGCTCAACATATCCCATGCCTATCCAATCACAGCTTGTCAGCAGCAAGCCTGTAGACGATTCCGTGAGATTTCGCCGCCGATACCCAGTACCCCAACTCTGCACCGATTTGCGGCTTCCACGGTCTCAATCCAACCTCTACAAATGATATTCGAACGCACGAGAGTGACTCGGTCGCTTCGAGGGGCGGGAGCCTCGCCAGTTCCATACGACGAACGCCACTGACATCGGCCCCGAACTTCTGTTCTACAGAAAGCAGCTCTCGAGCAGAACGGAGAGATAACTAAAAGCTCAACGATTCTCTTGGAAGGCGTCGTTCCCTGCGGTTCTGGCCTGACTTCCGTCGGTCCCTCAAATACCTGTCTTCCACGAATGAAGAGCTTTGCTCGCGGCCAGACTCCACAACCTAGGGGACAGGTTACGAAGAGTGTTTGGACACTTAATTTCCACTTTATGATCGTTGCTGCGATCGACTCCTATTAAAACAGCGATCTCGAGCGACGCAGAGTCTGCGGACACACAGTCGGCGAAATGGTTCCCAACATGGAATCTCTGTGCGTTCTTGGCCAGTGTGGGGCTCGCACCCACCGAAACTCCCCGTTCGGCCTCTGGGTGCTCAGGGACTCGTAGAGGCTTCTCCGTTTGGTATTACTTCCGAGACACTCGAGGCCAACGATGTTGGAAACCACTGTACGCTAGCTGAGTTTTTTTGCTCTTCTCAGCATCTTGGTCATCCTCTCATTTCTTTCTTCTGGCTCTCTTTCAGGCTGCCCCGTTCGCGGTCCTTCTCCTTGGACAGCTTGCCAACCCTGACGATGCCTATGAAGGCTATAATTCTTTCGAAATACACATTCGACCTTTCTCGTGGGCTAAAAAAAAAGCCTATCGTAGCCGTTTTTCCCTTCCAAGTATTCGTCATCTTCAGCATAGCAGACGCCCGCATCTGCTGAAGTTTGTCGCTCCGTAGGTCGCCGTTCTTCCTTCTTCCACCAATAAAGTCATGTGAACCAACTCGGACTGACCCTTCTGGATCGCGATGCTCTCGCGGAAAACATTCATTGAACCGAATATCCATTTCTCAATCTGCTTGCTCTCTGATGGACGTGAGTAAACATGAACATGCGACTGATCACGCTATCTGGATTCGATCATTGAGTGTGAAGCAAAATATGCCCAAGCCCGTGTACGGCCCGGAAGCTGGAGGCGTGTTCGAACTCGGGCAGTTCAGGATTCTGTCGGTGTCCCCGTCTATTCGATTTGAAGTTGCTGTATTGGCGGAAATACCGATGAGTTATACAAGACAATGATACAGCTCTGCTCATAGAACAGCCTTCTATGCCAAGAATGAGAAGCGAGTTCTCGAAGTTACACATCGTCTCGTTGGAGGCTCGCGGACTATCCCGACTGGAAACCGACGATCATCTTGAGAAACGGGCGTCACTGTGTGCCCTGGAATCGAGGACTCCTCCTCGGGCAAACTCGCTCGTTCGAATCGCACGTCATCGAGTTGAGTAGATCGCTTGCGGATCAATCAGTTTATCGGTGAAAGCGCGGGTAGAGTACCTTGTTGAGAAATTTCGCCGATCATCCAGGTGGCCTTCGACTATAAAGTCATCATTCAACTGATGAGCCTCATAAAACCGCGTGCTCTCCTTGAGTCTTCATCTCCGACTGAAATTCATGAGAATGCAGGAATCTGAACCGCTCGGAAACATTTCGGCTGTCGCAGCGCTGATCACTCTCTATAGTGTGAAGTTCCGGGCCGAGCTAGTCATCTATGAACCTCGTTCCGGCAGTGTGAAGGACATGAGCGGATTGTTGAACATGAGTTACATGACGATGACCAACGCTACCGAACTGTTCAAACATGTTTCGAAGAGATATTTGGCGAAAAGGAAGGTTCTGGTGATGGTTGAGAGCCCCGAGAGTTTACAACTTCACCGAGAGCTTATACACAAATGTTCCGACTATTTAGGATTGAGTCGGTGGCTCGTACGAGTGGACGGAATGGAAATCGAGAAAATCAGACCGCTGTACCCGAGGTTCTTTCTGTGTGTTACTACTTTTCTCAGAGGAAACGTCGCAGATGTCCCAGCAGACTTCGTGAACTGTGAGTCCAGGAAAGAAGTCAGCGCGGAGTTCGGGGCAACGGTCGAGGATTTCCAGCTCGACAACTTCGCGGCCATCAGTACGAGCGATGGAGCTGCGAGGGAAATCGGCAACTATTTAGGTTTTGTGACGAAATTTCTGAATATTTCGTCGTGGACCATCGATTTTCTGCCCGGTACGAACTACTTTGGGGAGCTACGCAGAATGTTCAGGGAACGCGAAGCGCTGCTTTCCGTTGAGTTGGTGGCCGTCGATAGCTGGTGTTTCCCTCATTATCAATTCAACATTCCCCACTCTTTCGGCGCCCATCGCTTTATCTCTTGGCGACAACGTTTCGATAGTTTAGGGAGCGAGGGTTTGACGGAAGTTTTCGATATATGGGTATGGCTCTGTTTATTCGTTTTAGCTGTCGGGCAAATCCTCCTTTCGTCTCTTTTGTTCGTTCGAGATTTTTCTTCCGCGGTCGTCTCGGTGTCGTCTTGTTTCCTGGGCCAGCCGTTGAAACTCAACGGAGGCTCAAGAGCTTGGGCGATCAACATCTATTGCCTCCATTTCGGGACTTTTTTGCTGTGTTTGATTTTCAAGAACAAACTGCTCTCATGCCTGAACATATCCAGTTGGCTCACACTGGATGATACCAGAGATTTACATTACCTCTCTCAACATAACTTGATCAACCGCGTCTGCATTTCTGTCAACTCTCACGCGAGTCAAATGATCAACGGGAGCATCCACGACCCCGACCTTCTCTACTTCAGGCAAATAGGAAGTCGGAACCGCGTCACAAATTCGGGGTCCAAAACAGATTGCTTGAACTTCGTGAGACGAAATAGGGAGCACGCCGCATTGGTATACTTCAACAAAGATACACTTAGTACCACATTCGACCGAACGAATCTTGAGATGGGAAAAAAATGATCGCTCCTGTCATGCTCGGTTTCGTGCATGCCCCGTGGCTGCCTTCCGAAGACGACTTCCACGTCCTGAACATGCGTCGCTTCGAAACTGGCATCCCTTTCGTGTGCGACTATCCCGGTTTCATGGGCGATCGTTTCCAGCCTTTCAAACCTCCTCAAGAGGGCCCCAAGGCAATAGCTCTGAAGCATTTGGACATCGCGTTCTTCCCACTGCTCATCGGATGTGTCATCGGCGCAATCGCGAGTTTGCAGTCTTTGAAGACGGGAATGAACAAAGGATCCAAGGATTGTTCTCGACGGTGTTTCAAGTCGAGAGGGGGAGCGAAAGCTCAGACACCGAGAACATCTCCGAATGCTACGGATAATGCATCTCGGCAACTCGGAAATAAAAACGCTTTTCTGTTCGACAAATCGGGCGTCGGTTGTCGACGGCCCGGAACGGACCGCAATGAGGGTGCAATGAAATGAACGTTCACAACGATTCACGGTACCATTGAGGGTGTCCACTCTCCCCCGCGCGATCATTGCGGTCTCTCCCGCAATCAGTCGAATCCGGATGTCCCGAACCGTGATCCTCCGCCAAGCCTGGGCGATGCGATTGAAGAAGCTGGAGCAGGCAACCAGCAGACTCCTCGAAGGCCCTCCTTCATTCGCTCAACTGAGAAATCCGTAGTTGGGAATGCACCTATGCTCAGAGCCTCAAACCCGGCACTGGTAATTGTGATTGAATTTGCGTCGTGAATTCCGAACAACCTGTGTCAGAGATTACTGGAGGCGATGTCCGAGCGCAACGAGCAGTTCCAAGTTGGGACCTCGTGACGGGTGAGAGCGCTTCATTGAGAGACAATATAGAGGACGGCTGAGATCATTATTGTTGGGACCTGGGTCTCGCCCAGTCCCACTCGATTACCTAAATAAAAAATTGGCTGTATTGGCCTGAACGCCGACTGCGTGTATTCTCAGCTATAGAAGTCTCCCTCCGAGTAGCCTCAGGATCCCAAAAATGACGCAGTCAGCAGGATCGTTGAGTAATGTGTCACAAATCAGAGGAAAAACTCTGCTATGAGACGATCAGAGGTGGGTTTGAGGCTCTACGAAGTCCCCAAGTGCAGGTTCGGCGAACCGCGCGTTGCAAAGCCGCCAGAAATCTTTCTCAGACGCGGTGGCCAGTCCTCTCACGGTTTTCGCAAAAGAGGCCGCCTTGACGGAGCTGGAAGGAAGACTCATGGAGCTCGACGCGGGTACGGAGAAGTTATTGCACAACTGAGGAAGTGGACCGGGATGCGTTCGAGGATCGGTGTTCGGAGTACGAGTTGATCAACAACACGGCGTTGAACGAGCTCGATTGCCGCGCAACGGGGCCATCCACGCCTGCCGCCCGTGGGAGAGAGGGAAACGTGGCGTCCGATACCGTGTCGCCGTCTCCCGACTCCCAAAATTCTCAATCGATGACGGTCCGAAATCAATTTCTGGTCCCCACCACAACTCCCAAACCGATGGGGCCATTATCTGATAAATCCTCCAAGAGTGCCAGGTTCAACCTGCGGGTTCTGATCATGGGGCCAGACCACTAGCGTAGCGAGGGGATTCAACAAGCCGAAACGCATGAAGCCGACAAATCGAGCCCGAAAAGCATGAAGCCGGAAACCTCCTCTCCCAACGGCGGGGTGGTCGGGACTGGTTTGGCGGGATGGAAAATTTATGTCGTTTCGTCGATCTGTACCTTTGTGAGATTACATCGGATGACACGCATCGCTGCGAAGAATCAGTGAGTTCGACTCGCCGCTCTGTGCCAATGAGAGTCCCAGGCAGGTTACAGGCTCATTGAGGTGGTTCGGGAGCACCGACATGTGATATCACCGAACCGTCTAGTTCACTGAGTCACTTGTTGACCACGGAGTACACAGGCCGTGGGTGGCTTCGACGATTCACTTCCAGACAGCGGAACAATCGCTGATCGATTCCGGTTCTCCCCTTCCGCAGGAAAAAATAAGGTGTTGTAACAGCGCATTCTGCGAATAGTACTAGAGCTAGAGGTGAAGGTTCCTCTCCAGTTCTGGCAAGTTGACCTCGGAAACTTCAAGATTCCCGTTCAGCAGATTGCTTCCTGTGGCAGCCACACCTTCGCTCAGTTCGAACAAGGGACCATAGATGCGTAACAGCGAGGCGTGAGCGAGGCAAAAGGAGTAGGTAGGCTGAGCGTAACGAAGCTGTAATTCCTTCCCGCTGAACCAGTCCCGACCGCTCCGCTGTTGGGTGAGGAGGTTCTCGGCTTCATGCTTTTCGGGCTCGATTTTTCGGCTTCATGCATCTCGGGATCCAGGGTATACACCAGCGAGGTAGGGGGGCGGTCCGCCCCGGGCATCACATCGCTAGGGGCATCGGAATGCTTTTCCGTTCTGCCTGAAGGATTTATTCACGAAGTCCTTGGGGTGAAGGAAAAATCCGACTGTTGCATCTGAGCTCTCGGCCTCTTGACCAACCATCATCCATGTTGAGCTCTCCTCTATGATCGGAATCGGTACTGGGGAGTGCCCGCAGATTCGTTGGAGCGTGGCCATCGGATACGACGATAAATGAGCGGGACATTGCATCCATGTCATTCCTCGGTGTTCTCTACTTCCGAATACTGGGTCGGGCTTCTAAGGTTTTAGGTGGCTATTTATTGTTATTGTTGACGACATACATTGGGGCAATCATGGAGAGATCGAAACGTTGAGCGGAATGGCTCCCATGAGGAGGGCTTTGTTTCTCGGTATTTTCAAGGGAAAGTTCGGAGTGCCGACGGAGCTCAGATTGAATCCAATCAACGATAAAATATCATGTCGCGACGTTGATTCAACCGGACTCCGTCTGACTGCGAGCGTTTTCAGAGACGCTTTGTAACAATCAGGTAATTGGTTTCATGTTATCCTCGGGATATGTCTTCCAGAGCGTATTCCGCCGCACCGGAAATCTGGAAACCTGTGGGGACTTTCCGAAAATCCAAATGCTCTGGAGCGTGGGGAAGGGAGCGCGTTGAATTTCCAGCTCCGGAAATAGGGAAATTCTCAGTTTCAAAATTTGCGAACCGTCAACTAATTGAGAATTTGAAACGTTTTCCGGCTTTAACCTCTCAGTGGTAGTTTCTCCCAACCAGTTCGCGCTTCTCTTGCGACGTGTAACATGGCAATGTACCCTTCGGAGGCCAGAGAAGAAGCCTATTCGTTATTCTTGAGTGCTACCTACATATCTGTGAGCCGGATCTTCCCACGGTTGAGCTCTTTCTTGATAACAGGAGCTTACTGATTGCTTTCATCCGTTGTGGTCATTAAAATTGATTGTTCAAGCATCAATTCTGATGATTCCAGCCCTCAAAATCCGAAAGTTGAGGTTTGCCCTGGTGACGGGCTCAGTTCCAATCTCGGACACCGAAGCACATAGCCGTCAGCACACAGATGGATGTTTCATCGCTTCTTTTTCCATCAGTTATGAGATCAGGATCGGTGGGGCTGAACGTCTACTGGAGAGGAAAATACCCCTCGAGTACTGAAGGGAGTGCCTCATCCGAATGAAAAGCCCAAACTACGAGGCGCGTTGAAAACGTGGCGCGAGGCGAGTCGAGAAGATTTCTGCTCATTACGGAACAGAGTGACTCAAATGGAACAGCATAGCTAGGAGCCCCTTGGATCGTGGCCGGATCAATGCTCCACAGTTGAACTTGATGACAAGAAGTCGTCCGACAGTACTCGAACGATTTCATGATTTTGTGTAAATATCGATGCTCGCCCTGTTCCCGCCTAAAGTTGCGTTCTCGTGGAATCCCGGATTCATTTCTGCCCTTGCCATCGATCGGAATCAAATGGGAGAAAAATGAAGCCCGAATATTCTATCAACATTCGACGATTGTATTGCTCCTCCCGTTCTCCTCCCATGAGCCGAAATAGCTGGAAACAATCCGATCGTCAGCCGAAATCATCGCCGGACCGCTCACCTCGATTCGTGAGGCGTTCACGGCTGGACCAAAGCTGAGGTTGTTCCAGCAAAAGGTATCGATCTTTTCGAACTCAGCGTTCTCTGACCGCATCCCGTGGCTCAAACCTTCGGAGCCTACGGGGAGGCACCAATCTCCTGGAACAGTTTTGAGTGGTGTTATAAGACTCGGATGAATCTCCGTAGTTGTCATTTGGTCAATTGTGGACTTTCCTGTGTGATTTCACAATATTTCGATATTTTTACACGAGAAGCGGGGCGATCCGAATCGATGCACTCCTGTGCGATAACGAGCTCCGTCTCTGATTTTTCGCAAAAAAGAAAGGAAGTTGTCGCATTGGTTCTCCTGTTGTGGTCATCAGCCCGACTCATGAGAGAAATTTTGCGAGACACGTGTCTCTCGAACGATGAATCTTAATATAGAATGATCACGATGGGACAAGATGGAGCGCAGGAAGAGGAGAATTAATTTTTTTTTTGCCTAGACCACTAAATTTGCATGGTACCACATTGTAGACCAGATGGTTGAGGTTTTCCGGAATTCCAAGGGGGGCCTAGCGGATACTTTCAGGTGACTCAACACGTTATCATTTCTCTGACTAAGCAGTTCGGAGGAACTTTGAGGCTCTTCTTCATTAGACCGTATCTTTCTTTCACGAAATGTGGTGTCATTATTTTCATTCTGCTGACATGCTGATTGAGCTGAGAGTATTCAACGGGGCCGCCACCGGAATGGCGGAAATGCTCAACAATCAAGCCTGCCATGTGGCGCAATGAAAATTGGGTGATATAGAAAAAAATAGGTTCTCTTTCCTGCGCCCCTTCTTGTCCGATCGAGATCATTCTGGTCTCGGGCCTATGCCATCGTTTGAAGGATATTTACCAGCCGTTCTGCTATTCGAATATTCGTCGTTCGAGAGTGACGCGTCCCGCAATTTTTTTTCTCACGGGTCTGGTTGATGATCCCAACAAGAACACTACTGCAGTAACTTCGTTGTTTCCCCCCACAAATGAAGCTCACAGACTCAGCCTGTTTCCACACAGGAGTGCATCGATTTGAATGGCCTCGTCTCTCGTGGGAAAATATTATTGTGTCATCACACAAGAGAGTCCCGTTGAGATTCGGAGCAATCCGTATTCTCCCATGATACATCTCTCAACCTCATCCGGTGACCTCGAGGAGAGGCCAAGGAGTCTAGCTGGCGACATATCGGGGCGGTGCACCTTATCGTCAGGATTCGCTTGCCGGTGATAGTATGGAGGGGGTAACAGTTGGGGTAAATAGCGAGATTGGAGGAGGGGAGGCGGGCTATGTCCTTCTTTGTGCGCCGCGCTACAACATGCTGTTGGTTCCACGTCGATCCGATCAATCCTGGAGGAGTTCATTGGGAACGAACACACGAATACGCCGAACTCTGATCTTCGTACAAAAAGTTGGATATGCTGTGTAAATAACGTTATCTTATATATACACCAGCTAGCCGCGCTGCGCGCGGTTGGACGGCGCTCCCCGCCATCGAGGCACTTTTCTCCTTCTTCACTGCGGCAGCATCATGATTTTGAAAAGTATGGTCAGATTGGTCTCGGAATCATCCCTCCAGAGTTGGGAAGTAATGGTCAGATTGGTCTCGGAATCACCCCACCAGAGTTGGGAAGTATTGGTCAGATTGGTCTCGGAATCATCCCTCCAGAGTTGGAAAGTAATGGTCAGATTCGTCTCGGAATCACCCCATCAGAGTTGGGAAGTATTGATCAGATTGGTCTCGGAATCACCCCTCCAGACTTGGAAAGTAATGGTCAGATTGGTCTCGGAATCACCCCTCAAGAGTTGGAAAATTATGGTCAAATTGGTCTCGAATCCCCCCCCCCCCAAGCTTGAGAAAGTATGGTCAGATTGGTCCCGGAATCACCCCTCCAGAGTTGGAAAGTAATGGTCAGATTGGTCTCGGAATCACCCCACCAGAGTTGGGAAGTATTGGTCAGATTGGTCTCGGAATCATCCCTCCAGAGTTGGGAAGTAATGCTCAGATTGGTCTCGGAATCACCCCACCAGAGTTGGGAAGTATTGATCAGATTGGTCTCGGAATCATCCCTCCAGAGTTGGAAAGTAATGGTCAGATTCGTCTCGGAATCACCCCTCCAGAGTTGAAAAGTAATGCTCAGGTTGTTCCCGGAATCACCCCTCCAGACTTGGAAAGTAATGGTCAGATTGGTCTCGGAATCACCCCTCAAGAGTTGGAAAATTATGGTCGAATTGGTCTCGAAATCCCCCCCCCAAGCTTGAGAAAGTATGGTCAGATTGGTCCCGGAATCACCCCTCCAGAGTTGGAAAGTAATGGTCAGATTGGTCTCGGAATCACCCCACCAGAGTTGGGAAGTATTGGTCAGATTGGTCTCGGAATCATCCCTCCAGAGTTGGAAAGTAATGGTCAGATTGGTCTCGGAATCACCCCTACAGAGTTGGGAAGTATTGATCAGATTGGTCTCGGAATCATCCCTCCAGAGTTGGAAAGTAATGGTCAGATTCGTCTCGGAATCACCCCTCCAGAGTTGAAAAGTAATGCTCAGGTTGTTCCCGGAATCACCCCTCCAGACTTGGAAAGTAATGGTCAGATTGATCTCGGAATCACCCCTCAAGAGTTGGAAAATTATGGTCAAATTGGTCTCGAAATCCCCCCCCCCCCCAAGCTTGAGAAAGTATGGTCAGATTGGTCCCGGAATCACCCCTCCAGAGTTGGAAAGTAATGGTCAGATTGGTCTCGGAATCACCCCACCAGAGTTGGGAAGTATTGGTCAGATTGGTCTCGGAATCATCCCTCCAGAGTTGGGAAGTAATGCTCAGATTGGTCTCGGAATCACCCCACCAGAGTTGGGAAGTATTGATCAGATTGGTCTCGGAATCACCCCTCCAGAGTTGAAAAGTGATGCTCAGATTGGTCCCGGAATCACCCCTCCAGACTTGGAAAGTAATGGTCAGATTGGTCTCGGAATCACCCCTCAAGAGTTGGAAAATTATGGTCAAATTGGTCTCGAAATCACCCCCCCCCCCCCCCCACCCCCCAAGCTTGAGAAAGTATGGTCAGATTGGTCCCGGAATCACCCCTCCAGAGTTGGGAAGTAATAATGGTCAGATTGGTCTCGGAATCACCCCACCAGAGTTGGGAAGTATTGGTCAGATTGGTCTCGGAATCATCCCTCCAGAGTTGGAAAGTAATGCTCAGATTGGTCTCGGAATCACCCCACCCGAGTTGGGAAGTATTGATCAGATTGGTCTCGGAATCACCCCTCCAGAGTTGAAAAGTGATGCTCAGATTGGTCCCGGAATCACCCCTCCAGACTTGGAAAGTAATGGTCAGATTGGTCTCGGAATCACCCCTCAAGAGTTGGAAAATTATGGTCAAATTGGTCTCGAAATCCCCCCCCCCCCCCAGCTTGAGAAAGTATGGTCAGATTGGTCCCGGAATCACCCCTCCAGAGTTGGAAAGTAATGGTCAGATTGGTCTCGGAATCACCCCACCAGAGTTGGGAAGTATTGGTCAGATTGGTCTCGGAATCATCCCTCCAGAGTTGGGAAGTAATGCTCAGATTGGTCTCGGAATCACCCCACCAGAGTTGGGAAGTATTGATCAGATTGGTCTCGGAATCACCCCTCCAGAGTTGAAAAGTGATGCTCAGATTGGTCCCGGAATCACCCCTCCAGACTTGGAAAGTAATGGGTCAGATTGGTCTCGGAATCACCCCTCAAGAGTTGGAAAATTATGGTCAAATTGGTCTCGAAATCACCCCCCCCCCCCCCCCCCCCCCAAGCTTGAGAAAGTATGGTCAGATTGGTCCCGGAATCACCCCTCCAGAGTTGGGAAGTAATGGTCAGATTGGTCTCGGAATCACCCCACCAGAGTTGGGAAGTATTGGTCAGATTGGTCTCGGAATCATCCCTCCAGAGTTGGAAAGTAATGCTCAGATTGGTCTCGGAATCACCCCACCCGAGTTGGGAAGTATTGATCAGATTGGTCTCGGAATCACCCCTCCAGAGTTGAAAAGTGATGCTCAGATTGGTCCCGGAATCACCCCTCCAGACTTGGAAAGTAATGGTCAAATTGGTCTCGAAATCCCCCCCCCCAAGCTTGAGAAAGTATGGTCAGATTGGTCCCGGAATCATCCCTCCAGACTCGGAAAAGTATGGTCAATTTGGTCCCGGAATCACCCCTCCAGACATGGAAAAGTATGGTCAGCTTGGTCCCGGAATCATCCCTCCAGGCTTGAAGAAGTCTAGTCAGATTGGATCCAGATTTTTTCCTTTTTGGCGAGAGGGGAAATCCCGTCGGAAACAAGAGATAGGACCTACTTCGGTTGCCCTAGTTATGAGGTGTGTCCTCTAAAACCCCTCCCTCCGCCTTTTTGAGCACCGTCCCCCGACATGAGCCACATTCCACAGGGTCGGTCCTAACACCGAACCCTGCGGAACTGCCGCTGAACTGCCGCTGACCTTTCATTCGATGGGTTCGACCTTTCTCGTCAACGATCCATCTATTTTGCAGTTAGCAGCTCAGTATTCTCCGCATGTAAGGGGAGATCTGCCTCTCGGGTTCCGGTGTTTTGCGGAGCGCGATTCGATCGGCAGCGTCTATAACTTCTTTATTGGTTACTTCGAGGATATATTCTTCATTGATTGATAAGTTTTCTCTCGAAATCGGTGCCCTCCGGGAAGACGTCCGGGACTGCCTTGTCAATTGTATTGGAGGATAGCTGTCGCCTGTGTCGGCCAACCTTATCTCAGATATCTTGTACGGAAGACTCCACACATCCTGTCTGAGGTTCTCTAGGAGCTCCCTCCAGCTCGCGCGTTTTGCGTTCGAGATAGTCTTCATGTACTTCTTTTTTTGCAGTGAGTATCTCGTCAAGGACTGCTGCGTTGCTTCGGGATTTATGTGTATTGTTCTTCTCGATCGCACGTAGTTTCTTCGTGCTGAGAGGCAAGTTTTTCTCTGCTCCGCGACTTCTCGCGTCCACCAGTACGCTGGCTTTTCTCGGCCAATCTGGTGTGGTGCTCTCGAGTAGGGGTCGCAAAAAAAACCGCCAAGCGGTTACCCGCGGTTACCTCCGGTTCCTAGGGATTACCCGCGGGTAGCCGCTGCGAGCCCGCGGTCCCTGGCGTTTACCCGCGGGTACCCACCAGTCCGGTGGTTACCCGATGGTCTACGAACTCATCTCTGGCGCCATCATCCATGAAGCGATCACAAAACCCTCTCTTTAATCGCTCATATGAGCCTCATGAAATCGCTCGTGCCTATGGAGAAGCACGGAAAGACAGACTTGATTTTCCTTCCGGAACGTGCGCGTTGTATGATTGACAGAACGAAAATGTATGGGATCGGCGCGCATAATTTATTATTCTCGAGTCGCTCGAGTCGTGAAACTAAATCGAGTCGAACGAAGTTCTGATCCAATACAATTTCGCCTCGAGTTCTCAGTGGCCTCGCTGGATTGCTTTGTAGTCGAAGGCTTTCCGAACGATGAAGATGTCGTCCAAAGTCGACTGCCTCAGTCGTGTGCGGTTTTTGCCGATGACAAAGTTCAACAGGCTGAACGCTCCACATCTTGTGGAAGCTGCTAGAGACTAAGCTGCTAGACAAGGGGCCATTGGTCTATAATACTGAGAACAAGCCGTCAGTTGTCAGGCTCCCCAACAGACGGGCAGCTGAAAACCGCGGTCTGCGGTCGTGGGTGCCCGCTCGGAACCGCGGGTAAACCGCGGGTACCCGCCAGGACCAGCGAGAACCCGCGGGTTGCGAGTATTACTCGCGGTCTCGAGGGAGGTCCGCAACCCGCGGGTCATACCCACGTCCAAGGGAGACCTCGCGGTCCCGCGGTTCCGCTTGGCGGTTTTTTTTGCGATCCCTACTCTCGAGGATGCTTCCTGACCGGCATTGCGTAGGATCTTCAGGATATTATGTTCGTCTACATTCATATTGAGATCTTTAAGTCTCTTGCATTCCTCATCTATGCTTTGCGCGAGGATCTCCTGGTCGGGTTACCTTGCAATCCAGCCGGTCTGTCTTTCTGGTATTTGTTGTTCCTCTCCTACAGCTTCCATCTCCAGATACAGACGGTCGCTGAGCGATTCGAATTCATCATTGACTGTCCTTCCTGAGATCCCGGACCTGATTCTTGCTGCAGTCATGTCGATGAAGGTATTCCTGTGTGTGTGTGTGGAATGTGGGGGTCCTGTTGCCGTTGAGTATATACAATCCGTGTCTTGCCAGTAGCTCCTCCAGGGCATTTTCCTGGTTGTGTTGCGAGCACTTCCCCAGGCCGTTGATGCCGCATTGAAGTCTCCCGCGACGATAAACTGTCCGCTCGTTCCTTCAACGACGTTTTCCAGTGCTTCGATATATTCAACCAGCCGGCCTTCGGGCGACCGGAGTCGGCCGCGCTCCGCGCGGTTGGTTTCACGCGTGTTTGTACGGGTACATTTTTTCCCCTTCATTAAGTTAGTTTCGTTTTGATTAGGTGCACATTGTGCATTTCCAGCATGGTGGTTCGCTTGTGTTTCTCTATCTGAATTTTAATTCGTGAATGAAGAGAGTGATATCAGTTACGTAACGAAAACGGTTTATTCAGATGACGTTCCGCAGTACGACGTTTTTTAGAATGTTGTTCGGCGCTTTCATCTTCAGCTGGTTGGGATGGCGAACCCTTGAAAATGCCACGTACAGTTGACCATGGCTTGAAAACTTGGCTTTCTAAAAACAGCCCGACTTTTGAGAAGGTTTGCCCTTGACTTTTGTTTATGGTCAATCGCGAAAGCTAGCCGCACTGGGAATTGTCGTCGCTTTTAAACGGAATGGGATCCGCGAGTCGCGATAGTTGTCGATCCGAGGTATGATGACGAACTCGCCCGCCTCACTCCAGCGATGAATGGCACCCAAGTGTATATCGACCTAAAGATTCGATTTTTCAGCCTTGTTCCGTTGCAAAGACCATGAGTGACATCCAGATTGCGTAACAACATAACAACGGCGCCCTTTCTTTAGGTTCAACTCATGAGGAGGCATACCCGTGGGTGTTAGACTGTTGAGGTATTCTGTTGGGAAGAAAGATTTCTCTCCTTGGTTGTTTTCAACAATTACATCGATGCTTTTGTAGATCTGTTCCTCAGAGGCGTGATTTTCAGAGAGCCGGTCGAGTATCCTTTGATTCAAATTCGTTGGTGCTAAAATCGCTTTTTCGGCCAATTCATCAAAGTTCCCGGGCTGTATTACAGATCCGTAAATTTCATCTATGATATCATTTTGGCACATCAGTTCCAAAGGAACGGTCACGTGGCCCTGGGCATTCCCGGATTCCCCGTTTCCAATATGAAGAAGGAACTCCTGCCATTATGAGTCACTACCTCTTGAACGAATATTCTCAGTCAGTTCGAAAGTTTCGAAATCATACCACAGTCCCGATCGTGGAACGCAAGCTTCGAGGGTATCCGCTGCCGAACCTCGTTCAACGATCGGCAGTGTTTGGCGGAGATCTCCTCCTACGACAACAATGAGACCACCGAAAGGAAGGTCATTTTGGAAAATGTCTCGGAGGAGCGTAATCAACTGCTTCGAACTCTACTTTAGGCACCATGGAAATTTCGTCCCAAATGATGATGTCCAACTCCGCCAACTTTTTGGCTTCTTTCTGTTGGCGGCTCATTGTTGATGTGCGGTTATTGTCGTTGACGTTCAATTTGAACATTGAGCTCACGGTGCGACCGTCCGGTAACAGGTTTGCAGCTATTCCGGTCCAGGCAACGCACAGTACGCGACGCCGTTCACCTACCGCGAGGTTATATATTGTGTTGTATAAATAGGTCTTTCCGGATCCACCGGGACCGTCGATGAAGAAGTAGCTCATTCTGGATTCTCTCAGAGCTCCGAGGATCTCGTCAGCTGCCTTTCTCTGATTTGGGTTCAAGTTCGCGTACATGAGAGCGCCTTCCGAAGAGTCAGTTGTTGTGAGCTGTGGGATCTCGCATTGCGGAATTCGCACTATGTTCTGGAATTGAACGCCGAGAGTCGCCAATATTTCAGAAATGCCGTGATACGCTAAAGCAGACGAAACTTCGGCTGAAAAGCCACGACGGAAGAAATCTTCAGCCAAAACGTCAGAAAAATCATTCCAGAGAGTTTGAATATCGCAAACTTCACAAAATGCGATGAGACATGCGAAGAAATCTCGCAGAACTTTCGGACTTTGGAAAGACGACGCTTCTTCGAGGCTGCTTCGGAAACAGGTGTCATCATTGAGAAGCCTTGCAGCATCCATGAACGTGGGGTAATATGTTCGAACGACTTGGGACTCTTGACGTTCAACAGAAGTATGCGAAGAGCATACCGTTCCGTGTCTCTAGGGGAAACTGTGTACATTCGCCCGATAATACCTTTAGTGGCTCGTTTCCTGCGGGTCCAACCTGTTCTTGGCTTGAAGACGAAATATTCTGGGATTTGGTAGTGGAAGAGGTTTCTTTGGTCCCAGATACCGAGGGTTTGCCTGTTCCACGTGGAGTTCAACTCGAAGAAAGCCGTCAGGGTGGTGAACTTGTTCGTTGCACTTTCGAGTGCAGATTGCTCTTCGCCGTCATGGGAAATGATGTTCTGTTGGTTGGGCAAGTGTATGGCGAGTCTCAGAACAGTGTGAGATCTATCTTGGAGCTCGAGTCCGAAAATACGATGCAAAGCTTCTGGAGCACAAACCTGACGCGCATTCAAATGTTCTTTTTATCTCATCACAGTCGTCTTCAGTTTAGTTGATTTCGATGGATGCACGGTCCCAGCCTTTGTAAACGTACTTGTAGAGGTATTTCACGGAAGAAATCATGCCACAGATTTCAACGTTGATGTAACATCCATACTTAAGCAGGAAGTACGGATTATAAGGCACAACCCATTCATCACTATAGGCAACGTGTCCGATTTGCGCTGAAAATCGCGTTCTTCTGCGCAGATGTGGGTAGCCGTCGTTGGCTATAGATGTTTCACATCGTAACTCCTTCGGAAACTTCTTCGAGCATCGGCCATCTTTCATACATGGAGCTTCAGGGTTGGATACTCCACAGTTCCGATGAATCATGAAAGCTTTAACAGCCTCGTGCAAACGTGGCTCCGCGATCGGGTCTGGTATCTCCCCACAGCAAACACGATCAACCAATTCAGCGGCGCGAGGCTTGAATTGCTCTTTTAATATGAGCAATGTGTGGCAGTGTGGTAAACCACGCTTCTGAAATTCCACCACCATGACGTATGCTTCGATGTCACCGAACACTTTCTTCTGTAATAAGTCGTTGAAAATTTCTTTCAGATTGTATTTGAAGAATTTCGATACCAAATCCGGGCGATTTTCAGCGGCCTGTCCAGGATACAGATTTCCTCGTATTTCTCTCCATTTGGGATTGCAAGTTATTGTCATGAATATGTCTGGTTTCCCGAAACGGGCAACAATGGCCATCGCGTCGTGATAGCTCTGTTGCATGTGCCGTGGGGATCCAATGAAAGTGGATGGCAACACTATACGACGATCTGCAGGACCTGAATTGTCGTCGCATTCGACCAAGAAATCCTGAAGTTTTTGATACGATTCTGCACGTATTTGAGCTTGGTTCTGTCGATAGTAATTCAATCTATTTTGCTCGATTTTCACGGAAGAATCAACAGCGAATTGCTGAAATAGCTTCCCAGCGTGCTGGATGGGATTGAAAGATTCTCGGACAGCGAACAAATAGGAGTAAAATTGCTTTTGAGTAATTCTTTTCCCCCGGTTGTCTCGCAGAGAAGGTTCCCAACTATCTTCTCCTGTGGGGAAAAGTAGAGGGTATGTCAACGGATCACAACGTCTGTCCAGGTGCGAGATATTTACCAGCGTACCTCCTCTTTCATGAATGCAAATGGATCGTGTAGGTGGAAAGTCACCATCGTCTCCGACGTATACAACTGCAACTTCGTTTGTTGTTGGCAGGTCGTATAGTTTTCCTTGGGTTCCTCTCGGACGAACATCATCAAAAACCATGGTTATATTCAGGGGGGGGCGGTTTTCTAGTTGTGCAGCCATCATCTCGGCTTTTTCGAGTTCCGCCATCATCCTGTAGGATCGCGCGTAGGGGTTCACCGCAGCGATGAGCGCACCCAAGTTTTCGAGTAGCCTTGGGTTGCATTATATGTTCTGTGGAAGTTGTAACCTTTGAGCCGCCGCTTCTGCTGTATCCAAGATGTAAATCTGCCCGAATTGTCTGTTTTCTTCATTGGCAGGGTGCAGTGGCCCGATGTTATGGTATATCTGCCCATGTTTACGAAAGGTGTACGGTCCCCTTCCACGGGGTTTGATGATTTGCGCGCCCATGGAAGCCATCGCGAGTGAGGAGTTGAAACTCCGATCAGATCATGGAAGTTCTTCTGCAGATGCAGGAACTCAGCGCTGTTGTCTGATCCGCGTACCAAGAGTTGTCGAAGAACATGAGGAAAATTCTCGAATTTGTTCAGAAGAAATCTTCCAAGATTGCAACAACCCAAGTATAAATTTGGATGCTGTGGTTTCCGTTCGGCCGCGAAATCTTCTGCGCGACAGTGTTCGCATTGGTAACACGTCGGACCTAGATAATGCGCTTCGACTTCTCTAGAGTCCAGAGCGATTCGTGAACTTAGATTCATAGCACGCATTGATCGATGTAGTTCGGCGTCAGATGAAAGGCGCAGGTTGCGTTCTGTTGTGGTTTCTGAAGCTGTTTGCGTGGCTCTTGCTCTAGCCTCTCGTCTGTCGCAGAGTTGTTTCTTCGGCGGTTTCAGAGGTTCTCCGAAAGGTTTGAGCTTGAGCTTCTCGATTTCGACGCTTGAAAATTTCTCCGGCTGTTTCTGAAGCCCTTTTAGTGGATTGTGCTTCAGTTTCCCCAATTCGACGCTGCATCATTTCTGTGGCTGTCTCTGAAGCCTTCCTTTTGGATTGTGCTTCAGCTTCTCGAGTTCGTCGTTGGATCGTTTCTTCGGCTGTTTCTGAAGCTCTCTTCGTGCGTTGCGCTTCAGTTTCTCGTACTCGACGTCTGAATGCTTCTTCGGTTTCTTCCGAAGCCCTTCTTCTGGATTGCGCTTCAGCTTCTTGAATCCGACGCTGAGCTGTTTCTTCTGTGGTTTCTGAAGCTCTTTTCCAGGATTGCGCTTCAGCCTCACGAATCAGTCGCTGACCTGTTTCTCCCGAGGTTTCTGAAGCCCTCCTCAAGCATTGCGCTACAGCTTCTTGAATCCGACGCTGATCTGTTTCCTCGGGTGTTTCTGGAGCTCTCTTCGAGGATTGCGCCTCAGCTTCTCGTAGTCGACGTCCAAATCCTTCTTCGGCTTCTTCCGAAGCCCTTCTTCTGGATTGCGCTTCAGCTTCTCGAGTTCGCCGTTGGATCGTTTCTTGGGCTGTTTCTGAAGCTCTCTTCGTGCGTTGCGCTTCAGTTTCTCGTATTCGACGTCTGAATGCTTCTCCGGTTTCTTCCGAAGCCCTTCTTCTGGATTGCGCTTCAGCTTCTTGAATCCGACGCTGACCTGTTTCTTCCGAGGTTTCTGAAGCCCTCCTCAAGCATTGCGCTTCAGCATCTCGAATTCGACGCTGGATTGCTTTTTCCGTTCTTTCTGAAGCTCTCCTCCTGGCTTGCGCCTCCGCTTCTCGAGCTCGACGCTGAGTTATTTGTTCCGATGTTTCTGAAAATCGTCTCGCGGATTGTGCTGCAGCTTGTCGCATCCGACGTTGGAACGTTTCTTCGGTTTTCTCTGAAGCTCTCTTTTTAGACTTTCTTTCAGCGTCTCGAACTCGACGCTGAGCTTTTTTCTCGGCTTTATTTGGAACAGTCTTCTCGGATCTCTTTTCGGATTCTTGATCTTCTCCGCTTCTCTCTTCTGATGCCGCGTATGTACGTTCATGTTTACTCACAACTTCGTAACGTGTATCACTGTCTTCTGATGCCGCGTATGTACGTTCATGTTTACTCACAACTTCGTGACGTGTATCACTGTCTTCTGATGCTGCGTATTCACGTTCATGTTCACTCACTACTTCGTAACGTGTATCACTGTCTTCTGATGCTGCGTATTCAGGTTCATGATCACTCACTACTTCGTAACGTGTATCACTGTCTTCTCCTGAGCTTCTCGAACCCATTCGTTCAGCAGTTTGTAAAAAAGTCGGATTATTCAAACGATTCTACCACGTGGATCGCTGGTTTTCAATCAAAATGAAAAGTCCTGCCATCGTTTGCAGATGATTCGAAAGGGTACAGCACGTGAACAGAGTTGTCCGTTTGAATGGTCGTAGCGTCTCTGGGGTCGTTAGTATCCCTCTGCTCAAGACTCTAGAAACGCCCCGATTCCGATCCCATGTTTGGTGTAAACCCCTCTCTCAAATAGTTCCACACTCTCGATCGCTTTCTCCCGCATCGGATAGGTCTGGATAGCCCCCTTTTTTCACATTCTTCAGGATCTCTCACATGAGGGGTTCTAGGAGCGGTTGTTTAAATAATCAGAGATGGTTCTAGAGGCACTTGTGGACGGTTCTGTCGAATCGTGTGTACCCTTGAGGAGGTCCCATGGTCTTCAGCAGACTCTGGTGAATGGTTCTCTAGATTCTCATAGAACTTCTCCAACCCTGTCGAATAGAATAGTAGAACTCTATGGATTTCGAAAAACATGGTCTGATTGATTTCGGAATAACATCCATAGGCCTCGAAAAGTATGGTTAGATCGACTTCGGAATTGCCTTCCTGAACATTTCTCCAGACCCAGAAAAGAACGGTTAGATTGGTCTCAGAATTACCCCTCCTGACTCGGAAAAGTACGGTCAGACCGGTCCTCGAATTACCTTTCCGGACTTTGAATAGTATGGTCAGATTGGCCTCGGAATCAACCCTCCAGAGTTAGAAAGTAATGTTCAGATTGGCCCCGGAATCACCCCTCCAGAGTTGCAAAGTAATGCTCAGATTGACCCCGGAATCATCCCTCCAGAGTGGGGAAGTAATGCTCAGATTTGTCTCGGAATCACCCCTCCAAAGCATTATTTTCCAACTCTGGAGGGGTGATTCCGAGACAAATCTGAGCATTACTTCCCAACTCTGGAGGGGTGATTCCGGGGTCAATCTGAGCATTACTTTCCAACTCTGGAGGGGTGATTCCAAGACCAATCTGAGCATTACTTCCCAACTCTGGAGGGGTGATTCCGGGGCCAATCTAAGCATTACTTCCCCACTCTGGAGGGGTAATTCCGAGACCAATCTGAGCATTACTTTCCGACTCTGGAGGGGTGATTCCGAGACCAATCTGACCATTACTTTCCAACTCTGGAGGGGTGATTCCGAGACCAATCTGACCATTACTTTCCAACTCTGGAGGGGTGATTCCGGGACTAATCAGACCATTACTTTCCAACTCTGGAGAGGTGATTCCGAGACCTATCTGAGCATTACTTTCCAACTCTGGAGGGGTGATTCCGGGGTCAATCTGAGCATTACTTTCCAACTCTGGAGGGGTGAGTCCGGGACCAATCTGACCATTACTTTCCAACTCTGGAGGGGTGTTTCTGGGACCAATCTGGCCATCACTTTCCAACTCTGGAGGGGTGATTCCGGGACTAATCAGACCATTACTTTCCAACTCTGGAGAGGTGATTCCGAGACCCATCTTAGCATTACTTTCCGACTCTGGAGGGGTGATTCCGGGGTCAATCTGAGCATTACTTTCCAACTCTGGAGGGGTGAGTCCGGGACCAATCTGACCATTACTTTCCAACTCTGGAGGGGTGATTCTGGGACCAATCTGGTCATTACTTTCCAACTCTGGAGGGGTGATTCCGGGACCAATCTGACCATTACTTTCCAACTCTGGGCGGGTGATTCCGAGACCAATCTGACCATTACTTCCCACATCTGGAGGGGTGATTCCGAGACAAATCTGACTATTACTTCCCAACTCTGGAGGGGTGATCCCGGGACCAATCTGACTATTACTTTCCAACCCTGGAGGGGTGATTCCGGTACCAATCTGACCATTACTTTCCAACTCTGGGCGGGTGATTCCGAGACCAATCTGACCATTACTTCCCACATCTGGAGGGGTGATTCCGAGACAAATCTGACTATTACTTCCCAACTCTGGAGGGGTGATCCCGGGACCAATCTGACTATTACTTTCCAACCCTGGAGGGGTGATTCCGGGACCAATCTGACCATTACTTTCCAACTCTGGAGGGGTGATTCTGGGACCAATCTGGTCATTACTTTCCAACTCTGGAGGGGTGATTCCGGGACCAATCTGACCATTACTTTCCAACTCTGGGCGGGTGATTCCGAGACCAATCTGACCATTACTTCCCACATCTGGAGGGGTGATTCCGAGACAAATCTGACTATTACTTCCCAACTCTGGAGGGGTGATCCCAGGACCAATCTGACTATTACTTTCCAACCCTGGAGGGGTGATTCCGGGACCAATCTGACCATTACTTTCCAACTCTGGGCGGGTGATTCCGAGACCAATCTGACCATTATTTCCCACATCTGGAGGGGTGATTCCGAGACAAATCTGACTATTACTTCCCAACTCTGGAGGGGTGATCCCGGGACCAATCCGACTATTACTTTCCAACCCTGGAGGGGTGATTCCGGGACCAATCTGACCATTACTTTCCAACTCTGGGCGGGTGATTCCGAGACCAATCTGACCATTACTTTCCAACTCTGGACGGGTGATTCCGAGACCAATCTGACCATTACTTCCCACATCTGGAGGGGTGATTCCGAGACAAATCTGACTATTACTTCCCAACTCTGGAGGGGTGATCCCGGGACCAATCTGACTATTACTTTCCAACCCTGGAGGGGTGATCCCGGGACCAATCTGACTATTACTTTCCAACCCTGGAGGGGTGATTCCGAGACCAATCTGACCATACTTTTAAAAACCACGACGCTGAATGCTGACCCAGTGAAGAGAGAGAAAAGAGCCTCGATGCCAGGGAACGCCGTCCGACGGCGCACAGCGCGGCCGACTCCAGTCGGCCAAAGGCCAGCTGGTTTTATATAGTAAGGATCGAAGTTTATCAGTAAGGGTATCCAATCAACTTCGGGGAGCTCACCGTCTTCCCTGCGCAGCAACACCGTCATGCATCAGACAGCCTTCGAGGACGCTCGAGGGAATTTGAGGACGTCCTATCTGTCAGGGACAACAGAGATTCCAAATACAATCTTCGGATGAAGTGCAATAGCACTCGGAGGGAAGATAGCCGGGTCTTACAGAGTGGAAAGCTCGGAGGAGGAGAAAAGCGACGACTCTTGTCTCCTCTGTCGTCTCAGGAACAGGGGATAACAGTTGAGCGATTCTCCCGCGGCGCTGAAGTCTCGAGCGCTAAGGATCCGGAGGTTTTTGAGCTCCGGTGGTACTCGCGAATTCCTCGGCAGTACTTAAGGTGAATTCCAAGAGATTTTTTCTTGGTAACCAGTTTCTTGAATTCCTTTCTTGAAGCCCTCACTGGCCCAGCCGGTCGCAGTCGTTTGATGATTTTTTCACCGATAATGTACAGACAGTATACGACAGAGCGCGAAGCTAAGACAATTTTTCCTGATTTCCGGGTTGAGGGCCCAAGGTTGGGCACCGGTCGGGGAGTTCAAGGGAGCGATTCGTCACCTTTAGATTGAACCCGAACAGCTCAAAGAAGCCATCGAACATTACTCGGAATGGGGTTTTCAACTCGGGGCCGCAGCGAAAAAGCGTTCTGTGTCGTACACAACTTCGCGAAAACGGGAACCAGACTGCTTTGGTTCCACCCGAGGAGTCTGTTCTTGCAGCCTTCCTGACCGTCTCTTCGTTACGAGGAACCTCTCTTGGGAGGCATGATCTGAGAACCTTCGGAAATGGAACAAAATTCGATGTCAGGACAGAGCGATTCGTTGGAAGAGTCGCCGACTCGATCACAGTTAAGATTGAGTCCTTGAGCTGCCGATCGGGTGCGGAGCGAGAATACTCGTTCTATCTGCGAGTCCGACGAATGGGTCCTAGAATGTTTCCTCCTGGAGGCTGCGATGGAACTATTGAAAAAAATATTCTATGGCGACCAATATGTTCGTTAACTTCCTTGGATGGTGTGTGTATTGAGTGGTTGATCATCGAATGCATTGAACGTTCCATGGACTTGAGAGCCTCAAGGTTTCCGGCTAAGCCACTCAGGCTCATCCTCAAGACTTGAATAACGTTAACTGCAATCGTAAGATGAGAGCCTCAACTCCCTTCAGATCAGACCCCTGCATGCTCACTTCTAATTCACCGTGCTCTAATCGTTCCGATCATCACATGACCCCTCAGAGACTGAAACGAGCATAGTCAAGCTCTGATTCACTTTCCGGCTCTTTAGACTCGTTTCAAAAGTGAAGCATGTTAAATAATGGAACCAATCCCAGATCATCGCCTCCACAGACAGCTCTCTGATGCGTATCTGTTTGATCCATCGATTTGGCTGTACTATCGACGAGCGGAAACAGGAGCACCGTGTTGTCCTCTCAGAACCGCGATCAGCGGCGAAGAAATCGCCTCCCGGCCGGTGGAAAATCTCCTTGAAAGAGTTTTTCGAGCACATTCAGATGATTGAGACTTAACTGTGGAAACTTTGAATTTCGTGATACAACGACTAAGATTTGCTTCTTGACGGCCAGACGGAAGAGGGCTCTCATTACAATTGAACTCCGCTAGAGCAAGGAGTTCCAGCGGTGGTAGTGAGGAGGTAGTTCTGTAGGGACCACATGACATTTTCACGGGCCGGGCCACCATGGTATACTTTCTCATTGACTCTTGAGTCGTAGAATGTGGCCTGGACGCTCGTTCTGCTTTGCTCCGGACGATTTTACTGTTTCACTTCCTCTAGACTGGTATCAGAAATTCCACTGCGGCGAGCACATCCAACGCTGTGTTTTTCTTCCGCTAGCCTTGTGAAACTGTTTCGCTTGTGTGCTCTAGGCGGAATGGGTCCGCACGCAACTCGGAGAGTTTTCGAGCTGTTCGTCACCCGCGCCTTGTTGGTGCTTTGCCCCGTTCCCGGTCCCTTCACGCCGGCAATGTTGCAACAGCGGAGTTTATGTCCATTCAGTCGAGACCCCGGGAAAGTCCGAGCTCATCGGACATTCGCCTGGATTCCGTCGCCGAGCGATAAATGAATTAACTGCGAGCACAGCTACATTTCATCTTGTAAAAGTAAGAACGACCGAGAACTCTTGCTCCATTCAGATTCTAGTCTCGGCACTGTCGTGCCGACCCTCGACGTTGCCCGGGGCGGACTCTCGGCCTTACGCCCCATGTCGGCTCCCGCAACGCGTCGCGTTCCAGATCATGAAAATGTATTTCATATTCATGTTTATGGATGGAATGGAAACGCAACACGCAAGTTGAGTCTCGACGTCGGATACGATTATTCTCCAAATTGAGATTCGACTTCAATATTAGGGGGTCGTGGAAGACCATCGGATCATGCTATCATATCCGAGGAAGAAGAACGGCAAATTCTCCGGTCAGATGAGTCGCTTCGTTTCTCTGGAACATTACTTGGATAACGTGGGACCTCCAGTCCAGGAATAAAATGTGACAGGTGCGTGGTTTGAGAGAGTCTGTTCCAGTCTGCATCACTGAACGTTTTTTCCGAAACACCGAGGTGGCATGTATGCCTAGCTCGTTAGAATCCCAGTTATAAAGCTCCGAGAGCGCATCAAGACATCCACTGCTTCGCATTTCTGTGGCTCCTCGAAACAATCGGATCATCTGGTCGTTCCAGTCGCGTTTCCACATAAGTAGGAGCAAGCCTGTGGAGAATTCGAACTGGGAACTTCCAGCCAGGTAATTGATTTGAAGAGGTTTCACAATTCTGTGAGCGCATGCGCCCTGACATTCTGGGATCACGCGTCTACGAGAGAGGAGAAGTAGGGCTCCAGCTTCCCCATCCAGGCTTATCAGGAGACGATTGAAGTCAATTGACGAACGTCAATCATCACGAACGTTCATTTTCTCTGGGAATTCTACGGAAGAGAGTCGCGAACAGACGGATCATCTCAAAGAGTGTGTGAGCGCGTTGCACCCACAGGCCCCTAGAATTGCAACATTCGAGATGATGTTCCATGACGTGCCCGACGAGCCGGGGCGAGACCTCCGAGAAAAGTGCTCATGATTGAACACGTCGTGGCCGACGGCTGCACGTTTTCACCGATGCATAATTTGTTATATTATCCCAAATTTCTTGTTGCGTGCCACCTTTTTGAGAATTAGCCGCGTTTTTGATTCCGTGAACTTGAATTCAGGAAAAATCTCGAGAGTCAGGCTTGAGCGGTTTTACATAGCGTAGCATATTCCGCTGTTGAAGAAGAAACAGAAAGATCGAGGACCCCCGCGGGGAACAGCCACGCTGACCTTTCTGGTCCGTCTTGATTGCTCTTTCGGAGAGAAATGAATTCGAGAGGAGTCTTGCAATGATCCGCAACTTCTCGGCAGACAAATAGAGGATGGTATTGAGGTTCTGCACGAAGTTCTCGGGTTCTGTTTCGAACGGAGCGGGACCTGATTTCGGTGCCCGTATGCAGCCCTCCGCAGGAACAAACGTCGCCCCAGCCACCGGATTCCGGTAGCAGAGCTCAGACTGCACCCGGCCCCAGACGCTCTTAGAGGGCTACATAAAAACGTTTCCTCCTCATGTTCATGTCATGTTCGGAACTCGGCCCGGTCCATCATAGGTCATTCACACTCACGAGAGTCCCAGGCAAAAGAGGGGTGTGGATTCGTCCATGGGGAGTGCAATCCCGTGAAGGCTCACCAAGGGCGAAAGGAGACTAAACCCGAAGAGGATTGGACACATGAGAACCATTCCGGGAAGAAAAGCGCCAGGGCTGGAACGAACGTTGACCGATCGTACTGGAATGCAATATTCTTTGAAGATTTGGGAAGTATCATACTGTGGTCTGGAAATATTATATGGTTGGTCGAAGATGGTTTTCGATATTTCCATGATGTTTAGCCACATCCTCAAAGAAGACTCACAGAAAATCTCGATTTATTTCAAGAGGTGAGATCAGACCGACCTCGAAATCACCTCAACGGGCTCCGGAAAGTTTGATCTCGATATCATTCCCATCGACTCTCAAGAAATCATATCAATTAACTCTACTGTCGACCTCGGTGGTCTATGAGTCAGATTGGTTTGAGAATCACTGGTCTAGGTCATACGCCTCAAGAGCTCTTCTCAGAGCAAACGCGTGGGATTCCGCGGAGAGCGACGACTGTTTGATGGTTGGGCGAAGTCGAGGCGAACTACAATGATTAAGGTTGTTTCCTGAGAGCTAATATACCCAATAAGACACTTTTGCGCCACACTTGCGCCGGGACCGGAGCCTTATCCAATTCAGACTGAAACTCGGGCGTACGAGAAGCTCGGGTCAGGTGCAGGCTTCCCTCAAGATAACCAGGCCGTGTGACGGGCTACGAAACGGTGTCTGGAATCTCCTCGGTTATCTCTGGAACAAGACATAGAATCACCGTTGGAGGGCCCACGGTTCTTTGGCCCTATGATAGTGCCTCGAACAACGGAGAGTTGTGAATAAAAATGTCAGAATTGGGCCTGGCCGATGCCAAGCTAGGAACAAGTAGCGTTCCAAGAACGAGGCTATGGCTCGGCGTTTATACTGTCAAAGTTGAGGCTCCGCGCCGAGTGCTCAATATTTTGGGAATTTCTCAGGCGATTAGCACTCGGAAGAAAAGTTTCACCTCCCCGCCCCCTCATGACAGAACCCTTGGCCGCAACTTCATGAACCCTGAACTCGACAATTCTTCCATGAACGCACAACAGGTTCGCTCGGTTACTTGTTGGCGAAAAGAGTTGCTCATGCCGTGAGTCGAAGGAGAGGCAGAAGGATAATTTCCTGATCCTCGAGGCCCATCGGAGTTTTGTCATTCGAATGAAGGACACCTACGGCTCATTCTTGAATGTTCCGACTCGGTCCACGATCCCGCCAGAGTTAGCGGAAAACTTACATAATGTGTGTCGACAACGGGATACATGGAGCTCGGGCTGAGAATCGCTGGCTGCGGCGTTCGCATGCCGCGTTGTTCCATTTCCAAATTGTCACATGCCAGGTACGTTTGACATAGACCTACATGTAAAACTCTTTGGACCCATGAATAAAGCCTGTACTCTCTAGCATTGAAGATCAAAATTTCCAACGATTCTCATCCCACTCTCTGATCTCACATTCCGCTGATCAAATGGAGGGTTAGATGAGTCCGAATAGGTACGAAATATTCGGAAACCTGAGAGAGGCCATCGGGAGCCAAGATCGTCAATCTTGGCTCTTCACAACCAGCGAACTCCGCTCGCCCCTTGTAACTCTGGCTTTGCGTTTAGGCATTCTATCAATGTGAAATACACTGACAATCGAAAGAATAACTGAGCGACGAACTCTCCGATCGATCAAAGAGTGAAGGCCAGGGACTTTTGAAGCCGAGAACCGTTTTCAACAGGTCCTCAACACCGACTGCGAGCCTAGTTCATAACTCCCAGTCCGCATTCTGTCACGCGGTTTTTCGTCCCGAGCTGAGTGAGTTTTTCGGTGCAAACGGGGGGTCGACTGCCTTGCGAGCCGTCAGCTCTCCGGGGAATCGTCCGGATTGTAACGCGCCATGGCGTCCTGGAACAAACGATCGGGCGTTTAGCGTTCACCCAGAGTCGGGAACCGCGAGAAGTTGGGGTCTTTTTCACTCGAAGCTCGAGAGGAAATTAGTTTTCAGCTTTTCCCAGCATCCCCAGCACGGATCAGCTTGGGGAGGCCACCGCGTTGCGATAAGGAGGACCGATTCCGATGAAGATTACATCCTTGACCTCTGTGCCGCGATGGAGAATTCAGATTACAGGGTCAACGCCAGGGCCAAGTCGTCGATTGGCCTCCCTCACTCCGTGGGAAGATTCAGAATCTTCGAGCTCCCTTTTCAAATGATGCGGTTTCCCTTCCGACGCATTCTCCCACTGCAATGCTTGGTATCTGTGATGCCGACCGGGACGAATCGCTGAGATTTTGCCAGGTGAATCATCAGCGAGTATCGAAATGAACCCCCGAATCCAGCACACTCGCGGAGTTTGTGATCGATACGAAGAAGGTTTTTCGTCGGAGCGAGGGCTCTAGCTCCTCTCGAATCGGACGCGGGACGAAGGGCAACAGTCATTCCAGGAAGAAACAAGCAGCCAGCGGACTTTTGAAATACCTGGATGCAGGAATCTCCCCTCGTCGGGGATACCCTTGTGTCAGCTTTAATTCTGGAGCTCTCGCTGGACGCGGTGAACATCGCTGTCGGTCTTCGCCATTTGGAAAGTGGGTCTGGCTCAGGATGAATACCACCTTGACCTAGTGTGGCGGGCACACATACGCTGACGTCCCAACAAAGTCTCTCGCGGCGAAGAATGAGCTTCGGGGAGGAGAGCTCGGGCCGCCAGGCCAATCTGTCTTCCTTTTCGTTTCTGCTAAGGCCGAAACGTCAGCTGCACGCTGTTTGTTCGCTGCTTGCTGCCGATTCAATTGACAGGGGCTCAAGATCACTGTTCTCTCGCGATGGTTAAGCTTTCCTCCCAGCGTTCGGAGTCTTTCTCTAGGCATTGCGCGACGTTTGTCACGTTTGTTACAGCTGAGGGCTCCCGGATCCGTATTCGCCGCATTGGAGCTGAAGAGAAGCGTCTCTTGAATCGGTTCCGTGCGCTCGGAAGAGAGCCGCTTCGCTATCACCTGCTTTTTCTTTGCGTGGCAGCGCAACGAGCGATCCAGGGGACGAAACCTCATTCCCTTGAAGAAGCTCACATTTGAAGAAATTGGAGAGTGTGGGCACTTCGCGTTTTTCTCCGCAGCCGGAAATGGGTCACGCTGTCGTCGGCGCCGGCCCTCGACTTGGGAGGTCGCGCGATTTGCGAAACAATGGTTCCACCTCTTCTAAGCGGGAGTCGGCTTCAATCCATCCAGCG
Organism: Phytoseiulus persimilis; assembly: GCA_037576195.1. NCBI lineage: Eukaryota > Metazoa > Arthropoda > Arachnida > Mesostigmata > Phytoseiidae > Phytoseiulus > Phytoseiulus persimilis. The sequence goes on from CM075101.1 coordinate 21,122,457, forward strand.
GAGTCCTCGCCTATCTCACTGCCGTGCTGTGCGATCGCGGCGAGGGCGAAGCCACTCGCCTACTTTCAGAAAGACCTGGATAAACGAAGGCGACAGTTTCACTTTGTCTCTCCCTCTTCCTTGTACGTTTTCTCGTTGATGCGCAGGCTGCCCAGACGTCACAGTGGGAGCCTAAGTGCCGTTCTACAAAAGGAGCACGCAGAGGAAGACATTGTTTCATAAGTGTGCCGTCACTTGGAACACAATGCTGCGAATTAATTTCTCCACCAGCTTGCTCCACCAACGCTGCCGCGTCATCGCTATTCATGGGGGGGCGAATTTCCACTGAACCTCGATTGAGGCATTCGTCGGGTTCAAGTGACCTAGACGCATCGGCGTCTCAAGCGAACTGATGAGATTTTTCGCCACCAGAATCAGAAACCAGGCCGCAGTCCCGAGAGAGGCATCCGATGCTCGCAGTCTCCAATGAAGAAGCACTCGGGTACTTCATTCAGAATCTACATCTTGGTTGAACGTGGAGTGTAGGCGGTCTACGGCAACCGGCCTACAGAAGAGCATGAGCGCGCGCTGAAGTTTTCGATTGATTCTCCGTTAAGAGAATCAGGCCAGCCTCTGGAAAGGGAATTTTGTTCCGGGAAGAACAAAGTGTTTCCGCACGCGTCCAGGAGAAGCGAGAACCGCAGACCGAAGTCCGCGGATAAGTCTCGTTAGCAAACAGGTCGAGTTCGTTGAGAGGAGCATTCGAGCGCCGTTCTCCTGTGTTGGGAGTATGTTGTCAACAGCTTACCCTACTCTTCCAATGCAGCTTATGAGCCACTGCTCACAGTTTTGGAACCGCTCTCTGCCAGCACTTTTGCCGAATAATTGCGTTCTCTGTTGGAATCGAAGAGAAGAGGAACACAGAACGCAACGCCAATCGCTAGGAGAGGATCGTAATTGGCGCGGGTACAGATGGGTCTCCGGCGGAGACACGTGAAGCTTCCTCCTGGCAAGCCTGAGCAGCGAGGTGCTCCCCCCGGAACGCTCTTGTATTCATGTGGCCAAAGTTGCCCTCAGATCTCGACGCGCACACGATAGGGTCGGTTCATTGGCGAGCGAATTGGGCGTGCTCGATTCGATCGAAGGCAACTAGAGCACTCCTGCCGCGGGCGCGTGTTTCATGTGTCCGCTCATTCGGTCAGCCATGACAGCGGCATTACTTCAAACTCAAAGGGAGGAACGTTTGACGAGAAGATTGACGAAAGAATTGTGAGTCTCCGGCCCCCAGCCTACAGAAAACCTTCCGGCCGAGGCACAATTTCATCGGCACGTCCGAAAGACTTCCGTCCTGATGTTCGGTGTCATCGGCTCTTAGCCGTTGAACAGTAGGAAGATTCTACGGGCCACCAGTCATATGAAGCGCATATCTGGAGGGAAGACCCCACTTCGTCTGCTTCCGAATAAACATATTCACATTATGGCAACTACAACGTGGCTTCCGTCTAGAGGAGGGCCTCCGCGTGTACAATTCCAACTCATAAATCAAAGCTGAGCCCATCGGAACTTTCTTCAAGCGAAGTTTCGCGATCCCTCTGTTATTCGGATCTATGGCCACTGTAGGAGACGCAACGTATTGCGCAAGTACGCGTGTGCTGGCATCAAGTGTCGGAGCTGAGTTTGCAGCTTCCACGAGTCGGACGATCAGGAGTTCCACTGACGGAGAGAACTCTTCAACAAACTGATAAGATTGAAAAGCAGCGAACGATTGGATATTGGCACAGAGCAGACAAGTATCCAATCCAACGTAGGTTTTGTTCGCCAGATCCTCCGTGATGAGCCCTCTCCAACCGTACACGGGAACGTGAGCCGGTGATTCGATTCGTCTCGCTTTTCGTTGTGCCCCGGGAGCTCCCACTCGATCTCCTACTCCCGCTCGGCGAGAGCAGCCGCGGTTCTCCGATATTGAAAGTCAGAATCGGAAAATTAATTTGGCGCTCGCGTGGAAGAGATCGACGAACTTGCGCCAGCTACCGAGCTCAGGTGCTCGATTTGACGGCAGCTCGGCAACAGTTAATAAGTTCCCGGAACCGGTTCGCCGACTCTGGACGCGAGATGAACACCATCGATTTCTCCAGCATCTTCCGACTACTGATCGGAATCACCGCCCATTCTTCATGGTGTCGCGTGATCGCACAGAGACTACATCCACGAATGTCTCGAGAGCGTCGTTAGCGGATCCATCTGAGCCGTGTCCGGTGATCGCAGCAGTCTCTGTCGCGATCTCTCGTCCGGAACCGAGATGATCTGCTGGAGGGAGCCATATTTTTCAGGGGATTGGCAGGAGATTCATGGGAGTCGTCCTTAAAAATGTCCGCGAGGGAAACCCGAGCCAAAAATGTAAGATGACACAGCGGAGCGAGGAAAACACGCATCAAGCCGGGCTGACCCGACAGAGCCCCTATCTGGGCCCTACATTCATGAATCTAAGTCGGATGCGAGCTCGGCATGAAAGATGAATGCTGTGCTTAAAAATGCAGAGAGGGATCGGGGAATTGAAGAGTTCGGCGTGGGAGCCGGAATCTCGCGACGTCGCGGCCGACGAAGTCCGTCCGGGAATCTCAGCGAGCAGGGAGTGAGAGATCCGACGAAGCAGCCGTATAATGCCGGACAGTTGGGAAACAGATCGAGCCCCGAACAGAGAATGTCAGCCTTCGTCACACTCTACACAGATCCCCTTAGCTGAACGGTGTCTACGGGTTCGATTGTAAAATGACTGACAGAGGGTTGGGGGCAGGGACCCGGGTCTGGCGGATGAGTCGGAGTGTGAATTCCCAAGTTTCTGGTCGGGGACGGCTTGTTGAGTGCTGGTGTTGGTCATGCGAGCGCTGGTCCTTTCCAAGGGTGGTCGAGCTCGTTCGTTCCCTTTCCAGGAAAGTGGAGGAGTCTTGCGCCTCCGACGCTTCACGCATGCGCCACAGATCTGGCAAGCCTCGAAGAGTGCTTGCTGCCAGGACGAGCTTACGAAGGCCAATCAACAGGGGTAGCTCGGACGTCGTCGTCGTCGCCGCTGCCGCCGCCGTCGTCGTTGTTGTTGTTGTCGTTCGGAGAACGAACGACCATCTGACTTCAGTCTCTGTCCGTTCGTTCCGCAGCGATCTGTCCGGACCGGTAATGCAGCGAAGCCGTTGCTTGTTACTGTCGAGAGCGAACGCACGTCCGGCGCCGCGTCAGCCGCGGAAGTGCTGCCGGCAACTACAAACGCTGAGCTGAACTATACGACGGCAACTCGAACCACAATCATAGTGTAGTGCATTGTCATTACCACGATTGCTGCTATCGCTATTCTGCTAGCATCGCTTGCATTCCACTGACCAATCCAAACATAGCCGCCTAGAAGCCGCCTGGATCATCGTCGAAGTCTGCTTCTTCACGCGCAGATAAAGGTGAGTTGGAAGCTCGTCATCCAGATAATCGGAGTTGCCGATGAAGACTGGGGGTCGGCCGCTATGTTTCCTGGCTCGATCGCTCCTCTCCGAGGCGTTCGAAACCGGGTCCTGCTTACGCCCGTCCCGGATGCTCGCCCGAGCTGGGTGTTTCGGTGTCGTGGAAACCGTTTCGGTGAGCGAACGACCCGGGGCGTGACAGCCTCAACGTGACCCCAGATTCTCTTCGGCCCTCGGTCGTGTCAATCGAACGCAGCTCGAGAAGGTTGGCTGCTCGTTGAACGTTTCCGCTCGTCCGTGGCGATTCCATCGATGAGGTATCGAGAGAAGTGTCACGGTTTCGAAAATCGGGAAAAGTTCAGTCCCCGTGGATCCTGCTTCTCTCTCACGTCGCTGTCCCTCCTTCTACGCCCACTCCTAAAATGTTCGGGCCTCTCGGAATACATTGACCGGAAAAAGCTCGGGAATAGAACACTTCCCTCAAAACAGATGAAGGAGAAGGGGTCGGAAAATCATTGACCTCGAGTAGCGGTAGCTGCGACCAGGGCTTCGAGCCGCGCCGATCCGAAGTCATCTCGGAGTTGAGCGCGACAAGTCACAGGGTTTGAGCGAGGAGCCCCGAGAGCCAGCGGAATTTTTTCTCAAAGTCGTCGAGTAAATACAGGAGGGCCGGAGGGCACGAGAGCTACGACGTGGCAGCAGAGAGGCGCAGCAGCAGACTCACCGAGATACCGGAGTCTCTTAGATTGGTCCTTCACTGATCGCGTTGATGTCTATTTATAAAGCCACTCGGAAGATTTATCATTCTGAGGAGCCGTTCGCCCGCGTGAAGCCCCTTATCGGCTTCGAGCGGCCCCAAGACGAGGGCGATGATCACTCGCTGTCGCATTCCGTCGTTTATCCCTTCCGTCAGCGAGGTTTCATCGTAATCCTCACACTCGTACTCCCCCGAACGCCTCCGCGAACTCTTATCGTTGGGAACTGTTGTACTCGGGTAACAATGAGCGTGGCCATTTGAGACAAACGAACGCGACTCGGATCCTTCGTGTTTGTCGATGACCCTCAGTGTGGGGAATGACGCGACCATCCGTGGCGTCTTCTCGGAGTTTTTCCGCCGGGAGAAGCGAGCTGGAGTCGGCATTGCTTCCAATTGGAGCGAGTCCGTTAAGTGTTTTCTGCGCTCTCGACAAGAAGGCGGCATTTTCGTCCACTCCGCTCGCAACCTCGCTTGGCTGCGCGGTCGAGTAGGAACGGCCTTCGCGGCTCGCTGGCTGCTGAGCGAATGCTTGGGAACGTCGTTGCGAGAATCTTGTATTGTAGACCACCTTTTCGGGCGGCACAATCGACCTGGGCCACGTATGGAACCTATGCCGGTACCAAATTGAGGAAACGTTCCATTTGTGATCGACATCGTACGTTCGTTCTCTCATAAGGAGCGTTTTCTGCTGCTGCGGCGGTTGCTGCTCCGATTGCTGCGCCTGCCAGTTCCGAATAGCGATGTCGCCAACTCCGTGGGAGCGATCGTTCCCCGACGGTAATCATGTGAATCAAACAATAAACACCGAAGACGAGGATGAACTTTTGCCAATCATTCGCCCACCACAGGCGCGGGTTTGAATCCGAGAAACATCCAACCCTGACCAGCTTGTTCAACTCGGGGATCATGCTCGCTCCCGGACAGAACGCAAACGTTTGGGGCCGGCGCACTGAAAAAAAAACTGCTCGCTCAGCACAGAGCGACAGAAAGAAGCGGCGAGCGAGAAACGTGGAGCGAAGTGAGCGAGGACGCTCCTGCCTGCGTCAACAAACCCATTCCGCATCTGCCACGTCAACCCAGTTTACATTCTGGTGCTCTCTCCGACTCTTGTGCCGTTATGAGTTCTCACGAAAGAAACTAATAGCCACGGCTCATTCTCGTGAATGCGAATCAGCACTTTCTCTGGGAGTACTTTCGGACAGCGTCTACGATAGGCGATTCTCCCGACTCAAGGAACTTCTGAGCCGCAATCCTAGCTCTGGGTAGCGAGCTGCTCGTAGAAGTTAGGATTCCGCGTCGCCATGTGTTTGTTCGTTGTCTACGCCGGGGGGGTCAGAACGATGGTTGGAGGGGGGAGATGTGGGGGGGGGGGCGGACCCACACTGTGGGCGTTTGCGGTAACAGCTCAAGAAGCGAGGCGCAGAGTGCGAGACCTATTCTCGGGTTCAGGTGAAGGCTAACGACTGCAAGAGTGCAAGAGCGCACAAAAGACGTCAGCACGTTAATGGTGTCATGGGCCAAGCAGCTTAATCTTGCCACGCCTCGCGCCCAATCGTCGCAGTGTGCTACTCTGGGAGTTGCTTTTGTGCCAACTGACAGAATGCTAAATTTAACGTCGAAACTGTCGCGGTTGATCCTCTCCCCTCATACGAACCGCGAGCTTCGTAACCGCCACAGCGAACATTTTAGACTTCTTAAACGGCATCCGTCTCGAGCCGGATGCGCGATACCTCGCTTATGACGCTAGCTTCACTACGGATGCTTTCAACGGAAGCAGCTCATTGAAAACCTTCTCCCACTGGTCCTCATTCCTCGTTGGTCAAACGACGAACACGGCATCGATCTGGCTTTGAATGTGGGTCCGGCCTTCCGAGCAGGCCCGCCTTTCCTTTGCTGTGAAAACTTCTCGTTGGACACACATGGATTAAAGCTACAGTCTCACTTCTATTCGAAGCTCATCCGGTTACTTTGAGTAATTCCATTGGGTACCAGTGAGCAGCGCCGGAAGGCGTTTTCTCCGCAAAAGTTGCTTCCTCTTTCTCCCAAATCTTCGGGGTTCCGTTTCCCCGAAGAAGGTCGGGGACCACCTCGGGATCCTATTCCCGTCCCGACCCGCCTGGTGGGCTTCGATTCCTGGAACGGAAACTCATGCTCGTCGCGTGACGCTTCCCGAGGGCTCGCGTGTTTCTTGGCTCCCTGAGAGAACTCTTTCGGAGACCAGCGAACGACGCTGTACAGCGTATCGCTGTTTGTGGGAGCTGTGAACGCTAGACCTAGGTATTCCGATGCGACCCTCGTACCCGGAGTGATCCTCGATGTCCGCGACGCCAATAATCCGTGATTTCCTTTCCAGGCAGGCCTTCGCTTCGCGAATCGCGATGCTCCCACCTCAGGAATCAGCCCAACGTCGTTTTATTCGCCTCTCGATTCAAACCCTGCGTACGAGCTGAGGCTGGCTCGAGCTGAAGACCAATCGTGCAGCGGCGGCGGTCTTTGGTGGAAGTCCCACTGGTGTTATTCCGATCGAAAGCTCTCGACATCCGTTGACCATTCATCATTCTATCAACTACCTGTGCCTCGGTGGTCGTTGAGATCACGATGCCGATAGTAGGTACACAGTGGAGCTGTTGCCTCTACTCGTGTATACTCCTCGGATTTCTGCTTCTGTCCGCCGCAGTACAGCAAATTGAAGCCCATAAACCCAAGGACAGCAAACTTTACAAATTGAGGCCAGGGTGAGTCAACATGCCCTAGATATTGATTTGAGTTTTGACGTCGATCCTCGTCGGCGACTCGTTTGCTCGAAGTGTTGCCGAGCCGAAAAAGTTCGAGCATGCACACAACACGTTGAATCGTTGATGATGTCGAAGTTGCGCGATGGGCGCCAGACGATGAGAAACAAGGGGTGAGCTCCCGGGAATGGTTATGAGCGACCAGGACGAGACCAGGGTCGGGCTTTCGGAAGAACAACACGAGACAATTAACAGATGAATGAATATAGTGATCCGTCGTCCGGAGTTCCGGATCTCGTCGTCAGGGTCAGGGCACCGCGGGATTTATGTTCTTCGCGTGTGTGTTTCGGTCGCGTCCGGGCGGACGGCGCGTCCCTTCGACCGAGGTTCGGAAGAGCGGGCCGTGAGCGCTCGCTGGAACAGGACGAGCGAAAAAAAAAGATGGCGGGAAGATTGTGGGGGTAAGTGATCGCGCGTTTCCTGTCCTCTGCTCTGGGACACAGCAGCTATTTCCTTTTTGCGGCTGAGAGTTGAACGTTAAAAAATGTTCCCATTGCCGTTCTCCTCGACTGACTTCTCTCCCACAGGAGCAGCATCGGGACTAGCAGCACCTACTTCTATCGCTGTTTCAGCTTTTCGCTCCGAGAGTTTGTCTCACTGTTGAACGAGCAGGCCGTTGCACGTTGATTTGTAAGGATACTTTCTCGGGACATCTGAGTCATCCACCCCGCTGATTTGTCTCGCGACGCTTCCTCCCATCGCTTCAAGTCTTTGTCGTCGTCCTTGTACCTTCTCTCAACGTCGAATTCCAGCCAACATCGCGATAAAGAGCAACGGATCCCTGGTCCTGGAGACCGATTGGAGCGGATGCCGTCATGCAGGACGCGAACGGTGTCCGGAGTGACTCCTGACAGGAAAAATAGAAATCCTCGGCTTCAGGGGATTCCGGGAACGGCTTCCTTGCCACGGAAGCGCGCGCATCAGTACTTGCACGCATCAGGCCGATGTGTATGTTAACGACGTGCCATCGGCCTGTGGCATATTCGGGGAATATCGAGAGACAGTTTCCTGAGGATGTTTCTCGTTTCGGTTTCCTTCTGCATGGGGTCGTTGGCGCGGCCTCGCAAAAACGGAAGACATCCTGAGAGCAAAAGAATTCTCGCAATCGAGAGCACACACTTGCGAGCGCACGCGCACACAACAATGAAGAACTTCGGACCGCTGCATTGTTGACATCTCGCCGAGCTGGAGATAGGAACGGCTTCCATCCTCAGAACGATGCCTCTTGAACGACCGGGGAAGGAACTGAAAAAGCGAGCGACCGCGCGGCGGCTTCGTGACCTACTTCCAAATGTTTTGAGTGAGCGACTTCGGTCTGATCCCAGTCCTTAGTCGCAATTGCAGGCCTCGAGCCTTTGTTCCTCCCTTTTTTCTCTCTCTCCCTCTTCCACGCACTCTCTCAACCGGTTTCTCCCGCTATCTTGAGCTCTTCCGGAGCAACGTCATCCTTTGAAAGCTCCCTCCGATCGCAGGGGAGCAGGAGCGTCAGTATTTCGATATAAGCTCCTGTCCCAAAATTGCGGAGGCTGTTGTCATCCGGCAACGGGATTGTCAATAAATATTTGATCCGGCAGTTGGACTTCTCCACGCTCTTCGGAGAGCACTGCACGTGGGTGGAGCTCGGATCTCCACCAACGATTCCCTCTATCGCCGCTCCCGAAGACTGATCTCGAGGGAAGTCGGAGATGGGCGTCAGCGATCATCCGGAACGTATTTTCGCATCATGCTGCACATCGATCGCCATTCTTTATCCGAGCCCGTTTCATTGGAAAACGGCTCAAATAAAGAGGTCTGCTCGCGTCTAAACGTTCTATCCACGAAAGCATTTCGAAGTTTTGAGCACTAACTCGTGGAGCGTGTTGTTCGCGGCTTCGCGAGGTTCCGAACGCGCCACAGTCGACGTGCCTGTGTGATTAGTGGACATTTCCAGAACAAGCGGCGAGAACGACAAAATGGAAGACAGCCTCCGACAAAGAGAGGCGGTGGCGAGTGAGTGATCTCTTTCAAAAGATGGCTGGCTGGTGGGCTCTCTCGACTTGCCATCGGAGAGCTTTCCGCCTGGCTAAGCGACTCAAGTTGGGCTCTTCGTTTGCTTCTGCTTCGAGTCGAGAGGAATCCCGGCCGACTGTTTCGTTGCTTGCTTGGCTGGGTAGATAGACCGAGACCGGGAGTCCCTGGCCCGGTCCCACCCGATTCCTACCGTACTCCGCGTCTCTGGTCTCCAACTCCGAGAACGGCTCGCCTCAGGTCGCGTTCGGAAATCGCGTTTTCGGTAACTGCTATGTCGGCAGCGCTTCATCCCACCACCGCGGAGCTCGTGGTCTTCTCGTTCTAGGAGGATCCGAACAGTTCGATCTTGGCTTTCCCGAGATCATCGGATGCCGCGTGGGATTTTCATCCCCTTCAGACATTCGTGACATTGTCTCACACCAAGCCTGTGTCGCCGTCAAGTTCATCACTCTCTGAGCTTTCTGCTGCCTACTACTTGAAAAAACTCCGGGCTGGCAGCTCGCGCGGCGTTGATTCACTTCAAGTTGCTCCCTATGTCGCGGTCGTCGCTGCACTTTTGTTCGTCTCCTCGTTTCTCTTTCGCACAGAAACTTCCATTCAGTCAAGCTCCGTATTGCTCTGCGGAGTTTCACCACTGAGCCCTCGCAGATGGTTTTTTCTCTGTTCCTGTCTCCTTCCTCGTTCCCGAGAGCTTCTCTCAATCGCCCCATTTCGCCCACGAGGACTTCTTCCAACTCTTTAAGTATCGCCTTATCTTCCACGTTCTCCTCGCATCTTGTTAGAGCTCCTCTATAACGAGAGTCTCGTCGATGGAATTTTTACAGCAGCTGCACGGAATGATGAGAGATATCAGGTTCCCTCCTTAATTGAAAAGAACACATGACAACGAGGTTCATGCATCGAGATCAAACTTCCCGACGCTTCCTGTGAGCATCAGGGAAGCAGGCTCTATCTCAACTTGCTTTGTAGAAAAAGCTCAAGCTTGACATCGTGCCACGCAAGAAGGCCGTCAGAACGGCAGGGAAATTCACCTCAAGCCTTCCGTCCGTGCCGGAACCCTCAATTCTTGATCTGCTGAGCCCCGGTAGCGCGGTCTCCATCTCTCGAGATGATTACCGGAGATGGTTCGCTCATGACCCATTCATCAATCACTATCCATCAATTCGTGGATATAGTAACAGAATGATAATGTTCGATGACCGCCAGTGCTGGAGATCCAATCCACCCGTGACGACCCGGAATTTTAGTCTCGAATCGATACAGAATGATACGACATATATCGACGATGGAAGATTCTGAGCGATGGACTCATATTCCGCATAATTTATTCCGTGTAATAAGACACTTCAATTTGCCTCGCCGCTCCCGTTGCTCGGAGATAAGCCAGACGAATCAGGTCATGCTCTTCACTACCTTCTCGCTCTCTCTAGCCACTTCAACGCCACGTCGGAGGCCTCGTAGGCTTTCGCGGCTTATGGAGGTGCAGGAAAGTTCTCTCCTTCCATCGACAGAGGAGAAGAAAATAACTTCCCTCCACTTCCATCTCATCTTCAGAAAGATCGTGGCGGCGCTTATAATTCCATCGTTGTTCAAAATGGGGAAGGATTCGAATGGTGCATCTCAGCCATTCTTCAACATTGTCCGTGTCACACTCCTCGAATCCCTCATGTCCGCGGAGTTGAAATAATCGGGGTTGGACTCCAAAAGGTTTAAATAATCGGGGTTGAAATAATCGAGGTTGTAATGTGTTTTAATATTCGCTGGTCGGTTCACGAAGCTAAAGAAAAATCTCGGTTCCTCTCGGGTTGCGTTCGGACGCGGTTTCCGTTCCGATTGTTTCCACTGATTGGCGAGCCACATCGTGCCCGATGGGTGTTTGTTGGCGTGCAAGAGAGCTGCATAAGAGAATGCTTGCGGCTTTGAGGACAGCAACCAACGCTGGCGTCTCCCTCTACTGCGTCTGCCCTCTTCCATCTTCCCTCCTCTGGACTGTTCGTCGGTGTCCTTCATTCCCCGTCTCGTCTGCTTGGAATTCTCTCTGAGAAGTAAGCTCGCCCTGTCTCCGCCATATTGCATGCCAATCAACGATTGTTTCCCAATGGTCTTCGCTGAGTAGCCAATCAGCCGTTTAGATTCCTCCTCTTCGTTCTCCACGCGGTGCTCCCCCTCCTCCGGATCGCTTCTCTCTATTTCCCTTAGCGGTTGTTGCAAGGACACTTTGTGGAACGATCGTTCACTTGGTCGTCGCTCGCTCGCTCGCTGACGGGACTGCCTTCGTCTCCGTTCCTCGTTCTGCTTCTGTCCGCCCGTTGGTTACTTGGTTGGGATGACCCTCGGAGGGATATTAGGCCCGGAAAAAATCGGAGAGGAGGTCACAAATCCTTCAGTGTCATCCGATGGCGCGGGCCTGTCGTTCTCACCCCGCGCGCGGTCCTTTAGCTCAAATGAAGCCGAAAGTACTGAGAACCGCGGCCAAAACCTCTGAGCCCGAGGAGAAGGCCAACTCGAGCCGAGTGCGGACAATAAATTTCGGAAGAACGAGGCGTTGGGGCCCGAAGCCAGCGGCTTACAGAGCGGAATTCCCTTGCGCGGAACTCGGTCCGGCTGACTGAAATCAAGAATGCCATAAGTCCAATTGCCCTCCCGCAAACTGGGACTCCGGGCTCATTAGATCGATAGGAGCGGATCGGCGGGCGCACGCAGAGAGAGCAGAACAAAGCTGGACGCTCAAAACCGCGATATCGGAATCGCCTCGGCCTCGATTGCATGGCCGTGACATGCTTGGAGGCGCCAGAACCCGCATCCGTCGTCTGGTGGGGAGAGTGCCGGGAACAGCGACAACGGATACAGCAGCACAACGTGGAGAAAAATGCCAGTGCCGCTGCTGTTCTCCCTATCCGCAGGCATGAGGGTTTCTCATTCGGTGACTCGTCGGGCGCGGCTTCTCCCTCCGCCGGGAGCGTGAGGCTCAAGCCGGGTGCTGGACGAATGAAGCTGCCGGCAGTGAGTCTCACAAGCAGTACATCTGTGGGAGATCGCACGTCTCCCTTCTAACGATCCCTGGCGAACCATGACCTCATTAGGATTGTGCCTGAGGAGTGGATCTCCCGTCTCTTCGGCGTCATCCTTCTTTCCACGGGGGTCTGATGAAGTCCGCAGACAAAGTAAATAGGGAAGACATCGCACCGCCAGTCGTAATTAAACCCCAACGAGCGCGATTGAAAGCACCAGCAATCCTCTGACGACAATACACACGTTGCAATGAGAAGCGGTCGTTTGAGCAGACCGCTCAGGGCATACGAGTCAATTCGCGTGGCGCGGAGTCGTTCGTTTGAGCTGCTTGCAAAAAGTTCATTCAACGAATCGACTGCTCCGCGGCTCGCCGACCAACTACTGGTGAGCTCGAGTTTGGTTGGCCGACTGTTTGTTCACTCCCAACTACGCCTTGGCAATCAAAACGCGGCTCGGGCGAGTCTGCAGACGACTCGTTGCGAGTCCCGGGAGTCAGTAGACTAGAGAGCTGGAGAACCTCTTTCGATCCATTCATGTACCGTTTCATGTAAGTTTTGCGACTGTACCGAAGTAGCGTCTGGTCTCACAACGGCTATCAGGGAGCGACCAGGGAGCGGAGGTCCTCGTTATCAGATGCAGCCAGAGAACGCGTGCGTCTCCGCCAGCACCACAGCCGCAAAAAGTACGGCTGATAACAGTAGCGTATAAAAGACGGCGTCCAGTTATAATCTCTGGTTGGTGTCCATGATGAGTGGCGAAGTCTCCAAGAACGCTCTCCGCAGATCACGTTAGCCTATTCACTCAGAGTTTCGTTCCTGCAAATTGAACTGACTCATCAGTTCCGAATCGCCGATGAGCAGCGCAGCGTCCATGCATCTTCAGCGTAAATTAACTTTCTGAACACGGTGTTGTTTTCTCTGACTCGCGCAGTCCACTGCTATATCTCAAGAACCGGTAATGAAGGTTCCACGATCGAACGAATTCTATGCTCGACTTCCGGAGCGGAAGTGAAGGATTTCCGAATTTTTCCGAGACTTTCGCCTCGCCGGCTCCGTTTCCTCGCTCCCCCCCCCCTCCCCGCGCCTACGTCTGAGCAGGGAGGAAAGATTGGCCGAACTTGAATATGCCTTTTTTTCTATACAGGCCCAGCATACGATGATGAGATGGAGAATAGATTCGAGAATTTAAATTTCCTTCCAAGAATGACCGGCTCAACCACAATTACTGCAGCCGTGCGGTCATTACTTGGACAGAGTTATGCATGGACTGGGTTTTGTGATCCGGAAGCCGCGGCAGACCGGAACAAAAACACAGAGAAGTGCACGCGATCCTTCGAGAGGGGATGTTGAATGGGGTAGAAAAGTTTTCTTGGGTGGGAGAGGCTGCCGATCGTGGAGGAGGGGGGGGGGCGATGAAGAACGCATCGAAGAATAGACAAGGCCGGAAGGAACGCGCGGCTGAGTTCGAAGAGCGAGGTCCGGTTCCCTCAACCCGGAAAGTCGCTCGCAGGATCGGAAGTTTTGTCCAAGAACAACTCAACAATAAGAGAGGAGGACGATCGGACTTGGGAACAGCTGGCGTTAGGGTTTCCGTTCATATCGTGGCTCGAGGCTCCGAGTAATAATAGGAGCAAGCACAAATCGAGCTCTGGGGAAACTTAGAGCAGCAGGTTCAGCCGCCGGCTGGTAAACGGGATTCCCACTGTCCTCGACCTCCCTCTCCGTTGTCGTTGTCATCGACGTCGCCATTGGTTCAGCCCTTTTCAGATCGTCTTCGGACCGAGCAAACCGATCACGCAGCAATAAACGCAATTGGTTCTAACCCGAGAATCCGAGAACGACGGCCAAGCGATTTACGAGAGGTCGACGTGCATAGGAACGACTCGCTGACGACGATTTCTTCGAACGATTTCCGAAACAGCACTTCGTTTTTTGAAAGGAATACGCTCGTCGGATGCTCGGCCCGATCGTCCATCCATTAGATGATCGCTCACACACGCGTTTCTTTATGAATCATTGCATGGTGACTCGGGAATCGGCACTCGTGAATCTCGGGAGAAAGCTCACAGTGCAGAACCGTCTGATTTCTTCGAATCAATGACATCATGGCCAGCTCGGAATCTCATGGTACCATGGTTTTCATTTGCAGGCAAACGGAGCGCGGTCAGAATATCACGCACATACTCAACTCGTTTTTTACGAAAGGCTACGACAAGCGAGTCAGACCAAACTATGGAGGTAAGACGAGACCGAGATTCCTCGCAGTCCTTATTTTTCTGACGAGAAACCACTTTCCGGCTCGACGTCAGCAGGAGAACGGTTCCTTGCTGAGGGCAACCACGGCTCTTACCCGTGTCCTCTGGAGGAAGAATATCCGAAGTCCTCGAAGAAATCAAAACCTCCCTCCTCGTAGTCATGGAATCTTGTCGAACACCGGATTTGACGGGACGCAGAGGCGATCGCCTCACACGTAGTCGAGCGAAGAGTGCGAGAGAAACAGAGAGTTTTCGCTGAAGATGGCGATCCCTCATCTCATCCATTTGCGCTCACAGACTCGACTCGCGAGGATTAAGAGAGTGAGAGAGAGCCACTACGAATACCGTTCACGCTTATTCATTCCCGCCACGACGGAATTGAAAGAGCCATCATTGGCGAGCCTCAAGGCTGTAGAAGTCGATTTCGCCCGGTCCCCATGTTGCCTAATTCATCCTACTCCCCCGAGAACAGAACCTGTTCCTTGCTCTGTGGCATCTCATGACCAGGCTTGGCAGCTGCATTGCTGCGAAACTTCTCTCGGGAGCACACCCGCCGCCTTTGAGTCGGTCAGAAACTCGCCAAGTACCATGTAATGACTTGTGGTCCGGCAAACTGCCAGCTAGCGGAATAGCGGCCGTGATTTCCGTTCATCGGCGCGCATCGAGTGAACCGGCCTGCCAGCGGCGAGGTGAGGCTGACTCAGGTAGTTCGGAAATCCGCGAAACTTCCAAAAGCTGTCGAATTCAATCCGGTCACCCTGGGCTGATCGAAGAAAGCTGCATTCCATCGCAAAGTGCGCCACCTGGTGGGATTCCGAACATTGCACCCAGGACGAACTCTGCCGTTATCCGAAAAGGCCTTAACGGGGCCTGAGCTTTCCAATGTTTTTCAAACCCAGCTTCCGTTGGGATTGTTTATTATCGGAGCATTGCAGGATCGCCGCCACTTCAGAGCCGCGTGCCTGACTGGAGCGATACGTCCTATGGACCTTGGTTCCAGTCCGCCCTGAAAATTCCCGCTTCGCAGGCGAGCATTCATTGAGAATCAGCAGGCGGCTCGAAGAATCTCAAAGAGAGAAGCTTCAGTCTCCGCAGCTGTCTTCAAGCTTCTTGTTGTGGCTCCTCGCTCCCATCAAGAGCCTGACTCAAACTTATACAGCATCGACTCATATGAAGCACACATCGGCTTCCGGGAGCTTCTCCGTTCCTATTCTGGATTTTCTCTCTCGAACCGGTATGGGAATCGGGTAGAGAATCAGGAGCACAACACGAGGCCCCAGCTGAAGGAACTGCTCCCCAGATCCATCGAATCAGCTGTGCTGTTGAATTTGATCATTGCAGAGGCCTGTCGCTGAGGCCGGAAGGAACAGCGCTTGATATAATCGAAAAATAACATCACCCAAGTTCAAGTTCGATCGGGCTCTCGAGCGAAGCGAGGCACAGCCTTAGGAATGAAGAGTGTCGGCAGCGTGATATTTTTGAAGAGCCTCATGGGTAAAGGGAAGGCCCTCGAACTCCTAAATCTTGCCAGCGAGGAACCGAGGCAGCTTTTGATGTTCAGTGCCTGGAGTAGCCTCCACATCCACAGGAACCCTTTGGACCGACCGCTGAATAGCCCAGAACCACTTCAGACACTGTGCTGCTTTCCAAAATACGATTCCAATGTGGGCGAACGATGATTTTGTGCAATATTCTCCGAATAGATATTCAGCTCAGGTTGACGATGAGCTTTTTTCATTCTGAACGTTTGCTTTATCATATACGTACATAGTTCTTCAATGGCATGGCTCGAGCTCTTGAATGCCCGGAACTCTCATCGGAGGAGCCCACGTGCAGTTTTGAGCATGCGTGGTTTGAATCTGTGCAGAGCGTGTTCGAGGCTCTGAAGAAGTTCGGAAACGATTCAGTGCTCTCGCGACTGCTTCCTTTTTGGAGCAGTAGTTCCTGTCAGGGTACAAGCTCGCCACCGGCAGCTCGTAATAGCCTTGCCTGTTTGCCCCAATGCCCGGCTCGCGCTTTCCGTGGGAGCGTCGCTGGTCACCATTGAAATCGTATCTTCGGAAAGGGCTTCCGGCCCGACAAGCTCTCAGTCGAGTGAGCTTCTGGTCGGATGACTTTCCGGACCGGAGGCTGTTTTCAGCGTGACCTAGTCCGAGAATTTCGTCAGTGGGTCGGATATCGAATTGAATCGAAACGAGTTTATTACGAACTGCGCAAAGGAACCCACGTTGCCATCTCCGGTTCTCTCCTTCTTGTCCGTGCTTACGCTTCTTCCGAGCTTGTCGAAGGGGCCTGATAGGCTATCGTGGCGCCGAACGAATCCAATGCGTGGTACAGCCGTACGCGAAATAGAGCGCTGTATGTTCGGCTCTCGCGTATCTCCCACTCATAAACTATACCGAGTTACGCGGCAACAGCTGCCTGTTTTGCTGCAGGGTCTGTTGCATACGTTCATACATATAACTAATAGCTGTTGGGGGAAGCGGGCAGGTGGAGAGCCGACAGGCAGGAGCCCGGGAACGCTGACTCACGCGAGCACGCACCGGAATTTCGTTTCCCGAGGGAAGATAGACAGATAGGGGGCTTGGAAGAAAACGTAGTGGGAACAACGCGCAAGATGTATCATCATCGCAATCATCAGCGACCCCGGCGGGAGCGACATTGCACACAAAAGAACTCGAAGCTCTATTGTGTTGAAAATGTTTTGCAACTTTTGCGATGCAGCGGCCGTCAGCTCCATCGGAGGCGCTGGCTGAATGGCTGTTACGGCCTTCCCAGTCCGCGCGATACGCAGCGACGTCCGTTCGCCTGGTCGACTGCCAGAGTGCTCCAGTTTTCCTCAGCCGGTACTTTAGAAAGAACTCAACAGTTGACTGGATTGGAGTCGAGTCAGGCCACGCTAGGCCCAGCCGAGTCGATCTTGTTTGCTTCGTATATTACGCGTCGATTCAATAATCGATAGCTGCTTCCAGCCTGTAGCGGATGGATGGTACACTATAGAAAGTATGAAACGGTTTCTCGATCAACGAACTTTAGCGCGGGTCGGCCGATCAGCGGAGCCGCCGACCAAGCGGCCAGCCCACGGGCTCAGCGGAAAAAGTGACTGAGAGAAGAAGAGCAGATAACGCGTCGAAATCGACGTCCAACGCCGAGACGGAGCTCGAACGCGGAACTCTGTTGGCCTGAGTTTAATACGGAGCTTTGGAAATTGGCGAAATCGCCCTCCTTCGCCTTCAGACGATGTCTCGAACAATGCGTTCCTGGTGATCCAGATGCCTGCGCGCAGCCCAGGAGCTCACGAGAGTTCTTAAGGCCAGCTGCTTTCTCGAAAGTCCCAGCGGACCTTGGAACGTTATAATTTTCCCCAGGAGTTTTCTATGAGTTCCCTGCTGTGCTTTCCCTGTGCCCTGACCGTCGCTTGTCTCCATCTGCAGCCTGTTTTCCTGGAAGTCTGCCCGCCTGCTCGCTTTTCGGTTGTTCACTCGCTCTCTTCCTCCTGGTTTCCCGAGCCGGAACAGTGATGGCTGGCCTGTCGAACGACTGGCTCTCTGAGGCGCTCCGGAGCCTAGATTAGGGAAGGACTGCTCGACTGAGGTATTCGCTCGCCCATGGTCAGAACGTGATCCAGTACCATCGTCCGTCGACTGATAATTATTGGTCAAGACGAACTCATGCCTCTAGCAGATTCCTCCGGCCCGCCAGCATCTTTGGATATTATGCATGGAGTTTTCCATGAGATCCGTTTAATGATGCTGTATCTAACGAGACTTTCCAGAGAAACTCGACTCCTTGTCATTGGAGAGAACCTCCACATAATCTCAATGAATCTTATCCAGGACCTTGCTCGCTCGGTGAAGGCAAACAACCAATGTTCTGCATATCCTTGGGCGATCTGTGAATCATCATCGGGGTTTTCCAGGGTACCTCGCTTTCCGTGGTCCCCGATTCCCGAGGCTCCCTTATGAGGGAAAGCGAAGTGTGGCACGCACTCAGTTTGCTGTCGGAATCTGATTTGTAACTCGGGGTTTGACCAGTGGTCGCGACACTTGGATGCTGCGAATATTCGATTCCTCTCAAATCGCTGGGCCATCGTGGCCATACCATGCGGGAATATACGAATTTCTCTTTGAATCGATCCGCAGCTACGATTTTTCTTGAAGAACCTCTCTGCGGAAATCCGCGCTCCTTCTCGTTGCTAAATGTCACACCTGCGCAAGCTGTACGATCGTTCATACGCGACTCATTGGTCACAGCCTGATCCTCATTCGTCACGACCAATCGTACCATCTCGTCTCAATTTCGAACGCGAGTAGAACACGGTCGGAGCGAAGGCGCTCACGATGCATAGTTTCGAGGCTTCCCTCCGCGCCGCGAAGAACTTCTCTTGAAGCACTCGTCTTTCGTTTCAGGTCCCCCAGTAAAAGTAGGCGTCAGCATGCAGATTGTCAGTATCAGTGCCGTCTCCGAAGTTCAAATGGTAGGTGCTTCCAACTATTAACGCCGCTACTTTAACAGTAATGACTTCAACCTTCCTCGGGCGCTGCTGGAACAGTTTCCACGGTTAGGGTCCGACAAGCCGAAAATTCGAACCCGAAAGGCATGAAGCCGAAAAATCGAGCCCGGAAATTCGAGCCCGAAAAGCATGAAGCCGGAAACCTCCTCTCCCAACGGCGGAGTGTTCGGGACCGGTTTGGCGGGATGGGATTTCTGTATCGTCTCGTCGATCTGTACCTTTGTGAGACTCATTCGGAACGACTGGGAGACGTTCTCGGATGAAATGATGACAACGGCTCAGTATTACTCCAGAGCACGGCGAAACGATGGAAGAACCTTTTTCCCGATTCGCTCTCTGATATGGAACATTTCGCACGAGCGCTTTCCATCAGCGTGTCCATTTACGGGAATGGGTCATTCTTCTAGGCACGCAAAGCGCCCCTGCGCGCTCATCCTGAGTTTGAGTGTTGTCCTTGGTCAAGGGCGCCTCCATCTCATCATCGTCAAATCATTGACGCCATAGGAACTGATCGTCCGTTTAATAGGAACGTATGACTCGTCTGCCGGAGTGCGGGCGATCTTTGTAGATGCTCTAGGGACTGATCGTACTACTGCGAGTGGAGCTGACAAACGCGGATTCCGGTTCAGTCGAGTTCATCTGAGCCTTCAACAGGCAGCGGATGTACTGTGACTGCGGAAGAGGGTTTCCATGCCGGTTCTCCCTTTTCGGTGGGAAAGAACAAGGTGTTGTAACAGCGTATTCTGCGAATAGTACTCGAGCTGGAGGTGGAGATTCCTCTTCAGCTCTAGCGAGTTGACCTCGGAAACTTCAAGATTCTCGTTCAGCAGATTGCTTCCTGTAGCAGCTACACCTTTGGTCAGTTCGAACTAGGGACCGTAGATGCGGAACAGCGAGGACGTAAGCGAGGCAGAAGAAGTAGGTAGGCTGAGCATAACGAAGGTGCAATTCCTCCCCGCTAAGCCAGTATCGACCGCTCCGCTGTTGGGACAGGAGGTTTTCGGCTTCACGCTCTTCAACTTCATGCCTTTCGGCTTCATGCTTTTCGGGCTCGATTTTTCGGCTTCATGCATTTCTGGCTCGATTTTTCGGCATCCAGGGTATACACCGTTTCCACCGTTACGGCATCCATCGTCGATGTGGTTGCCGTGCAAGTGTGACCCCTGAGCAAACTGTGCCGAAGTTGACTGCCTGTCGGTTGTTGTGACGGTGGTCGTCGGAGCTCCTGCGAAAGCCCGACACTGTGTCGGTGATTGCTCGCTCGCCTGTCCAGGCTGAGACCGCCGGACAGACAGACTGGCTGACTGACTGACTGATGGTTGGGAAGGGAACGGAAGCGGTTCTCATGCTCACTTCCCATTCCGGTGTGGCTGAGTTATGTTGTTGCTCTCGCCGACTCCCTCGTTCGCTCGGTCAGTGTCGACGTAGCCGCCGTAACTGAGGGCTCTTTGGAGTCCAGACAAGAGACAGGTTGGACGAATGCTGTCCGCTTCCGAGCGTACATGACGCCAAATTGCAGACGGTCTACTCCGTGGGGTGCATACGAAATCGGCGTGCCTTCCGTCTGGGGGACACCTAGACGGTCGGAGCGAACTCAGCGGAATGCGACGTCCCGGCCCAACACTATTACTCCCGAAGCGATCGATTCGATCACTGCGTGTCCCTTAAAGTTCCTTCTACTCCGTTACACTGACATGCTCCTCTTTCGAGCTGTCGGTCACGGAGCTCCTGACGTGTTCTTCATAGACGCGAGCTGGAGAACGTGCGTGAGCTCATCTCGAGTGAACCGCTGGCCAGGCATTGCTGTGCCGCGACGGCCATCACTCCCTGCAAACAACAGGACCAGCAGCCGTCGGGGGCTAGAGCGGTGGCTGCCAATCGAGGGACGAAAGACAAAGGGAAGAAGGCCACCATGAAGCAAGAAAGCGACTCGGTCGTCTCGCCTCCCCGCGATGAGATGATGATGCTGCTGGCAATGGTCTGAACAACCCTGATCCGGAAACGAGGACCATAGCCTGCAGGACCCCGTACAGTTTGTGTTATGAAGGGCGGCAATCAAGATATGCGTGTGAAGCTCCGGATGGGTGGCTGGTTCCTCAGTTGATTTCTGGCTTCGTTGCTCCGTCCGCCCGACCGTCTGCTCATCCATCCATCCATCCATCCATCCCCGTTCCGGTTTCCAGAGTGCATGCTCAAATGAGGTATCAAACGGACAAGGTCGTCCGACGCGTCGCTGAAAAACCGGTCCTCTGTCCAGCTCGATCATGTGGTTGTTCGCTTCTCGTTTCAGGATTTCACCTCAGATTTTTACTTCCGACAGTCGTGGAGAGACGAAAGACTGTCTTTCCCTCGAACAAATGAACTCAGCCAAATGACGGTAGGCGCAGAAGTGGCCGGGAAGATCTGGGTGCCAGATACGTTCTTCGCCAACGAGAAAACCGCATATTTCCACATCGCAACGACCCCAAACACTTTCCTGAGAATCGGATCAGACGGCGACGTTTATCGAAGTATTAGGTGAGTGCGAGGTCCGGTTCGACGGAGCCCTCCGATCGGCGAGAACAAACGAAGCTCCATGGAGCTCGAGGGTTTCGCATGGTTCCGCTGCGAGGGAGAGTCCCGTCGAAATAAATTCGCTGCTGACGCTCGGATGTGTGTGAGGGGTTTGTGAGGAGTCGACGCTCCGAGAAACGGCGTCGCCGGCTGTCTAATCAGTGGACTTTCCAGAATGCTCCATTACTCACAGTGACCCACGATCTCTTTCAGGTTAACCGTCACAGCCAGCTGTCCCATGGATCTTCGATACTTCCCTATGGACCGACAGAGCTGTACGATCGAAATTGAAAGTTGTAAGTCACAGACTGGAGAACTTTTCTCGACTCCGCTTCTGGGGGAGCAAGCTCTCCACAGGAGAAGGCTTGCCGACGAGGGATCGCGGAGTGCGGGAGAGAACGACGATTTGTTCCGGCCGCCGTAATCAGAGCACACTTTGTATTCGTTGCGAGGAAGTACTTTTCCCTCAGCTGTGTTTCAAGCACGAGTAGCCAGCGCGGGGAGAGCGATATCTGCAGGTGACAACAAAAGAGCGTTGGAAATTATTTGTGGCGCCGAATTGTGTCTTCGAGATCGGCAGTCGAGAACAGCTCCGGCGGAAGCCATCGTTCCGAGCGAATAGCCCGGAAGCCGCCTTCGTTGGTTGTTCGTTTTTCGATCGGCGCTATGTGGAATAGTTCGAAACCAGTCTGTTCTGATTAGTTCGTGGACCGATGTGTGACGATGCTTGATCTGGCGTGAACTCTCTCGTAATGGCGGGATGAGGAGCTTGGATGTGACGGCGTCAGAGCGGTCCCACCGAACTCTGATGTGTTTCCTCGTCGATGTAGAATCATGTCGCTCATCGCCGTATCCGCCTAATCCCGTGGTGCTCCGAGGAACGCGAATCGGAGGGTCCGGATAGCGTGGAGCAGCTCCGAAACTCGGAGCTCCCCGCAGTCTTCCTCCGCTGCGGCAACTGAGAAACAGTCCCTGATTCGTTCTCCATCATGTGCGGAGGCTCAATGGAACATAGAAACGTTCCGCGGCTCAGTTTTTCGTGGTCTGTGCATCAAGGGTGAAGGAGTGTACCAAGAGCACCGGAACTGCATATCGCATAAAGTCCAGAAGGAAGCTCATCTGTCGCAACGAGAGTGTCTGAGGGTTGGCCCACGGAACACCTCGTTGATACCTCGCGGGCGAGTCGTCCATTTTCGAAGAGATCCGACGTTGGGTGATTCCTCCGAGTTTTCTCAACAAGTCCGTCCTTAGACCAATCTACGATGTGAAGTTTTGCGGAGGCCAAACATTTGGAAGATCATCCTCCAGTCTGATGTTTGCGGGAGGAACCGAGACTATCTCGGGATGATATTCCCCGCTCATGGAGTGGGCGATGTTTTCGGGGTGAGTTGGCGCAGGTCTGGAGGGAGAAATGTCGCCGCCGGTCGGAAGTTGCGGAGGAATTAGAGAAGCGGGCACAACATAGAACCGAGCGCTCAATATCGACAGCAATAAAGGCCGAATCAAGCTTTAAGGTTTAACGAGCACCTTTCACACTCGACTGCTCCCGCTCGTAGGACCTTGAACTAAGAGAACGAAGTTTTCGATGGTCGCTGGGAGTGATCCCGGCTCTTCCTCAAAGTGTAGTCGGTCGAGTCATCATCGATGCCGCAGACACCACGGATCCCTCGTAGTGCTGAGGTTCCAGGTGGAGGATATTAAAAACCGTCCGTCGCGAGAGAGGTTTTTATCTAAACCTGTGAACCTCCTTCATTTCCAGTTGGTTACACAATGAGCGATATCCGGTATGCGTGGCGTGATGGATCCAAGAGCGTTGGGATTTCGGAAGAGGTTCAGTTGCCACAATTCAAGATCCAAGGTCATATACAAAAAGCTTCCGAAGTCTCTCTATCGACTGGAAACTATTCGCGACTCATCTGCGAAATTCGTTTCGTACGCTCGATGGGTTATTACCTGATCCAAATCTACGTTCCCGCCGGTCTGATCGTTGTCATATCATGGGTAAGTGACCGCGAGCAGCTCTGGGGGTTGTGCGGTCGGGAAACCTAATCAAACGAATATTCTCTTCAAGGTATCATTCTGGCTGCATCGGAACGCCACGCCAGCACGAGTCGCTCTGGGAGTAATGACTGTGCTCACCATGACCACACTGATGTCCAGCACAAACTCCCAGCTTCCCAAAATTTCTTACGTTAAATCGATTGATGTCTACTTAGGAACTTGTTTCGTGATGGTGAGAAAATTTCCACCTCGGACATTTAATCCGATTATCGCATCAGAAGCTGCTGAAGCAAACTCTCTGCTGGGGCGACCGAGCGTTATGTTTACCTTGCCCGTGTGGTCTCGTGCCACCGGCTGGGGATCCGCTTGACCTTCAGACCAGTTTCCCAGCTGCGCCTCCCGCCGATGAAGGCATCAGATGTTACCGACCGCTGACTCCACAGCCTGTCGGGCCGCGACGGGAGCTTGGCCCAGGGATGCGAGGGGTTTCTGTAAAAAAAAACTCCATTACCATGTGTATCATCCAACAGAAATGAAGCTCGAAACTGTGACATCCGCAGCGATTTCCTCTCCGCTCATCGAGTCGGAGGGGGCCGATCACAAAAAGCTTTTCGGTAATTGAATCGACTGCTGCGCGGCGCAGGCCCCAAAACCTCGTCGCTATCCCGTGCGGATCCCGTCGATGACTTCGTCGCTGAGAGCAGAAAAAATGCACGTGGCCTCCGCTAACCATCTCCATGCAGCGCTTTTTGTCGAGAATCGCTTTCGGCGTTGTCGTATGTACGTTCCCGCCTCTGGGACGTGCGACGCGCCTGAGTAGCCCGCAGGTCGGGAATCTTTGAACGGATAAAAACTCCCTCGGAGGAGAATCTGCATGCAGCAGCTTCACGTGAACTCGTCCGAGAAAATGAATGCTCCCCAAGTCGGGTGACTTCAGTTCACGGAGTCTGCGAGGTCTCGTGGAAACCGCCGGAGCGATGTGTCAGGAAGCCCGAAAAAATGTCGCGGACGGACTTCCAAGCCGATTGTGAACTCGCGTCTGCTCATCTGGTCCCGTCTTGTGCCGGATGGAACTGTTTCGGCTCATGGACAATAATTCCTCTCCATCAAAATTTCAAGACGCTCGCCCGAAGCCGCTCCGGGGCGAAGAATCCACGATTCCGAAATGTGCCGCTCCGGCAAACATTCGGCAATTTCCGAGGAACACATCCCAGGGAATCTCATCGCAACGGAACGCGGGGCCTCCGGAGGAATTTTCAGAGCTCCAACTCATGAGAAAAAGAGGATTCGGGTCAATCGCAAGAATTTCAGAGCACGGTGGAGAGAAGCGAGCGAAGTGTGGCTGAAAACGAATCGGTGAAGTACGAGCATTGGACGGAAATGACCGAGACAAAAGATGGGGCAAGTTGAATCAGCAGAACGTCGGGTCTTCTGGACAGACATTGTTCTCGTGGTCGGCGTCTGGCACAAGCGCTGGCTGGCGGCGGTCGAGCAGCTCGAGTTCCCCAGAAGGCGGCTCATGGACTATTCGCCGAGATCGGGTTACATTGCGCCCTCGACAGAGCCTCGCAGCAGCAGAAGCGCAGTGAACGAAGTAGCTATGGCATACACGATGGCTTCTCCTCCGATCCGGCGGAAATGTGATCCTAAACCCCGACTCCGATCTTGCTGCAGGTGTTTGCTTCACTCCTGGAATACGCAGCCGTTGGATATCTCGGAAAAAGAGTGGCCATGAGAAAATCCAGGGCGCAACAGTTGGCCCGGTTCCAGGACAGGAAGCGAACGCAACGGGTAATGCGACAGGTAAAAAGCATCCAACAAATTCAATCAAAATACCCGTTATTCGAATTCGCGCATATCCCTCGTTTTTGACGGCTGCAAACGACCGACCGACGGCGAGGCAGCCTCATCTAATGTATGATCCTGATTTGTGTCCGCGTTGCGACCGAGTTCCACCCGAGTGTCGGAGAAGGGGGCGACCAGGCAATCCGTAGGAACCAGTACGTCGCCGAAGTGTCTTGGACCTTGCGCTGCAACATGTCGTCCGAAAGATCGATCATAAACGAAAAGCAAACTAGCCAACCAGCTCTTGCGCTGCCTCTGTGCTCTTATTGAGGGGCGTCACATGTTGCTCTCGCGCGGCGGGTCGCCTCTGTGCCGATCTGGGAAGACTGTGATCAGCAGTAGATTGGTCGTTTTAGTCCCCGGCTTGAACGAAGTCTTTCCCTCCGCAGTTCGGTCCGAGCATGGACGAAATGAGCCCGGAGCACGATCCCTTGATAACGAAAAACTACAACTTCAATTTCAACCAAGCGCCGTGGGGTGGCGGAGCGACTTCTGCTCCGGCGCCAATGCCTGCATATAATCCGCGTTACGAGCGGAAAATTCAGCTCACGTCCGCGCCGAAGTCGACTCATCATGGAGGCCGAGAAAGCGCGAAACACGTCGATTTGAATAGCAGCAACACCAAACAGCACGGCAAGCATCACTCGAGTGAAAAGTCGAAAAACAATAACCAGGATAAAGTGGTGAGTGTCTCCAACTTCGACTTCCCAAAGTTCCTTACGCGAAAAAGCACGGCTCTTTGGAACCGAGCTCTCGATTCATCGGCGCCTTTTTGGATCGAGGCAGAAGAGGAAACGGACTGGCGATAGCACCCATGCTTGAAAGTGATCAGAATTAGCCCCGGACCCTCAACGAGCAGAGGGCCAACAGGAAACTATTAAGACTATTTCCGATCATTAGGCTGTTTCGAGACTCATTCCTGCGTCTGCTATTCACTCTTGGGAAACGGAATTGTGCGAGACGAGCTCGGAGCTTCGGCATCGAGCTTCGATCATGGATTTTTCAAAGGGCTGGCTCCCCTCCCTCGAAGCCCGTTCGCAGGAAAGTTCTCAAGAACGTTCCTGCCGGTTGTTGGTCGTCAGATATCGAATTTCCTCCGATGTCTAATAGGATCTCTGCGGCCGCGTGAGAGCTCTTCTAGCCAGACGACCATTACGTGGGTGGCTGAGTTGCGGCTTCCAGGCCGATGCTTGTAGCAGCTCCATTCCGTGTCGAGCGAGGAATACCATTTTGCCTTCGCGTCACTCGTTCTTGACATGCGTGTCCGCAGGTGACGCGTTGAGCTGCATTCAGTGGCAATGCAAGAAGATCACCGGCTGATTTGTGGGCGCGGCAATATTCGCGGGTCAATAACCCGATGGGCTTTGTGTCGTTTGCAGGATGAGATTGAGAACCAAATCCGAAGTGAATACTACTCCTCTTCGAACCCTGGGAGACCAACGCAGATCGGACACGGCAACCTCAAGTTGTTTTCGAGCTCAGCTCGCAACGTCAACAACTACTACAACACCATCAACGGCAAACACCAGCAGCAGCTGAGCAGTATGAGTAATAATTCGACAAGTATGATGAATTCATACAACATGATCAACCACAACGGGCCTCCGACATCGCATTATGCGACCATGCCGCACCTTGTCAACCAACGCGATAGGCGGACAGACCATCTCAACAACTCCATCATCAATCCTCTAGGGGCAATGGTGCGTTAGATTTCGTCGAATTCCTCATCCGCTCGGTTGCCAAACGCTTCGACTCCTGTTTGTTGCTCATACCAAAAACATGTGACTGGAGCCCAAAGGCACGGGACGACTCAGCCCCCCTCCCCCACATCTGTTTTTCCTGTCCCTTGTCAGAGAATAAGCATGCTTTTCTGGTCCTAGCGCACGGCAAGCCCGTCTCACAACACCGCGGGTGTCGGGACACCCGCCTCGCGATTCCCTGTCTCAATCATTTCGTTCCAAGGTCTCCCCGGGTCATGTCTGCGATCTTATGAGACAGCTCTCGTGTCCTGGGACCAATGATATTGCTTACTTTAGCTTGCCTGGATTACGGAGAATGTTCCGTCCCCGCGATCGGCTGGGCCAGCGAAGTGTCCGTCCTGTACGTTGTTTGTAGGAACAGCTACATGGCCTACGGCCCGGCGCTGGAAACGGTGGCTCCATGCCACTGAGAAGCAACGAACGGGGTTTCGCCACGGGGTGGACGGCTAACAAACGAGCGACATATTGGCATTCCTCTCCAGGATGGTCAGGCTTGCGGCCGCTTGCTCGTCCTGCCGGCCAACCGACCTGCGAACCCGCCAGGCACCCAGACCAGCCCTCGGCCGACATGTGCAACCCTCGGGAAAAAACACAGTCAAGCGCTCCTGCGAAATACCGTTCGCAGCGATGGGTCGAGTTTGGCTTGTGACACTCGCAAGCGGGGGAACGCTGTTGATTCAATCGACTCTCTGCGTTGCTTTCAGGATGAACACAGGCTGAGTCGGTGCGATTCGAAGATTTCACGCAAAGCCTCAACGTCCCCAGAGGGTAGCATCGTCGGAGGAGCCCTAAGCCCGGCTGTGGAGTCGGTCCTCCTGAAGAACCCGAACAAGCTTTGCGGGGTCAATCCGAGTGACATTGATAAATATTCTCGAGTCGTATTCCCCGTTTGCTTCGTCTGCTTCAACCTGATGTACTGGGTTATCTACATGAGGATCTCCGACGTCAAGTACGCAGAACCCACTGTGCTCCATTAGTGTTCGTGGATCCCCTTTGCTTTCGTGGTCGCCTGGATCGTCCTGGACCTGTCAATCCGTCTGGTTGGATGATACCGGCTTATTTTCCACCCTGGGGACGTAGCTCGTCGCCACGGTGATGTTGAAATGAGTGAGCTCGACGAAAAAGCTGCCCCATCATTGATCCTGACTTTTTTGGAATCGTCATTGTTATCTATTTTGAGGGATTTTATTGCTCGGATCATTCTCCACCCTGTGCCTCAATCTCACGGGAAATCGAGCCACCGTAACACAGGTTTCCGCTTTCCACTGTTCACGGACCAGAGACTGCAGATCTACATATTCCGAATTCCCATCAATCCGCGATGTTTCAAATCGAAAATGTGCTCAAGGTTGAGTTTGAAAAGTCAATATCAAACTTCAGACGGGTCCAGTAAGGTCCTGCATGCGGGACGTATGATGCGAGCCTGCTCGAGTCCAACGGCAGGTGAGCGTTCAAGCTGCCTTCATTATCCCCATCGGTAACCTCATCACTCCACGAGGTTCGCACGCGTATGACGGACCTGTCAGACGGGTGCGATCCGCGAGGCAGCCTTTGGCAACCGTTTCTTCAGCGGGCACAGTGGGCAGGAGATCCACAGACCGCATAACTCAGATCGAATCAGGTCAACGAGCATGGGCCTCGTTTGAAGAAATCCTTACCAAACAACCTCATACTGAGCAAGGCGGCTTTCGTACAACAAAATTCGAAGCAGAAACAGCACTAACAACAGACCGCGAAAGTGCAATTCGAAGCGGGGGAATACGGCCCATGGATATGCCCCTAGTATAGAGAGGAACATCCGCTTAGGTACACACGTTAAAACAGTAAGCAAGCAATCGAATCAGTGGCTATTGTTAAACGATGCCACTGTCACTGACTGATTCTATCACCATCCATATCACCACTCCAACCACTTCTACCATTATCTTTACGTAACCGATGCATGCTCGTTGTAAGGAACCGTATAACGAGACGCGGGTCGTTCAGAACCTGGAACCGACCATCGACGTTCGATTATCGGTACAAGTTCTCCCAACGACATAGGCCTTCATACGTGAGATGAGGAGCCAGCCGTACCGCACGTATTCGACGCCACACTTCTCTGGAATACTCCTCCGGAGCGAGCTGGCCGACCCGCCGGCCGGCAGGCTGGCAGGCGAACAGGCCGCTTGCCTGCAACATCGTCGTTGTTGAACCACGTTCCATGTATCGTCACAGTTCTCCAGGAAGTGTAGCGGTATTAGTTGTCTTGTACCAAGACAAATCGTAGCCGGTGACATTGCTCAATGTAGAGTCATCTAGGGGACTGCTAGGCAGCTCTTCCTGTAGACGGGATGTTGAAATCCTCTCGTTGTTAGAGTATATAAACGCCTTACATGAACGAAGACTGACATAAATGCCGCAAAGTGAGAGCACTTGCGTCGCTGCGGGCGACATCCCCTTGGTTCCTGAAGGCGTACACACCAGTGAGAGCACGCTCGCTCTCGAACGGATAAAATGTCTTCCAAGTCAACCAAAGCTTCGAGCGTATCAACTACAACAAAGTCATAGCCACGTTGAGTCGACCCAAAGGCGCGAGTGCTCAAAGTGACCGATTCAAAATACCAAAATGGATGACCGAACTGTACACCAATGGTACCACAGCTACTAGCGTCGGACATTCTCGTACACCCTAACCTCAGGAAGAGGGACTCTTGGCCTCGATGAAGATACCAATGATTCAAGGTGTGATCATGGCGGTGATTGTGACCATGATCATCCTGCAAAAGAGAAGAGGCTTCCGAGCTCCTCGAAGAAGCGGGCGGGCTACAGAGGCCTGCTCAAGCTCTAAGTACAGGAGGAATTGACCGACTTATTGTAATTCCGACGACTGAGTGAATGCGAGTTGAGTGAGCTTGGGATGCAGCGGCCTTAGAACACTTCGGAACACCCATGTCATCTTCAAGGCTACATCCACATCGTCAACAACAGCAACAGCAACAACAACAGCTCCATTCATTTCGCTAACATCTGCGATCGACCTGATGAGACCAACCAAAGCGTCACCCTCAACACTACGGAACTACTTTCGAAGCTGCCATCGCATTTCAACTCGACTCAACTACACGATCAACTGGGATGTGTTGTCAAACGGATCTGCTGTTCTTCCAGGGTGCTCTTCTCAAATAGGGCATCCACCCAATCACCACATAGAATATTCAGAAAAAAAGAGAGAAACTATTTGTTTTCCAACGATTGAAGGATCACTATTGTTCTTGAGTGTATCGAGATGCAAGTTATGTATAAAGTCTCTATTGATCATAGAATCATACATTACATGATTTCAGGGGTAAGTGGCTGTTTGTAATTGAATGTAGGATCGAATGAGAGTCTGTGAGCAAGCGAAAAACGCGCGAAGAGCGAATGCATGTCAGACAGCCGGCAGGATGTCGCGAAGACCTTGAAGCCAATGTTGAGACGTGCCAATATTGGAAGCGGAGCAGAGCATCGCGATCGGCTCACATCTCCCCATCATCAGGACGACGTAGCCAGTCAGAGATTGCCTGCATTATGCCCCATCGCGATGCTCGTCGCGGTTCAGTCCATTAGCCGGGGGAGGGAGCTACTTATCGAAACCATTCGATCAAGGTTACAGAGCCGAAACGTGGAAACTTGAACGCTTGAGCGCCGGAGCTCAGCTGTATCGCATCGAGCCCATGAGTTCGTGCACACAGCTCAGACAAACAGTTGACGTTTTCTATGAATTTTATATTGAGCTGGCTGACCGGAGTAACAAGTGGGATAGGAAATCCATTGGCAGCCCGAGTCCGAACTGTCACCTCAAACGGGAGCTTCCTCGCCTTGTTGGTTTAACAAAGTTTCCTTATCAATGAGAAAGCGCTCGATCATTCGCAAAATTTATACAATCACAAAAGATTGGAGGTATGGGATGCTTGGTTCAACGTTCGCCAAATGTATTTCTCGGTATTCGCGGCTTCGGCTCCACTTAGGAATGACTTTAACTTAAGAGGAGAGAAAACTCGACTGGTCATATGTTTGACGGAAGTTGTTGGCTAGAGAAGAGAAGCCAAAAAGCGAGGCTCCGAAGCCGCCCATGGCTGCCCTCGTATCGTCCGCGCCCCCGATGCTCGCCCATAGCCTCCGAGGGCGTTTGCCGTACATGTCTTTTACCCATTTGAACGAGAAATCGGCAATATTTCATGTGTCGCATAACACACCTCCCATTATCGGTGTCTTCAGTGGGTTTCAACGACATTATCGACCGATGTATTTCGAACCGTCATAGATACTGATATCCTGACTGATCCGAGTTATTGAATGGATATAGACGATGATATATACAGACGTTTACGGAGATGAAGTGAGCTAAGTCAGGAGCCTCGAGCGAACATCGCGTCGTGGGGGCGTTTCATGACTTCACCAACCTACCAGAAAACGGATAACCAACCACCTTCCAACTACTGTTGTTCTTCCTGAACGAAATGTCTTCCACTTTTTCTATAAAGTTTGATTTTAGAGAGTTTACAGTACTAGCGGGTGCGGTTATGATTGCTCTCCTTTTCCACAGAGGCTACAGCTGTCATAACCGTGCCTGAGTGTTGCCCGATATTGGAAAACCTATATGGAATGTCATACATATACATCATGGACTAATACGAGAAGCGGACGGGGCGATATCCAGCATGATCTATTCGCCAAGTATTATGATATGAATGATTTCTAGAGATACGGTGCAGAGTGAAATTCGAAAACATATCTTTTGACGGAGCACACCGACGTCCTGCTCGCCCCACGAACCTTCTCCGATCCTAACTCGTTTACACAACGTTCGACAGAGATCTCATTTGTTCCCCACCGAATCCAGTTCCAGGAGCGGCCCGTGCTGAACTGGCAAATCGAGAAGACTTCGTGGGCAACAGCTGGATGGCGATGTCCTTAGATGCTCCGCGGAATCGGAACGCCTCTGGCAACAGCAAGTTATTCCTAAGAAGCGCCCGCTGCTCTGGCGGGGGATCTGTAGAGTACAAAATAGAGATCAAAGTTGCATGGTGTCGGCTCTGATTGAGTTGACGCGTATCGCCGTATTGCCGAACGAGACTCGGTTCTATGTCGTTGATTTCAACACTGTGGGCGTTTCTGCGCTCGATAACTGTATCATGGGTTCTAAACTGAAAAATACCACCTCGTTGTCCGGAAAAACCACCTCCCGATCATGATTTCTGCATGCCTGCCACGCTCTTGGATTACCATAATTTCCTACTCAGAGCCCTTTCGCGTCGGAGCGATCTCAAAAAACTTTCTGATTTCGAAGGGCTCCAAGCCTCTGTCTCGTTATAAGATCAACATTCTCCTGAACCTATGTGCCATAGGAATCAATCCCGTTTTCTCGAGACGTCGACTGGTCTCTGGCTCGAACTGATTTTGAGAGAGCGTTCTTGTTTCAGTCCCCCGAACCTTGTTTCAATTCACCACTCATTAATGGCTACAGAATCGAGCTGCTTCTGCAACGCCAACAGAGTGTAGGAGTGGCGGCTTCCAATTCCCTTTAGAAACCGAGAGCTGGCAGCATGTGTCTAGATGTAACGACGGGGGGAGAAGAAGGACTTGGAAGCGTATCGAGACACAGAGAAGTGGATAGGACTAACGATGAAGCACGCGATGTGAAACAGTGGAGACGTTGCACTGAAATCATGCTGTAGATTCGCTTACAGTTCATGTATAGATTTTATTGAAGTGATCTACAGAGAACTCAGATATTTGTGTAAATAAATTCTTCGTTTCATTTTTTAACAGTAACGAACATGCTGTTCTCTCTTTCTCCTCAAGAATCGAATCTTCGATGGCTCTGAAGATATTGAGTCACGGTACCGCGTGACTGTCAGTTCCATCGTTCATATTTGAGGCGAAGCAGAACTCCCAATCGAGGCTTACTCCGTTGCGCATTTTCGTCACGACCATTAATTTTCCGTCCGAATATTTTGCCTCAAAAACATAAACTCCCTCCCGAGCTCAGCTCATCCATTCTACTGATTCGACGGAGACATTCTTACCTGGAAACCTCTAACGGATTCAAGCTGACGATAGCCTCAGCGGTTTCACAGCCGGGTTGTGTCGACCGATGCTTCTGCCGGACGCCGGGAACGGAGAACTCAATTTTGCTCAGCTGATGTTTATTCAGGAGTACGTAACGCCTGCCCACAAAAAAAAACTGGAGCCTCGTCAACCGGAATTTCACACGCAGAAGAAGAGCTGAAGACCACTGCAGCTCGAGGAGAGTAACGTCAAGGCGAACCGGAGAGAGATTCTTGAGTTCCTGAATCCTTTGATTCCATCGGGGGGTTCCCTGTGTTTATCATCGGCAACGGAATACAAAAATATGACATTCTCATCGAATAATGCAATCCAGCACGAAGAGCTGATGATCCCGAGATGTCATTCTGACTCTCAAGCATGATTGACCGCCCTGTAGGAACTACGGACGGGAATAATCATACGTCTTTTCGTTTCGCTCTCTCAGCGCTCATACACGATTTCGACATTCGAACTGAAAATGAAATCGGGGATGATGGAAACGCACGCGAGTCCCACTGCAGCGCGGAAAGTTCTCCGAGCGGTCTCCATGGGCCTCTCGAGTTCCTGGACGGAGTCGGAAAGTCAGCCCCCCAGAGTTCGAAAGAGGAGCGCAAGCGAATTCGGGACCAAACGTAAGCGCTATGCGCGCAGAATCGATGGCGACCGCCCCTCTAAATGCTCTCAGGTACGAATCACATCCCGGTCAATTTGAGTATCGAATAGCACAGATGGGGTAGCAACGTCAGTTCTCACGGCCATCCGATCGTACCTAGCTCGTCGCTGAAACCGTGCTTGCGGGACACAATTGTATGGTGGTCATTCGTTCGTAGGAGTCTCGCTTCGTCCCGTTCTACGTTTGTGTATCGGTCCGCCCGCCCGCCGGCTCCCCGCGATGGAACATCAGCGTCGACCGTTGAGGCAGTGGTAACTGCCCAGCGAGTGTTCGTCCAAATCCCTCTTCGATGTTTCCACGTTTAGTGTGTATTTTTTTTGTTGTTGCTTCGATTGGTTGTGATCGTCTTTTCGCTCGTATTCAGAGGCAGCGATGGCAGCTCTGGGGAAAGCGGAGAAAAATTCTTTCGGTTTCCGTTGACTTCCATATATTTGATGGCCCACTCACGAAGATGATGACCACGACCAACAAAAATCACGGCGGGCGCGATTCGCTCGTCTGCAGTAGTAACGGCGGTGGCGGTTGTGATCTGCATTGTGATCTAATAGTTCACCACCCGCTCTGACGGACACAGCCAAGCCTCGCAAAATGCAGGTTTTTTCTTCGCGTTGACCACAGGCTCCATTCCAATCCGTTTCTTGCGATGCGCGCGAACGCGAGCAGCTCTGCGTTTGATATCGGCAACTGTCAAAAGTCAACAAACAGGAAAACGAAAGAAAAACTGCCATGAAAAGCTGGAGAATGCCCAAATCACTCGTCGATGAAACTATCGGTTTTTGATGAGGCGAACCAAGTGTGACATGGAAAGAGCCAAGCCCGACAGCCAGAAAAGACGGCGCTCGAACGCGGCTCTTCCAGGGATTTTTTTGGGCGAATCAAGATCGCAAGGGCATAATTAAGCAAGTTCCGTTTCCAGCTGAATGGTGTTGGCTGTCAACCTCCGCTGCTTCTTTCGCACATCGTTCACCACAGGAGACAGCTCGTAAACAGCCAGCTCTCGAACTCCTCTGCTCCGACCGCATGGAGAAGTTTTCAACGCTCTGGTCTACGAACGAAAGTTCACCCGTTTCGCCCATCGGTCTCCGAGAAGATGTCCTGTGGCCCTCTTAGCTGACGACAAGATAAACTCCGCGTCTTTCTGGCTCTCCTTCCTGCTCCAGCTGAACGATTTCTAACATCTCCTACCGATCGGAGAGAATATCTATTGCCTGCGATTTGTGAGCGAACACTCGCAGTCATGGATGCAGATGGCGACATGCTTGAAGACTCGAAGGACCCGAACTCCCGATTTGTTCCTGCTACATCCTGGACCAACGTCTGGAATGATTGTGGTCAGAAACAATCGCGAGGAATGGTTCCCGGTCTGGGTGTGACACCGTATCGGTTGTTATTACAGGGTACGTTTGTTTGTCCCGCTTGTAATAGAGCCCTCCGATGTGCGGAGTAACAATGATAACAAACGCACAGGCTGGGACAGAGCCACCGCACAGCTGCCGATATCTAGCTGGGTCTCTTCTTTATCTTCTCCGATTGTACATCGCCCCATACAGTTATATTTCTCCGATGAGAATATTGTTGTGAGCGTGGTACTGATGAGCTGTTCCTGGTTGTGAAAGAGCAGCAGAGGGAAATTTCATTCTCAAGTCGATAATTTGAGATTAGGATGAATCTTCTCCGGCATTTCTGGGAACGGGCATGACCGTATATTCGGATTATTGGAGGGAGTTCAGTTGAGGCTCGCCGCTGCGGATCGATATTGTGGTTGAACTGGACACTTCTCGTATGGAAGTTATGTGATCGTCAAAGTATCACGGTCAATACAAGGACGAGCCACAGCAGACAATAACTGAGACGTCCGAACGGTCGCTCAACTGGAAAACGCCGAGAATCGAATTGTCGTACTTCAATCGCTCCGAGAGACGTGCCTGTGATTGCGTTATTGGCGCCTGTCGTAATGAGGCTGAGCAACCTGTGAAGGTCATAAAAGGAATTATTGTCGAGCTTCGTGAAACTCGTGAGGATACTCCCGAAGAACAAACCGCAATGCGTTCCACAATCCATAGTTTCGTTCCGGGAGATGAAGAACTCATGATCAACGAAAATATGGGCGAAAAGAGCGCAGCTTTTTTCTTTCAAGATGATGCTAGACACATTTCCGTTCGTTCCAAGTAGTTTTTCAGTCATGCGACGATTGTCTCTCACGCAAGTGTCAATACATCAATGTCGATTCATCGCAACGTGTCCGCGCGGCCCGTCAAGAAAAATCGTAGTGGTTTTCCACCTAGCAGAATCCCGGGCCGGATTTTGAATTCTCTCTGGATCCGTCCCGGGAATTCAGTTTTTGTGCGGATGGGCGAATGAATACTTAGAATGAGGATCGCTCCGAGGTGCGACAAGCTCCTTATCGCAGAGAAAAGCTCCCGTTTTTTCTCAAGCTTTCATCAGATCTGATATTGTGCGCCAGTCTCCAGGCATAAGAACCCGAGTTCCGCTCCCCTGGTATGGGTGTGCCCATTGGCGCTTGAGACAATTCAATATTGAAGGTATGCTTGATGTCGCTCGTTGAACGGCGGCAACGCCTACTGATCAGACGCCTCCGGGAGCAAGCGTCGGGTCGCCTGGTGACGTTAGCGAAAGAGCCCAGGCCGCATAAGCTGAGCAAACGTGAAACAGTGTTGAGGTGTTTTTTTTGCGTCGATGAGCGCGTGGCTTTTCTGGAGAGAATGGTTGGATGGCATTTTAGCGACGAAGTCTGTGCTGGTCGTTGAGGAGTCGGCGAACTCCCGTTCAGCCAGATGATCACGACCCGGCTTCATGCCGAAACATGCGTAAGATCACTTGGAACATTGGCTAATTTTTCTTTTTCAATCAGATTACATGCCCCGGAAGGGCCAGTTGTTTTGGATTATGGCGAAGGGTTTTCTTTCACCCGTGGTTTCACCTACTTTCAGCTGTTGTTTTCAACCGTTGAGAAATCATTCATTTCTTACTTCACGACCTTCACGACTTCGTACGTCGGATGAGCAAGAATTATCGTCGGAGCATCAGAAACGACTCAAATTCTTTCTTGTTTGCATCCGTGGCCACGGCACGCGGCTTATACTTTTTTCGCGCGCGTCGCTCGACCGCTTCGAGCACAACATCGGCTCCGATTTGATCCATACTTCGATAGTACAAGAAATGTCTAATTCTTCCAAATTCGACCGCGACCGCTCATGGCATCCTGAGTTAATCTGTATCCAGTCAAATTGGCTTCGAGCCCTTGAAAGCTGTGCCAGATCGAGCATCCGAATTCCATAGAGAATGACACAGCAAACATCGGCGTATTGTGGTGCGTGTCCAAACATCTACATGACAACGGCGAGCAATTTTCATCACAAAAGGGCTACGTCTGTCTTTTCTGCTTTCGCTGAGGCTGTTAGTAAGTGTCTCGTAACGTTTGCCTATGATGTCGTCGTGTGTAACATCAATGAGCGAGTTCCGTTGCTGAAGATGACGAAGGACAACCTATTCGGATGGCTCGGATAACTTGCGACCCAGTATTTCGTAAATTTAGATCTCCCCGACAAAGCCTCAACTTGGACCCGGCCCCGATGAACGGATGGACTGAGCGACCAAATAACCCAGCGGTTGAGTGACCGGCTCATCGACAACTATTCTTGCGGCAAACTTCATTATCAATGCGATATCGTGCGCGTATTGTGCCTCCTGCCGAGCCTTATTACACCGTGTCTTCATTTCTTTTTGCTTTCGCTTTATCAAGGACCGCCAAGCACAAGCACAATATACACCATTTCGGCCACTGCCATCATCACCGCAAGGTAGCTGTCTAGAATGTATGCACATTTAGAGCTTCGTTCCTCCGAAGCTTTGATGGACGTGACATATTTCTGAATATCCGTCGAGGACCCCCTACGACCCATGTCAGAATCACTCCCACATAAGCGATACTCGAGCCTCAAATCTCCGTAGGAAAATTATGCTCTCTCCAGCGAAAAAAAAATCACATGTGTATCGTCAGTCTTCTAGGTAAGCGCTCTCCGGCACACCCAGAATCATTTCTCGCAATGATCGATTTCTAGGCCGATAGGGACGGCACTCCCGATAAGAAAGTCGAACGCTGAAGATGCAACTCCGTATTCCAATCTGCAATATGAAGAGATCGTCTCTCCGGAAAGCGATTCGTCCTATCAGGAGCCAATCGATGTTACCCAATCGATGGGTTCAAGGTTGCTCAGCAACGCCAATTCCATCTCGATGACAACTCAGATAGCATATGATCCTCTTAAAATACCAGGAAGTTCCCCATCCCATAGGTGGATGTTTAGTTTACCGCGACGGCTCCTCTGATCGAGGAACTGAGTGGCTGTGCTGCTTCACTGTTGTGGTCAGCCTGCCGCGCGTTTTTTCAGTTGCTCCACGCCGCTTCATCAATTGCTACCTCGGTTGATCCGTCTTTCCGAGCCTTAGTCAACCGGCTTTTCAAGAGGAAAACCATTCTGCGAATCAGATCGGAGAACCATTCCGCAAAACTTTTGAAAGTGAAGAGGCTCATACCGTTGGTCGGGAAACGGATCAAATCGCCAATTGAGGGGTGGGGTGGGACCGGTAAGGAGCCTTTGTTGTTCGACAGGACATCGTCGGCGGACATGACACTTCCATCGATTCGAGCGGCTGTAATGAAGGGGCGACGGCAATCTGCGGTGGCGAATGATCAAATGGCTCGTAATTCGAAGTTCCAAGAGCTGATCTGATGTTAGACAACGGAATCGGAGCTTGCTACCGATACACGCCAATCGTGGTAAAACTTGTGAGGGCAGCACGTCGTATTCGTGCTTGACCCCGCACCAAATTAGCGATGATCTGAGTGAAAACACTGTTCTGCCTCCCGAAGACGGTAGGAGATTTGATTGATAGAGTTTTTGACGCATTGATGAAAACGGAACGAATCGGAATATATTTCATCGAGCGGCTCTCGTCAACAGTTTTCGCACCAAAAACCCAAACATTCATCGAATGATCCTGGAAATTATCATCATTATATCTGAGCTGGACGACGACGATTTGTCTTCTTTTGCCAGCGATTAGAAACTCCCACTGGGAAGTCGTTCCGGCAGTGTTGCGTGTGGCGGTGCAGCATCCGTTTTTCCCCCACATTCACATCTGCGCAATCTTGCGCGCATTGGAGAAGTTTTCCAAGTGACTGGACTCGCCCGAAAACAGTACGTTGGAATCCCTTCAAGCCGATGCATAGCGTCGACGACTATCTTCGACTGTGTCGAGTTGTCCAGCGATTTCATCCACAACAACAAGCCAAGGCATTGTTTGGCATCTTCCTTTCACCGAAGGACTCTGATGTCAGGTGGGGAAATATTCGCATGCATATCATTCGACCAGCTTCTATGCTCCGATCTCACTCACCTTCCCGCCGACTCCGAATGCGCCACGAGTGCGGCGTGAAGAGAGTCGGCGGTTTTCCGATCCCATTCCATTGATCAGAGACGGATCTACAAGCACGCTTCTTGAAGACCAGGCAAAACGAAAGAGAAAGAGAGTTCAAGCTGAACGAGCTTGTGGGCTCGTGGTATTCAGAATGGAACTCATCTTCGTGGTCTACCGCACCCTCGTTTCTGGAGAGCTCCTTGATTTTTACCTCTAGTGTTCAGCCGGTTCTTATCCGTTTTTTTTTCTGATTTCCGCATTCGTTCCTGAAGCTCTCGTCATCCGAGACATAGCCCAACGACAGCGAACCGAGTTTTTGTCCTGCCGGTGATCAATCGAGCGATACAGGCCCGTTTAAGGCGCGCCGCTGTTGTTCATTCAGGTAGATACAACCTCGCGCGGGCACACACGTAGACACCGCGAAAGTCTGAAGACGCGCGCCTAATATCTGTTCGATTTTATATCCTCCCTCCTCATGGATGATTTCCACCGGAAAGCTCAATGTTCCGCATCAAGATTTTCAGTCGGCTCTCATGTTTGGGGAGAACCAAGAACTAATGTGGAAGCTGATGGATGCTTCTCTTTCGTCAATCGAAACGGTTCGCCAGCCGAAAGTAGAAAAAAATACCGATGGTTTTGATGAGCGTTCGGATGTTCGATGCATTTGATGATTGGATCAAAGATGCAGAATATTCAGGCGCAAAAAGATAGAAGCTCCGCTTCTATAGCTGCGCATCTGCTTCAGAACGAGTCTGCGTGGCTGGACAGCATTGATTGTCTGTGCGTTGCTCGCTGTACGAAGAAGACCAGCATGGTGGATACGCCAACATTGTTCGCTGGCTAGAAGCCTCAGGGGAGAAACAATCAGCAGGAGTTGCGATTTATAAACAGGCCGTCGGAATTCAGCCTGGTCTTCTTGGGCAGAGCTCCGTTTGGAAGACAAACATCCGCAGGCCGCCCCCACTCTGGTAGACGATGAGTGATTATGAGTTCTGCTGTCGCTTCGCTGAAAAACCGCGGCGGTCATCGCTTGTTACAAAACCAGGCTCATGTTATTATGAGAGGAGAAAACGAACTGATTCAGCAACGCAGCTTCCCCGACCAGCGGTCCTCCGTCACACCCATTACGCCCCTACGGCGAGAAGTTCCCCGGAGGAACCATCGGCAGAAAATCCTGCGTCGGACTTTCGACTCGGCTCATCCAATCTCCCAGAAACGGCTCTGATCGAGCTTCTTCACCGCTGTTGCTTCGAACCTCAGAGGTGAACTTCGGGACTTCGTGTCTGGTGTTATGGCGATCGGAAGACCCTTTCTAGCCTTCAAGTTTCCATGACTTGAACAACCTTAGCTAAAATACTTCAAGCTGGAATGCTTCTTGTCACCGTTTTCTCCGTTGTTGTCCCCGTTACCGACAAACATCGCCTCTAGTTCTTTCGTTTTTTATTTTTTTCTCTATCAAGTTGGGTAACAGGCAGAATGGTTCCTATCCATTAGCCGACATCGAGAAAGAGATTGAAGCTCGACCATTGGCCGGCCCTTCGCTCTGGCTTCCATCCCGCTCTAGTCTCCCGTTCACAGACGATATTGTCACCAAAGAAGATAACAAAGCAACGGACGGCTCAGGAAAGGAAGACTCCGCGCAAGCGTGGGTGAAAATGTTAACGAGGAAACCACGCTTCGGCCGAGCACTCGAGGATCTTGCGTCGCCTGGATGAAACGGCAGAGCCTAGAGCAGCCGAAGTTGGCCAGAATAATCGTTTCCCTGGGCTGGGTTTTTCACTTCATTAAAACACGGAAGCGGAGCTCCAATTCCAGAGGTCAGTTTCTGGTCGTTGACGGTTGCGATAGAATCAAGACAATTAAGTGGATCACATCTTTCAAGTGGTGGGAGCGCACAGTGTCAACGGGGGCCCTGGACGCGGTTGCGAGAACCCGGACACCGACCCTTCCATTGATTCCATCGCAGGACAGAGTTCCCCACCGTGAGAGGTGGGCTTTGCAGAGACCGGGTCAGAATATTCGTCCCGATGATTGTCATCTAGGATTTTAGGACAATGTTTCTGCAGAAAGAGCATCGGAATAGAAGATGACACCAGTCGCTGGAGCTTCTGCATGAGCGAGTTTTCGGTTGCCCACTGGAAACCCTCACCGCGCGACGGCGAGGGGAGCCGCACGCCAACATGACTCCGGCCACGCGGACTTCGGAGACTCAATTGTGTTGTGGACGAAGCCCCAAGTGCTTTGAGGTGATTGCTCTTTGTTTGCAAATGAAGCAAACTTCGTGGTGTTTGATGAGGCCGTTGAGTTTCCGATCGCGTAAACCACTCAGTGGGAAGTTCCCGTTGGATTCGAGCGTTGCGCCGGCAGTTTGGAAACTAGACGTGATGAGACTCAGAATGGAGCTTCCTGAAGTTGTGATCCATCGCGAAGTTTCCAAGAGCCGAACTCGAGCCTGACCGACTCCGTTCCGAAAAGCTCACTCGCTTTGTACGTTGGTCGGATCATAGCGGCCCAGCTCGTGAGCGCTCACTGCTGATTGCTTTCGATCCGGATACGTTTTGCCGGAAGATTCCTCGGCTCGTACAATTGATAAACGCGCGCGCCGTCTATCCATCCTAATTACAGTCTGATTCCAGACCGCAAATCTCGTGAACTTTGCCTCTCGGGGCTCAATTTACGCCGGGGAGCACAACGATTCGATCGTTGCCGTCGGTAGTAAAAACACTTCTCCAGTTTACGGTACCGTCCGCTCACGACGGTGAGCCACTGCTGCCATACACGCGTTAATTTGCATCGCTCCCGATGTAAATCAGCGAGCAGCGTACCGAATCATCTCAGTCAGCTGACTAACCGGACAGTGCTTCTGGTTCCAGATGCATGTGTTCGTCTTCAGTGTGTTTTGTGCTGTGAGCTGTGTTTCGTCGTCCGTGACCCTCAAACAGAAAGCACCCAACGGAGGTTATCGTCTTGAAGCTCAGGAGAGTCGAAACGATGAGAGTGAACAATACGTAAGTGCCCTCCAGCCATTCCTAAGCTTGTGTTTCCTTTGGGATTTCAGGCTCGGTGGGTTCCTAACCGTGCTGAGTATGCCAAAAGAATAAGCTCGGCATGAGAAGTATGATATGAATCATATGTACACCTGTCCCTTGCTAGTCAACGGCTCTTGCTTCTACGCTCTCACGCGATTCCCCGATCCCCGTGCTTCCCGCTTCCATGGGACGCTCGAAGTCGAGTATGGAGCTTTACAACTGAAAAATGCGGATAAGTGCGCGGAAGCGAATAACGCTTACGATTCGGGCATAATGCGGGTTTTGTCCGTCGCTCGAGGCAAATGAACTGTGGCCTGAAACGCGGAGATCGTCCTTCCACGAAATTGTGGCATGAGCCTCCGTCAGAAGTTTCTGAGTTGAGATTTACGAAGGAATTTTCGGATCAGTGGCGCATTGCCCTCATATTCGTCTTTGATGCGGACAGTCATAACAGACCTCAGTCGCATACCCACAGTCCTTCCAAACCGCAACATCTTGCGTTCATGCAGACTTCATGCGACTGGGGTCTCCTAAGATCGATTTCTTTGAACGAGATGCCCGATTCCGCATCACAGTTCGTTCCCGGGGTGTTCACCGAACACTGAACGCCAACACGCCGGCCGCTGAGGGCGGACCAGGATCAGGCATTTGTGGCAGAGTTCACTCATCGAGCTCAGAACCCGACAGAAGCAATGCTCGCTCCGAGAAACTGGTCCTAAGGGAAGAGTTTCTTTCATGTCTCGGACGGTGACACCAACTCGCAATAATCTCACCGACCGGTTCGCCAGTTTGGTGTCCTTAGGGTTCCTCACCCGCGTGTAGACAAGAGCCCATGATAGCTTAGTGATTGCTGGTGCAACTTAGGAGACATTCGGACCAGTCACTTACTCCGCACGCAGCAGCCATAAAAAGTTGCAGAAGAGCGGAACCGACGGAGAATTGACCCTCATATGCAATCGACTCCGCCCGCCTATGCTTGTCAACTCGATTCGGTGTTGACTGGCAGTCTCTCGAATCCGCCGGGCTCAAAAAGACTGGTCGAATTCCCGTTGGGTGAGCAATGTAGTCCATTTGATTCGGCAGCCGTTCCATGAGCAGAGAGGTAGCTAATCGTGCATCTTCGCCACCTGAGCCTGGAAAACAATTCCGAAACTGGGCACACCGATTTTTCGCAGAATCGTTTTCAGCATGCTTTTGCAACGGTTCCGCTGCAGCTGTTCCGTTGAACGATCGTTGAGGAGAAAACGTACAGATTCCCGCCCGTTGCTAATGATCTCGAATTCTCGCCGGTCCTCACGAACCCCACGCAGGATCGCCGGCCA
This sequence comes from Phytoseiulus persimilis, assembly GCA_037576195.1. Classification (NCBI taxonomy): domain Eukaryota; kingdom Metazoa; phylum Arthropoda; class Arachnida; order Mesostigmata; family Phytoseiidae; genus Phytoseiulus; species Phytoseiulus persimilis. Next base: position 21,165,917 of record CM075101.1, read on the forward strand.
AGACGTAAAGGGAATACAGCTAGTACCTGCTTCACAAAGAAGATAATAACTGGGTTTATGCAGACGATCTTATCTGACCCGAATATCTCGATCGACACTGACTGAATTAAATAATGGAACGGAAGGTTTCTCACGATTCGTCGGAGTTTTCGTTCAGCATTCATCCCTAGCGAGAGCTTCTGGGACTCCTAACTGGATATTCGATCTAACATACATTTGGTAATGTACCCGTGGATGCCGAGCCTCATGAGTCAATGTCACCGCGGGCTTCCACGGAACAGCTCAGCGATTACGATAGGCTGCAGCCGATTGCATGCTCATAGTGAAATGAAACTCGAGCAATGCTTGGAAATATGGCATTTCCAAATTGACGTCTCATACTTCTTCAGATTCCCTCACTGGTAAAGACTACGCGCGGACAAACGTTATTGTGCGCACATGTTTTTCTTTGTTCCTTGGTTTATTCTGCAAAGAGTGATGACCACACATTCGCATTTGAGAATACGAATCGCATCAAGAGCCGTGAAAATCAGCCGTGAAACTCGAACCGGAACCCCTAGTGGATGACAGAGACATTTTCTCATCTCGAGAACTGTTACGAAACACGTTTTGAGAAAACGGCGTTCGACGATGAGGCAGCGAATGAGGTTGTCCATTGACTGAGACCGTTCGACATGCGGAGTGAAGAAGCAGCGAACGAATGACGAGCGCATCGAACTCATCTACAACAGAATCGGTCAAAGCGTCGAAGCCGCCTGATTCGGTCGGTTATCAGGCTTGGGGTCCAAACGAAAGCAAAGAATGACTTACAAAAGTGACACTTGAAGACGTCGCAACCCTTTCGCTTGTTTTGAGAAATTAACAATTCACTCCGGCGTGTAAGCGCCGTGGCTGTTGTGCTTGCAAGCGGTTGTTGTTAACGACATTTCCCAATTCATCCAGGCTGCGGTGCGGCTCGGCTTTGCTGCATGTAGCATCTTCAGGACAGGCGGCGCTATCTGACGTTGATTGACTAATCTTCGTTACCTTACTTGTTACCTCCTGATTTCAATTACGGGTATAGTCATGCTGATCACTCGAACGGTGCACGGTCAACAAGGTTTCTTCATTCATTGTTTGATCGATGTTCTCGATGAGCAAGAGCAGCGCCGCCAACAATCGAACACCGGAAGCCGCTGAAATTTCGATCCCAGAACCGACCTCACTTCAGGCGGAAGACCGCGGAGGCTGATTCGGGCCTCCGAACTTTACTTCGACTGCGGCGGTATTTCGGTGCCACAGAGTTGCGTAGTCTCCCAATCTCTTTGAACTCCAGCTTCGGATCATTTGGAGCAACTGAGTTGCAACTGCCCAAAAGAAACTGGAGCCTATCGGATCACGGGCATGGAGTCCTCGCGTCGACAATCAGTCACGAGAAATCGCTTCACGCTGTTTCGTTCACTCGGCCCGATGCGATGCTGCATCGTGGTTCTTCTCCGACTCTTCGCTGGAGATATCCCGCGGAAACGAATCTCTGTTTCCAACGAATATCCGATGTCTTGCTGACCGAAAGCCCCTATAGCTTTGTCAGGGGAGAGGTACCGCTCGGTGTCAGCCTTCGTTTTCGTGAGGGAAAAATAAATATCACCACGGAACATTGCACAGACGGACAAGCGGACACCCGGCTCTGTCAATCGATCGGACGACTAGCTGGCCGGTTGTCCAGCTGGCTGCCTATCCGTGTTTTGTTTTTCATCCGAGAAGCGGACACACGCACTTACACTTACAGATCCGCTGTAGGGGAAGAGATAGAGAGCGAGTCGGCTCGGATACAGGTGAATGCCTGAAAGCTGTTAGATGACAATCGTTGGACGGCACCGACACTCATCAAGTAGCTCGCTCAGTGGCTCATCTGCAGCACTGCTCGCCACAGTTTTGGGCGTTTTTTTTTTCTAGCACGGAAACGCTCTTTCGACCGCGTTGCTTTGTAACCACTGTGGCTTGATGTAGTACTTTCAGTCGAAGCGATGCTCGTGCCGAACGTCATCCTCATCGAATGGAATCAAAAGAGAATTTTCGATAGCTACCCACAATGGCGGGCCCCGCGCTGTTCACGTGCCGTACTGAAGTGGCATCAGCCTATTCATTTGGCTCTTCCTAAGCTCCTTTTCTACACGCTTCGTCCGCTGTCAACGACCGTGATTTCATGAACGGAAGCAATGAGCTAGATAAACAATCAAGGTTTGTGATTTCACGCGCCCGTTTCCTGTTCAGAGTCCTCCCGACATCTCGACTCCCTGCTGCGCTGAACCTCACGCGTGACTTCTGCCTGTTCGCCATGCATGAGAACGACGTGCCGGGCAGACACGAAATAGGAACACTCGGGGCCGGGTTGTGTCCATCGATCCCCTATATTCAACCGCTGCTAGAAATCGAGAAACGTTGTCATGGTTCGTCAACGGCTGCTCGTGGGGCTTTTGTTTCGTCGGTGCAACCTATAACGTGTTCATGAACCCTGCTATGCAGGTGTAAAATGCTACCCCAACAACAAAGCGAGCCCTCTGGTTGACATTAGGATATGAACGAACAATTAAACAGTTTAAGCTCGTTAATTACTTCGAGCACAATGAGCGAGAGCCGTCTCAACAACTTTCTTAAGGGACCGTTGCAGTGAGCGTTGACAATTTAGATTATCACGCCAGTTGACCTCACGTGTTTGACTCCGTTCGTAATTGATTTGGTCAACTTCCACGAGTACCGGGTGGCCCTATGCACTCCGCGATTTTCATCATCAATTAGCCAGATCATGGCAGTCGGTCAGCCCACGACTATCGCCATCGTCGTCTTCATTAACGGTCCGGGCTCGAGGAGGACGGGATGCTTGGGCCTGCGATTCCGGAGTCAAAGCTCTCGCATGCACAGAACCATGATAGATGGATCGAATAATGGACGGTTCGGGAAGGAGGGAAGGGGTCGCCGAGACCGATAGGAAGGAGTTCCGATGACCTGGGAAAGTTTCATCAAGGGATCTTCTCCCGACGGAGTTGTCTGCGATCTTTACGCACAATACGTGTCCCTTGGATCGGGGCGACAGCTTGAAGTGAGAAGGGCGATGGATCCCGCAAAAATTGAACGCATTTCATTTTTGTTCACCATTTGGCGAGCCGGACCAACGAAGCGTCAAAAGCCCACCCTTCTACTTCGAACGCGAAGCGACGTTTTTTTAGGATATTTCTCAAAATTGTCACCCCGCCATGCTTTATGATCATACCCGTTTTCCATCATTTAAGAAATAATGGTAACATCGTCATTATTTTTGCAAGAGCAACTTCCTCATGTGATAACGCTACGGCAGCTATGATCCGGTGTGGCCATATTGTGCTCAACGTTGGGCTCCCCCTAGGGTCTTGTGTCATATCGTTTTCCCGAATCCGAATCGTTTGTTACTCAGGCAAATACTATGGTGGAATCTTCTTTTTAGCTCTGCTTTCCCTCTGAACGTTCTCGGTGGGTAAACGGTCAATTTTCTTACCTGGATTTTATCGGCTGCTGCGAGGCTGGCTGGCTGGCGATGACGGGAGTGGTCAGAAGAAAAGAGTGTGACCCACTCAGGATAGAGGGATCCTTAGCTCAGGATGAGACCTACTGTGGTGTGATTCGCGTCACTGGTTCTCGAGAGTGCGCGAATAATTGTTTGTGGATAACTTGCTGTTGTTTTCTTCCTACGTTCGGAATCGGCGGACGCGCCGCACTGCTTCGATACCGAGCTGAGGAAGAAAGAGAGCTCTTCATTGTTTCGCTTCAATCCCCATCCTTTTCACCCAGATGGATCATTCCTCAATCGATGTTCTTTTGTGTATTCATCTGCCGCGGGCAGGTCATGATGATCTCGGACTCTAAGCTATTAGAGTGTGCTTAATGCGACATGAGAGATGTTGCGTATCGTGGTAAGGTCTGTCGGAATGGACCGCCGCTATATCTTAGCTCAGTTGTTACGCGATCATACGCACACGGACAGGCAATTGTTCAAAAAGATCGTTGACCGGTGGCAAAACGCTCGTAATAGTTTATGATTCGAATTTTTCGTTCCAGATCATCATCATATTTACGGCAACGAGTGCCATTGTCAGCATTTTAGCACATCGTAACTTCCACACTAGCAATCAAATAGGCTTGCGTGTTTCGTGGCTTTAAACCTGTCGAACCTTTTACGCCATCCGGAATTCTCATCCGGAATTTATTGCTTTTCGCTCCTTCAGAGTATTCTCAAGCATCCCGAAACCCTTAACAAGTATTCTGGAATCAGTTTCGTCAGAACATCCGAATACCGCTAGCTTCGTAGATTTTTTCCCTTCCACCATGTTCGCTCGGCATCTCTGACAAGCATGTGAAGCTGAAGCCGTTATAAAACATCTATGTCCCGTCTTGCAGCATGCTGATTCTTTCGATCTGACGCGGTATTGCTTGGTGGCGGTCTTTTTTTTTTATGAAAAATGTTTTACAGCAGAGCATCACTGCGGCGTTCTGAAAGTTTCCCCTTTGGTGAACCGCCAGCGGTATTTTTCATCTCCAGTTCAATGAATGAGTCTTATTCCATGGAATGAGGAAGATCTCTTCTGTTTCCAGATCCGAAAGAACAAAAAACTCGGATCGTTCTGCACCGAATATCGTCTTGAGCTCTTGACCTCTCTGGATGACTTCCATCTTCGGAGCAGACCCGTTTCTCGAGACGTCTTCCACCGTGAAATGTTTCAAATTTAGACATGCGCGGTTATTTGAGCTCCCAGAACCTTCCGAGCGACCTGGGAATTTCCGGCAGTGCTTGAAGACTCTGTTTGTGGCAAAGCTTCCATGTACCGGATGGGTTGACACTTCGGGCTGCAGGGCGTAGTAAAAACTCGAATCTCCGAAAAGTTTTGTGAAGTCGTTTTTTGTATTTTGGGAGCAGGTCTCGACACGGCTGGCGACTTTGAGAGGGGAAACAAGCTGGAGAGCCCGATTGGTAGTCACGGTGATGATCCCATTGATCGTTGTTTTGTGATGTTCGTTCGCTTGGTTTTCAGAGTCCGCATCCACCACCTCTGCGCACGTTGGAGCAGGACTCCACAGAAACTAGAATCAAGTCTCCGTTGAGTTACCAAGTACCCGATAACACGCCCTGGAGACCGATGGTGTCAGAAAGTACTTCAAGGATACACAAAACGTCGTTCGGCAAAGGTTTCAAGTACCACTCTTTCGCAGACCCCAAATCGGAATCAGGTGAGGAGAGGTACCAGGAGTGGGAGCATGGGAAGTCATAGTAGATAGCAGTCGGAGTGGTGGTACTGGTCGTTGTCGTAGTGGTGATACATTAGACGACAATAATGGAATCGAACAGAAACTACCAGGGAAAATTTTCTTTCGCTGCTGACTCCTCTCACTCGCCGACCCGTCAGCTCGACTGTCAATCCGCTCTCTCGCTCACTTGAACGGCATTGAAGAGCAACTGGCTCGATCGTTACAAACGGGGAAATGGCGTTCAACCTCGTAGATTGAGGTTCCTCCTTCTCAATCAGAGCAGCGACGGTTTCGGTCCGTCCCTCAACTAACGGACTGTGAGACAAACCAAGCAGCCAACCGTCGCTCTTCCATCTGCTCAAACCACATCGAACAATTGAAGCTGTTTCATGTGAAAAACCTGCTAGCTTTCTTAGGAACCGGCTTTTTTGTGTCCGCGCCCTCTGAAACATCTCGAGACATAACTGGTCCCATTGAGGACTTTCAGTGTTCCGCATCTGGACTCCGTAACGTCAGTGTTTTCATCCCATGGTGGGTTTTGCCTCCAATCTCAACGTTGAAAACGCTCATATCAAGATGCGGGCCGAACGCTCTGCTTCATCGCTCGCTACTAATCAGAGGGAACCTTTCAAGCGGAAGCAAGTAGAAGATTCTTCCCGACGTTTCGGCTCATGATCATCGAGCTTTCGTCATGCTTAAGAATGATATTTAAGCGTACAGCGAAAAACATTCGCCGGAATCAAGTGGCTCAGAAGCTGAACGATTTCGGTCAAATCAGTTGCCTGCCTACTCGATTCACTTCTCTCATGCTCACGGTTGAACAATGCTATGGAATTCACGTCGTCTCCAGGATCCGGAAAAATCGGAAAAAAACCGAGGGTTCAGGTGCGTCAGCGAAAAATGCGGAGCGAAGGGACACGCCCATCGCCACACGTACCGGCTATGAGACGATGAACAAAAAACCTAGCAAGACTTCTTCGATGAATTCTCTCTTTTGAAATTTTCATCTGCGGCACGGATATCAACATCGTTCGGACTGAAAAGAAGTGACTCTCGTCAAAATAGGCTCTGCGCAGTCGTTCATACGATTTCCGCGGAATCGACACCGTCGGTTCCCGCTGGAGATGTTCAATCGCTAACAGTCTCCGATCCCCCCCCCCCCCAATCTTTCCCAGATCTCAATTCAATCTCCACTGCGTGCTGACTTCCCGATACTCGGCGATTCCAGTGCTCAAAAAATTCGCCATCGATACTTCATTCGTCGCCCTTTTTGCAGAGCATGATCAGAATGACGCGGAGCCATCAGTGTATGGGAGCGACCAAGAGCATGCCCATCCACAGTTTATTTTCTCGAATTTCGGGGCCGGTCCCAACGGTCATCGTCATCATCACCATCATGACCCGCACCAGTACCGTGATCAACACCCTGAACAGCCTCAGAATCCCTATCAGCCCGATTCACGGCAGAAATCCTACTTTCGCAACAACCCTTTCACGGCTAAACCTGAGCACACCACAGAAACAAGAGCCCCAGAGTATCTGCAAACACAGACAGCTGAGAGCCAGCCCGAGCATCAGAATATCGGGTAAAAAATTGATTGCTCGAATATCAATCCAGCCCCCCTCGTGTTCCTCAACTTTTCAACCATCAACAATGGCCGACTCGGCATAGATTTGTTATTCAAATTACAATCGCCTTCCAGAGGTGTTCGATACGTTTATGTTCAGGACCCCTCTGGAAAGAGAGATGACGTAAGAGATCCGCAACGTCACTACGCATCCTATCAACGAGGCATGCCTCCCCAACACGAGCATCACGGTCAACAACAGACTAAGGTTCGCTGTCCGAATTCGGGGGAGCGCCCCATCAATTCGCTCTTGAATTATGCACTTGAAATGTGAAGTCACAGCGACTCGACGTGATGCATTCGAATTTCAGGAGGAAGAACCGTCGGATGACGTTCTGTTGTCCCATGTACCTCTACCAAAAGCAAAAATCGCTGTTCAGATGCATGATGACGCAGAACCGGCACCGGGTCCGCCAGAGAACCATAATTATCCTGACCAGCACACCGAGCAAGTAAACGCGGGCAACTCAGGACCAATGTATCAGATGGTCACTCAAGAAGACCACAATTCGGCCTCGAAGGTTAGTATCTTCCCGTGAGAGACTTCCTGCTGTCCTCTAGCAGACATTGCTGTGACACCATGTGAGTTGAGCGAGAGTCTCCCGGAGGAACAAGGCCGCACCGAGACGAGCTTCCGAGGGCGATTCAAGCCTTATTCAAGAATTAATCTCCCGTTTTCAGGAAAACTTGGCAGTTGATCGCGGCCAACAACTTGATTTCGAATTCCAACCGCATTTCACCAAACACGTACCTCAACGCCACGTCCATCCAGTTCCACCTCCAGCGAGGATCGCCGAGATCAGGACCACCGGTGCGCAGAGTCAAAGAGCTCCGCGACAGTTCACGATTAAGGCTAGCCCACTTCAAGTTCCCTCCCAACCGTTTGGGCAGCCTCGCCAACATCAGGTGACAACTCTAGAAGTTGAAACGAACATATCTATCGAAAGAACAGAACAAAACCAGTATCCGTATCGTGGTGGCCAGATTCAGGCGCTTGGGCGAAACCAATGATCTCAAACGAGATGGCCGAATTCCAGGAGCCGGCAAGAACCCTGGCATCACATTTCGGGCCGTCCCAGATATTCAGTCTCCCCCAACATTATGAGGTTCGATCGAATTTTCGTTTTTACAGCAAGTTTCTCGATCAAGACGCTGGTTCTGAGTTATTTCGGATGCATTAAAAAAAAAGACACGATGCAGGGTTTCCTTTGAAAAACACCGACTCTGATGGCATCCTAATACCGGTGGATCTGTCCGATCGTACTTGAATAAGAATCACCATTCCGAGAAGACATGGTTTCATATTAAGGCATGACGTTCTCTACAGGCTGTGCTCCCTACCCCGCCAGCATTGCGTACCACGTTCCAGAAAGCCAGTCTTCACCACGAGCCACATCCGAAGCCATTCTACATGCCCTTGATGTTCCCTTCAATCAGCAACGAACCCCGTGACCACCGAATCTTCCGTTTGCCTCAGACGAAGAGTTTCGCTCAAGCGACTTTTCCCTACTTGGCGAGTAGCGGCGGCAGCAACGCCAACGCTGGACTCGGGAGAATGCCTCTGACGAGAGACATCCAGGCCTACATCAGGAAGAAAAAAGCTGCAGCATGAGGAACTGGTCGTGCAAGAGTGATGTCGGTGCCCGCCTCTGATGTTGAGGCGGATGTGTGAACCAGGCCGCAAATCGGAGGGGAAGCGGCGTGGATGCTCGAGCCACAGCTCGCACTCTGAGAGGTGGGGGAATGCTCAGACGTTCGTAAGATCACGATGAGGATGCGCTCCCTCCGATTCTCTTTGCGCGCTGCCCGCGAAACTTGTGTTCCTTGTGTAAATAGTGCCAGAGAACTTTCCGATCCTCGCTCAGGAGTCTCGACGTCCCACCAGAATATGCCAGATATGTCCATGTTACATGTCTTAATAGCAGTGCACAGTCACGAACGGTGATGAGAGGATAGATCGGGTCTTGACATGTTAGAAACGCCTTCATCTGTTCCAATGTTCTTGAAAGTTCATTTTTATGTTGTTCATCGTGCCATGCGAATAACTGATGGGATCGGTATTCGAGTAAAATGTCACTATCTATTACCCGTCGAATTGTGATGATAAGTTCTATGGTTTGTTGCGATATAAATGAAGTTTGTTGATGTTCAGCCCCGATCCCTTGATCATGTCGGTCCGCCACAACCTAGTACTCAGATCAAGTTCCTGATTCCATGAATTATAGGATTTCGGAGAAAGGATGCGGACGATCCCTTCCAAAAGTCAGCAAATGATCCTTGAGATAACCGAGGGAAGCACTTTTATTCAAGTTTGAATGCCGATGAATGTTTTACTTCCAAGCGCCGTGACACGATTGTCGCTGCGAGCTCTCTGAGGTGGTTACAAATCTTATTGCTGAAGCTCGCGGTTATCAGATTCTACAGAGCTACCTAACTTGCAACACCTTTCTAAAAAGTTTCCAAAGTTACAAATGATTGATGATCCCTCGCATAATACCATCGCAAATCCCAGTTGTATATGAATCGTAGGCTCTATATTGGCAGTGATCAGCTGAGCGAAAAATATTTTCGAGTTCCCTGTGGAACATCCGTATAGCGCTCCCTCGACGAGCACCGCATAGAAGCCGGCAAGTACGGATCTGAGGTAGTTCTCACAACTGTAGGAGACATTATTGCCGCTTGCGAGACGCTCCATTCGAGAGCGTGGCCGGCCGCTGCAGGTGTTGATTCTTGCGAATATAGGTCTTGATGTAGAATGCCACAAACAGTGCGAACAGTATGAAGACATTCACTATGCCTGGAATCGAAGGATTGGATTGAATATTGTCATTGCCACCCTAACTCTGGTGTCCACTAGCCCCGTGAGGCATATGAATTCGAAACGCTCCGCCAGACGGTTTCTCGCGTGTTTCGTGGAGCGACTCTTTTTGCGTGAAAACTCACCATTGAGCAAAACGGCCGTTGGATATCCACAGCGGTCCTCTCTCGAATACACTACCAAGAACTGGGAGATCATGGCGACAAACTGAGCCATTTGCAGCTGAGTGAGGTACTTCTTCCACCAAAGATGCTTCTTCAGGTTCGGAAAAGTTGCCATCAGGAAGTATATGTACATGATTGTATGTATCGAAGCGTTGATCAAGCCTCCTAAAGCACCAATATTCGCCCAACCTGTTGGAATCAAAATGGAAAACAGACTAGCTACGGACTGACATAGCTTCCGGATAATCAGAATCGAATATATCAGGAATCGGGAAAGATCATCGAGGAATACGGATACCTTACCTTGACGCATGTATAGCCATCCGTTCAGACAGACACAAAGATGATGATATACATGGAGAAAGGTGACGTGAGATTGTTTCTTGGCGAGGACGAAGAAAACTGTGTCCAAATAATCCGTCAATCGAACATAGAGGTAGTAGTAGCCGATCCTATGCAGACGAAGACTGTCCACGTCCATACGAGTGTCGGGAGGCTCGCAAATTATGGAGAAATTCAGCTTATAAAACGCCAAATAGCTCATGCTGATTACGACGAATATATTTGCGAGGATCTGATATGTATTGAACACACGAATCCATGGTTTCACGTTGAGCGGCTTTCTATCCCGCATGAAACGAGGTCCTACATAGTAGATGAAGAGAAGGTAGACGACGGATATCGCGATTATATATCGTGGCGAATCCACGAACGGGTCACCAACAAATCGTGGATCCCTTGACTCCTCGTCAATTATGAGCGGCAGAAAATCCATGGCGCTCCTGAAGAAACGGAATTCCCAGTCTTCTCCTGAGCTCGTTACAATATCCACTTGAGAAGTGGTGGGTCCACGATCTCAAGTTCACTATGCTCACTTGGGCGAGAAAATCACGTGCTCCCAATAAATTGTCCACTTGAAGCACAGTCTTCGTGTGCGGGTCACCCGTTTCTCGGAACCGCGTCGTGGATTGCGATGAGGGTTCCGCGAACAGTGACATGGGTCAAGATGGATATCCCATACTTCCCGGCTGTGAACACCAGAACAGCGATGCTATGGGAGCATCGATTTAGAACGCTTCTCAGGTTTTCAGGAGGCAGCCATTTTCGACCTTTCGCTCCAAGTGCCGGATGCGAGCTGTGGGTGGCAACCGCGAGTTGTGAGAACGCGTTCCCCGTGTAAGCTTTTCGATCTACGCACCCGTTCAGGGCACAGACGAGTGATCAGAACGCTCAAACTTCCGCCTTGGAAAGCTCATCTTTCAAGGGCTTGTATCGGGTCGTACATTTCCTCTATCGGTCCCTCGGTTCGTCTGGCTCCTCTGGGGGAACTGTACAGATTAGTAACATGGGTACTCCACCGGCTCATTGGGCTCTCGCACGCTTTGTCCGAAGTGGTTGAAACCATTAGAGGAATAAGTTGGCACCGAATCCGACTCGACCGGACGTTCTGCATCACGATTCTAGGTGACCGATAGAGCCTAATACCCCTCCCGGGGAATGTTCTAGATTCAAGAATAGGATTGAAGGCTCCCGAATACGCCTTTCACTACAATAGTGGATGAATACCCGGAGTCCCGACAAAAATACCCGGAGTCCCGACGAAAATACCCGGAGTCCCGACAAAAATACTCGGAATCCTGACAAACATACCCAGAATCTCAAATACCCGGAATCCCGACAAAAATACCCAGAATCCCGACAACTCATCTCTCCTCAAACAGAGGCTTGATGGAAGTCAACGCGACTTGTATGCTCAGCGATGAGTCCGAAAGAGGACTTTGGAAGTTTTAGGAGCTAAGGCTTCGCAGGGAACGGCTTGAGATCGCGAAGTCGGTGAATTCTGGTGTACAGTTTGGGTTCACAAGCGCTGCGGAAACCTAAGATGGAACAGATGAATAAGGGGGGTTTCCAGGCCCAACCCAGATTCCTGAATCTGGATGCATGGATCTGGATACCTGCCTCAAAATGACTCGTTTTGCCGCATTATCTTCCTTCCGCATGGATCAGAGGAAGTCTAGGGTATTCTGAGAGATCCAAATGCGGCAAAACAAGTCACTGTGATGGAACGACATCAAATTATCCAAATATGCGTTCGGGAGTCGCTTGGTTCCTGAAACTTATTTGAAATGAGCACCGGATCGCACCTCTGCTAATCCCATCCGTGGTTTCTATATGTAGTTTCCTCTGGAACCTCAGCTTACCTTCTTACTCTCCTAAATCTCGACCAGATTCATCGCTAATCATAGAAGTCTCGTTGATTTTCATCAAGGCTCTATTCGAGGGGAGAGAAGGTGTCGGGATTTCGGGTATTCGAGATTCTGAGTATTTTTATCGAGATTCTTGGTATGAGGGGTTCCGGGTATCCAAGATTCCGAACCCAAACCCGACGGTGAAGTCTTAATTCCTCCCAGCAATTCAACTCGCCCGTCATCGTTCCAGAGTGTCATGAATCCTGAATCCTGACGCTGTATCTCCATATTCAGTTGAGCTCTGAGTCATTGATTAAACGATTGAGTTCGCACGCTTAGTTCGAGTTTGGGACTCATTTTTCTCCGAACTGAGCGAATTCAAAGTGTTCGGACTCGATCGAACTGGGTCGACGTTCTGGCGCTCAGAAAAACGAACCTGCATTCCCAGAGAAGAGTTCAAAACAGAAGAGAATGCGACCAACGTTTGATGATGGTTTTCCTTGAGTTTAATCTCAGGATATTTCCTTCCACCCTCAAACACTATTGGCAGATGTTGCGGAATTCTCGGGGAGAACCGAGTGGAGCCGACAGGTGTTCGGAGGCGCGACGCCGAAGCATGGTAGGGGACTCGTCAGGACAAGTAGTTGCATGTCGGCTCGAGGCACCGTCGATGTAAGTGAGGTCGATGAGAATATACGCGATATATGTTTCGTTGGAGTCTCCACGGAGAACTCCTAACGGTGGAACACCTGCTATCGGCCAGAGCCAAGCGTTTTGATCTGTCTTTATCCGTGGATCTGAATCCGATAGAAATCTGAGCGATAGAGGCTTCGCGGCGCCCCTGTCGTGGTGTGGCTAGCAGGGCGAGCTATGCACTCCACACCTCTGCAGCGCCCTCCAATGGCCCTGCTGTACATAGATTCTACTGTGCCCGCCAGCTGCTCAGAGCTAGGTCCGGCTCGCGGAGTTACCGTTTCAAGATTCCGAGGTCCGATGCACAGCCTTACCCGATTCGAGTTGTCTACAGCTCTTTCGTGCACAAGGCGAGCAAACTTGTGACTGGATACTGGATTTCGCATGAGAGTCGAGTTCGCCGATCCAGAAGAGATTTCTCGGAGGGCTCCTCTTCATGGTAAGCTGAATAAAATAATATCGTGGACGGTGCGCCTAGTCACCTCACTGATGGCCTTCCGCTCATTCCGGAACGCGAAATGATATGGGCTGATGTTACGGAAGGGAACTCGTTTTTGAGGAAACTGCTTGAGTGGCCTCTTTTCCGTCCCTCTATATCGAGAGAATCCAGAAGCTTCTATGCTCGAGCGACGACAACTGTTGCCGCGACTAATTGCTCTCATTCTCGATCACATCCGGCCGATCTTCGCCGGAACTAAACGAAGTCGAAGGGTGGAGATGACGCTCGCCGGCGCCCATACCTAGCAATGCATGTCTACGAGCACGAAATTTCATGATAGTCAAAAGCCTCCCGCAGGATAATTTGCTAGTCGAGTATCGCAGAAAATTTATTTCTTTATTCTTCAACTCGTCATCATCGGTACTCGGACGCCCAGTACAAAACGGTGAAATATTTCCGCTCCTCAACCTCAATCGCACCTCGCGTTCTCTCTCTCCGAATCTAACCGTTTGAAAGGCTCTGCGACGTCCGTGAAAGGGTGATCGGCTAACGGCGCACATTGGTTCGAGGGTGATGTCTTTGTACTTTTATTTTTCAATCACTTCTCGGAGATGTTCGGATCCCCCCTGCTGAGCTCCACAATGACAAATGAAGCGAGCCCGAGTGACGAACATTCAGAAACTTGTGACCCTGGGCGTCACATCATTGATTCGGAAACTGGGACCTCAGGTGGTTGAATTTCTCCCTGATCCTCCCGTCTTGGAATCTGATCACTTTTTCGAAACTGAAATGAAGGGATTCTTCGCGGAACCGGTCTTCGTCAATCGGCTCCTTCTGCTGCCTGTATTGTATACGACCCGACCGAGCGCTCGCGGGGCCGAATGACTTCCTTCTGAGATCTTCGTGTGAACCAGATAATAATTCCGTTCGTCCTGCAGGGGAAAGTTTTGATTGATCAGTAAGCAGCTTCTCATAGCAAACTCCCCTCGCATGGTTCTTCTCGCGAGTCCGAGTTCAAATCAATCCGGAATTGAACAGAGGAAGGTCTAACCATGAGCTGGACAGCGTAGTCCATGGTCGCTGCAGCATTCTTCCGCTTTCGGGGGCGCCGTTGGAGGAATGAGAAACGTATCGTAGTCCTCAGCACTTCGATCAACATTATAGAAGAAAGTCCAATTATCAGAATCATAAAGTGGCCCTTAACGTTCTCGACCATGAGGGGCGATGCACTAGCTCCCTCCTTGGTTTGCGTCTTGTTCCCGTATAAAGCTCGCTGCAAGTAGAGAGCCACTAGACCAAAGTCGACCATGGCTCGTACTCTTGAAACAAGATCGATGGTTGTAAACAGAGTCACTCCCAAATGAGGAATGCTGAATCGCGCATGTTCCTCTCCTGAACTCACGCGGCACTGTATTTCTCCACGATGTAACACTTCTTCTGGAGCGCGTACGACGACGGGCTAGTGAGGAAGGAATCTTGCGACGTGACCGCCTCGGATATATCCAGATTTTCCATCGCCTTCCTCAAGTAATTCGCCATGTCCACGAAGCAGAAATCGCTCTCATGTTTCCTGCCGCAGAAATCGTTTGCATTTATGGGAACGGAGGAACAAAGTACGGATCGTAGGGTGACAGCGGTCGCAGACCGGGACTCGCGGGTCCGAGTCCACGAGTTTAGCCGAACGCGCAAAATCTTGCATTTGGAGCCAGATTCAAGTCTCGTTATTCTTGCGAATTACGATTTGGGTCGTTACTGGCTCAGAATCCGATATTTCGGAGCCAGAGCCTTCCCAGCGATTTTGTGCTCTAATCTGGATAACTCGTGGACTCTGATTCGGACTCGCGGATTCCTGCGACCCCCACTTACAGGGCAAATCGCTACCAATGAGCGCCTCGCCTGAAGCTACGCACCTCGTGACGACCTCGAGCCGATCTTTCGCTATCAATGAGGGATCCTCCGCCACTCGTTTGGCCAACGCGGCCAACCCTGGTTGTCCGTTGTGTTCCTGAATATGAAATATTCAAGCTGGTATTGCCAGAAGCCATCATTGTTTTTCCCAGATTCGCCCATGCTCGCGAATCAAAGTGGGAGAAACCCCTCTTTATGGATATTCGCGTGTTCATCCTGAGTGTTTCTGTCGCTTCATGCACTCTACAGGGGCTCGATGCGCCTTGGCGCAGCAGTTCCTCGCCCAACGGCCGGCGGTGCGCCGATACTCGTCACAGCCATTGTCACTTGCTCATCCCGTGAGGTTCCGGCACTTCTCTTCTCTCAAAAACGACTGTTCGCGATGAGGGACATGACAAATGCTATTTCAGCGAAACGGCAACAGTCGTTAGTCTTGACGGCCTAGTCACAGCAGCGAAAAAGTGGCCTTACAGTGATGCATTGGAGCATGACGGAGTCGACGAGAGCGGAGCATCGGATTCGGTTCTGAATCGCTGCCCTGCCCAAATCCGCTATGTTATCGATTCCTGCCATGAAGTCATCGTTGTCATGGAATGAGTGCGACGAAAAAGAAACGCAGCTTCTGTTAGCGAGACGGGCTACCGTATATTTCATGATCTGGAGAGGGATTTTGTCGATCCAACATCTCTGCCTGCCGCTTAATTCTTGGATATCGAATGGAGCTCGATTCACGTAGAATCCAGAGCAGAGAGAATTATTCCACATCAAAGTATTCGAGGACACTGGGCTACACGAGAATGTTGGATCACAACTATCTGGACGAACTTTGAGGAGCACTTCCAGTCGACAACTATGAAGAAACGATACCTTCCTGATAGACCGGCAAGGACATCATTGATGTGAAGGCCGAACAGTAGATGGTGGTGATTACTATCGTGTAAATCCACATAATTATCAGGAACAACCTATAGTTGAGTTGGGTCGGGTGATAGAAGTTCTCCCCCGCTGCAATGAATAGGATCTCATTCCACGAAGATATAGTCCTCCCCCTGAACTGAATACAAGTGAATAGATGGGCGCCGGAAAATGTTCGGAAGTTTCAAGCGGCATCCGGCAGGGAACGGCATCGGAACACCACCGCAATTTCAGGTCGATTTTCTCGGTCCTCGAAGCACTGATATGCGAAGCCCGAGTTGTCGAATCACTCCGTGAGCTGAGAGTGTGAGTACCATCGAATGCGGGAATTCGGATAGTTCGGACAGGTCTTGTTTACAACGGCGAATGCGGCTCAAGGCTAGGTAAGCTCTCTCTAGCTTCCGAAGCCCGGCGATCAGCGATCTTTCCCGGGTGGAAAATTGGGGAGCGAAGCTATGGCGAAGCGGAAGTCGCCTAGCTCTCTCGCTCCATCCCCCGCGAATCCGAGTTATCGTGTAGAGTTTCGGGAAAAATATACTTCACATTTCCCTTCGAAGCCCGCGAGGAGTGTCTCGCAAAACGCCGCCTTCCCTGATATTCTCTGTGCGTCCAGAGTGTACAGTGAGTTGAAGAGCGTTCGAACACTCACGTTGTCTCAGAATCATACCAACAACCATCGACCAGTCCGGCCAAGCAGTCGGAAATGAAAATTTTCTCGAATCGTTGGCCATTCTTGAAGTTCGGAAGAGACGGAGGGTGATGACGCAGGCGGCCGCGCTTGAGCAAACGATGATCCAAGTCTACGGAACAAATTTGTTGTTTCATACGGTCTCCACCTGATCGTCTCCGAGCGTATTCGACTCACCAATGTATCGAAAGGCCACCATAAGGCTTGATACCCTGGTAACAGAGAAGGTCTTTTGGTCATGAAGGAAACCACTTCAACAGTGTATGGTGCCGTGAACTGCACAGCTTTCGAACGGTTATAGTTCATGCTCATTTCCCCGTAGGCAATGTCTGCACTCTGGAAGGAAGAATGGAGATGGAATGCAGTGAGTGAGCATCCGATTGCCGAAGAACACAAGGGTCCTGAGCTACCCAGACATTCTCTATCAGTCGTGCCGCCGGTGTATCCGGCGAGGCAGCTCTCCCGCGACCCTCCCGTTAAGCAGAGATTTTCGGTTTCTGAGAGTCACATTCGAATGCTACTTCAGCTCGCCTCATCCAGGAAGGCCCTGAATTCCTAAATCAGGAACTATAATCTGCGGGTCGGAAGCCGCGTAAAGACGGGTTCCTAGCAGAAAAGTAATCTGATGTTCGGGGAACGTTCTCTACGAGGCGCATTCTTCATGACGAAGCGCCGCGAGAACCGTTACAGCAATCCAGATGTTTCGGTCAGTATGCTGCCACCGAGATGGCCGCCGCTCGATCAAGGTCAAGAACCCAATCATGTATCGCATGCAGTAACAAAACTCTGGGCAGCATGGGAGAGTCGAAAACGTCGTTCCAGCGATAAGCATCTGTGTTCCATTCGGCGGAAAGTGCACCGATGTGGCTGAAGAGCCCCACCCAATAATCATATACAACGCGCGAGGTCAGCATCACGGAGATCAGACTCTCCATGTACCGACTTCAAAATACAGCAGATGGCGAACTTATCGTTTACCTTGTTATAAACCATCCCAATCACTCCGTTCCAATAAGAGGATGAGCCGTGATCTTCGATTTTCCCGTAGGAGAACTCTTCCATGCGGCGGAACTCCAAGCTGCGGGAAAATCGGGTTTGAGTTTCCAATGCAATATTTTCCGCGTTTCGAACTCTGGAATCGTTCACCTCCGCACATTCTGAATTCTGAACTTCCCATTTTGATAGAGATGCCGGGATCGATTGGACTTCTGCAGAAATTTCACCCAAAGAAGGGGAATACCCGGAGCCTTGGAGTCGCTAAGTATTCCCATAGCTATGCCTCGGCCTCGACTCCGGATCAGACTCCGGGGAATCTTACCTGACATTGAGGAACTTTTCGAAGTAGTCAGCCATATAAGCCTCAGTGCCATGGACAGGCTCCCAACGATGAAGTTCTCCGTTGAATTCTGGCGCGAAATGCACCATGTTCTGTAGGGCGCAGGGAATATGGGATCTTTATGGGGAAAAACTGCCACGAGGAATGACTTGAGGTGTTTTCAAATAGCCGTGGCCGAGGAACCGAGCGTTGCTCAGCTCGCGAGAAATCCAAGCACTCAGATCAATGAGACCCACTCACGTGGACGAACAGAGCGATCATATTGCGGCCTTCATATCCAGTGAGATATTCAAAAGCCGGAGAGTTTGAGTTTGGTCGAATCAATCCGCAGTGCACGCACACGGTTTCAAACTCTCGATTCAAGGAAACGGTGACGTCAATGTTCTGCTTGATGTAGCCGTTCAGGTTGGTGACCTTGACATCAGCAAAACGTGAGCGGTTAGCAATAACGTTCCACCCGCACATCAGATTTCGTTTCCCGAGGAACGAGCTCCGATGTTCAACGGAGTCACCTACCATAAGGCTTGAGTTCAAGTGGTTTTCTGGTGAGCCCACTTGTGCGATGCTTTGCACGAACAGACTTTGACAGCAAGAAGCATTCAAGGGGAATCGGAACGTTGCACTCCCGATCGATATCGCTTCTGGATACCAGACGCCGCACAAAAGATTGACGCTTACCTGGAGTGCGCTCTGCAATCAGAGGAACCACGTAAACGAATAGACACCGCCCAATTCAACTTTGTCCAAAATGTCAGCATCCACGGGAGGGAGAACTCCTCTGCGAAACATTGGTGACATTCGCGTTGAGTAACATTCCACGTGAGGAAGCCGATCCAATTATACTGATTCGCTTACGTAATAGAATAGAAATCTCGAGTACAATGAATAGTCTACGTTGAATAATAGCACTTTGAAATCACGGGGCGCGCTGAGTCTCCAGAAGTATCCTTCAACTCTAGTCTGTGGTGGTCGTTTCAATTCGAGGGTCGCTAGCGGAAAATTCATCTCTTTCAAAACACCTGGAAGATGTCACCGAATCATTTCCAGTTCTTTGGCTCGCGCTCAATCATCGAAGCACAGTCCGAGACGGATAAGAAAATCTCGATTTCTCAGCGTTCATACATCAATGGCTGGAATAAAGAAATTCAAACTGGACGGTGTCAGCCGTCCACAGCTGCCCTTCCGGACTCCTGGAGTGAGTTTTCATGCCGTGCAGTTCGGGCAAACTCACATATTTACCTGTTGGTAGCCGTCCATCGTCGATGAAAACCAATATGTTGACGAGAGACGCATCGCTCGTGAAGTCGGCGAGGAAGCTCGCTAGACTCCTGTAATCAACTGGAGTGGGGGTTTCCACAGCCCAGGTTGAGGCTCCTGAAGAGGGCAAGTAACTCATTGATTTCGCCGAACACATATTCTGAGTTTAGCTCCATCGACTCCGGCGACAGCAAAACACAAACGCCGAGACTCTCTTGCCGAACCCCTCCTTTGCGCAAAGGACACCAGAACAGTGACTGAGCGAAGAACTTCATGCGCGCGGCAAGGAGTCCTGGACGAATTACCTAAGTAAGCCATCAAGAATGACCGAACTGGCGACATGAGGGCGAACACTCAGGCGTGTGGACCGGGTCTCAGCTGGAGGGGTGCTGAAAACTCAAGGGTGTCTTGTTACGGTCACTTATTCATGGCTGGTGAATCGATGCTGAACGCTCGATCCCGTCGTGATTTACACGCGAAGTGTCGTGAGGTGTTTTCGGGAGTGGCTACAGTCCCTTAAAAAATCCGTGGTCGACTGCGTTGGTTAGCATCGGCAGGCTCGTCGTTCTCGCTCATCGTTCGCTTCACGATTGGCTCTCCAATGACCGATGACACCACCGGTTATTTACGACCGTCGACACCGAGCGTCTGGAATACACTACGACGAAGATTGCGACTGCAGCATCTAGGGAACTCGCCGCTGACCTCTCCGTTTACTTTCATCGAATCTCGTGTCCAAAAGCAGCACTCCGCTGTCAGTGTCGCTGTCCTTCCTCGCGGTGCACATCTTCGGAATCTTTGATTGAATTGTTTCTGATGGAACCAGCCGACAGAAAATCCGAATCCTGCGGATGAAGGCCGATGCCCACACGCTTCCACGACGTGAGTCTGCGCTCATCGTAAAGGTCTTATGATTTCGCGCCATTCTTCAGAACTTGGAGCGTCGACGTTGAGAGTGAACTCTGGAATCGTAAATATCGGAGAATTCTCCCGATGCGCCTTTGAAGTTGCACAAGGGCTGGAGTGTGCGGAGATGGAGATTTGTGTTCATTTGTCATGGCTCAGTTCAGGAATCAGTGGCTCGTTGTTCGGTTGCGTTGCTGTCCTTCCCGCAGATCATGTTTGCGTTGCGTGCCATATTTTCTGAGCACTTCCTTCCTGAAGCCGCATTCAACGTGTTCCTGAGTTCCATGACCTTCTCAACTTTACGCTCTCATACGTTGGATAACATTTCTTTTTTCTCCTAGACACAGATAACAGGTACATCCAACATTTATTCCACTGGTATCCTCAAAACTTCCTAGCACGGTCGGAACTTTTCTGCTCTCGCCTGATGATGCTTCAACACTAAGGAAGACTCAGACACGGTTGTTCATTCGATGGTTGACAAGATCGAGATGACGATCATTTTGGGCAATACAGTGTTCTTAGGACTTCCGGTTGGAACCTCGCCCCCTGAATTAACGTGCTACCTCTGCTTAATCTCCGGAACGTTCGGGTTTCAAAAATGAACTGTTCAACGCGTTTCAAGGACTGCATTCCTCATTTGCTGTGAGGGCCGCTGGTATCCGTCAGGCCCATGACTGTGAATGGCACATCGTTTTCTCTCAGACATTGTTGGCACCGAATCTGTTGAGAAGCAAATACACTCTGTTCCTGAGTAGGAGTCCCTGCTCGCAAGCGGATCATTCTAGAAGACCCTCAATCAGGGCGTCCCTTCCGCTCATACAGAAACGTTTCGTCGGCCACCAGTTAGGGAGAGAGAGAGACACAACTAACTGGAGTTATGGTTGTCGATCTTGGTCCGAAAGTCGCAGCAAATCTGTTCCGCGATGGCCGACGATGCTTTTCCGAGAAGAAAGTATGCCAGAAACTTCTTCTTCGGAACCGAGATGGGGAGCTGATCCTTTTTCTTCGGTCTACTCCCCTTTGAATTTCAGGTCTCAAAAGTGAGGGTGAAAACGCAGTCCCGATAACGACTCCATTCCAATAACCTGTTCTCGAAAGACCCTCCTTTCCACATTCGCGTGACTGTTGATCTATTAGCTTTTCTCCTCTCTTGTAGCGCCTTTGACAACACTGAACCACAGCTAGCCAAATGAGGTCTGCGTGTTCGCAAACCGACCGAGAGTGAACCAACATTTACATTTGCAACAGAGCACACAGAGACCGTTCTCGAAAGAGCTGCGGTGGCTGTTTTCCGGCTGAAATCTTGAACTGAGATTGTTGGTTTTCGTTCTTCTCAGCTTGTGAAAGTGTCGTGACTGCTGACAGCGGGAGGTCTTCACAGCTCTTTGATGCGAATACGCTTCCGGCAATGGAGCCAGGCTTCACTCGCCTGATTGTTAGCGTTGAAAAACGACTTCTGAGTGATCACTGTCGAGTTTGCGGGAATTCGGCAGTTCCGTCGATTTAAAACTGTCGATCATCTTGTGATCTGATGGGACGCATCGACCAAGTCTTCCGCTCCTGAGCCACCCCGCCTGGCAGCGCACGCGATGTTATCGAGGCTCCGTGCGGGAGGAATGTGTGCAATCAATTAAGGCCGACCGTCAAAACGAACACGCCGCCCTGGAGGCGTTCTTTTCTCAGAGAGCACAATGCCAGCAAATGTAAATGTGATGAAACAGTGGCCACAATCGTTCTTTGCGATGAAAAGCTTCCGTTTGCTCGTTTTCCTCGCGTGCTTCACGATCTGCCGGAGTCGTTACCCTGAGTTGACGCCACCTCGGGTGAAGGTCCACCGATTGGGGACTGTCTTGGGAACTCACGAAACGCTGTGGTATAACAATCGCACCGTGGAGGTTTTTCGAGGGGTACCGTACGCTGAGCCCCCGGTCGGCGCGCGACGCTTCAGGGCGACGAGACTCGTTGGAATATTTCCTGATCGTTCCTTGAACGCGAGCGAATACTCTCCCGCTTGCATTCAAGTCTACTCCAACGTCACTCAAAGCGAAGACTGTCTCTACCTGAATATCTGGAGACCTATAGTGAGGCGTGGCAAACTTCCAGTCATTGTGATGATTTACGGAGGAGCCTTCATTGTAGGTCACTCACAAAGCCCCAACTACAGCGGCCTCCCGCTCTCAGCCCTCCACGATGTGATTGTGGTGAATTTCAACTACAGACTAGGAGCTTTCGGCTTCTCCGATATGTCGGAGATCATCAACATACAAGGCAATCAGGGTTTCCTCGATCAAAGACTGGCAATTATGTGGGTCAAGAAATACATCGCCGACTTTGATGGAGACCAGAACTGTATAACCGTCATGGGCTGCAGTGCCGGCGCGATAGGTGTCTCCTACCACCTACGATCGCCGCGGAGCCACGACCTTTTCTCGGTGCGTTCTCCCGTAATTTAGACCTCTGCTTGATTCGACAACTGAAATATCCCAAGTACCTCACATTGAAGCATCCTGGGGCGTTACATCCTCGAATCGAGATCCAATGTTGTGTTGTATACATTCGGGCGGGAACTACTGCGTTCATCCGGCGGCTCTGATCTCAGCCGAAATCATGAGGATGGAACTTTCATTGCAGAAAGCCGTGATGGACGCGGGCGTACTTTCCACGAGCCGTTTGGAAACAGTTCGGAGCTCTCTGCGACGGATGATCCGCTTAGCAGTGAAGGTCGGTTGTAACTCGACCACCCCGAGGTTGTTGCTCCGCTGCCTCCGGAAAGTTCCAGCGGCTCTGATCAAAGATGCATCCACTAGCGTCATGGATTCCCCGCTGTTGAGTTTTCGGCCTACGAAGTTCTCCGAAGACCTGCTAGATGAGATCCCAAGCAACGTTTCCGTCTTTCTTGGTCATTCGGGCAACGAAGGCCTCACCCTCGTTTCGAACGGTTTCGGAATCAACGATCCCTTGCCCGGATTCCGCGACAACACCGAGGCCATTGAGTGGTGCAAAGTACTCCTGCTGTCCGGAATGCGGGACCACGAGCGCAAGATTCACAGCAAGTGGCCTGCCCTCGCGAAGACTCTGGAGAAACTATACTTCATGGGTTCCAGGAACCACAGCCTCGTTGAACGCGCTGCCACATTCATAGGTGACCTATATTTCCACTGCCCCATGTTGAGCTTTTACAAGACACTATCGAACTCTACCTTCTACGTTTTCGAGAGAGCACTCAAGAAAAACGTTGAGTGGGATGTCAATCCCGAGGTATACAAATCGTTCCATATGACAGCTCATATGCACTTTGTTGGGTCCCAACTACTCACGTTGGAAGATGAGATCGATCCCGACGACCTGGCTTTCACCCTGAAATCAATGAAATGGATGGCCACTTTTGCGGCAACTTCCGAGGTGTCCGGATTTCCGAAAACCTCATATCCAGCTGTCATTGAAATAGGTAGGGAAATTCGTCGACTGAGAAAGCACAAAGCTTCCGATAGATGCGACAAGTTGGAGAAATTTTTCATGAGACACAGTTTCGATGTTGTCGAATAAACCTCACGAGCGGGTGTCGCTTCGCCGCCCGAGATCAGAGCGGTACCGATCCCCGTATTCATCAACAGTTTCGGATCTCACATCCTCTCGAAGTTCGTTCCGTTCTCCCGCGACGAAAAATTAGCTTTTCCGGATCGTTCGATGCCCCCAGGCTCATAAGAGTATTCCAAATGCAACTACAGGGTGGCTTTTTTTAGTCGGGAATTTTCGAGCCCGATCTTGTTTTGGCTATAACTTCGTCAATTTTTGGAACTTTTCCAAAAATCAAACAGTGATCGATAGAGGATATCGAGGCGGTCATTTTGATTTAAAATTCAGGAGGACCCGGTCAGGAGATAGTTTTGAAAATGACCCTTCCTTTTTTTTCGAGGTCTTCCTAAAAGTCATCGTAAAAACGTCAATATTTATCGGATCGGACTCGTAGGGGTAGCATTCGACGCGCAAAAGGAAGCCCGTCATTCGCCGGAAAACCGAGCGAAGTTTTCTCATTTCCCCGAAGAATGGCAAGCGATCGTATCAACCCCTTTTTCAAGGCCTTGCCCATTGGCTAATTTCGTTTTCCTCGCTTTTCCCCGCATTTCTTCTCGTAACTTCTCAACGAGGCAGAATCGGAGGTATCTCCCCCGGTTAAAATTACTCAGAAATGGGTGAATCATGCGAACATTGAGCTGCGAGGTCGATCCGATGATTTTTGATTTTCACCGGAAATCACCCATGCTCAGGATTCCGCCCTCGGTTGCCAAAATCACCCTCGACACCAAAGGAATTCTCGATACGATCGGTTGCCATTTTTCGGAGAAACGAGATAACTTCAATCGGTTTTCTGGCGAATGACCGGCTTCCTTTTGCGCGTCGGATGCGACCCGCACGAGTCCGATTCGATAAATATTGGCGTTTTTACGATAACTTTTAAGAAGACCTCGAAAAAGAAAAAGGGTCATTTTCAAAACCATCTCCTAACCGGGACCTGAATTTTGGATCAAAATGACCGCCTTGATATCCTCTATCGATCACTCTTTGATTTTTGAAAAAGTTCCAAAAATTGACGAAGTTATGGCCAAAACAAGATCGGGCTCGAAAATTCCCGACTAAAAAAAGCCACCCTGTATGTATGTTGTGTTCCTGAGGCTGAAGAAGTTGAAGACCGCGCGTTCCGAGCGGGCGCATCCGCCGCTCGTCCGAGGTGTCACGACGGAAGGAAGGTATTTGCAGAAGAATCGTTAGAAGCTAGGCATCGAAAAATGATCACAAAGATAAGATAGCCCGCATCTCGAGGGAGAATGAGTCAGAAAGTTATTATCGCATCGTCGCAAACTCCGTTGTGCCGGTCGAGCCCTCCGTGGGTCGGCGCCACAGAGAAAGAAGAAGCCTCGTGCATGATTCTCGAATAGGTGGCCCTAGGGGAAGTTTTCTTGCGAACGAGACCGAAAGCTCCGAGAGCGGCGCAGCAGTCCCCTCGGAGTAGTTTCTGATAAATGAAGGGCTTAGCTGAAACTGGAAAGAGAACTTGTTGCGTCGTGCCCTGGAAATTAATTCGAACCCGGAGAGCGTTGCGGCAAGGGTGATTCCTTCTCTCTGAACAAAACTTTCCAACCAGGGAATGTCTCGCGGAATTACGATTGGATAGTTTAGAGAGAAAATGAGAAACAGGTCCGTGCTCCCACGTGGCAGTTTCTAGTGACAGACAGGAGTGGGAGCGCGAGCGACGGAACGTCATGCTCGTTCCGTATGCATGGACGCCCTGCCGACCGCCTGCATTCGTTCGTTGCGTTAACAGGAGCAGCCATACGAGGTTTGCTCCTCCAGGTGTACCTCCGAATGTCCGATGTCGAATCCTCATCAGATTAACCGGGAAAGTGAGTCTTCGGATCAGTCATCAGTCGCGTGATGAATGATGGAATTGAATCAATGCGTCGAAAGTCCTCCAGACCCAACGAACTCCATGAGCTGATAACGAGTGAGCAACGCGAGACCGACCGCGAGATCTAGAAAGAGTCCAGAGATTCTTCCATATCACGCTCGGAACCTCGTTCTGCTACTCTTCCAGCTGAGGCTCTCGCTGCGCGCTCCTGCTGAGTTCTCGCAGAACACGACAGGTAGCGTGATGTTGTCGAACGAAGGGTGTCGGAGACGGAACAGTTTTCACTCCAGCCCTCCCCTTAATCGTTTCAGGGTAGGTTCTCGAACATCGAAACTGGTTACATCCCCTGAACGCCGAACGTCGGATGTGAAGCTGTTCCAGGAGAGGGCGTGCTTCCGAAACGATCGTCCTCCATAGTTTCACGAGGTTCCGCCCAGGGACGGCGCTGCGATCCGACGGAACGGCCGGCACTGACAGGAGGAAATATTCCGTTCACCTCTTGATGACTTCGACGTCGTTTACAACCGCGATTCTTTTTATGCAACACAAAAATGATCTCCTTCCTTCGACCGGGGTCTGCATGTCATGCCGCGCTATTCCCCCGGGGAAGGTATCTAATGGAATTAGGACGCGGTTTGGCACCGACACACGATAAGAAGGAGACTCCGCGTTTCCTCAAGCTCCCGGATCAGTCCGGACATTCGCCGTTGCGCCCCCGCTGAACGCGATTCCGATCCGAACCGATCCACCGTTCACGCTCGACCAGTGATAACGTCCTCTCGTCGGTCAGAGATCATTTTCTGTGGTGAATCAGATGCATCTCACTCTTGAAAACCTGGAGCACTTTTCGATGGGCACGGGGAAGAGGTACTATTCCGTCACAAAGTTCAAAGAGCTATCTTAAGCTCCTGCTCACTTATAAATGAACGTTGCGAAAATTGCCTCAACTTCTAATGTCTTTCCGCCGCGAAGGCTCTCATTCATCTGTTCCGAGACTTCCCTCCAGCCGAGTTCTCACCAACTGCGTGATCGATCCTTGGAATTCTTGCGGAGGCAGAAGCCGCTGTTCTGGACAACGGGATCCACTGGGGACAACGTTTTGCAGCCATGCATGACATTCAGTAGCATCAGAGGCTGTCTGAGAAGCGGAGCTGGAAAAGTATCCATGCTTTGTTCTCCGTCAGGCACAGAGGCAGACCACCGCGCGAATGTGACTTTTGTTAGCTCGTAGAAGCATCGCTTAGACTGCAGCAATGCTTTGTCGTGGTCACGTAGACCAATTTGGGAATTGCTCTGACCGGATAACCCTGGAACACTTCGCACAACGATGCTCCAGCTGTTGGAACCGGACGCAGCATTTCTGCGCGCACCCGGGAGAAACTCAATATCGTTCGGAGAGTATTCAAGAATATGAGCGAATGGCCGCGCACTGTGTATTCGGAACGTGTTAGCAACGACTTTCTCAAGGGTTTCCGTGCAGGCTTCTACTGCCATGGTCAGTCAAGCATCTGTAGAGTTATATGAGCCAGAAACACTTGTGTGACGAGTTCACCCTTGTCGGAACAGGGCCGCTCCGCAGAAGGGAACACTGTTGCCTCGCTCGGGGGCGGTGGTTTCTAGGGCGAGGGGAGGAGGGGCGGGGGCATTATGGGTGTACATGGCACACTTTCTGGTCGCGACGGATTGGCCCGAACGGTCTATAGATACTTACGTACGAGCTCACTTACTCACGCGAGCCGCTGCTTGCCCGTTTGGGTTCTGTGCGCACACTAACTCACAGGAGTTCATGGCCCATAAAGCCACCATTATTCAGGATTTAATGGTAGGCCAGCTGAAGACGCCCAAAGTTCTCAGGCAGAGAACAACCCGAGATTCAGAGGCCATTAGACTTTGGTGCTTTAATTGTCCCCCTGTTGGTAGTCTAGACCTTGAGCGATTGCACGTTTTTAGAATTCTCGCGCCTGTTATTAGGCCGCACGATTGTTTCGAATTCAAAGCGATACGAGTTCCGCCGCCATGTGGCCAGCGATAATTGTCCAAACGATGACCAACCCTTATCTGGACCTTGCCACTGACCCGAGGGTGTGTCTCAAGATTGAGATGCACTTCGAAGAACTGCTGACTTCCGGTCGCGTAATTATTTGATCGCCGCCGGAGTCCTCTCCCTGGTAGTCGAGCATGAAAGATTCACATTTTGCGCCTTACATGCCTGCGCCCAATGAGAAGTCTCAATGCCGTTGGGATGGGATCTACCTCGTGTTCACCGCGTGCGCGAATTGCGTTGCGACGGAATGCTCTCTGTGAAATATGCACGCTGGATCACTACGAATCTTGCCGATGTGGGAGCGCGTTCCGTGATTGAGAGAACACAGGCTCGGAGACTGGCCGAAATGGAGGGCCAGCCCTGTAGCAGGCGCACGTGTCTGCTGTTCGAGCTTTACCCATGTCTGCGATTATTTGCTGGAGCCGCAGCTGCCTGTGTCGTGGCCTTCTGTCCCCCGTTCTGTCAGCTCCCTCACGTTTTCTGTTCGTCGTCGGGAGCCCACTCAGTTCTCATCTGCAATTCGCAAGGACAGATGGATTTCTTGCTCGCCTTTGATCCATCAATCGCATTTCAATATCTTGTCGATAACCTTTCTGCTCTTCGTCGTCTGGCCGTACTTTGAGTCATGTGATGTACTTGGAAGATCCGCTGTTCTCTTTCGGTTCGACCCGTGGCGTCCGGCCCTTGTTTTCCGGTCAGCCGTGACTTCGTCTGTCGTCATGTTGTCCAGTGCATGCGGTTTCCTTGCGTCGGTTTACTCAAAGCCCGCACGAGGCCGACTTGTTTGTTCCTCAGGATCTGCCTTCCACCGTTCGAAAGTCGGCTCATCCTGTTCGGATTCATTAGCTTCTGTGTATCCAGCTAGATGCACAGAGCCATCCAGGTGCGTTTGTTTGCTCAGCACGCTGATAATTCCATTCGGCTTGTGTGTATGGAATTTCGATCGGGGCGCTTGCGTCGCAGGGCGTTCTCTCCAGCTGCGGGAGCTTTGGGAATAGTGTGAACTGTATTTTCTGGGAACCGATCGGGTCCGAATGAACGGCTGCTCGTTTCCACTTACCTTTGGCTGGACGAGCCTATCAAGCTGTCATGGTCTGCCACCGCGATCCGGAATTCCCGCCGAGCGGCGACTCAATCGGGCCGCAAAACATCCCTGTGTGGGAACTGCTCTCTTTGTGGGTATTAGCCGCCAAAGTACGTTCACGGAGGGTCGCCGACTCCAAATCGTTTCGCCGATCGAGTGTGCGTGAGACCCCTCCTCTTCTACACTTTCCCCATATCTCAGTTCGCCCCCAGTCGGCGCTATCAGCTCTCTTGCTTCCGGCGCGATAGGCCGAAACCCAACCGACAGAAGATCCGGCGGAGGACAGACGCAGAGATGGAAGAACAGATAACCAGGCGGACAAACACACAGAATGCCGTCATCCGATTTCAAGTCACGGACTTGCCCAGGGACCCTAAAGAGCTATTTGTCGTCGGAAGAAAGGAGAGAGACAGCTATTTGAGGGAAGCGGCATTTTTCGGCAAGGACCAAAATTATCCAAAGACCCTTCTCTTCGCGAAGCTTCACCTACTCCACCCCGATGCGCTGCACTATAGATTGTGCTGCCGTTTCCCTTGGGGCGTCCCGAAAAGCTCCCCACACATCTCTTCGGCTTCGTCGACAGCCACTGTCTGCAACACTATCCGGGTTCGCAAACTAATCAGGAACAGATGATCTCCCCCCGCAAAATGAGATATCGTTACTGTTAGCCACTGAGAGGTCCTGAGTGAGTGATCGTGGGCCGGGGAATGATCAGGAGGTCTTCGAACTCATGAATAAAACAAGGCTGTTTGAAACAAGTCGCGTTTCACGTTTACGAACAGTGGCCGCTCCTTGGAGCGTTCGTCGAACGGAATCCATTTTGACCGTGGAAAAATAATCAGCGGCAAAAGCAGCGCAAATAATTGTAATTAGCGGATTGTCACACAGCGATGAGACCAGCAACAGAAAGGAAACTTGAGTCATTGCAAGAACGGCCCATGCTCCCCGTCGGCTCCATTGAGCCCCCGCGCAGCAACAAGATTTCCGATCTCCGCTCGAACTTTGACCTTCCCAGAGACTGCCCAGGATGCTCGACAGTACTTCATGAGTACTTGCCCAGTTCTGTTTCTCTGAGCTTCATGACTTCACGAATATTCACCGCGCGTATCTGTCTCAATCCTCACACGCGTCGAGTTGAACTCTGCTCAACTCAGAGCTTGTGTCGCGATTGTTGCATATCCACAGATTGCATGTTTGATGCCCGGAATCCCGGCCAGCTCTCCATCAATGATTCCACCGAACGAACCGACAACCCAACAGCGAGACTTTTCAGACAAGGGCTGAGAGACACCCCGTCCAGTTGAGGGATGAGGACGTATCGTATTCTATATATAGGGAGGAAAGCCTCGTGCGGACGACCTCTAGTCAGTCCCAGAATAGTTCTCCTAATTTGGCGGCTCTGAAGACGACTCGCTCCTGTCGACAAAAACAGCCTGTTCTCCTTGGTTGTTCTCCCTCATTAACAGTGAGATCGCCTTCCATCACATCGGGTCGTCTGCGACCGCCACCGCTTTCAGGCACGGTGCTGGGGCGTTCATTTCTAATGTCGGTTGCACAAGGAGCTCAATGCGGGGTGCTTCATTATTAGCTTCAAAGCTCGCTGTCTGTCTATCAAATGATGTCAGGAAATGGAAGCGGTATCCAACGTTTCCCTCGTCTCCTCGGCGCAGGCCGTGGAACCCGCCCGAAACTCATTAACGGACTTGTGATGAGTGGTCATTTTTCTGGGAAGCTCAAGGTGACCGATTCTGCTCGATCGAGTTCCAGAAGCCCGACTGTAAAACTCGTCCTCGAGCTGCCTGACGCTGGAAGTTTTATCTTACGGCAATATTGGGGAAACTGCTGACGTACCGGATGATTCTCGCCATGGTCAGCTGGCTTCTTAAACCTAACCCAACCTTGTTCCGATCCGGGTGCTTGTTGGAACCAGTTTCTTCTTTTTGATCAACCGGAGCTAGCCGCTCGGAATACGGGATTTTCTCCTCGTGACGGAATCAGATACTTCTCTCTGTGACAGCGGATGATATAGCTCTGATTAGGATGGGAAGGGATGCTCTGGACGACTCCCAGGGATGTCCCGGGCAGTTTTTAATAAATCTCTTTCAAGTTTGAATCAAAGTGCTTTCGAGAGGAGCTTCCAAGCCGGGGAATCGCTGGGCTTCTGCTGTTCCTTTTCAGGCTGGCTTTCGCACGCAAAGAGCTCCTAACTCCGTAATTCAATGAAGCCAGAATGAAGATTGACGACTAACGTTCTAAGACAGATTTTCAAATCGCGCGAATGCTTGGCACGAGTGAGCATTCGAGCCTCGGACGACCCGGCGTCGAGGCTTCAAAGAGCCTCTGAACGTGAAGACAATTGGTTAACCATGGGACCGATCACGTGACCATTAACTGCTCTCGCTCAGAGACGATGAGTTCAGCCAGGACCAGGGAGATGCGCATGTGCCGCCTCCCCTTGGTTCTCAGCGAGGCATTCGGGAAGAGAAGAACCGCTGAATCCGATGACTGTCCATTTATCAGTGGCGTTAATCAGATTCTAGCGGGGAGGTTATATCCGGGCTGATGCAGCCCGCGGAGGATCGCGGCCCTTTTCGTACCTATATATGTACATCCCCCCAATCGGACTCCGCCGGTTGGAGCTTCCCAGAGACTTAGAAAAATCCTCGGCGCCTCCAAGTTGGCCTCAGCAATAATACAGTCAACAGTTTTCGAAAGCGCGGGGCTGGGGATACTTCTCAATGTTGCGCGGCGGAAGCAAAGTAGGCGAGTGGGCTATCGTTCCCAACCATCGATCCAATCCGCGAGTAGTTGATGAGGAGCGAACTCCTCCTTTACCATCGCTCTTGCGAGAACCGCGAATGGTGTGTCCTACAAATAAACAGATCACTTGAGACCCAGAAAACCGATTCATAACAGGAGACTTTCGCTGCACTCATTCTGCGGATCGGATAAATCTGAACAGCTGATCGGAGAGAAACGACTCAATCATCGCCCAAGGAAAACATAAGGTTGATCTATCTCTTCTTCCGATTTGTTTCCGGTCTCTCCGAACTTCTTCGCGATTCCACTGTCACTCCAGTGCTCCTGCACGTTCGTATTTTAGGACGTCATCAAGAACGGAAGCCAGAGACTCCACTCTCACCATTATCTCATTCCTGCTGCACTTGGTTTTGAGGCTGGGATCGCTGACATTAATGCGAAAAGCGCTCGCTTCTAAAGCTGTTGTTGTCGGAGACTCTAATGTCCTCCTGGAACGCGCTTCTGTTGGTAATCGCGCATTATCCGCGGCGTACCTGGTGTTCCAACGACTCCACTAGGCGGCAAGCAGATGACGCCAATCAAAGCAACGACTGCATCGTTATACGCAATCAGTTGGAGAGACCCGAAATTTCTAAGACGATGCCTGAATTTGAGATGGTTCATCCTAAGGATATTCGATTGGCAAGACGAATACGAGGAGAGCTTGCTTTCGACTGCAGGGAAGTATTTCTGAGATTCGTGTGATGAATCAACCTTCGGGAAATGATTGAAGCTGGATTTTTCTTGGAGTTTGCGTCAGCTAGGGAAAGGAGAGCGCAGCCTTGATAGCGAGCTTCCAACCAAACTTGTAAAATACATGAAATTGGTTCACTCAAAGGTTTTCGAAACCTGCCGACCACTTGTGGGAACCTCTCCCTCAATCGGGCTATTCTGCCCTGTCAGCGCGCAAGCGCTAAACCTTCTCGATCTTAGACCTTCCGGCGCTTCTTGAGAAGCCGTTTCTGAAGTCTCCTGACGGGAGGATCCTGGGAGCATCCATGGGAACGGCTGCCTAAATCAATAGGCTTTTGAATTTTCGTGGTAGACCTTCGACTCAGGAGTTGGGCACTTGTCTAGTCGGTTGAAGGTCCCTGGAGTAATTCACGTTTCCGTGAGCCTCCCTCTCTTTTTCTGTCGCTATTCCAGTCGAACGGAAGCGCTCTCGACGACAGAAAACAGACGGAACGCTGTCTCGCGGGTGAACGAGGGACAGATGCGTGCAGCGGTGCGGGAGCTTGCTTGAATGCAGCGGGAAAATTTTACAAGAGCAGTTGTGCCTCTCGGAGGGCAGCCAAATCGGTCGAAAATCATCCTCGGGCGGTCGGAAGATACTCCAACTCACGACGGACTCCGCGCTGGGCACGGAACAGAGACTTCTACTGCACAGATTTCTCGCCTGTGGCCCGCATTCAGAAGTGATATCGGGACCTCGATACCTCAGAGGACAAGACGGGAGCCACTCTCGCTTTGTTCGACCTTCTATGTATCCTTGCGCCGCGTAAGGATGTGCTGGCGAGTGGTTCACCCGTACGTTCCGTAGTGGGAACCGATCGTTGGGCACAACTGCCTCCTGGTCGTCCTCAACCTAAACGAGGCTTTCTTGAGGCTTCTAATGAGCTCGACAGTGACTCGATGCTTGTTCGCACTTGCCAAAAGGCTGTCGTCGGGCTCAATCGTTTAAGATGAGCTCCCATTCAGCTTGAAAGGTCGTTTGCTGCTGGCTGTTCGATTAACTACCACTGGCTACCCTGCTCAGTCTTATAGTCGTCCTGTTCCTTTGAGCATGTATCGGCCCCAACAAATCTCTGAGAATCACTCCACAAGCTCGACAGAAGCTGTGAAGCTCAAGAAACGAGCTGAGAGAGCGAGAGGGAAAGAATCTCCCGAAGAGAGCATACGGAACATATTTCGAAACATCCGGAACAGCCGACATTCTATTGTTTTGCTGAAAGCCAGTCCCGGAAATATCTGCTCCCGAAAGCGAAAGTGTTCCAGCCACACACGATATTCGGTTTCCATCTCAGGAGCGAGTCTAATTCCGCTGCGAATGAGTTTTCGGGTCCGCTTTGCTCGTACCCTTACTGAGACCGGAAGTCTCCGGCAATGACTACTTTTCAGATCAGTGAGCAAGGGCAAGGAGTGCGCTAGCTTTAGCTCGCCTGACATGTTGGATCTTTCGTCAGTCCACAAGATCAATGATAGCAAACGGAAAACACGGAACACAGGCAGCGAGCCACTTCCTGACTTGATGGATGAAGTATTTGCTTCGGGATTTCTACTCTTCCCAAGTCGGCTCCTGTCAGTACGTCTGACAACCTATGTTACTCCCGTGCTGACTGCGTATGGGGTACATGTTGGGCGCGCATAGCGTGGACGACGACGGAATGATTGATTAATTCGACGGTGCCACGACAGGAAAATCAAACAAAAAAGGATGTCCTCGTCAACGGTCATTGCCTCTCTGACAAAAACAGTCGAGATCCCGTTGGGGCTTTCATTCTCGGTTCCCCCATCAGTACCGGTTTCCGGATTGTGTGGGATGGGCGTCCTCCGAACTCTGTTCAGGCCGCCGAACAATATTTCTGCATCAGCTAATGACTCTCCTTCACAGAACATATCCGTTCCAGATACGTTCTGTCAAGGCGAAGCATTCAAGAAATCCCGGACTCCTGACTCTGCCTCCTCTTTTTCTACATGAGCCCGGAGCGCTTCCACTGCAGTGGCTTTTCATCATATGTACTCGGTTAGTACAGCTCAAGAATTTATCTAGAACGAGTGTCGACTCCCGTTTTTCTGCGGCTTACTCAAGAACGAGAAGCGGATTTGCTTGGGCGGGTTCTCTGTGTGGGCGTTTCAACTGTTTGCTTGGGAGGGGGACCTGCGCCGAGCTCGCTAAGCCGCTTCCACCTGCGCTGGTGGTACTGACTCTGCGTAGCTTGTTGTTGCCCGGTTTGCGGCTTCTGCCAGGAACGTTTCGCTACAAGTTTGTACAGCCATGTCTTTGGAAACTGAAGATAGTAGGACGTCCCGATGAATGATCAGGTATCGGGGGGCCCTGAGACGAGATGGACGTTCAAACTTTGTAATATTGTAAGGTTGCAAGATCGGGGATTTCACTCAGTTTATTCGCTGGCTCTTCGATTCTTGATTGGATATCGCTGTTGCGACCAATCTCGAACGTGCGTGCCGAAAAAGTGATTCTCTGTTCTCTCTCTACGATCAACCTCTAATTCTCCTTTCCAATTCCGCCCTCGCACCATCTTCTCCGAGATGGCTGGGGCGCTCTCTAGCGGAGGCGGGAACAATGAGCGATACCTAGGGCTGGAGCTACATGGGGCGAGATCATTTACAATCCTACAATATGGTGCAATAGAAACACCAATGCATGAATGGATAAGCCGCGTGACTTCGTTCGATATGAGTGTGCTGTCTTTGCTGCTCCACCGTCAAGCGGCTCGAGTTTCTCTGCGGAAAATATGGCGTGGAGCACGCGCCTTGCACCACTTCCGCATCTTTCACCTTTTTCGCATCGTCAACACCCAATCGCGCTTTTCGTTGCCTCTCTCCGTCTTCATCGACTCAAACGAGTTTCACTGGCCTCTGCAATCACACTCACCGTCGAACGGCGTTGTTCACCACACTTCAGGACAACTTTCCCAAAAGGCCGCTCGTCGACCGGTCACGCCGTTCAGGCGCGCATCGGCGTGTCGTTCTTCGCCAGGCCCTCGAGTTCGCTCCGTAATTCAAGTCGGGTCTCCGGTGATTGCTGCGAGAGTCGGGTCAGCGTTAAGCACGCGTTCTATGGAACAGGCCTCTCGTTAACAGCGGCTTCTAGTGTAAGCCGTATGGATCACACGCACGAGCTCCGAAAAGTTATTGCTCGAAAGCGGGGAGAAAAGTGAAGAGGTGACAGCGGCGCGCCTTTCTCCGCCATGCGCACAAGGTTCGCGGATCGGGTGACACGGGCTCCGGTTCCAGTTCGCCCGCGATGCGCACAAGCTACGCGTACGATTCTTCTTTCGGCGCGTCACTGAGAGCGTTCCCCCTGACCTGGGTTATGATTTCCGATTTGTTCTGTTGCCTCCCCCCGGACTCCGTATACCTGTCGGAATCGAGCCATCGCTCGGAACAACATCAATGAGCTGATGAATGCCTGCATGTGTACGCGATCTCATCACGCAGCCATGTTGTCGATTCTCCAAGTATTGGGAGAACTCTCGTCAGGATACATTGGGTTCTCCATTGTTATCCACTGACCATGAGGGGCTGGGTGAAGCGCCGCAACGAAAACTCATTCCTCGGAGCTGCATCGACGAAAACTTGTTTTTCCGCGCGGGATTCATCCTAGAACCGAGGAGGTCGCTTTTTATCAGCCCTCGCGAGCAGACAGCCCTTGTGGCTGAAGTGAACTTCGGAAAACAGTGCATGGTCGATGATGGTGACGACGGCGACGGGCTCTGAACGACTTGGATATTGTTTTCGGTTGGCCGCCTCCGTTGCCGCGAGCTTTTCGATGTTGGCTCGTGAGTGTTCGGCGGAGATACGAGAGAGACTTTGACGCATCAGGAGCTCCCACTGATGGCTGCGCAGTTGCCTGTTCGGCTTGTCGAGTTGCTCACTCACTGGCCACTTGGCCTCTTCGTGTAGGGTCTATCCTATTTCATGTGCTTGTTTTCTCAATTCCTCTGCGCGGATCCACCGTTGTCTTCCGATACATCTCCCCGCCCGTTTATTTTTCGGCACGACAAAGCCGTTCAAACGAGTCCGCAGTCAAAGCTCGGGAAGAAGAGTCGTGACGGCGCACTGCTGCGACTACTTCAACCGTACGATTTCTCTCTCATGTTGCAGCAGCACGCTTGTATTTGCGATGCTCCCCCTCTTCTTTTCTTGCGATGTTTACCCGTCCAGCAGTTGCTCTGAGCTCGTGTTTGCGTGCGCTTGCCTGTCTTCCTGCGAGCGCAGGCCTTGCGTATGTACCTACGATTTGGGAGCCTCTGATTTCTGCTATTGACGTTGATGCACGTCGGAGCTAGGCTATGCCCCCCCCCGTTCCTCTCCCTCCTCCTTTCCGTGCCATGATGGCTCGTTCATGAATCCGCTCCCGGGGAATCCAAAACTAACCGACAGTTTGCCTGTAGACATTCCTGTCATTCACGACCGGTCTCATTGCAGGAAGAAGGAGAAGACGCTGAGAGGGGGCTGGCTGCGCAGTTCGATCGATTTTCCCTCTATCTGTATCAGCCCCGAAGATTTTGGTTCTTGTTGAACATTCGACGATGGGGTCCCCAGATCTACGATGCAGACAGTCATGTCGGTCTCGGACAATCATCTTCGCGAGTGTCGGGGGTCGGAGTATTGAGAGGCGGTGGCACACTCACCCATTAGCGGTGAAAAAGATGACCGGCGGAGCTTGCGGCTCGGGATTTGAATGGATTCAAAAGAGAATGGGACTCGAACGCAAACAACGTGGGGGGCTCGGGAAAATTACGCCGCGGGTCCTCGGATGCTGACCGAGCAACACGAGCAGACACGCTGGAGGCAGGCAGCGACGGTTGGCTGCTCGTCAGCCGGTTGGATGTCGCAGCTTCGCCAGCAGGTCACATCCTCCTGCGTCCATTCCTTCTCCTTGATGGACTCTATACGAGCGCACAGTTGCACTTCCCAGATGCTGTTTCAATAGCGCATCAGCTTTTTTCTTGCAGATCCGAGCGCCATAAATCGCGGCCTCCGAGTGGCTCGGGCGCTCCGAGAAAAGATCGAAGGGAGGATCAACGAACAAACCAGGAAACCAGAGGGGAATCAATTTCACGAAACTGCCGACTTTGTTGGTCCTGATCAAGCTGAAGGCCGTGAACCCTTTTCCGTCACGATTTCAGTCGGGTAACGGGACAGCCTGTCACTTCTTCGCCAATTTCTCCGAGGAGAGAGAGTATATACCAATATACCCAATAGAAGTTCTATGCCTGTGGACAATACTCCATCGATGGTCAACCTCGACCCTCCGAGTGCCTTTCGCCCCATCTTCGTGACAATTCCTCAATAGAATCGACGTCAACTGAAAGGTCTCATCAGGGAATCGAAGTGTTTGAGGAGGATGTACTTTTCCGTAATCGAATCGGAGCGGAACGGGGTCCCGAAACCACCGAAACTCCCGAACTTGGGAAGCTTCCCAATGAGGATAGATTTACCGATGAATACCCCGATTCATTAGCCACTTCAAAGGTGTGTTGGATCCGAACGTCGGATAGCTTCGAGACGCCCCAACAGAAGCAAGAAGAGAGTTCCTCTGGAAGATGTGTCAGTGACGTCCTCAGCCTTGTTGGTAGGCGTTCTCCCGTCCGGCGGGGTCCTTCTGATGGCTGGCTCCGGTTCTGGTCCAATTCCACCAGGAAGGGGCCGTTTTCTTAACACCGATCTCCGCAGCCCCCAGAACCCGGGGAAAGGAAGAGGGAGGAAGCGAAAACCTAAGCCACCACAACAAAAGGCCAGACAACGCAAATCCTTTTGCTTCGCTCTCGGAGCTTCTACGTCGTGGGTCTTTCCGCTTGTCTGCGGCAGATGTCCACTTCCGGACCGATTTCCGTGACATCGCTCCTCCTCTTCCCCTGCCACTTTGTCCTCTCACCCTCTACGATGCTCAGTTCGCTTGCAGCTGACAAAGAAATTTCGTAGAGCAAGAGTCTCCTGACGATGAGTCCTCCCTGGTCGGAGCTCGCTCTTCAACATGATATCCGTGTTTGAAACGATGACGCTTTTCAGGGAGAGCTCATCACGATATGTCAGCAGATGCCTTGCGTTGCGGTTCGCTTACGGTCTCCGACTTTCGTCCGTTTGTTTGCCTTGATACTCCGTTTTGGAGAGAATAGGAAGCAGGCGAGAGGAGGAAGAACACTGCGGAGGGTCCAATGATGGCGGTATATTTTGGGAGAACTGTACTTGACCAATGGGCACCGGGAGCGATCGGAGCGGCAAGCGTGTCGACAAGCCAGCCAGTTTTTCAGCTAGCGGAGACTCCTGCTTCACAAGACATTAATATATATGTCGTCCTCGTTTCTGAGGGGGTCTGGCAGGAGATTGCGTTCTCCTTCTCCTCTCCATCCGATGCTATAAGCTCGGTAAATAGATGAGACGCTTTCGTCTACAGCTGCTTAAGTCGGTTTCGGCGGGCGGGCGACCGGCTTGCCTGCCAGCGCAGCCAGGGGATAGAAGCGGGATGACCAGCCAACAAACCAACCGAGCATCAGGCCCTTGAACGCTTTTCGCGCCTGCTTAACGCGTCGTCTCGACAGCGCCGCTTTTGGCCTAGTTGAGGCTCCTTTCTGGCCGTCCGATGCTGTGGATCGCCGCTGGCAGCTCTCACTGCTGTGATGAACTCGTTATCCGAGCCAAAATGAACGGCTTATTCTGAGCTCAGTCGAGCGGCGAGGTTTCCAAACTCACCGCATCATCTCATCTTCGGCACAAAGTGTGTAGCGCGGGTTCTAAAAAGTGCTCGGAGTACACCAACGGTTTCTAGGGAGCTCCGAATAGATCCCGGGAGGCTTTGAGAGCTTTTCGAATGTTCCAGATGGCTTTCGAAAGGCTTTCAAGACTACAGCGGCACGGACGGAATCCGGAACGAGGGAGAGCTACCTTCAACATACACGGCGAGAATTCTTGTTCTATTCGTGAGCGGCCACTGCTCGCATCCCCCCGGTTAGGACGAAGTAGACATTTCTTCTCACCAGTGGACTCTGCTCGGGCTTGCATCGTTACTTAATCACCTGTTATACCACCTGCAGGTGCAAAATGCAACCACCGCGTGACGTGTTACATTCGTTCGCCAGACGGAGCGCCAACGACGAGAGGGAATATTAAGGAAGTTTGAATATCCTGCA
Organism: Phytoseiulus persimilis; assembly: GCA_037576195.1. Lineage (NCBI taxonomy): Eukaryota > Metazoa > Arthropoda > Arachnida > Mesostigmata > Phytoseiidae > Phytoseiulus > Phytoseiulus persimilis. The sequence goes on from CM075101.1 coordinate 21,205,328, forward strand.
CGCTAGGGCCACGTCGTAAATCATTGCGCGTGCCATGATTGCGTCTGAATCGATAAAGCCGCTGCACGGATGGAAGACGCAGGCCCTCCCCTCGGAGCTCCAATCGAGTGCTATCAAAACTCCCGCCAACTCATTCCGGATGATTTCGTTTGGGGGCGCATCGAATGATTTTGTTCGAGAAGCATGGTAACGTCGCTCACAGGGCTCGAGTAAGTTCCGAACAGTATCGATGTATCATTACTCTGGGTCGGTCTGGGAGAGCGTGAGTATCCTGAAACCCGCTCCCTTGCTCGCTCCCCCAGTGCGAAAAGTTGGCCCTTGTCTATTTGTCCGAAGAGGAATGATCGTCCAGATCCGACATACTTCAAGAGGCGTCACAGGCCGATGATAAATCAGCTGAAGTTTAGGCTAGCCGTCGCAGCGGAAAGTTCACTTTGCGACTGAACTTAGACAGAGGCACAGCAAGGCGTGCGCAAACTCATTTCTCATAAACAACTGTGGCCACGGCGACGGCGACCACCACCGCCGCCGCCACAACCATTGCCAAACTCTCTCGCTAAATGTCCCGAACTCGGCGCTTGGTCGCCTTCCCCTCCGTTGCGACGTTCGGACAAACCTAGTGCCTGCTGTGCCTTCGTCTACAAATCTCTTCCCACTGGATCTCTCTACCAGGAACAGTGGAAGTAAAACGAATCGAAGGGAGCGTCATCGGCACTGCCACAAAGTTGTCATCAACCCCACCTGAGCTTGGAAAGGTTGAGGTTCTCTCGAGGAAGCCAGTGCGAGAGACCGAAAGAAGTGCACAACGAAATGGAACACTGCATAATAAGCCCGGACTCGATCGAGCTCATCAACTCCAAGAGCAACATCTGGGCAAAAAACGTTTCGGCGCTGAAAACGACGTTGAAGCTCCTGGGACTGTTTTCCTAGAGCGCAAGCGCACTCGTTTGTGGTCCGTGAGAATCGACGACTTGAAAGGCGTGAAGACGTCCGGCCCATGATCAGCTTTCCTCGCGCTCGTTCTGTACTGCATCGATATTCCATCGAACAATTGAGTTTGTTGGTGAGAGCGGAGGTCTCGGCTGGTGCAATATTCACCGATACACACTGCACGATCGCCTCTCAGCCGGCCGAGAAGCCGATCACACAGCCCACAACACGAATCGTATCGCACGAATAACGGATTGTGAGAACGGCGAATGCCCGCTGGAGACAGCTGTGGACAACCAGCGTGCTCCACGGATCGCGAAGAATCGCGCCGAATCCCGACGAGTCAGATGAATCTGTCGTCCTGCTGCCCGAAATATCAACGGACTCGATTTCGAGGATGCGGGTTCGGGATTCCGTGAGGGGAAGGGAACCATTAATGTATATACTCCTCTCGACTCGAGGAACATTTCGAGCGAGACGACAATCGGAGTAGGAACTTGGAGTTCGATGTTGGAGCACTCTTTCGCTTTCGATTGTCGATGACGGCGCCCGAGGAAGGTCAACTTCCCAGTCATTCCGGAGAGAGGATCCTCAGCTATCGGAGGTCGCACGGGTTTCGCGTGGAGCTCTCTCGGAGCTGACCGGCAACTTCACAGATGCGCAGAGATGATTTTCCCTCGATTTTTCAGCCGGAAAAAAAGTCGCCGTCCAGATTGACCGGTGCGTGCACACCTAACGCGAGTTCCGCCGATACAAATCCATCAAAGCGAAGTCAGCTGTTGAGCCCGTCATATGAACACATCGTCCCAGCGTGTGAACATCGATTTACTCAGAAGTTGATCGAGATCGACGCCTCAGTGTCTGTTCCTCTGGGAACCGTCCATCGATGTCCCGAGAGGCTTGCTCAGCTCTGAATTCCAAGCATCCTCCTGGGCCCACATTGACATTAAAAAGCCAGGAACTTCACTGGAAAAGCCATCGTTGCGGAGCCACAGCTCACCGCGCTTTCCTCCAACTCAACGGTTCCCGGAGGAAGATCCGAGAGCTTCATGACCCGCATAATCTCTCAAGAGAATCTTCAGGAGGCTGATGCAATGTTACAGCTGTGAGCCGGGAACTGCATAGCTCCGGAAAAACTCGACCTCTATGGCGTTCGTCGGAGGCTCTTCACTTGGCCAGGATATTTAGGAGCGCGGATTCTTCGTCCGAGTTCACGAATGGACTGTTTTCGAGCGGTTGCTCCAATATCACAATTCGCAATACTTCCGGAGCAGATGCTCAGAAGTATACGAGGCTCGCGAAAATAACAGCTGCGATCTCTGTCTCTTCCGTGATAACTTGTTCGTACGTGTCGAGCTCCCTAGAGTACACTGCGAATCATCAGAACGAAGGATAGATCCCGATCCGAACCAGATGCATATGTGCGGAAAGCAATCACCGAGAAAGAAGCCAGAATCGGCGTGATTGCCAGAGGGGGAGCATGAAAGGCATCACTTTGAAACACGTGTGTGATGATTGCCGGATCCACAAGGTGGAAAGAGATGTACTCAATTCGAGCCAGCTCTCAAAGAGGTTTCAGGCAGCCATCTGAGAAGGAAATAAGGAGACTCCGGAGACCGCTTGATCGTTCCTTTTGGGGCCCCCGGTTGCAACAACCACAAATCTCTAGTTGAAGAACACTCTCCGAAGCAGTGGCTGTTTTTGGAAGATTCGAAGTTGACGGGCACGTCCATCATTCAGAGAAGAACTCGGAAGGACACCCCAGAAGTGACTCCCTAGACCTACACGCAGGATACTCTCTACGAGGCCATCCAGCACGTGCCCCACCCTGACGCGGAATAATTCATCTATTTTTGAGGGAGGGAGCGAGTTAGATTTTCCCGGGTCGGTCTATACGTCGAGTCGAACCGAAGTGAAACATCAGTAGGCTCGCCCAGGCTGCCGAGCCTCGGTCGGAAACGAGCCGCTCCTATCTCGCGGGTCGCGAAGCTCCGCGCCCTCTGCCCCCGGAAGGATGCAGGATGGAAGCGAAACTGAATAAAATTGCACTTTCCTCTTAACGACGAAATATTTCCGAAGTCTGGTTCGAGTCCTCTGGGGGTGAGGATCCACTCCGGCGCTTGAAATCGATCCTAGAGAACTCGTGAATCTAACAGATAACGCTCTCATATGAGCGCGGAAGGTTCTCGCGCTGACCCCAAGACTTTGGAACCTTAGTCCCGCACGTGAATCCAACCCGTCCGCTTCCTTGCGTTCGGGAAGACTTATTGTGTTCCACATCCAGCTCCCGTCGCGATGGAAACTGGCTCCCGAGAAATCTGGACCGTCCCTGCGAAATCAGAACGGCTGAATTCGGCGAGTCAATAATACGAATCGAAAAGGCAGTGGAATCTCGGTATGCACAATATCGACTTTCGGAAACGGCTCGCAGCTAAAAAATATCGACTCGCAGTTCTCGAGATCATTGCTCCGAGCTCTTCGACGCGCCTCCAACTCCCTAAAAAGATGGGTCGTTTCCAGAGGCGAAGTTTCAATACTATTGTTCTCCCTCCACCTCTCTCTCTCACCGGTGGGCTGAATTTGCATTTGGAACTTGCTGCGTCGGTGTCTCGACAGCGCTGGGATTGAGGTGTTGGACCAGAAACGAGCGAAGCTGAATCGCCTACGCAAGCCCTGCTTCCCTGGAAGAGTTGACATCCTCCGATTGACATCGCGTTCTGAGCTTCCACTCGAGGGAGCTGGCTCCGAAATCATTGTTCCGTGCCGACAACTCGATCTGGGTCTACGCAGTCAGTCGGCTCAAAATAATGCTGGTCTACCCCGCTCCAAGAAATATTTTTCTTATCCAAGCAACGAAGTGCAGCTCGAAGGTTGCGCCGAGCCACATGGCAAAATCGAATGAGTATGTATCTGGTCGTATCCCGTTCTAATTCCGTGCTTCGTTGAGTTGATCCCATTTGTCAGGCATTCATTGAACTTTCATCGAGAATCTGCGCGTCGGATTCACAGGATTGTGTGCGAGGTTGATTTCCAAGCAACGAGCTCGTTGGAACCCGCATCACAATGGCATTCCGGTTCGATCCAATATCCCCAGGACGAAGCAACGAAATTCGAATCTCCGAGGTTTGCCGATGATCTTGTAGTTGGCATATTTCAGCCCGCCTGGGGTGATTTTCTCCGCAGATCCTGCGCGTTGTATTTTCTCCAATCGTCCAATCATATTGTTGATTTCGAGTTCTTTTCCACTCATTGTGATGTGAATTTCGATGAGGATGGAACGTTCCTGATGGGAGAAGGTTGGTAGCCATGCGTGAGATGTTCTCTCTTCAGCTCGGTCCGGTGTTCGGGGGAAAGCGAAACTGAAAACAGCGTTCCCGAGGAAAAAGAAGTTTTGAATGAACTAGCGCCTGCGGGAGAATCAGTTCAGCCCAACGACGACGGAAAATCACCTCTCATTGAGACCGAGTCTGGCCTCGTTTCAAAACTTCGGGAAAACATCGTCGAACCCGAAACGAGCTCGGCCGCAATGAGGGATTCAGCACCGGAAAAATTATTCAGTAAATCCAGCGTAAGTCTCCAAGAACTGTGACCCGCGTCGCGAGTCGAATGAGCTCGGAAACGACTCGAGCTGATTCTGTCAATTCTCACACAGGAGCTCTGGTGTCAGTTAGTGACGGCTAATGAAAAAGTCAAAAATCTGGAACAGCAATGCGCCGTTCTGCTGAAGAGGGCGGAAGCTGCCGAAGCGCGTGCCCTCAGTGGGACCATCGCTGTTAAGAAGGTTTGCTTCAGTGTTGAATTTCCTCCATAATCTCTTTCCGAAAACGGGAACAGATCCCCGATAAATGATCCAGGGAGCGGTGAGATCGCGAGGATGCTCGACTCCGTTTTTCATTTTTGTGTGCCCATCCTCAGGCTCGAAACTTTCCACCCGATACCGCCGCATCGATATCTTCCTCTGAGCATTGCTGCTGAGATAACGCTCGCAGAGTGAAAAATTATTTCATTGTTTCCTGAATGAGAGGGCTCATTGAAAAATAAACTATTCCAGAGTACAGCATCATCGGAGCGCTCCAGGAAGTCGAGAAAATACTTGAGGTGCTACTCCGCGATCGACTCTAAAACACAGTTCCCATGACCTTCTTGATTCCGATTCGTTTGTCTTATGTAACCAGTGATCTCATGTAGCTAACTGGTGTTCATGCATTTCATGTCGACTCTCTCAACAGCCGAAAACTCCAAGAGTCCCAAATCAGAATATCCGAGCTGCAAGCAGCAAACGACGCGTGGTCCCGTTTACAAGTGGCCGATCCCGCAGATTTCGGGGAGTTGAAAGCGCAGTTCATCAGTTGCGCATGTGCTTTCCAGGAACAAGTCAAGTTCAGTACCAATCTGATCGTGGAAAAGCACCGATTAGAGGCGGAGATGGAAGGCAAGATCGCGTCGGAAGACTCATCAAAAAAAGCCATCGCCCTCATGGAGAAGCATCTCGCGTGCTACCGCCGAACTGTGGCGGAGTTGAAGACCAGTTTGAGCACTCTGAAAGAGAACTTCCGAGAAACTCGCACAGAGGTGAATTCGCACTTTTTTTCTCTCACTCTCTCTCTCGGATCTCACCCACTACCGCGAGCGCTTCAGCGGATGAATACGCGGTCGGATAATAAACCGTGCGAAGCCGAGCTAACTACCACGTCCGTTACAGCTGGCTGAAAGGAAGAGGATAAATGAGCTGCTGCGGGAGTTTTTCGAAAAGATGGAGGTCAATCATACGATCGAAATGGATTTCCTGAACTCGATACTGGTTCGCGCATCTATTGTGAGTTTCAGTCGTTTGGAGCCCTCTCCACGAGCGAGTTGCGAAGAGTCTTTTTTCAAACAATCTAGGCCAGCTTGGCACGATTTCCTCGCCAGCCAGGATCAACCTGTTGGAGCCTGTATTGGCTCTCAGCTCGGTTTCGCTCGCTCCCCAAAAATCACCGAGCGAGAGCATATATCTGAAGATTGAGGCAGTCGCTCAAAAAAACTTCTCCCACAGGTACTAACCGCGATACATCAAGAGATCCAAATGGTTAAGAAGAAGAACAAATTGGTCCGAATGGTGTCGAGGTTCATGGGACTCAATAAGGTAATTCCACGTGAGCATTCCACGATAAAAGGCTTGATCCTCTCCGCAAAACTCATCGATGGCTTTTCCGAGCCAGATCTTCCATTGGTTAACTCATTGTTTGAAGCAAACTTCTCCACAGAAAACACCGTCTGCCGCGAAACTCCGAGAGACCAGTCTCCAGCTGCCACCGAACAGAGAAAACTCGATCTCCCGGAATCAAGCCGTCCAGAGAACTCACGACACGTTCGAAGCTGATCAATGATGAGAATCGCTAAAAATTCACATGGCCATGAAATGATTCCCCTTCCTTCTGACTCGCTCTGCAGATCCCTCGAGAAAGGAAAACTCGAGAGAATTCCTCCACCTAGGCCAGTGTATATGTTGGATGAGAGCAGAACGTGTGGGTGACGAGAACATGGCAACAACGACTTAGGAGGATACGACCTGGTCAACTCCCCACCCGGAGAGCGAGGGATACGGCGGTGATGATGTTCCTTGAGATGGAAGAAAGCTCATCGGGATCCTTGTCGCTCACTCGCCTGGTCTGAGCTTCCTTATTCCGACAACCGCAGCGCAGACGCGTCAAACCCTCGTGCCCGATGTAACGTTGCGAAAGATCATAGAGTAGCAATGCAGCAAATCGTAACCACTGGGTTTCCCCGATGCGACCCCTCTCTCTCTCTCCCATATATAACTGCCTTAGAGACACATATCACAAAGATTTATTCTAGGCGAGTAGATACAGAATATACATCGTTAGAGAGAAGTGTGTGGTTGAAACGACGAGGGTGAGGATCGATATTGACCCGAGGTATTGCTCTGTTAATGAGTATCGACGGTTTCCTCCGCTCCTCTTCTCGCTGTTTTCCCTATTGACTCGCGACCGCTCCCTCCCTCCTTATTTTCCTTCTCAGGCGTTAAGGCACGTCTCTGGTCCAGATTGGTATCGTCATTTCCGTCGTTATTCGCACGCAGTCACCGGATCATCAGCGAATCGCACGGTGAACACCTGCAACGAGCATATGTGATCGAAATCATCGAGCAGGTATACTGGAAGACCTGGCGAGACGAAACGTGCATCACTGAGGCGGGCTTAAATTCAATACATGGAGCGCCCAAAAGGGAGCCATGGTTTCGCGTCGCTAGGGTGCTGGGCGATCGAGAGCTATAACTTTCGAGCACGAAAATGAGCTTTCGGAATGGAAACTGGAATGTTTAAAGATAGGAGGGGGACTTCAAGGTTCCCGTGGGGAAGAATTTTCCGGGACATACGAACACTGCAAATCCCTCATCACCTTGGTTTTTCGTCAAGACCCGTTGGTGGAAGGTCCGGTTTGATTGGCGTTCGAATTCCACGCGTTCTGTTGAGTCGCGACCGGAGTATTCGGCTGGGACGATTGCTGGCTCGAGCCATTGGCGTCAGAGATCTGACTGCCAAGGAGCTCGACCAGCTGGGCCTTTTGTCAAATGCGGTAGAAATGTGGAACCATCCTGGAAGCTTTCAGTGACAGCACGCTGCAAAGCCACAGGATCATCGTCGATACCGCGAGCATGTAGAGCGACCTATGATTGATGGAACACGTAAATCGGTTGGCTGGAGGCAGGAAATCAGTTCTGAAGCGTACCTGACACCTGATAGAAACATTTTTCTTCTCTTCAACGCTGTTCCCCTTACCAAGAGTAGCGACATTTTGGTCCGAGATTGTACGCTTCCGATGTCTCACCGCAAGCCTCCTTCACTTGAGGGTTTCCGTAGCCGAGCGGGTACAGCCCGAGTCCGGCTAAGACCAACAGTCCTGCAATCGGAATAGTGACCCGTGTTATTCATCATCGAGTCTGCTACCCCCAAGTCCTCCGGAACGACGTGAAGATCGGTGTTCAAACATTCATGGGTTTCCTCGAGAGTTTGATTCTTCCTCGCTATCGTTTCGGATCGTTCACTCCGTCCTCAGTGAGCAACATCCGTTCAACTCTGCGAACGTCTCTTGAAAGACTGCAGTGCACTCCAATGACTCGTTCGTGCATCCCACATCCATTCTCTCATTAGGTTCACTACATTGTTTCGGACGATACGGGCGAAACTACAAGCAAGTCACAACGGTCTTTTCGCGATCCTGTAATTCTCCGGGACCGAAACTCTTCTTGGAGACAGCTTTGCGAGGTGTGCAACGCCCAGGGAAGGAGTTCCCCTGGTCGACTCGTGGGCTGGCCAACGCGATGGCCGACGCTCTTCGTTCGGTGGAGATCTCGAGAGATTCTCGGGCGGCTGGTTATGAGCGCACTTCATCAGACACACCCGCTACGACTGCTTAATGAAACTCGCCCATTAGAACTAGAGCTGATGCACAGTTACCATGAGCTGTCTCTAGCAAGCAGGCCAGCTAGTCATGAAATCATCCGCGAGAAGTCCACCCATTCATCCAAGAGGATAGACGGGGGAGCTCTCAGCATCTCAGGAAAAAGTTACTCTCAAGAGTTCAGTGTGAGCGCGAATAAGGTTTTCCTTGACGAAGAAGTCTGTAAATGAGTTCGAGCGAGCGTACCGCCGTCCATTTATTCATTATCATGGTGTATTTTTCCAGAGTATTCGCGAGGGTGCTTGGGACTTCAGACGTTTCTGAAGAGTTTTAGGGCTTCTGAGCCGCCTTGATCCACGACGCAGCAAATTCCCTCCCCTTTCGCGCCTGTGCCCCGACCCGGAGGCGCCCCTAGATTAGGGGCATGCTCAATTAGAATTCGGACCCATCGGAAATGAAGGGGAACAAATTCAAAGACAAAACACGGTTATGGTGGGCACTCATATGCCCCCCCCCCCCCCTCCCCCGTTTTTCTGTCCGATTTGTCGCCCCCCTAGGACTGACACATTGAGTGGGTCTGTTTCCTCTCACGAAGCCACAACCGTTGTCAGGTTTTTTGTTGCGAGCGAAGTGCCTTCTACAGCACTGTGAAGTGAGATGTAAGTAGACGATCTCGTTTTTCTTCCATCGGATTGTTCACAGGAATAAAATCTCGGACGACGCGCAACAGCAGCGGGTGCGAGACACGGAGTGAGTGCTAGCGGGCTGACTCCTCAGTTTGTATTCATGCGGCTCGGTTATTCTAGCCGGCTGTAAAGCCAAGCGAGTGCCCCCACGGAGCGTTGCACCTATTCACGCCCAGACGAGCTCTCCTGCCCGCGCCGCACGGGCCTGCGGCCGCTCTTTCCCGAATTCTCGCGCAAATGCCCCCTTGTCGCTTTCACCACCGTCGTGCCCCAACAGCAGGCGTCGAAACTCCGGCGGAGCCGAACGACCGACCAACACATTCGACCGCTCACCGAAAGAATACCCTCACCCCTCAGGTCGGCGCTCACTTCTCTTTTTTGTTTCGTTTTTTCCTGTCGAATTTTCCTCGCCGGCTCGAAAAGAGTCCTTCAGTCGAGAACTCGGAGATCAAGGGGACAATTGACGCTCATGATGCACGAGGAATAATTTCGCGACTTTGTTTGGGAAATGAAGAGAATTGTGAGATAGCGATTCAGTGGAAACGGAGATTCGTTATGCAGAGCCGAAAGCGAAAACCTTCATCAAGAAGATAGTAGATTCCATTGTGGGTCCTCCGCGCATTTCTCAAACCAGCGTATTCGAGTACGTTGGCACGAAGGAACACAATTTTTCCCGGGAGCATGCGTGGAGCGACTTAAGCTCAAAGTGGAGCTCCGTAACTTCACTGATGCGAGCCAGAAGCTTCGGGGGGCCTGAGCCTGGAGAACCATTCTTCTGATAATACTGTCCAGCAATAGATTCGATCATCCCACTCCATTGTCAGATTTTGCCGAGGTCCGTACGCGGAGACAGAATACAGTATTGCACTGTAGCTCGATCGAATGATCGCTTCCTATCCAAAGTTCAACTTCCATTCTTCGCTCCCCACACTCCCGGGACGGATAGGGGAGGCATGCTGTGCAATTTATTCGGTGCACCGTAGCGCGTGGAATGGAACCCATCTGCCCTGAGCGGCACAGGAGAGCGAATCCACGAGGTTCATTCCGCGAGAGGATGGAAGAACAAAGGCGTATCAGACTCCCCTGCAACTGAACTGTAAGGGTGGGCGCGGACTCACCTGCTACGAATTGTATGAAACCCAGGGTTTTGGCGAGGAGGTGATTTACGGCATCCGCGGTGAAACAACCGATCACGGCTATGAAGGCCACCAGCAAAGCCAGCGACGATGCCACACCGATGAGGACCGATGTCACTCTCCAGGACACGGAGGGAATCGAGGAGAACGAAGCGTATCGACCGCATTCGAGTACGATCTCCAACCTGAAAGCAAAACTAACGGTTTCAACATCCTGCAGGAGACCTGCGTAAGGCAGTCTGGTGTCAGCTGTCTGCCTCACTCTAGACTCGTTCGTTCTGGGTTCGAATTCCCACGCGTGTCCTTCCCACGTCTCAGCGGGTCGGAGTAGTTCCTTGGTGGAAATTTAGGATTCTTGCGTGCTTCGCGGCCGTATTTTTTCCCTTCTCCCGTGGCAACTTTCGGGCCTCAACAGCTGGGACTAATAGTGCACACGGGAAACCCGAGACCGCACCTCTTTGCGTTAATTTCATGCTCAGCCGAATTTTTATCCTAGCATCCGCTTTCTCGCTTGAGAAAGCTTTGAGGGATATTAGACCAAGGAATGACGTGTATTATGCTCCTGTCAAAACGGCTGCGAGCAAGATATGGCTTACAAACTGCTCGACTGCCATTGCCGGTTGGCGGCGGTGTCCTCAACGCGCTGGCCTTTCTTCTTGGGCTTGTCTAAACTCCGATTTCCATCTGCGACGGGGGAAAGGCGAAGCGAGCGTTGGCTGTTAGGGTCGAGACATGCTAAGTCAAACATTCCTCAACCTACTTTCCAAGAAAACTGAAGTTGAAAGCTGCGGAACCTGAGCGGTTTCCGGGAGAATTCGATGTGCGCTCTTCCGAGACTCTACGGGCTGCAAATGAGGCGTGCAGGATCAACCACGGGAATCTACTCCAGCGTCAGTTTCCGGTAGGGGGGCACGAATCGAAGTTCGTAAAGGGTACCCTTTAATGATACGGCAGTGGCAATCTCGTATCTCAATCCCTCCAGGAAACCTTCTTTGCTTCCCATCGCGTCTGATTCCTCAGAAACGCCCAATTGAAGACGGGTCGACTAGGCATAGCTCGACCCGGAATACCAGCACTCCCATTCGCCTTTACCTCGTCGGCGGGAGGACTCTTTCCTCAGATCGGAACAGCGGAGAGAACGACCGTTCTATTAACGATGAAGTCGTTCTACCAGTTTTCGTCCGCAGTCTGACGACTTGGTTGCCAAGCTCAGCTAATATTTTGAGCGACTTGAGCTCTGAACTGTTGGCGACCGATCCGAACGGCGTAAGTAGAGGAATCAACAAAAGCAATCAAACAAATGTCAACTCCCAAGGGCCTTATTCGATCAATACACAACGCACCTTCCATTTTCGAGCAGCCGAGGGTAGTTGCACCTCCTGAAGGAGCCGAAGTACACTGTTGTCCTGTTGAAAATTTCCCCTTGGATCCAGAACGGAAGGTAGAACCCCACGCCGCTGAGGACGGCCGACGTCAGCGATAGGATAGCCCAGAAAATTCCGAGGTTCGTGAGAGATGAATTCACTGGCGCCGATATGAGCGCTTTTCCGCCAGGGATCGTCATCCTGCAACTCCTGCAATTCACATGGGGCGATTAGTGCCGAGGCCGGTCGCACTTCTGAGCGCTCTGTTTCTCGGGAAATTCCGGCTCATCCTCCTGCTGCTCTAGATAACCAGTAATTGAGCTGCATCTGAATACAGCAAGAAGCTGCTCGACGAGGAACATTGAAAATCTCAGTTAGCAACAAGCTTGAACGAAGTTAGAGATGAACATCTTTGACATACGGTTTCTTGAGCTTGCGAGAGTAAGCAGACCTTCTTTTAGCTTGAGAAGGAGGTCAATGCTTTCCAATTAGCCCAGAGCAGTCGTCTTGGGGCCCCCGCGAGTTTGCTTGTTGATATCCATGTACCACGTTTGATCATCTCAGAATAGAGCAAACCTCGATAGATGCCCCTATCAGTCTTCTATTGAGGGCACAAAAAATCAGTTGATCCCCAGGCAAACTCTCAGAGACGCTGCATTGGGATGTGATGCATTCTCTTTGAAATTGAGCATAAGTTCTCCACTCTCCCGGCGAGTTGAGTCGATGAGCTCTCTCTCAATGAGGTTTTTGAATGACCGGAGCTCAAATCGAGTCTCGGGCTTCCGTACGCTCCGGTACCAAAGCTGCAGCACCAAATGATGCCTTCGCGGCCTTTGTGTGGGAGTCGACGTCAGAGGTCAGGCTTCCAACGAGAAGCTGGTCTTCTGACGGAGGCGATCATTAAATTTCAATTCCGAAACAGGCCAGATCGAATGTGCTTCGCCAGACGGACGAAAATCATCCCGAGGGTGGTATCGGATGTCCTCCCCGATCGCGCGCAGGCGCCGAGCGTGATCGTTTTTTTCCGTAGAGTCCACGTTTCTGTAATACGTTGAATTTTCACCGAACAGCAGCGGCGCAAGGAAGCAAGTAGAAGTCGCTGAGAGCTGAGCACTCCTGGGCGTGAATTCGGCTCCATCATATTTCGCCGCGGGCAAAAATGGTTCGTCTCAGCCGGGAAGATCACGACCAACAGAAATCAAAGACTCCTCGATCAGTGCCTTCAGAAAGGTCAGAGCGCCGAGCGGGCACTTCCCTCCGAAAGAAAAGGGACGGCGTTGTATCGGAATTCAAGTATCTTCCGCGAAATTATGATGACCTCGAAGCTCAGCATGAGCTTCCTCCGCGGACAGCTTCCTTCAATCACGAAACCACGGAGCAATTCGAGGCCTCCCAAAGCGTTTCCTGTTCTGCTTTCGAATGCAAAGCAGGACGTCTATGACGACCACGCTCATGCCCGAGCCAGGACACTCGTCCGCCGGTTTTGGGAAAAGATCCGCAGATCGATCGGGTGATTCGGAACTTGCGGAAACCTCTTCCTCGACGCTCTGGAGTAGGCTGCGGATCTGCGACGCCGTCCCGAATCTCCATTGCAGCCGCCTCCTCCACAGGCTGATTCTTTCTCGCCCTCACGCTTTGAGATTCGCAATTCAATTCAGGTCCTGAACCACTTCTAGGAACTGCTCCGAAACAGGTAACAGAGAGCAAGAGAGAGACGAGAGCACTTTTCCCGTAAGCGGCGCTGGTGTTGTGCTGAGCAGCTGGCCGCTTCTGACCTGCCGCGTCCGGGGTCAGCGAAACCGGGGGGAACGAGGCTGGAGGTCATCCACTTCTGCTTCAGCACAGAGCGATTTCGAAATGGGAAATTCGCGAGTTTCCGATGAGCCTCAGGAACAGTCAAGATCTCGATGGCGGTTGAACAACGGATCGGCAAAAGCAACGAATCAGTTGAGCTTGTACGAAGAGAGCCCTAAACTCGCAGCCCATATTTCCGCGCTCCCGTCGTGCACGAGGACCTGCACTGGTGCGAGTTCCAATCGCATCTTCCCTTTCAAGCCATTGGTAATTATCCGAGAGCTGATTCCACTCTTATGAACGCCGAGCTCCGCAACACGGCGAATGATTCTCTAATGGATAGTCCGGAGAACCGTCGAACCATCACCGCTTGTGGAAACGCCGCTGGATTGATTGTGGGTTCATCGACAACGCGTGACTCTATTCCGAGTGCTCGGCCTTATGAGATTCGATCGGATGGAGGCGGGAGACCATAACACGTCAGTTATTCCACGGAATCCGGCATCGATTCTCGCCTGAAGTTATCACCGAAGACTCGTCGCCCCTATCCGCGATGCGAAAACTGATCTTCCATGTTTTCCACCACGAACTGCTCGAGCCACTCACGAACTGACGACGGCTCGTAGCGTGTCCCGTGGGAGAGCCAAGCGTTCTAGTGGAGGAGTGCTGTTAAGCTCGGTTTCTAAGCGGCGCCCTCCGATAAGTCTCCGAGTGGAGCGGCGATCATCTACGAGACAAGTGCTTCTCTCGCTCTCAAGCGGCATTCATTCCCCTTGACGTGGCGTTGGGCCTCATTTTTACGACGGACATGCTGCCGATGACGACGGAATTGGCTGAGCCATCGTGCATACGGGTCGCCAACCATGCATCTGTTCAACTACCGGCTGCAATTAGGAACTCTCCCGATCGGCAAACGGGGGAAAAACCGCCCGGAATCTCATAGGCGGAAGTACGCTCCAAACCGCATAATGGAACCACTTCGGCTCAAGTCTGCGGTGAGGCCGGCGGAGACCCGCAGATTATTTTCCAGAGCCGGGGCCGGTCCAGGAGTCAAAAAACAGCCTCTACCGCAGCAGCCCACGGGCCAACCATCCATCCAACACAAGTTTGCCACGGTGGGGTACCAGCGGACGCGGTATGAGAGAATGTGTGGAATGCTGAATTCTTCCTCAGCTAAGACCAGTCGGCCGAGCGGCGAGCCCACCCTGCCCGAAGCTCTCGGTGTTCTCCTTTTTCTTCGCTCCTCTATTGTTACAGCAGGCAGGCTCCCCTCCATCCATTACGACGAATGGTGTGGAGCAATATAAAAAGAGAAATAAAGAAACAAACCATAAAATGACGTTTCTCGCGTAACTCTGCCCAGTTTTCTCGGTTTCCGGCTCTCCGACGTTCTGGGCATAATCCTCCGATCAGCCCGTAGGCCACTCAAAATGAGTTCTTCTCACGAATTACGAAAATCTGACGTTTTGACCGATTCTCTCGGGATCTCTCCGTTTCGAGATGGGTCGAATCGGCGTTTCTCAAAAAACTCAGTGTGAATCCGGTACGGAACGAAACTATCGGATGGCAGACAAAAAACGGTTCTAGGAGCGTTTGGTTCAACGAGCAACTTTTCCACACAGCAGACTGTGACGGGGAAAGGAGACCGGGACTGAGAAAAGCGGAAAAAAACGGGACCGATATAACTATTTGACAGAAGCAAGTCCGATGCTCTAATGAAACTCTGAGCTACGCCACTGAGCGTGCTCCAAATTCCGAAACTCTCGTGTGTCTCACATTTTCCCCAGTATGAAGCCTTCAGCAATACTTTCCTAGAAGTTCGCATTTCTCCCTGGTTCCATATTCTCTTGCCTGATTCAAATCCCAGTGAGCCCGTCTGTTTTGCGAGAAAGCTCGCGCTGCTGATTACTCTCAGATAAGGCTAGAGGCAAAAAGCCTCACACCGAGAAAACAGCGGACAGAGGACGACTGACGGAGCTGGCACAGACAACCCTGAGTCAAGCTCGTCTCTTACTTGAATGCTGCTGACGTTCCTCGACGTTTTCCCAACCATCTCGTCTCTTCTGTTACTGTTGTCATCGAAGACGTCTTAGTTTGTGTCTTTATTGATGTATTCGCTTTTTTCCACACGTTCAGGTCCCCCCTGTCGCAAGCCAGCTCACAAGTAGAGCAATAGGAGCCCCAACGGATACAAGCGTAGCTTGGCTGCGGCTTCAGAGCGCCCGCATGAGATGTTCAAGGAAAAGAAGATCCAAATCCCATATTCGAAATGTTGAGGCGACCCCGTTCTGAGATGATGTTGATTGATATTGATTGCTTGGCTCGGTTCGCATGTACAGCATGAAGGCGTTTTCTTCGTGGATCAGAACTAGTAACTTTCTAGCTCAATAGAACAAAAAGCAGCTTCAACTACTACTGAGAGAGGAGGAGAACGTCCGAATTCTGACCTCATCATCTCTTACTTGTTTCCTTCCCCGGCCTGTCCGACCGACTGATGGCGTCGACAGCCTGACGGCCCCACCACATGGCCAGATGACCTTCGGTGTCCTTCGGGGCTTGGCCTCCGTTTGAACACCTCAGAAAGAAGAGAGGTTCTGTCCCCATTGGCCTCGTTTGCTCAAATGACAGTTGCTTTCTGCCGCCGATGAAATACGAAAGGAAAAACGGCTGTTGAGTCCAGCAGTGGGTTGCCGCACGCACCCGCCCTCCCGGAGAGAACTGTTCGGCTCGCAATCGGAATAATCAATGCGAATCCGCAACAACAGATGAAGAAGTATTCCTCACCCCAACCATATTCCTACTTGCGGGTACAAACAGTTTCCCATTACTCAAGCCCAACCTTCGACTCAGATTCTGCCGGAGTTCTGATTTAGAATAGATCAGACAGACGCCCATGACGGGACTGATCGTAAAACTGTATTCCGCGATTGTTAGTCCGAATTGTGATGATCATGGTGATAGCCGATGCTGCATTTAGCGGAGCTTCTCTGTTCCTGGAAATCGATCTCTGCGCTTGTGGAACGATAGGTGAACCTCGAGAAGCCAGCATTCTACAAGCGGTCACCGACGTTAGCCGGGTCCGGAACGCTTCTTGAAGTTCCTACAATCTTCACTCTTTGCCTCGAGGTGGTGACAAAAGTTTCCTACTCTTCCCGCTATAGCTCCCACGTCTTCGTCGCCATCGCTCCAAAGTCTATCTACTCGACCGTTCAACTGAGAAGCCCGCTAGTTGCAAACAGGATCACTCCCTCAATTTTTTTCCTCGTCCCTCTCCATTTTATCAAGCGCTCCATCATTGGCTTGGTTGAACTTGGAGCGATGATCCTGAGGAACGTCCTCCACCGACGACGCAGCAGCTCGACGAAGGTCTCTTGCTTCTTCTTTTCTTGCTGGGCTCACCTCTCTTCCTCGTCCGCCTCCTCCCCTGTTCCGACGGAGGGTTCTTTCTAAGGGGAACGCTCGCTGCAATGGGGAGTTTGACCGAACCTCTCGCTAGGAGCATGATGAGGCGGTTGGTCGTACCTGGGTAAAATGCAGGGGAGGAGCTTGTTAAGTGAACTTTTCCCTTCGCGACCCCGCGCTCGTTTTAACCCTTGAATGAACCGCGAACTTCGCTCGATTCGGTCTTTGCCCTCAGGGAGCGGAACAGCGGCTCAGATTTTGTAAGTGAAGGATGTTCGATGAAAGGACCGGCAGATGAATGTGAGCAGAAGGAGAACCAACCGACTCCAGTTCAGCTCTCATCTATCCGAGCGAAGCAGTTCGTCCAAAGTACCACCACGCAAGCCCATGGAAGGAGAATGGGGAGAGCTTCTCCTTGCTTGTCTTCCCATCGGATCGGGCATGGTGATCTCTGGCCGGACTCAATGTCTGGCGAAGCGACCTTGCCTCAAGGCTGACGAAACTTGAAATCAAATCGCGGAGTGGCTACTCTGGCTGCCAGGCTCGAATCTCTCTATTCCCCGAAAGCAGGGCTTCATGAGAGCAGATCGTATCGGGGAACTTGCGACACTCGGGCAGCTTCCAATCGCACGGGTTGACCCTAGCTTGTACCAGGCATCCGACTCATGTTTCTCCCAAGCATACCGTGTGTATGCACGTAGACCGTTAAAGTTTCCCCGATCCGCGCCGGTGGGTAAATTTCTATGGAGAAACGATATGCACGCTCACGTCGCTCAAGTGCTGGAATCGAGAACCAAAAATGATGAGAATCTGAACGGCTCGCAGATCCGACATGAACAACTCGAGTGAACCGTCTTTGCATTGTGTTCGCGCTGAGCACTGAATGCATCCGCCCAGGAGCTTCTTAATTACTCAGGAAGTGGGACAGACTGATTCTCGTAATGAGACCTCACTCCGGTTCTATGGTTACGCTCACAGCGATGCCTCCAGTCGAGGATAGAGCCGAGGGCCTTATTCTTGGCACTCCAGGGTATTCCTTCGCTCAGGTTCGCATTGCATTCCACTTCCTCCCTCCTTTTTGCTCCTCATTCCTGATTTGAATATCGAGGCCTCACGCTTATTGATTTTTCTTCCATTCGCATTTTTCGAAGCGCTCCTTCCCACGCAACCAACTCCCATCCGGTAAGATCCACCTGCCATGCCGAGTTCTGCATTTTCTTCAAGATCTAATCTCCCCCACGCAGACAATCTTGCGATTGAGATTTTCCTCAGCTAGTCACCCGACTGGATGGATGCGCGCGAGTGAGCGTTGCAGAATAACTCATCGAACCCGGTCGTGACCCCTGCGCCGCGCCGCAGCCTCAGTGATCCAAGTTGGGCCTGATTTCACGGTCGTGGCAGGCGCAAATACTGTTTTGGATAGAACAAAGTAACAAGGGACGCTCTATCCACTCGTGTTCGAGGCTCTCCTCGCTAGACTCTTCACTTTTCGGCGGGTCGAAGAATCAGGTCTCGTGCTATTCCCTGATCGTGGTTATTCCCCAAGCTCCTTCCTCCCCGGGAATCACTTTTTGCTGTGAACGGCCTCGTAATGTTTCGGGATAGCTGAGGAAGCAGACGGACTCGGTTGGGTTGGCGCGAAGAGATCTGCTAAGAGCTCCTAATCCGGAAAGCTCCGACCGTCGTTCGGGGCACTGCAAACTGTCTGAATCCTTCTCAGGCGCTGACCCACTCTTTTTGTTTATCTTGAGGCCTTCCAGTTAGCGCACTCGGCGGCCGCCTTTCAGCTCCATCGTCCCTGATCTCGCTGAATGTGCTACTTCCTTGTGCAGCTTCGTAACAAGCAGTTTTGGCGAGTTGAACCTCTGGCGCTCAGCAAGCTCGAGCACCCTCGGAGCCCCCTCAGGTCTCGAAGTGCTGTCTTGTACTTCCACCCAATCCGCAGCCGGATTTCACAAAGTCGTGGCCATGGTCCACTGTACACAATTCTCACGTTGCCTTATGATAATCTCAGAGTCCTTCCTGCTCCTAGAGAGAAAACAGGTGTTCCCCGCGAGTGCCACTCATGAGGCCTCGCGGGAGCGTGCCCCTACAAGTTCTCCATGCGGCAGAAGCTTCGTGGCCGGATGACGTGCCGCCAGGAAAATCTCCTCCCCTGCACTTCACCGCGCGAAATCTTGGCTGTTCTTTGACGTGGAAACGTTCTTTATGAATCCCTCAAGCGGCCAGTCTGGATTTGTTTCGTCATTTATGAGACGAAATTTGCCCATCTTTGAATGACTTCGGGTAATGACTTCGAGTACGGCGCTTCGTTTTCTTCTGGCTTGTGGTTCTTAGAGGACGCGGATCGTGACTCGGCAAGTGTGGAGGCATAGTCAGTCCGCCACAGGGTGTCTCGTAAGGTGGCGAGATACATTCAATACCCATGAAGAGCTGATTTTGTCCGAGAAGCAGTCAACATTTCGAGTTGTAACCAGGTGGGAGCCGAGCAAGCCTCCTTGCCAGGAAGAGATGGTTTCGTTCCTGGGATCACATTTTCTTTGTGTACCTCGGCGACAGACACCTGAATCTTTGACACGAGTCAAGCGGCGAGCTGACCCGTCATCGAGCCAGACGACGGAACCCAGAGCGTCGACTGGAAGATCACAAGTCCTGGAGCTCAACCGCGGATGAGAATGTTTCAGATTCTCCTGATGAGAATTCTGAACAAATGCGAACGAAGAGCCGAATTCCGAGTTGATCCACATTGCCTACTCCACACGGTGAAGGATCATAACGGAACGAGGAACAGTGTTAGGACATTGCCCCCGGGTCGCACTTCACCGACCAGCCTCATTTTCGAAACAAATGCGGGGGAGCTCCCGTTCCTCTCCCTATATCCTGAATTCCCTAATGTCAAATGGAAAGGAAGATGTGGGTTCTACTGCTCACACTTTGGATACATCCGAAATTCGGAGGAGTGATCGCCGCGGAATAACAACCCAGTATACTCTACATTGCTATGGAGAATTTTCGAATCAGGGTCCGATTCGCGTTACAAAACATGTATCGATCCCTTCGCTCAGCGGGAGAAGTTATTTCGGGATATGATTAAGGATCTCGACATCGTAGGCCGACTGATCGAAACCGATCTAGAATTTTCCAAAACGATTCCAAGTTGTGTTCGATACTTGGCTACTCCGCCAGACAGAATAGGTAACTGGACGCACCCCACACCAACCATGAAAGAAGCAGCGACCAGAGAGCTGGCGACTTCACACGCCACCTCATTCTCAGAGTTTTCCTAAGTGGCCTACGACTCTGTGATCTCATTAAGGAACGCGTTCGCTTCCACTGTATGTAGGGCAAGAGCTCTGCCAAGAGCACGATGAGTCAGCCGGAATTCGATTCGAACACAAGTAATTCCATCACGACGGTAGCGTACGGTGAGCGTAACATCCGGCTTCGGCTGAGCTAAGCCGCTGGTAAAACCAAAGAGACAACTACTAGGGGGGCTGAGTATTCGTCGTGATTTCTTTCCAATAATAAAGTCGCGGCTCCCTCTCCCGTAGTCCATTTCTGGGATCTCGCTGGCCGGGGGTTTGACTGATCCAAGGGCTGAGGGACGACTGCCTCGCCTCTACATACGTGTCTCTCGGTTGAGTACTAATATATCCGGAAAGGAGAGATAAGCCCGAGGGGATGTATTTGCACATGAAAGACTACGACAGACAACCGTTGACGCCTTTGCTCCTCACTATCCCACAGCTCGCCTCGGCCCAGCAATCGTCAGTACTCCGTAGGTCCTTTGGGTGAAACACGATTCCGCCAGTCGTGTTCTGTATTGGCTTGCTCGGAGCGTGGGCTTTACGAGGAGACCACACAAACGGGCAGAATAACCGGCGGGTACGCAACATCGCCCAATCATCAAACAAAGGGCATCGGATCCAGTGATTGGAACTTCCAGTTCGCGTGACCTCTCATTCGCTGGTATTTCTCGATCGAACATAGGCAGAATCGTGAGTCCTGACCACGGATTCTAGAACGCTGCTAGAAGCTTTGAATCGAGCGTCAGATAGGCTATAATCCGAATGCGGGGGTGTTGCGATTGCTGGAAGTGGAAGCCTCTCGGAATGAGAAAGGAGGCCAACCCCGGACAGCTTGACAGCGCCCCCACGGACGGGGATGCTCCTTGTGAAAAGCACGGAGAGAACAGGAGGGCCAATCTAAGACTTCGGTAGCGTGGTCTCAGGAGCGGTCGTGTGAAAGATACACCTGGATTTCAGACGGCCGCCTGAATCGTGAATGTACTTCGATGCCGATACTTGCCTTCGCAAAATGAACCGGAGCTTGAGTACGTTGCACGCGAAAAGTTCGACTGAATAAGCTCAAGAAAATCACGAAGTTTGGGGAGCATTCCGTTCTCTTCCTTTAGACCGGCCCCGATCCCTCCATCGTGTCGCTGTTAAATCGATGAATAGCCAGGCTGTCAAGCCTTTTTCACCGTATTCAATTACTAGGTATAGTCTAGCTGTGCGAACCAGGCTTCTTATACTCCTGATCCACCAAGTCGGCTCGTATCAGCGACCCCGATCCTGGTTTTTGATCCGTGTCGGAGTGGAGCTTGTAACCATTGCGGTTGATCTCGAGAACCTCAACGCGATTCAAGGCTTCGATCACTGATTTGCTCATGACCCTCGAACGATGTTTGCGCGGTGAACGGAGATCTGCAGATCAGGATCCAAAACTGTTCTGAGATCCAGTATGGGAGTCCGACGGGAGCTCCTCCCCTCTGCTAGAATCTAAAACGTCATATCCGTTTGCCGAATTCAGTTCTCGACCCTTCGGACGATTTTACCGCTGTGAAAAAGCAAAAATGTCGGCTGTTCCCTCAACCGCAATCAGCAAGGCTTCAAACCTGCCGCACACGAGAGGCCATCCCAACCGCTGTGTGAATTAGGGGTGCGGAGAAAAGACGATGGGAAGAATCGGGAAATTCTCTCGAGTGTTGTAATCTTCGATTGGACGAGAACTAGTCCTCCGACCCGGAGCGTGCATCTTCCGACTCCCGGCGTTTTCTTCGACAGGCACTCCGCTCGAGCCTTGTTTGTGTCAGTATTCTCATGAATCCATATAGATGAAATACGCCGGCCGGGACAACCTGTGATCCGAATGAACGGCCACGGCTCGGAGCTCGACGAAACCTCGTATACTATCACGCAATCGGCCTCAAACGGTTATGAGCTGACTGATAATTCTCGTTAAAATCTCCGGAAGCCGGAATACGAAAGGAACTTGACAACTCCCCCGTCGCCGGCCGCAACATCTTTCGGTTCGAAACGGCACCGGTGCGCCTCGGCCAGCCGCTTCGCAATGATGTGAACCGCACCGTGGATTTCATCGTGGTCATGCCTGGAGCAGGTGCAGTGCAATCGATTCACTGCCAAGATGGGCGTCCCAGAAAAGAAAGCAACCTCTCTCAAGTACTCAGCTATTCCGAAGGACTTCAGATCCTCCAAGTGCGAGAGATCAACTCATGTTGTCAACGACGATGGATACAGTTGACGCTGTTGACAGCGATCGTGACGCCCTGAGCCATCTGAACCGCTGGTTCGGAAGAGAGAGCGTCTATCACGGTTTTGAGGAACTTCAAACATTGCGACTGTACAGTTGGAGCCTAGACCCTCGAGCCCGAACCCCCGCAAAACCATTCAGCACGACAAGTGGGGAAAAATCGAAGAGACCCTCGACCGAAAAAATCCATACCGGCTGAAGCGTTGCCCCCCCCCCCCCTCCTTTTAACCGAGCATAAAAGGAACTAAGTAGCACAACACTATCTCCTGCTGACTGACCAAGCAAGAATCTCTGCGACTCATGGGACCACTCCCGACCAGAGCTAGGAAAAAATACGAAATTCCTATGAGGAACTTGCGGACAAAACTACATCGATCTGGTACGAAATCCTCCGGGTGATCTGGGTGGTGGTCGAACCTCCTTCCGTCGGAGAGGTCGTCGATGGACAAAACTCGGAATTCAGGAATGGTCAATTAATCTATGATAGAACGTCGCCGAACGCCTCATCTCTCATGAAGAGAAATACATAATATTGAATGAGCTGCTTTGATGCCGCTCATCAAGGGTCGAATAAGTCAGGGCCCCGGGACGAAATAGATGCTCGGCGCCCAAAATCTAGGGCTCCGTGCCGACCAGGGATCTGGCCCCGCGCTCAGGTGGGAAATATCCAAGTTCGGCCTCAGGATGGTTTTGACGCAGATTCGAGCCCGATCACGGAGCCCATCTGAATATACTTTTTGGAGTCGATCGGACCAAACTTCTTGGGGTACATGTAGATGATTCCTGGATTGATCCGACCATACTTTCCTGGATCCAGGGTGGGGGGGGGGGGCGGTTTCGGAGTGGATTTTGGCATCCCCTTGAGGGTTAATGGCGGTGGTTCCTGGGTCGATCTGACCATATGTCCTGGGCTAAGATCGACCTCGGAATCACCTCCATGGACCACGAGAAGCATGGTCAGATCGAAGTCAAACCACCTCCATGGACCCCGAAAAGTACGATCGGACCGCCTTCGGAATAACCTCTCTCCTCGGGGCACGCATTCGAATACCTGGAGGATTTGCCGTTACGCCGGAATAATCCCAATGAGGAGAAATAACTACGCCCAGATGCTATTCGTATCCGAAATCTGGCCCGAAACACTTCAAAGATGAACTCCAGGTCGACCCGAAGGCACTCGAAGAACAATCATGCAGGGAAACACTCCTTGCGCACGTTTTGGGCCCCGGCGCCATGATCCGGGGCATATTTCGGGTCCCAACGTCTTGATCTGGGGCATATCTTGGGCCGCGAGCGATTTTGGAAGCTGGCGTTCCGGGGTTGGAGGAAGTAATACTCGAGAGCTACATGCGTCATCGCTCCCGTGTATCGTATTCGTTAATACAAGAGTCCAAAGATGAGAGTTTCAAACGTTTTGTTCCGATGCGGGCTGGTCGACTCGAAAGAGCGATCGAGTTCTGATTATTTGGCCTCGGTGCCCCATCAGATGTCGTCGCTGCCTCCCGACTCCTAATTTCCCGCTTCAAACTTTCCGTTGCTCAAAATGACCCTACCAAGCACCAGCTCGTACTCGTACTGAGCGTTACTGCGATTGCTTATTCGCTAACGCGTCTCTTCGTGTGTGAATTGAATGGAGCTGACTGGGAAGCAAGAGCCATAGACTCAATGTCCCCAATGGCTGGGCACCGTTTTCCAAACCATTAAACTTATTCCGCTAATTTCCTTGGCTGCGCTGCAAACATTAGCATCGGATCGGATGAAAACTGTCGTACGCGGTCAGGCGAAGGGGCCGCCCATAAGTTCCGAGAAACAATTCGTGCTGAGAGTTCATGAGGACAATGCTGGCCACGGAGGAGGGATCCTCAGACGTCGTTCAGGGCGCCAGAATCCCTTGGGCACCGACGCTGGAGTTCGCAATCTGATTCCTCCGATGTGAAACAGTCCTAACGACATGAAAACTTTAGCCAGGCGATGGTGAAATATCTTAGACCAAGGCTCCAGTTGTTTGACAGACGCTATTCACGAACTCGGGACTGTGCGCTGGGAATGTTCAGCCGCGGATTGTTCGTACTCCTATACGCTATAAGGCTCTCGACACTCATTAATTCTTCTCCCCTCTGGATTTTCTCACTTCGGAGATTCGACACAAGACTTTCTGTCTCAAAACTATCGGATCTTGGAGCCCGAGACTGTTATTCTAAGTTAGAAAGACAGGCGAGATATTCCGACCGTGCTTCTTCCTGGTCATGCGACTCGTGACTCTCACCGCTCGGAATCTGAGTTGAAGACAGTTCGTTCGTTACACAGTGAAAATCCGACGAAGGAGCCGCAGGCTATTCGGAAGGATTCACTGTTTCATTTAGATGGTGGTGTCAGGCTCGTCGCGATAAATGGCATGGTCTGCCAAGAGCTCCAGGAGCAGTTTCGCAACCCAGGGACTATATTTCTCCATTGTCGAACTGATTTCCTTGTTGGAGATCGAGAATTCATTCAGGGACAGTTCAGAGGCTCGCCCGCGTATCCTCCTTCGCTCCCAGACCTTTCTCCGAGCGGATTTCCAGAGCAAACTCCGTTCTGCTCGTGCGCGACGATTTGAGAAAACTCATTGCTCGTATTTGAGAGGATTTCGAATTTCAGATGGTTGTGCTCAACGACCTTGGCGGGGGCTCCGTGGCGTTGACACTGCCAGCTCCTTGCAACGCTAGCCAGCCACAGCGTGTGAACCGAAGAGACGAACTCAGCGACGATCAAAGCAATGCCATATTTCTACTTTGCCTCCACGAAGCTCTCTGTTTGGATTTCTGTCCTTGCGGCCTACCTGCCGGGCGGACGCATGGGCTTCGCGCCTACCTAAACGATGCGAGCCATGCCTCGAGGCGCTTTCCGCTGAGTCAGGCCGCGTTAAAAATCTCGCTTCGTGGCTTACCGTGTCAGTCACGTATATCACGAGGCCATTCCCAGAGTTGACTGATGTTGCTCCCGGTCTTCCTTGCTAAATGTTTCTCCCGTAGTTGGCCAACTGCCTCGCTGAATGGTCTGTCACTCTATCGCTTCTTTTCTCCTCCACCGGCAGCTCGTTGTCCCGCTCCAGGTCTTCCCGCCTTTGTCTGTCCGTGAGGCTGCTGGCTGGTCCGAGGATCCGTCGGTCTGTCACTTATACGGCGCAACTTTCCTTTCAAAGCGGTCCCTTGATGGCACTTCCAAGCAACGTTTCCACGACTTTGGCTTGGACTACCCGCCTGGAGAGTGGTTGGCAGGCGGACGAACAGACGGAAGGACTGGCGGGCGGGCGGTCGGTCGGGTAGGCGACCGGGAAAACGGACTAGCCAAGTCTACTCGGCCGGTGTTCTGTAGTTTGACTCAACGCGGGAGACCTCCCTCCGTTTGCGTTCGTCAGAGAAGACTGTCGATTCAACTTGTCAACACACGAGGACGAGATGACATCGCATGCCCGAGGAGAGAATCAATCACTTTCAATCATTAATTTACAGGGACGCTGCCTCAGTCAACGGCGAGTACTCGCAGCAGTACCAGCCGGCGACCAGCGTCGAAAACTGCTCACCAACAACACTTTTGGAACACAGCGCGCCGCACCACAATACGTCAGAACAAACATTGACTCATTTTTTCTGAGACAGCCATCAAGATACCGAGGGTCTGTGGATCTCGATATGGCGGTGTGTTCCCGGTGAAAAGTCTAAATCCAAAAGTGCACAGCATGCGAGCAGAGCACCGGCTGCGGTAGCTCGTTAACTCGAGACGATCTGCGAGCTCTCTTTACGAGTGGGAACAACGAGGAACAGGGAAACGGAGTAACCGGAGAGGGAATTTCCCATGAGGAAGGGAATACTAGAGGAGGAGAGAGCTTTCGCGTTCGTCTGTTCATGCGTCTGTACGGCGGGCAGGCCGGCCGGCCGGTCGCTCGCTCGCTCGCTCGCTCGCTCGGCCGTCAATCGGGAAGAGGGAACACCGAGCTCCAATACAGAACCCGGAGTATACGGAGGGAGTGGTGCACTTCTTCCAGATAAGAGCCGTCGACGGGAACCATCTATGTTCTGCCGCCGAACCGGCCTTACTCTCGTCTGTTGAAGACCAATTAGGTTCCGCTGGGAACAATGCCGTTTCGGCAGCCATCCACCCTGCAAGGAATCATTGCAAACAATGGACGTATGGTGAAGTGTCACCTCCGGCTCTACCCGCTCGGGCGTCCGTTGCACTTCGATCGTTCGTTGTCCAGGTTATCGGGAACCTGCTTCTCCACGTTCGCGTGCCAGTACCCGAAGCAATGCACGATTCGGGAGCCGTCGCGTCCAAGCTCCGTCACGTGGGCCCGTCACGTGATACCGGGCGTCGCTAGGTTCCTTATTGCGCCTCACTAACGGTTTTCTCAAACTTCGGCAGCGCGCTCCGAATTGTAGCGGGGCACGGGGCCCGGAACCGAATCGTTCGAGGTTCGATGCGTCCTTGCATTCGGATGCCATGATTTTCGATGAGAGCTTGTGCGGCCAGGGAGCTCGAAGGCAGCGAGTGCGATTCCACTCCCTCCCGATTCCATCCGTCGGATTCGTTCCTCCAATGACTTCCATACACCGGAACGCGATTCGGAATTCCGTTGGTTCATGAAATCCAACATTCAGAACAGCTTCGCTCTGTCATAGTGTTTGAGATTGTAGACGAGAGAGAAAAAGCAAACAGGACCAGCGATCGACTTTATCGTTCCATTCCCTGGAAAGCTCGGGGCCCACGGCACGGTCTTTGGCCGTTGGCCAGCCAGCATATGTTAGCATTGATTACGTTACACGACGAGTGTTTACGGAAGCGAAGGATTGACCCGAGAAGTAAACCGCGCCAACACATCGAGATCTCCCGAATGAAAGCATGAGGAGAACACAAGCTCAGACAAAATCGCTGACTTTCAACACCCGCTAGCCGCTCGATTTACGAGTATGGTACTTTCGGGGAAACTCGCTTTGATTGTTCTAGATTGGCGAACAAATGGTGACTTGTCACCTTCCCGTTTTGATTGACAAACGCAGAAATTGCTGAGTGGTCGTCCGATATGTCGAGCATCATCGAAAGACGCTGAAACGATCCCCGGCGCCGCAGGCGGATACTCGGCCGATCCACAAGCTAGACTTCGAATGCTTCCTATTGAAATGCAGATCTCTGCTTCGCAGCAGAGACCTACTACGAATCAGCTCGTTTCCCGGCCGACACCCTCGCCATCACCCTCCGTCGACCAGCTCAGCCGCCGCCTCGACTGACACCAGACACACTGGGGCAAAGCAACTGGGAGATATGGAGAGCAGGGGATGGAGGAACAGTGAGAATGGCCAACTGTGGAGGATGGTGATCAAAGAAATGAACACCACAGCAGAAAACCCAGACTAGACGGTGGCGTAGACAGCGGAATTCTTCAAGTGTGTCACCAGACCAACGATGCTCACGAGTTGCTCGCTTGTCTAGCTGGAGGAGATCGACGACCACGAAAACGAGGGCGGCGATAAACTCTCACAGAACCCTTGTTTTCTAAGAGCGTGCTCGAATGCTTAGAGCCGAGTGATATCATCACTCTCGTTGCAAAATCTCCGGCGCGGGCGAATGGAAGTGTAAATTGCGGCTGGAAGCCCACGGGACCGATGTAACAGAAAAGAGCGTACAAATCGGAGAATCGCTCCTCTTCATAGAATATGGGTGGCGTGAACGCTCCAACTGTACCAGGGGACCTTCTGGACTCGTGAAGGTTGTTGTCGGGGCTGGACTCTGGGAGGGGGCTATTCTAACACCGATGAAGCCAACAAACGAGTCATTTCCGCGTGGGAACCGTTTTAGTAGTGGGTCTGAAAACACGCTCGAGACAGTTAATCTTCCGCCATGAAAAATATCTTTCCCCGCAAACAGACATTATTACTACCAACTCCGGACCTGATAACGATTCGAAATTCCGAGACCGGCATGAAACCCATTGAATTCATGGAGAAAACTTCCCGGGTACGCGTATCGTTGGCCCCGAACTTTCTGGCACCTTGTTGCCAAGTCTTGCCCCAGACGATAACAGCAGCCGTGTCTAATGGGACGTGGATGCCGTCGAGACGTTTCTGCAGAGACGGTCTGCTGTGATCTGGGGCACCCGGAATGATAGCGTCGGAATGAATCAGAATTCGTTCCCCTTGATTCCCCTCGCGCGGGATATATATTCACGTCAGCGGCAACAATGTGAGCGACTGTGGTGGCGGCTTCGCGGCATGAGCATCAGTCAGTTATTCACTTTCATCTCGGCGAACAGCTCCAAGTTCCTCGCCGTTCTTCCGTTTGCTCAGTGTGATTCGAGCTCCGTGGCAAATACGTGATCCCACATCATCTGAACCTGGCCAACACGAACTAGAGGCCATGCGTCATCTCGGGACAGTGCTCCTCCTGAGCGGATTTCTGGATCCGGTGTTTCCCATGGTTATGCCCGGACTCTGCCCCACTCAACTGAAAGCTATCGAGGACTTCGACCATGAACGGGTAAGCGCCCAAAGCTATTTCTTCCAGCTGTTTCTTCCAGCAAATTCAATCTGAAAATGAGCTCTCATTGCCGAGCCTCTGAGAGCGATGACGCTCGCCTCTGTGCACCGGGATGTTTGACGTCCTCCGCATGTTCAAAAACTGTCAAAACGATCAATGGATCGAAGCGGGGTTCCCGCTGAGAGGGAGGTGTCACAAACTTCGCATTTTTCAAACCATTCGTTCATCTCCCGACCTCGCAATGCGATGTACGAACAGCTTCTCGGAGCCTTTTCCGGGATTCCTGTAAGTTTCGATTAATCTCCAAGATACTGGAGATGAACGAACAAGGATCTCAGGGGTGTATCGGCCGAGCTTCATAACGCCGAGCTCAGGAGCCGCTCCCTCGGTGCATACTCTCTCCTGTTCGACGAGCTTGGCTTTCGTGCCTCTGATTCTCCGAGGCGATCGCTTGGCAGCGCAAGATGTCACTCTGCACACTTCCGGTAAACTCCATGACCACATGGTGGGCCCTGTGCAAAGTGACACTCCCGGAAAATTTCCTCCGTGCTAGTCGGACATGAACGGGATCTATCGCTGTCGGTAGTAAATACTAGAACCTGGTAGTTTTGGTGTTTTTTCGAAATCATCGTCCGCGTTGCAAAGAATCGATCCCATGTTTCATGGAATACTTTCAAAAAATCACCAGAACTTCCAGGCTCTACTGAGATTCAATTCGATCATAATTCTTGTTAGCGAGAATCTCTGGCAGTTGCCTGCCAATTTACTGAGGGAATTCAGTTGTGGGATTGCCGAGTAGCAGGCCCTGGAATATCTCAAACCAAATGAGCATTGACTTTTGTTTGGTTTTCTTAACGCTCCGGTGTGATCAGAGTGAATTTCTGAAAATCTCCTCGAGAGACGTCTATAATTGAAGATCAGAATCTCGAAGCTGTTATGAAGGCTGGGGTATCATTCTGTTGACGATCAGCAGCAGAGGCAAACAACTCGGAAGCACAAACTAGAAAGGAGTGGCGCCTTCGAGGATGGTCCAAGTACGGGGAAAGTCGTTCTCCTCTCTGCTCGGTCAAGTTAAATGTACCGCAAAGCATCGTTCTCCACAGTTCATGGGTACATGGTTCGAGGTCCAGAGAACTCCATTCCTGATGGAGACAATGATCCGTTGCAACAAATTCCACTACCAGGAGAAAGGTGACAGCGAAGAGGGAATCATCGTCTACATGAAAGGCAACCGTCAATCGTGAGTTTCAATGTTCCTCAAAGTCGTCTGCGGGACTTTTGCCGTCCATCACCGTTGGAATCATTTCGGTCAGCTTCGCTGAGGCGATCGCAGGTTATGTTTTCCGAGGTGTGTTTTCTCCAGCGGTTCTTGTGGAGATCCGCTGCTCTCGCGACCGCTGTCCATCGAAGTTGGTGTACTATGTAAACTGGTCTTCACACTTGCAGGGTCTCCACGATGCTCAGCCAGACTAGGTAAGCAAGCTCCTCAAGCAAAGCAATGAATGAGTGTACGAACGAAAGAACGAAGTAACCAAAGCCTGGATTACGCGACCGGTGTTCACTGGTAGCCTCGCCCAACCGGTCAAGCAAGCCTGCGGCGATGCGAGCAAATAGAGTAGGGTACATACCATACATGGTCCCGTGCAGAATATGTGATGGAGGACTTCGCCTCGCGGACGCTGTTCCACCTGCGGCGGAGGCGCTCCGAATCATATTCCTGGAGAAAAATGCTCAAATGAAACTCCCTAGAAGGACGAAGATGCGTAAGAAACCCTCCGCGTTTAAAGTCTTTGCCAGCGGAGACGTTTGGGTCCACGGGTCGCAAACAATATCCTGTTGGCCCTGAATCTTGGATTTTTCGACCAACCTTACCCTGAGTCCTTACTCGCGTCGATGCTCCGAAATCGTCACGGGGATGGATATTGTTTCCAAGATTCCGCTAGCGGCGACAGCAGGACCCTAGTCTCGACGGTAATTGTGTTTTCCCACGTCGTCTTGCACATGCTTTGCTTAGAGTTGACCCAGAGCCTTTGTCGCGGACAGCTCATAATTCTTGCTACTTGCTTGGGTGCTTTCTCGGCTATTCGATCTCCCGGTCGGCTGAATCGACAAACAGCATTCGATCCATGAGTCTGGCATAACGGAGACTAGTCATAAATCTCCTCCAGATCTCAGTACGCCCCTTCTCCACCGGGTCTCCATTTACCGATATCCTCGGGATGTTGAGCCCTCAAAGCCCCCCAAAGTGAGCATCTGGTTGCTCCATTTGTTACAGTGGCACTAATCATCACAGCCGAAAGCAGAGAGGGTTTCGATCGGTTTCTCGACCAGGTGGTCGTTTTCAGCGACAAGCATTGTTTACTCTATTCCATGCACACGGAAACTGCAGCAGTTTGTGGTAACCTCACGCTTCGTTCCCTCCCTGTTGTTTGGACTCCAGCCTGTGTTTTTATTCACGGATGAGCAATCGGATAACATAAGAAATTCCAGTTCCGAGGATTTCTTCTCTCTACGCTCTGCAACCGAAACTGCTCCTATTCTGGGATTCGGCCTCACGCGAACGCATCAAAGAACGAGACGCAGTTTTGCCAACTACGCTGCACTCAACGAAACTCTCAGGAGAACGGAGGTGTCGCAGAGGAGAATCAGGGACAGGAAGGCGTTCAGGGAAGACAGCGACGAATACGTCGACGATCTCGAAGAACTCGCGAGGAAACGTCAGAGGCGGAACCGGCGGAAGAACAAGGAAATGAAAATCAAGCACGACGATGCGGATATCGGTGAAAAGAAGAAAGAAAAGTACAACGAGGAGGATAACAGCAACGACTATCAGCCCATGAGCAAACCGAAGAAAACTCGCGGCAAGTACAACAAAACGAATCAAATCGAAGAGAAGAAAGAAAACAAAAAACGCAAACAGTCAAGCAAGCAGAGCTCCAGCCACAAAAAGAAGAAACAACAGCCCCTGGAGTCCAATATCGATGACAGCGGAGCTCAGGACTCTGACAAGAACGACAATCCACCTAAGCCGTCGGTAACAAATGTGGCCAAGGGAATCGTTCAAACCGTTCAGAAGTTCGGCACTGACATCAGCGACGCGTAGGTCTCATTCTTGTTGTTCTCATTCAAACTCACCGAACCTGATATTTTAATAGATTACTCGCTTTGCTCAGTCGGGAGAGATGCACACCATCGAAGAAATACAACTCAGATTGAAAAATGACGTTTTCAGCACGGGACAGCTCCTGAACAACGTTAACAGCATGTCCCCAACTATTGGAACTTGGACGAAGTGAGTAGATTCCTAGACAGATGGAGATTTTACACTTCCGACGGATTAACGTCTCGGGATCCAAGGGTGACTGTCGGACCGGCTCGCCCGGCTGGTCATTTGATCATCATCCGGCAGTGCATCAATGTTGAGTCGTTCCGAGTCCCTCACAACGAGAATGGCTGCTCGGTGATGATGATGATGAGCGTTACGGCTCTGTTGATTAAGAATATGACCTTTCTTCACTTCTTCCACTCTTCCGACGCCGTGCTGCCTTGAAATGGCGCCTGCCACGTCAAACGGCCGAGTCACCACTTAGGTCTCCACAGTACCAGCACATTCCATTCAGTTTCGGAAGAATGTTCATTCCTTCGCCCGTCGGACTCGCAAGGCATTTCAACAAGCCAGGGAGACTCAGATACAGAATGTGCATTCAATGTTGGATGAGAGAGGTCCCACATTCGAAACTTTAGTGGCAATCGACAGGGAGCTGCCGAGCGGCAGACTGCTCGGCTGAGCGAAAGTTCCTGAACAGCTCAAACACGTTCGCACAGACGACTATGAGTTTTTCCGGCTCCTCTGTGTGGCTGGGGAAGCTTGTAGTCCAGTTGCAAGCCACTGAGACGGAACATTTTTATTCAATCTTCGCTCGCATCGACTTTTCTTCCGACAAAAATTAATTCCCGCGGTCTAGACATGGTAACGGATACTTAACAAGACGAGCTGCAGTACAAGAACGACGCCGATGATGCTTATGGAAATTTCTTCCGCGAAGCTTACACGGCAGAGCTGAATATTATGAGGAATCGTTTACCTCTCGTCCTAAAATTCTTTCGTTTTTCTTCCATCCGATCAGGCGAGGGCAGGAGCTAGCCGAGCAGATTCGGTGAGTGTTAATCTTCAGTCTTAGAAATATCCACTTGACTTGAGACATTCCGAGAGTACACTGTCGTCGGGGGCAACGCCCAGAGCAATCTGGTCGAGAAGATGGGACGAGCATAGTTTAGATTCCAGATTTGAGGATCTCGTTGCATTTATCCTCCGAAACAATCCTCACCCATCTTTCGCATAATGGAGCGAGTCCTCCAACAAAATATTCTTCCAATACCTTCGCAAACACAATAATTCCTGCGCCGCCAGTATTGACGGTCCGTTTCTTCCCCCGGCGGATGACAGAAAGCTTCTTCTCGGGCTCCGTTGCTCTCGAGAGTCGCTCGAATTAGGATGTACTCAATTGTACGCAACGCTCGAAAATCTCGACCCTCTATGAAAACGTTCCGCAACGGAGCCGAGTTTCCAAAAAGGTTTTATAAATTGCGTTGGCGTGAGCGAGGAGAATAGAGTACGTAGTGGTTTTTCTCCCGAACTGGGGTTCCGGTCCGAGATTTGAGGTTTGGGCCTGGGTAAGCGATTCGGAGAACACTCTATCACCCGACCCCTGGTAAGGCCACTCGCAGCGCTGAACCTCGTCTCTGAGATGTGCCGGAAGCAAGAAGCGAGGGGGTCAGCAAGCGAGGAGAAAGAAGCTGGTTTTCGGTTGGAATTCGCTGGATGGTCACTCGTGTTCCTGTGCCCTGTTCTCGTTTGAGCCGAGGGAGCGAGCGCTGCATCAACGAATGCAACTTCGTTGGGCCAAACGGACTCACGACGAGAGAAAGCTCATATCTGAATGGACGTCTCTCATTAGCCGAGTCATCCGCAAAAAACGTGGCTGAAGATGGCAAGAACATGCCTGGTGGAATGATAATCATTTTTTCCTTCACAGCGGAGAAGGATTCTCAATCGAGGGTGAGATACTCACGAACGTCCAAGGACCCTACAGCATCCACATGAAAACACGTGAGTCAAGTAGTTCGGATCCCGAGCTTAACTCCACAGATAAGTAAGACAGCGATGGCGGACTTCGACCGGGAGGCAAACGCCGCGATGTGAGGGTGATTCTTGGCGGTTGAGCTGAGAATCTTGTGGAAAAACTATTGTGGGATACCACTGCGATCCTCCTTACTTTCCGACAAATTCCAGCGATTCTTGCGCATGCCTCTGAAATCAGCGGCAATCTGGATGCAAAACCATTTCCCTAAACGTTCACCCCATGCTCTCTTCGTGCATGCGATCAGCGAGTTCAGACGATGAAGTAGCATTCAAAACAATAATAATAGGTTACCTCAGCCATGTTTGACGAACTGCACGACGCTCGAGTAGACTCATGGTACCCAGGGTAAGCACAACAGCGCGCAGGAGTGGGTCATTTGACAATAATTCATACTCCTACGGCGCCAGTACTTAGCTTGAGTTGACCACAATCCAGGACAAGATCGCTGCTGCGAACAACACCAATTCCTCATCCAACCAATGCCAATGTTGAGTTCCGATTTTCCGGGTCCGTGAGCCGTCTTTTCCGGATAACACGCAGGGCCCGGAGCAATTTCCCCAGTGGAGTTGTACCCCGCGTCGGACTCACATTTAATATTTACGGAAAAACTGTGCCGGGTCGTGAGCTATCTCTAACCATGACAGAACAGACACAACTCCACTCGGGCTCCGGGAATGACCATGCCATCCAATTGCTCTCTATTTATACTCAATTAGATCTGAGGAGCGCCACACTCCACTGTGAGGGAACATGACTGAGAGAGCACTGTTGGTACTCGAGAGGTACCCCGGAGTGGTGAGTCTCCGCTCGCTTTTGTAGAAGCGATGTTCGTGGCGGCCGGCGAACCACAACTCAAGTACAACGGTCAACGAAATTGGTTGCAGAAAAACTGTGTTCCGCAATGTCGCCAAATCAATGAGATCGCTCCCGCTATCCCGAATTCGATGCACGGTTCAAATTCAATTCAGAATGGCTTCTACCTTGCTCCAATGTGTCGCGTTCTCTAGTTTCAAGCGGAACCCCCATCGTGATTCGAATTCCTGAACGCGTCAATAGACTAAAGAACATCCCGAGAGTTATACGTCTCAACGGACCATTCGAGTTTGTCGATGGGATTCGCTTGCGTCGATCACCTCGAGCGTGCCTTCATCCCGATCTCAGGATTGATTGGGGAGTGAGCTCAGCACCTCCCGACGAGATTTGCGATTTCTACATGGGAAGCATCTGAGCAAACTTGAGACGTGGGTGCGCGAGGCAAGATATGGAGTCTACCGTCGTGTTCGGATTGAGGTCCAAAGTTTGGCGTGCGCTCCAGCCTCAGGATAGGATTTTCTTTCGATTGGCTTCGGTCGAGAAGAGCTCCGTCGGATGAGCTCGCCGGATCGGCTGAGTTGACCGAGAAAATCGAGCGAGCCGAGGGAGTGAGTGAGCATGCGAACAAACAGTGAAGAGGACCAACAATACAGAAGCTCCCAGAAAGACTGACTGGCGAGGCCTCGGAGCTGCTCAGCGTGGTAGTCGAGTCGAAATCTTCTCGATTGAACTCAATGGGATGCATCCGGCCGCCCTCAACAGCAGTCATTCCGCTGTACAAACGGAAACGCCAATCATCGATTCCAATCGCTACCATGCTCATCTGCGTTCCCTCTGCCCTAATATTCCCCCGGCGCTCCGACTTCAACAAGTAATCAGGGTCTCAATTTGTCGGGGGCGCGTTTTTTTCCAGCGACTTCGACTCGGTTGAGTCATGTATCTCCGGCAGAACGAACTCTCCTTTCATCTGTGGTTCGCCGCGCCCGTCCCGAAGCGATGCTCAAAGAACGAATCAGATTGCCGATCGGCGTGACGCTGAGAAAGTTTTCTTTAGAAGACTCCCAAACCGCTCTTTGCGGAGGGAATAAAAAACTCAAGGTGGAGGAGCCCGTTTGCGGTGACCATCGTGACCTCATCATGTGAGCTTCGTTCGGCCATGAGGACCCCGATGATTGTAACAGCTACTTCAAGCGGAGCGACAGCTCCAGCAAGCAACGAATCGACCTGCCTGGCTGCGTGCCCATACGCCCGCCCGCCAGTTAGTCAGTCAGTCAGTCGGTTGGCTGCTGAGTCCGCCGACAACGGTCGATTGGAGGCCACGAGGTGATTGAATTAGAACAAAAACAACGGGACGAGGCGGAGGAGCATTGATGCGCTTTCGGTCGGCGAGTGTCTGAACAGAAACGCCACTCGTTCCGAAGCCTCCGGCACCTCGGATCGTTGCTGTCCCAGAGACACGCAAATATGAACTCCAAAAATGCACCATGCCTAACCCCTGTAAGGCCCGGATTAAGATTCTGATCCGAGTCGGGACTCGATTCCGGATTTGGATGTTTATGCGGATTCGAGTGCGCATGCGTCTCCGGCAGCCTCGGGGGTAGGGGTCGCGAAAATCCACGAGCCCGGCGAGTCTGTAATACTTGGAAACGTCCGGAAAAAGTGACAGAATCCAGAAAAAGTCCAATTCGTCGCCGTTTCAGTGCAGTGGAACGGACAGGACTGGGTGGGCCGACTCCCGAGGTGCCTGCAGTGACATTCGCACGGGACGCACTGAAGCCAGTTCGCACACACGTGTAGCCTGGGGAGGCTTCAGTGTTGCTCTCTTTTCCCGAGGATCATGCACACGATCGTGCGGTTGGAGAGCACGGAACCATGGTTGTCCAAAACTCCTTGCCCGTCTTCTACTTATGGAATAACAGAGCATGTTAATCCATTATTAGCTCTGGGTCTGTTTATCCTACACACTGGCGGGCGATCGAAAGGACCTACAGCGATCTCGAGGAGAAATAACAACACCTCAAACGTAGCCTCGTCGTATTTCCCCCCATGGCAGCCTGTTTATTTTCCTTGGTCTCCTTAGCGTTAACGAAAGGAAGACAAATCCATGCTCATTCAGATGCTACTTGCGTAAAGCTTAAACGAGGCACGGTTATCATCGAGAGTTCGTTTCCCCCGTACAAGTGAATGAGAAAAGAATTTTCGAACGATGAAACCCAACGGAAAGCATCGGCGGAGCCTTATCAATCACTTGAAGCCTTCCGGTTCGCTCTCCCCCAGAGAGCCTTGAGGGCTGCAGCGGCGCAGTTGAACCAGCGTCACCTGCAGCGGTGTTCTTGGGCGCTTATTTTTCGGAGGTGGACGCAACTTCAGCAACGTCTTTTCCTACAGAAGACGCTTCAGTGCCGGATTCTTTGGGAGCTCTCGGGGCACCTCTCTGCGCCTTGGCCTGAGATTTCCCGGTGCCGCGAGCTGGCGCCTTCGGTGGCGCTTGGGCCACAGACGGAGAAGCGGCCGTGGGAGCGGCCAGAGGAGCGGCCGGGGGAGCAGCCTTAGGAGCGGCTTGGGGAGCGGCCTTAGGAGCGGCTGTGGAAGCGGCCTTAGGAGCGGCTGTGGAAGCGGCCTGAGGAGCGGCTGTGGAAGCGGCCTGAGGAGCGGCTGTGGAAGCGGCCTGAGGATCGGCCTGGGGATCGGCGCTCGTCGCATCCCGACAGCCTCGGTCGTCGCCGGTTTCAGAGCCCTGGTCGGAAGAGTTGGCTCCCCTGCCACGTCGAGAGTCCGGTCGCCTGAAATTCCGTGGACACAATACGTTATTCTCAACCGAGCTCAGGTCTATTGACTCGTCGCTGCTAGAGAGGAAGAAATACTCAGGAACAGCATCTGAGCGACTTTCAAGAGGGCTCCAGGAATATCAGTCTGGGAATCCTCCTCGAAGAACAACCATCCGGCGTGTCATTGCTAGCTGGCCCGGCTGTCGAACGACTGAGGCAGTCCTCGTCGGAAAGCCCCAAATTGCACGGTTGGGGACTTTGCAGGGTGTCGATCGAATGATCCCGACAAGTTCCACTGCGGCTTTTCGGTGAACATACGACGTGATATTTCCCAAGTGTCAAGCCCTAAGCGGGTCCAGACACCGGTGAAGTTCACCCCAGAGGCACGGTTGGACGCCGGATTCGAAAACTTCTACTGGAACTCGCTACTGAGAACGGATCCCGAGCAAAGCGGGTCGAAGGAACCGGGCGACCCACGGTCGTCAGCGGTCCCGGCGTCGCCTCACGAA
Organism: Phytoseiulus persimilis; assembly: GCA_037576195.1. Taxonomy (NCBI): domain Eukaryota; kingdom Metazoa; phylum Arthropoda; class Arachnida; order Mesostigmata; family Phytoseiidae; genus Phytoseiulus; species Phytoseiulus persimilis. Next base: position 21,243,341 of record CM075101.1, read on the forward strand.
CATCAGTGCCCAAAAAACCTGCCGCCCTCATTTCCCTGTACAGCGCGGTCTCTTCCAACTCCGAAACATTGATCGAATACACATCCCTAGCCGCAAGGGCCGGCTGACGGAATTTTACCTCCCACGCCGCTAGGAGGGCCGGGCCTGATTGTTGATGAGGTTTATCGGAGCTTTGGTTGAACTTCACCGAGGTTGAGCGGGAAACGGCGCAGGCTTATTCCGGGTGGCACAACAAAGAAACCTCGACATAGCTCCGAACGCATTTTAGGGCTTTAAGAGGGAAATGAGTCGGCAGGAAAGGAGCGGCGTTGTTCTCGCGGAATTCGGGTCAGTCGGAGCTCGTCGACATTTTTTTCCAGCTTGGTTTGGCAGGGATAAATATGAATCGAGTCTAGACAAAGAAAGAGGTCAACTGTTGCTGCAGGGTATTGTCTCGGTATGAAAAATGACTCCTATATGGAGCGAGTCGCACCGCGGTCGAGGCTGCTCGCCTGCTTTCAGGCTCACTTCGTTGGCCGCTCCCTCTAGCTTAGCCCTCGCCGTTCTTATGCAGCGACGACAACAAAAGCTTCCTATCCCTGCATGAACGTCTGCATGGGTTTACCATTTATATTAAGCTCTCCTGGGTTTATGCTCGATTCAAGCCAAGATCAGCGGTTCGGGGTTGAGAAAGGGCTGCTGAATGATCAATGGTGATGCATCGCGGTGCCTCGATCGAAGCATCGTGTTTCCGCGATGCAACGTCTTTTAAGGTTTTCCGAGAATACTGGAAATATCGAAAGACGCGGAACTCTATCTCTCAATATTCGCCAGACGCAGCTGCGGAGGCGGCTGAAGCTGCGTTCTGCGGCGCAGATGCGCGTCGCGGTGCACTCCGAGCCAGCGAACCGAGAGACGCGCGTGTGATTCCTGATGTGTGAATGAGGACGGAATACCAAGTTGCAGCAACGCTTGCGAAGGCTGCCGAAGGGGCAACTCGCTCGCTTGCTAGCTCTTGCGCTCACCCGTCAGCCAGGTCGCCTCCTGAGCAGAGAGAAACGAACAGCTTGAGATCAGCCGGAAGAATCAGCAGACTGTAGGCAAAGAGTAGGCGAAATTCGTGCGTGGCCCACATGGAGGCCGAGAGCCAGCCCTCCGGTCGAAAGCCGGCCACCACAATATTCGACCGAAGATGATGCCTCACCGCGGAGGCACCTTCATTGGAGAAAAATATGGCCGATGCAGCTGTGACAGTCGTGGAAGCAGACCCGGTGATTCTCAGGAAGTCCGCTGCCTCGATCCAAGAGCAAGCGCTCAACCGCTGGGACTCAGTTGCTCGGAATCGTTACTTGGCAAATCGCGAATCTGCTGGGCCAGTCGGAGGAACCTATCCGGCCGCTCAGGACACCGACCGTGAGATGTCACCGAGGACAAGGCGAGCCTACTAAGCTCATCTCGCATCGCCAAGGCTTTCAACCTCGAGATGTCACCCAGAGATCCCCGGTTAGCGGCTGAGATCCGATCGGCTGCGATGTCTGCGCTAATAAAGCGAACCGCCCAGGTCACTCACATCGAATTTTCTCATTCGCAGTGTTTGTACACGCGCCAATCGCTCAGGGTCGCCTCGAATTCACATAATTGGGAGGAGCCGATACAGCTGACGGCGCTCGGGGGGAGAGAGTTTTTAGGCGGTTGTCTCATCTAGAGCTCCTGAGATGAGGATCTCCCCGCTCGATCGCGTCGCTGTTGTGCTTCGGCATATGGCATCTCTGTACCAGTCCAGACAGAATCAGTCGACAGAGCTGGTCGGGATAGCCGGAATATAATAATCGAATCACCATGATTTGGCTTTATTCGATCGATATCGAGCATTACTGGGGGACGCGGAACACGTAGCCCGTTGTGATTTCACGTGATCGCACAGTTCTGATTCCGTTCGACACCAAAACAGAGGTAGGGAGAAACGGAGGTTACTGTACCTGGTCGCTTCATTGAGCTTGTATTCCTCCATGAGCTCATTGAACTCCTTGCGTTGTTTCTCCTTGACGTCGTTGAAATGGTACTCCTTGTTTTCTTCGCAGATTTTCTGAACTTCTTCGAAGTCTTGTGCATTCATGATCTCCTTCAAGCGTTGCTCAATTCTTTCTCGATTCTTCCTGACCTGCGAACAACTCCGTATCCTGAGTTTTCGCAAGTATAAAATCATCGCTCTCATGAAACTCCTAGAATCAATCGTTATGATTTCGGTAACGACGCTCGGCTCCAGCCATGCAGTTTGAGTCGATTGAGCCGTCGCACGTTTTCCCACATCGACTCGGGGACAGCTTCGCGATCAAAGCAGACGCGGAGGAGTTGAGCGGAGACGAAACATCGCCTCCAATCGAGGAAGAATGGCAACACACCAGAAACCCCAGAGGAGGGCCGCGAGAGTTTCTAGAAAAAAGCCGAGCTGGAGCTTGGAGAGCGTTCACCAACCTGGAACTTCCGTTTGCGGTTGTGATCGAGATCAGCCATCATGATTTTGTGGCAGCATTGATCAAGAATGCGGACAACAACCCGTGTGTTTCGTATTTCTTGATTGTACACGCGATGTGATCTGAAAGTTCGTGCCTCGACCGTTAGAAACTCCGACCATGATTCGACGTCAAATGAGTGCTCAATCCGAATTCCGCATATTTTCAGTGTGAACCAAGTATCGAAGTCGAGGGAGCTTGTGATCATAGGAACTGTTGACCACATGCGAAGAGCTCATACTCACTTTGGCACCATGGACATCTTCGCACATCGGCTGAGAAAAGCCACATTGTTGGCGAAATCAGCGAACTGAGATCCTAATTTATTGTAGCGGACGACAAGATTGACAGTCTTCGTCTGGTAGGCCTGCTTGATCCTGGAGTTGGGGAGAAAATACCGTTCAATATTCTCGTCCGGATCGAACGCAGGCGCAGATGATAGGAACTGACAGAGACGACTTCGACATCTCCAACGAACGAGATCAGCAAAACCCTCGAGTGTCAGCGCTCACTGGTCGCGGGAGACACACCTTGAGATGTGAATCGCTGACCACTGATCTCATACATCCGATAGAGAACGAGCACCCAAAGACGTGCCATCTAGCAACCGAGCAGCCAGCCGTTCATCGGAGCACGCTCTACGTTGCTCGCACATCCCCCTCGGCCCCCTTGGTTCGTTTGTTTATACAACGAGTTTCGTTGAGGACTCTGCCAGCGGCGAAATCGACTTGCGGCAGCTCCTGTGGACAAACAAGACATGCCACAATATTCTATCGGGTCCCCCCTGAGTTCGCTCCGGATGCGATTGTTCGGAGAGCATCGGCGACCAACTCCCCCGGTGATCCGAAATCCTGAATCAATCCATGGAACCCTATTTTTTCGAGCCCCGGACCCCTCAAAGAGCCTCCTTCGCGTAGTCGGAGGTGTCTCGAGAGGGAACCACTCTGAGCTTGAGCGACCGGCTGAGTGTCCGCGGAAGGCATCGAACGAACAACTGAAAACAGCGTCAATGGGGGTCTGCGAGAGAGGGGTATCCCCTCCCACCACACGACGAACGCATCGAGTCCCAGTCAGCCGATCCGATCCACCTCGGGTCCGACACCGCGAACCCTCGACGTCCATGGGTCACAGAGTGCCTAGCACGTCCAGGGTGTTGAACGCATGCGGATAGCACACTGGATCGCAGAAGGAATTTCACGAAAAATCTAGCTCTGAGCTGAGATTCTATGGCAACTAGGTCGGGAGTGGTAGATAACCGCTGCCCGCGGTTCAAGTCGACCACACGGTGGTACACGTCGAAAAAACAGACCGATCTGGTCATAGCTTCCATCGGTGATCGTACTGGAATTCCGGATCTGGGCTGCGTCGAGAAAGGTTGACGGCGTGCCAGTTCAGCCCTTTCCCTCACGGATTACAAGCAAACCTCCATTGTCGAGTTCCGACGGTGTCATCTGAGAACGAGCTTCCGCTCCGCATGCGCGCCTTGGAAACGTTCGAATTCACCCGCCTAATACAGTCCAATGTCTCTGTTTCGAATTCAGACACGTGTTCCACATGTGAAATGTTCAGATCCTCGCGAGGATTTCGACCCGCTAAAACAACAGCATCGAATATTTGGAGATGGTTCGCCGGATACGTCTAAGCTTCACATCAATCAAACAAAGAAAAGTTCCCTGAGCGAACATTTTCCCGCAACGTGGGCTGCGCTCGGAGACATGTTCCTCCGGCAAAATCCGGGCGGCGAAATCGCACGCAAAACCAGGCAGCGTATCCAATTCTGCGATCTCGACTGGATCTCGACGGCTCACCGCGTCGTTTCTCCGCCCATAGGCTCCGCCACACCTCGATTAAGCTAGGAGCGACAGCTTGACCCCAGTAAACTTGACGATTCAGGAGGGAAATACGCGTTGAACGTGACATGGACAGTTGAACACGCCTGTTAACGTCACAGATATCTCGTTTTGCGGACAGGCTGCTTCGGACAGCCCGCCTAGCACTCTTCATCGACCACGAGCACTAAGTCCACAGACGAGCGTTTCCTTCAAGATTATGATCAGATCCATCCGACACGAAAAATTCAGCAGTGTTTCCATCTACCTTTCTCGTAGCTCCTTAGTGAGGCCTGCTTTACGAGGCGGCCGTCCATTCGGCTGTTCGGTCGCTCCAATCGTTGTCGCCATGCTGCGTGTGTTCTCTCCGTTCGATGATGGTTTCAAGGACTAGTACGTACAGCAGAACACTCCCAACGGTCAGATGCCGTCGCTGTCGTCTTGTACGCGGACGATGGTACAGCAAACCTTGTTATTTTTCTGGAATAGCGGAACACAGTGAAACACTGCCGCCACGGTCCAAATGCTGCTGTTATGCGATGTGCTGCTTCTGGCGTTCGATGTCGTCGGCTCAGTGTTTGGTCAACATAGTCGCCATCTCTAGACAACCGAATAGATTCATGGACCTACAGACGCCCGCTACCAGCAGCCAAACGTGGTGGTAGAAGAAAGAGTCGACGAGCAGACAGTCCACTCGCCATCGAGCGGCCGACTGCGGTAGATGGGATTTCCAGATTCAGTCACGGCCAGTGACTCATGGGCTTGCGAAGCGCGGGCTGTGACGTCGAAGATTCTGGAGGGTGGCAGATTTCGCGCGGGGCAGCGGAGTTGGAACCGACAGCCTTCCATAGTATCGGCTACGAAATTCGTTACTGTGACGTCTCGAATGCTGAGCGAGGAGTAGGCGCTGGAAAGAATACAGGGCCAGCAGCATCAGTCGGCTACCGGTGGATCCATCGAATACAAGCAGGGTCAGGATCTGGTCGATGCTGAACCCCTTCCTATCCCGCTCTCCGTGTTCATAAAGTTCTCCATTTCGTTTCGCTCTCGAAACTCCGCAGGGCCACGAGCGCGATTGGGCAGCGCATCGGTGGCGCCTGATGGATCGGGTCACAGGCTAAATAACCCGACTTGAAAGTTCCAATGGCAGCGCAGTGTTTTCAATGGTAGCGAAGCATGTGAACATATTGGGGGCTGTTCCGAAGAGAGGAAGCCTTATTTCGTTTCTCGTTGAATGTGCGATGCGTAGATTTTAGCGACGAACACTGGACCACGTCGAAGTCGCTAGCTTGTGAATGAAAGCTTAAAATTTGTTTTTTTTTTGTCGAGGCTCACCAACCGCCTCCCTGATTTCTGACTCGTGAAGCCGTTACCTCGTCAATCGCTGTGCCCGTCACGGGTGATTCACTTGAAAGCTACCGGTCCTCTTGGGATGCGGCTTCGAAGGGCTTAGTTTAGGCGACCCGAGGAGCGCGGCGGAATGAGGCGTGGATAGACGCTCGACGACATCGGTCGGGAGTAAGTCTCTTGATGTCAATTCTATTGTTCCGAAGAATTTCAGCTATCGAATCCAAATCATTGACTTCGTGAGCCATCTGAATCTTATCATCTAGTTTTTTTTCCATCATATCTCTCGCGAAACTGACAGAGTCACTACTTCGTACGTTTTTTTTTTTTTTCGCTGAACCTCTCAGCCAGCCCTCAGGAGTGCACCGGAATCACATAAAGTATTGCTTCAGCAACACTCCCTATCGCCTCGCAAATCCCATTGCGGGCGGTGGGCTTGGGTCTTAAGATGGTTCAGATTCAATTCCGATATAAATTAAATCCTCTTTTTACCACATAAGAAAGATTTCTGTCCCGCAATTGCTAGCTTAGCGTGGCACCCAGTGTTGGTTTATGCCACCCGGCCAGCGAGCGGGTTACTTCGTACGCTTTGGAATATTATGAGGGAGGTCGAGCCCGGAAACTTGTAAACGAGGCTTTCTTACGAACAGAATCACATAATACCTGGGCAAACAACGATATTTGGCGTCGAGTACAGGAAAGAAACATTCGTTGGGAGAGCCCATGGACATGGCCGTCCCAGCAGAATGAATGACCACGAGGCGGACAGTGAGGCCGGTCGAGCATGTATCTGTCCAATACGTTTAACGCAGCACAGAGTGATGCTTGAGATAAGGAGCTAGCCTGCTATGGCTCGTATTTCAAGCTCATCACCTGAAGCTCTCCGTGTGAGACGACGGCCGCGCGAGCAAAATATTCCATTAGTTATCCTCTCTAGTTGTGACTCTGGAAGCCCTCCTCGCCGCCATCGTGGACGATCGCGCGTTCCGTCCTGCAGGTCTGAAGTTTGGGTGAGGGAAAGGGAGCCTGGGTTACTCGAGCTGTGAACGGGGCCGAAGGGACTCACGATTGCATCTCGCTTTCTCTGAATTGCAGCGAGCTTCGAGTACAAATCACCAGCTTACGTTATCGACACCGACTACAAGAACTATGCTGTTATTTGGGCTTGTCAGAACAATCTCATCAATGGCTTCATGCGTCGAGGTAAGCCCTTTTATGCCGCCGTGACGACTGTATTTGAAGCTTCTTCGTCGGACATCCAAATAGCTCACATTATCGATCTCACAGAGAACATCTGGATATTATCGAGGAATAAAGTCCTCGACGGTACGATCAAACGTGCTCTCAGCGAAAGACTTCGGGGGAAAACCTACGCCACATACTTCCTAATGCCGACCGACCAAACCAACTGTAAATGATTCCGGGCTCTTCGTTATTTATCCTCCGAAAAATCATTCTCATCCGATCTGGCAGTTTGCCGATGTTTGTGTCATCTTTGCTCACATAATATATATTCATCGTTGTTCGACGTTCTCGCTCTGAGCCGTGAGTTTATTCGTCTCCCACAAGTGTCTCTGGCGCCTGGAGCGTCACGGAATATGTAGCCGCAGTGTTCCAACATGAATTTATCAAAATGTCCAACAAAGTCGGGTTTCAAGAAGAATACCAAATAAAACAGCGTTTCCCGTTGATAACGTCTTCTTATTTTTCAATCATCAATACCTCCTTTCGCGGAGCGGAAATCGGGAGAATCACTGCACAAGTGCTCACAAAAAGGACGAAGTACCCGCTGGGGCTTCGAGAACAGCGTGAGACGAGAGGGTCAGAGCACAAGTATGTTCTGTGGGCTATACAATTGATATTTGGTTTGAGGGACAGGAAGTCTCGATGCAGACTGTGGCCGCACCGATGAGAGCATCTGACATCAATGGACACGAATCTCAAGCGTCTCTTCGGGCATCGTTACGAAGGGCACTGTACCACATTTCCTTTCTTCGCCGACCGCACCTGCAAATAGCACCGAGAATAATTGGATCAATTCTTCCCGCCGTCGGATGACGAGCAAAGATTAACACAGTTTCTCGCGATGCGACTCTTTGACTGGAGACAGCAATGGTCTTTGGCAGTCCTCTCTGCTTCGAGTCTAGTTCCTAGGTCGACCGATACTTGCCTGAGCTTCGAAGGAATCCTTGTATGTCTTCCGCCTTCTTGACGAGATCTTTCCAGGAGATTAAAAATCACTTGTTTCTCGCGTGGCCGCCGCGAACGCTGGTCGAAGACTTCGACAGCTTTGAGGACTTGACACTCGAATCCGATGACTCCCGTGGGCGGGCAAAGATCCTCTGAAGGGAAGGAACAAACATATAACTAGCTCGGACCTCGGAACGACGTCAGCGTATATCTTCGTAGGGGGTGATGAACGATCAGGAGCTTTGGGCGACCGGGAAAGCAAGCGGTATCCTGAACCGATTCCGACGTCGCTTCTACTCGTCGGTGGCGCAATCATTCATTTCCCCCGAACGTTCTCCGCCTTCTTGGTCTCCGAGGGATTCTCTCGCTCTCAGTCACAAACTGAATTTCCAGATTCGGAGCCTCCGTTTAAACCCCTGCGGTCCGGAAGTTGTTTCGAATGACCTCGGTTGTTCCGAGACCCGAGATCATTCCTAAAACGGCCCGGCGTATCATTCTATCGCTTGGGCGAATCGCGAGACGTTTTCAATTATTCGCCCCCCGTCTCGAAACCAGAGGGAGAATTGAAGAACCTGAGCTGGCCTGCCAACTCGGAGCTTCGGAGGAGGCCGAGAATAAACAGACACATCGTCTGTCTCGGGTTTGGCTTCGGAAGCAGCTCTCTCCCTACCCCGCCGGAACGGCTTCTGTAGACTTGAGCCGAAGATAGAAATGAGCCTGGTGTTGTAGACTCTCAGACGAATTTCCCATTCCCCAGGCAGCGAGCCGAATACTCGGTGTGGCCAGAGCTCAGAGATGGCTCCGTCATGATAACGTGACGCCGCCCAGTCCCCCCGGTTGGCCATGCCCGTCGCTCGTTGAGTGTTCCTGACTCTTTCCAGTTTTCAGTTTGGGGAAACAATCCTCCAACAATGATGATGAATAGGTTCCGTCATTGTGGGGATACCGCCATGATACGTCGAAATATCTCGATTCCCCACTGTTCCAGGGAGATCGGTATCAACCGGCGAATGACTGAATCGGATGTCGCTCTCCGCGCGCGTCAGCAGTTTCGATTTCCTCATCAACCCTCCGCATCGCAAACCAACCCTGCCTCTGAATGAGTTCGTTGGTCATTTTGTCTGCCACCGGACTGAGTGGCCGTCGTCCGGCGGCCGTCCGGACTCCCCCTGAATGAGCTATTTAGCCTCAGGCGAGCGAAATAAAAGAGAGACACCACGTCAAACGGACCCGGAGGTTCTCCAATCGTGCGACAAATCAGGCAGCGAAGCAGGCATAAGCTCGGTCGGAGCTTTGATATCTCTGCGTGCAATATTCAGCGGCGTTCCCCATGTGTGCATGTGCAAAGCAGCTGTGTCAAACGTCGCTTTGGTCAAAACGTCAACCCTTGGCGACCGCAGGAAACAACTGCGTTCTCCAAGCCTCCTCCCGTTTCAGATTGCTTGATGGTGCGTTGTGCGTTAAAGACGATCACACAAGCGTTTCGGAGGAAACGGAGAAGAAGAGAGCCGATTCGCGAGCTGCGCGCTCTCTCTCCTGCTTCTGCGGCTTTGTTTACTTACATTGCGCAGGAATCAGTGCTTTGTTTTTCATTCAGCGGGGCTCAAGCGGAACCTGATCGCTCTTCGCAACTACTCCGGTATTTGGCAGACAGTTTTGGTTTCTTCTACAGTGCCGCAGAAAGAAAGGGAGAGAAATGGGAACCGAACAGGATACGGTGAGTAGCGGGAGTTAGCCAGTGGGAGTCGAGGAGCACGACTCAGCTCAGCCTTTATCTCTCCAGAGACCCCCTGGGCGCTCTTCTTCGATGACGGAGCTCGAACCCGAATCGGTGGACATACGCTCAGGTACTCACCGAAACAAACAGGGCGAGACGGCCTTTGTTGGAAAGGTAGCGCGCAATGGAATCCCTCTTCTTGTCGCTGAACCAAACCTGCGTCAGAAAAATTCCAGGGCCCTGCAACGGCGCGAGTTTCCACGAGGGAATAGAATAATTCAATCAGCTTCAGCCGGCATTGCTAGGACGCTTGGAAAACAGATCCCTCACCTGAAGAACGGCGAACACATTGAAGATTACTGCTGAAATGATGACGAGCTGTCTGTCATCTGTCAGCATCAGGAGCCCGAAAAGCCAGGGGAGTCCTAGAAGAGGAACCAGGACCACGACTCCGCGAGTCCACTTCTGCACGGTCTTGAAGAGGTCCTTGTCGGCGGCGGATTTCACGTTGCGCATCCGGTAGAACACGATGCTCACCGCGAACGAGTTCACGCAGACGACGATCTGGAAGAAAGCACTCATCATGAGCGTTGGGGCTCGGCATCGAATCGGATACTCTTCACATGCAGGGTCCAGAAGGGCCGCGAACCGAGTTTCCAGTCCCGTTTTCCTGCTTTTCTGCCAGAGCGACAAAGCTCAACGGAGACTGCAGCTCCCCAAACGAGCCCTAATCCAAGGGTTTCGGGACTCCTCTTCAGGAGGGCGAACTTTTCGGCCCAGCACGCGAAGGAAATTCCCCTCCGCGTGACTGCTAAGCTTTTCCTCGCTCCAACGAAAGTTTTTGACAGCATTTGTCATCCGCAGACAACCGATTCCTTGGCGGTAGAGAGAGAGCCGTCTCAACTGCGTAAAGCGAGTGCGCTCTCGGCCTGCGGGGAGACGTCGCCAGTGAGCTGATCCGGCTCCGAACTCGAGCTCCGAGCTCTCCGCCGAGCAATGATTTGAATTAGTTCCGCAACAGGTGAACATCCGGCTCCCAGGGAGTCATCTTCCGCTTCCTTGACTGCGCAATCCTTGGATTCCGACGGTTTGCGGTCCACGATTCCTCTCGAAAATTTTCCGTCCAAACAAATCTTGACTTGGCGTTGGGCAGAGCTAAAGTGAATCATTGTGCGAAACCGGGTAGTGGTCTCCAGTGCTCTCCTGCCGGCGTCACTGGTCTGCACCGACTGCCGAACAGAGTCGCGATAGCCGGTTAGAACGAAAGATATAGAGACGCACACAGATATTCCGCAAGACTGACTCGTCGTATAGGAGCCATTTATGAGGATGTCACTGATAGCTGCTGCAGCACTTGGATTGTTCGCCCAGAGCTCCGCCTGGATCGAGTGACATAACATGACATGCTCTGACTTCGCTCACTTGCTTCTGCGGACGTCCTCCGGGTTGCTCAAAGTCCCCACACAGACTTCGGTTTCGACTTGGCTGGGCTGCATTGGCCCAAGTTCGGTCGGATTAGATTCTGCTTGCGACTATCGCTTACGGTGATCACTAAAGGGTTAATACGCGTGACACTAATTGATTTCGTAACTCATTTTAGATACGTGACCACTTATTGATATTGACATTATATCTGTCCGCTCCTGGCAATAAGTCCACCGATCGCACTACTTCCTCCGCCCGAGGGAGTCGCTGTGAGAGCGGATCGATCTGATCTAGGCGCTTCGAGCAACCGTGGAAATCATACGAGATGTCCTTTTGGATCCTTCCGAAAAACTGAGCTCCCCGGTAAAAATAGAGAAATCGAAAAGAATCGAGAACCGCGCGGTTGCCGGACGACCGCATGGCGCGCTCTGCGCCGCCAGCCGCTCATCGCGTTCCGCTGCCGCCGCCGCCGGCGTCGGTCTACGCTGGTTGTAGTGTTATGCTGCTGCCTTGTGACCTAGAAGACGTCCGCTAGCGCCCGCTCACTCCTGTCGACTGCTGCGGCCAGCGGCCACACCGGTGCTCGCCATCTTGCTGCGAGCCGATGAATCAGACACTCCGAACGTTGTTTGTTTCCAGTGGTCGAACGTAGTCCGGGTGCGCGCTGGGGAACAGCGAGGAGCAACTCTCCGGAAGATTGCGACGGAGTTTCCTCCGAACCCTGTGACGTGAGAGACGGCATTGATAAGCGGCGCTCCGGGAGAGTCCGGTGCCAGGACGTCTGTCGCTGTCTGTCTCCGGAGAACTCGGTAGGTAGATGAGCGAGACTGAGTTCTCGGTGAGGTCACTATCCGCTGTCCGACAGTGAACTCAGTCGGGGTGCGAAGAGAAGCCAACTAGGACAGCGGTATTCAAGGAAACTCCGCCGACACGAATGACCGCAGCTCAGACTCGTGAACTTTCACTTGACGCGAACTGCAGTGTTCTGTCCTCGAGGTTGGATCCAAACCGGCTCTGGAACCCAGGTGTGCGTGGGAATGTGCCCTGCGCGAAAGGTCGAGTGTCACGTGTTCAAGCAGTCACGCCGATCGGCCGACCGACCGGCTGGCCGAAATCCGCAATTCGACCATGAGCGGAGTTTTCGCTCGCGACGAGAGTTTGTTTATTTCGTTCGTGTGGACTTCCGCTGTCCCGACGGTGGCCACGGCGCACATTTTTCTGTTCTGTTTTTTCTGATGTTCGCTGTCTCCGAGAAGAAGCCCGTCCAGTGACGCGCACCAGTGCAGAGGTTTCTGTTGCTACCCGGTCGATCCGAGGGAGGTGGATGACGGCGATTTCGAGGCGTTTCCCGAGATTGTATCTTTGAACATCGTGGCTGGTCGCAGAGGTCCCGTATAGTTGACGGCTCGAGCCCGCGGAGCCTTTAGGATCAACTGAAAAACGCCGGAGCATGTTTGGCGAAGCATGAGCTCTGAACAGAGCGTTTTTCTCTCCAGATCAAACCACAGCGCCGAGCGCGCACGGACTTGGGCTTCGTTATGGAATTCGTGCTCGGGGGCGTCGCCGCGGCGGGCGCGGGCTTCTTCACAAACCCGCTAGACGTCGTCAAAACTCGAATCCAGCTGCAGGGGGAACTACAAAACCGTGGATCGTACAAAGTGAGTTGACGCGCGCCACCGGCCTCAATATTGGGAGTATGATTCCGCGTCGGGTCGAGGAGTGGACTTCTAACGAGTTGTCGATACCCTCCGCAGGTTCATTATCGCAACACCCTCCACGCATGCTACAAGATCGCGAAACACGACGGTGTGATGGCTCTCCAGTCGGGCATGGGCCCCGCTCTGTGGTTCCAATTCGTTATGAACGGAACGCGACTCGGAACCTACTCTATCATGGACAGCTTCGAGCTGACGAGATCGTCCGACGGAACGCTGTGCTTCCCAAAAACTGTCGCCTGCGGTGCGCTATCCGGAGCAATCGGATCGCTCATCGCGAGTCCTTTGTATCTCGTCAAAACACAGATCCAGTCGCGATCATTGAGTGAGATCGCCGTCGGCTTCCAGCACAAACATTCGAGCATGACACAAGCGTTCCTCTCCATCTACCGCAAAGAAGGGTTTTTTGGCTTGTGGCGGGGTGCCAACGCTGCCATGGTTCGAGTCTCGGCTGGCTCCGCGATCCAGTTATCGACGTTCTCGAATATACGGGCCCTAATCGTCGAGAATGAAACCATGGCTCGCTATCCGAACGTGTCAACTCTGGCGGCTAGCTTCGTCGCGGGTATCGGTCTCTGTCTGGCGATGACACCGCTCGACGTGGTCTGTACTCGGCTCTACAACCAGGGCCTGGATCCCGCTACCGGACGAGGCTTGTACTATTCGGGCTTCTTCGATTGTTTCGTGAAAATGGCACGAACCGAGGGATTTTGGGGCTTCTACAAAGGAGTCGGCGCCTCCTACCTTCGGCTCGGTCCTCACACGGTGCTAACGATGATGTTCTGGGTTAATCTGAAGGAACAGTATGCGAAACTGATTCAAGACCACGAATTCCTAGCCTGGACCCAGCTCAGCGCCGCAACACCAGAGCATCACCATCCGGACTCTGGTGTCCACTGAGTCCCTCGGTTCCAAGGGAAACTCCAGAGAGATAATATATTCTTGTAATTTCGTTCGGGCAGAATGTGAAGATACATGCGGGAATGATATTTTACGAAGATCGTACTCCTGTCGATGTACATAAGTGTAAACAACGGATTCCGGAGCGCAGATAGAATTAAAACGGACGCCGAGTCGAGGATAGTCCAAACTTCAAAACGGCAAGCTCGAGATCGTGTTCTTTGACGGATTCATGCTGGTTTCGACTATGTGGTGGACATTCTGTCGGCTGATCTCAATTCCGCATTGTTTCTCCTGTCGTTCTGCCTGAGTTTTGATGTTCGCCATACCGCCGCCCGGTCGGCTGTGCGATTGCATTCACTCAAATCTCGTAATTGCCGTCGACTTGAGAGCGGCGTAGAACCCGACTGAACGACGAAGCTAGTTTGAGTAGATGGCTGCATTGGACGACCGCACAAGGTCCCTCGCAATATTCACCGAACGGGCGAGCAGCGCGAGCAAATACCACGGTAAAGTCTGACCGGGTGACAGGCCGGTGGCAAAGTTGACGAACGGCCAGGCAGGAAGGCAGACCAGCCGGAGGCACACTGCCGAACCGCCTCAGCTGCTCGCAGCACTGGTCTATTTAGAGGATCGCATTCAACCTCGTTCCGTCCACTCGGCAATCCTCATCCGCAGCCGGAGCGACCACCGTCAGACAAACGGGGAAATTCCTCCGGAACACTCCACGGATCCCCGACGATCATCCGTCTTATGCGCTTGCCGCGAACCGTTTTTGCTTACTGGGGGCCCATCGGTGTTTCGGTCTGCGACGCGTCGTTCGGTCTCCGGGGGCCGGTTTCCCCGTAATGCGGAGATTTCTCACCTGACCCCTCGGCGACGCATTCGGCTCGGCTCTGACCCGTGGCTCGTCCGAGTTGTCGGGATTTCGAGAGAAGTTAGCAGCTTATTCGATACTTGTCTGAAACATCTCAGTCCTCGCCACAATCCGGCTCGCGAGAGTGTCTGAGAGCACACGCAACGTTCCGATGCTACTCACGGTTAGAGGTACGATGAAGCTCAGAATAGCCATGTTGTCGCGCGAGAGGAAACATAACTGCGCGGTCCTCTCATACGGCTCGTCGAAGGCGACATTCGTGCCAGCGACGATGATGAAGGGGAGGCCGTACCCTGGATGCAACACGACGCAGTCATTGTTAGAACTTTTCCCCATCGCACAGTTCCAGCCACAAAACACGCAGCCACCGCAGCGAGCTGCAGGCCAACCAGGCGTGACGGACCCGGGATCGAGCCTGCTGCGAAACACTCACCGAACATGTAGTAGACCACTATCGGTATGCCGGACTTCGTGAACACCAGCCACATGATATGGATGATATGCACTCCCTCCAAGCCCATCCACAGCAGAGCGGACAGAAAGCAGAAGTGCACCAGAGATCCGAGCAGGGTACAAACCTGGATTCGTCATGAGGTCCGCTGAGTGTTTTTCTCAGAGCTCGGGTCTAACTTTAAGCCTCCCGATGGTCACTCACCATGTGGTAATCACCGTAGCTGCTAGCGATCAGCACAATATCTCCCGCCAACAGGGAGATGCAGAGGTTACGATGAATCGTGTTCCGCTCCTCATGTTGTTCCCTTGAACATTCATGTACCGTTCGTTATTCATAGCTCCAGATCAGCATTCATCTTCAGCGCGAAGTGGACGGGCGAATCCGTGGATTGTCATTCGACGCTTCGGGCATTCGCGAGTGTCGAGAGGGGGAAGTCAATCGGATGGTTCCATAATCGCTTTGGAGCTCACCTAATGAACGTGAAGATTGGAATGCAAATAACCAAACAAAACATCGACAAGGGCATTCCTATCGCGGTCATGTATTGGAGGAATTTCGCTTGGGCGTGCGTTATGGCAGATTCAGACGGAAGAAGTAGAGCAGCGAACGATGTGGTATGGTTGCAAAAACATACGGATGTCATACTGTCTGATGCGTTCGCTATGTACGAACATCCCTCGTCCGAGTAGTATCTGGAAATAGTGCAAAACTCCATGAAGCCTGAAGGTTCCTCCGTCGACGAGGAAGCACCTGTGGTTTCTGACTTCAGTTCGGCCCAGATCGGGTTGACGGACGTAGAAACAGTGCGCAGTTGAGGCATCTTACTCAGACTCGGGCTTGAAGAAGACACACTTCACGACACTCTTCTTCGTTTTGGGTCGGATGTGTTTGAAAGAAAGTTCCACGGTGATGTCATCTCGATCGTCCATTGACTTGGCCTTGGTGTTGCTGACGAAGAACTCCACCAGGGGCGTATTTACCTGAGCAGAAGAAAACGTTCCTCAAAGTCACTCGTTCTTAGAAAGTAGGGGCGTCGCCTCAATTACAGAGATCGGTGTACTTGAGCTCCTTCGGTATCGGGCATCGGAATGCTCCTACGAACAACTTACCACTGCTTGGGCCCAAGGGTCGGTGACGTTGGGTTCTGCAACGCGTTCTGGAACGTTGCTCATCACAATATGGCCCATGGTGAGCGATGATGTTCCGGGGAAGCGGCCTCGCAACGTGACATCGGATTGCAAAATATGAGAGTGCATCACGTTGATCTCATCTTTGACTTCTCTTCGTGATACGGCGTAACCTGAGGAAGGAACAGAGGACTTCGGATTAGGGGGCGTCGCTCTCGTGCAACGCGTTCTCTTAGGTTCTGTCGGCCTCCTTCATCCGGGGCATTGGGAATTCGACAGCCCGACACGGGTCAGCAGGGAACCGACTCGAGCAAATGGCTCACCAAATGAGAGGTCCTCCATTTCGATGCTCTGATTCGTCTTCAACTTGACCCCGACTGCAGTGATGAGCTCTCGAGCAAGCTGCGTCACCTGCTTCATGCCCTTCTTGTCCTCGAGGTTCTCTACAGCGGTCACGATGACCTGAGAATTCGGTGAAATGCCGCTAGACGAGTTGCACTCCCAACGACGAAAACGGTGGGCAAGATGAACAAAGTGGTAGTCTGATTCCGCGGAATCCTCAGAGACAGAGAAGCTGGCAAATGGCAAACGGATACTCACGCCACTCATTATTTCCTTGGTTGTTTCCTCTGGATTGCTTATGTTCGACGTCAGCTTCCGAACGAGTTCCTCTCTCGTTTTGAAGAGGACGTCCAACATGGTCCTGTCCTGTCGCAATCTATCGCCGATGAAGGTGGTTTTGTCGTGGAGCGTGGTGAAGTTCTGGAAAAATCATCAGCTACTCTCCCGTTTCGAAGATGAGAGGAATGGATGCTGCCGTTCATACTCACCGACAAGCTCGACTCGAACCAGTCTTCCTTCGATCCGAAGCAATCGATTTTATCGTCTCTCCAATAACCAGTCGTTTCACAGGTTTTCGTTATGTCACCGTGCGTGCCAGGAAAAGCTCTTGCGCACGGCTGTTTGAGAGTCGTGTTCGGGTTCGATTCGCTCCACGCCAAGCCAGATCTTCCTCTTCCTTCGACTATCGTTGGACATTCTGCAATCGAAGCAGCCCAGAATAAGAGGTCTGATCGTTCTCCTGGACCATGAAATCAGATTTCCAACGAACATGTTTCGTCCGCGGAATCTGATGCAAGTCAGCTGAGATCGCCGCGTCAAGTCATTGGTCGTTCCCAGGACGGCTTACTTCGTGGTTCGCAAACAGCAAGAGCCTTGCTGGAACAGAGCATCGAGAGTCGTCTCACGGAATTTTCCCTCTCGTTGACCCTCACATAGGGGCAGAGATTCAAGTCCGTATCATTCTGGTTGCGCCTCATCACCCAGAAGTCTCCGGAGCGGCGGCCGGATGCTCTCAACAAGCTGATGAATTTGTAATCGGGATTGTCCCTGTCGAGGATCTTCAAATCTCTATACTCTTGGAAACAGAATCGCAGGGCATCCTCAGCATGGGCTTCGTTGACGGGATAATCATTTCCGTCGAGGGTAATCACGAACTCTGGAGAAGCGGGTGGATAATTATTTCACTCGGAATATAGCCGGCGGGTACAATGGACTCCTCGAACTCCTCTCCCCCCCCCCCCTCCTCATTCCGAGATCGATCTCTCACCGTTCGGGGAGTCACGTCGAGGCCATTCCCTGTCGCTGTCAGTCGCCTCGTATTCCAGTGGTTGCATCCCTGCGGAATGTGAGTTCAGAATCCGAGCCCTGCTACACTGGAATACACATATTTCAACACAACTAAAGGAATGAATCTCACTCGTCGTTGTCGTGGTCTCAAAGCTGCTCCTGCTTTCGTGATCGCCGGAAGAATCTTGAGCCGTGATGACGACTGTTGCAAGAAAAATTAACGCAACCATTTCAGCCAGTCGTTGGAACAGCACCATTTCATCCACCGCTCCCTATTCGCTGTGTGGAGTCAAACAGCTTCTCGGAACCATCCGACTAGCTACACTTCCTCTCGGCCCGGATGGGAAACTCTAGCAGTGAGAAAGTCATGACGTCCACAAACGGAGCGCGTTCACGAGATGAATTTCAAATGGAAAATGTCGCTCCTCCCATTTTTTCCCATCGCTTCCGCTCTCTTCCTGTTTGCGATTCGAATCGTTCTGATTCAGACGCAAAAACGCTGATCTCACCTTTACTGGTGCTGATGCTGCTATAATACACCGATGATTTTGGCACGTCAGCCTGGAAGCGTTCAGAAACGCAGACAAAGCTCAGATGGCGTGGACACAGGTCCGTTTCAGAGCTATCGAGGAAACACCGGTCGCCGGACCTGGATCGAAACAAAACGAGTTCAAGCTTCTGCGTCTCCCGCATCCTCGGAAATCCGACACGATCAGCGACTCATCACTGAGTGATGCGTGTCAGTCACGTACAGGGGTCCCACGAGCTCGGGCCTCCGGCCATCGAACCAGGTGAACTGCATGTCCGGGAAGTAATTCTTGAAACATTCCTTTTCTTCCTGGAACCGAAATAGCTCAATTTGTTGAAGCATCCAAGGATGTCGATGACAGCTGACCAGAAGACGAGAGAACAAAGATCGGCCACAAAACGGTCCGAAATTGGATCTGTTTGCGTAATTCTATGCTGACAGCTCATTTTTCTGGAGGAAGCGAAGCGACCAAGCAACAGACCTTTGATGCTCGAAGAGGGAGACGGCCGAACGAGTGTCCACACACGCTTTGCGCGTCGACAAACGACAAGAATTCAGAGTGGACAACCAGGGATGAATTGCACTGGTTCGGTAGAAAGCCCACTTGAAAGAAACCGTTCCGTTTTTAAATGGTAAACTTTACCGATGCGCTCAAGGTCCGCTCGACGCAGCGGACCAAGTTATCAGGGTCTTTTCATGAAGATGAGCGAACCCCAATCGATTGGATATTCCTGGCCCGCCGGTAGCTAACCTGTCATCGTGCACACGAACTCTCGCTTATCTCCTTTGGAGGCCCGACGCCCGTGCTGATTATGGTTGTCATCGTCGAGGAACCACAGTCTCTTCGATCTGGAAAAACGCTCTCGGTCGTACTGACTTCGCAGGTTCTATCGAAAGAGCTGCAGCTCAGTATTGTGCTCAATCGTGGCGCTGCGGTGATGGAGTCTGATGTCATCCAAAAGTGCCCTGCGGGAACGTCCGAGCAGGGTGGTGATACCAATTGTGGTACAGGAACTGAAGCAGTTTCGCTGCTCGCTCGGGGCTCCCCTGAGTTGCTCTGGAAATAATTCGCAAAACCGGAAGGCGGCCAAAACCGTCCCAGCACTCACTCTTCTGTGAAATCCTGTAGATTTTTCTTGACGCCACTTGAGAAGTGACCCGCCAAAGAAATATGTCCGATGCTTTCGAAGAACCGTTTCAAACACAACAGCTGTCGCGGTTCTCTCTTCGGCAGCGATCCTCCAGCTCGGAAGCAGCGCTCGCGGGACTCCCAGTAGGATTCCATTTGCGGGACGTAGTGGAGTAGGTAAGGACAGGTGCTGGAAAGTCCTGCAATTTTCCGTATGGTTTACCGAAGCTCTCGACTCCTAGAAGGGTTCCCGAAGAACGCTGCCTCGGTGAGAGAACCGCGGATACACCAAAATGAGAGAATCATCCGACCGCGCGATATTCTTCGTTCGGGCGGTTTGGTCAGGTAATCGCTGACAAATTAGAGAAGAGAGATGACAGTCTCCGGACTCAATCGCGTCCTTCGTCACGGACAACGTTCGCGTGTCCGCCTCCCTAACGTGACGCTTGGGCTAATACCTCAGCTGGTCAGCTGCCTATATAGATTCGAAGACGTCCGAGAGTCCGCTCAAAGCCTCCGCGGAACTTGCAAACATGAGAATTCACGTGGCTGTTCTGCTTGTTGTGACTTGCTATGTCTCTCAGGGGTCCGCTCAGAGGAAACACGGCAGCAGCAAAGGAGGCCCGAAGAGAAATGATATGGGTGAATTTGTTTCCGAGATCGCACTAAGGATTCGTTCAAGTGTCCTCCGTCCACGATCCGAATGTCCTCGCGCGGCATGACTCGTCTGAAGGACTGGACTAAGCTCGTTCATTCTTGCAGTCACTAACATGGTCTCAAGAGAGTGCAAAACCGTCGGCATGACGGACGCTGGGATCGTGATTCTGAAGAAATCGATCACCCTTCAACAGCAGGTAATTTCGCACTTTCGCGACCCGAGAATGTCACCGTCAAGGAAAATCGAGGGAGTCGAGGTCGGGGAAACTCGATGTAGTTTCTCAGAACAAATTGCTTTACTCTCTCCCTAGGAGCAAGGAAAGCCATCTATGTCTTCGGAAGCTATGGAAAAACTGCAGAGTCGCGTCAAAGAACTTTGCGTGAGTGTAAATACGGCTATCGGAAATATTTCTTGTCGCCTTAACCCATAGGTACAATAACCCAAGAAGAGTATAACTCTGAGTCCTTGTCGACAGAAATCAAGTGGGATGTCTGAAGCGGATCTCGCATTTTGGGACACGTGCTCTGAAAACATGAAGGTAAGACTGCTGATACGCCACAATTTAGTGGCTTGTGCAGTAACGGCCAACTATCGCTCTTTCATGCCGATGACATATTCCCACTTTCAAGAATAAATTCATGGCTCGTCGAGGAGGCAAGTCAGGAGGTAAGGAAGAGAAGAAAGAGGACGAGAAGAAAGAGGATGAGAAGAAGGAAGAGGACGATAAGAAAGAAGAACGTTAGCTCACTGAACCTGGTCGAGTTCAGTCTCTCTGGTCAGGACGGAGTCGCGATAGCGGGACGAAAGAATCGAAATTCGAAAGCCCAAGTCAACGGAAACCTTCCAACCCGAATCGCGATAATTGGCTCAATAAACTCCTTGGAGAACCACATCATGCTCCTCGATATTCGCACTCAGCTTTCTTGGATTCCTTTCGCTCACCGGAAAGCGGGCCTTCCCCTGGAGGCTGTGTCACGACATCTCTGTGCTGTCCAAACACTGTCCGCGCGCAGAGGACGATGCAGAGCTGAAGCACGAAAATAAGCCGGTTCGATGTCCTCTTCTGATCTGTGCTATCCATTGGAACAGAACATGCTAAGAGAAGTGTTCTTTGAGGAGTGATTCTGCGAAGAAATGCGATGCTCATGTCAGACACCTTTTTCCATTCACCAACCAACAAGAGAGGATGGTACCGACAACAATAGCTGTGGAAACACCAGCGACAAAAGTTTACAACGATTCGGACTGCGCGCCTCCGCTCATCGCATTCGAATCTTTTTGCCGGTATCACGAACCGGTCACTCATTCCGGGACAGCGCACTTTCGAGAAGGGATATGCTCCTCGACTCTACATGTGAGGTAAGCGAACCAGTGATGGGACATCCCGCAAGTCTTCCGACATTCCGAGAGCCAGTAAGCCCTCGCCTGGCTTGACAGCCTGGTTCATGTGGGATCCACACCACTGGCTTTAGCCTGAATGAGCGAAAACATGCATGAAACGTTCCTCTCCGCTCTGAACCCACTGCTCCATAATCGGTCAGTTTCCTATCACTGGTACCCTTGATCTGGTCCGCTGCGCCAGGAATCTGCTCCTTTTCAGCGGATGAACCGCTCCAAGGACTCCGGCTCGGTTTTGGCCGCTCACGTCCGTGATTCAAGAAATCCCACTCTCCCTGGTCCAATGACGGAAAAGATGCTGCAGGTCCTCGACCAACCTCCTGTGCCTGCTTCCCCACCGAAGGTGGCTCCAACGGCAGACAAGCACGGTGGATAGTGCTAACGGCTGCGGGCGGTTTGACGCAACGACTTCTCTTCATTCCTATTTGAAGTGGCTCCGTTTGAAGTTCGGTCGAGCTGCTTGTTACAGAGAATTTCTCACGGGGAATTCTTATCTCGTTGAGCAATCCGTAGGTGTCAACCGCAGATCGCTTCCTAGCGTTCTGCCGAGAACGGTCACGAAGAGTTTCCAAATTCGCCATTCATCTCGCTTCGACTTCCAACGTTTCCGAGAGCTTTCTTTCGACGCTCCGTTCTCAACACCACGTCAACACCAACCCGGTCATGTCATAATTCCAAGGTCTCTCGTGCTATGATCGGCACAGAGCGGGATGGAGGGATGAATTAATGAGTTTCCCGTTTCAATATCATGCTTCGTTTGCTCCTGAGTAATAGGTAACGCATCCTTGTCCACCCTGAGGCACATGCATCCATCCCGATCAGTTAATCTGAACTCTAGTGGGAGCCACGATGCTGTCGGGGAATGCAGTAACCATCAATAACATAGCTCGCGGGTTGGATAGCTCTCGCATTGTCTTAAAGAGAGAGCGCCTAGATGAGCGCATCCTCGGAAAGTTTTACGACATGTCGCCAGAGGTGCAGAGATCATCCGACAAGTCGAGAAACTCCCTCTCAGTTTTCTGTTGATTCACCCTGATTCCGACCAATCTATTCCTCTTAGTAACCTCATCCGTCATTCTGGGCCTGTAGATACATTTTATTTGCTTCGTTTCCTTTGTACTCCGTCGTCGAGGTAACTCAGCGGTTGGAGCCATGATCGGTCACTCGAACAATCTTACAATATCTTCGGAGACGCTGGAATAATTCCGGACTGTTGTTGTGACTCCAAAACCGATCTTCGCCGTTCGATTATCGTTTACTTCCAACCTCTCATCCTGAGAGCGAGAATCATGGGAAGACCTCCCGGTTTGTTCTGGTTCCGCAGACCTCCATTTCGGTCCGGACTTCTCGAGGACATGAGTTGTAGCTGAGAGATTCCGCGATGCAGGCCAGACGCCCTCAGCTGCCTACACAGACCGCGCCAGCAGTGGAAAATTATTCTCAGATAAAGTAAACCCAACTAGAGGAATCATAAACCTGCGCTGTGAGTCAGGGACCTGCGAGTTTCGGCAGGAATCAGAGAGTTTCCGCTTCCGAACTCGACCAAAAGTCAATTCAAAGGTCACAGAGCGCGATGTTACACCCACTGGGGAATTTCGTCATGGGCTTTGTGTTTCAGGCCTCTGGTACATACGATGTAAGTCTCGAATGGTTGAATAACGCTTCATAACCAATTGAGTCGACCACTGGGCGGCTAACATTGGAGCAGGAATGATGCGGCAAGCGAACATCGTTCATTGGCATCTGCGAGTGTATCATTGAGCCGGGCACGTCAGAGGTTCTCCGTCACTTTCATAGCTGCGTTAAAGATTCTGTTTTGGGAAACCTCTGCGTTTTTTCCCCCGAAAGGACCCCAGCTCGTCTCGTTGACCGAGTCAATCCCGAAAGGTCCATGACAGCCGATCCTACACGACCCAGAATAGGTGTCAAATCCGATGTTTGGCATTGGCGCAGCGCGGTGATAAACGTTGACTCGATCTCCGGCCGCTGTCGGGGACGATCACGGGAGACATTTGAGCATCTACATACAATCAAAAGGTTCCTGATCATCATAACGCATGGATTGCTTAATGTTAAGAGATACGATTGGGCTCATCCACGCACAACGACAGCACCCAAATAATCCTTATCAGTGAATTGACGTTCTCTATATACAACTCTCGCATAAGGTAAACATTGCCTCCGACGCTCGGCTCAGGGACCGGATGACAGCTTGTGCGACATCACCTCGACCGGAGGGCCCAACGGAATACAAAAGAGTCTGATGGTTCCCATTTCAGCTGGTTTGGAACCGGCGACACAGACACTAATAGTCTGGCCACTTGAGAAGCGTCGTCTTCCGCTGCGAAAGTGAACATTTGTTGCGTTTGAATCAGCAATCCCGGAGAATATGATTCCGCGACGACCGCATTTCAGAGGCAGGGGTGTGAACTGACAATCTGAAGAGCGGTGAAAAACGTGACAAAACGATCGTTTGTACTGCCAAAGAGTTCCTATTGGGAACATGAGTGGTAGCCAGATTCTATTGGACTTCGCTCTTCATGGGAACGGGGGTCTCCGCTACTCGAAGAGCGACATGAGTCGAATCGAAACTCCCATCGAACGTTTGATAAGTTACTCGGAGAACAGTGACCCGTAGTTCTCGAACTTTTGGCCCGTCTGGATGGCGTCATTCTACCGCGCGGCTAATCGCCGCTCAATGACGAGAGCTTCCCGCGCGGAGCCTTTACAGGCTCGCGAGACTATTCCCGCATTCTAAATCTCATTCACGCACGAGGGAAACGGCAGTACAGAGCGAATAATGTTCATCTTACCTTCGTCACGTGGAAGTCCGAGCGAAAACGGAACTTCTCTAAGCTAAACGATTCGTCCTCGCGTTATCCGTTGAAATCTCACGAAGCCTCCTCAACACCTGGCACGCACGCACCCACAGAAGTTGCCGGGAATGCCTTCACATGTCAAGCCTTCGGCGGGTTGGTCAATGTATGACTCACTCACGACAGGAGAGGGTCGCAGTGAAGGCGGATCTTCAGACATTGCATCGGAGTCGTCATTTCTGCACTGGAACCGCGCGCCATCGATTATCGCGTCCTGGAACAGAGTCACGCGGGAACCAGAGATAGATCGCTGCTTCTCATGGACTTAGTTGAAACATCAGCAGAAGCAGACTTCCTCGGGGAAGACGCCGTGGTTCGGATTGGTATTCTGTCGAAGCCGCCTCGCGGTATACTATGTGCTCAGGGCGGAGTGGCAATCTGAGCATCCGCCGGAGATGTCATTGCTGCGTGGGGGTGTGTCCTGGCGAGCCCAGAAGGCATTTTCCTAATTACCTCACATCTCCACACACATTTATAGCTCCCCTTCTTCACATTCCAATCCGTGGGGTTGATCGATGCCATCAGGGGCAACGTGGCAAACAGGAATTAATGATGGTTTATGGCGGGAATCTATCACCCACGAAGGGAACTCAGTCACGACGAACGTCACGTCTCTCCCCCTATCCGCGAATCTCTCGTCTTAGCTTCTTTGCCTGGGAGCCAAATTTTTGAGCGTTCCGAGAATCCCCACGGGAACGGCGAGTTCCGTCGGAAGGGGTCGACGGCGAGCCCGAATGTATCGATTCACTCGGATAACGCAGGAAATCCGAGTTTCTTTCACATCTGTTGCCTCCGTATGGTATGAATGATTTGTCCTTCAAACCGAACCGCTACTTATCAATTTTC
This sequence comes from Phytoseiulus persimilis, assembly GCA_037576195.1. Classification (NCBI taxonomy): domain Eukaryota; kingdom Metazoa; phylum Arthropoda; class Arachnida; order Mesostigmata; family Phytoseiidae; genus Phytoseiulus; species Phytoseiulus persimilis. The sequence goes on from CM075101.1 coordinate 21,268,479, forward strand.
GTATCGGGGTGTAAATTGAAGGGTGTCATTGGAAAGTTTCGAGATAATGTCCTCGATCAGGGATCTCGACTTGAAGAGTATGCACGAATCAACGAGCTTTCCTCCATGACACGTCACTCTGTACTTGACGAAAATGAGAGTTGCTACAGGACACCACGCTTGACACCGATCTCAGTTTCCTCACCGCCGGCGGCAGATGTGAGTCGGTTTTTCAGCAGGATTCGAGGTTGTCGCAGTTCGGTCTGCGCTCGACGATGCGCTCCGTACGGGAAGTCAATCTGCAGGAAATGGTTGAAGCCATCGCTGGCTGTCTCGGGCTCTCTCATTTCTGCTCATCATTCTGATTGTAGGATTCAGACGATCGCGCGACCCGACGATGTCTCTGCCAACGCCGGCAACGAGTGGACCAAAAAATTCTACCTTTGTTGATCCAAAGGAAAGGATTCGCCAACCTCATTACGCTGCAGCGTTATCCGCTGCCAGGGAGCCATGCGATGTCGAAACATTTCCCGGGCTCCGGCTTGCACCATCGCTTCGTCTTCGCGGAAAACTTCACGCGCCCTCGCTTCGAGGACCCGTCAATTTTGCACAGACGAGGTCTGAGTGCTTGCAATAACAGTGATTCCGGATTCATTCTCGGAAAACGTTGCACAGAGCATTCGAAATCAATTCCTCAAGACCAGCGATGTTTCTCGCTCACTTCGGGAGCCCAAACATAGAGATCAATGTGTATTTTCAAACGTCGTCTTCTGCTGCGAGCGACCCTCGTTGCATTGGCGTCACTGAATGTTTCGAGAAAAAACCTCGTCCTGGCAGCTGGATCTGCCACAATGCTAATAGATGTAAGGCATCTTCATTATGAACTGCTTCGCCGGCGATATATGGTGGCCGGCGATCGAAGCAGCGTTCGGTTAATTGTGGTGAATAGCGTTGACATCTGCTCGCTTCCCTCGGCGCCGCACAACATTGGCGCTTAGCGACCACCATTGCACGTCACCTCGCGAGTGGCTGGCTCTCAGGTTTCGCAATTCGAATTATGGCTGAGTATTCCCCGTGAATATTCGATCATGGCCATCCGTTCGAGCGGCTCCCTCTCGCATGCCGACGTACGACCTGGAACATGTCCGAACGCGAATATCCCACCACTGAGCGGACGGAAGGCTCGAAATTAGAGCCATGTATGCACTTCCAAGTACTATTTGTCGATTTTGTCCTCAATCACGATCGGGCGCGTGAATCGATGCATTGAGAACTCATGCGAGCCCTTCTCACGGTGCTGCGTAGAGTCATTCACACCGCCAATTCTGGGGAAACCCTCTGGAGTTTCCTGGTTAATGTGTAATCTTTGGAGTTTCTGGGTGTTTTCGGCACTCGGGGCCCATCGTATTTTCTCTCCAAGAGCACGAGATCTCCGATCGAGTTGGGATCGAACAACTGAAAACTTGAAGCAGGTCACACGAATCCGTCCGGTCCTGATGAGCCTGACATCCGAGCCGGACTCAGGATTCCGGTCTCGTGTTTTCATATGGTTGACGCGAGCTTGTTTCGAGAAAAATACCGAGCAGAGGTCTTCGCTTCCCTGCAATGCTTAAGCTTGCTTTTTATGGTTCGAGAAACCACGGGAGAAGCGAGATTCATATTTGTCTGCTGCCGGATCGGATGTTCCAGTTATTTACATAATACGAGAAACATACAGTGCACGAGCAGACGTTCCAGGGGGCGAGGAAGATTACTCAGTGAACGGCGTCCGGAACCCACGTTTCCTAGGTACAGCGACTACATGCCCAACGATGACCTCATCAGCTAAACGTCTGCCGGGGGTCCTGCTCTGAGGACTTCAACTCGGAGCCGCCCAGAACCGAACCTTCGGTGATCACCTCAAAATTTCTGCTGATTCGGACGCCTGATTCGAACTGACCAATGCTGTCGGATTCGTGTCAATGACGCACTCAGTCCTGAATAACGGGAATGCGACGAGGTTTCACGAGGCCAGGTCGGTATGAGCGTTGGGAGATTCCGGCGCTCTCGACGATTCCCATTCAACCAACCGCCTGGCAGCCATCTCATTTCGGGACAGCCGCCAATCGCCGTCGCAACGAAACTGAGTCGCATCAAGGGTGGCCGACCCAACTGTGGCAAATGATATTTCCTGTCTACAGTCGGCTAATCAATCAACAAACATGATTCCCTCCGTTTTCCTCGATCTCGTCTCTTCCCGAAACGCGCAGAATCACGTCTCGCCCCTGCAAACATTATTGTTCTCGGTCACTTTTTATCTTACTCAAAACACTCCGAAGGGACTTCAGATTCTAGATGGGGGAGCGCACATCGGACACAACATCTGTCTCTGGCAGCGGGTTCTCGGCGATACTCGGAGCCACAAACATTGTGTCCCGTTCCGAAACCGTGGAGGGCGAACTGCCAGCGCTCTATCGTTCCGACTGAACACAACCTCGGGTCCGAACAACCACTCACCGAGGAAAGGCACAACAGTCTCTCTCGTCCCGTACGGAAAGGGTGCACCAGCTCCAAGGGTCCTCGATGCACACTTCTCCCCTGTTGAGAATCGAAAACGGGACCGCCACGCAACGGAAGGCAAAGCTTGACCCTGGCCCAGATGTTTCAGCGAGTTTATCTTCCCAAGGTCAAGACCAGCCGAGAATCTCCGAGATTGACGAGCGATTAGATCTGCTCGAAGATTGAATCGGTCGCGGAGAGGTTCCGCTGTGGCGTAGGCTTTCGCAGGGGTAGCTGGTCGGCTTCCAGAATACCCGATAAATTCACGAAGGATGGATGAGAAATGTAATCGTTCGAGCTGATCGAAGCCTGTCGCGTCCCAGACAACAGGCTCCGTTCCAGGCTCTTTGACGATTCGGAATCGCCATGGTGGAACTTTTTTCGAAAATTCGTCAAGGCTGTTCCGCTATTTTCAGCCATCCCTCATCTGCCCCCTGATCAATAGTGAGTTCTGCCACTGTCAGCTCCTCTTGTGCTCGTTTTTGCTTGGTCATCATCCATCTGTTGTGTTGTCTGCTGCTGTCGCTGGCGGTGGTGTCTGCCTCAAGAACAGAAATATTGTCATGGAGTCACGAAGACGTCGAAGGTTTCCATGGAACGATCGTCTCATCTGGCTTCACCGAACTTCGGACTCAGCTGAATGACTGGACAGCAGCGTGGCCAAGTTGACAGAAACTTTTAAAGAGTTTCCGATCGCAGGTCTTTCAAATGGCGGTTGTGACGATAAGAACCGCTCGGCTGGCCGAACTTACCCGATCATGCAAGGAGCGTTCCCACCGATGGCAAGCTCCATTAACTCAAACCGACTTCGAGGAGGGCGACAAGCGACAACGAGTCAGACGGTTCAGGTGTTTGAAGCATGCATGATCCAATAGAGCTCGCCTCTTTGATGCGGGGGCAGTTTCATGTCACTGCAGTTCCTGACCCTCTCCCATCATTAACTGTTAATTCTTCCCGAGTTCAGAATCGCTCCTGTGTGTAAACGTCGATAGAAAGGAACGCCGACCATACGGGCTCCGCGATGCGCGCCCTGCAAGACGAAATCGGGAAGGAACCTTGTGAGAATGGAGTCGACGAAGATCGATGATTTGGAACCCCCTCGCGCCGTCACTAGATCTAATGCAGCGAATGGACTACATGAGAATCGCCGACACGGAGATCGGTTGGACGGAATCAGAATCGTTCGCTCCTCAATGTATCTCTTCTGGTTATAGGAACTCGTCTACGAAACACCGGTGTCAACGGCGGCCGCTAAGTAAGCAGCTCATCGCATCAGCCAGCGACGATATTGCGCCTCACTTGTTTATGTTCCTGTTGCCTTCATCACCTTGAAAGGACCGCGTGCCACAGAAGCGCCAACTAACGAGAACACACCTGAGCCTGATTAACGGAAACCGCGCCAAACTTTCCCACGATTCATGGCAGAGGACTCCTGCTGCAAACTATGACGCAATGACGCGGTATCTCCGGCGCGCTTTGATTTGTTTTTCGCAGGTTGTTTATACGACGGCGAAGATTACGATGATTGACGAGAAGATAAAGATCTCCTCGATGATTTCGGCGTCGACGCTGGTTTCGCCCGGTGTCATCCTCATCCGATCGGCCGAGATAAGAATAGAAAACGAGAAGGATCTCTGTCAGCACCCTTTGATCATCTGTCGACATCACAACTATATGAGGACTACTGCCCTCTCTACAAGCGGCTCCCAGAACAGCCTCTCCACCATAGACACCTCCAGAGATCCTGGCGTACCGTTGAGTTGCAGGTGAATCAGGCAAGTGAGTAGTTCTGTTCGTGTCGGGTGTGGTCCCTTCGAATCTCATCCTTGCGCGAAGTCCACAGCTTTCCCTGAAAGCCCCCCCTCCCTCATGGCTCTGTACTGATTCGCATCCTCGAAGGACGAGCCGAGTTCCAGAACCGTGAAGTTGTCAAAAACTCATCACTACCCGCGTTCTTCCTCAGGATGAGAACGGGCTTGATACCAATCGTCACGGTCTTCAGTTTCGTCATCAGTTTGCACTGTGGAGTCGAAGCTGTCTGCTATGACATAACCAGCGCCCTGGGATCGTGGGTGGACGATGGCTCCGCCGCTGCTCTGATCAAGTCCAAATGTACAGGAATGAACCGCGGAACCGAGAGTTGGCGAAAAAGGATGAAGGTGCGTTGCAACACTGTCCACGACGGATCCAATCACAAATAGCGGAGATTTCTGTGGCGAATCGCGTATTTCAAGTGCGCAGATTTTCGACGATCCGCCGATGCACGGATACCGCATATGGATTTCTCCAGACGACGATCTCTCTGCAAATAGAGGCAGGAGTCGTCGGAGAAGCTCCATGTTCTCCTTAAGGGAATCAGTCGTGGAACTATCTTTATGGAAAACAAACACTTGTCCTTTCTGAAGAATTGGGCGACTCTCGTTGCTAGAGATAAATTTCCGACACCTCGCCCGTGCCTTCGCTCTCGAGATCCCACGAGCAAGACTGTTGCTAGTGAGGAAAAATATATTAACGACCGCTGCCAGCCGCTAACTCAACAGTTACCGATAGACCGCCTGGATGTGACAAACAGGACGCTACCTCCCTCTGAAATAATCAGTGAATGCGGGCTCAATCGAGGTCAATCAATTCGTATTGGTGACGCAGTCACGGGTTATCGACATTCGGCCAATATCATCCGACCCAAGTTTCCCACAGAATGTTTTCTGGCAGCTTTTTCCTCTAGTTCCCCCTGCATCCCATTCAGCTGGAATGAGAGCGGCGTCGAGCTCGAAGATGAAGAAGATCCGTTGCTCCGACGGATGCGGCAATCCACTGAGTCGAGCGTTGTTACTGCAATCGAACAATATTCCAGGTGAGAGATGTTTGCAGTTCCGTACCTCGGAGCACTCCTGTCGCCACTTTCGTGGGTAAGAAATTCCGAGGACACGCCGGAATCCTTTTGAGGTGAATACTTGGAGTAATTTATCCGCTGAGTGTCCGCTCAGGTTCGATCAAAGTCGTATCACCGACTCATTCTCGGAGGAATACCCTTCGCTTGATTCCAGATGTAGCCGGGAAGGTATTCACATTTACGACCAAACGCCGAACAGGCCTCTGGGCCTTCGAATGATCGCCTGGGGAGGAACAGGAGTCGCGCACAATGCCGAAAACTTTTATGTCATCCATTGATTGTAGCCGATGTCACCACGTCGTTCTATGATGTGTATCTAGTCTGTAAATAGAGACCAAAACCCCGGGAAAGAGGGAGTTCCCTGCCCGGACGGGACGAGCTCTATGCCATCATTCTGCTCTGTGAAATAAATCGATCGGTGACTCTCACACTCGTCGAAGAATACTCATCTCAGGCAGTGGAAAAATTCGAATATAATCTGAAATGACCGCTTCACTCTGTTTTGGAAACCAGGATGGGAACCGCACCAACCACGGACTAACTGCGTATCTTCACCACAGCACGGCTCTCGGTGAAACGTAGGGGAATCGTTTCTATCGTTTTCATGCGGTCTATATCGAACGGATCTGAGTCGCCACCGACCGCACCCTTAGACTGAACGTTCCTCAACCTAGGAATACTATCATCGCACGCCCGAGTTCCCCAATTATGTCCGCTGAAATTCCTCAACGGTTCAATCCTCAGCCCTCGGTTATATTGGAACATATAGTACAAAAGGTGTATAGGAAAGCAGAACGCTATGTCTGGATGAAGCTACCTCGACACGCTTCGTATCGACTCCGTCTACGTTGGAGCGAGTCAAGTGATTTAATGAGTCGAGAGCTCCATGAGCCACCTGACCTTCCCAGGACTCACCTGTCGGGCGTACGCCTTTTTTTGGTGACGCAGCTTGTTTCTAGAAGAAGAGAGGCATCTGGAGTGAAGATTTTTGCTTAGAAACTTGCGAGATTCCTAGAATATGAGGCGGCTGCATAGTGAGAGATAGCGGACGCTGCGGAGATTTTGACCCAACCGCTGTTAGGCGTCAGCTTCTTGGTCACACCCTGAATTCTTGAGAGAGCTTTCACAATTTTCGACCGACATTGGCATCACAGGGCCAGCCCTGCGAGCGTTTCGGAGGTGGAATAGGTTCGCAGATACAGGTGATGACTGCCAAACGTGTTTACCAGACTGAGAATTGCTGTGACATCAGATTGTCACTGAACGGTGCTTTTGTCAACACGTGTCACGTTTCAAGAGTGTGAGCTCGTGCGTTTAAGTCTGGGTCAAGCAATTAATGCTACAAACTCCGGACGAGGGACTGTGGACATTGTTGTCTGTTCGCACCAGAGGACGTTTTGACAAAAGAGTGAGGACGCTCTCAGGAAACGGTGGGTTGAAAGTTCCGCTCGGCAAGTTCCTGACAGCTCCTTCTGCACACGAGAGGTGCGTGAATTCAGATTCCGTTCCCTCCGCGAATCCTCGAGGCTGGGCTGTGTCACACGCATGACCACGGGCCAATCGTGCCTCGGACTTGTCGGACCTTCTCCGTCTTCGAGCATCAACGAGAACACTTGACACGAGACTCGGGTCGTTGAGGATCCCTACTATTTCCGCCGGGATGAATTCAATCAGGAGTATCCTGAACCAACCTTGGTCGGTAACCAGCAGAACGAGCTCGATGCGTTATAGAAAAAGCGAAGGCTGCGGTACGAAGTCAAGCAGCAGAGCCTTAGATTCGGGTTCTTGGAAAACTACAAGAAAATCCCTTCCCGTCCATCGGAACGCGTCCTATTCGGAGCTAGGCTTACCACTTCAACTTGCGAAGGTTCAGAGGATTCTCAACTTACGTGATATTGCCGGAGCACGAACCTCCCTAGCTTGAGCCCAACGGAACCGAAGCTCTAATTTTGATGATGTTTCTCACGAGACGAGACTCTTCATACTCCTAGATTGGCATGAGGCACTACTCGGGTTGTGTGTCTCTGATCAGACTCCTGTATCTGGGAACCTGTTCCGGAACTTTCTCCGATCACAGATATGGTTTTCTCGTTCCCTAGCATGCCCCCCCCCTCTCGTGTCAAATATTCTTAGCTGACGAACTTTTGTTGAGCTTCTTTGCGCAGGAGGTCCCGCGGAGCCAACTTGCGTAGCTCTCCCACGACCAATTGATAAACGAACGAGCCGAACTATTGTATATTAGTGATGTATGTAAGTAACCAATGGTCACCTGTTGGAAAGCATCCGCAGCTGGCTCTCACGAGTGCAACAGGAGATCCCGGAGGGTTCACATACGAGCTTCGAAATCAAGGGCTGTGAAACAGCACTCCCAAATCTTCAAGGAACCGCGTTGCCCGGACTCGCCCATCTGCGGATGATCTGTTCTCGGATCATGACGTTCTCAATGATATGGCACCATCCTGGAATCCTGGAGTGGCTCGTGTCCTGCGATTCGATTCCATCGGAAGATCTCGCCAGCGGGAATAATTCGACGGGCATCACTGCTCAAGAGAGAGCCCCGGAGTTCGTGGAAACTCGACTCTCTGCTCCCTCGAAGATGTCTCGGATCATAGTCGCTGGTGAGCGCGAATCGAGTAAGTATCGACGACGAGAACACCAAGGGAAGGTATTCAGAGTAGGTTGATCAGAGGAGCACAGAAGTCGTTTTAGAGTCCGTGTTGAACAAACCGATGAGATTCTCCTTCTGGCTCGATTGCGGAGACATTCCACGCGAAACCGATTCCACTAGAAGCTTGTAAAAGGCCTGAATTTCCATCGAGATTATATGAGTTCAGAGTAATTGTGAGATCAGAGGTTCTAAGGCAGTCTGCTATTCGATTTTGACACATAACCTCCGGGGCTGGCTGTTGGGATGTACATACAAGACTTTGTATGACTGGCATGTATTCGTGCCATATTGCAAGCGTCTCAGAGAGGGACGATCTCTGAGTATGATGAGCTCATAAGTGGACACGACTGAGGGGCGACGGAGCGCATGAGGAAAAACGTAGGCGGACGTGTCATGAATCGCGGAGGCTCCAGGGCTGCCACCACATACAGCTCCGCGAGATGTTGAGGGGTTGCATTTTCGTTTTTCGTAACGATCGTGGAACAGAACCTTTCGGAGACGGACGCAGAACGGCGTTTGTCGCCCGAGGTTCCAACTTGCCGCCTCCTCAATGGATCGAAGACTGGAAAAGGCGAAAAGCACGTAGAGGAGTTCATGAAAAATTGAGCTTGAGTCGGATGATGCGAGACTTTGTAATACGCAGAAACTCGCGTAGGGAGCTTTCTTCAGAGTTGAGGAATTGGAGACACCTTCCATTGGAATCCGTCTCGTCCATGAATGATTGCTGGCTCAAGATTCATTTCGCTTGGTGAGGGAACTTCCATCTATCTTCTCCCCTCTCCCACCTTCTCGTGTGATGATGCAACGTGGCTCCAAGTCTCTCTCGTAAGCCATTCCTCCTTTCCTCAGCGTGATCCCACGCTACATAGCTCGCTCCTCCGTATCCAAGGTATGGCTCATTATTTGTATGTAGGTCAGCAACCCAAGAAATCAGCGGGCGGACGGCCACGCCCGCCGGGGAAGTAACTTTTGGAATCTCCATATGTGAGATTGTACCCTGATGCTACAATAAGAGACGCAAATCAATCACGGACCTAGAAACGCTGGAAGCTTTCGCGGTGTTGCCTTTTGCATTTTCCCGGGTTCTCATCCATTATGGAGCGGGTATGCTATAAGATGATATCCCATTGTTTCATCAATCACGAACTGGCTTATCTCAATGGCAGGAATCTCCCCTATGGAGCTGTGGTTTCCCACGAGATGCGAACCACAGAATATAAGACGGCTCCATTCTTTGTTCACGATACAGCGAACGCTGTGAATTCGGATACGACGAGTGAATCCGTACTTTTCCCCACACCGAATCCGAACCAGGGAGGGTGCGTTGCTTAATGTCAGTCTAGGGATTACCGGTATCATGAATCGTTTTCCGCAGACTCCTCCATTACCAATGAATAGATAGGTTCTTCATGGTGGAAAAAATTCCCAAGAATCCCAAAATTCTAGAGGGCACAACTCGCCCAAGTTTCAACCAATTTCCGATCTCTCCAGTTGGTCTCAGAGCTGTCAAGAGGAAGCGCATCTTCCTCTCTTCGATTTCACCGGACACGGCCATTCTCGCTGAATTCGAACAGGTCGGAAGTCTAAGTTCTCGCCGATTCCCAGTCCTCACAACTCCCATCCGCCATTTCTGGGGGCCCCAATGTTTCAACAGATTGTATGCAACGAGATCCACGGTATCGATCATCACATCATGAGGAATCCATCCTACATGGTCAAGCAGTCGGGGGAGAAGATGAGTGAAAAACATTGGTTCACGACTTGTGCGAGCTCGAACCAGACTCAAAGCATCCAGGAGAAGTCAACGACAGAAAGTTCTCTCTGGTCCTGATCTCATTGTCTCATAGTCTCAAGATCTCATAGTCCCCGAAAGCTTGAGAAGAATCGACAATTTCCCTGGAACACGTTTCCTTCGAGTGATCGGAGGGCCCGAGGGAAACGGCCTATGCTCCTGTCAAGCTCCAGCCTGACCGTGTACAGCCCACCCATTCTCGTTCGGGTCCCGATTTTGCAAAAAGGGAGGTTTACTTGTGAAATCGAAACTACTCGCCGACATTGATCCGAAATTCGCTCCGCAAAATGAGAACCGGCACAAGGTTTCGCATCAATGGATAGCTCTCACACATGTGATACAACGGTGAGGGTGGGCTGCCTTAGAGCCCCACTGAGTCTCGTTCAATGGCGCTCCGAGGAACATTACCTCCTGCTCAGAGCCATTACTTATTTTATAAGCCATTATAGTTTTTTCACTCTGTCCATGTTCTTGTCGAGTGAAAGGAATTGCTCTTGCCCAGTAACCCGCTCGTCTGCTTCCCTCGAACCGGTCCAAAATCAAGACGGATCGCTCGTCGTGTCTGCTGGTAAGACGAGAGGAAAAGAAGAGAGTGGGGCAAGGTTTGGACCTCGCTAAAAGCAGTCCGCTCGTCTGCCTTCTTTCCTGCCACCGTGCTCCGCCACCGCGTAAAGAAGAGACGCCAAGTCTCCGATGACCTTGTCCCGCACGACGAAAAGAGAGAGAGAACGGCTGACCGACGGAACAAAGGTCAGACGGATCTGAGCGGCGGAAATCAAATGTGGGAACTTCGTTTATTGTCTTCGTGTTCGAATGGGCGTTGAGAGGACTGACTGGTAATTCCTAGTCCTATACGAAAGGTCCAGGTTTCTTGTTCCCTCATTTCAAGCAACGCTTACCTGGGCCTTTTCTGATTTTCTGGCTGTGCGGAATACGAATCAGCGCCAGGATCCTGGCGGCGAATTCCTAGGCTTCCGCTTCACCAACCTCCATGCGAAGAAATCCCTCTCCCGGTCGTCAAACCCTGCCTGTTTCCCACTTCTTGTTCTTTGGACTCCTCGAGCTAATCTGCGGGGTCCCTTCGAGGCTCTAATTGATTACCGCGGAGGCAACGGTCGTGCCCGACCATCGGCAGCGCAATGGCGGTGATTCGGAGCGAGTGTATAGAGCGAGGAAGCCAAGAAGCGAGTTTGCTGTCAGCTCGCTGACGGAACAAGCGATCCTTCAGCAATGTCCGACATCAGGAGATTATTCTTGGGCAGCGCGGCAGCTATCCTTGATCAAAGCGTGGCTACCTTCGTGCTCGCCGGCCCACCGGAAAGCCAGCACGGCTTTCGCGCCGACATCCTCGTCGAGGGCAAAAGCTTCATCAACATAAAAGCATACACGAACAAGACAGTGATTATATTTGAGGATCGTGACGATGATCAGAGTGACGACGGAGCGCTTCAAGTGGCTGCTTTTCTCCGTCACTGTTCCTGCACGCGTCTCCTGAAGCAAACCTCTTCTCTGAGTGGTGCGACCTTTCGGATCTCACCCAAGCCTGATCTCACCTCCATAACATCCTGCTCTGGGGTCTCCCGAAGGCCTAGTCGAACTGCTGCCATCCACCCGAGATAGAACAATCGGAATCCTGAAATTTCGCGGAATATTATTGGAGGCGACATTTGAAGAGAAGGCCATGTGGCCTGAGAATGAGCAGCGAGTCTGGCCACCCAGCGCGCGAGAGTCGAACTGTTTCGAGTATATTATCCGAGAGCTCGACACCAAACTTGAGGAGCCGTTCCAGTGCTCGACTCTGTCAACCGTCTTCGTGGCTAGGCCACCGCCTCTTGCTTCGGGCTCATTCTCATTGATATCAGCAATCCAGTTCTTCCTGCCCGGCCGCAAAGCCGGGATGGTCGACTATAACTAATGACTCTATCGAATAAGATCGAATTTGCAAACAATCATGAGCCAGGTCTGACCAATCAGCGTTGCCTTCTGTCGGGATTGAGTTTTCCTTGATTTTTCCCAAACTGTTGGATGTAGCCAACAGGCACAGATTCCCCTCCACACTCGGCATCAGGCTAGACAAGGAATGCTGCAACGGGGAATCCGCGGCTTCGATATAAGTCTCGCGAGAAGAACGACCGAGGGATGTTTAACAGTCCGATCAATTGACGGAATCGAAAGGAACGATTTCGCAACCACTGTAGGCCCCATTTATTTCCTGTCAGCAGCGGCACCAAGACTCAAATCTCTGTCTTGACCTGGCTGGCGTCCAAATCGCCTATTGAACTAGTTGACACTGCTGGAATTTCCTCGGCTGTTCTTCGCTGAGTCCTCGAATGCCGCTGACAGAAGAGAGCCTCGATACCTGCGCAATCGCTTCCAGGTCCCTCAGCATTCGATCTGTTTCTCCAGATCGAAGTATATTCTTCTCGGGATTCACAAAGCTTTGGGGTCAGCCGCGGCAGCGTTCGCCAAACTTACAGGAATGAGATGGCGAGCAATCAGAGCTGCGAGTTTCTCTCAAGAGGAGAGGGTTCCTCGATTCTGCGATCTTCGGAGGATTTCTGACGACGAACATCCGCTGTCGTGCCAGGTTCGGCTCAAGGGCGAGAAAATGTGTTCAACAGTCGGAATCAGTATTTTTCGACGATCCAAGCATTGCGGGCTCTCACTGTTGTCTCCACAGGGGGTCTGGTTCCTTGGTCCAATTTCGCTCAGCTGAGGCAACACGTCGCACTCAGCGTTGATCACACTCCTTCATCTTTCGTGTGAATTATTTGTTGAGCTCTCGAAGCGAGGCATTCAAGATGGAGAAAGCTTCAGATCCCTCCCTCCCAGAGCCCAGCTACGTCGAGTGACGCCGCGCTCACCCCACTCAGACGATACTCTCGAATTCCCTGATGGTGGATCAAGATCCCACATTAATTTGCATTCTGGGGAGCGGCCTGATTTACGCCTCTTTTTTTTGTCCGCCTCCCTCGACAGCCTCGGGTGTTCTATTCTTTCCCTCGTTCTGCGTTTCTTTCGGCTGCTTTGGGGTCAGCCCACACCGAATAGACGAGCTTGCCGATCGAGCTCGCTGTCGAAAAAGAAGAGAATCAACACCGCAGTCGGCGTTGCTCCGCGGCCCGAGATTCGCTATCATGGAGATTGGATAAAAAGCTCACTCGTTTCGAAAGCGACCGGTGAATCTTTTGTTTGGCTTAATTGCTCGAGATAGCGGAACCCAGTTTCGAGTTTCAGCACGGCTAGAGATTTCCACGATCTGAAATGACTCTATTAAAAAGTCTACGAGGCGTAGTCTCCGACGGCGGCTCGATTCGGCTCCGCTAACGAGCTCAGAAACGGAATGAACTTTGAGGCTGACGGTAATCCGCCGCCAGCCGTGACAAAGATCCGGTCTCTCAAATTCATAACGAGCTTTCTTCTAACCCGATTTCGCCCAGGATAAGTTGCTCGTTATTTAATTCCTTCTGCTGCAAGGCGAAACCCGTCCAGACATTAGGGTTGAGGTCCTGGATCATAGCCCTCAGAAGAGACCACTTCTGATCCGTTCTCCCCGAGGTCGCCTCGCTGGAACGCAGGCTGATGGACTCGAAGGGTGGCGAGGGCGTTGATCTGAAGGTTGAGCAAGCCGTCGACAGCCTGCGACAGGATCCGAACGAGAAGGCCACCGGGCTCCTGAAGTCAAGTTCCTTGAAGTCCTGAAGTCGAAAGATCACTTCCACATGATTTTGTAGCCTGTTCTGCGTATACGAACCCGAGAGTCACCGGCCCCCACCGAACACTCTGCCGGTTCGAGAACAATCGCTGGCTGCTTCCGCTCCCGCAACTCGAACCATATGTTGTTACGTTTTTTGTTGGGATTCCTTTCACCTCCATCAGCCAGCGGAGGTTCGGGCCTCTCTGGCCAAAGAAAGGCCTGATGCATTGCGTCACTGCCTGCGGGAACGGGAAGCGCCGACGGGTATGCGGATCCTGCTTGGTCGTAGCTGCGGTTTCCGTAGGCGGAGGGAAGCTGTAAGTAGGGGAACCTTGATACGAATGCTGCGGGTGAGCGGCCCCTGAGTGGACGGCTGGAGGAGCTGCGGGATGATTCGAATAATCTGCACGATAGTCCTAAAAAACCGGGAGTATTATGGGACCGGGAGAAGGTTTAATGAATGAGGGCCTGGTGTAAGTAGCCGCCATTCGTTGTGGGATCAATGCTATTCGGGACCCTCGGGCAGCTGGAGAGATATGCGGCGGAGTTTCATCTGACTCAGGGTTTTGTGCCTCAACATGGCAGACCTGTTGGTGGATGCCCTGATCCTGCTCTCGGGATGTGGAACATGTTCTCGGAGCTCCCAGCGCCCCCGTAATCGCGGTCCGCAATGAAGCCCAATAATTCTCGGAAACATCTAATTCGAGCAGCCAAATCCGATTTCACGTACAATTCGACCTACGATAGCTGGAAGAGGCTCCCAGAGCCCAGCATACGCTGGGCCAGGGCACTGCCTGATTGGACGCAACGCTCCGTGCCAGCGGCATCAACATTGTTGCGGGAAGTTGGATTCTGCATGGGAACAGCAGTTTGCTGATGTGAGGATGGTTCGCCATGCCTTGGTTTCCCCCGAAATAACTCCGGGGCGAAGCCGGCCGTGATCTATGCATCTGCGTTCCGCAGATTCGAACGGCGAAAGCGTCGTTGTCAGGACGAATGAATTCTATTAGTCTATCAACTGGGGAACATTTTTGCCGAACGTAACCAAATACCAGCCTCTCCACGAGAGTGCAGAGTCTAACCGGGGATCTTGAAAGGAAGGTCTGGTCGGGGGCATTCTCGGAGCAACACCTCCGAAATTGGAACACAGCTGATTCCGATGAATCGATTGGAGAAGACTCACGGAGAGTTCTCAAACCCACCCGAAATCTGACCTTCTTGCCACAGAACCAAAAGAGACCTGGTCGCCGGATATGATACGGAAATGAGTATTGATCGGAGGAGTCGATCCAAGGTCAGGTCTCCGAATATCGACGATCAGAACAGGTGAAAGTCGATCGAAAAAGTCGGACTCGACCTCGTTTCTCGACTTGTTCTCGCGTGAGGATGATTTACCAACCGAGTCGATTCGAAGACCGCCGCATGGGAGAACCCGCTCATAACGGCGAGCTTGCAGCGCAGCACCATCGCAAGTCGCAGTAAACAGCGTGGTGACGCACTCTATCTCTTCTTTGTGAATGCCTTGAACCGAAAAGTCATCGAATCGCCTTTGGATAGCGTCTCAGCGACGACGCTCTCACAACTCATGTTTTCAGATATTCGACTCGAAAAACTGTCCCTTCCAAATAAATAGGTTGAGTCGGTTCGTTGTATCCGAAAGCCGACTGTACGATCGATCCTTGTACCGAGCATTTTGACGATGGCTATCTCTTATATTGGAGAAGATCTAACCCATCCCCGATTTCAATAATCTCCCCGACACGTATTGCCATGGATGTGAATGGATCGAATCTGTGAACTTTCGTAGAGACCACCGATATTCTAGAAGTTATTATTCTGAGAGAACATCAGGAGACATCAAGCATTTCACGCACGACGCTCCAGAGCTTTCGGAAACGCCATACCTGTGAGTAGAGCTATCTTTTGGATGCCGGCGCGGACATGGCGGTCCTCGCGATAATGCGAGCATCCACGAACTCCGTTGTTTCTTGATTCAGGTTGGATTCTCGCCCTGGTTTCCGTAGAAACGAAATGAGACCAGCGTTCCGGCGTCGAACGGGACAAGTTTCCAGCAGTTTGTATGACTTCGAATTTCCACGTGATCCCGAGACTAGCCGGATCGCTCGGAGTCCTAATCTCATCAAGAGTTGATGCTGATGGTCGGGGAGCCTGCTGCGTTCCCACGAAAATTTGTGGAGCCACATGCCAGAAAGGGATTCGAGACGGTGCTGTCAACTGGCCATGCTTCTTGTTCATCATGCCAGCCTCACTGATTGGTTCAGACTCCGTTTTCACGAGTATACTTTAGTTGGAAGAGAACGAAATGATGAATGCGGAGTTCATACTTCATTTGGCATTTGGCTCAATGAGCTCCCTTAGCGTGTCCCACGAGCTTTTTCCTCTATTTTCTCGAATCACTCCTAGTTGTCCGAGCATTCCCCTGAGTGGCGCCGCTCGTTCTCCGACTTTTCAAAATATTATCGTTGCAGCATACGCTACGAAAATATCTCTCCTGCCCTTCCCTCGTCCGCCTAGACCCAGAAAATGGAATGATCAGAGCTCAAGGAACTCCGTGCTGCTGTCGAATCGTCATTTTAGGGACTAGCGAACAAGGGAAACCCGCTCATTACAGGCACCTTCCATTTGTCCTATCATCATCATAGGGGAGCACAGTGTAAGCTGGGTTCACGAGAGACTCTTATACAAGAGGAGGTGGTCTTCAAAAGACCGTATCCTGATCCCATGGGATCTCATGTGGAACACTTCTCCCATACGAGACTTGTGCTTCACTTGAGATTGACGGGCTTGATTCTTGCGAAAGCAAGGCTCAAGTATCAGGAACATGCATGGGAGGGGTGCACCGGGAATCCCGGGAACATGAACTCCCGATAACCCGAAAACCGGGAATGCCGAATGCGAAATCCCGAAAACTGGAAACATTGAGAATGCGGAATCTCGGAAACCCTTCCCACTTTTTGAAAGTTTGACAACTGCAAGTGAGGCATCGTCATTGAAGAGGACTCTCATCTTGGTTACAATCTCATCCAGTTGTTATTTGATATGCGGCTCATGCTCTTTGAAATCCCTCAACAACATGGAAATGCACTCGACCCCAACTCCACGCTGTGCGTTTCGTTTCTGCGTTCAAGTTCGTCTCTGAGCTCAAACTTTTGTCCACCACAGCCGTGCATCAGTCCAGTTTCCTATCGCGGAGCCTGTGCGATCACACCTGCAATGTAACAGAGATCCCCCACATTTGATCGGGTTCGATGAATGAAACCGCCCAGTGTAGACTGCCGGCTTACGCACCAGAGTCCGGAACCTGCCCCACAGCTGGCTGCAGGCGAGCCTCTGAATAAGGGAAAGGGTTCTCGGCATTTCAGTCAGCTGATGGAAAACTCTTGAAATGAGGGGGAGACTGATTGTTGGAATCCGAGAGCCTCGTCTGACGATTATGCAGTCACGCCCTACAATCGGGGGAAAGTCTAGTACAGTGGTTCTCAAACTCCACTGACCCATCGACCCCCTAGGCGACTTCGTTGAAGTTTATGGACTGCCGTCCCCCAAGGGGTCGACCGTCGAGCCTTGATTCTCCTACGTGGACGCCAAGAAGCATGGTCAAATCCACCCCAGCATCACCTCTGTAAACCGAAGATCGGACATGGACCCCCTGAGGGTCGACCGTCGATCCCCAGGGTCGATATCGACCACTTTGAGAACCACTGCTCTGGTACCATTTTCTGAACCCAGATTCTCATCGTATCCTTTCGAATTTCGCATAAAATGACCGCCGCGATATTCTCTATCGATGATTTTCCTTTGAATTCCAAGAACTGAGAAAGTTATGGCCAAAACAAGATCGAGCTCGAAAATTCCTGACTAGAAAAAGCAACCCTGTACATGTCTCAGATACGGACTTCGTATTCGTGGGGGATTAGGTATTGGTATTTATTTATCCTCATAATATGATGACACTTTCGCTTCAGTGGCGAGTAAACTCAGCGGATATTGTATGTTTTTTCCTCCGTTGTGCTGCAGGAGTCTCTTGGTTTGGTCCATCGTCTCTAGTGAGGGGTCTTCGTCGAGTCCCAGTCGTCTTAGCACTTCCTCGTCCTCGAAGATGGCATCGTTACATTCACAGATGACGTGGAGCATTGTCTCCGGGACCACTTCGCATTTCACGCAGGTCGTTTCTAGTCCCGGTTCGGAGTATGTTCTGACGCTCCTTGTTCTTAGCATTCCCGCTCTGCTGAGCGCCAGCAGGGCGGATCCTCTGCTGTTATGATAAGGGGTTTTTCTTGATCCCTCTCTCCATCGCATGGGTCCTGTAGTGAGTCATTCTCTCGACTAGGAGTATCCTGATAGAACTTTCATTATGAAGGGAGTTAGCTCCGCCCGATCAGGAGTCGAATCATTCTTGTCGAGTGAGAAATATGATATTGGAAGATCCGCAGTCACTACAACGAGAGAACATCGCATCTCGGAGACCTTCCTTGATTTCCGGCTGATAGGAGACTCTCACTGTGGGACTCGATTGTTTTCCCATTCGACGATCAACCCTTGAGTTCTACCAAAGCTCGCTCAATGGAACTGGCATCCCACTTTTCAGCGATTCGGTTAATGATCCCGCACTTTCTCGCATTTTTCCATCGTTCCGCTCGCGACTCCGCCACGATTCCGAGAAACTGATTCGCGACGTATACGAAGCCGTACGCAACAGAAACCATGCCCTCGGAGAGATCATGAGCTCCACTGTCAAGAGCACGGACGAGCATATTCATGCTCGATATTATCTGCAACCATAAACGGAAAAAAGTGTGTCACAGCTCATATTCTTGGATACTCAACGTACTGCGCCAGGGCGTGCCCGAGAGAATACCGTACACCGTATATCGAGATTAGGCACTCAACGTGAACGCGCCGACCATGGCTCTTCCATGAAATGAATATCCCAATCACAATCGTAGAGCCCCAGCAGCAATGCGGCTCCTCTGCGACTCGCAAGAGGGAGACGACGCCACTCACAACTTCGAGAGGTGCGACGCCCCGCCGAAGCTCTGTACGGAGTTTCCGTGGCGATCCGCTCCGGAGAACATGCTCTCGACCACGCCGCCTCCGGCCAACAACCGAAAGAAACGGTGAGGAAGGCCAAAACGCCGCCCATCGAAGACCGCACAACAAGTGCCGCCCGGGGCGTGTCCATCCGTGGCTTGGCTGGCCGCAGCCTGAGTGATCCAATGCGGCGTCCGCCCAAAGAGAATGAGAACTCTTGGAACTGTTCTCGAAGTGAGTTCGAGAGCCAGGGGCTTCCGAGATCGAACTTACCGTTTGCTCTCCGACCTGCCGCTCTGGTCGTCAACGTCACTGCGCGAATCCAAAAGTATCGCAAAGGCCATCTCGCGGCTAGAGGGGTCGGAGAGGAGGGGGGAAAGGCACCATAGCGTCTCATACGACGAGTGCCCTCAACATGGGTCTCTGCGGTGTCCATCTTGCGGGAGGCTTCGAGAAGAGAGATGAACCGTCGCTGAGGGGTCTTCTCGGAACCCGAACCATCCCGCATTCCGACATAATCGCATCCATCGTACCCAAGATTAGCATGTTCCAAGATTCCAGCAACCGGTCGACTAAGGGAGGGTCAATACAGAAGAGCTTATTTTCTCTACCAATCTTACCCGTGGTGTACGGAGGGATTTCCCCTCCTGCCATAATGAAACAAAGAAAGAAAACAGAAGAGCTGTCATGAATCCGGAAGTCGGTTCCGCAATGATAACGGGCAGTTTATTGAAATTGATGATGTGAGTGACATACATTGTAGAAAAAACATGACTGGAAGTGGGATGCGCGCGGGAGGCGTTTGAGCTTCGATTCCTGATCATCCAGCGCCCCCGAGAGGGAACCTTCAATTTAGGCGACGTCAACAGCGAGACTCTAACCACAGGGGCAGCGGCGAGTTTCACCGGCGGGGTTGACTAAGTTTTTTTTTTGCCGGGACTTGGTAAGTTCCTCCGTACTTTTTAGCCTTTTCCACGACCCCCACCGCGACCTCCGCCTCGACTGCCTCCACGACTGCTTCCACGGCTTGATCCACTACTGCCGCGGCTACTTCCACTTCCGCGACTCGATCCGTATGTTGTCACGGTTTTTGTCACCACCCTCTCCACCTTCACCGGTCTGTGAGGGTTCGAGCCTCTATTGGCAGTAGGCGAAGATTTCTGATGCGTCACATCACTGGCTGCGGGGGCGGAGGGAGCCGATGGTGATGCTGACTTCGCTGCATTATAGGTCGGGTTGTGTGCCGGCTGCGATGGGTAGCCGCCTGCTGAGGCGCCGTAGGGGCTGTGGGGCGCAGACCCGTGGCTTCCGTAGGCCCCCGAAGCGTATCCATGGTGTGGGGCCGAAGGGTAGGCGGCTCCCGGGTAGGCTGCACGAGGAGCCGCAGGATAATTCGATGAATACGTGGGATAGCCTCCGAAACCTGGATTAACATTAGGGCTGTAGCTGCCCGCCATAGTTGGGTAGGGAACTGATGGCGATCCATATGAGTTTCTACCACCGAAGACACCGGCCAAGCCCGACGAGTATTTGCTCCCGGCAGCTGCACCGAAGCCGGGATTGTACGAACCGCCTCCGTAGCCTCCGTGTCCCCCATACCCGCTCGACATGGCGTGCATCGCGTTGAGCTTTTTGATCTGCTGTTTGTGTCGGTAGTGCATCACCCCAGCTACCGCAGCTCCAACGACGATGGGGTTTTTCAGAATTCTCGTGAAAGGGAAGCCGAAACCCAAACTGGGCAGCCCACCGTAGTAGATTCGAGGCACTCCGAACGCTGGTCTAATGAACAAGGGTCGCGTGTAATACCCCCCGTTCGGTGTCGAGTCCAATGCTATTTGGGTTCCTGGAGCGGCCGAAGCGATCTGCGATGGACATTTGTTTGTTCCTGAAGTTCAGATTTCATGGCAAAACCGGATGCGGAATAGATTGAGGTGGAATCGTTCAGGACAACAGCCCGAGATCTTACCTTTGCTGCGATATCGTCGGGCAGCTTCTTGCAGCTAGCGAATTGGTCTATACTGTTCGCTAGGAGGATGTTGGCAGGTTGATTTTGGAAACAGAATGCTTCAGCTCCTCGCGGCAGATGACTTTTCTGTGACGATACAGTTACGAATCATCAGCATGGGGATACTGAGTCTCCGAGTGCACCCAGTTTTGAGCGTGCGAGCAAAGCCGACCCCCAGACCAGCCTTACCTTTCTCTCCACCGAGCCAAAACAGACCCAGTAGTCGCGTTCGGCGACAGCCCATTTCGAGTTGTCCTGCGATCGTCTGATCTTCTTAAAAGTGACATCAGTCCCGAGTTTCAACTCAACTTCGCTCACGGCCGTCAGGTTGAAATTATCGCAGTAGTTCTCCAAGTACTGGTCCCCGCTTTCCTGAGTGCCGCGAACGAAAATGTTCGTTTCGATACCCGGCGCTACGAGCGTCTCATAGAGGTCTGTTGGTTTGAATATGAGAAATCCGTGAATGCATCAGATTTTCACTCGTCAAAGTACGACGTGATTCACAATTGTTGACATCTGACCAATCCTCCGGTACCGTAGTTGTGGATGGCGTTTTTAGAGAAGGAGAGGAAATCGGTTCCGTTAACTCCGGTGAGGATATTCGTTTCGGCTCCCGAATCGTCGTGGTTGAAATTCCTTTCGATCAGCTTCGTCAGATCTGGATATGCCTCGAACATCCATGGCAGAATGTTCCAATCATAAAGGTTCGGCGTTCCCCTGCGCAGATGGGATACTGAAACGATTGTTGAGAGAATTGAACTCGATGAGACATCGAGACTTAGCATCAAAACTCTAAATATGCTCGCGTGGAATATATCCCGCTATGGAAAAACTCACTTATTTTAGGCCAGTTATCCGAAGTGAGTGACATACACATGACCATTTGACCGAGTCTGCGAGCTTCTTCGGGAAAAGAATAATTTTGTTTGAAAAACTCGCCGAATCCATCCAAACTGTGGACGAGCCACGCGCCGGAGTTTTTGCCAAAAAGAAGAACCCCTTTAGCGACTCCATTCGATGTCGTATTCGCCAAGTTCGCCGGAGGCCGATCGCTGTATGCCAGAAACGTGAGATTCTGCGATGGTTGAACGCGACACACATTACGTTGGATCATACACAAGCCGACGTCTGAAGGAATCCGCTTGATAGATGATCCACAAGAGGAATAAATTGACTGCTGATGTCAAAGAACCTTTTCATTGAGAAATCCTCTGGGATACTTGAAGAGCACGTCCAACGTATTATACAGCGCGTTGTCTTTTGTCGATGTGATGTCGTAAAACATACGCATCCTCACAGCTGCATCCAATTTCGTTGCGGAATCAATGTAGCCGTACTGCACTCCGTTCGAAATCGATTCTGCCGTCCCTTGGGACATGGTCATTGCGGGAACTTTGTACATTATTGACCTGAGGTGGAGGAACATTACATGAATGTCTGATGCTTGGACACGTTTCCTTCGTCATATGTCAGGAACTGCGGTTGTCGAGACATCACTAGAGGAACATGGAGGAAGTTCTCCGATCGTCGCTTGGAAGCTCCAAGACGTTCCGACGGATCTGTTCGGGAAACTTGTTCATGGAACTGACCACTCGACCTTGTCGCCTTCCGGATTACGACACCACGTGTCGGAAAAATCGCCCGGCACGAACGGAACGGGCGGGACAGGCTCCACAGGCATGGGTGGGGGCACTACGTTCACAGTCTGCATTATCTGCAGCATGTCCAATGGACCGAAGTCCATCTTGAAGCTTCTGGAATCAAACGCCGCGTCGTACTTCCAGCTACTTTATCGGATCGGGTCCGTGTGTGCCCACCAGAGAATGCTGCTTGTCACATCCGAGCTGGTGGGAAACTTCGACTGGAATCGGCGGATCCCTTCGTCGGAGACTTCGGCTCATCAGAAATAGAACCAGAAAATGCTGATGATAGGATCGGAGCGGCCAATCACGTTTGACGCAATGCGACGACGACAATGAATAACTCACCTCGGAGTGGTCTAAGTGACCCTCTATTAAGTGTGGGCTTCGTTTACGACGGAGGGCTCTTTTATTGAGACCTCCTCTCACAACAGCAGCAAACAGCGTCGAATAAGGAGAGGTGAAAAGAAATGTCACCGGCTACTCGAACCGCTTCCCGGACATTGTCCACTGGAAAGGTGGGTACACGCTCCAATCCGATGTGGAGCTCCGCCGCAAGGCGAAAAGTAGAGCGAGCGTCGCGGATAAAAACCGCCCTCTCTTGCGAATACAAGCGTGTGAATCAGAATGATGGTCAGAATGAGAGTTTTTCTATGAACCGACTTGAAACGCTTTTAGAGTTATTCTCATGTCGGGTGGGTTCTGCTCGGAGCGAGATGAAATTGCGTAATATGGCGACGGCTGGATGAACGTGGCTTTGACGTCAAACGTTTTCGACTGATTTTCGTTCTCATCGCTGACCCTGGAACGAATTGAGGGAGGTTCCACTGAGCTCATGATGGAATCCGATGACGAGAGTCACGCTCTACTTACCCTCGACCGCAACAGATCGAAGACGCCGAGCACACCTTGAAAGCTCACTTCGTGTGACGTTCATGGAGGATATAAGCTGCTTTGTTGGTCCCAGCACATCCCATCAATAACCCCGGGCGACGCGAGGTGAGAAGGTCGTGCTCAGAAGCCTGCATTTCCGAGTCAGGAACTCGCGTTATGCTCTGAAACTTCCTTCCCAAAACATCACCAACCCATCGAGGCTTGTATTCTCCAAGCAGAGTATGAGAGTTTGTTGCTCATGGCAAGGGCAGCTCGCTTTGATCCAGACTCCACGGCATTTTGACGAAGCCATATCTTTGAAGCCTCCAAGGTGTCAATGAATTATGTGAACGCTCGAATAACAGAAAGACGTTCTCAGTGTCGATCTGAGCTTAATCTGTGTGAGTTGGTCTCCTCAAGTAACTGGGCTGATTCGGAAATACGGCGAACGTGAATAGATGCGTCGCAGATTGGGTGAGGACTTATTCGTGATATTCATATTCTCTCCCGTATCCCTACCTACAGCCTCCCTCGACGAATGTGAAGAAACGTTCTCGATTTGACAATTTATTTTTTCACTAATACATAGGCGTACATATATTTCCCATCATTCGACACATTCTCCTCCCTCGACTCGAATGTGTTATCGAATAATGGCGCCATGGTACAGACTTTGCTTATTCTCCTCCGTTTGATTTCCCATAACCGATTACAACCATTTCTTTTCCACGTTACGGTCGTTGCCCGTCTGAGGCTTCGCAAGTTTCCCCGTGCATCGTTCTTCTCCGGAACTGTTGTGAGTATTAAAATACATGTTTCAATCAACGCTTGCAAAAGACATCCATGTGGAAACCGCTATCTTTTGTGGTTGACAGTCGAAAACAGAGGCAAAAATTGAACTTTGCCCATTTCATCACATCGACGCATATAAGTTTTCTGTTGTGGCTGCTCTGGTTGTTGTTGTGGTTGTACTCCGTAAGCTATTCCGGACCCTCGCCATGCTGGTCCTGCACTCGTGTTCCGTAAAACGTACTTTCGACCGACTGCGAAACGTTTGGCGGACGGGGGACGGACGCAGGAAGAGTGGCAACGAGTGTGAGCGCAAATGAATGTGTCCGAGCCATTCGAGGCGAACATTCCGTAGATTACATTCAAAAAGTACATCAGTTCGTTTTGGGACTCCATGATGGCGGTATTTCAACTCTAGCATCTGACCTGTATTTCCGTCGGGATCCCCCAACGATGGGATAACGGAACGAAAAATCTCGAGAGACCTCAAGAGGCAAGATGCCTCACAAGCCCCATAACAGGAAGGGCTGGGGGTCGCGATAGGGAGGAAGTGGCATATGAGGAGTTCCTGGCCTCTTTGCAAAAAAAAAATCAAAAGCGAGTGAAGTTTATATTTCTACAGAGCTTGGATGACAGCAAAGATCGAGTAGGTAGACCGGGACATACTGAGAGCGAGACTGACAGCAAGGAATTTGGATTCGCTTCTCAAGGTGTTCGCTCCTGACCAGAGATGCATAAACGGTTGTAAGCTTTATTGATTGACTGACCGTGGCTCAATCGATAGACGCTTCACCCAATCCTTACCGTCACGGACAGTGGCTCGAGAACATGTTTAATGTTATCACAATCCGTGGATGGTGATCTGCGATTCATATTTCATGCCTTATCACTTCATCTGTGTATTTTCAATTGTAATAATGGTTGCCATGATTTTCGGTGCATAAGCAGTAAATATATCTCGTGCCTATCAATAATCCCGAGGAGATCCATTCAAATGCGATCACCTCGAAAACAAAACGACGACCCATCAGTGTTTACGTAGGAAGATGGACAGTCGGTTGCTCGAAACGACCGTCGCCGTGGCTTCTTCGCCGGTGACTGACGATGTTAACGACCAATTGTTTCTCGACATTATCTCATCGTCCGAGAGCAGCGGTGTGCTCCAGGGTGCTGCAGCAACGGCGGCTTTCGACCACGTGAAACGCCGCTGTTACGAGACTGAGCCCCTGATGCAGAGCGATCGAAAAAGCCATTGGGAATTTTCGGATCGATCAGGACACTACGTGGGAGAGTCGAGCACGCTCACGGTCGGGCTCGTCGAAAGGGCAGGTAAAGTATAGAGAATCGGAATTCACCAATGAAGGGTCCATCTTGGTTTGTTTTGATGGCAGAAGCTGTGCTCTGCATCCTGAAGCTAAAGCTTTCCGAGAAGTATTCGGGGATTCAGCATCGGCGACTACGGTTCGCGCCCGGTCTGTCCACCTTTTTTCGTCTCTCGAGTTCTGCCGCATTACAACATGCCGGCCGTGGTCAGACTCGTAGGCTCTATCACGGTCTTCATGCCTGGAAAGTCGAGAATATTTCGCGTTGTTTGCGAGAGTACGTAATGGCTTCCCCATCGACGGATTATGAAATCGATCCATTTGAGTTGAGAAGAACGCTCGAGCTTGCGCACTCGATGGTGGACGGTCGATATTGCAAAGTCATGGGAATTGACTCACCCGCGACATCCCTTTGGAGTTTGGCGCACGTGAGGCTAAGAAGTGCTCGAGCCGTGTTGTGCTCTTCGGCGAAGTAATCGCTCTTGTTTAACGATGTCGATCCATGCAGCGAAGATCGCGTACCGTCATCTCCCTCCTCGTCATCGTCGTCATCGTATCGGGCCGTTGGAAGACTCAACTCTTCGACAACTTCTTCAACCACCTCTTCGGCTTCAAGATATCCACCGGTTTCACCGATGTCTTCTTCCATAATGTCTTCTTCCTGTTGAGATTTGAGGAAAACGTATCGAATCTGCGTCTCACGGCATCAAATCCTCGGGTCAAGCATTCGCCGTCCTCAAACGCTAAGGACGGCGAAAAAGTTCCGAAAGTCCTACGAGCAAATCGTCAAGCTAACCTCTCTTGCTTCATTCTTAACATCCATCGCTGGTTCAAAGTTTCGTGACAACCTTTCGACTTTGACTCGTTCTCGCGCTGCCCCGCCGCTGAATCCGTTCAGTTGCTTAAGATCGAAAACGAATTGGCGGTTCGAAAGTCGAATGGTTCCGTCCCGTTCGTCGTCATCGTCCTCCTCGTCCTCAACGGCGGAGTTCGTAGCGGACCCATTTGAAAGATCGTCTTTGCTTTCTGAAATGCTTCTGACCTGGAAGGGCACGATCCTGTTATTCAGACTGATTCGAAGAGGTCGTTCCCCCGAAGACAACCAAGAGCTGGGATCAATCCCCTCTTACTAATACTAGATGCTTGATCGATATCGATGGAACTCAATACGATCTCAGAGCAGCACTGCGATAGACGACAACTGTCCGCACCTTTCGGATGAATTCTTCAGCCACCTGTTGGTGGAGCGAAGAGCTGGAAGACAGGCTTCCTGAACGGTTGATGGGACCGTGGCTGTGGGTATTCATCGCCGCCGCTGATTCGGAACGGACCCGCATTCTGCAATGATTCACTCAGAATTATTCTCGGAGACCGAAATTTCATCAGAGAAACTTATCAGTATACAGTTGAGAGAATTTTTTGGTTGTGCCTAAGCCATAACTTGACTTCTTCAACTAAATCCATCCTTTCTGCTCCTTTCGCAGCGGGATTTTCCACCTTTTCGATTCGACGTGTTTCAATTGATGTTGCGATTTTCGTTTTGATTTTTGAACCACGAACTCGTGCGCGCCAGTTTCCGAAACGTCATCCTCTATAGTTTCCTGTTGGACAGCGCACGGGATGATGAGGTCCGCTTGGTCGAGGTCGACAATGCCGTCTTCGATGACCTGCTCCGTGGAGTTCGATGATTCGGATTCCGATGTCTCCGAATCGGAGCTTGTTGTCGTCGTCTGTCAAACGCATAATATTAGAGATCTCCATCAACAAGAAATCGAGCAACGCCTTTCCACGAGTGGTTTCGTGCGCTGCATGAAACTGACGATGTGAAGTTTTGCGAGCTGACCCCACCCTGACTCTCTGGTTCGGACTTGTGGAACATCGAACTGAAAAGCCGGAGATGCAAAAGGTATGACCTAGCAAACCTACCCTTCGTCGAGGTTCTCTACGAGGCCTCGAGCTAGTTCGATTCTTCTTCCCATCGGGTTTGATGCCCCGCCGATTGACGTGCAGGAGGAGATCAGGTCGATCTGATCGGAAAGATTCATGATGGAACACCGAGTGGTTGGAGGCCGGTAGGAGAGAAACTTCCAACTGAACACCATTTTTCGAATTCTTCGGAACTTTCCGGAACCCGTAAAGATTCAGCTGACGGACGAACGATGTTATGTTGTTGGTCTTGAAGAGTCGTTTCGACGCGTCCAAATATTCCTGGATGAGAACGTGAGAATGAAATTTAGACAGGGAGTAAGGTGAAGGCATGGTGCTCTGGCAACTTGTATGTCGTTAGAGCCCGACGATGTGAGATAACCGCTGAATGAAGGCATCATAGTCGAACATACCCGTTCGAATATCTGATAGTTGATGGCGATAGCTTTCCCATTATGTATCCACTGGATCGCACCGCTCCGGCAATCGGTAACGATCCGCCAGAGCTTCAGCGGAAACCGCAGGTTGGTGAGATTTCCGCTCAGCAAGCGAGAGTCGAACTCTTCTTCGGGGCAGCAGACTTCTTCCACTGTTTCAACGTTCGAGTCTTCGGTGACATACGACGAATCCACGTCTATGGACATATTGCTGACAAGCTTGAGTCAGGGGTCGCTCATAAAACACTGGAATAAATATCATTCGTGATGATTCCGGGCTGAATAAAAACCGCATCCGCGCGATAGATGCACTTTCGCTTGCAGACAGTACGATGTTATCCAGAACACGAATCACACGCGGTTTACTTCACATGATGATCAAGTGCGACGGTGAACGTCGCGTTTCATGATGTGGACTCTGATGCTTCAATTTCCGCAGGTTCCGGGGAGAAGTAATGCAAAAGAGATCGAGGTGCTGCGTATCGGATTCCTTCGATCCCGTTTCTGTTTTCGGAGAGCTCTCAATATCCTCACTCATGAGCCACCTCATGTTTTTTAATCGTCATCGCCTTCGCTTGGTTACTATGGATTTGCTATGCGGCGACTACCCTCCGATCCGACGAGAGCAACTCGCAATTAACTCACAGATAGTTTCTCGATTTCTTCCAGAAGAGCCTTTCGCCGGTCGCGTTCGAGCCTGCGAATGCCCCTTCCGCTCTTGGACCAGAGAACTTCGTTTCCGCCCCTCGATGCCACCAGCGAGGGGACTGGGGAGCCGGACTCGAAGCAGAACTTGTCCGACACAGAGTCGTGCCTCGAAAACCTTCCGAATACCCATCCAATAGCGGATCGGCTCCTATTTCTGGTTGGAGCGATCCGATTACGGCGACGGACTACGGCAGTACCGACTGTTACGAGTTGGGTTTCACTCGTGTTCCCTCCCGGTCTCTCCTGTTACGTAGGAGGCTTTCGTATCAGCGTCAACAACGGGCTCACACTGTGGCAGCATAATGAGAATACGCGACAAATGGTCAATATGCCAATGTCGCGTTGTCGTCGGAGTAACGCCGCCACGGGCGGTCGCAGCAGCAATCTATGAGCAGTTGACGGCTAGGGGACCCTATTTGAGTGATTTGGCTGCAAGTATACGGCTGGTCAGTACCTATTCACCCTAACCAGTGAACAAGCATCCGGCGGACCGAGCAAGCAGTCAGTCAGTCCATGAGCGAGCTCGCCAGTCGCCCGGCCGGCCGCCCAACCAACCAGCCAACAAGCCAGCCAGACACAGTCTGGCAGTCAACATCGTAAACACAGAAGCGGCGGCCGGAGCCATACCCGTCCATTCTTACACAACGAGAACCAACAACATCATCCCCGCACCAGCGCACAGAATATCCGAGTGGACCGCTATTGGCGGCAGTCACCGCTTCGACAGCAGAACAGGAGCATAAACTTAGCTTCATACGGAATGAAGTGCAATAGAACAGATTGTAAGCGGACATACACCTTCATAAAAGAAACGTTTTGCGCCGCTCGCTGCATGCATCTCGGTTGGCCGTAGGTTGGCTTCCTCGGATTTCCGTGAGGAGAAGCTTCGATCTCATTCTCAGGTGTGAAGAAGAAGCGGGAACCCCGTGTGAGAACAGTGAACAAATAAACGAACGAATCGACGGACAGGATCGTCAAGATAGCGAGGGAGGACACCGGGCATCTCAGATACATAATTTGTCCATTTGTTCGATTCCGACGCCACTTCGGATCAGCTGAGACTGACAGAGAGCACCGAGGAGCTCTACGCATGGAGCAAAGCACGGCACTGCTGGGCATGTAACCAAATACACTGAGACAGCTCTACCCGTCAGCCCGTTTCGCTCTCGCGATTGATCATTACTGACGTTACGCGTTACGCGTAAAACTAGACGGCCGCCTTGATAAAAACAACAGTTCCAACAGAAAAACGGCAGTGTTCTCCGAGAGCATCACTCTCGCCCCCGAACGCGAAGGAGGC
Source organism: Phytoseiulus persimilis (assembly GCA_037576195.1). NCBI lineage: Eukaryota > Metazoa > Arthropoda > Arachnida > Mesostigmata > Phytoseiidae > Phytoseiulus > Phytoseiulus persimilis. The sequence goes on from CM075101.1 coordinate 21,298,098, forward strand.
AAGGTCGCTCAGCGTGTTTCCAAATGATCATCTCAGTCCAGCCCCGAATCAAGGCCGAGAAGCTCGACGAGTGGAATCAACACCGAATATTCAGTTGTCAATTCGTTCAGCTTTCTGGCCAGCGCAGAATCAGGCGTCTCTCGCTTTAGGCCTAACGCTGACCAGTAAACAATGGTGAAATCTCGGCGGAAAGCGATTAACCCGCTCTTTCCGCTGCGCGAAAAGCGTTGTGGGTCCACATTACATCTCCGTACGCTCGAATCGATGGTATTTCTCGCGTATTTTCGCTGTTGCGGGGGCCTGCGGCGTTTGGAACGGAACATTCGAAAACAAGTTTCGGGAGTGATTCGACGAAATTTCAGCGGGGTTCGGCACCCAGGACCTCCTACTCACAGTTTTGGCTGAATTCGATTGACGTCGAACCCAGAAAAGCGATGAATCTTCGATTGTTCGTGAGCTTTTTTCGCAAAATCGAACGCTCCGAGTGCGCGGAGAGAAGGTGACGAGGAGTCGCTGGAAGCAGCGGATGAGGGCTACCAGCGCCGACTTGTACCGGCGGTGAGCCGAGTTAGAGCTGTAACTGGCCACCCGCAACCGGGGTTCTTGGGAGTCTCTGGCTTTCAGCTCAGAATTTCTGCGGGAGTAACATTCTTCATGTTTATGATCTGACTTTCTGATGTCGATTCTGTCGGAAAAGCTTGCATCATGAGCGGATTCAGGAGGACCTGGACCAACTTTGAAAAATGGCGCCAGATTATCGCCACCGAAGCAGACATGGGAGACGGGCCTGTTGACAAGGAAACGTTCGTCACTTCTGGGTGTTCTGTGTGAGAGGAAATCTCTGTGTGGGCAACAGGACTCATACTAGCTGATGTTAACTATCTTCGGGCTGGAACATTTATGGTGAGCTCCTTTATTATTTATGGTGAGTTCCTTTATCCCGAGAGAACGGATCGTTGACCGTAGGAGCGGTCTAGGTTGTTAGAGTCGACCCCGAAACCACGCATCGTGATCACTGTCGGTCTGGAGTGGGGCCGGCGATTGGAATTCGCTCATTCGCTGATTCTGGTTGGGCTGCGAGCCCCAAATCATGTGGATCACCGTCGTGTGCGAAATAAGTCTGTTATGATGCTGTTCGGCATCCTCTGTGTTCGATAACAGACGAAAACACCGTCAATCCTGTGAATTCGACTGTGGAATCATGCGAGCTATCGGCGCTGATACTCCCGCCCTGAGAGCCCAGCACATGATCTCAGATTGGTGAGAAGGATTCGTAGCCTGTGTTGTTGACCTCTGGAATGTAGCCACTTCGTCGCAGAACTCGAAATTCTAACATTTTCGAGGCGACCATCAAATCGAGTCCCACTCGACTACTCTTTTTGAAGTTTCCGAAAATGAACGCTCAGAAATATCAACGCTTTCGGAGTTGCTGAATCTGGGCTGAATCTTATGGCTAAGACCGACGAACAGTCCCGCGCACTTTTGGGAAACTCGAGAGCTACCCTCCTGAGACGAGTTTCGGTATTTGGGAGAACTACCATCCGTGAACCGCGCGCTCGATTCAATCAAGTCCGCTCGAACAGGAATCTCGCCTCGTCACGAGACTCTCGTCATGAGATGGTTGGTAGATCCGGAATGTCCCGAGGGAAATTCGAAGCTGCAAGTTCTTCGAATTCTCCGTCAGAAGGGGCAAGAGGATTAATAAGGGGCTCAGGAGAATTCCTATTCGCCTAAGGGTCTCAACTCGACGGCAGAGCACGGTTTCACAGTAGCTTCTCCGGGATGAGCCAAATGAAGGAAACACTTTATAGCTTCGAGCTCAGAATGTCAATGCAGTTTCATCTTTCTTGGATACATACAATACTCATTATGCAGGAGGTACTCCAGAATCGGTTGTAATTGGTCATTTTATTTTGCAGTGAACGAGCTCCTAGACATGTCTCCAGCGGCTACTCTACTATTCTTCACATTCCTCATGATAGTATTTCCGCTGTCAACGTTCTTCATCCTCAAAAATTTGCTGATTGCGTTCGTCGCGGAGCAACAGACCGCTTCGATCGTTGCGGCTATCGGAGCCGTTTTGGCTGTGCATACAGTAGTATTCCTCTTTGTTTACAAAGCTTATCACGAGGAAGACGACGGGCCTGTTGAGAAAGAGAAAGTCCCACAGAAAATCGATTAGATCAGCGATTTCATCCGTCTCTCCGGCATCTTTGTACATACACGAATTCCTGTGCGCAGCTCATGAGCGAGTGCTGATAGAAGCCCTATGTTTATTTAGAGATAAAGAAAAACTCGAAGGGAACTTGAATTTAATAAATGCACGATTGTGCTGAACATTGACGCCTCAGATTGATGGATGTTTCGTCGTTCTACTGAATGTCTGACTGTCTCGATCCCCAAGATGAATGTAATTGTGGGTCTTCGTGTAACAATCGTCTGCTATCTCCTGTCATGGTCTGAGGGGAATCTGCTTCTGTCTGACCGTTGGTGGATCGACCAGAGTCCCGTCAAGTGGGCCGTTCAGTGCCACTATCCTACAAACCCACGCGGCGACGGATCCTCATCATTGTGCGCCAGGACTCTGAATATCAATTGTCGTCCGTCATCGGTGCGCGCAGTATACCAAAATGTTGTTCTCAAGTCTCCAGCGAATGAGCTCGCTCTGAGCGTCCGAGCGAACGGAGAGCAGTTGGAGACAGCGGCGGTATCATACTTTTTGGGTAAGAGATGGTGCTCTTCTTCCAAGAAGTTCAAGCTCGATTCGGAGAGCTGCTAGAAAACCTGCCGGATTGAGAGAAGTACGATATTTTTGACAATATGTTAGATTTTTGCAGGTCTTCTCGCAATGATTGATCTCCAGCCCTCGGGAAAAGCTTTCGTGGAGGTCCCTGTCGACACATCTCGTCTGACGGGACATCCATCGGATGAGCCGATTCCAGCGTTCACGGCCTATGTGGCCCCGCCGAATAAGACTTTCGAGAGCATCACGCTAATGGCTGGCTGCCATGGATACGTTGGCTCAGTGTATCTTTCCGAAATGGAAATGAAGGCGATGCTCAACGGAATCCCTGTCCACGGAAGTCCTTGTCGATCCGAGCTTCACCCTGTTGAAAGCGATTACGGGAAACCTCACCCATACAAGCCAGTTTATCTTCTCGGTAAGCTTCGCGATCGCGCACAGTTTCTTAATGATGTCAGTATGCTCATGTTCTGATCTTCGTCGTTGATGAGCTGATCGGCTGTGCGTCCGAGTTCCATTGCGGAGTCAAACCATATTCGTTTGTCAAATTTAGGCGAGCCGCATCAAGCGGATTTCGGAGGGCTGCGCGATGACATCTCACTCGTGACCCAAGTGTCCATGGATCGCTTGGGTGTTCTCGAGCACACTCTGGATCAGTGGGACATGCCAGTATCTCTCGTGATCTACGCTCCGCTCAAGGGAGTCCGCAATTCAGATGATGATTGGCAGCGGTTGTACATTTCAAAGAAGGTCACTGCATTTAAACTCCACCCTTCAAGCGTGGTATGTCTCGTTTATGCGACCAGCGTCACCGAACAGTACCCAATAAATTCGCTGAGGAATATAGCCATTAAACAGGTGAGACCTTATCTGACTGAGTACCCAAATCTTTGATGTGAATGAGACCAGAACCTTCTCTGTTCAATCGATGGCTCGATTCTGGGATTCCATGATGTGAATTCAAGCTAAGCTCAAGCAATGCTTCCAGGCTCACTCGCAGTTCCTGCTGCTGGCGGACGCAGATTTTCAACCATCGCCGGATCTAGCTGCAAAAGTGCTGCCTTTGATCCGAAGCAAAACGAAGAAGTTCCTCAAATCGGCTGTCGTGATCCCCGCATTCGAGTATGCCGATGTGCCTCACAAGAGCGACGTCGTGGCGGCGAACAAGCATGAGCTCATGCAGCTCATACACGCGCAGGTTGGTTATTCTACTCTGCATCCGCCCTGTGCTTGAACTTCCATTCTCAGGCTTGAGATCATGGACGGTATCGATAGCCGATTTCCCTCTCTCTCGGTTCGCAGGGGATTGTGAGTCCGTTCCGCCGGCAAGACGCTCCCCAGTCGCACGCAGCGACGGACTATTGGCGATGGTACACAGCCCAGGAGTCCTACGAAGTGCATCTGTTCTCTGACAAATTCGAACCCTATTTGGTCATCGAAAAGAACGCCCATCTGCCCCTATATTGGGAGAAATTCGTCGGTCAGTTTGGATGGTCTTCTCTTCCACTCCGAGAATTGACTCGTAAGCCGACGGCGCTTCTGATCCTTTGGAATGACAGCCTCGAACTTTTTACCCGCAGGTTATGGAATGAACAAGATCAGTCACATGACAGAACTGAGAGTCGCTGGATACAACCTGTGGGTTGCGCCGGACTCTTGGCTCATACACGTTCCGCACAGGTAAAATCAAGGGAGTCGAATCGTTCTATGAAATCTATATATGTTTCTAAATTATCCCGACGATGCTTGATGATCTGCCAGAACTCTCTGAACTCAAGCTTCTCTCTTCTCCCGATAACAGGCTTTCGAGTCACTTCGCGGATCATCTGCAAAATGCCACCTACCGACTGACCAACCGCGCTCTACGTTTCGAATTCCAGGATCATCTTAGATATAAGTATGGTTTGAGATGCGGTGACGAACGGGTCTTCTGAGGAGAAATCATAAAGCAGTAGAGTTCGAAGCGCGTTTTCAGCTCTTGTGCGCATGAAACCATCTAGGTATACTCGGAGGACAGTAGTTTCCGGGTTTTGTACACAAACAATAAAATCGGCGGAAGTGATCGATGCCGTTGGACCTCGGAGGACGCGTTCTCTCTCGGGGAGCCCAGCAACAGTTCCCGAGGAGTTCGATGAGCTTCGAATAAAGTTTATTCACGGGCAGGACATTCAGGGCGCGGAACATTGCTCGGGATCACTCCTACGACCACGCCTGGAGCCGGTGGTGAGTCTGTGATGCGCTAGAAGTTTCATTGGACTTCTTCGTCCACTCCTTTCGTGAGGATGTTTGCCCATTTTTTCAAGTCGATCTTCCCGTTCTTGTTGATGGGCGCCTCATTGAAAACATCGGTCGCTTCTTGTGCAGTCAGGCGTTCTCCGAAGGTGGTCAGCATCTTACGGAGCCTGAAAGCGAGTATAATCCTGCAATTCCGTCACCACAACGAGAAGAGAATGAGAATCCTTGTTTGGTTAACGAGAAGCCACCTTTCTTCTTCGCAAACTCCATCGCCTTCGTCGAAAACGGTGAACGCGTTATAGATGACATCTTCTTCATCCATTCCCGCAACCTTGTTGCCGAAAATCTGAAGAAACTGAGTGAAGTTGATCGGACCGCTAGCCTCCCTCATCATGTCATCGAGTTCGCCGTCGCTTGAAAGCCTCCCAACTTGGTCAAAAGTTGCTCTCAGATCACTCTTCGACAGAATACCTGGGGATGATCGTTCGTCGAATACCACCGGAATGATGAACTGCAGGATTTGAAACACATTCCCGCGGCTGATAGTGTCAAAATGTCAAGGATGACGAAAAGCAAGTCTCTCACCGTCTTTGTCCTGGTCAACAAAGCTGAAAATTTCCTTGAATTCCGCGATTTGATTCTGAGTGAACATGGCGAATACATTCGATCCAGTCCGAGCCGCTCGCCTCTTGGTAGAAGTGTCGGTTCTGGGTTCTGAGGTCGGTTCCGGCTCCGGCGCTGGTACCGAGATGGCCGCTGCCGACTCTGGGACAAAAGGTTCTTCGATTGCCTTGGCCTTCTTCACGGATTTCTTCTTTTTCGCGGGATCTTTCGCGTCAGACTTGAATGCGAACGTCGGTCGTTATCGAATGGTTAGTTTCAGAAGGAAGGGTGGTCGTGACATTCACGGCCTGTGGAAAAATCGTGCAACATACATAGACTCTTCAACATTCAAGTACGAAGTACGTCGACAGCTATGTCAAACTAACGGGTTGTGACGGAGTCCCAGCCCTGTTGATAATTGTGGAACTCGATGAGTACTCCCACATTCCTCTCTGGCGAGAACCTTCAGCTTCGACGGACGGCCAGTTTCTGCCCTCCCCCTTCCGATTCTCCAAAAGAGGCCTCCCTGGCTTCGAGCGCGTGATTCGTGTTCCCTACTCAGGAGCATTAACACGGCAATCAAAATACATGTTTGGTATCTGGTCAAGGGAGAGTCGTTGGCTCTCCACCAGGTCTATTCGCAGATCTATCGGATTCTTGCCGATACCTCAGCTAGGAGAACCATTGTCGGCCCCAGGATGTCCATCATTTTTTGAATGGGGCCGCTCTGGTTTTTGAAAGTTCGGCTTTGTCGTGCCGGAGTTCAACGGCGTATATAACACTGTTGCCAAGGTCAGAACGTCAGCCACGCTTGCCAAGATTTCCTCTCACAAAGCGGGCATAGAGTCCGTCGTTCGTCGCACACTCGCGGAAGAATGGTTCCGATCGCGAGCTTCGTGACGCTGTCAACGGTTTTACAGAAGGAGAGAGAGAGAGAGAGCGGGAAACAGCACCTTTGACAGTCTTTGGCAGGATAACATATCTTGATTCTAAGCACAGATACGCGGGTTCCAATGTTGTTCAGCATCTGGTAGCCTTGTTCGGTTGTCAGAGATTTTTTCGATTGCTGATTTGATGGTGAGTTGGCGCGGAGGCGAGACGCTTCCATGGATTGCGGGAACGATGTTCGAGTTCTCGGTCATCACGATCGATCTGATCGCCGGTGACTTCGTGTTTGGAGTATCTTGGCCAGGAACGTCGTGTGGTTTTCGTTTCCTTCTCTGCTCTGCGAGCCGGTGAGATGAGCAGGCCGGTCCGTTCCTCAGGCCCCGAACTCGGGCCTTTGCTCGCCTACGGGGCTGCCAGCTTGTGGCTCGTCCGCTATTTGACTCTCCCAAACCTATGCTTCCGCAAATTCTTTCCTTATGAGCCAAGCGGCGAAGCAACCAGTCAAGCAGGCCGCGCGAGCCAGGTAGATTCGCAGCTCGAAACTCACACAAAAAAAAAAACATTTTCAGTACAGCTATGGCGGTTCTCATGACTTTTATTCGTAGCATCAGAGGTCTTCTACGCTCTCCTCCGGATTTTCCTCCAAATGGTCCAGAAACAGGGGCGCTTTACGAGTCCCATCGGGAACCGAATTGCCTCCGAGAGCTCTCCTGTCCGAGATGATCGAACTCGAGTCCCGATGGCCGGAACTTGAGCGACGACTCGGAATATGTTGTCTTCGCTCGCGCATGCCCACTAGAGAAGAGCTGATATGACCCATGACTGCGTGAACCACTGCCAGGGCTCTACGCGCGAAGCGGGTGCTGAGACCATTTTCCAAAACTTCGAGAGCGTCATGATTTAGAATTCTGACACAATGATGCGAAGTCCCTGCCGTTGTGAATTCGGAATTCGGTTCTGAAGACGTCGTGGGCTCGAAAGAAGCGCCTTTTAGGGTTTGCAGCGAGAGGAACGAAGCGAGCTGAGCTGGGTTTAGAAGCACGCGAACTCACTCTCCGAACGAGGCTAGCCAGTCAGCCTCCCAGTCAGGAAGACAAACCGTAAACCAGCCCGTTGGAAGCGACTCCGGCGAGAGTATAGAAATCGACCGGGCTGCTCTCGTTTTATCTGCACCGAATGCTGCTGATGTCGAGCAACAGCGCTCCCGGCTTGAAAGTCGCCATCGAGCCGCAACATCTGACCCTGTGAGCTCCGATAGATATCGACAGAATGAATCTTCGCTCATGGTGGAGCGCCAGACACAGATTTCGAGTGACTTCGGTTCATTCTCCAACTCCCTAAAACTTCACAGAGTTTCCAGGGAAGGCCAGGGTGCGGTTCCCCTGTCCTCGACTCAGCTGTCGGGGAATTCTTATATTGTCTTCGCAGGATCATCCGTCATCCGGAAGATGACGTTCGATGACCTTTCTCCTTTCCGGAGCCCTGGCTTTAGGATGCAGGACAGGTTGTCGGGCTGAATCGCGACCTTGGCGGATATTCACAGAGAAGCTCGAAGCGAGCTCTGGGGATAACCTTCCTGGCCTGGAAGGTTCGATCGGGCCGGACCTGGAGAGTCGCATCGACCCTGTGCGCAGAACTCGTTCAAGAATCGAGCCCACTCGCACACGCGGGTACGTTAGCCATTGTGAATCGTGGCAAGACACACACACACACACACTCACTCACTCGGAGGAACCCTCGAGGAGAGAGCTTCAGAGAGCGGTAGACACTAGACGCCACATCCGCAACGAATTCGAGGAGATCGACGAGACCACTATCGAACGAGCGAAACTCACCATCGTGAAGTCGGCAGGAGTTTAGTTGAGAATGTCGGAATGATTTGCTGACTTAGCAGCTTTCAACCGATGTCGAAGTTTTAGACATCGATGCGTCGGAGGATGCAGAGAGGGAAAAAAGTCTCGGGAAAGGAGACCTTCAGACATTTTTTGAAAACGTAGCACTCCCTAGCCCATGATAAAAACGCAAATCTCTTATGAACCAGCTGAGTTGGGTGGGTGGTTATGTTGTGCCTTCACTACGTGCAGGAATCCAATATGGGCGCGATCTCGTCCTGTAGTCTCTTCACTCCCACCGAGGGCAAATCTCCTCAACTTCTGGACGGCACCACAGACACTTCCGAAACGAATCAAAAGTGGAGGACTCTCTGCACGTGTGCTCAAGCGACGCTCTCGCGGCACTGTCTCTGGAAACCGCGTTCATGTTAGCGCTCGAGAGAAGTTAGGTATCAGTGAACGAGTCATAATGATGATTCTCATGCAGACTCTAGCTAATTTAGCGTGAAGCCACTCGAAACCAAACGAGAGTGATGCCTTTCGCTCAGATGTGAATCATTCATACGATCGTGGGCTTCCACGGCAACTCCAGCCTCCCCGGGGAGCTTTGCATGGTCATCTCCATCGATTCTACAAATCAATGTTCTGTTCGCGGAGCTCGAGTTCCCCAGGACCGCCGGTGACTTTCCAGCAAGTTGATACTTTCTCTAAGGTACATCTTCGCTCAGAGACACGTCCTGCTCGTGATTTTCTGTGGCGGTTCTTCCAAGCTGCAATATGCATCAATCCCGCTACAATCAATGATGATCGTGGAACTCATCGTACAAGCTGTCGGAGTTTCACGGAATCAATGCCTTGCACATTCTGACCATGGTCATATCGAAAAATCAAGAGCAATATCTCGGGGATATTTGCGCTGCGGTGGGCATCCTCCGACAGGAAAGTTCACCGACGCCTCCGATCTCAGGAGTGGAATATATCTGAGAGTACTTCAACGCTGCTCTAGCGCAGGAGATGACTCGTGCATCTACCACCCTCGGGAGATTTACCCTCGACCGTTTTGGCGAGCTGGAGGATGGCGCAGTTATCAGGCACGTTTCTCAACAATGGCCTCCCTCAGTGAATTCCCCAGATGAACGTTGAGACCAAATCGACAAGCTTCGTCTTCCCGATGTCGCTCAGACAACGAAACGCGATTCCTTAGGAGGAATCGCATATCATTGACGCCTTCTAATTCGATGATCCAGGGGCGGGATCGGTTCCGTTATCAAAAGGGGCTTCCTGCAACACTGAGAGATGTGGTCGATACATGGTCATGCCGGATCATAACTTCTAAGAGTACTCCAGGTCCTATCAAGCGAGGAGGTATTGATGCGTTCGCAAGGTTGCAGGAATGTTGTGTCCCACTGAGCGTGTTTGCGATTGTTGCGATGAGCATCTGTTGTTTGGTGACTTCCTCCTGCTTCGTGGCCTGTCTACAGCCGGTGTTCGGCCCGAGCGCATGAGCTCTGGTGCCCTCTCATGGCAAGCGAGGAGGACCGGCAACCTGAGTTAAATAAGCGCCTTCCCTTGGACCCGTTCACTACGCCATCGGAAAGGTTAGTGAGAGTGATCCAACATTCACGTGTCTCCAAGACTCCCTCTGGATTATCTATCTGGTCTAGATTCCTGGTGACGTGCAAGAACCACGGAATCGGAGCTCGATCGCCGGTAACGAAACCCGGAAGTATTTCCGGGGTCTGGTAAATCTTGGTGATCCGATGAGGGTAGTGCTTCGACTCTACTCCGATCAGACACGTGCGTCCCGCAACACGAGAGCTACGGTAGATCTCCCTATTCCTCTAGCAAAGAAAAACTGGGAGAAGATCGAGCCTTGAATGACAGAATGAGTACCACCTCGCGCTTCATTTACATGTTCGGGAAGAGTAGCCCCAGTTCCTCGGATATGATGTAGCGCTAATGTGTTCAGCGGGAGTCGCGCTCACCAAAGGCGACAAAGGTTCGCCCTCCGTGATTCGTTCGCCTCAGTAGACAACGACTTTGGCCGCTGTGACGGATGACGGGCTCATCGACTTGGGCCAAGGAGGGGTCGCGCCTCCAAAAGAAGCGAAAATCGAGGGAGCATTTACTTTCTCCGAGCATAGCTTTGTGCGATCAGTGTACAAATGCGGAACAGGTGTCAAATGTTCCGCGAGACCCTAGTCATTGCCAGAAGAACTGTATTCTCGCGCGGACTTCTCGCAATCACGGATTGGAACGAGCTTTCCCCATTTCTTTCGGTTTGCCTCTGCGCCACAATCGAACTCGACGTTGTATCGTTCTGACCGGATCGGTATATCCACATGATTCCCGCAAGCAATCTAAGGCTGAAATTCCCTGACTCGCGAGAGCTCTCGGCAGACACTGATCGCTAATCTAGGGCAGTCCGCGTAACTCCCAAACTAAGTTCTCTCGCGACGCTCCGGATACTGAATCTGAGGTTCCTCAGGGAAATTCGCAGCTTCGGGGTTTTCGTACCATTTTCGGACGTACTGTGGAGAATGTTGACTCTCGACGTTCACCTCGAGAGACAACCCAGCTCTAAAACCCTCTCTGAGGAAGCTGCTTGTGAGAAAGCTGTGGATTCTCGAAATTCTCTCGTTATTAGTTGCACAGATCGTGAGAGCGACATATTAGAAGATACGCAAAACCATCATCAATTGTCAGCGAAGGTGCTTTGCATCAGAAACTCAGGAGTTGTTGTGCAGTTGTTCCCGTTTCGCCTGGTTTGCAACAAACATTTCTGGAAGCGTTCTTGTCAAATTGAGCTGAGTGCACTGGGTGCTTGAGAAAGCATGCCCCTGTTGCTGCTGTTGCATTCCATGCGAGTCGAAAGGTTACCACAAAATTGCCAGGTCTCAATGTTCGCCTACAGGCCAGAAAGACTGTAGACTAGGGAGGAAGACCCCGACAAGACCCTGTTGGTAAAAATAGCCGGTTCTGTCGGCTGGTTGGTCGGTTGGCTTCCGCGAGGGTCAGCCCTGGCGAGGGCTCACCGGACCTTATGCAGAACACCGGGGTCGAGACTCTCGGGCCAATTGTAGAGGTCTTCTCTCGCCGACCGCCCTCCACCGGTTTCTCAGATCACGGTCCGAGCTTGGCATTGTCCTGAGTCTCTTGTAGCTACTGGCTTGGGTAGGTTAACCGGAGCTTCTTCCACCTGGTGCTTGCAGTACGACACACTCTCCCATGTGTGGGGATTCGAATTGGACTCAAGTGATTATTGAACCCGAGCTGCTCAGTTCATGATGAGGTGTTACCTTCAACATAGATCTGGGACTTTGAGACTCGACACGCAGAGGCCATGGACTAGGAGTTAGTCCGCGCTCCTTCTTTGACCCTCTGTTCGCTTTTCAGGGTTTTCCAGAGGCCTGTAGGCATCGAACAACTTCTTCTTCACACCTAGAAGACCACACAGAGGCTCAGAAATGGCCGGATCCAAGAAGAAGGCAGTGAAATCCAGCTCCAATGTGTTCTCCATGTTCAGCCAGAACCAGATGGCTGAGTTCAAGGAAGCCTTTGGATTCATCGACCAGGATAAAGATGGTGAGTCCCATTCGACTCCGTCAGGCTTCGTGTTTCAAGTGCCAGCCTGTGCTACGAAGTGCATCTCGAGCATCGATAGATACAACAACCTGTTAGTTGGTGACCTCTGAGTGAACTTCAGGTATCGTATCGAAGAACGATATCCGGGCCACCTTCGATCAAATGGGCCGACTAACGAGCGACAAGGAGCTCGATGAGATGATGTCCGAGGCCTCTGGACCCATAAACTTCACCCAATTCGTCACCATCTTCGCCAACAAGGCCGGTGGTATGGATGAAGAAGAAACGATCGTCAACGCCTTCACCATCTTTGATGACGGAGACGGCACCTGCACCGAGGACAAGTAAGTACCTGCGTTCAATCGCCCGAGCGGTGATCCTCTTCGCGGGCCCACCTAAAAGACTGCTTGTGGAAGGCGACCTGCTTGTTGCGCCGCCGACCACGCCCGGTCATCACTATATATGGCACGCCCACGAGAAACGGCTTCTCAACAGCAGAGCATCTCGAGAGGTTCGCACGGACGCTCTGGGAACAACGAATGTGGTTCTCTCAGTTGGGCGCTGCGATCTCGAGAATCGATCCATATTTCGGGCTCTCCGAATTGACTCAATACACGATTTGCAGGCTCCGCAAAATGTTGTGCACATTCGGCGAAAAATTGACGGAACAGGAAGCCAACGATGTGTTTGCTGAGGCTCCCATGGATGGATCTAAGATCAACCTCAAGAGGTGGGCTAATGTTCTCACCAAGGGATGTGAAAACCCCGAGGAACAGGCCGCCGCTTAGGTACGAATCGACTCCACTCCACGAACCAAATATCAATAAAAACGCGTTTTTAACAAAAATCATCCCGCTGTCATCTGCCGGAGGGGATCGTTCCAGCTTCCGATTCATAGAGGTGGAGTCAAACACACTGGGGAGTTTTCGGTCGATCGTTGGGGACTTTTTCTCCGACCCTCTAGGCACCAAGGGAGTGAGAGCGGATAGATGGATTCAAGGATAACCGAAATTTACGAAATCTTCGATCAGAATGGATCAAACCGGTCCAGTAGACGAGTCATACGCCTCGTCTACTCGACAAACTCGGCGGTGCTACTGATTTATCGCGTAAGAGACAGAGTGGAAGCGGGAAACGTCTGAATTTTGGCCGCGGCTCTCCAGCACCGGGACATGGAATAGGAAGCCGGAAATTTCGAGTTGTTTTGTTTCGTTTATTCTGTGACTCAGAAAACGATAAGGTAAGAGGGCTGGAGCGAGTGGCGCACATACGTCGTGCTTGCGTTCACAAGGTAGCTGATTCTGCTGCCCAAAGGTGAGATGCATGAAGATGGGTTCTCTTCAGCAGGTTACTTCTCTCAGACCGACTTTCATGCCAGTTGTTCCTCGGATAGCTATTCTGACATTTCAGACGCGTCCGATACCAGGTCTTCCAAATGCACTTCAATCATGTTCGGACCCGGTGGGTGTTGCACATAGTTGACATAACAAGTCTTGTTGTGTAGAATACCGAGTCTCACTTCATCTATGCGACTCAGCCCTCTCTTCGGGCGCTTTGGTTTCGGAGGAGCCGACCCGGAAGCTGCTGCATGAGTGACTTGTAGCCTCTGAACGGGCTTCTTGGGTCGCCCACTCCTTCTCAAGTCTTTAGAGTCATCGTTGTCTTCGCTTCTGGCTCTTTTTGGTTTGTTCGAGCTGGCACTGTCTTGGCCTTGTTGCTTGGCATTCGGGTCCTGCTGCTCTTGCTCCATCGCATCATCCTCCATTGCCGCGTCCTCCATGAGGCGCGATTGGGAACCGTTATTGGATTCGATCAGGAATCTTCCGCACCTCCCAAGGTGGCCAACAACAGCCAAACTACTGAGGAAATCTCAACACCCGTTCTTAACACGATCGTAAACAAAAACAGCAGAGCAAGCGATCAGCCTTGGCGTTGTGACACGATCTCGACGTGATGGTGTATTCTTGCGCAACGTAGCACGAGATGATGAATATTTGGCAGCATGATTCCCCACATCTCCAAGTCGTAGGGGATCATCGGAATCATTTGCTCGGCGGCTCAGATATTTGTATCCACGAATCGCTCAACGTACCGGTTGAGCGAGGAATGCTGAAAACTCAACGGGCTCGAGCGGTTTCATCGCAGTGTAGCTCAAATATTTGCGTCAGCGAACGTTTCCGTGCGATCATTCTCCGTATTCGCGCGAGATTCGCGTACAGCTCGAAACCAATGACCGAATCCGATATGATCGGAATCGCAGGTTCCCAGAACTGACTACGGCACTAGAAGTAGAACCCTAGCTAACGATAATCCCTCTGACTCCGGAGGGGAGGCTCGATTCTATATAACTCTTTTGACTTCCAGTAGAGCACTGAGTGTGACCCCTCACGTTCAGAGGTGAAGGCAATCTAGACTGAACACGTCCGATCAACACCGGATTTTATCGCAGACAGAAAAAAAAGACATCGAAGGCGTCGACTGTCTGCGAATCATCTCGACTAGCGGGGATGCAAAACACACACGATTCTCTCTCATTTCATATTATCTGACTTTCAGTCACATCGAAATCTCAACATGGATGATGACATGACATTTCTTCCTTTAGGAGATCATCATTACTTGATCGCCTCGAGAAAAAAACCGAACCCTGATAATGGGAGAATCTCGATGGACGGGTTCTGGGTCCACGGAGCTCAGACTTGCAGTTGAAGCGAGGATTCGGCGGTAGTAAATTTGTTCGAAATATGAAGGACTAAATCGCAAGAATTAGTAATCTCGGCTCCTTCTTCGTTCAATAAACAATCGTTATGTGGCGGCAAATTCTCGGTGGTAAGGGTGGAACGCTGCTCTTCTCGCGTACGATGCGTTTCTCGTTATCGCATCATAGGCCGACCTCGCTTACCTTGCGGGAGCATCGCTTCTGAGCCAGCTTCGCTTCTTAAGCATTTTAGTTGGGCTAGTTCAAGCGATCGGTGCGCATCGTTCCCAGTTCGGATATGCGGTTCGGACTCTTACTCTTCCTCGGTGCTGCCACCGCCCAAAAGTTCGGAAATCAACGTGGAGGAATTCAGAGTCTGAAATCGGTGCCACTCCCTCCTAGAGATTATGTGTCCCCGTCATACTTGCGACAGCAGAATGAGCCTCCGAAGCCCTTTTCCTACAAGTATGAGGGTCCAGACCCCTATGGAGGACACTCGAGCCATGAATCCACAGGTGACGAGAACGGTCGGATCACGGGACAATACACAGTGCAAAACCCCGATGGAAGCTCGCGACTCGTTAGGTATGTGGCCGACCCCGAAACAGGGTTCCACGCAGAAGTCGAAACCGACGAGGAAGGCACAAAAACATCGGAGCCCGCCAATGTGTCGATAGTTTCAACGGCACCAGAAGAAACGTACCAACCGCAACCAGGAGCTAATGACTCTAGCAGTGGAAGGAGACCCACTCAAGCCAGGAACGCCTACAGAGCTCCTCAGAGCAAAAGAACCACCTACAATGCTCCCAGACAGCCCGCACCTTTCGCGAACACCGCGTACAGGGCTCCACAAACCGCATACCGCGCACCCACCCGGCAACCCACCGCTGGATCCAACCGAGGGCCTCGTCGCAACACTGCATTGTATCAGCAGGCTAGGGACTACGGTGTACCTCAGAGGAACTACAACGCACCTCAGAGGAACTACAACGCACCTCAGAGGAACTACAACGCACCTCAGAGGAACTACAACGCACCTCAGAGGAACTACAACGCACCTCAGAGAACCTACAACAACTACCAGCAGGCGAGGTCTGGAGCGTACAGAGGCTCTCCTCAAAATTCTGCTTTGAACCAGCGACGAACTTTCGATAACCCTTCGTTAGACTTCAAGTACAATACAAACGCATCCAATCGGGGAACCCAATCAAGATTTGGAACGCTCCGACCGAACTATGCAGATCCAGCTTATAGCTCGAACTCTTTGAGATCGAATGCGCTAACCAACAATCTGTCCACTCAAAACAGATTCACTGTATAGGGAACCCCGGTTGAGACAGTAGGTTTCGCCATAGGTTTGATTCCCGGGGTTCTCCATATCTGCTGTCATCAACTGCTCCGGATTTCGTCTGTTGTTTCTGAAATGAAGACTGAATAGATCCATCGAAACCGTCTCGGACATGTGTCTTTGTTCAACGTCAGGCGTCGTATTTTGAATCTCTTCGGCGATTTATAGTTTTTAGCTCCCAGGATCGCATCGCTATGGCGAGAAATTATCCGCTCTGGAATTCCGTGATTTCCTGAATGCAATTCTCTCATCGGCTCAGCTTTGTCTTCGCTCATCTTGGTCCCGGCTGATACGGTTGCTCTACTATACGTTGTTGGCGCAGGCGGTTGAAGGGACCGTTCCGGCGACCGATGTCCAGCAAGAAAGCGAGCGAGGGACTCGTATCGCCACGCTTACCCCACGCCGGAGTGACCTTCAAGGATTTTTATCGTTTTGTGTTTGTTGTCAGACACGGTACAGCTCGCTGACCAGTGACCGTGCCGCTCGGTGATTTTTTCGCGCAGCCATGAAGTTCGTGCTTTCGCTTCTGCTCGTAGGGGCCGCCAGTGCTCAACATTACAGAGGTTACGGAGTCCAAACACTGCAGTCTGTGCCGTTGCCCCCACCAGGCTACGTGTCCCCCTCGCTTCTCCGTGAGAAATTGGAACCCCCGAAGCCGTTCGCTTTCAAATATGAAGGACCAGATGCTCACGGAGGTTATTCGAGTCATGCTGCCCAAGGGGACGCTTACGGTCGAGTCAGCGGCCAGTACACCGTTCAAAATCCTGACGGAACCTCTCGGTTAGTCAAATACGTCGCAGACCCTCATTACGGCTTCAATACCGAAGTGGATACCAACGAAGAAGGCACGAAGACTTCGGCCCCAGCGAGCGCTCTGATCAAATCATCTGCCCCAGAAGAAGGCTACTATCCTCAGACTAAGAAGGCCGTCTACGCTGCTCCAGCTTACGCAGCACCCGTCGCTTACCACGGCTATCGTTCTCGTGCATCGTAGTTCTGAAACTGTCCCCGACTCATCCCGTCCCCGTATGTGACGATCGGTTTTCTGAATTCCGATACTTGCCCCACCCCTCGCATTTTTAATTGTTGGAGAGCGAGGGTTCACCTCTTCCGTGACCGGGATGTCCTCACCGGCCTGTGCGCCAGAAGACGAAAAGATGCAATAAATAAGTTATTTATTGAAAACTCATTCGAACTTGAATCCCCAGTAGTGCAGAAAAACTCCGCGACTTTTCGCCCCGACAACGATTGCGACGAACGACCTTTACGTAGTCAGCTTTCACAGACATCAAACCGGTCGCAGCGACAGGAAGGGAAGGAACGCGCGTTTCGCCATCTAATTCAACTTTTGGCTCAGAAACGAAAATATCAGCCTACGGGTGCCAACGGAACCAGCCCACCCTTGTTCCAAGACCGGCCGAAACTAGACCCAAACATTCCGGCTTCATCTTTGCAATACAGTTGAACATAAGCGGATAAATGACAGTTCACAACAAGCCGTCGCTTTCCCGAAATCAACTCGTTTCCGCATGCAGTTCGCCGGAGATCGCGCGCAGGCTTGCTCTCCTTCCAGATTTGCTCAACCTCCGAAGGTGGCGCAGTGCTCGCAAACTTTCCTTCGAGCTCCACATGCTCCTTGTTTACTACAGTTTGTCGGGTGGAGATCTGACCTCGGTGGCGATAGGACGAGGCGTTCCACGATTTCTACCGATGCATTTGTCTAGTTGGGACAGAAATTAACGATCTGTTTGAGATATTGAAAATTCTGCTGACTTTAAACCCGTGCAACGATTGGTAGACAGAGATGCCATACGCCATCGACCATCCTGGAGGTTCGATCCCTGTGTTCAGGGTGAGTGGGAGTTCTCAAAACAGTGGACTCATGATTCGAAAGCCACGGAATGCCGATACTTGAAATTCCCGCGGATCATGCTCTGAGCTATTCGACTCTACTAAGGGTAGACTCCATGGGTGGCCAGCTTGGGTCTCCGTTGTCGAGCATGACAACACTGACCGAAGATAGAATATAGCTAGTCCTGCGGCTGCCGTCGCGGCTCTCGCAATCAAGTTGTCCGTCCGAGTTGTCCGATTGCTCCCGTTGTCTGCCCATATTGTTTTGTTCGATGGGCAGCGTCGAATACGATCTCCGCGACTGACTAATCTGGGCACGAGTTAAAATCGTGATCTGAGAGGAATCCTCAACTGTTGGGGCGACTTGTCGACTTGAAAACTGGATGCGTTGCGGAATTTTATTGCTGAATACGACGACCGCTCAGGCGCTGACCAGGAGCCCGACGAATAAAAAGAGATTTCGATAGCGCTTATCGACGTTCATCTTGACGATGTCCCCGTAATCACTATGTTCAGTGACGCGATCATCATCGTTATGATTCCGACAGGGATCAATCGCGACTGCCTTCGGCTCAAAGTGGAAACTTGGTGTCAGGACACCTGAATTTAGTTGCTGTGGGCTGTCGAAATGAGTCTGAGCTGTGCCACTCGGTTGCACAGGTATGGTGTCGATAGTCGTTGCGGGATTTGTCTGCTTTGAATTATTCGCTTACTATCGACCCGAGCGAAGCGACCGCTATCAAAACATTATGAGCTATCCGTGAGGCTTTGGGATGGGGAGCTTGTTTCGCTCTGCGGTGTTGTCTGAGGGCGACTTGCGCAGTCATCTGAGAGCTCCCAGTCTGCTCCAGTGGAAAGAAAGCAGTCACTCGGCATGACAAATGCTTCATTTCAAGCGGAATGTCCAGGTTGACGCTCGGTCTGTTAGTTTGCCGATTATTCCTCCTTTGTCTCCTGTTGAATCGATGGATTCGTCGTGATTTCCATATCTCAGTCTATCTGGCATCATATCTTCCTTACATCTCCACTTCCCGGGCTCCGGTTCTGCTGGGGCGTCACGCGATATAAGTTGAGAGATCCGGCTGCATCTGCGGCATTCTTTTCCCACTGCTTGGAAAAGCAACAGCCGTTGGTTAGAACAAGAAGTGTGGGCGAAGCGGTGCCTCTCCGAGAGACGGGACGACTCTACACCTTGGATACTCACTGAGTTATCGACACATTGGACTCGACTCGTTTGCACATGCTCCGACACGAACAGACTCTCCCGGAACGCTCCGTGACGTGGTTGCGTGGACTCAAGCGCAAGTTTCGAACGTGAACGTCGGACGCTACGGTCGTTGAGGATCATGTCGCTCAGATTTCGAAGCGCCGTGGCTCTGTGTTTCCTTGGATGTCTCTGCGTCGCAGCCGGGGGTTTCGAGATGCTGAAGTTGAAGAAGCTCGCGAAGTGGGCCATCATCGGGAAAGCCCTGCAGCCGAACGTCATTCCCATTCCATTCCCGATGATGGGAGGCGGATTCCCTCCGATGCCCATGCCACCTCATCCAGGTGTTCCTTTGCCGCCGCCACCTCCACACTATGCACAACCTCCCATGCCGTACCCCATTCCCGTGCCGATTCACCATCACCACCACCATGTCGTCTCGATGAATACTGGTGAACACCATCATGTGCACCGCTCACGTAAAGCGAAGTAGTCGAGCTTCGCTGTGTTTGAAAGTTTGCGTTCCAAGGGTTAAGTTTCCGGTGCAAGTCGACCGAAGATACGACATCGCCTACTTCGCGAATTCTATCCTGGGTGCATACGTCGAGTTCCTAATCGGAACGAGCTGATCAGAACGCCCGCAAAGCAACCATCCTCAACCACAGAGACCCATCGGTGCCGATCAGCTGATATTAACTCTCTTGTGTTCATTCCCATAATTGTTCCCCGACCCTAGTCCCTCCTTCAGTGAAAATCAGGAGGGAGAATGAGCCCGGAACAGAGGCCATGCATTAGAAACCAAGGATCCGGATTCGATTTCTATGTTGAGCCGTCAATGGTTTGGAGTTCTGTTTGCTTTTTGTTCGTATCGTGCTTCCAAGCCCCTGGAGATTAATAGTTTGCTGGAACACTGTTCTGATCGGCATACTTCTCCGATGAGGAGGCGTTTAATTCAAGTATCGTGCCGCATACTTGAGCGTGAACCAATCGGAAAATAAACATGGGGAGTTCGTCAGTATCGGAACCCTCCTGATTTGATAGCACTGATTCCGGTTCGCTTGTGCGAATCTCTCTCTAGAATCTTCAGAGGTCGTTGCCAGGGCCCTATGTGAGATTCCTCGTTGATTGGAGCCCCCGGGCGCTGTGGAGAATTCATTCATGGTCCAGGAAACGAAACGAATCACGGTGACTAGGGAATCGCTCACAACAATCCGCCCGATGATATTTTGAATTTCATTCTCGACTGCATTTCCCCCATTCTAAATCTTCAACGAAAATAAACTCGGGTTTTTATGCCATCACTGCCCTCCTCGGAAGCACGTTCGCCAGTATGAATTAATTTAATATGCTTCTGTGATCATTGTGATGAAAAAGTGACAATCGAGTCCATACGATCGCGGGATGGTCGAGCTCGTGTCAAGTCTGTTCCAATCAGCCATCGAGTCGCCCACATTTTCGCTGGGCTCTAGATTCATTCTCCGCGCCGAGAGGTCGCAGCATTGAAACAACAAGCAATGGTTATTTTCAAAGCGGCTGTTTGTGATTTCGAAGTTTCTTCGCACAATGAGAATGATTTGACCCGTCTAAGAAACTGTTTCTTCTCATGAGCAAGAGTGAGAGAAATCACTTACGGGAAGTCCGTCAGAGAATACTTCGGCGGCGCCATCTGGTGGTTGCGAGCTCAAACAGGGCACGGGCGGTAACGTTCGAATGAACGCCGTGAGTGGTCTGCCTACCCGTCTGCCTGCGTGCCGGGCTGCCGTGCTGACTGGCTTCCTTGGTTGCTGTCGTTGGCCAGCAGCTCCCAAATAACAACAGTCTGCTGCTCTTCCACGGCAGCTCTCACACAGCATCTGCAGTGAAGGCGAAAGCCGATTTTGGTGTGTGGGGCGACGTCTTCTCACTTTTCTGACGGGACTCTTGCTCCTTGGAGGAAACTAAAGCTCCGTGTAGTTCCTTGCATGACCCGGTGTTGAGCTCGCCAGGTGTGAGGATGGATTTCCTGTTCAACAACCTTCGTGACCATCTCGCCAAGCAGGGAGTGCCAGTGGACATACTTCAAGGAGGTGGAGGAGGCGGCTTCGGCGGCTACGGAGGATCGGGATACAGGTTCATGCTTAAATCCGTTTCATTTCCGATATGCACACAGTAGGTTGTGGACTGCGCGATTGATGGTGCGTGATAGGCTGTCAACCGAGGTTGATCTCGCGCGCGTGATCCCTCAAACCGAATCGTTGGCCATCCTCAGTATACGCGTCTGGGACGTTTTTTTTTCGAGCCAGGAACCAGCTGACGCGTCCCTCTCAACTCCTGTACAACTCGGGACGGTGGGTCGCTGACACTCTCGTGCGCCAGGCTTCTGAGAAAGCCAATTTCGTCGACAGTCTCTTGACAATGGCGAGCCCACCTGGCTCATGATTGAGTTCCGAGCAACATTAACAGAATCTCGATTCCTTTGATTGTGCGCCTTGCTCTGACTCGACTCGAATGCATCGGGCTTGATGAGCGTGTCCGTGAGGGCGGCGGTGTATCATCTAGACCGTGCATTGTAATAAAATGATGACGTGACCAACGCCCCCTGCGGAAGTTATAGACCGTTGCTGAAATGCCCAAACATCCCATGCCGCAGAAATACTGTGCCCAACAGAGATTCCGGTCGCGTGGGGCCGCCTCAGTTCGCGGAACTCTCCGACAAATCGTTTACGTGAAGCTTCTGCTTACACAAATCGAGAAGGTCGAGCCAGCCCGCTTCGATGAGACTCTGCTTGAACTCTTTTCTAGAGATTGAAGAGCTTGGCCTGGACGAATCTCTCCAACGCCTCCCGGGAACAGTCGTCAGGCTGAAACCGATCGTGGATAATCATTTGAGACGCGCGCTCGAATTTCGATGGATGCGATTTTTCGTCGCCGAACACTCGATAACGTGCGCATATGTCACCGGGTGGGGCCGTTCGATGACTCTGTCCACAATGTACTCACTTCCAGAGTGCAATGATCTCCAGATCGTAGAAGTACATCATAGAGTCATTGCGGGCGTTGACTCATTCCGATTTCACCTTTCCCGAATGGGTTCTGCAGATCGGCAGCTGGATATGTTCCAATATCTCAGCCGAGAAACTCTTTGTTCCAGTTGACAAGTGACTCGCTCGGTCGACTTGTTGCTCGCCGGCGTTTGCTCTAGACAGCATCTTTCGGATGATAACTCTTCATTTCCGATCTTCCATCTGCGGGGACCCGTTGCGTCAGCAGACTGCGCTCACGGGGCATGGATTCCAAGCTTTCCGGTGTATTCATATTGATGACATCATATCGGAACGTTCAGCATCGGTAGAAAGCCTCACTCAACAGTCGTGGCCCATCGGGGTAGCGGATTCGGGGCATTCGCCTCTCCGGCAGCTCGAAATGTTTAAGCGCATTCAGCTTTTCTGTACGCAGGGGCGTTTCAATGTTTTCATTGACCTCAGATACGCCGAAGGCCATGGAATTACATTCGAATAACCGGCGTTGCTTTCGCCTGCTTGGCTCCAGGGACTCAGGTCAAGTTTGCAAGAGCATGCGCTTGGTCGAGATCAGACATAATAGAAATCTATTACCATTCTGCCTCGGAACGAGAGCTCATATATCCGACAAAACTCACTCAGCGAATATCTATCGCAAAGCCGGATTCGCGAGCACTTCGTTTCGTACTAGCAGAGTCGCTGAGCACGCTTCCGGGCTGGACGGTTCAGAAGCGGAGCGGTGGTTTTCCGCACGCAGGAAATCAAAACAGTTGGGTATTTCGCGCGACTTGACTGAAAATTCTCGACGCCAGAGCAGGCGTGATTGCGCCGCAGGATTATATGGTAGTTCAACTCCCCAGTGCAGTTTCGCCCGAGACGAAGGCTCCGAGTATTATGCTAGTTCTTTGAGAACAGCCCATATTCCGAGCAAACTAATCGGAACACGTAACGCTAGAGGGATTGCGCCGACGTGAGTGTTTCGAAATTCTGATCACACAGCTCACGACAGGCAGACGGCGGTTTAATCCAAAACGTAGAGTAACAAACGCTAGACAGGGAGGGAAGTGGGAGTGGGTCTTTTCTGAACTCGCGAACTAGTCTCGGAAGCTCGGATTGCGCCCCCGAGCCAGGGAAAATATTTTGCAGAAATTCGCTGCACCCTGGAAAAGCATCTGTTCTCAAACCGACTCGGTGCTATGGTTTACTCTCCCAACCGGAGAGATTATCCACGAAGTTGACTCAGACTCGAAGGCGACCCTAGTCGATTGTTCGCCCTTCCTCTTCAAAGGGTGAGAGTCCGGCATGTTCGCCGGGTGTGGCATGCCCCCTGAACGCAACTGGTGGCACAAGGTACCAAGCGGTTCCGAAGTGTGTGAACTCGAGTCGAGTGCGGCGACTCGGACTTGAGAATTCATTCCATCTCCGCGCTCAGTCTGCAATAGTTGTCTGCGACCATTGTTTCACGAGACTTCCTGAGATAATTTGAAGTATGGATGGTCTGGAAAACATCGAACTTATGACAAAAAGTTCTACTGAGGGAAAACGAAAAAGACGGTATTCCTACGTGAGTAACAATCCCAAAGGATGTAACCATCGAATGGTGAAGTGGCCAGATGAATCGTCTCTCAATATACCTCTCATCGACGGGATCCTGAGTTTCGCGTTACGAATCGTTGCGATGACAGGGAACGGATTTGGGCCCGAATAGATAATTGATGTTTCCTGGTGTCGCTAGAAAATTCCCCCGACAAGTTTGGTTTCTCAGCGGTTCGTTATTCTCAGACGTGGTCCAGCAATAGACCCCCGAAAACGAGGGGAGGCTGTCAACATCGAAAAGAGGGAGTCTTGGTCCGGATACTATGACAAAGGGCCTATTTTCAAGGTAGGGGAATCCCTCGGGTGGCAACTAACTAGCTCCACTAATTTCGGGGAGTTCTTGCTTGACTCATTAATATTCGCGAATTTGTCTGGTTGACTTGCTCCAGATAGCGTCGGTCGTTCACAGCTTGGCGCCCATTGTGGGTACGCACCGTTGCTATACATTGAGGAGCGAGGAACGCTTAGAGCCTACGACAGATACTTCTTTCAGTTTGGCGAACGAGGATCGGGGCTCAGGACCCGCACTGGCAAAGTGCAAAACTTCGATGAGATTCAACAGAGGTGTAAGGAATCGGGAGAAATCTTCGAAGATCCCGAGTTCCTTTGTTCGGACGAAGCGGTTTTCGGGAACTCACCTCCGAAACACAGGGTGCAATGGCTGCGACCATCGGTAAGACTTGGGTTCTGACTTCAGAAAGTGGAAGATATGAGCAACGCAGTCTCGGGATGTTTCATGATGTTTCAGGAGATGTGCTCAAACCCGTGCATGTTTGTCAATGGAGCAT
This sequence comes from Phytoseiulus persimilis, assembly GCA_037576195.1. NCBI lineage: Eukaryota > Metazoa > Arthropoda > Arachnida > Mesostigmata > Phytoseiidae > Phytoseiulus > Phytoseiulus persimilis. The sequence goes on from CM075101.1 coordinate 21,322,468, forward strand.
CCCGGTTCGATGTCGTTCAAGGAAGCGTCGGTATGTATATTACTGCTGGTGATTTGTTCGTTCCTTGGGCGTGTGTGTGGGCGATCTCAAGAAGTCATGCGTTGCGACTGAATTCTTCTGATATCGATCTGGTCGAAAGCCTTGTTCTCTCAGAAGCCCGATAATTCCGCTGTTTCGGAATGTTCCGTTCTGACTATTCGCTCGTGTGATTTCAGGGAACTGCTGGATGGTGGCTGCGCTCGCCAACTTGACGTTAAATGACGAGCTCTTCTACCGCGTTGTTCCCAACGATCAGAATTTCGATGGGAAATACACGGGTTCGTTGCATGCAGCCGCGATAGCTCTGCTCGACGACAATGATAGTCCAGGTCGGCTTGAGTCCTCTATCAGATGAGTCCTTCCAATTGGTTTCCTCATGCTTCCAGGAGCGTTCCACTTCCGCATTTGGAAAGCCAATCGATGGATCGATGTCGTTGTGGATGATCGACTCCCGACAAGAGGAGGAGAGCTCCTCTACATGAAGAGCCGCAGTGGGAATGAGTTCTGGAGTGCACTTCTGGAAAAGGCTTATGCCAAAATTCACGGAAGCTACGAGGCGCTGTCTGGCGGATCCGCTTGTGAAGCCATGGAGGATTTCACAGGTCACTGGCCCTGCATGTTCATTCCGTAGCAACGGCAGTCGTACGATCTTTACGAATATAAGTCGTTTGAGCCTGAAGAAACATTTCGTTCCTAACCAATGAAGGTTGGCCTTCCAAACCAAGGATAGATAGAAACGTTATTGTCACTCGCTCAATCCACACCTCTGTCCCCGTTTGCGGAAATCGTTCTGCCGGTCCGAATGCGAAGGTTATCGCATTCGGCAAAACTCGGCGCCCGTTCTCGTGTTGAGCGAGGAACCTTGCTCCTCTTTCGGCGCTCAGCCTCGCGAGTGCTGTGACTAATTCAGGTTGATTAAATTTGGATGACAGGTGGAGTAACTGAACAATATGACATGCGTCAACCACCGAAGAACATTTTCCTCCTCATGCTCAAGGCCTATGAGCGAAACTCGATGATGTCCTGCTCCATCACTCCGGGAGAGACGATGGAAGAACGCTTGAGCAATGGACTCGTCGCAGGTCATGCCTATTCCATCACTTCTGTGAAATTGGTCTACATCGAAAGACTGAACGGTGAGTTTCAGGGAGACACATCGAGAGATAGCTGGTGCCAACTTCTGGGACGGTACGAGGTGACTTAATATCAACGAACGATCTGCAGGCAAAATGCCCTTGGTCAGAATTCGGAATCCTTGGGGCGAGCACGAATGGAACGGCTCGTGGTCCGATGGCTCGAAAGAATGGAGCCTGGTGGATGAATCTCAACGTGAAAGCCTCGGCTTGACATTTGACACCGATGGAGAATTCTGGTGAGCTATCAATGAGTCGATGTTTCCTTCCGGCTTCGATCGGCTACTTATCCTCGATTCACTGACCCCAGGATGTCGATGCGAGATTTCGAGCGTAACTTCCACTACTTGGAAATTTGCAATTTGGGACCCGACGCCCTCACGGAAGAGATGTTAACGGACTCGTCGACCAAAAAGTGGGAAGTGGCGGTTTACGAGGGATCCTGGGTGGCTGGTGCCACGGCAGGCGGTTGCAGGAATTATCTCGGTTAGTGACAGAGAGATTCCACCCTCTTCCGTATCTTCGGTCAGCTCTGGGCCGGAACGATGCCGACCGCATCCACGAAGGAAACTTTGCGAGATCGTTCCAATGTTTCCAGATACTCATTGGGTGAATCCGCAGTATTTTATCACGTTGGAAGACCCCGACGAAGAAGATGACGACGATGAGTGCACCATAATCGTGGCTCTGATGCAGAAAAACCGTCGGGCAATGCGCACGCTGGGCGGCGGCCTATTCCTCACCATAGGATTCGCGATTTATCGAGTGCGTCAGCCGACACGAGAAATCATTTCCCAAGCCGCGTCTCAGCGGATCCGTCGCTGACCGATGTTGTTGTCTCTTCGAGCACAGGTGAACGATCCTGACAGCGTGGAGAAGCCGATGGGATTGAGCTTCTTCAAGTACACGCAGTCCTCCGGACGATCGCACACGTTCATCAATTCACGTGAAGTCACCACACGTTTCAAGTTCCCTCCCGGAACCTATTGTATCGTCCCGTCAACGTTCGAGCCCAATCAAACGGGGGATTTCCTCCTGAGGGTTTTCACCGAGAAGAAGGTTGGGATGAGTAGATTACTTCGGTCGGTCTCTGGGAGAGTTCTGAGTTTGCTGGCCTCTGGGAATTACGATCTCTCTATCCTCTCTGCCAGAACACCCTTCGGGAGCATGACAGCAGGCCAGCGATAATTGCTCCCGAGCCCGAAGTTGCCGCACCAGAAGAAGATCCTGATTCGGACAAAGCTCGTCAGCTGCAGGCCTTGTTCGCGAAAATTGCCGGGGACGACCTCGAAGTCAACTGCTATGAGCTGCAGAAGATCCTCACTGTCGTCTTCCAGAAAGGTATCCGACAGCATAGCTCACCGATTCGACCCCCGCGCCTCGATGAAGACGCGATGACCGTATTAAACTCATCATTGGACCCGAGTTCCCCCAATTCGAAATCAATCCTCGTGGACAGTAGTGGGAACTCCAGAGCCCCTTCTTTTCCTGCATGCAAATCCGTCACGATCCTCTTTTTACAGATTTCCCTAATCGAGACGAAGCCGGACCCTTCAGCGGTAATTTCCAAAACCTTGTCAGAAACTCACTGTAGACACTAATTTTGACTTCCGTGGGAATCCCGATACGTGCCGATCTTGCGATACATGTGTTCGGCGATTCCAATCAGCATGAACTTCTGAACTGACTTTGGATTGCGTCGGAGGAGCAAATGTCGCTCTGTGCTCAATTGTATCCCAGCAACAAAGCGCATCATCGAATCCCGCGAATCGCAATCTCTCTTTTCGCGAGGAGACGATTTTTCCTGCACATTGTTCGCGGCGTTCGTTGAATCGAACAGCTCTGCTTGAGCGTAACTCGAGTAACCGCATCCGTGATGCCTGATGCTCGTGCACTCGTTCTGCCTGCGGTTTGGCTTACTTCCTCCACGACTCGGTGGCACAGATTTCTCGGGCACCAAAGCCCACTGTGGCTCTGAGCCTCCCCTCTCACTGACCTACCTTCTCGAGGAATGGAACTCGGAGAATTTATCAAAATCACCTGTCCCATAAATTCCAGAACTTCAAGGAAGCAAGTTTTCGTTGGACGTTTGCCGCAGCATGATCGCATTGATGGACTCCAACCATTCCGGCAAGCTCGGTCTCGAAGATTTCCGAGCTTTGTGGATTATGATCAGGACCTGGAGAGTGAGTGTCGAGGCTAGTTTATTTTTTCCAGGTCACTATAACATAGAGGCACTGCTCAACAGAACCAATCTCCTTCGTTCCAGAATACATTCAAGATGTACGACACGGACGAGGACGGTGCCTTGGACACGATGGAACTCCGACAGGCACTGCACTCGGCCGGTTATACGATCAACAATCATATTCTCTCATTCCTGGTCCTGCGTTATGGCCATGACGGCTTCATCAATTTCGATGACTTTATCGGGTGTGCCGTCAAACTGCGTTGCATGATCGGTGGGTACCCGCTTCCCAGTGATGATTCCGCACCTCGACACTCGAACGCTCTATATTGAGAGATTTTTCATTACAGAAATCTTCAAGGAAAAAGATGCTCGCCGTATGGGATCGGCAGTCTTCACGATCGACGAGGTGAGTTCCCAGAATCGCGTCTTCAAACGTGGCTTCGTGCGACTTTTTTTAGAGCTCGGGCGATCAACGGACTGTTCCCTTACAAATTTCCAGTGGCTCCGACGGACCATGTACTGTTAAGGGAGGTTAAGAGGATGCTTCTGTCCTCGATCAGAAGGTCAGGAGGATTCTGCACCGTTCTCCTCTGTCTTCTCGAGCTGATGAAATCATCCTGTGGATGATCCTGGACAGCCCCCGGATCGTCCTACCGAATGTTCAAGTGCCGAATCAAGCGTGTGCCCAAAAGCGTCGAGAAGCGTTCCATGAAAACCGGGTTGAAAATTCGAAACATATGCATCAATGCTTCCTGGACGCTTCGATCCCGCTTTCCATAACAGAATATCTAACAGATCACTATTTATCAATGAAGACCCCGGCCACGTTTCCGTACGACCGCCCTGTCGGGAATCTCAGAGTGGACTTCGCTAACGCCAGAAATAAATCTCGCATATGAAAGTTTAATGCTTACAATCGTGTTTTCGATCGAATGGAGTCTCTCTTCCACTGGGCGGATGGACCACAAGCAAAAGAGAAGGGGAAAAAAAAGAAGAAGAGAGAGACCCGATCCTCATTTCAGTACAGTCGACCACGCTCATGAGAAATACGCTTGGAGGACGAAAACCGCTCATAAGAACCACTCCGATTCCCCTTTTCAGCTCCCTTAGATCCCGCTGGGAAAACCCGCTTATTAGAGACTCGTTTATACGAGAGACTCGGTTTCAAGGAACACTTCTCGTACTCCTATCCCCTACCATTGGCCCGTGCAAGAAACCTCGCGTAAAAGAGACCGACAGCTATGGACAGATTGATGGGCCAACAAGGGCGAATTTGAAGACCTCACCATTTGCGAACGTATCTGTTCTGCAGGTGTGAAGCTGGAGGACGGGCGGGCAATGAGGAGGGTCGACACACCAGAAAGCCCAATCTGATTCGAGTTGCAGCTCCAGGGCTCCCAAATATAGTCCCACATTCGAGCGTCACTATCCTTCAAGTTGATGTACGCGGAAAATCCGGGTCGGGACCGTTATGAGTGCCCGGTAGCCGTTGGAGCTCCATATTGATCCATAACGGTGAAGCAGCAACGCTCGGCAACGGCTCAGCCCTGATGTCCTCGCGAAAGACTCTCAACCATATTGACGAGACAAAGTTGCTGAACTTAAAAAAAAGACACAATCCGGATGTAGCGGCTCAGAAGTTCGGAGTGGGAGGGTCACCGGTCTCCAAGTGTAAGCAATCCGAAACAAGTCGCAGGAGACTCCCATAAGGGGACAACGAGTTACACCGGAGGAGAAACCGCGTTAGTAGGAACGAACATGTTCACGTTGCAGTTTCGACTCGGTTCCAGCCAGGGGCGTGCCAGGGGGGCTGTACAGGGAGAGAGAGGGAGGGAGAGAGATCGAGACCCCTGTGAGATACCATTAGTTGGGTAATCAGGAGAAACACGGAAAAAAAAGCCTCCATCCGGTACTCGTTGAGACGTTCCCGCATTCGACGCGAGCTGACGGATCAGAACTGGGAGGAGGCGTGTGAATATGAAGCGAGACACTGATGGGAACGCGTGTCACTCCTGGTCGTTGTGCGCCAGCATGTCCTTCATCCCGATGCTCTTCCATCGAACAAGTTTTCGAGCGCTGTTAAAATCTCTCACTCGGACGTGGATCTTTTTTGGCAGCCTCCCTTCCCCCTGGGCACGCCACTGCGCAGATGCGTGCCTAGGATGTTCCCATCTTCGGTGGATTGTTGAAAGATGAAGCTGAGCAGTTGGCTTCGTAGCGGAGACTTCGATGCCCCAACGGGGACTGACCTTTTGAGCCCGAAGACATTTGGGTTACCAAGAGCATTAAAAGTTATTAAGAATTGAAGTTATTGCAATGCGGCCCCGGAAGGCATGGCCAATAGTCAATTCGCAGCCTTCGATGAAATCAATGACGACGCTGAATGTTTCAGAATGCCGAGTGATTGGAAGGTCCGTGAAGCAGTCACTCGGAGAACATGATTCAGGACGGAATCCTCAAGATGCGTGTTCGGAGTAGCATAGCGCATCTACCTGCTAGAAGTCAGGACCCCGATCCCGGAATATAACAGAACCGAGGATCTGAGAGGAAAGCCGCGCATGGTAGACTTTTTCGCTTTCCCGAGCTCCCTATCATAAGCGTGGTAAACTGTACTGAGTTTGCACACTCGGATGCGCTCAACGGATATGTGCGTACAGTTCATCTCTCAAGGCTCTCCCGCATGAATCGCGGACTTCTGCGTTATTATTCCTGATTGGCAATTTATGCCGTTCCTGCGAGCATACGGAAGGTTTGAGCGTTTCTTCTGCTTGATCCGATGATGGTTCAAAGACTTCTGGTTGGAGAATTCGATATCTTCAACTCCCCGTTTGCAACCCTTCATGCGTCATTATTCAACATCATCTGTTCCCGATCGACGAGTCAGCCGATGGGCGAAATCGCCCTGGAGGGGTGATTCCGAGACCAATCTGAGCATTACTTCACAACTCTGGAGGGGTGATTCCGAGACCAATCTGAGCATTACTTCCCAACTCTGGAGGGGTGATTCCAAGACCAATCTGAGCATTACTTCACAACTCTGGAGGGGTGATTCCAAGACCAATCTGAGCATTACTTCACAACTCTGGAGGGGTGATTCCGAGACCAATCTGAGCATTACTTCCCAACTCTGGAGGGGTGATTCCGAGACCAATCTGAGCATTACTTTCCAACTCCGGAGGGGTGATTCCGGGGTCAATCTGACCATATTTTTCAAAATCAGAATGCTGACCCAATGAAGGGAGAGAAAAGTGCCTCGATGGCAGGGAGCACCGTCCAACCGCGCGCAGCGCGGCCGACTCCAGTCGGCCAAAGGCCGGCTGGTAGAAGAATAACTTCGTTCGCTGCTGCCCACTTCCGATCAAAATGGATCCATAGCTCGAGAGGTTGAGCTGCAAGGCTGCCACCAACGGGCTACAGAAACGCGGGCGATAACCAGAACAACAGAAGGGGATTCGGTGTTTGCCATACGACGATTTCCTCACGGAACACCATTAAATGTGCGCGGGTCTTGCGGATCCGGATCCGCTGATCTGGATCCGCTGGAGGGCCTAGTTCGGGCTCGGATATCATAAACACTAGAGAGGGCGTAAGCTTCAGCACAGGAAGGGCTGAGAGAGAAGATGCTGTGGGATAACTTAACTTAAGTTGGGCTCAAGGGAGCGATCGCTCCATCGTCTGAACGATCCCGTCAGACTCTGAAGATGCGGCCCGATTGTCTATTCAACTGACGTGAGAGATGAGACCACGCTCGGTTCCGGATCTCAAAAACTCGGATTCTTCGCGAGTAACGACCGGGAAATGAGGCTGACGTTGGTTCGGGAATAACTGGCACCCGATCAGAAACAGGCAGACGACGGCAGTCGGTGTCAATCGATCGATTCGGCAGAAGAGGACGGCTAAAAATGGAACACTACGGTTTTCCCAAGTTCGTCGGATCATGGGAGCTTCCGCTCCGGAAAGCGGCCAACCGAGCCTACCGCGTGACAAGAGACGCTGGCGAGGGGCACATGCGGTATCGAGTGGCCATACAGGAGGCAGAGGGAAACGGTTAAGGAGAAGCTATAGAGCAGGGAGCTAAAAACCTGAACTCGCCAAGGCATGAGAGAAGCGAACGCTTCTGGGGAATCCTGTATCGAGACAAGGGAGCAGAACGCGGAGCAGGTATCCTGGGAGACATTCGGGGCAAGCGGTTCCAAAGTCGGATTGGAAATCAATCCAGTCAGGTGGGAAAGGTATTCCTCGAGAAGAGTCATACTAATCACGTGAAACCTACACCTATGGAGATGTCAAGAGAGCTGAACTGGCGCGGAAGCCCACCTACGGGGCAGTGGATCTTCTCTCTAGCTCTGTCGCCTTCTTCATGGCCGATGACCATGTCATGATGATGAGGTGACAAAGATACTGATTAGAATGACGTAAGGTTCCAGTCGTGGAATAGGAGCAACATTCAATCCATTGAAAAGTGCGTTAGTGGTATTCACCGAAGGGGGAACAGAAACATTCGAACCTACCGTTTTTCAGGCGATTCGCAGCGACATGCACTGTGAAGATCACGGTAATTACTAGAGTCGCATGTTCAGGCCTTGATAATTTTGACACCTTCCACCTGTCCTTTCGAGTAGATCAGTGGTTCCCAACCGGGGGTCTGTGGATCCTGGGGGGTCCGTAAAGCATTTCCAGGGATCCTCGAGGGTTCTTGATGCGATCAAATGCTCCCCGAGGAATCGAGTTGAGAACACCGTCTGAGCAAACTTAATGCACCCGAGTTGCTGATTCTTGAGTTGATTCCTCTGAAATTCGCTGACCTCTTCAATCTCCTGACATTTTACTCGGAAATCAGCATTCCACTGTCTTCTAGTATCCCCTTGTTCTATTTCATCCCGCCGAACCAGCCGAGAGCGGTCGTTCGAGATCGTCGATACATGGTTTCTCCGTATTAGAACCTTAATGCATTGAAATGCATTCCGGAAGGATTGCATACGGAAGGGCTTCGTCAGCGTAGTCATTGCGCATGACCCTTGACCATTCGGGACACTGCTGGCGTGATCGTGGCTCTCCTTCTCTTCGCGCCATGCGTCGGAATGCGTTTTCTACGTCACTCAAAGAAGACCGAGAGCAGGAAAGGGCAATCAGCATGCACGAATCTCATTCATTGAGCACCTCAACGTACGCTTCATCGCCATCTCCAGCAGCAATCGTCGTCCTCGGAAATTATCGATTCGTCCACTCTGAGTTCAAGTACGCGAGCTTCGATCGAAAGTAAATTATCGATGCAGCATTGTTCTTATCTCATTTACCAGTCACTCCGATGGCATCAGGCATCTGGTATTCATACCGGAAAATTAGTGTGTAAGCATGGGAAGAGGGTCCTCCGGGACCCCCTAGCGTTACTGATAGGGGTCCACGGACTCGAAGAGGTTGAGATCCCCTTAATTGGATGGTTAAATAAATCTTTGATGCCCGAGTTCTTCAGCTTACCCAACATTGAGACATTATCCATCAAGCTATCGGTGCACCGCCCCGACATGACGCCAGCCAGGCTCCTAGGCCTCATCTCATCTTTATCGGATATCCTTCCCCAACCCCTCCTAAAGAGTCTGACTATACTCTTCCAAGTCTGGAGGGGTAATTCCAGGACCAGTCTGACCATACTCTTCAAAAGGTGGAGGGGTGATTCCGGGACCATCTGACCATACTCTTGCAAGTCTGGAGCGGTGATTCCAGGACCAGTCCGACCATACTTTCCCAAAGCTGGAGGGGTATACCCAGAACCAGTCTAACCATACTTTTCAAAAACTGGAGGGGTGATTCCGGGACCAGTCTGACCATACTTTCCCAAGTCTTTGTTTTCCGGCTGAACCTCTCAGCCAGCCCTCAGAAGTGTCCCGGAATCACCTTTCGGTATTACTTCAGTAACACTCCCTATCGCCTTGCAAATTCCACTTTCCCAAGTCTGGAGGCGTGATTCCGAGACCAATCTGACCACTACTTTCCAGGTTTAGAGGGGTGATTCCGAGGCCAATCTGACCATACTCTGCCCAGTCTGGAGGGGTGATTCCGAGGCCAATCTGACCATACTCTGCCCAGTCTGGAGGGGTGATTCCGAGACCGATTTGACCATTACTTTCCGAGTCTGGAGGGGTGATTCCGGAACGGATCTGACCGTACCCTTCAAAACCTGGAGGGGTGATTCCGAGACCAATCTGACCATCACTTCCAAAGTTTGGAGGAGTGATCCCGGGACCAATCTGATCATACTTTTCCAAGTCTAGAGGGGTGATTCCGAGACCAATCTGACTATTACTCTCCAAGTCTAGAGGGGTGATTCCGAGACCAATCTGACTATTACTCTCCAAGTCTGGAGGGGTGATCTCGAGACAAATCTAACCGTACGGTTATGCCTCAGATGCCAGAAACTCAGATCCCAGAAACTCAGATGCCAGAATGAAACCCTCCCCCGATTCCGGATAGATTCCCGCTAATTAGGCGGATTTGGGAGCATAGCGTCTTCGACGTCTGCAACAAGCGCGAATCATGCGGCAGACCCTCCTCCACACCGTACATAGGGTACACGCTGCATCGGACCCCCCGCGATTCATTGATGGTTTGCTGATGATGGGAATGAATGGATAGGACATTCGATGCATGTCTCCAATCTCGATCAGCGTGCACGTGTAGGGACTCGAGCTGCGGGGAAATAGAAAAGCGATCCTTCGCGCATTCCGAGCGGTCGCAGCCCCCTTTCGCCGAAAGCTCGCTCAGCCTCAACTTGGCTCTTGGGCCGCTAGCTCGGCGATTCCTCACTCAATGCACGGAGTTAGGGAAGGAACTACCTTCCTTTCTACTCGTCGCTAGCGAATCATCACTGCCAGTGAAGGAGAGAGTGTAGGATTGAGGCGGGTCCGGAGACCCGCAATGAGGACGTCGTTGAGTTTTCCAAGTCGATCGACAATAATCACATGTCCGGGTGATTCTCAAGCTTATCCTGTTGGCCCAAGGAGGGTAACGGAGGTTGCCTGTGCTAGAGCCATTGGAGCTTGAGCTTCCCCCATTGAGCTCCCCGGTTCTGCCTAACTTCGCTCCTCCAATTCGCGGCCTCCAATAACCCGCTGAATCAGCGGGGACCCATCCGGAGTCGGGAGAGTGTTTTATTCTGGCATCTGAGTTTCTGGCATCTGAGAGTCTGGCATCTGAGTTTCTGGCATCTGAGGCTACGCCAACCGTACTTTTCGAAACCTGGAGGGGTGATTCCAGGAACAATCTGACTATGGTTCTCCGAATCTTGAGGGGTGATTACGACACCAATCTGACCATACTTCTCAAAACCATGATGCTGACCAAGTGAGGAGAGAGAAAAGTGCCTGGATTCCAGGTCAGAATCCTATCGAGAATCGGTGGCCACTCCCGTAGGTCTCATGACGCTACATGTAAGGCAATGTGTGTCTGTCAGCAGTAGACTTCCGAAGCAAGGGACGGGTCAGCCAGCGTAGTCGGCCGAAGGCCGGCTAGTTTCAACCATCTATCCATAGATTATTGGACGGTGAATAATGAATAATGCCCGATCTTCCAGAGCAAGATGAGATGTTTTTACAGAAAGAATGCATGCCTGACCGGAATTGAATCTGAAGCGTTCCGGAGAGTACGGACAGTGAGTTCCATTGTGGAGACATCAAACTGACTCACTCGAAGGGGCGGCACACCTCACTATGGTAGAAAGAACAGAGCGATCTGGGACAGGTCAGGGTAAATTGAGACGGCCAACTGGAAAGACTCGATGAGTCTTGATGTCGTCCTTGATGCGACTGAGGTTGATAGCGGAATATATCTATGAAAGACGGCAGAGGTTGGGCTCTACTGATGTGAGCCGAGCAGTTACGCTGAGAACAAGGAACATCAGACAAAACTCCGAGCCGGAACTGAAATCTACTGAGACACTCGAAAATCGAATACAAGGTCATCTCAGAGAGCAACGAAGCATATCATGAGGGAGAGGAAAAACTGAATCGACTGGAAACCCACGAGAACTCTTCTTCTTAAAAGAAGGCTGCGACTAGCGGCTCCTACTGCAGTGGCAAGGAAGGGATCCCCATTGACAGTTGAGAAAACTCGCCACTGGATTTGGAGCTCCATAGAACAGGCATTCGAACGCAAGTAATAGAGGCTAACCCCCACAGTACTCTCGAAATGATGGAGCATTGTTTGTCAGTTCTTAGGACAGGACTAGGGTGTGCAGAAGCCCGCATTTTCAGGACCGCAAGCGCCCGCAACTGCTGCGTCATGACCGCGGGCTTGAACCGCGAAAGTCCGCGGATTAACAAACATCACTCTAGCTTATTAGCATCGGACTCCCCTAACTATTGGTGATGCTCAAGATTTCGGAGGCGAGCGGTCTGAAGGCGCGCGGGCCTAGAACCATTTGCGCGCTTTCCGTTGCGGTTACTCGCAAAAATTGTAGACCGCGGGACTGCGGTCCTGAAAATGCGGGCTTTTGCAAACCCGAGGCAGGACCGGCTTCAAGTGACCGACTGAACCACTTGCTCCAGCGTAGAACCGGAGCGCAACCGGAAATCCGACTCCCTAACTCCCACTGCTGCGCTCTTCGGACACCGTTGCTGGTAGGTAGCATTCAGCGGGAGGTGAATCCTCAGGTGGTCATGCTCTCGAGAATATTGTCGGTTTCCACAGAAGTGCTTCCGCGACAGCCAGACGTGCCTTGAGAGGTTTGCTCCAGCGTACCGGAGAGTTTCACAATCAATTCACGGAACAATTCGCGAATTTCTTTTCTAATCCATCGCGAGCTCTCTTGTCGAGGAATACGTGTTTTCCAGGGTTGCCTGACGCAATTCGAGAACACGCAAGGTGAATGTAGCTCACAGTACGCTCCCGGATTAGCGCCCGGCCGAGTTAGCGCGGCGACGATGGACGCACCAAACGGATCGGCACTTCTCGGTCTGTCTCCGAGCAGTTGTTATGTCTCGAGGATTGCTCGAGTCGAGGGTTCAGCCGACAACCTTGTTGGAAGCTCGTGCCTGGGCACTTCTTCCCATGCTGCCAACGGCTCTGTTTGAGCAACTCTGTACTTCGAACAGTTCTCGAGACTTCGGTCTTGATTTTTCCCCAAAATCCCGGCCGGAAACTGTATGACAGTGGATGACGAGTTCTCCATCACCTTGGTATCGCGCCCACAACGGCTGGCTTGAGATAAGTGCCGATGACTTCGCTGGATTCCGAAAACGATGGAGGAGGATTCAAAATATTTCACCCCGCCAGATTGCACTTTAGAACCACTGAACATGAGCTAAACCACGTAGCCTAATTCGGTTCTTTCTCTCCAAAGCTCGATTGGATAAGCCTGTAGGAGTGTCATTCGCTTTTTAAAGGAACAGCGTAGAGCATCAGCGTCATTGGCGACCTGAACCGAGCGATGCTCGCCACCTGCATTTTCGCCATCGGCTTCGCCGCCGCCTGTGAGTTTCACCCATCTAGCGGATAGAAATAGATGGGAATCTGAATTGTGGAAATGTTCCCGGGAGAAACGATTAACGAAAGATCCGTCATTACCAGTCGGCGGGCCCACCGTCTTGGAAACAGGCCCTGCTCCTCCGATTTTCCCTGATGCGTACACAGCCGCTGGATACATCCTCCTGCCGTACGCAAACCTGAAAGAACCCTTCACTGCGAACTTCGACGCGAAACAGAAGAAATCTCGCATCGACTACTATGATGGAACCATGAAAACTTTCCAGATTAATGCTCCTTATACTGAGAGCCCCAATGGCGCCAACTTCAAGGTGGGAACGACTTTCGGGCACAACCGATTACCATACTTCGCTAGCGAATACTGAAACTCGATGCATTTTTGAGCGGAAAATCTTGAAGCGAAATTCGAACCCTTCCTCAGATCGTGTGGAGCCCCAACCGTTATAGCCACATTCCGGAGAACATCTGTTATAAGGCAAATGCTTCCGATGCCGCGCCCGCTAATGTGCAGAGTGTGTTCCCTGACCTGCTCTCCTTCGAGGTAACTCCACCCGAAGGAAAATTTCAGATCTCCGGATGATCTCGAACATGTACATTGACTGACCGAGATTGTTCCAGTACGCTGGTGAGGAAGACTGTGCCACCGGCTCGGCGGAACCGACTCTCGTCAAGAAGGGGATGTGTGTGAAATGGACCAACGTCACAACGAACTTCTCGCGGAACAGCACCTACTCTTTCTGGGCTATGAAGTGAGTTCTGCGTTTCCATATATGGATGGTATCGTTATTTCGATCATTGTTCTGACCTCTTCCGCCCGCCTTCAGAGACAATTCCACGGGAGCATATGAGCCAGTGCGTTACGTGATGGTTGGGTACGACTCGCTGTTCGGATCGCACTACGACACTTATGAAGTGATCTACACCACTTTCACTCCCGGAGATCAGGACGCGTCAGTTTTCGACGTCGTGAAGATCGCACCGGCTGGAAAATGCGTTCCGTACCCTGCAGGGTCGGGTCTGACCTCGGGTCACCTGTTCAATCCCATGAAGGCCTTCATCCACGCTGACGAAAGCCATGTCGATGAGCATTTCGATAACTTCAAAGAACAACACTCGAAAACCTATAAAAACGTTAAGGAAGAAACTTTACGCAAGAACCATTTTCGCAACAATCAGCGTTTCATTGACTCGATGAATCGGAAAAACAAAGACTTCAAACTGAAGATCAACCACCTCGCGGATCTCCACCAGAATGAGATGAGATTCCTCCGAGGATTGAGAAACACTTCTGAATTCAATGGAGGGCAACGCTTCGCCACGGAAAAATTCCTCGGCCGCTCACTACCCACCAGCGTTGACTGGCGCGATAAGGGAGTCGTTAACCCTGTGAAAGACCAGGCCATCTGTGGTTCTTGTTGGAGTTTTGGAACAACCGGAAGCCTTGAAGGCCTGTACGCTCTCAAGGTGAGCGGTGGAATCTTGTGATCACTTGATAGCTATAGCCACAAAAAAAAAATTGATTTCCTCGACAAAATTGATGGGGTATCGACACTGACAAAGTATCACTTCCCTGGAAGCATGGCAAATTGGTCAAGTTCTCTGAACAACAACTTGTCGACTGCTCCTGGAACTTTGGAAACGGAGGTTGCGATGGAGGACAAGATTATCAAGCTTACCAGTATGTGATTCAACATGGTTTGTCCATCGATGACGAATACGGACCCTACTTGGGCATTGTGAGTCACATTTTTTCACGCTCCACTCTGGTCAGAATATGGCATTCGTCGCCCGACATTCCGTTCCCGCTCTTATTCTCAAATATCGAGAAGTTCTCCGGAGTGAATATTGCTCTCTGGTGTCTTCCGCAGGATGGGAAATGTCACGATGGAAACGATCTTAAACGAGAACTCCCAACTCTGACCGGATATGTCAACGTCGCTGGCGAAACTGATTTGAAAAGAGCTGTTGCCTTCGTTGGTCCCATTTCCGTCGGAATCTTCGCCGCCCTGCCAAGTCTCGTTTTCTACCACGAAGGAATCTTCAACGACCCAGAATGCAGTGAGCCGGGAACGATTATCTGCGGATTCCACGGCCTCAAATGAATGATTGGTTGGATCGAACGAGCTTCCGCACTGAATCTAAATCATTTTCAGAAAAGGATGCTGCCGACCTGGATCACGCCGTGCTCGCAGTAGGATACGGAGTCAGCGAGAAGGGCGACGCCTACTGGATCATCAAGAACTCGTGGTCCACGCACTGGGGCGACCAAGGTTACGTCAAGATGGCAATGAATGGCAACATTTGCGGGGTCACTACTGCTGCAACCTACGCTCTTCTACCATGAAAGTTAGGGCGGACGTGAGCTGAGAGATCAGGCATCAATAAAATTGACCTCATTGTGTATGAGGTCGTGCTTCTTGGAACAATTTGCACTCCGTATGAGACCCAGCCTGGAAAGCCCGGGAATCCTCCCATATCCTACGCTCGGTAACCGACTTTTCAGATGGCTTCCATTTGTTGCCTCTAATGATGTAGGCTGTCATGACTAGATAGCTCGCGATTTTTGTCCTACATCAAGTTACATTTAGTAAGGCTGGCACGCAGTTGAGAGGAATGGAATCGACCGATTCAGAGCTACTCGACTGCAGATTGGTCACTGCTGATCCCCAAGCGCTCGATGTGAGCGCTTAAAGTTCTGCCCTCTAAGCGCTCGATTTGGGGAGAGCTCGAAAGCAGCCTTCGTCGTCCGATATTTAGGCCCTGCTCGCTAACAGTCGGAACCTAAGAGAGGCTCCGCTGGTTGCTTGAAACGCCGACATCTGCCCGAGGTAAGACGCAGTAGATTTCAGTTCGCTGATTAGGATCGACCTCCCAGGTTGCGCACAAAAGAGGTAAGGTAGGCCCGGCTTGGTTCGCGTCACGGGAATCAAGCTCTGAGCCCGCCTTCGAGATCGAGAGACTGGCATGCAACGTCAAGATCTTAGCTCGCCGATATCCATTATCGAATCGAATTCTCAAAGGGAGAATGTCAAACCGGAGAAGAGAGGGATCGCCGTGGCGCTATCCAACCGGCGCAAACGTAATCTCCCCGATGCCTTCCTCGCAAAATCAAGCTTTCGTGAGGACAGCGGTTTTTTCTCCGCAGATGGACCCGGCATCCATTGGGCTTCCCCCTCCGCCGCGATCTCTCCGCTCTTTGCTAAACTTCAACAGTCACCAGCTGAGAGAAATGGGCAGAGCGCATGTGATGCGCATCCGAATTCAGCAGGATGCGGACAGAAGACAACGACCCCAATCTCCACCACTCGGCTGGAATGGGACCGAACATCCTAATGGGGGCGGAAGGCGACCGTCAGGCCAACGATCTGTCTACGAAAACCAGGATCCAATTTTGAGACTCGAAGCAAAAATGGCTCTTCTTCGCAGGGAGATGGTGGCACTTCGTCAAACTGACATGTCGCTTCTGTGTCAGCTGTGGTCGGTCAATGAAATGGTGCAGGACATGAAACAAAATGGTGAACTTGAAGAGTTGTTCGACGAGGACGCCATGGAAACACCGGAGGCCCAGCAGGCCTACCTCGAATATCGTGCTCAACTCCAAGAGTACAACCAACTGCTTGAAGCGCACCAAGCGTCTTTCAGAGAAGCCGGAACCCTCAGCGAAAGCAGCTCATCATCCGGAGCTGAGAGCGCACTTGGCACTCCAGACAAATGAGAATCACTCGAGACGTTTGTCACAACTTTCGAGAGCAATCGCGATTGCGACGTTGCTCACATCAGCTCCGAACAGTCCTCTTCAGTATAACGTTCACGACACAAAACCTCGACTGAATCAAACGAATAGATCTCGCCGAGTCTCGGTCCCTGGGCTCAGCTGCTCATTCGAGCGCTGCAACCGTAGAATGCCTCACCAAAGCAAACAGTTCCTTCCCGCGATCTCCTATCGCTGCCAGCCAAAGCTTTTCCGTTGCGGCATGTTTTTGTGAATTTTTTTTTCACCGATTTCATGTTGCACCTCATTATACGATGTTGAGCCATCGCCAAATCAAACTACATTCGAGGTCGACATGCTTACCAACTCACTGCTTTATCCCGCGTTGCCAAAGAGTGTACATTGCAAGATATTGCATTCGCTTCCGACCGCATTTCCCCTTCTCTGGATGACTCGACCTCGAGAGCTCATACTCAACCCCTCATGCGGCCGTTATAGAAGGGATTAGAAGCTTCGATACTCAATATAGTTTCCCAGAGCTACGTTTTTAGCGTCTTTGGTACTTTTACAAATATCTCACTTCTTCTGGAGGACAACAGGGCCTATATACAATTTTCGTGCCGCCGGAACAGTCAGAATCAAACCAAAACCTACATTTACATAACGGAGATTATCCCATTGTACACTGAAATATAATTTAATAAACAACCATGTTTTGTAAATCTGTTGAGAGCTCCAAGCGGATCTCTTCCCTCCGGGGGGTCAGAATAAGCTTCGAGGTGAGTTCTGGTGCATCAGAGGACGCCTCGGAAACGTAGGGAGCTCAGGGTTTGTTTCTGATCGATTTGTTGAGCGATTCGTATTTTCCTCGGGCGCACAGTTTGGGGGCACGAGACCGTAGTTGATTTTTCCAAAATCCAATATCGCAAAATAAACTTCCCAGCGATTCGAGGGGTGCAAAATCAGAGTTCAAGTCATAGTGAGGAGAGCCCGAAAAGGGACTTGCATCTCTATTCTTCCAGGGACGCCGGAGGGCAGATGGACTCGGAGTTCTGTCAATCTCCTCAACTGCAGCAGAAATTCAATCTGAATGAGAACGAAATAGAGGCCCAAAGAGGTTATGCGACGCAAATCGGAGTTCAATCCCTCAAAGGGGCTTCATGAAGAGATAAATGACTGTAAAATGTTGGTCCAAGCCAGGGAGCATGCGCGAGTGGCAATTGACGGTTGAACTTCTCAGCTCCATCACACAATACAGTGCTGAGAGCTTGTACCCGGTTTTGCACGTTGCCACGCAAGCTCTTCTTACCATTACCGTTACGATGGCGAGCTGTGAGAGGTCTTTGCCGATTCTGAACGGATCATCTATATCAGAGGTCGTCGAACTTCTCTGACATTGCTGGAAGCCGCGGTACCTTGGGGTGTCGAGCCACACAGTTTGACGACCCCTGATCCATATACGTGGATCCAGGATCATTGTTTGTCCTCAATGAGTTCCCTGGCGATTGATCGGATCGACGTTGAACCAACGGCATGATGTCTGGGGCTCACAAGCAAAGACGTAGTCAGCAGTAGACTTCTGAAGCAAGGGACGGGGCGGCCAGGATAGTCGGCCGAGGGCCGGCTAGTTACTCGCAATCATCATTGGTCAAGAAAAGCTGACCGCATCAGCGTCTCCCAGAATTGAGAGAAACGAGTTTGAAGCTGTCACAGAAGGTTCGTCCGCAGTCAAGGCCCATCGTGCGCGATTCAGATCATCGCAGTATCATCATAACTTGAGTGATATCAACTCCAAGAACCTCTCCTCATTCCGCACCGAATTCTCGTACGTGTTTCGCGGCGGGTGGGGAGGGGGCGCACTTTTACCGGCCTGCTACAGTCGCAGCTTGAGCTACATAAACCGCTGCGGCATCGCTTCCGATTTTCCCCGACATAGAAGTTCTCAGAAATGTTCTTCCGAAGTCGGAATCCAAAACACGGACTCTTGGTGCAAGGTTCGACGGCACATGACATGTAGGCCCGGACTTTCGGCTCCTCGGCATTGCGACCCCGCACGGAGGCCGACGACCGTGTATCAAACAGGGCTGGAACTGTTCGAGGCGCTCCACCTCGATTCCCCGGTCCTACCCTGCTACGTCTGCAAGGGACATTCACTCATGAAAACACACATCTCATCAACAGGTGCCGGAGACTGGACGGCTATGAGGAAACGTCATGCCGGATCTCGGGAAGCACTGGCGCTTCCCGGGTTGGCGCCTGGGATGACAAGTACGTGAAGACACTGCGCCTCTTCTGATAGTGCACAACTCAAGCCTCTGATCGCACTGCGTCGTGCTTCAAGCCCGCCTCAAGAGCGATTCCCGCTTCGCTCTCCGTCGGAGTCTTTCTCGCTTCCTGAGGATCTGCCTATCTCTAGGAATATTCACGCTGCCTTTATTTGCGCTCACCTTTCAGCTCGTGTGCATCGACGTCGGCTCCTGGATCCCAATAGGGCGTCGGGAAGAGACGCTCCGTTAACTCAGAGAGCAGCATTCGGAACGCTTTGTTACTTCGCGCAATAAACCTCGACGGCGCCTCGATGTTGCGCATTTGCTCTTCCCGAGAACGATCAAGAATTCTGCTGCCACTCATCTTCCGGGGAGGGAGACATCGCGCTTGCGTAAACTAGTACCAACTCGGAAGAGGAGCGTCTGAGCTTGCAGACGCGCACCTTGCTATCGACCTGTACGCAGGAAGAGTCTCAGGCGAGCTTTTCGAGTTGAGGAACATTACCGATATTTAAAGACGTGATGCAGCCGGAATGTGAGGGAACGTGTGCGATTCTGTTTGCGCCTCAATATCGGTGCCTCGCAGGAATTTCCCTCGGCGGATGGCTGTCAATCCAGGCTGGATTGTTGTTCTTCTTCATTTTTTAGATATATCATGAGGATGAGGAGTAAGGGATACGGAATCGAATCTCAGCGCGAGGAGACAATCTGACATCGATGTCGTCTCGTTTGTCAAAGAGTAGCTTCAGATTGGCTCAGTTTTGCAATACGGTGGAACCTTTCCGAAATTATGATCAGACTTCAATCATGATGAATTATGGATGACTCACTCCAAGAGTATTCTCGAACCTTTGCAAAAAAATGTGATCACATTATTTCGGAACCGCCACTGAGGGTATCCTCTCAGCTTCTACTTGTGGAGTTCGGCATCCCTTGGATTGTCAAGAGATCTGTATCACGGAGGAATAGCACGATCTCAGGCTGGGATCTGGGGTCGAGACTAGGGGTCGCGAAAACCCACGAGTCCCAAAACCGCTGATCCTGAGCTAATGATGACCAGGTTCGGAGGCTGACCCTGGTTGGGGTCGATCGATTCCCATGCTCTTCCAGAAGCAGGTGCTCCTGTGTCGCTTTGGAATCGACTTTTCCAGACTCATACTGCCCTGACTCATCCCGGCCCACAAAGCTCCGAGAATATGGGTTCCTTCGTTCCTTTCTGTAGATGTAATTTTAGATTTAATCAATTGGATGTAATCATATGTCCTAGCCATATCGAATCGCTCTCGATCGAGGGGGCAAGCTTCTTCGACGAACGTCTTCTAACGGGAATTACGGTGCCTCAACGATGCATGGCTCACGAAGCCCACAGAAACATCCTATACTCCCAAAAAATATCGACAGAGCGACGTGTTCCACGCATATACCGAGACATGAATCTGGCTTCGAGGAGAGGATTTTGCGCCCTCACCCGGACTCGCGAGTCCGACGAGTCCTAGAGATACGGACTCGTTGGTCTCGCGAGTCCGCGTCTGCAATGACTGGTCGAGACCTATGTGATTGAGTGCTTTTCCATTCTACTTCTTGAGGAATCCGTCGTCAAAAGCTCCTCTCTCCGCTACCTTTGCCCTGTAACTTTGGGTTTCCCAGAAATGAGTGTGGACCGCGAGCCCAGTGCATGAGCCTCATCAGCGTTTATTGAGAGATGAGAGTTGGAAACTGCAGTTGATAGCGGAAGGAGAAGCTTTCGACGAACGATCTCTCGAGGATTCCATACAATCGTACCCGACTACATACATAGGCCTCAACCCCAGCTCCTACCATGAGGTCGTGGGATTTCCTTGTTGGGCCAGTGGTCGGCGGCTCGCACTGCGGCACCAAGAGGATTGCAGCTTGAGGCTCCCGTACCTGAGCAGACTCGGTTGGCATGCGTTTCGACGGAGGAGGAGGAAAGTTGAGATTTTGACGGCTCCCGCGAGAGTCGAAAAACGAGAACCCGTCTGAAGCTGTGTATTTGTCTGAAGCTTCTCCGAAGCTCCTCTCCCAGATTCAGCGATCCAGCCTGGATGTATCTTCCCGGAGCTTCTCTTCAAGCTAGTCGGAACCAAAGAGGATAATTTAAGGTCAACAATCACCTTCCGGCTAGCTGCCTTGTGAGTTGCACCCAATGGCGTCCGGAGAATGTGTCACACGTATTCCTCAATTCAACGAATCTTTCTGAAAGCTTCCTCAGAACAGTTCGAAAAGCTCCGCTACTATCAGAAACGAATATGAAGATCGTCGGACGACTCGAAGGAGACGCAAGAACACGCAAAGAGTTCAATTAAGCCGGTCGTTCTAGATTGTGTCGAGTTGTCGCGTTGTGTCCTCGGGTACTCGGGGATCCTCGCTAGCCAAGAGGTTCTCAGGTTCGAAATGCTGTCGTACCCATCGAGAAGGGCCAAGGCGGCCATGGTCAGCGATCCACAGAGTTTCCATCTGGCCCATTCCATCTTGCTCTGATTTCGGCATGCTTCTCCCGGCCTGGACGGATGACGGAGAAGCTTCTCTGAATGAAGACATGCGTGAGAGTTTCGCGATACTTTATTTACATATCTCAGCGCTTCACCGAACGTGGGTCGGAATATCGAGCACAGTCGATGGGCCGCAGATAGGGAACAGAGTAATGGCAGAAAGCTTCCGGAAATAGAACTAGAGAGAACATCAAAAAACACGCCGTCCGATCAGACGACGATAACATCGCTGGAACAAATCCGCCAAGAATTCCGTTCATATCTGTATGTACAATACAACTCTTGTTGGGTGGAGCCTTCGCGATATAAACACAACGCACACACAGAAACTAGTTCCGTTTTTTTTCTCCTGTCTCTTCTCCGGAACCATTCTGCGAGCTCTCTGAGAGTGCTCTCTGACGGAAGGGACTGCCGAACATCGATCGAACTTAAGTTTAAATAGGATTCGAAGTTTTTCCGGTTTTGAGCCAATAATCATATATTCCATGGCTCCGGTCAGCACCTCCTTGATAACTGGGAGGTTGAAGCGTTTCTCGATTCGATAATAATTGAGATTTTTGGCGGATCGCTCGGCATGTGGGGATACGTTAACGACGGGTTCAGTCTCTGAACTGAAATGATGTTGCCCTTTCGAGCGGCACACCATCACGCGCCTTGATATCAGCGATCAGCTATCAATAATTTTGACAAGTTTGGTGACTTCTCCACCCGCGCTGGAGTCGCGTGCTGGGTCGAGTGTGGTCTCGGCTACAATCATATACAATCCAGAACCATTTGAGACGAGATGGCGTGGACAGCTTCAGTTTCCGCTCACAAATCAGGAGTTGACTGCTCGGGCACCTTCAGGTGACTCCTCGGCATCGTCCTTATCTTTCGCCTCTCTCACGTAGGTAGCAGCTGAATTGCCTTCAGCTGCTTCTTTGGAAATGTGAACGCCTGAGATGTCGCTCCCCGGGATCTCAAACATGGGCTCCAATAAGATCTTCTCCATAATGGCGCGCAAACCCCGCGCTCCGGTTTTCCGCTCCATGGCCATGTGGGCGATGCTACGAAGTGCCGCGTCATCGAATGTCAGTTCACACTGGAATGCAAACAGAACAGCACTGGAGATGCATTCAACATGTGCAATGTCACCTGCGCGTTTCGCCGATGACGCGATTCGCGGAACAATACATCAAGACTTCTCCTCACCTTGTCCATGCTGAATAACATCTGGAACTGAGGCAGCAGAGCATTCTGGGGCTCTGTGAGAATCTGGATGAGCATATCCTCAGAGAGCGAATGGAACGGCACGAGAACGGGAAAACGGCCAACGAATTCTGGGATCATGCCGAACTCGATGAGGTCACGAGCCTCCACGCTCTTCAACATGGCATCCTTCTCCATGTTCTCATCGAGTGCTGATTCATGAGCGGCACTGTTAGCCTGGTCTTCGGAAGCGGCCGCACGTCGGCCCCGCGACTCGAAAACTGGTGCGCCGAAACCAAGATACTGGAAAAGTAAGGTGACCTCTGAGTGAAGATTCCAGCCGACTCTTGGTTTCGGAGGAAACTGAACCGATGACGCTCATCGGAGATTATTCTCGGAAACCAGGAGGGGGCGGAAACGCTCTGAACCCACCTTGTTCGTTTTCCGTCTGCTGACGAGGCGATCCAAGCCGTTGAAAGCGCCCGACGCGATGAACAAAATATTCGTGGTGTCCACGGTGAGGCTTTCACCACGCAGTTTGCGTGAGTTCCTCTCCGGAACATTGACCAGAGTACCCTCGAGCATTTTCAACATCCCTTGTTGAACTCCCTCACCTCCAACATCGCGGAGTTGGTGAATACCGGGCACCGCTCCGATCTTATCGACCTCATCGAGGAATACAATTCCTGCAAGTTGAACTACTTGTTCTAGAGACAGCAATGATACCGAACGGATGCCGAGTCGACCCCGATAATGGAGTCTACGGCATTCTCAGAATGCATCGTCAACTCACCCTGCTGGGCTTTTTCTACGTTGAAATTAGCATCCTGGAGCAACTTCGCTATAACACTCTCGATGTCTTCACCCACGTAGCCTGCTTGCGTCAGAGTGGTGCAGTCACAAATGGCAAATGGAACGTCGAGACATCGGGCAATAGTTTGGGCCAGGAGCGTTTTTCCAGAGCCGGTGGGGCCCAACAAGAGTACGTTGGACTTTTCAAGACGGATTTCTTGACTGGCATTCTCCAAGACCTCGGTTCCACGGATCTGGTTGCTTTGGGACGCTTTCTGCTGATCGGATTCTTGAGGTGGTTGATTGAAGACAGAGTTTGAAGCCGATCCGTACGGCGTGCCTTGGTTCACGAAGTCTCTCGACGTCAATAGTTGGTTCGTCGGGGCGTATTCTAGGGACTGCGTTGCTAAATTCTCTGCAGGGGCGCTCTGAGTTTTACTGATGTTGTTGTAAATGCGTTTATAATGATTATAAACCCCGACAGAGAGGACTTTCTTAGCTTCATGCTGCCCGATGACGTGTCGATCAAGATATTCATAGATTTTTTTCGGAGGAGGTGGCGCTTTTCGCGTGGCCGGCATTCCGGTGGCCTTCGCTTGCGAAGCATCTCTCGAAAATTTCTTGTTTTCACTCTCAGAAAGTACCACGAAGAAATGATGGCACTTTTCACATTTGACGAATCGAGTGGATGCTGCAGAAGGGAACAAAAACGGGCAGCGATTTTATGGACGTTCCTCATTTGAAAAATAGAGTCAGGACATTCGCACAAAACCGTGACAGCACTTACAGACAAACGTTTCAACATGAGTACATGGGCTGCCGCATTTGGGACAACAGAAGCCGCCTTTGTCACCGCCGACCGTGGTCGACCCGATCGTTGAGTTGCCCCCTGTGGTTGTCGAAGAACCGGCACCTGAACTTCCTATACTGGTGGTACGACTCCTGAAAATCGAGGAGGATATTCTCAATACGAATGGGAGCAACCGATATCCTCGAACAAAAGATCATAACGATGCATTTCCGGAAATGCTGTATGATACATGGTGAGGCAGGAATAAACGTCTTGGGATTCCAGGGGAGTTGTCATAATGCGCATGAATTACGGCACGGGGCATCACGAGCAGATCAGCCGATTTCTACGATTCCGCTCATTTCTTTCCGAGAACAGCTGGGCTACTAATTTGTGCTGAATTGTCTGATATCGGATCAGCATTACATCAATAACTCACTTGTGGAATCCATCACCGCCTCGTTGGGCTACGACTCCTGGAGGAGTTGGGACTTCATCTTCACTGGCCTCCCGTTTGAATACGGGACTCAGAGAGAAAGACCGCGCGTTTAGAGCTGCTGCATGCCGCACCCTATGGAGATGTCGACCTGGGGGGAAAATTCTCTTCAATGGTTTCGAACTAGCTGGGATCGTGCGTGGGATGCTTCCAGATTCTAAGCCCAGCAGAAAGTTGGAAACTCGCGTCGTTACCTCTATGAGAAACGATGAGAAGATTCTTCGTGTGATGAAGAGAACATCGCAGAGCCGACATGTCGGCACGCAAAGAGTTGAATCTGAAATCGGTATGAGACAATATGAAATTCAGTTCTTGCAGATGGACGATCTTCCTGAATCCTATCAGCCGTCTTGACCACCCGACGAGTGACTTATAGGATATCAAGTTTCGCGGTTCCGGAGGCGTAAGACTACGGAGCTTCCGTGATGGGCTTGATGTTCCAACCAAGTCACAAAGGCCGAAGAGCGCGTCAAAACCGCCCAAGGTTCAGGCGCTCAAGTCTCGGCGCCTACACGCTGCCACGCGAGGGCGCAGAAGTCAACGGTTACAACTCCCACAAACCAGATCTGCATTCTACAACACGTTGGATAGGAGTGAGACGATCGAGGCGGATCTGGAGGAGTCCAGTAAGGAACTTCAGAAAGCTACATCGGAATGCTCCCGATCGTGAGCAAACTCCTACTTTCCGTTGGAGTATTATTCCCACGAGTCCCGCCGTCCAGAGGCGGTATAAGAACTCGTCTGGGCTCTTTGAGAATAGCAAAGAAGCGGGGGCACGAGAGCCTGTGATTGAAAATGTGTTACTGGAAGATTGGAGAACCACTAAAACAACGCACCTACGCGAGGGCTCAGCTGAGACGCTTGAGTACAATATGTACTCCACGAGAGACGTCGCTCGATTACTCGCCTGATGCCGAGTCTGAATTGACGGAAATGCCAACCATTCACAGAGCTTCAAGTGTACGAGGCAGCAGCGAAACATTAACGCATTCGTTCAGCAGAGTTCGTGGACTGGCTACTGGCTACTAAAAGCGATACGCACAACCCAGCGCAGATCTAAAATAACCAGAAAGACAACGCGCCCTTGACTTGGAGCCGGAGCACCAGCGAGCCGCCAAACAAGGCCAGAAGCCCGATGCAGGGAAGGATTTTCGCCGTGGCCCCAGGCTTAGCTCACAGTTATGCAACACTGAATCTGGTACTGACAGAGTTCTTCGCTCTTCGCACCACCGTAGCCATTGATCCCAGAATCGGGACACTGGCTCGCCAGCCCCATTCATCTACCGGAGGGCATGTCGGAGGGAGAGCAGATTAGCGTCTCACGGGATTCAGTTACAAATCGATCAGTTCTCACCTGGGACAAGGGTTCAATAATTGAGTGGAACTGCAGTGAGTGCAAAAGAGATCTACGCAATCACGAGCCAACTGCAGGCTGTTGGGTTGAGTCTCTCACCAATGAGACCGAACACTACACCTGAGAAAGGGTTCTTGTTGCTCTAAAGTCGATGCGACAGAGAGCGAGATGACACAAAGAATACGCACCCAAAACAAATGACACATTCACTGAATCACTCCACATGGGCATGGGAGACAGCCGTACTACAACCCAAGAAGAGGAAATCGCAAGGGGCAACTATTTGTAATCTATCCAAGGCCGTCTGGCCACTGAGCAATACTGCAATCATATTTATCGATCAGATAAAGAATTTCCGCGCGGACCTGGAAGCTATCACGGCATTTCTGATGGAACCTCAGACAGAATGTCGACCGGGGAAGATCCGAGTTCATCGAACTCGCAAGTTCATGTTCCAGTGTGTGGTGGGCATGTGGTGAACACCTTTTGATCCTCGTTCGCCTGATCACTGTCGCAACAGGAGTCGTTTCGAACCGCAAGAAGCCACTCCAATCGGGATCATAGTTTAATGGACTTCATGAGTTGCTCCAAACAGTTCAAAGAGATAGGAACTGCTCTCAAAGCCTATCGGAGGAGAACAGCGCGATTGCAATGTCAAAATATGGCTCAACGAACTGAACAACCGTACCTGAGCTGGACCAGTCGACTTTGAGGATAAAAACTCGGTGCGAGCCAGAGATGGTTCCTTTTCCAGCTTTCGGCAAGCTTGAGTGGAGGAAAGAAATTCCGTAAGACTGATAAATTCTTCGAGAAATAGATCTCTAGATATCTGGAATCGTTCACCAAGGTCTCAGCTGCTAGAGTAGCACGCCGAATCGGCGGCTTCGAAATCACGCAGGGTACCACACCTGTTCGAAGCGTTTGAGCTGAGCACTTCGGAAGGTGATTCACTCCGGAAGCCGTCTCTCCCTCATCGAATACAAATCCGAGGATGATGCTCCGTGCTACTATGTTTTGCCGATGCCGGAATCGCCGGCCCGATGTGGATCCTGTGGGCGCCAACGCTTTGTGGTACTTTCTCCTTAGCGCCGATCACCACAAGCGAACCAAAACATCGTTAACACTGCGTGGAACTCACGGCGTAAACTCTGCGTTAGCGCCGGATGTTCGAGCGGTGAAAAAAAAGGTTGCAGCCGGGTGAGTTGTCCTCGGAACCACCCTCCGAATCAAGCTATTGCTTGAGCCGAGGTTCGGTGCAAATTCAGAGCGCGTCCCTATCGGCGCGCAGGAAGTGCGAAGTCAGCGCGCCGCCTGGCTCTGATCCGTCCAGAGACTCTGTGTGCTCGTCCCCCGCCAGCAGCGGCGAACAGCACTGCTTTAGTCGGCCGTCTTCCGTCAGCGACGTAAAAGCTGCTGTAGAGATTTGTTAGAACGTTCTGAGCATCCGTTCGATGGAAACATGTATTCCAGACGGAAAACTGAGAAAAATCGTTCACTTCAAACTGGGCAAGTTGCACGAAACTCTAGTTGGACAAACTTCGGTGATCTCTTTTGTGGAAGTCGTTAAAAAAGCTGTCGCAATGAGCATGTTCGAAAATTTCCGATATTCGGTTCCATGCTTGCCGTTGGAACTCCTCGGTCGGAATGGAGATCTGTGGATCAGGTGCCGCGCGGAAGCTCTCGCATTCCGATGCTCCCTGTGCGGAAACTTTCAGAAGGAGGATCAGGCTCCAACCAAGAAGTGCGCAGCAAAATATACGTCGCTTGTTCTGGTAGCCGAAGAGAGCGTAGAGTGCCGCAGACGCCTGTAGATCATGCTTCCTGACACGCTACGTCTCCAACTGTTCCGCGTAGTAGAGAAATAAGCTTGGACTCGGAATTCCATGCACAGGCTGCGCTGGTCAGAATTCCAATGTGGGAGAATGGCCTCGTCCGGATCGAAGCATCAAACGCCTCTGTGTGAATGAAAATTTCGAGACCGATGTGAGATGAGGCTTGCACCGTGATCTCGTTTCGATCACAGACGGCGGTGGGGTGAGAAGTCCGCAGAAAGTTTTGGCGCGGTCCTGTTCCCAGCGTTCGCATCCTCGGAATATCAAGAAAGTTCGCTCCTGTTTGATCATCGTAGACTGAGGAAGTCGTAGGAAGACATTCAAGGGACCTCATCGAGAATTTTCGATTCCCGGTACTAAAGAGCACAGAGCGCATAGAGTCATTGCGATGCCGCGCGTGAGTTCTGTTTTTTTTTTGCAAGACTAAAGTTTCACTCTTCAACAAAATCGCGGCGTCTGTCTACTCGAAAACTTTGATTGTGACTCGCTCGGTCGTGTTCCCTCGCTGGTAGTCCGCATACGTCCGACAGGGATGTGAGTGATTTTGCGAACAAAATTTCAAGTGTTCGTTAAATTCGTTCCCACAGGGGCCAATGTTCTTCCCGTCGTGAAGCGCAACTCCAATCGGCCAAGAATGTCGAATGACTATCCAACACGCCAAGAAGAGGAACTCGAAGTACTCAAATCTATTTATCTGGAAGATGTTGTGGATTTACGTTCGAAGAAAATCGCTTGGAAGGTTAGTTCCCAAGTCAAACATTGTTAATTCTTGCCTCGTATTCTGTGATTGCGCCCGACAACGCGAGGTACCATCACTTCGAGATGGATGTCAGCTTCAAGTCCAGATGTGGTTCAAGGATAGGCGAATCTGTTCCTCAGGTATGGCAACCTGTCGATGTGAAGATCCGACTCCAACCGCAGGAGTCGATGACATCACACGGGGCGCACGCAGAGCTTACGCTCCGAGTTCTATGTGGACCCAACTACCCAGACTCCGCGCCTACCATGGAGGTTATTGAGAGCAGCAACGTGCCATCAAACTCTGTTACTGATTTGTTGTCCGAGCTGAAAAAGTTGGCCGACGAGCTCAAGGGTGAAGTGATGATTCTCAATCTGTGTCAGCATGTGCAAGAGTTCTTGGTGCCATTCAACACACCGTCAGTTTCGATCTATGACGAAATGATTCAGAACAAGAGGAAGCTTCAGGAAGAGCGTGAACTGAAACAGAAGACCCTTCAAGCAAAGCAAGAGGTATTCGGTCAAAGCTTCTTTCAGTTATGAATTTGCAATCGAGCTGCATCGATTCTCATTCAGTGGAAACTGTCGGCACAAATAACAAACTGCATACTCAACATAATCGCGACTCCTGCGTAGGCTGAAGAAGAGAAGCAAAGATTGGAGCTTGCGAGGGAAATTCGAGTTAAACAGGAACAGTTGAAAGAAGAAGCTCGACGAAGGAGAGCAAATTCGATCGGACAGAACGATATGCGACTCAGCTACTCCTCGGATAAGAGTCCCGACGATTCGGAATGTGAGTCAGTGTGAAGTTCCATTAGTTATCCGCTCTTCGCTACGAACTGCTCTGGCCGACGTGTCTCAGATTGGAGACTGATCTCCGATTCACCTTCTAGCAAGCCTTTCCTGTAAGGGTCACAAATCTGTTCAAATCCGGATCACGGTCAACGGCAAGGAACGAATCCTACAAAGAGGAAGGTGCATCGGACACTCATCACGTGGCAATATAACGTTTACGGCGATGGAGGTCTCTTCTGGGGAGGTTTTCTGTCTCCGAGAGTGGACATTCCATCTGAAAAGTGCGTCAGGTTTGCAGAAATCTCAGTTTCGTCGTCACGCTGTGCCTCCAATAACTCCGAACGACTCCTCCGCTGTGTGTTCCGCTCTCGCTAACTCTCATTGCGCTGAAATTGCAGATTCGGACGAAACCTCTCTGAATCCTCACCAAAAAACCCTTCTCGAGGACGTTGAATCGCAATTCGGGAAATTATGCCGTGTGCAACACCCCAACCTGATCCGCTTCCACGGAATCCTCGAGGAATCTCAGAAAGACAAAATTTCCATATCGATAGTACAGGAGATGCTGACAGGACACGCACCTTTGACTCTGCATATGTCGAGGGGCGTTGCACTGGATTTACAGGTGCTCCGTCTCTACTGCCAAGACATTCTCAGTGCACTCTTGCACCTGCATCAAAACGATCTCACTCACGGTGATCTGAGGGTTGGAAACGTCTTCGTTAATCAGAAAGGAAGCCTCAAAACAGGAAACTTCGGCGTTGTGAAGAACCTCCACGAGGTTATGAGGATTTCGCAGGGTCGTGACGACGCGAAGTACGCGAAAATTGGCAGATCCGATGCGAAGAAATTCGATGTTTTTCAATTCGGTGTGCTGATATTGTCGCTCGCCAAGGGATCGAAGGTTCGTGAGGAGGCTGCAAAGGTTCCTTCATCCCTGCCGAGCGACTTCCAGGATTTCCTGCAGAAGTGCCTCGCCGTCAACGAATCCGAACGCTGGGACGTCGAGCACCTCCTGCATCACAGATTCATGACACAAAAGGTCGCCTATCGGAAATCGCTTCAGCTCTCAAGCCCGGCCACAAGCGACTCCGATATCGAATCTCTCGCGAGCAGCGACGAGGGGCCTGAGCCAGAGAACAGCACCAGCAATCGGATGCTGACATCATATAATAGCCTCTCTTCGACCAGCAGATTGAAGACGGAATTCGAAATTCTGAAGTTTTTGGGCAGTGGCGGCTTCGGATCTGTGATTAAGGTACGCAACAAGCTCGATAGCAGGATTTACGCTATTAAACAGATACCTCTGGATCTGAAACATAAGAACTTGCATCGCCGCATCACCAGAGAGGTTATGTTGTTGTCTCGACTGAATCATGAGAACGTGGTTCGGTATTACAACTCGTGGATAGAGGTAGCAGATATTCAGAGGGGCTCAGATCAGGAAACTACGTCGACATCGCCTCGGAAGTCCCAATCGCTCTCCTGCGTTCTGAAGCACGCCATCTTGGAACTCGAGGCCCCTGCGTTCGTCGAAGGCACAACTGAGTGGAGCGTGTCGCTGAGCCACGTCTTTCAAAACGAGCAAGATGAGTCGTCGGATGAGTCGACCGAAGACAATGAGCTTTTCAATCTCGGGCCAAAGTCCGAGTCGTCGCAGATCATGTTTGAACATTCCAACGGCTCATCGTCTTCAGAGGACGAGGGCAAAGATACACCATCAACCTCTCGTCCGGGGTCTCCAACGCATCAGATTCAGTTCATGTTCATACAGATGGAGTTCTGTGAGAAGCAGACACTGAGGAACGCGATCGACGCCGACCTCCACCGGGAGACTGAACGAATGTGGAGACTGCTACGCGAAATCATTGAGGGTCTAGCCCACATCCACCAGCAGGGCATGATACACAGAGATCTGAAACCGGTGAACATCTTCTTGGACGTGCACGACCGAGCGAAGATCGGCGACTTCGGTCTGGCAACAACGACGCCATTCTCCAAACACGATGTGGCCGCCGAAGCCAAGTCTCCTGATATGTCCGATACTCACACAGGAAAGACTGGTATGGTCGGGACGTTCCTATACACGGCTCCCGAATCGACCAGAGATCGTGTGTACTCCCAGAAAGTGGACATTTACTCCCTAGGAGTTATATTCTTCGAAATGTCCTACCCCTGCCGAACGAAGATGGAGAGAGCCCGGAATCTGATGAGGATCAGAGAGCCGGAAATCAAACTGCCAGATGACGCTGACGAGCATCTCAGTCAACAACAAATTCACCTCCTCCGATGGCTGCTTCAGCACGATCCTCTGAAACGGCCATCGTCCCATGACCTGATTACGTCGGAGTATCTCCCCCCACCCGTCATCGAGGAAGCAGAACTGAACGAGATGTTGCGCCACACCGTTTCCGATCCCCGCAGCAAGCTTTACAAAAGATTGCTTGGTTCGTTGTTTCAACAGAAGTGGAACTACACCGACGAGTACCTATACGATAATGACGACGTCCGTGAAACGGACTGCTACTTCAGGTACTCGATGTACTTCTCATTCATCAAAGACCGCCTCGAAGCAATAATGCAGCTTCACGGTGCTCAGAACATATATGTCCCACTGTTGACGCCTCAGTGGAATTTGTACGACACTGAGGATAATGTTTCGTATCTTATGGATCAAGATGGCTGCCTGGTGCATTTGCCGCGCGATTCGCGAGTCCCGTTCGCCCGATTCGTAGCACGCAAAGGCCTGCCTTTCGTGAAACGTTACATTATCGATCGAGTTTACCGCTCGAAAAGGGTGTACCGATGTCATCCAAAAATGTTTTTTGAATGCAGTTTCGATATAATCGCCACTAGCACCTCAGATGACAAGCTGCATCAGGCCGAAGTTTTGTCGGTCGTCGATGAAGTTCTCTCGAAGTTCGCCTTCATGGAAAACCCCGGATACGCACCAAAACTATTGTTGAACCATTTCGGCCTGCTGAAAGCCCTCCTGCTTTACACGGGAGTGACTGAGGAAAGCAAACAGGAGAAAGTTGTGAAAGTTCTACGGGGTTCGCGCCAGATGTCGAAGCTGCACCTACAGAATCGTCTGTCTGATCTCTCTCTCTCAGAAAACACGATAAACCTGCTCCTGCAGTTCTGTGAGGTCGAAGACTCACTGCCGGTGGTTCAAGCCTTGTATGTGAGGATCCTCCATGGGAAAACGCCAGCGAGCAAGGCCGCGGCCGAGGCGTTTGAGGAGCTCGATGCCATCCGAGTATTCCTGGAGAGCATGTCGTTCTCCCGTCCCTGGTTCATTGTGCCTTGCCTGGTGCACGACTACAACGTTAACATCAGCGGTTTGATCTTTGAAGTCGTCAGAACTGTTTCTAAGAAGTCGAAAACTAAGAAGTTCCTTGAAATCCTATGTAGGGGCGGCCGCTATGACAATGTCGTGAACAGCTTCAGAAAGAAGGCCGAGAGGCAGGAGCAACTCTTAGTATACAAAGCCGTCGGAGTCAGCTTCAGCGTCGACAATTTCGTGAGACTCGCCACCGAATACGACAAAACTTCCTACGTCGATTCGGTCCTTTGTTCGACGGGTCACGACCCCATGAATATCGAACGCTTCGAACTCCTGAGATCTCTTTGGACGAGTAATATCAGCTGCACAACGATGAACCCAGCATTCAGCGTCGAAGAGGTTTCCCAGCACTGCCGTGACACCAACGTTAACCTCGTTCTCCTCCTGAAAGATACCGAGCCGGGCATGGTGAAACTCAGGAGTTTTGACAAGTACAAATACGGCGAAGAGAGGGTCCCCATTTCCACCGCTGCCAGAGCGATCACCGCGAAGCTCGAGAAAACGGATAGATCCGAAACGCAGGGCGCCTCGAAAGAGCCTGTCAGCACGAGCAAGAAAGAAGACCGAGCGTACACAGTTGAGAGTTTGATAAAAGTCAACATACTGTCACAGGAGAAGCTCAGTGCACTCCAGCGGAAACGTGTGGAAACCCACGTAGTTACAGTTTTGAAGGGGACTCTTTTCAGATGCATTAACGACAAACTCTTTGTCGAGGTATTTGCTGTAGACATGGATATCAATCATGTGCGAAACTTTGTGGTCAGCCTGAATGTTGAAAGCGATGAGAAAGCTTACTCTGCAAGCGTGAAGGAATTGTTGGAACGAACCGATTCGTCATCTACGAAGGCGTACTACGGGTCGATCTGCGACAAAATTCGGGAATTAACATTCGAATCGAGTCTTTGCGCGGCGTTTGTGATTTTCGGACGCAAGGACAATTCCTTCAAGATTGTTCTTTGCCCAGCCAACTGTAAGCTCTGAGCAGCTGCACGGTAGTGCGCAGTCCTCTGCTGGGAGCGAGAACCGTTTATATATAGTGATGTATACGAAAATGACAACACTGATCGAGTGACTGGAAATGTGATAGAGTTTGGACTGGTTGAGCACGCTCGCGCGTTGTCTTGCTTTCCTGCCCCACCCACCGCCAATTTTGAGTGGCTATCTCTCATTTTTCCCCCGATGCGAAGACCCACGGACTGTAATCAACCTCCCGCTCGGAACATCGATAGACAAGAACATTCACGTCGTCGGCTCAATCGTATTCCGAAAGTTCCAGACTGTGCAACGAGATGAATCATTCGGTGTTTTTAGATTGTTCGGTATTGATGAATGATGAGATGTTTTACTGAGCGACCGCAGCCAGGAATGAGCTCCACGACGTACTGTAATCAAACCCTAGGAGTTCCGATTGGCAGCGTCTCAGACAGAGAAGAATGCGTTTGTATATGCCAGCACGTTACCCAGTATTGCGGGCCGCAAATGAATGTAAGGTGAGAGAGAAAGCGTGATCAAATGCCAAACTCCTCAACTTTGATGCGTGTCGTATGAATAAAAATAAGGACGGATGTTTGTTTGAAAAGCATTGTTTTCGGACGTCATGGTTCGCTGTTGTTTATTACTCACAAGCATTCCAAATACCAATCACAATCTTCGATCAGATAGGTTCACGCCAGAATCAGATCTTGACTCGAAGAAAAGTGGGAATATCACGAAATTACAACGGGAAAATAGATGGGGTTAGAAGCGGGATGAACAAACCAATGAACATCTCGTGTGACCAGGTCAGAACACAAGGCTCGGTTGAGATTAGAGCTTCTCTGTTTTCAGAATATAAATCAGGGGGCAATGGAGAAGCGCAAGTCTGCGTAATACAGATTCGCAGTATCCGATCAGCTTTGGATGGTAACCAAATTTGCCGCCCGGAGTGAGTCATAGTCTCGCCGAGGGCTGTATATGAAATATAATGAAAGAAGATCCAACTCATCGAGAAGAAGCTAATCGTGTGTACAGATATCGATGAGATTGACAAGAGTGGGCACTGTGCGAAGTCAGCAGTTTTCCCATGTCTGAGCTGAGGTGACGCAAAAATAGAGGAGTCGGGAGTACCTCAGTGGGCTCCGGACTGGATGGGTAAATGCACAAACTCTCCCATTGTTTCGTTGGAAGAAAAGAACCACATCGGAGAAATCTCGAACCATCAGCGTCGAGAGGGGAGAGAACGTGGTTTAGGAGCTAAAACCTAGGAATCAACCAAAAAATACCTAGATGATTTCTGGCGTGTGTCTGACTACTCTTTCGGAATGAAACGTCAGTCAATGTCACTTCGCATCACAGTTAAGCCTTGCAGTAATTAGAACAACGAATACTTGCTCGACCGAGTCAAGACGGCGAAAGATCGCCCGTGAATATGTCTTGTATATAAACTGGTATATACAGAGAAGATTTGAGATCACAATTCAATCGATTCGTTCAATCGCCTCGTTTCAGGTATGACACAGGCAGTTGACCCACCGCGAGACTTCAACGTCCATGCACACTGCAACGATAACTTGCACTCCTCAGAATCATCGCGTTCCCCGGAACCTGGATGATCCGTCATCTTGAACCCGTCACCTATCTCGCACACACACACACACACACTCATGGGGACCAGCGAACATATTCGATGCTCCACACAAGGATGCCGAACGCCCAGTCCCAATTGTCATAATAGCTCGCACTGGTCAACGGTGCTGCCACGCTATTTGAACCCATGAACGGGCTGGACCACGACTCTGAGTCGGAAGATTGTTACGAGCATTTCAAACTCTGACAAGCCAATACCATGACATAGTGATGCGAAGTGACTAGCAACTGGCAAATTACGATATTGACCGCGTATTGGAGAGTGAGTCGAGAACATTTTGTGAGGGTGGGAACGTCAACCCGCAGAGTCAGTACTGCAGGGATCCCCTGAAGCGATGGTCAGTTCTCGACATCTTGACTTTTCTTTTCTATGGTGAACCGTTCGCCTTTCACCGAAACGACTTTGTTGTCTCGGTAGCGGATGAGCTTCTTTGGTTCGGCTTTTGGCACTGCTGGCTTGTGCTCCTTCTTGTCCTCATCGACATCCAGATAAGCGTATCTGCAATTTCAACTCCTTCAATCGAATGACTCCATCCAGTGTAGCGATGAGCGCATTCGTATTATCCGAAAACTCAGAAAAATTACAATTTTGTGGTCGAAACGAAATTGGAGCATCCTTGAAATAACAGAATTGTTATCTTTCCGCGCTCAGTGGGTTTGGGGGAAGAGGCTGAGGCTTACCGGTTGATGATTTGGTCCCTCAGAGTTTTCTCGTCGACTTGAGTTTTAGGAGAGGTCATCTCGGTTGAACTGAGCACAAGCTCATCTTTCCCTAGACCGTCGTCTTGCAAGAGAAGCTGAGCGGCAGTATCCACGTCCCCGTTCGCAATCATCAAACATTTGCGGATCCGGAGCGAATTTTTGTGCGGAAACATCTCGGTCAGAGCTTCAAGTGCCATTGTGTCGACTCGGGTTTCGTCCTAGAAGTCCCAGGAGACAGTGTTCGATGTAGCAACACATGTGTCACCAGTCCCATGACTGAATCCTGAACAGGTTTCTTCGTGCACTTACGATTTTGCCCTTGGTTTTCAATTCAGGCTCGTCAACTTTCGAACCGATTTCTTTCTTCGGTTTCGCGCGCGAGGAAACGGAGGCTTTGAAGTTCACCAAAGAACTTCCCAGGGAGAAAGACGGCGTGTCATCCTCTCCCCGGGAAAGAAAACGTGAGATGTCGTGAACCCAGTCCACGAGCTGCGTGCTGTCGTATGGTGAGAAGACATATAAGTGAACGAGTACTCTGTCAATCTTAATTAGCAAGTGCCAAGGATGACTACAGGGGTATTCCATCGGAATGTGTGACATTCGTGTGGGGATTGAGTGTTACTTACTCTGCGATTTGGCTCACCGCGGGAACGTAAGCGGAGAGCATCTCCCGCAGTGCTTCGATGTCGAAGTCGTCGTCTACTGTTTCAGGATCGACCATTGCCAGAAGATACGTGACTAGATAGTCATCAATCGCACTGGAATCGAATGCGCTGTCAGTATGGATTCTCCTTGCCGTCACTTCGGAGATTCCCCAATGAGTAGCTCGTCATTCCGAGACTGCAGAAAGACCTCACAGATGCTTCGCTGCCGAGTGATGTGGTGGCTTGATTGATCATGCTCAACTCGAGGACAACTTTTCCACTTGAAGTGCAGCTCAGCACAGAATACTGCGTGGCATGCCACGATGTCACAACGCATCCAAATGAGTCGCCCTGCGCCGAGACTGCCCAACGTCCCACAGTATCAAGTCGGATGTGGAAAAACTCGGATTGGAACCGCATCCGAGGATTCTCGTGCTTGAGATGACAGGTTTGTGAGATCATTCACATTAGATATGGGTTCAGGTCCCCTCATGATCCTAGGCGTCGTTGGAGTTTCGGAATCCTAGCGCCACATTCTGAGCATGAACTCACCCTTCGATATCCTGGCCTGTGCAGCACCTCACGAAACTCACAAGCGAATTCCGGACAGACACGGCTGAATCTTCGCGATTGGCAGCAGCCATCCTCGGAATCGAATTCTCGTATTCTGACTCCTGATACGAGGGCAGTGAGTTTTCTCCAGCAACTTGAGTTCTCACTTCAGGTTGACCTCTGTCAGACTACCTCATGCAAGAGGCAGGATATCTGAAAATGATGGAGAGAAACATTTTGCCTGTTTTCAGAGCGTTGTCACGGGCAGAGCCGACGCAGGTCTCCCTCTCGTTTCGGAAACAAAATATGATATTCTCTTCACGGGCCTTTCTATGGCCTTGTATAGACCGGGACCGC
This sequence comes from Phytoseiulus persimilis, assembly GCA_037576195.1. Classification (NCBI taxonomy): domain Eukaryota; kingdom Metazoa; phylum Arthropoda; class Arachnida; order Mesostigmata; family Phytoseiidae; genus Phytoseiulus; species Phytoseiulus persimilis. The sequence goes on from CM075101.1 coordinate 21,360,011, forward strand.
CTGTTCTGGGATTTCTCGAAGTTAGGGAATCGGGAGTAGAATCACCCCTTGGATCAGACTGCACGATTCTCTGCTACTCTCCTGCAGCCTCACACACTGTCACCCAGTAGAGTCCCTGTCAGCTGCTCGACAAAGCGCATAACACCCTGAGCTCGCGTTCGTTTCTCTGCGCGTCGTTACTTACTCGTCAGGGATTCACCGGTTAGTTTCGCTTATTTTCCGCCACTGAATTCGGAATGGTGCACAAATGCTCCTAGTCCAGTGGAAAAATTCGTAGTTTGCTCCCTGGCCCCTCAAGCCCGACAGTGAGAATGAATCTGCTCTCCCGTTGATTTGAGCAGCAATCCCGCGAGGCGGCGCTGCGATTGCAGTAAGTACCGGTTGCCCCGCGATCTTTGAACCCAGACACCAGCGTTTCCCCGCTTCTGTCTCGAGACACCTTCCACAGCCTTTAGCGATGTAAACAAATATTAGCACGTGAAGAGCGCTATTCAGGCAGAGCGCTGGTGTATTATATTCACGCATGTGAGCTCAGAGCAAGGAAGTCAACGTCCGTCGCTACGATTCATATAAGGCTTAGTGAAGCGGATCCTGTTCGGAATCCTGTGGTGAAGTGGGGAGTCCAGTTTGGATGTCCTATGAAAAAGTTCTCGTCTTCTCCAGGAACGAAATCCACAGAACGGAATGAATAGGTTGTTGGTGAAACCCGCCACACGATGGTATGAACAGGCTCCCAACCCTCCTGAACGATGTGAAATCAGTGATGACCTCGTGCACAAACTCTCGCAGGAATGTGTCCGGCTATTGCAAGAGGAAGCGGCGCTCTACCAAACTTGTGAGTGGTAGACTCAGAAGAACGATTTCCCATCCTCTGGAATCTATTTCACATGACCGTAGATTTGAACAGTCGATTTGAATGACAATTAATGTCTCGTTGCAGACAAGGAACAGTCGGCTTCGAGGAGCGATTTCCGCTGGATAGATATGGTGCGGAAGAAGGGTTCACTCCAAGATCGAACCGCTGCCTTCACGCTCCTCATACAAGATTCACCTGTTCACAATGTTGATAGTTTGGACACACTGATCCAATGGGTGTCTCCGAAAGGGAAACGAGAGTGCTTTCTGGCCATTGGTGAGTGTAGTGTGAGCATCATGAAACTCTGCTCGCTGATGTTATCATCGCGAGTCATGATCCAAGCCGAGTTTTCCTAACTCAGTCGGGGGCTGACTCTTTTCTAGATGCTCTCGTGGATTTGTTTGTTCAGTATCTTCTGCCACCGACCCGGAAGTTGACGCCGTTCGAATACAGGCCGCTGGGAAAGCTCGATATGTCGAAACGAGCAGACCAGAGTAAATGCCTATTGTGGTACTTTGAGGGACAGCTCAAGAAGAAGTACATGAGATTTCTGGAAAACATAGAGAAACTCGGCTATGACAAGGTGGAAGCATCGAAATCCAAAACTGTGAAGACCCTTTTCACGTACGTATCGTTCGCGCCAAGATTGGGAACTGATCGCAATTCGACATGAAGGTATTCAGGAACTGAACTGAAGGAACAGCGCAGGAAGGTGATCAATGTTCCAAATCGATCCCACAGGCTCTTGTGCGAGAATCCTGAACAGGAACAGTTCTTGCTGACGCGTTTGGTGAACAAGTTCGGAGACCCCATGAGGAAGATCGCTGCGAAAACGTCTCATGTTCTTTCTGAGCTGACCAAAAAACATCCTGCGATGAAACCTGTTGTGTTGAGCGAAGTCGAATCTCTGGTTTTTCGCAAGAACATCTCGCCTAAAGCGCAATACTACGCTCTCTGCTACTTGTCGACTGTTGTCTTATCTGATGACGAATACGACTTGGCGCTGAAGCTGGTACAAATCTATCTGAATTTCTTCAAAATGTGCGTCAAAGACGGTGAGGCCGATACGAAACTCATGTCCGTTCTGCTCACCGGAATCAACCGAGCGCATCCGTTCTGCGCAACGGATCAGGAGTTGATTTCTCGTGAGAATGAGGATGTATTGTTCAGGCTGATATACATGGCATCACTTCCGATCGCCATACAGTGCCTCATGCTCCTGTTCCAGGTGAGTCCACTCGGGTGCGATTGTGTCTGTTTCGATCGCGTGTCCGAATGCGCCGCAGATTGATTGAATCCAAGTGAGACGAACTGAGAAGTCGACGTTGATTCTCGCAGGTGTTGAGCAAGAAGGGTTCCGGACTCACGGCTCGCTTCTATAGTGCGCTGTACAAGAAGATTCAAGACCCTGCCATCGCTGTAACTCATCATCAGCTGATGATGTTCAATTTGATCTACAAAGCAGTCAAGCGAGATGAGGAAAAAGTTCGAGTTATAGCCTTCATGAAACGGATGTTGCAGGTGAGCATATTGCTGAGTATTCAACCGAGAATAATTCTTTGCCTACTTCCTCGCCTAGCGGTATCAGTGGCGTATAGGTGGTACCATAGATGGTATCAGTGGCGTGGTGAGGCTTGGAACCGCCCGTTTCGGAAGTTGTATATCACGGAGGGCGCCCCCTTCCCCCAGCGATGCTTGCCCAAGGAGCGTGGGGAAAGCGTGCCAGTGATCCTGGGGATGACAAAAACTGCGAGGTGACCCATAACTTGTACGCTTTCCCTACATCTGAAAAGAGGCCCTCTGGGTGACGCGAGGCCGCACGGCTCTCGTGCGCCCACTTTCACGCCGCTGCGCCACTGGTTGGTATCTGTAGTGTTTCCTCCCTCCCAAACTAACGTTCAATGCTTCGCAGCTTTGTTTGACGTACCCGCCAAACTTAGCCTGTTCCATGCTCTTGATTGTCGCGCACATCCTGAAGGAGCGGCCTCAAATGCTCCTGAATTACCCTAAACAAGCGAAAGATGTCGATCAAGCGGATCCTAAAGAAAATAATCGGAAATACGATTCCCATACGGACAACCCGTTGAAAGCCGGCGCGGAGCGGACATTGTGCTACGAGCTCTATGCACTCACGAAGCATTACCATCCGAGTGTGTCACTATTCGCGACCGAAATCCTGGACCATACGGAAAAGGGTGTCGAATACTTCGGAGATCCTCTGAAGGACTTCAGTCTCATGCACTTCCTCGATCGATTCGTTTACCGAAATCCCAAGGCGCAGTCACAGGAGGTGAGTTTGGAACAATTTCTCCTCCGCGTGCGTCCGCCATGGTTTCGTACCATTTCGATTTGATGCTCGCATCTGATCACATCCCGCTCCGTTTCAGGCCCATGACAGAATTTTCGGCAAGGCTCACAAGTATCAGCCGAGAGGGCTCCGCAGCGTGTCAGTGGGCTCTGCGGCTTACATGAACAGGCACGAGAAGACAATACCCGTTGACGAGGCATTTTTGTACAAGTATTTCGTTGAAAGCGGTCGCCGAACTGACGGGTCCGGTATCAACGGGAGGCAAGGCGGAGCCGAGATGGAGGACCTCGACTCCGATGAGGCGGACGAGTTTCTCGGCGACATCGACAATCATGTGAGCGAACACGATAGACGATCCGACTCCGTATTCGATATGGCAGTGTCAGGAGACGCACATTACTTGGGGGAGAAACTATGAGGTTTTTGTTCCAGATCGACCTTGACGACGAAGCCGATGACGACTTCTACTCTGAGTTCAAAGATGGAAAGCAGAGACGCGCCAAGGGAAATGATGACAGCGATGCTGACGAGAGCGAAGAAATCGAGGAAGGGATGGATGACGATTCCTTCGATGGGGATGAGGACTTCCCAATGGATGATGAGAATAGCGAATATGACGCCGAAGAAGAAGGAGACGATAACTTCGAGGATGAAGAGTTTGGAGGCAAGCCAAAAGGTTCGTTGACAGATTCTCTTCCGAGAGACTCGTAAAACCACCCTTCCTGCGTAGGGATTCTCACGCATGACCCATCCCTGGGCGATGCTCCAGTTCAGAACTTTTTGGACAGACACTGCAGAATGTCTTTTTTGAGCACGTCTTTTGAAGTCTCAACTCCCGACACGGGACGGGAACGCCAGATAGGTGAAAACGAAGTCTCCGATGGGCTTCCATATTACAGTGAAGGCGATCAAGAGCTCCAAGAAGACTTTCGAACCAAATGAGGAGGCATTGGCAACCGCTAAGTTGGGAGAAATTTTCGAGAGCAACCGAGTCGGGGACTCGGTTTCGCTCAATGCGTTATCAGCAACCACGAAAGCCTCGACCAAGGTGGGACATCTGTCCGGATATGAGCATTGCATATCGTTTCCTCTCATTTAAGCTGTACTCTATATACGTTCTCGCCGTGTTCTCAGGTGTCCGATACGAAGCAGCTAGAATGGGAGCAGAAGAGACATCACCAGTTGTTTGGTAAAAAATCCAAAGGATCGCGACGATTCAAAAGAGGGAAAGGTATAAAGAAGCACACTGCTGAGCCCAAGAAGAGGTCGACTGTCATCAAGCTCTCGTCTGGGAATAGTCGGAAAGGGAAGAAAATTAAGTGAATAAAACGGGAGGAAGTCTGATCTCGCTTTCCTGGAAACGTTGGTTTGAGACAGGCAATCTAGGAGTACCCATTGGGAACTGAGTCAGTAGATGACGATTGCACAAGCTGTCGAGAGCTGGATGCATGAACGGCCATGAAGGAGAAGACGGTCGTCCATCACAATCTTTGGTTGGAAACTTTTGGTCACATCTTCTGACAGTCATCATATTATCATACAAGAACCAGATCAGCACTATCGCTCACTTGGCGAGCAGCAACAATTCGAGCTATCAACGCCTGCTCAATAATCTGAAGTTGGGTGAGCATCTAACACTGATCTCAATCACTCACGGAGAAGAGTTGAGTCGCATGTTTCTGCGTACGCACGAACTTCTAGTCGAATTTCAAACAGCACTCCATTCACCCGAAACAGTTGATTGTTGCGCTTCCTCCTCCACGCTTGAAATGCCGCCCGCTATCATAAACTCGTCAATACATCTATCTGCAGGGCTTACAGCCTTCAGTACGCTAGGCCGTGTAGAAGTCCGAACTCATTTATCACAAACATTCGATGATCACGTGTGACACAATGCATGCATCTTCCGTTCATGGCTCTGGGTTCACCAAGTCGGCAGTATACGAAAATTCAGATCCATTTTTCGTTGGCTTTGCTCGGACCGAGAGATCCGGACTTCACTTCGAGAAAGTCGTCGCCGGGCATGGGTAGGCTGCAAACAGGGTAGTCCGCGAGAGGGATCTCTGCATCGGCGTGGAATAGGGAGGGATATTGTTGTCTGTAGCAAGCGTACCCAATTACTGTCCCCAGTATCGATCCAGCCGCCACATCTGCAATGCAGAGTCGCATCTTAAGAGGATTCTCATCAAAGAGAGCACTCGTTAAAACTTCCACGAACCCTCCTCCAGCTTCCGAATTTCAGCTACCTTGCCAGTGATGGTGGTAGTCACACGTCCGGCTGATCGCGATCAACAAGGCCGCCACGAGAGGCAAGCCGCCAACAAGAGTGCGGTATGTTCTGAGTCGTCCAGAAACAGAGTTCAGAGCCCGTAGCTTGGCTAGCATGTAGAAGCTGAGGAACGAAAATGACGAGAACGCCAAAGAGGAATGGCCGGAAGGGAAGCTTTTCCGTCCGTCTCTGATGATACCAAACTCTCCATTGCACGGCATTGAGAAATTGCCATAGCCGGAAGGGAAGCACCGGTAGAAGTAATCAGGTCTGGGTCTGCAAGACAAACGGATCAAAGTTATTGTATCCAGTCGTCGGAGCGGCATCTTGTTAGCAGTCCGGGGCCAGACACGAAAGGGGGGAGACAGCAGGATGACGGAGAGTACAATTAACCTTCCAACGATGACTTTAATGAGGTTCGTCGTGAACGCTGCCAAACCGAGGGACAGTGTGAAACCTGCAGAGAGGGTAGCAATGCATACATTCAGCGAGCAATTTTTCGACCTTTTCACCAAGTCCGTTAGAATACTCAGTGATGTTCTCTCGTACCCAAGTGCGCGGCGCTTACGTCAGATCTGTTGCACGGGAAAAAATAGTTCATTGCAATGATGCAGGAGGACGGCGCCAACACGGTCAAAATCTGCAATGGGGGAAGAATCGCGTGAAGCCGAACTCACATCTCCGATCCCCTCACTACTCCTATCTCTGTTTTCGGCTGAACCTCTCAGCCAGCCCTCAGGAGTGTCCCGGAATCACCTTTCGGTATTGCTTCAGTAACACTCCCTATCGCCTCGCAAATCCCATTGCGGGCGGTGGGCTTGGGTCTTAAGATGGTTCAGATTTAATTCTGATGTAAATTAAATCTTTTTTTTTACCACTACTCCTATCTAGTAACCGAATTCCTATCTGACTGAGCTCTGCAGAAAAACTCACGAAAAGGAGCCTGATTGGCACGATGCTCGGTGTTGGAGGATTCTTATACAGCCACGTCTCTTCAGGCTGAATTTTGCGCTCGAAAGGTTCCACGTACTCCAAGGATCTGAGAAATATGATACGAAGGAATAGCACGGTTCCCTTCCAGGAGAAGGAACCCATTCATATTGAGAAGACTTGCGTTTCCACAGATACAGATCACAGATGTTCTAAGAGGTCCGGGTTTTTTCAGGAATTAGCAAAACTTTGGTGAACCGAACGGGGTAATTCTAACCACCGACACAAATAATCATCATCGGCGAACATCCATTCCGAGACGAACTTCTCCAGAAACATTATTGTGATGATCGTTTAGTAGCTCACTCACATTGTGGCTCCAAGAAGCAGAAGTCGGATGAAGATTTCAGATGAGACCACGGAACCCGGCAAAGCCACGGGGTTATTGCGGGGGGACATGGCCTCCATTCCAGAGGATGAAACTTGGAACGGTAGGCCCTCTGGTCGAATTTCCTATCGTAACTGTCGCCGAGAGCACTAGACGCAGCCCAGAAGAATCGAACGAATGTCTCAATGCTCAGTGCTTGCGCTGCTGAACTAGTGGTCGACGTCACAAGTCACAATACGGCTCCACGCGACACAGCTGACAGCTGGTATGAGAAAGGAGAAGCCGGCAAATTTGAACTCTCTGGAAATTCACGCTCCGAACTGGCGCCGGCCTGAGTCCGGCTCTCTTTGAGAAAGCGGGAGTTCCTTCCATCATGATCTGCGGTTTCGGAGCATGGAGCTGCTAGTCTGATGGAAAGTGGGATCTGTGGGTTGGGTCACCTCAGCCAGCAATGATAGCCGGGAGCTCGTCAGCTGAGTTTGCGCTTTGCGGCCAGCGATAGTTTCCGAATAGAGAGGGCCAGAAGCCCGATGCGTCAGATCTCACGACACGCTTGGCACTGCTATAAATTTGGAGACGGAATCCAATTCACTAATCATAAGAGGGAACTTGGGCTCACTAGAATCAGGAAGAGGTGAGAGACATCGACTCCACTGCGATGGTATGAGTCGGCCCCATCTGCTTCGGACATTTCGACCCAGACATTCTACGACAGAATGATCAGAATCAGCTCCTTCAAAACAAATGACGCCCATCCGAGAAAGAAGCATCCACCTCAGTGTTTAAGCTACCCTTCCATGTTGAATACACTTCTTACGGAATTCCCGAACGAGGAAGCATCGTTCTCTTCCAAGCGGGATGGCAGTCCAGCATGATGTCTCGCGCCTGGGCCCTTCACGCTCATGTGGTCCATCGAGTTTTCGAATTCGCGACCCCTCTTCTATGACTGCGGACGACCGCCGATCTGCGCGATGCGATTTTGTGCCCCGGAACCCCCGGTCATGTCGAGAAAGCGTACCAGTTAACGGGCGCTGAACAAATTTGGGACACACCGCACTTCATGTATAATTCAAGATTTAGGGAGCCGTTCTTTGAGTCCACACCTAGGAATGTCTGTTCAATAAGGTAGAACATACTTGAAACATCTCCCTTCTGCGCCTCGATTACCAGAAAATGAGATTGGGCTTCGAGGTGGCGCTCAACTTTCTGCTAAGCTGCTGGCGACCACATGGCAACTCCTGAGCACGAACGATCTCTGACATAGGAATGGTTTTTGTTTGGGAATCTTCCCAACGAATCTAGCCCATCATTTTCGGTCATGATCAGTCAATACTTATTATGATGGTTTGTGGTGACCCAAAACTGGTCACCGATTCCGATGAGCTGGTAGGTTTTGAACATTGGAATTACGACTTCCTTCGCGCACACGTAGCTCTCCGTCCCGCGGCCTTTTTATTCGCCGAGACTTGGAACTTGAACTCCTCACTAATGCTCCGTTCTGTGAAGTCGTCTTTGCAGGTATCTCGATATTCCCGGCATGTCCCGAAACCGGTGAAACCTGGTAAACTCGATTTTCGACCGATTTTCCTCAAGACCTCGGAACTTCGAAATCTTTCCAGACAATCGAACCCGAGTCCTTAGACCCACTCCGTCGAATGCTTGGAGAAAGGAAAATTCGCTTCAGTGCCATGGGTAGCTGAGCAATATGTAGATGAAAACCGAGCATCCACTGAGTGTCCAAAACTGCTACGCTTATCCTACCCGAGGTAAGGCAGGAGGGGAAGTGTCTGACTGAGCGTCCGTTGCCCCGCCAGCTTCTCGAATCGGATGATGGAAAGAAACTAGGCGGCGCCCAACGCAGTCAAACCGCGCTTGGAGTGGTGAAACTCGGTCGAGGTTCATTCAACGTATTCATCCATAACGGGCATCCAAAACAGTTCGTAGTACACATGCCTTCAAAAGCACATCGACGTTCCGTTCAGTCCGAAGTTCACTCTTCCACGCAGAACCCCCTGATGCGATACCTACATGGATCTGAGGAATTCCGAACTTCGCTCTCCTATCCTGGCGTCACAGAAGCTAGATCAAAGAAATACCTGGTTGGACGACAGCTGTAGTGATTTGAAAGACGAAACGAATATCCAATGCAATGCGAGACACATTCGACATCGCGTTCCAGATCTGTGAACTACGAGCGAGCCGTTCGGACCAGTAGGCCATCTCGTCGACATACTGGTCGGTGAATTTGTGATGGCGTCTTCTCAGATATCGTCAGGCACAATCTCTCTGCAGATAGTCGCCCCTCTTCGTTGTGCAAGCCCCCCGAGCGAGAGAGATTCCTGTCCGTGGTTCGGATTCGGAAACTCAGAGAACAGGTGTTAACCATGATTTCCAGCACGAAAATAAGCTTTCGGGATCGCATCGGAAGCCACCGCAGACCAGAAGAGGCGACTTCTGGGATCAGGTTCACAGGCTGTCTAGAGCACTCAAATGATGTCGTATATCTATTTTCCCCTCAGAAGTTAGCTGGTAGGAAATCGGGCTCCCTTAGTCTGAATTTCCTCCCGCGGATTCACGGGAATCAGAAGACTCAAGCTTGTTCCGCCGTTCAGGGCACGCTGAGTTTTCCGGGAATCCCACCACGGGGGTGCGACGGCCGAATCGTCGATCCGACTCATTCGCAGGATGCTCCCAGGCGGAAGCGTGCACAGGATGAGAACAGCGAGGTTATGACCCCTATACGAGCCTCGAGGTTCATACCAACGGAGTCAGTCGAGGTTCCGGGTCGCCGATCATAATTTGCTCAGAATGGAACCAAACTAGGTCTTGAATTCTGGACAAAGACCCATGCGTCCCAGAAGCTCCGTTTCAACTCAAGATGACTGGTGCATGACCATGATATCAAGGTATGGAGCCCTGAAAGCACCAGAGGAAGCATGCTGTCGCATGGAGAGACATCAGGAAATGCTCAATCAGAGCTCTGTATCACGAATTTGTTAGCGGTTCTGGTGCCGTTGAGAGGCAATGGATTGAGCACGCAAATATTAGATGGAATGTTGTTCTCTCTCACAGTCAGAAATATTTGCCGTTCTCCAGCGAGTCTTTTCGTTGCTGTGCTACATATTCCAGTCTCGAAATCTGATAAGGGAGAGTCCTTGATTACGGAAGGCCCCATTACTGACGATAAATGTTCTGATAAGCCAGCGAATATTTCAAATGGACGACGAGTGTCAGGGATACCGACTTCGACTTCATGGTGTCCGCTTCGTCAAACTTCGGTGATGGTCGCTGATTAGTGTCCCTGTTTCAACTTTGGCTCTCATCCTGGGTCCCATGCACGATCACCGTGCCGACGGTAGTAGTCATGACAAATTTCCAAGTGAACCCCTCAAACTGTCATTGCTCGTGCCGGCGATTTCGAATGTGGCGCCTCGCTGGCTGGCCCCCTAGCGGCGTTACCCAGCTAGCTGCTTGAGCTGTTGAATCGTCGCGTGTGTGGATTCCTTTTCATCGCAGACCGCCATCGTGCGAGTGGAGATTTTTTAGTGAGCCCCAGGACCACTGAAAAACCTTCAAAATGGTAAGCCATCCAATCGGAAACTCCAGCAATCCCGTTCCTCCGATCGCTCGGGCAACGAATGTCGGCCTCTTGGGCGTATATTTCTCCTTGGTTTTGGAGAAATCATCGAGCAGGCCAAGCCGCCATTCAGCCAGCCTAATATTGGAATGGGGTGCCAGCTTTTATTTCCCCCCAAAAATGGTTGAGGGAGGCCCTGAAACCATGACAGGCGAATTCAGACGATATCCCGAGCTCTCTGGCCGAGGGAATCCGTTGTCTTCACGTCGTTGTCTTCTGGGGTTGACGTCGGGAGCGATGATCAGTTGGGATTCCTTCCACCGGCTGTATTACGGGCGGTCTCTAGCCAGCCACGTCAACGACATGAATTTGAACATGACAACGCCCATGATCGTTCTCGTATCGATTAGTTGACCAGCAGAGATTTCGCTATGCAATGTGCGACGGTTCATCGAGAAGAAACGTCTCTCCGAACTCGGGCTCAAGCACGTGGTTTCACCATCTTGAGATCTATCCAATGTCCGCGTCGCAACCGACGCTAGGTGGCAATCGTGTTCCTCAGTTCGGGCTCTGCAGTGCGTTCAAGAATTACTGAGACTGTTGTCTTAGTCTCGAGTGTCGGATCGCTGTGTTAGAATTTATCTGTCAGCTGAGTGTCCAGATGGTGACCGTGAACATCAAATCTGGACAATATTCGGCTCTCGACGGCGATCGGGCGTTCTTTGGGAGTAGCAGCGACCCTATTCCAGACCATGAACACCCTCTGGTGCATATTTTGTGGGTCGCAGAGCGGTATGCAATAAGGGTCAACGATACTATCTTTGATGGGAAAGAGTTCGGAAAACCGTCTCGAACATCTAGACGCCTGCGCTTCAAACTGCTGAGCGCTGTGGCGCCATCCCGCGGGCTGGGGTTCATCTCCTCCATCAAGTACGACGATTGCTTCGGCTCCTCCGCGGCCCGGGAGCGATTCAAAAACCGAGGCCTAGTTCTCTCGGCGATGATGAGCTGTTCGATAGCCATACGGAACGACAGATAGAGACTAATGATTCAAATTCCAGGTGAACTTCACGGTCGACGAGATTCGTGCTCTCATGAACAAGAAGAAGAACATCAGGAACATGTCTGTGATTGCCCACGTCGATCACGGCAAGTCCACCCTGACCGATTCTCTCGTGTCGAAAGCCGGTATTATTGCCGGGGCAAAGGCTGGTGAAACTCGTTTCACGGATACTCGAAAAGATGAACAGGAGCGTTGTATTACCATCAAGTCGACGTAAGTATTCTTCGGGGAAACGAGCGCAAAACCGACGATCGACCGGTCCTGGCCGATGCTAATCCGTCACGCGCTTGGCCGGGCAAAACGGAATCTTGTGTTCTGAATTTGTCCCTACAGCCTTGGAAGTGACTCGGTGGCATTGCCCGTTCGTGTTTTCACCATGTTACAAATATTGATCTCTCGCTGTTATTTCCAGCGCCGTGTCGATGTACTTCGAGTTGGCCGAGAAGGATCTTGCCTTCATCAAGGGCGCAGACCAAGTCGAGCAGGGAATTAAGGGTTTCTTGATCAATCTGATCGATTCACCCGGGCACGTCGATTTCTCATCTGAAGTGACGGCCGCCCTCCGTGTCACCGATGGAGCTCTTGTTGTCGTCGATTGCGTATCTGGAGTGTGCGTCCAGACCGAAACCGTACTCCGTCAAGCTATCGCTGAACGAATCAAGCCCGTTCTGTTCATGAACAAGATGGATTTGGCGCTTCTGACTCTCCAACTCGAAGCCGAAGATCTCTACCAGGGATTCCAGCGTATCGTTGAAAACATCAACGTCATTATCTCCACCTACGGTGACGAAACCGGCCCCATGGGCGATCTCAAGGTCGACCCCGCTAAGGGCTCCGTCGGATTCGGATCTGGTCTCCACGGATGGGCTTTCACCCTTAAACAGTTCGCCGAGATCTACTCTGGCAAATTCAACATCGACATCGAGAAGCTCATGAATAAGCTCTGGGGAGAGAACTTCTACAATCCCCAAACCAAGAAATGGAACAAGACGCAAGGTGAAGGGTACAAGCGGGCTTTCACCATGTTCGTTCTGGACCCCATCTACAAGATTTTCGACGCCATCATGAACTACAAGAAAGAGGAGGCCGCTCGATTGATCGAAAAGCTCAACATCAAGCTGAAGGGTGAAGACAAGGACAAGGAAGGAAAGGACCTCCTGAAGGTCGTGATGAGGACCTGGCTCCCCGCTGGAGACGCCATGTTCGAAATGATCACAATCCATCTTCCTTCGCCGATCACTGCCCAGCGCTACAGGATGGAACTCCTGTACGAAGGTCCTCAGGACGACGAAGCCGCCAAGGGAATCAAGGACTGCAACCCCGAGGCTCCACTCATGATGTACGTCTCCAAGATGGTACCGACTTCTGACAAGGGTCGATTCTACGCCTTCGGTCGTGTTTTCTCCGGAGTCGTCACGTCTGGCCAGAAGGTCCGTATCATGGGTCCCAACTTCACGTTCGGAAAGAAGGAAGATCTCGCTGAGAAGAACATCCAGCGTACCGTGCTGATGATGGGTCGTTACGTCGAGCCCATTGAAGACGTGCCTTGTGGAAACATCTGCGGTCTCGTCGGTGTCGATCAGTTCCTGGTCAAGACCGGAACCATCTCCACTTTCAAGGACTCCCACAACATGCGTGTCATGAAGTTCTCCGTGTCGCCCGTCGTGCGTGTTGCCGTCGAACCGAAGAACCCTGCAGATCTTCCCAAGCTCGTCGAAGGTCTCAAGCGTCTGGCCAAGTCTGATCCCATGGTAAGCGTTTCCGTCGATTTGCCCCCTGGCCCGGAAAGAATCTCACTGCTCGAGATCAGTAGCACTCATTTGTTCGTCATCTCACCTCGAATCTGTAGCGATATCTCTGATACCTAACCTCCGTTTCTGTGACAGGTGCAATGTATCATCGAAGAATCCGGTGAACACATTGTTGCCGGAGCCGGAGAACTCCATCTCGAAATCTGCCTGAAGGATCTCGAAGAGGATCACGCCGGTATTCCACTGAAGAAAACCGACCCCGTCGTCTCTTACAGAGAATCGGTTTCGGAAGAGTCCGACATCACTTGTCTCTCGAAGTCTCCCAACAAACACAATCGTCTGTTCATGAAAGCCACTCCAATGGCCGAAGGCCTGTCTGATGACATCGACAAGGGTGATGTCAACCCCCGCGATGATTTCAAGGCTCGTGCCCGCGTTCTCGTCGAGAAGTACGAGTGGGACACCACCGAAGCGAGGAAGATCTGGGCTTTCGGACCCGAGGGCACCGGACCCAATCTCCTGGTCGACGTCACCAAGGGAGTTCAATACCTGAACGAAATCAAGGATTCCGTCGTGGCCGGTTTCCAATGGGCCACAAAGGAGTCTGTTCTCTGTGACGAAAACATGCGTGGCGTGAGATTCAACATCCACGACGTGACCCTCCACGCCGACGCCATCCATCGTGGTGGTGGTCAGATCATTCCCACTGCTCGTCGTTGCCTCTATGCCTGTCTCCTGACCGGTCAGCCTCGTCTCATGGAACCCGTCTACCTTGTTGAAGTTCAGTGCCCGGAGAACGCTGTCGGAGGAATCTACGGTGTACTCAACAGACGTCGTGGCCACGTTATCGAAGAGTCTCAGGTTGCCGGAACACCGATGTTCATCGTTAAGGCCTACTTGCCCGTAAATGAATCGTTCGGTTTCACGGCCGACCTTCGTTCCAACACCGGAGGACAGGCCTTCCCGCAGTGCGTGTTCGATCACTGGCAGATTCTCCCCGGAGATCCCCTGGACGGCAAGTCCCGCCCCCACCAGATCGTCATGGAGACGAGAAAACGCAAGGGACTCAAAGAGACTCTTCCCGAGCTCGACAACTATCTCGACAAGATGTAAGAACAACATCCACGCTTGTGGGGATCGAGGGCTCAAGGAGTGGTATCGTTTAACTAAAGAAATGACGCAGTGTTTTGTATATTGAACGATACAGACTAAGCGAGGTTCCAATAAATTGTCGAACTCAACCGATTTGACTGTTTGTTCCCACAACGTTTGAGACGATCGCTCAAGGATGACGTCGTTCTCTTGAAACTTCGACCGGCATTCTATGACCGATCGGCAATCTGTTACCGCGTCTGCTGTCAGTAGATCCACACAAGGTACCGCTCCGTTGAGTTTCCGATGGTTCCCACAAGGAGTACCAGTTGCCACTGAAAATATGCTATATCCGATTCGCTGACTCAGTGTGAATGAGTCGCGTTCATATAACGCCATAACTTTTTCTGTGAAATCATCTATTTTCGATAAACATGGTACATGGAAATTGAATAACTTGGTCTTCGTTCTTCTACCGATCGGCCTGCGGCTTAGTGAGTCATCTAGTCAGCTTCCACTTGGCGATGCTTGGATGAGGATGGCTAAGACGCGTCGTCTGGGTCGGTAGTTCCCTGAAGTTTGGCGAGGGATTCCGGCTCTGCGATTCGATATCACCTTCAGGGCGATAACCGGATCACCTCTCATCAACTCTGATGCGTCCTGTCGACCTCACTACACAGGCTGGGAATCAGAAGAATCAGACTTGCAAACCATGATCATTTATTGCCCGTTCACGATGAATCTCGCTCAAATGACATGTGTATTGTACAGATGCAAGCGATCACGGTTGCGACAAAGCTTCTCGCACACCGAGGTTCCTCCTCAATCAGTGGGTCAGCTGAGCTTTCAATCCTTTGCAAATTGTACCGACATTGGTTTTCCCTTCAAAAATAGCCGGTTCGTGGTTTCCAGGGCTTTCGAGCTGGTAGAGACAGAACCAAAAGTCACAAACGCTTGCTCTCTCATACGGCCGAACTTCATTAGCTTTATATCGAACCCCGCCAGTTCGGATTCCTCAGCGGGAACGAGTGGTCCGAACACGTGGAACAGGTCGGCTTCCGTGGCGGATCTATGAAGATTCTTCACGTAGAGGCGTTTCGAGGGATCTCCCATCTCATAATTACGGAATGCTGGGTGGTCCAAGCTGTCTTCGACTGACAGCCGTTCAGTTGATGCTACGTCAAAAGGTTGGAGATCTCTAAAATTGAACCGTGAGCAAGCGAAAATTGTGCCCGCTTCTGCCGGCTGAGACGGATCGAGACGCCCAAAACCTTCTCCTGCCACGATTCCTTCGTCGACATCCTCATGAGTGATGGAAGCAATCTTGGCAATCTGCACTTTGCGTACTCGGGGTCGTTCAAAGAGCTGTGTCACGTCTATAGGAGCGCCGTCTGGCAATGGAATCATCGCCGGGACTTTGGTCTTCGGTTTCCGGACCGGTTTCCTCTCGATTTCACCTGACTCGGATAGATGTCTAAGTCTTTTCCGTCGGGGGACACTATCGACATCGGAGAGATCCGATTCGGACTCCGAAGTGATTTGCGTGGAAGTTTCCCGTGAGGGCTTCTGGAACACGCGACTGGGAATAGCTCGTCTCTGGAACGGAGGTACCATGCTCATCTTGTTCATCAGATGTAGGACTTGAGTGTAGAAATTTGAATTCTGCCGCAACGCCTCACAAATATTCGCCAGTATGGTGTCATTTATCGGAGGGTATCTATACTTCACCATCGGATTCAGAATATAGCTCAAGCGGAGATGAGGGGCTATCGCGTGAAGTTGGCGTATCATTTCCTCGTCTTCAGAGAGTTGCGGGGTTGTTGAAACCGGTGGCAAAAGCGGAATAGATTTATGATCTGCGCGGGCGAACGTCACCAGAAGCACCGAATCGTTCAAGTGGAGTTGATGTAAAGCTTGGAGTGCTTGACGAGCCCGGAACTGATCCTCGAAGAAAGCGAAGGCGTTTCTTCGCTGGAAGCTGACGGTCCGCGCTCCGTGTCCCTTCAATAACGCGGTTGACTGGGCATGAGTGAAGGTCGTCGGTAAATGCCGCACGTGCAGAATCCGTCGATCTATCCGATAGGGGGGCGGCATCTGTAATGGAGGATGTTTTCCTGTTTCAACTCAATGAGAAGACCTCTCATATCGTCAAGTCGACACTGGCTATCTCTTGAGTTAAGATTCCCTTCACTTATGCTTGATACCCAAACCTCCACGCATTGCGAGATTCGGGAAGGCCTAAAAAGACACGAGCAGATAGATATGTGCTCGAAGCAGTGAAGCTTCACACCCCAAAACCAGAAATATGCGATTCATGGTTCCCCGACGCGGGTCCACGGTTCCCCGATCCATGGCTACTATCCAGACCCGTGTTTCTCCTGTTCGAACACTCGATGAACTCTTCCTATTCGAGAAGAGCCCCGACGGAGTTAAGCTGCGAAGTGAGCAACTACGCAACTTCTCGCTCCCCACACTCGTCTAGCAACTACCCGATTTCTAAAATCTTCAGTACTCAGCATTTTTGTAATGGCCCCAGAAGGGGACCTTTGAGAAACGCTTGTTTTTATTGAGTTCTGAGTCGATCTTACCAAGATTTATGATACAACCCGCTGGAGTGCTTTGAGATTCTCTCCCAGTAAAGACTCATTCGTCTGCACAGAAATAAGAGATTATGAGCTGGGAGCATTAAACTCTCGAAATGTACCACGTAAGATTCCATTTCTGTTAAAGACGATGCCGCTCGCTTCGGTATGTTCCCATGAAGTAGTCTCGGTCGGAACCTGGAGACGCGGTGTATATGAAGCCTAGCCCGACAGTCATGTAGCAACATCGGATCGAGAAGGAACCAATTCATTTGTCAAGGTGACGTATCGCGGCCCGCTCTGCCAGGGATCAAGGAGCGAACTCAAGTCGCGATGGGATGACCTGCGTCGCTTGAATAACTGGGCGGGGCCGAACAAGAAAAGACGCTATGATCCTTTTGACAGCTCCTTCGATGGCTTGGCGATCTCGTGGGTTCAGTCAAGTACCGTACGCTCGAACCCCAATAGCCCAACTCCCATTCAGAGGTCGCGAGGGTGGAGAAGAGCCAGGGGCATCGACCAAAGTCGATTCCACATTTCTGTGATTTTTCGCCGAGTTACCTGATGAAACCTGAATTTGGAGCCAACGTGATCACGTCTTCCCTGCCTCGAAACGACGGACAAAGCAATCTGAAGCAAATGAGAAGAACCATGTGTTTTCCAAACCACCGTGTGTTTATTTAGGCGGTCAGAATGCAGGCACCTCCTGCCTCCTTGATTTTCTGCTCGGCACGCTTCGAGAACCATCTCGCCTTCACGATTACCGGACTCTGGGGCAAGAATCCTTTGCCGAGGACCTTGAAGAATCCGTGCTGTACAACGTCGATGACAGGAGCCTTCTTGTCCTTGTTCTTGGACGCATCCAATAGTGAGTCCTTGGTCTTGCGCTCGACTAAAGACCATAGCAGATCGACATTGATCGTCGGCTGGTAGTAGTGGTTCTTGCGGACATGGAAGTTCCGCATGCCGACCTTTCCGAAGTAACCGGGATGATATTTGTCGAACATGATTCTGTAGTTGAGAGCAAAACCTAACGTGAGTTGTTGCACACATGGTTCCGGAGCGGCACGCAGCTGTTCATCAACACTGGATTCTCGACACGAAACCCGAACGAAATCGATGAGCCCTCCTACGGCGAAAACCAACCCACCTGTGGTGATGTTGTCCACCAGCGTTTCCGCGACCTCCGGGGTGCTTCCTGTGCTTACCGATGCGACCATGTCCATGTGAAACGTGGCCCCGGAGGCGCCTCGTTTTACGACGAGGATTCTTCCGGAGTTCAGGCATCTGAAATGAAGGCGACAGTCAAGCTCTGTTCTGATATTCGAGAACAGCAGTTCAATGATACTACCCCACACTTACGGTTTACAACTTTCATCGCCGCGTACAAATCTCGTCTTGCACCCAGCAGGCGATGAAAGTCTCAAAAAGACAAAATCTGCGTCGATCTCAAGTGACGAGCTATGAGATCCTTTCGCACTGCACTTCGGTGAAAAATCACAGCGAAGGAAAATTGCCGTCAAAATTCGCTGCAGTTTATCGGAGCAATAACCTGGGCAACGTTGCCTCGCCAACGAAGACCCGGCTCGTTTCCAAGTGGAAAATGTGTTGTCCTCGGAGCCTTGCCCATCATGGTGCGCAACCTCGACCTAGACTACATTACTGGGCTGGTTTAACTGCACAGCTACTGATTTATCGAGAAAAACACACCTTTTTGGGCCTTTCTTCGGATGCCTAGCACGTGGCTCCCAACCGAAGCTCGAAAAGGAAGATGGCTACCAAACAATGCACCACAGGAGGGAAATGGTGCCACAAGTGAATCACAGTTCCTCAAGGAAAAGCGGATCGGGGTTGCCGAGCTCAGCTTTTCTTGTGGGGATCACGCGTATATCCTCTAAAACAAACTCCGGCTCTCAGCTCTGGAGTGTAATAGGAAAATCCCAAACTATCGATACGTTGATTTCGTGGGATGAGCTTGCCAGCTTTTCGTGAAATCCACCAGGGGGCGCAAAAAAGGCACCAGATTCGAAAGTCAAGATTGACGTGTACTTCACCCAAGAAATTTCTGATGAAATAGCTACACTCACGAAAAGGAGCGTGCTCCATGTGCGTAGTGTTACAATAAGACAGCAAGCGACAACCTCAACGGAGCAGAGAAAAAAAGACTCGTGCCACTCCGACTCGGAGGCTGCAGCAGCAAGATGCGATCCCTCTGGTGAGTTGGGATTGGAAAAATAGACGGTCGGAACTTCACGCGAGTACTATTCCTTGATCGATGGATATGACACTGATTCGAATGAACGGCTGAAGGAGCTGGATTCCTTCAAGAGTATCATCCTCCGTGATGTGCCATCGATGGTCTGGGAGGTTCCGATGTGTATTGAGACGAGTCTAACTTTCAGGAGTGTCTCTATTTTCTGTATCACGTTAGAGATGGTCTCCGTGATATTGGCCGACAACCGAGCCATCGTGAATGTTGTCCAGAGAGAAAGCCAGAATTCTGGTGAAAAAGTCGAGCTATCAGATGATCGTGAGTACTGGAGCAGTTTTTGATCTTCTTTGAGAACTCCTCTCGGCGAACATTTGTACTCATACGCGATTCGCAGGCCTTCCCTCGAAGATATTCAAAGCCGAGAAACATTGGAAGAAAGTAGAGCCGGATGAGGCCATTCCGAGAGGTCTTCACGTACGGTTGAATCTACAAACTGGGGAGAAGGAAGCGAAACTTCTGGACGAGAACGGAGAATCGGGTGATACCAAGAAACTCACCCCCGAGCAGTTGAAAGTGTACGTGAAGAAGGTGAAGAACGAGGCCGATAAGCTCAAGGAGGTAGGCTCAAGAGATAATCAGAATACAAGCTTGCAAAGCGAGGTTGGTTCTGGATCACAAAATTAGAAACGGGATACTGATTGCCTCGTCCGACGAATGCTCAGACAAATGACTTGAATTCGAGCAATTATGCAAGCCATGACTTTGCAGACGGATATGTCGCAATTCAAAGATATGGACACCATCCGGAAGGAGTTTGAGGAGCTCGACCTGAAACCTGTGAAGTCTGACAGCCACACCATTCAAGAATTGCTGGAAATGTTCAGGTTCGATGACAGCTCTGATTCGCTCGAGCACGAACGCCCGAAACTTCATTCTCTCGTGTTTGGCTAAATTCATCGAGACAATCGTGGAAGGAAGTATTGCGCCATTCGACGTTCGCCTAACGGACTTAATATTCTGTGCAGAAGCGGATCTTCAACAAGTAAAGATAAAGAGAACCAGCTGAAGGAGATGGAATATCTCCTGCATCAGTACGATGTGGCGAAAGACTTCGTCAAGATGGGAGGCATTCGAGAGCTTCTCAACTCCCTGAACGATACCCAGATCAGGGAAAATGCCGCTCTGGCGCTCGGAGCAGCTTTACAAGGGTATTTCTCCTGGTGCTCTGTCCGTTGCTAGATATATTGGGCAAGTAGCTACGCAGGCACTCAGCATTCATAGGGATTGCGACTCATTTGCAGTAACCCGGAGGTCCAGCGAGCTGCTTTAGCATCTCGTGCCATCCACTCGCTATTGGTTTCTTTGGACAAAGGATGCAGCTCGCAGTGCGTTCTGGCTCTTTCGGCTCTTCTGCGGCAGTTCCCGAAAGCTCAAACAGCTTTCTTGTCGGAAGGCGGTCCTCAGATACTGTCTCAGGTTGGTACGGCAGTCTTCATGGAACGTTCAAAGTTTTCAAGTGCTTTGTGCGAAGAAGCGATAGTGCTTTCATGAAATTATCAATCTCGCAGACTTTCCGCAACTCTGAGGCCAGCGAAAAGACGAAAGCAAAAATTATCACACTCCTCGGCGATCTTCTCATCGAAGGGCATCACGCAAGCACTGGCAAGGAAGGCGATGTTCTCAAATCCGCCTACTCCAAGTGAGTTTGTCAACCTGGAATCGACTCCTTCCGGTTGGACGTACAGAGAGTCCCGAGCTTGGTCATCATACCTCAGAACCTGTTCCGACGGGGGAGATTCATCCTTCATAGTGTTCCATGATTTCCAGAGTAATTCTTGGACCAAGCGTTGTCGATGCGGGTTTTTGTGAACTCATATCTGCGACGCTGTCATCGCGCAGTGAGGACGTTCGAGAGAAAGTTTTGCACGCCTTGCACGCTCTGCTCGATTATTGCAAACTGGATCTTCTTGTTCCCCAGTTGGAGAGTTTGCGCAGTCATTACAGGGTGAACATCATTCGAGAAGTGGACTTTATGTGCTTCCCTTCATTCGTCGACGTCCTCATATTCCCCATTTCTGAATTCCAGCCTAGACTACAATTACTTCGCTTTTGCAGACCCGCATGTACGAAGATGATGCAGAACGTGCGGATGAATATTTCGAGGGTCTTTATAAGCTGACCGATGATATTGTGAAGCACATCACTGATGAAGATCACGAACACATAGAGCTTTGATACTAGACCCCGGCCCAGAGTGATATAGATCCACCGGTGTAAAATTGTAAATATCCAAGCGAAATCCCTAGAAAATAAATTATTGAACAGATGTTCTCAAAAATCTATGCCAATCTCGCGCGTTTCCGGTTCTGAATGTTGAGAGCATGTTAGGTTCGGTATCATCTCTGCTCATATTTCCGTTCCGTCTGTGTCGGCAGAAAACAGCAGCAATACGACAGATCTATGCAAGAGATAGGTTCCTCGAACGGCTCCCCAATGGGTCGGAACGAGTGGAAACCACAAAATCTCGATGAGAATCTGTCGAGGGCTCTAGCGTTGAGTTTCGAACTTCTCTTCACGGAGTGGGATCACACCGTCGTCTCTAGCGGGCTCCAAAGTTTGTTTCTTCTGTGACTATCGCTGGTGTTTCAGAGGACACGAGATGGACTCAAACGAGGTCGTGCTTGCGGATAATTTCGCACGACTCCCCATTCCGGGAACGTGCACTACAGAAACATGCGCCTTCACGGCCCGTTTAGCGAAATTTTCTGACGTTGATCGTTTTCCGATTGCTGACAGGCGATGATTGGTCCGGCGTCGTTTGGCCGGCGGCGGCGAATTTCGCCTGCGAAAAGTGAAATAATCCTGGAGTTGGGAGAGCCAGAAGTTCACTGAAGGTGATGATTGAGGTGCGTTACTGGTTAACTGCCATTGCATAACCGTGAACTCACCTTCTGTGCCTGAACGGATGCCATCGCTGCGCTCTGGAATCTTTCCAGAGTGGGACTCCTTCTCAAATTTGGCGAACCGTTTCCTTTCTGGGCGGCATTTTCCCAAAAACGCCTCTTATCTTCTGTATGGTGTGCAGCGAATTTCTGGCAGGAAAGATATGTAATATTAGGAACTCGGGAAGAAGACCTGGGGCAACAACTCAAGTCCGCCGTGCAGTCATCGGGACGCTCGAGCGATCCTACGGTTAAGTCTTGCTTGATCAGCGGAGTTGACTCATTGTTGAGCAATGAACTTGAATTCCCAAAGGATTGGGCAAAGGACGAAACGGATAACATCGAATCAAAACATGAAGTCGTTGGCATCATGATCTGCCAAGCGTGTGCTATGCGTCACAGGTCGACCTTAGACAGAAGAGCACCAGGAAGTTCCAGGCGGTTGAGCAGCTTGGTTCTTCGGGCTCAACACGTACATTCGAAATACCATCGCATCTCCATCGAAATGACAAGCAACTGCCACTAATTGCTTCAAAGTAACAGGCGGTGTCTTCTGCTCTTGGCTCGACAATGACAGCAAGATTGAGATCAGAGAGTCGACGATATGGGACCGAGGTCATGGAAACCAAGATACCGGTCATTGTCCTCATGATCGGGGAAAATGTCACATGCTGGGACGTATAGACCGTCGGAAGACGCGCGCTTAGAAGTGATGGATCGCTGAATACCTGTTGCTGCTGCGGAGAGGAAGCTCCCGAGCCGTTGAGCTTCGAGTTCATTTGCCGGGCCGAAGGCATCGAAACGGAGATGACGTGACGCAGTTCGTCGCAAGCTGTCTTCCCTTGATTTCTCACATCCAAGTTCTTGGAACTATGCAAAGCGAGGTCGAGCGGGTTAAGCTGAAGGTCTTCGACTGGTGTAATCACAATGCGAGGACTCGTCTGGCTTCCCAGGTTGTTATCGTCCTCCACGTCCGAAGCGGATTGGTCTAAGCGAGATAGACTTTCCGAGCGCAGGCTACTCGCTATCCCACTGGACCGCGATGCTAGTCTCAATTCCGAGTCGGGCGTTTCGTCGTCGAACGTCATGATTCCGTCATAAGTTCTTGACAAAATCAATGGGGGGCCGGAATCGAGGGGAGCGGGAGATGCGTCTCGAGGAGATGTTCTGCCGTCTTTGTTCTGCGAAACCTTCAGCGATACCATCTCTGTCGACTTATTCTCGGCTACGGTTTTCACCGATTCCAGTTTAGCTTTGATCTCGGAGACTGACGCGCGCCTCTTTCGAAAAGAGTTAGACTCAGGTTCGGTTTCATCCTCTGCTCCGGTGGTGGCATTTACCGCGCTCGTTGCGGGCTTCGTGGGTCCGGCCAAGCTTTTCGGAGGGCTGCTGTTCTTCAGCAAAATTTTCAAATCATCGAGCTCTCGGGCGAGTAAATCCGCCTTATCCGTGCGGAACCGCGGTGGCTCCTCGTCTCGGAAATCGCTCGCCTCTAGTTCACGGCTGCGTCGGAACTTCTCGAGGTCTCCACTGAGGTCCGGCTGAGTCATTGACCGCTTCATGCGACTCCTTCCGAGAGTTTTGTTCCTGAGGAACTCAACAACCTCTGACATCAGCTGGCTCTGCTGAGAGGCGCCCTCCGACATCTTCTCAACGGGAGCCGTCTTGGTCTCGCTCCGGCGTTCTTTGACTGTTTTACTGATGTTGACAGGACCAAGTGACGCAGGCGGGGGTGGGGGCGGCGGTGGGGGTGGTGGTAGTGCCCCAGGAGCACGGACTGCGGCGGGACTTGCGGCACTTGAATGCAATTTGGCCGAGAGCTCAGCATTTTCTCTGCGCAATGCCTCCACGAGCTCATGTAGTTCCTTGTTGGTCTCCGTCAGCTCGAATAGCTGCTGTTTCAACTCGTCAACTGGAACTGGGGGGCCTCGAATTAGTCAGAGAGCTCCGATCGACCATTGAATCTCGGAGCCGGGGGATAAGCCCCTGACCCGAGCTAAGTCTCCGCTTTAGGAACACCTCTGGTCTTGAATTCAACGACGGATCCGATCAGACAAAGGTCTCGTGGAAGCTAAACTGTCATGGGGGCTCAAGGCTCCTCTTTCCGTTCTGTGCAAACCCTATTCTCTAGGGAGGAAGAAAATTTGCTCTCACCCTGTTGTGATTGATCGATGTCCTTCGTGCTGACGAGCTCCTCATGGGAGACTTCCATGGTGCCACACACCATATATTCCACTTGATTTTGACAGAATTTCAGCCGAAGCAGGAAGCCACACGATCCGAAGGGCGTTCTCGGTCGACCAGGACTCGTCTCCACGAAACGGTGAACGCTCTCCGCTCAAGATCGAAGGTTCGTCCTCTCGGGGAACACCTGATCGAATGACGTTACGGCTTCGAACCAAAACGGGAGTCCATTGGAAGGGTTAGTCAGTGACCGACTCGCAGGCTTACCGGCGAGCTAGATTGCTCGTTTCCTCGCTTTCTTCCTGAATGAGCAAGCGTGGCGCGCATACCGGGCGTCTCTACGTAAGCGAATCAACCTTTGACTCAATCGCTGTGCAGCAGTCCGGACGATGAGTGACACATAAACGAACTCACCCACTAAGTTGGCGTTTGAGAGGCTGGCGAGGTGCTTTGCTTGATTTCACTCATTTACATTGAACAGGGGAAAGAGACACCTGCGTGACAACAGGCGAAGAGTTACTTGTCGGACTTGTATCGACTACCCTGGAAAGCTGTCGTCGTCGTCGTCATTTTCGTGACGTTAACGCTGGAAATGTCGAGATAGAGTCAGCAGAATCAAGGGAAGATTCCCAGCTTAGAAGTCATGACATCATAGGCCACCTCTGAATGTTCTCACATAGAAAAAGGATGACGGAAGCAGAACAAATCTCAGGTCGGGTTTGATGTTCATATACATTTATTCTGATGAGAATCGTATTCCTCTAAAATCCCATGCGGCGATCGGGAGAGCGGTCCATTACTGTTAAGAGTCGCCTTCTCAGGAGTGCCATCTCGCGGTTTGATTCTCTGCGATTCGGACTCGCGCTCGAAAACCTCTTGGCGACGCAACAAAGAGTCTCGCATCGCCCCAATTCCTTTGGGTTACAACGGGAGTACGAATCGTTGGAATCCCGAAACCACTCATTCATTGGAGTGGTTTTCAAGCTGTCAAGTTGTCCATTGATACGATCTGGGGCAGGAAATTCGCAGTGCACAGCGGGAGAATCTCCGATGCAGTGTGCGGAGGGCCAGACTACCGGCCGCTTCCGAAAACTTTGCTTTCAAGTCTCATTAGGGCCCAATGAAGCATGAGCCCACTTGAAAGACAATACTCGCCCAAGAGTTGCACAAGAATCAGAAGATTTGCCGACGGGGCTAAGTGGCTTCCATCGCTAGCATCCTTCGACATGGCGGGCCTGAAACTAAAGGAGCGATCATCGTAGCGTCCGACGACGTGCGCCTGACACCAGCAGCCGAACAACGGAGGCATGGGTGTTACAGCGGCCCGTGGGCGCCGTCCGCACTGGGCGGCACTTTGCAATTCTTTGAGTTCCTCCCTCTTGGTTGTTGACGAGGGGATGTCAATGTTGGAGGCGTCGACACGTCGCAAGAATTTCCAACTTCGTTACTGCGGCACGAGTGAGGCCCCTGATTATCCGAAAAAGCACGCTTTGACTTGCCCATCTAATCAACCCGCACATTCAGCTCCCAGGATGACAGACTCAGAATGCCACTCGTGTTCGAATCCCATTCGCGAGCGTTACTTGCTTGAAGGGGATTTCGTGATGAAACGTCATAGATGATTATAATGCTGACTGGACCGGAGAAACATGGCAGTCCAACGTCGCACAAGCGAGAACAGAAAGCACCCTGAAAACGTGCTCTCGATGATGGAGTGCTGTCAACTGGTTGGCGTGAGTAGTGCCGAAACACAGTTCCGAATCATCAGAGCAAACTCCTTTCGCGTCCCATCCGATGGTGACGGGAAACTCGGGAAAAGAGTTTCGGGTGTCTCGTCAGTAGAGAATCGATGGACTCGGCAATACAGAAGGCTGTCGCGAGAAGATGTCGCTTCCAACGATTCAGTGAGCCCAAGTAAGGTTGATCACCGTGTTCTCCGAGTCCGAAAAGAATCTACTGGAACGAGATGGAATTCTCCGGAGCAGAGCTCGTTGATACGGTCAACTTACCTCGAATGAGTCTCCTTGAAGAATTTACTCTGTCGCCTCGATGCCTTTCGATACGGCCGCGGCTCTTGTGGATCTTGGAGGATCTTGTACTCAGTCATGTCTTCGAGCAGGCTGCTTTGGAGGAAGTTAAGAGAACGATTGAGCGGAAATACAGAAGGGATTCTCCGTCCAAGAGCAACTTCTGGTCAGGAATCTCAGAATGATGATCGAACGATATCACTGCCTCACTCAAAGACTGGTCAGAACATAACCTACCCGAGGGAGTCACCAGCGCTTTCATGCTTCAAAAACTGCTCTATTGTACTCCTCATCGGGAAACTGCTTGGAGATACTCGAATTGAGCCGACTCTGTTTGGAATTCTCAAATCGTCAAGGAACTGTTGACAACGGCGGGAATTCATCCCCCGAGAGTAAAAGTCTGAAAGAAGTCAATATGGAGCCAAGCAAGTTCAGTTGCATGAGCTTCCATCTCGAACTGCGCAAATTTTCACCCTGAAAGGGGACGACGTCTTACCTGTTCTTCTTTTGGCATCATGACGCACCAGGTGCGCCGAACTCTTGATGTGATCAAAGTCCAAAGGTTGCGCATTGAAAAACTCCCCTCGTCGGCGGAGAAAATGGGCTCTTCTGGACAGTTGAGTGAGCCAGTGAGAGATTACGAAGTATTTCTGAAAAGAGTTGAGCATGATGGAGCTCTGCAGGGTTACCAGTGCTGACAGCTCTCAGATACAGTCAAGTCTTTCCAGCTCAGTGTCGGAAGAGTTCATTATTTATCAGTTAGTGTGTGGCTCGAATGTATGGTGCCACTGAGATGAGCGCCGAGAACTAGTTCTCGAGATAAAAAAAAATACGTACCCTAAAATCCCGCAGATAACGAACCTTTTCTTTCAATTCCTTCTCGAAAAACCGCGTCAGAGAAGATCGTTGTTTGCCGAGTTCGCTATATGATGAGCTCGTTCCCTGACGAATTCGTCATCTGACAATTTAATTGTCTGCTAAGTGCGTTATCTGATGCGTTTTCCTCACAGTAAATCGAAAAAAAGGGTTCGTTATCTGCGGGATTTTAGGGTAAATGAATATAATGCATGAGCGCTAGATCTCACTACATCGACTTTTCCCACGGTTCGATAACTCCTACAATGTTGATTGATAGTGGTTGTAATATTACGATTCACGGAATCTTCGGCAGATACTCTCAGGTTCGGGAAGACAGCACGAGGAGAACACGCATGTGACTGGAAGACTCGATGAGTATCGGTTCACTGAAGGCATGATCTGCCGAAACAAGACGACGGAGCAGATGAGCTCAGGGAAGATGATCGTGAATCTGCGTGCCTCTTGTTAATCGAGTCGTCCGAGATCACTGTATCGCAACGTTTCTCAAATGTTTCGCAGACGCTGGTATGAGATCTGCTCTCTAAGAGCAGAGACAGATCGGGATAGCCAAGACTCGAATGCGATTAGCCACATTCAGAGCTTTGGCTCCCTCTGATTGCTGTCCCGTTCCTTCCTCCATTTCGTCGCGCTCATCGTCTCTTTCTTCGGGGAGGAACTCATCTGCCGTGACGAGGTTTTGATGTGCCTAGACGAGCTTTTTTTTAAAGGAATGTTTTGGGAAACAGTCTTGGACGATTATAGCATCCGTCTCATCGCACTCTCGCTCATTATATATCGCACGCTCCGCAGAAATTTCGCGGAGCAGTCGGAAGCGGTCGTGGGCTCGAGTGCATCACAGTTGAGTCACTCAGTATCCCACCATTCTTTCAAAGACTTCTTTCGAGCGATTTGATTCCTTCGACCTGATAGCTCTGACTCCTCGTCCAATAATCAGTGGAGCAACCAGGATTTTCCCCGGGGGTGCTGATTTTTTTTTCCATCCGCCTACATTCCGAGCCTCCTTCCGTGACGCCCCGAGGAGACCTTCCCTTTATCTCTCGAACTAATTATAGAGGATTCATGAAGTCAACGAGAGAGCTCACGTTCGACTTGAAAGCTCAGAAGCGAGGCGTTGAGGTTTTCGTTCCTCATGTGATTTGGGATCGATAAACTCCATTGGTCCCCTCTTCAACATTATATATGTATATATAAAGATCCAGGGTCTGTTTTTTGTTTTGTTTTTATGTTTGTTCGTTTGTTTGTCCTCAACAGACTCCTCCGGTATTGATCGGGTCGACTTGGAACAAACTGCCTGATGTAGGGGGGCTCACCGAGAAGGACACAGGCCATCAAACCGACCCCTCTCCCCCTACCCTCCTCCCACCTCACGAACCTCGGAACCACCCGAACTGTGATAACCAAGTTATTGTCGATTTCGTCAGTTAGCAAGGACGGACCAAATTGAGCCTTAGCTACAAGTAATGTAAATCTGAGCCGAATACACAGCAAGCTATGAGTTAGCGAATGTTTATAAGTTATAAGCTTTTCGAGTTAGTGATGTTTGACTGTATCTCGAACTCTTGACGGTTCTTCGCTCAGGGCATGAATCGGAAATACCAACACACACCTGGTTCCCTTTCAAAGACTCCCGTTCAGCCATGATTGAAGCCTTATATTCTTCATTGCCGTCCAAGCCAACTAAGTACTTCAATGCCAATAGAATCGCCGCACAGGCTTCAACCTCCATATGCGGCACGGAAGGCACACGCAGGTGAGGGAATTCGGTGTGACCGTCCAAGCTCCACATCGGTTGCAACGAGTAACGCGTTGATATTGATGTCGCGAGAGCGATGATATCCTCTGGAAATTCTCAGATATCCCAATATCGATTGCACATGGTGAGCATTCATTCGTAGCTGCTTTAAACAGCTCCTGCCAACTGAGGTTGAATCACATCTTGGAGACCAGATCCGAAACTCACTTGAGAGATTCAGGTCAAGGCTGATCCTTGCAATGTGGAAGTTCAACGGCGGTAGATCTAGGCTGCTGATGTTGAGCAACCCACAGAGAACAGCGCAGGATTTCAGGAAAGCCCCGCCAGAAATGTTTTGGGGTAGGATCTCCGGCAGGAACATGTTGAAGAATATGTTGCGCCGAGCTTTCAGCAGCTCATCCGATGCAACTTCTCGTGCTTCCCTGAACGTCAGATGGCCCTGTCGTATGAACCTGAGGATAACCATCCCGAGCTTGTAGGAAAACATGAAGTCTAAACTTGAAACTACGGGCTCGATGGCGTTCGGAGTTGTTCTCACCTGTACAGATCCACAACCCCTATATGGAAAACTTTCGCGCGAATGAGGGCCAGGTACAAGATCATCACAAGACAGCTACATCTCATTTGAAGAACGGCTTCGATGTACTTCTCGATCGTGGTTATGTCCCTTGCTTCCATATGAGCTCTCAGTTTCTGGAAGTGGAGAGCGTATCCGCCGAATCTGGATAAGGCCTCGATCAAAAGGGGGAGCAGATTTCATCCTTTCGACTCCTGAATTGGATGATTCCACAGGCCACAACTTACGTAGGCTATCTCAGATGTGAGGTCTACTTCTTCGATCATCGACCCGGCGATATGTTGGGAGGGATCGGCTCCATCGTGTGCCGTTTGATTCCCTGTCTGTTCGCCAGACGGCAAGGAAGCTGACATTGCAAGGCAATTCAACAGAGAATCTTCTTGGGAGCCCATGTTGAAAGAGAATGAAGCGCTGTCATACCTTTCTTCGTTCATCTGCGACAAAACGAGGCAGAATGAGGCGGGACAGAATGAGACCCGACGAATGAGCGCTTCGCGTATCGCGAGCAGCTCCATGCGAGGCGAGAATTCCGAAGGCGTCTTCTCTCGAACTTACTGATACGTCCTGTTTTACATCGGAGTGTGCACTGAAGTCGAAGAGAGTGGTGTCTTGACTTCCGAACCCGAATCCAGAGCAATCCGCGGCCCCGATCATACTGGACTCATCCAGCTCTCTCGCAACAGAACTCCTCACAGATGAAGTTGACGGAGTATCCGGGTCTATAAGGGCGTGCCCTTGTTATTCGAAAGCCAGAACCATTGGCGATCGTTTGACAGTCGATTTCCCATCCCAATGCAGTCGACAAACCTCGATCTATGGTCGACAAATCACTCATGATTTCACTCAGTCCCGTCCGATTGATCTTTGGAGCCTTCGGAGTATCATATCCGTAGAGAGGATGACTCTGACACCAACGCTTGCCGAGCTTCTGCTTTCGTTGACTGCAAAAAATTCAAGAATGATGAACATGGCAGGTTGAATCAGTATCCGGCAGAACAGGCGAATGCTCGGAACTCTTTCTGGGAAGCTTCTATGAATCAAACTCACGAGCAGGTTCTCATGGGAACGTGATGGTACACAGCTTTTTTCAAACTGAATGATTCCTCCTTCAGCTTCTTCGTAGCCATTTCAAGCTCTTCGTGCAAACAAAACGGAGGTAGCTTTCCGTAAGGCTCACTGTCCAACTCCAGAACGTCAATGTATTTGAACCAAAGTTCCATAACAGCCACCTGCCATGTAAAAACCTGCGTTGTGATCCCTCCGGATAGGCATTTTTCAACATCGAGACAGACTTCACAATGATACCACCGAGGTACCTTGAATCTCGGAGGTGCCCCCAGGTTGATGAGCTCCTCAACTTGCTTCCTGAGAAGGTCATTGTAGAGATTCAATCTCCTATAAGCGCGGAATCGCTTTGAAATCCTCCCTTTGTTAGCGCGGCCGGCTACAACCCTACCCTGCGTGAAAATTTCCCCCTCTTCGAAAGCGAGTTCAATCTCTTCTTCGACAGCGTGCTGCAATACAATGTTTTCTTGGGTACAGAGAAATGTTCTTCGGTTACAGCGGTCTCGAGAGCAAATTCACATCTGATCCGAAGTCGTGACATGGATTTCCCATCTTACTTGGCTTTGCGTGTCGCAAACGTTGCAATAGTAGAACCCCGACACAACTCTGAACTGACCACCGGTGCCACAAGTGTCACAGACAACCATTTGTGACGAGTATAATCACATTTCTGGAGCGCTCGATCCCGTTGAAGCAAACATTATAGTCATCTGATGAACTCATCCCGCGCACGAGTTTCTCTGGCTCTTGATTTCGAAAACCGGCGCCTTTCGATCGTGAACGCGCTCAGTACCACCACCGCTTCTTCTCATCATTGTTGCGACAGAGAGGGATCGAATTTTCCGTAACCTGGTCGAGGGCCGGATTAATAAGTGATTCATTCAACCCTGTCGCCCTGAGGGAACTTCAAATATGTTCAGGGTTTGCGGTTCTCTCGATTGTTTTCAGAAATGCGTCTGGTGCTTTGTTTACATCGAATCCTAAACCACTGATGTTTTGCAAGTCAGCTTCAAAGGAAGAACGACAACCGGAGGCCTTCTCATTCCACAGTTCTCACTCCAAACGCCGGTGAGCGATTTCAACTCATTCTGTCATATCTCAAGTGTCTTCGTCCCCCATGATTGATGTGCAGGCTGTAATCTAGCAATCTCTGAAAGAACGCACGTCATCGATAGAATACGGAACTATGAATCCGGCTCCCTCTATATTGGCAAAAGGATCCAGGATGAAAAAGTTTCCCGATTGCTGACTGCGAGAATTCACCGTGCCCGAAGTGCTCCACTCGATCATGACTTGTCTTGAAGATTTCAATGGAAGTTGCCGAGGAGGGTGTTACGGCCACATTAATTCGGACCGATAAGATTGACAGTTTCCAAAACGAAATCAACCGGCACGACCTCTCGACATCATAAATAGGTTCAAGAGCTGATCAGACTCTGAACGATTTTCAAGAAAAGTTCTCGAGATACAGTCCGCAGCTCCAAGCGGCCGCTGATCTTTGAATTTCGCAGGTGGAAATGAGCGGCGACGACGACGACTTCGAACGGCAACTCCGGCTCGAGGAGCAGGCAAAAGCTTCGGCATCGGCTGCCGAATCAGATCCGTACTCTTATACCGACCCTAGTGACGGCACCGTTTACGAATGGGACCACGAGAAGCGGGCATGGTTTCCGAAGATCACCGAGGATTTCATCGCAATGTACCAATCAAACTATGGCTTCGCGTCAGCCTCGTCAGAGACGAAGAACACGACGACAACTGAGAAAGAAGTCTCGTCAAATGCCAGCCAGGAAGCTTCAGTTGCGGAATCTGAGGATGCTCCTGAAGGTCAATCAACT
This sequence comes from Phytoseiulus persimilis, assembly GCA_037576195.1. Taxonomy (NCBI): domain Eukaryota; kingdom Metazoa; phylum Arthropoda; class Arachnida; order Mesostigmata; family Phytoseiidae; genus Phytoseiulus; species Phytoseiulus persimilis. Next base: position 21,392,304 of record CM075101.1, read on the forward strand.
TCAACCGAACCAGAAGCCGCGGGATCTGAGATACTGAAGAAAAAGGGTCTGAAAAACGTGCAGAAGAGACCGCCGACATGGTTCCAGATAGACGACGCGCACAACACAAAGGTTTATGTCAGCGGTCTCCCAACCAAGGACTTCGATGACGAGAAATTCATCGAAATGATGTCGAAGTACGGTATGCTTTTCAAGGACGCAGCTGGAAAATTCCGGGCCAAACTCTACCGAGACAGCGAGGGACAGCTCAAGGGTGACGGCATATGCACCTACTTGAAGGTTGAAAGCGTGGATCTTGCCATTCAGCTCCTCGATGGAAGTCAGCTGGGGGACAAAGAAGTGCACGTCGAACGGGCCAAATTCCAGATGAAAGGAGAATTCGATCCTTCGAAAAAGCCCAAACAAATGATGAAGCGTGAGAAAGAAAAATTGAAGAAAAAAATCGACAAGCTTTTCGCTTGGAAACCTGACAAACTCCGCGGTGAGCGGAGCAAGTGGGAGAACACAGTGGTCCTTCGCAACTTCTTTGACCCGGAGGAGTTTGTGAAGGACCCGCGCTTGTTCCTCGAGTATCGAAAAGATCTCCGAGAAGAGTGCGAGAGCAAGTTTGGCGAGGTTAAAAAAGTTGTTCTCTACGACACGAACCCCCAAGGAATCGCTACAATTACATTCAAGGATGTCGAGCACGCTGATGCTTGCATTGCGACTATGAAAGGCCGCTTTTTCGCTGGAAGACAGCTGGAGGCTGACCACTGGGACGGGAAAGAAAAGTTCAAAGTCGTCGAGACCGAAGAACAAATAGAAGACCGGATAAGGAGGTTCGGCGAGTTCATCGAACAGGACTGACGTCAAGTCATATCAGCTATTCCTCCTGCACTTGAGTGCCGAAGTATGCCATGCTCATGTACTCATCGTTGCTTTCTCATGAATGTAAATAAAGCCCGCCAGGGAGGAAAGCATCCCTGGTTCCTTAAGAGACGCCGCTCAAACCGGGCGCCGAGGATTTCAACGCAGAATACTCGAATCGTTTCTTGATTGATTCAGACGTGCTTTATCAATTCGTCGGGAATATCGAGCTCGGCTACTCAAACTGAGCTTCAAAAAACCGTTTGCCCTCATCAGGTATATCTTCATGTGTGCAATGGATAATCTTGAAACGAGGCACTGGTTTTCTTTACAGAAATGATCGCAGACGTCACGGAACCGATCTCAACTGGAACTACCCTGGTAGCGGCCCACTTCAGAGACGGTGTTGTGATTGCCGCGGATTCTAGGACCTCTACCAGCAGTTATGTCTCGAACAGGGTGACAGACAAAGTCACAAAAATCACTGACACTATCTACTGCTGCAGATCGGGTTCCGCAGCTGACACACAGGTGAGGCTGAGTTACCGCTCTGTTCAGAGAACGGATATTGAGCTCCATTGAGTCATCACCGAACGAGTCAAATCTGACAGAGGAGGTCCCTCGTTTCCATGAGGGGGTGACGGAATACTCGGGAGGCGGATTATGATTGTAAACCTCCGAACCTGAATTCCAGTGTATCGCCGATGCAGTCGCGTACCATCTCGACTTCTACGAAATGCAGACTGGCCAGCCAGCGACGGTCGAGGCAGCCGCAAACGTTTTCCGCAACATCTGCTACAAGTATCGTGACGATATGCTGGCCGGGATATTCTGCGCTGGTTGGGACGATAAGAAAGGCGGACAGATCTTCGCCATTCCTCTGGGGGGTTGTTTGGTTGAGCAGCGGGTTGCCATGGCCGGCTCTGGGAGTCAATTCATTTTTGGTTACATGGATGCGCTCTATAAGGAGGATATGAGCAAAGAAGAATGTGTCGACTTCTGTCTGAAAGCTGTCACGTTGGCCATCAAGAGAGATATGTCTTCTGGCGGTGTTTGTCGGATGGCTGTCATCACCAAGGATGGCGTTGAGCGGAAATTATTCCTCCACGATGAACTGCCTCAATTTTGAAAGTGGCAGCCGTGAAATGTAATTATCTTTTAAATAAAGAGGCTGCGATATCGGGAGTTCCAACTTGCCATCTGAGTCTACGTGGACCCCTAATCATCACTCTAGCAAGGCCTTCTGGATTTTTCTTGAGTCACACGGCGGAAAAAAACGCGATGCAGTCTGTGGAACCGATTCCAAGGGAAATCGTAAATTTCACAATTCATCATCCTTTAGTGTCATATCGCTCGTTCCCTCTACAACTTCATCGATATCAATTACACTTTGAATGAGTGAATCCTTCAGCCAGGGAACATTCCGACAATGGTTCTGGACAAATTGCATAACAGGTTGGTGACAGCGCCAGAATTGCAAGCTCTCCGTTCCATGGTGGTTTCCGCGGCTCTCTGCTCACAGGTTTTCAGAGCTCCTTCAAGCAATGGCTTCGCGTGTTTAAACGCTACGTACGTGCCGAAGAAGAAAGAGAATCCTAGGACGAACGACGTGAGGAGCACAAAATGCAGAAGCTTCCCGCGGAAGAGCGGTTCCTCTTTGGGGCTATAAGCTGGGCTCTCGATTTCCGAGAAAGAGATCCCTTGGAAATCATTTGAATAACGGGGTGTGAAGTGACGAATTTCAAGGGGGGATGCGTACACATGCCCCTTTTTGCCGAGCAGCAAACGATCCGGCCACGCGTCACTCCAAACAGACGGACACGGAGCGCTCATTCCGATCTGAGTTGAGTCACTGAACTTGGTTAAACGGATCGATGTGTTAAAGTGGATTCATTCGCTCAAACCAGGCTCCCTAACGGAAACCATGACTAAATTAAGCATCCTCCCTCCATTGTGGGCTGTTCTTGACCACTCATGCCATTCTCTCCGAATGGACTCTGCGGAGCACTTCCGATTGATATTCGTGCGCCCTGCGAAAAATAAAACAGAGTTTCCAACCTCCGAGGGAATTTACGTGATATTGCGGTTCATTCCAATGAACAATACAACAAACTACGGATCGAACTATGAAGACGGCCCAGTTGCCGGAGCAGAGGCACCTCCTCGGCTCTGCTGCTTGAGACTGAAAATGTAGCTGATGATGTAGGCCTGGACTTCGTCTTTCTGATCATCATCGAGTTCATCAATGAGTTTAGCGATGTATTGACTGAAAGCAGAGCCCAATGTCGACTTCCCGTCTGTGTTTTGCTGCAAAACAACAATCGGACTCGATTGCTGACCTGGAAAGCCAGAAATAGGAAAAAGTTGATTGAGCTTGTAGCACCGGATGAACTCGCATCAGAGGAATCACGTTAGGCTGGATTTTAATGAATCTTATCGCTTCAACTGCTCCACCTGGGCTCTGCATCCTCGAGACTGCCGGCGTGAATTGATTCAAGTAATGGCGAATCAGTCGGCACTGAACTAAATCTATACCTTTGGCAGAATTTATGACCTTCACTTTCCCTCCGAGGCATTTCTCCAATGCCTTATTCAGGGGGGAGCTCGATGAATCCTTCGAGAAAATCTCATCCAGAGCCTTGAAGTGGGGACTCATTTTGTTCGTCGGCACCGGTTTGTTAGCCATCATCAAGGCTTTCAATGCCATGTGCTGTTTCCGCATGAACTTTATTTTGTTCCCAACCTATGGAGAAAATTATGGCGGTTCGGAAATTTTGCCAATCGCAAATGTATGTCTTCAAAACTGGCCATATATATACATGTATAGATCGGAAGTCAACATCGAACACTTGGTCCGCGGCGCTCTGATCACAGAGAGCAACACTTCCGCTACGTATAAGGAGGTTGACGACTTCTTGTCTGGAATGGAACCGATGACTGATGCCATGTCACCGTGGAAGAGTTTACCAGTGCGATTAGCGGAAGCGTCGGTGCTTTCAACGAATTTTCATTGGGTCTGCGGGACCGAAAAATGTTTTCTCGTTCACAACCAAATTGTGAAAACAGTCGGGCTCCCAGCATGGCTTGTCTCAAAGTCAGTTGGTCAGCAGAGGCGAAAGCAACAGCGGCGTCGGCAGAGGCGAAAGCAGCAGCGGCGTCGGCAGCAGCGAGGAGTTCCGACATGAGACCGATCACGTATGCCATCCATTCGTTGAAGACCCACATAGTAAGCTTTTTCCGACAACAACATGCGGCTTTGTGAAGTGCTGTTTACGACTACGGGACGGCCTTGAACAGATATCCATCAGAGGGGATTTCTTTCCCTTGCTCGGGCCGAACTAGATTTGGAGTTTGGGTCATAAACAAATCGGGAACAGAGCTTGTTGCGGTTGTACTCCAGCTCATTGAATCCAACTCTTCTTTGACCGGGATGGAAACAGCCTTGAGCAAAATTCTAGCGCTGGAAATCGGGACTCAAGGCTTTGACTCCCATGTCCGCTTGCAAGGAGGCTTTTCTACGAACATAACCAAAAACTCCCGAATTCGGTTCTTCTATGCTGTCATCTTCCGGACCTTTTCTTTAGTGGCTCTCGCAAGAATGTTGTTGCACTATCTCAACGAGCTCAAGAGAACGATCAGATAGGGCCGCACTGGTCATCCTTAGTGATGGCTCAATACTAAGAACTTATCTCGCTCGACACTGTACCGCAGTTCAGTGAAGCGCTGAGTTCCTCCCTTTCCGGAGCGTGCCCAGAGGGAACTCCTTCGCGATGCTGTATTACCTGTTCACCGGTGACAACCACTCCAGTCCTAGATTGAACTTCATCCGCGACTCGCTCATAGACTTTCTTTTTCTGCGCGGTGTGCCCAACTTCTTTTGTCACGATCACGAATCGTTCCACCATGACGTTGATGAGCTCGGACGTCCACATGAGCATTGCTCGATCTGCGTCATCGTCTGTGAGGAGTGTATGCATTTGGATAAGGAATTCTAGAAAAAAAAATACAGAGTACCCAATCGACCGGTTTCCCCAACGTTCTTGATGTTTCTCTCACTCACGAGTGGATGTTGTGGTTTGAGGCGTCTGAGCTGGAAGTGTCGGCGCAGATGATGTCGTTACGGTTGCCGTCGAAGGTTGTTGAGCTCCCTGAACCTGTAGGTAGTCTGGGGGAACCTCTATGGCAGGAGCGCTGCATGCGTTGGGGGCGGGATTGTCGACCACTGAGAGAAAGAGCATTCAAATAGGTTTTCATCTGATCGTCATTTCAACATCGATTTCCGCCTTCTATGATCTCATACCTACTCTATACCAAGATTTGGGTATCCATGCGCGTCGGGAGCCTTGGTGAGTGAGATTGGTTTGGGCATCTGTGGGCCACGCCGAAGATGAATCCTACACGCTGACCCTCTTCTGCCAGCAGTGTGAAGAAATACTATGTTGGCGTTCATGCCATAATTGCGGGTATCGGTGGATACTCGACACCAGAACCTCGCTCCCGAAAGCTCAGTAAGGTAAGTTGGGGCCTCATCGTCTATTATTAGCTGTGAAAGACGGGAAACTGGCTTAACGCACTGCTGCGCTAAGCATTCTGAACAGACGAAGCTCGAATTAAACGGAACGAGACCGTCAAAACAAGATTCGAGACTTTAGGTAATCCAGACAAGCACGACTCTTCGTGGAAGAATATTCGAGGAGACGGATGCAAGTCTACTGGAATTTGGCAAAGAAGTCACAGACGATGATTTTGAGCATTTCTGACTTTATTGGAGGAAAATATCCTGCTCACAGGCTCCTGGTGCCCATCATCAATGTCACGTGCAGCAGTTGCATATAGAACATTCACAATCTATTTACATGATTCTCTCGATAGCTCTCGCATGGAACTGTTCCCTAGGCTTGCCACTGTTCTTAATCAAGGCACTCACAAGCCTTACGACCGGCAGAGAAGAATATGGCGTCATATACCTCGATGAATCAGCTCCCCGCAACTGATGTCTCGAGCCGGCAACTTCGAGAACCACGATCCCAACATGACAAAAAAGTCACCGGATTACGAGCTCCCGGAATTCCATGTGCTCCGTCTTGATGAATCTGCAGCTCGTGGTGAAGATTGGTCGTGAGATTTGTGCATAGTTGTCGATCTTAGATTGGTTCTTTTCGCTCTTTTTCACGTTCTCCGGTCGTCGACGATGGGAGTTGGCCACTTTGGAGAGACGTGCCGTGTCCCGTCGCTTTACGCCATCATGTTCATTGATCACATTGATGGGATCTCAATTGATGCTCCTCGAAGTGGATTCGCGTGAATTCCGAGGCAATTCACGTGTGTCGATGGCCTCAAGTCGCTTCCGCTTTAGACAAAAGATCACAGAATATTCGTCGACGAAAAGACCGACTTGTTGCGCAACTTTCGTATATAAAGAAACGCTCTTCAGTATACGCGATCTCGCACGCAGCCACACTCACATGCACGCATCAAGCCTCCCCGGGGTCGCTCGGGATGGACCGACCTTCAAATCTACAGGCAAATCCACCCGGTTCTCAGCGCGTTGGAAATCCTCTGCAGTTTTCTCATTCACCCTCCGCTTCTTGCTCGACGAACAAACATTGATAGCCGTTGGTCAAGCGACCTAAAATGAGGCTAAAAGGTTACGTGCGAGAGAACCCAGCCACGATAAATGTGGTGATACTTGGGGCCCGACGAAGTCAAGTATCTAACAGTAACGCAATCATGGCGACAGTCTACGAGAATGTATCGAGCCACCACCTAAGCCGAAATGCGGTTTCATTACCTCAGCGTGCAACGTCAAACATCGACAAAAATGACTTAGTTACTTGAGCTCTTCAGCGTAGTAACGCTTTTTGAGCGTTCTGTACTTTTTCAGCATGTATAGAGCTTCCAGCTCCTTCGTTACGTAGACGGCTCGTGCTAACAATACTTCTATCTGTTGAGCGTCGGTTACATCACGGTTCTTGAGGAAAGCGCTTTTGCAGCGGTCCCGAAAGTATTCGTATCCTTTTGGGAAATCCTTTCCGAGGTGAAGAAGGTTCTTATAGACTTGTTTCACTGATAACGGTGGAGGCGGCGCTGGATTCGGGTCCTCGGGTGGATTCGAGGCACTCGAAAAAGTTCTAGCATGATAGCGAATTGGCCTCAGATACAGCTCACGGAGCGCAACGCGAAGCATCCTCACAGTGTTAGTGCTTCGGGAAAACTCACAGAAAGCACCGAGGTCACCCAGCGGCTGTATATCGCGGAGCCGCGTAGCAGCTCTTTTCAAACTCGCAACAGCAGCAGTAACAGCAACGAAAGTTCCAGCTGATGTAGCTCGGTAAAGACCGCCACGGAAACTCCGAATTTTAGGAGCGCCAAATTTCAGGGAATTATCACACACAGTCCGACTCTTGTCATCAGATCGCAGTAAGGCAGGCGATAGGAATGAGATCCCTAGATGAAATTGTGGTACGCGGCTCCAGTGCAGAGGCTCAGACTGCCGCGGCCTGGAGGAGAGTGGTAAGGACACACCACGAGCAACGTTGTTGATGGTGATGTTGGTATTAGCACGCACGCCGTTGTCGTCGTCTACCCTCTATTGTCGACAAACGCTTTTGTTGCAGGCTTCCTCCTCTTCACGTCGCCACTCGGATCGCGCGTAGACAGCCCTAGACCGCTCGTTTCCTGCGAATGTGCCCGAATGATGTGGACTTCGAGGTATTGCGGCTTTCGAAAAACATTCCATGAACCGTCACGGACTCAAAGGAACTCCATCAGCATGTACAGACACAGGTCTCGCGGAGAGGGACAAAGCGCCCGCACCCATCATGATGATCACCGGGAGGCCCTTAAGGATCTGGTGTTTTCGTTCGTGAAACCACTAACGTCTCAGGCTGACTTGCTCCAACCCAAGTGTGATTTTCGGTGCCCATTTCCACCTGTTTTCAAGTCGGTGTGTTCCGTCGAAGGTGCGAGACCCGGTGATAAAGTGAAACTTTCCACGGGCAGTGAGCCATATCAGACGAGTATTGCTGGCGTTCGCATCGTAACGAGAGATTCCACCGAGTACTGAGTTTCATGCAAAATGAGCCGATCAAACTCAGAGAAAGAGCCAATTTGTCGAGAACGTAGGCTCTGTGCGTACATGCACAGAGTTTGCCAGTTACCACGGATCAGCGGCAGGAAATACTGTCTCCGCCATATTCTCGAGGACCGGGACTCCCCGTACAAACAATGTCACTACACGCATCCTACCACTCAGCGTAAATGTCGATATCCGGCGGCGAAAACAGACCGACGCGAGTACCTCTGCAAGCTGCATGTAAACAAAAACAAAAAAAATGTCAAGCGTGTGATGCCGCTGAACGAAACCCCGCACAAGGTTTTCGAAGCGCTCGAGATCTACTGTCAGAAGCCAGAACACAACTCTCAGATGGCGACTACATCACGATCAACTCTGAAATTTTTCGATCCGGATAGCGATCAGGAGCCAGCCATGATAGAAAACTGTTACATATACGACGGCGACAGCGATGCCGAAAGCGTCGACGACGATATCACCGACTCGAAAAAAAACGCGGGCTTCTACACGGCCGAGGAAGCGGCGAAAATAGCTCTGGACAAGATGCAACGTCTACAAACGCTGTATCTAGAACAGTTCCAGAGACTTCGCTACGTATACGAGGAACGCAAACGAGATTTCTTCTATCGGAAGCAGTTCGAGAAGAGTAACATGGGTAAAGAGTTCATGAGCCCTCGAGACGAACGGCTCTACCGACGCTACGTCGCTTATAAGAACTATCGCCGCTCTCATGGTTTAGAGGCTATACTGAAGCATAAAATGAAAGTGAAACGGAAGATGATGGAGGAGCAGCGCCAGTACCCCGTACAGAAAACTGCGGTAGAAGTGTGTGTCACAGAAGATTGTCGCAGGACGCGGATTCCATTTTCCGAATACTGCGCGCGTCACATACTCAACGACACTCAGCAGAAACTATTCAAAGCTTGTGCGGTCGATGGTTGCACCGAACCTGTCTACAAGATATGCGGGCGCGATACGTGCCCGGAACACGTGCCTCTGGAGTTCGACACGCAGAAACTCGTCGAAGAATCATTGCCCGAAGGTGTTGAAATCAGAGAAGAACCTCGGGAGCGTTTTGACGGAATCGATGATCTCGCCGCTCTCGGATTGGACGCTGTTGATCCAGGAAGCTTATTCGGCCTCAACCATAGCGGTGAGTATCCTTCTCCAGTCTCATTGACTTCCAAAATCCGCCCCTCCAGAGAATGCAGTAGAAACTCGTTACAATGAATACCGTTCCGGCGGGCATCACTCGACGAGCCAGCTTCACTTGCACCTTGAGGCGGCCTACCTCTCTAACAAAGTTAAAGATCTTCCGTTACATCGGAAGATCTTGGCGAAATCCCATCGAAATTATCCACCAGTCCCGTAGGGTTTTATAGGGATTTAAAGGGATTGTTCTGCACCAGACCCGCATAGAATTATATTATATATCTTTCGCTTCGCAGGTATATCCGTCACTGCAGAAGGTGATGAATCAACGGATTCTGCTACATCCGACAACGGGCTCCCAACAGACACTGCGCTCTATGACGAAGATCTCTTCAATCCTCAACCGGGCCCGAGTCGGATAGTTGATGAGCGGATGAATGAATGAGAGAGCTCTCGTCGTTCGGAATAAATGTGTTCATGTACAATGACCATAGTTATCGGTTGAAGTTATCTCCTCGCTATCAGTTGGATAGCAGATAGCGCCCCATAGAGTCCGAGAAGGTTGTGAAATAGACTTAGACACTGTAATATAAGAATGGCGAGCACCGAGCGAACATGCTGTTCATTCGGCGGGAACACATTCGAGCATGTGATCATAGCGCGTATTGATAACCGCGTGAGACTTTTCGCGTGAAAAAGGATGATTCAAAGACAGAGATTGAGATATCCGGAGTTCGGGTCGCCTCTGAACACAACCGGGCGGCAGTTGAGTGGCAGAATGTATATTTAGGTGATATTTTGTCTTCGAAATAATTCCCCCACGGACCGCTGTCAAAGATCCGAATCTCACGGTCGAAGCAAGACAGTTGAGGCAGGAGCATTTTTGTATTTTCGCAGTTCTCTCCGAACTTCATTCATGTCTGATTTTGTTGAGCCCTGTACAGAAGGTATGTAAATCTGATAAGATAGATATATGAGGCACGCCCAAGGTGTCCCGCAGAGCGTCAAGCGCTGCTGGGAATTGTGATAGCAGGGACAAATAAAATCTACGGGGAATCCAGACGGCTCTTGTGTTTTACTCCTCCTCAACCGTGGACTCTTGGCCCTGTCTAGCCGGTTCTCGTTTCCGGCTGCGGTGTGACTATTTGACAGCGTCGAGCTAACTCCAAGAAAGAAAGGGAACAGAGACCGATCTCGAGAACTCCTGCTCATGTGGAGAAGTCAATTCTCATTCGGTGATCACCGGAATTTCAAATTCTCCCCTCTGCTCTAACATGTAATCTGAATGAGCGGAGCTGTGTAGCCGATTTCCCGAGTATCAAGCCCTGTCCTCACCAACTAGAATCGCCTAACCTTACCGTTCCTAGAATGATCCGCAGCTGGATGTGTGCATTGTTGAGAGTGAGATGTAACTTCGGATAGGCTGCCCTTGAAACCGCATCCCCCACAGAGGTAAACAGTCTGCAAGCGAATGATACACGTTGTTTGAGACCGAATTTCTAGCAGCGGTTACGCCGCCCGGAAGAGCATGCAGAGCTTCGGGAATAATCGCCCACGGGAAGCCAACACAAAGAAAATCACCCCGCAATTATAAATCGTCTGATACTGGCTCAATTTTCCGTCACTCGTATTTACGGGGGCGACAGCCGGGGGAGGTGTCTTTGATATTATTGTATCACCACCGCAATTACGTCGCGACACCTCATGTGCTCGTTGCTGGAGCTCTGAAGCACGCACTCAGCTCTTCCATTCCTTGTGGAACAGGAAAGGAGTGGAAGAGCTGTTCGAATGAGAGTTCACATGAACGTCGGAGAGCCAGGCAGGGAGTGCACATAGTTCGTTCTTCGGGCTCCGGACCAGTTGACTGGGGAGTCGATTTGACAGGGAACTTTTTCCTCACCGTCAGGACCCTCGTCGAGAGAGAAAACACGTCTATTCCCAACTTCGAGCGAACGGGAGTTCCGAATTGCGATTGAATGTCCTTGTCATAACGCCCAGTCTCAACCCTCGGCTGCACACACCATGACAGAAGAGGAACGTTTCAAAAGCGGTAGATGACATTTCGGCCCCAAGACTTTCCGGGTCCGAGTCTATTCGGCCTTCGAAATCTCGGCCCGAACTCGCTCGCGATCTCCGGATTCCAGGCAGTGGCGGAGGGCCCCTGTCAGTCGTTATGGTTAGTGAATACTGCCCATTGTATCGCGACTGGAGACCTCTATCATCTAACGCTGCGGCTGCCTGTGAGGGGCTCCATTTGGAATAAACGGGTCCTGTGTGGGTCTACGGTTTGAAGGAGCCTTACTTTCAGACGCCTGCCGAGGTTGAAGCATGAGATCCTGAGAACAATGAAGAGTCTCTATACAGATGAGCGGTCTGAGCATCATCTGTAGTCTCATGGAAAGTCTTGCGGTCAAAACGTCTCGCAGTTCGAAAGTCTTGGGGCCGAAATCTCCGGGCCGAAACGTCTTGATTCCTCCGAAAAGATATAGTGAGGAACTCTTTCAGGGACGAGCTTCATCGACCGGAGCCAGATGTCGACCCCTCGAAGCTCTCGGTGCGCGTTTATCATGCACCGCGGACGGCAGTGTCTTGCACTCAGCGAATGAGTTAGCCCCCTTGGCAGCCAGCAGAGCCTCCCTGCGACGAAACATGGCAACAACATTAGCGCCTCGAGAAAAGGTCAAATTTCCAAAGCCGTTCGGAGAACGTGAAGCGGCTGCGGGTCGTTCTTTGATCAAAGACGACCCTCGAGCGCTCCTGAAGATCCATTCAGCATCGCAGATTCGAGTCGGACATCGTGCCCTGCGCGTGCACATCGATCGAGTCGAGAGTAAGTGAATTGGACGGCGTTTTTGGCCAATAATAACCAGTCCATTCCGGGCCAGGATTGTAGAGTGATAGGCCACGAGAAATTCGTATACGTATAAGTCCTTTTCAGCGTCCTCGTGGGCGATCAGGGAGCGGCTCTTTGACACACTTGACACACGTCCTGAAACATTTGACTGAACATCCGAACCATGCCAGTTCACTGAGGAATTGCAGTCGATTCGCATTTCCAATTGCCGAGGGAAACAAAAGAGAAATTCCCACGTCTTCCCATTTCACTCAGGCCGCTACTTCTCGGAGATCTCAGAGGGAAGACTCTTCTATTGAGAAGAATGCGAGAGGTTGCTTCTGAACGGTACATGATACTTCGGTCCCAAAAGGTGGCGCCCATTCCTGCAGGGTCCTCATGTTTATACTTGTATTTTTCATGGTTCCCAAGATTTCATGTAAGCGCCGGCCGCGAGAAACAGCCTTGCCTCTCTCCTCTGAACTCCAGTATTCATCTGAGAATCGAATTTCTGGCTCGAATTCGCATGTGGATGTTGTTGCCCTTGCAACGGTATCAGTATCACAGAAGCCCAGGGAGGAAAGACCTGAGAGAATCATGATTGTAGCTCGCGTTCTGTCTCCTCACAACTCGCCCCGGCCAACGAAATCGAAGCATAGTTGTCTTCATTGGAAACATTGATATACACGGAGACGCTGAGTTCATTTCCGAACTCAGGCTGCCGCGAGAGCTGTGATTCCGATCGCTGTGAATTTCAGTCCTACGAGTGCCCGGGCAGTAGGCTTCCCCCGATGGCAGCCGGGGAGCCGACGAGCGGTTCTCAGTTCCTTGGAATGCAAGGCAAGAAGCTGAAATGACTCGGAATGTCTTACCATTTCGGACGAGGATTTGAGCTCTGAGTTCGGATAAGAGCTCATATTGGAAGAATGAACAACCTGGATCAGAATCTCAACTTTTTCGCCCAAACGGTCACAATCTCAGAACCTCACCGGGGACCACACCAGTAGCAGAAACCGTTATTTTCTCGGACGAATGGCGAGTTGGAGGCGTGCAGCAAGAAACTCCGCCATGGCGAGTTGAGCGGCGGTATGGGTTATTTGTACAAAGAGTAAACTGAGAACTCAATGCAAGAGCAGAACTGTGTGTGGCGACAATCAGAGTGATCTTTATTGTGACCCAGGTATCGGAAGTGTTGATTCACATCCGTATTCTAACCCCACAGGACGCGTTTCCAGTGGATAAGTGGGTTTCGACCGAGAGCCGGCCGCTGCGCGCTCTATCCTGTGAACCAGGGTACTCCAAGCGCCTCATAATAGTTTAAACGGAGGTTTGCTCGTGTCGCTCCGCTCATCGAGAGGGGACCCTGACTGAGTCCATCGGATCGTCGCGCCTTGATCCTGTAGTGCAATGGTTTCTGGGCCTGCTTGCTTCGCTCGCTCCGATTCGGATTCGAGCGCGCTTGCGGTGGCGGATTTTTTCAGTCTGCTACAGCCGAAAGCAAGGCGCCGAGTCGCCGCCCGCAACCCGCCAACGGTGGAATATGTACTCCTGAATTTTGGGTCGGATGTTTCGACCCAAAGTCTCGTTTCTTTGCTCCCTCAACCATCGCTAGCTACATTCATTGCAATTTTGCGCGATCGTGACGGAACCGCGAAATGATCTGGTTATTGATCGAGCACGTTTCTGAAATCCGTGAGGAAAGAAATCAACTCCGAGCCCTGGTTCTCTAACAGCATTAAGCAGATTTTCTGTCGATAATGGCGAAACTGTTTCCACTCGAGCGACCTCATGGAGAAAAGAACGTCGCTTGATGCAACATGCCGGAATATGCATCGAGCGATGCGGGAGCGATTTCTCTCGACCTGCCAGAGGAGTTTTTTCCGAAGAAATGTACTTCACTGGTATTCCCCACTTCATTAAACTAGGGCCATGGAGCTACAGCATCGAGAGCTCAATGCTAACGCAACTTCTCGCACAAACTAATCCCCTAAGTATGATGAAAGCGAGAAAGTCCGTCATGGATGGATTTTAGTTGGACTCAAGACTTTCATCCAGTTTCTGGGTCGCAGCCGACGCCGAGTCCACTCGACGCTGGCGCCGAGTCGACGCCGAGACTCAAATTTCCTGGAGACCTGAATGATCTGGCCACCAGAGTTCCAGAGATACTTACCCCTCGCTATTCCGCCAACAAGAAGGATGCCCCAGAAACTATTCTGATTTCAAGCGACCTCTCTCATCCGACCGGAACCGAAACTTCGAGATCTGCCTTAATCGCACAGGCTGGAATTGATAGCTCTCTTACCATGCATGAAGATATTTCTTCACAGCGACACCGTTCCCGAGCCATGTACGTACTCAATGAGTCATCCAGGAGTGCTACGTGATTCTAAGCTCGACTGAGGATCAGTGCTACGACACTCCGTTTCCACAGGAAACCTTTTGTTAACCACGAACTCATATGATGACTCATATGGCCACAGTCAAAATCTGCCGAGTTACCTTTTCGAATTCAGATGACTATAAAAATATCATCGAATGCTGGCGATTGTCGCAAGCACTGCCGTGATTGTGTGTCTAGTCTTCGCCTCGGGTACGGCGGAGATAGCCGTTCATGATGCCATGGAGATTTTTGATTCCTCTCGAGTGATCCTGATGTCGACTGTTGGACATCGAGGTTCGCCCTGGTTTCTGAAACATATCGTGTGAGTGCATTCGCGGGAATCAGTACCAGGTCTGGACTCCAGAGCCCTCGACCTCGGGCTGAGGCGTTATACATCAGTCATCAATAGAGACGCCATATGACCGGACATTCTTCTCATGAAAACCGGATATAGTCCGGACAGGACATCAGTGCCGCAACCGGACATCGAACCGGACCTTTTAAGATCCACCGATTCATATGACAGGAAGGGGCTCAAGCCTCGATATGTTTTCCTCATTCCATGCAGCATTGATGAGTCTCAAGTACTAGGATGAGCAGTCAGAGTGAACTCCACTCTCTCTTCAAATATATCCATCATCTGCTCCTGTTAGCACCGGGTTCTTTAGTCGAGATCTTCTCCGTATTCGAGTACCCAGAGGGCCTTCGCTCGGAGGATTTCCCGACAAAATGTAATTCGGACATGGAGGAGCGTATTTTCCAGTTTTTTCTTTCGCTGGAAATAAGTCTTTGCGTGGGAAACTAACGCTTCGAGTCCGCCACGGGGGATGCTCGCTCTGCTCTCGCAGTGGCTGGCGCGGGCAATTTTCTCCGCGAACCGACGAAACAGTGGTCTGCGAAGACGGCGTTCAACCTTCCGCGGGCGTGATGCGCTCTCACACGGTAAATGCTCTCCAGAGCCGGACATTTGCTCCCGGGAAGGCTTGGAATCGAACTGGGTTTCCTTCGATCTCTCAAGAGTGGAAAATTATCTTCTTGGATCCCAAACCTCGGACATTTTCTCCAAAATCTCAGAATCCGGACATTTCCCCCTGAAATACCGGAAACCGGACAAATCGGACGGACAAGGACATGTGCGGTCAAATGGCGTCTCTAGTCATGAGTCTCCTAGCCTTGATGTACGGTTTGAGACGCATTTCGACGTTTCTCAGCCCGGGTGATTTTCCAGAACACTTCGAGAGTGGAGGTAATTCTCTCCCATTGAGAGTAGGGGTTTAATTTAATCGGGTACTTCCCCATAGATTCCTTGAGAAATCTGTCGTCGAGAGTTTCTCTCTTCACCTCCTTCATCCTCTAGCGTCAGCTCACAAATTTGATTCCTCAGTAGTATGTGTGGAACGCAAGCTCGTTGCCTGAATCTCGTGACCGATTATCGAGGGAAACAGCTTCAGAAGCTCAGTTAGAGGATAGAGGAGGGGGAGAGAGAAACTTTTGACGACAGAATCCTTGAAGAGCCCATACAAAACTAACCGATTTCATGAGCTTCAACCCCAGACCCCCGCCATAATGTTCTTGCCATTTCCTCGTGAGTGGGTAACGTCCATTGAAGCTTGGAAATCTCGAACTTGAGGACAGTCAACAGACATCGAGCCTGCGCTGCAAGCTTTCCTCGTGTTTTTAAAATTCCACCCGGTACCGATTTTCCCATCACGCTCGTGATGGTGACTAGCTCAAGCATATGGCGCGGTCGCCGCAAATTTTCATCATTGAAAATCACAACCGTTCCCTGTGGTCTTCGCTCAAGAGCTTGCTCGATCAGCACCAGCTGCTTCTCATCCTGAGAGCATCGTGCTCGAGTTTTGTGGGCTGAGTTCGAATGCCAAAGAACTCGAACGGCTACCGCAAGGATACGAGCATGGAGCCGGCCTTCAAGAGCACACGAGGTTCTCGTGAAAGACGTCGTGGGCCTGATGGTCGACACGCGGGGAAAGATTGGAATCCATTACGGAGATCTTCAGGAAGGCAGAGATCCATACAGCGGACGGAGGAGATCTCGCGAGAGTCTGAAGGCATCTCAGACAGAGGCAGGCAAATGGGTTCTAGAACTGCTGGCCCACAATATAGCTCACACGAGACGACAGAACCTCAGGGCTGAAATCTATGCTTGGCCGGTGTTAGGCGAATGCGTTGTGAAGAATGAGTTGTGAAAACATTCTTCGGGGGTGTCATCAAAAGTCAGTCTCGTGGAGATCAGTCGACCTCGTTGTGGACACGATTTTTTTCCACCGGATCTCCTGTTTGAATCTTCAGCGAGCGGAGGCCCGCGAACACGTTCGTCAGCCTCAATAAGCCATTCGCAAGCCGGTGAAAAAACATATCCGAGCTCTTCATATCGCCCTGCACGCCCCGTCACGGTAGGAAACGGTTCGGTCAAACGGACACAAAGAAACGATGTGACGAAGCATTGGAAGAGCAATGATGAAAGGACGTGGGCACGGAACTGTCCTTGCACGCCGCCGGGTTCTTCGTGCGCGCTTCTCTCGTGCCCTTCAACGGGATTGACTCCGCGAAGCATTGAATGCAAAATAGAATGCCACTTGACGATTCCAATGACGACATACGATTCGACCGCAGGACGAACACCTCGAGGAGTACGAAAGGGAGATGCCGAGGAAAATCGTAACATTTCGGTTCGCATGCCGCTAATTCTATCGGTGTCGGCATCCCTCATTCTTATGGGACGCAACTCCGACGTTTCACTTCGAGTGCGAAAGAGACGCGGAGCATCACGCTAGTTCCAGGGTCCGCATCGTTAGGTCTCTTAGGTACCTCGGACGTTTTGGGCTCCGAGCTGGTTGGAGCTCCTGACTCGAAAATAGTGTTGTGGGCCCCAAATCGTCTATGATCGTTCGGCGTCTAGGGTCGTTTGAATCAACCTTCTGCAGAACAGGTTCGAGAGATTCCATGAAGCTCTGCTTTGATGCGCTTCGAGCAGGCGTCTTCGATCATCGACGGAATCGCATGATCACCGCCCTGGACATCCCCCGGCTCAGAAGTGAGACAGTGAGTCGGATCGAGATCCGATTGGAACCATGACTGAACCAGACGGCTCTCAGTGAGAAAAATGAAGAACTCGGAGAAAACAAAGCCTTCTCGCTATCGAGAGAAATCTTGTTGGTCTTGCCGGTCATTTACAATGGAGAAACCACCACCGCATTCGTTGACGAATGCTTTGCACGAGGACTTTGGATTCGCAGAACTCTCGAAACCGAGATGCGCATCATAAAAGGATTCGAATCGGAACATAGGCGACCCAGCTCCGAGCTTGAATCCGCGAGTGATTGATGGATTCTGACGCGGATCTTTCGGCATTGGATCTGAGCCGCATGGGGTTGCTGCAGTTCCATGCTGTTTTCGCAAGCTGTTGGGGGCGTACGCAGCACCGGGTGAGTCTCTCTCTCTCATCGATCTCGCTATAAAAGCGTACACTTCCATGAGGAATCACTCGCAGTCACCACCAACACTCGGACACAATGCTCGCCTTCCTCGCCCTCGCGCTGCCCGTGGCTTTGGCCCGTCCTCAAGGCGGATTCTTCCCGACCACCTCAACAACGACTCAATCTCCGCAAGCCTCTCTGCTCGGTCTGTCAGCGTCCGCTGATACGGTGATCGAGCGCGCCATCGATATCGCGTTCTCCTGCGCTAACCGACGCCTCGGTTACTACGCCGATGTTGTCAATGATTGCAAGGTCTTCCACATCTGCAATCCTGTGAACCTCCCTGACGGCCAGCAGGCTGTCATGCAGTACTCCTTCTTCTGCCCCGCCGACTCTTCCTTCGATCAGAAGGCCATGACTTGTGTCAAGGAGGTCTCCATTCCATGCGGTCACTCCGAGAGGTATTACCACGTCAACGATCAGATTGGCGTGTCAGAACTTACTGACATCCGTCGCCCACGCCCACAAGTCGCCTCGCCCGTCCACCACCAGCAACAGCAGCAACAGCAGCAACAGTTCTTCCCCCAAATCCCGCAATCCAGCGTCGTTCAGCAGCCCAACAATTTCATCCCGAGCTACCCTCAACAGCAAGTCTTTCCTCAGACCTTCGGCCAGCCCATCGCTCAGCCCCAGAGCCTGTCGCAGTCCATTTTTTCTTCACCGACGTCCAGCCCAAACGTTGTCCGAGCCGGTTAGACTTCCCGTCGATGCCCCGACTCAGCCTGCTGAGACGAGACCCGAGAGCTATTAGATGCGTGATTTCTGACTCAACCATTTAATCTGATGTCTAATAAAGCGAAGGTTCACTAAAAATGCCGATTCGATCTCGCAACTTCTCTGGGAAGTTTCGCGTGAGCTGCCGCGCCTATTTCGTATCAAGCACGAGCGTACCTGGGAAGAAGGCCGCCCTTCTCCTCCACTTACGAGATTTCTGCGAAAAAAGCTATTGTGCGTGGCTTCGTACAACTAATCGACTATCAGGAGATATGCCACAACTTTGGTATGGAAAGTTTGGAGTACATTTTTTTTCATTCCCATCGCGTTTTCAGCCTTAATAATGTACCTCAGAGTACAAACGTCCGAGCTTTAGGGATTGCGAATTCATGTAGGGCTTACTCCATGTCGAAGCTACCTAAAGATGGGACCCAAGAAGCCTAAGCTTCAAGAAGTCACTTCTTGAGGACGGCTTCTGATTTTTCAGTCCCCGCGCAGCTTCCAGGCGAGTGAGCTCACAGAGTTCTCAGCTCGAACGGCTAGCCAAAGTTGATAATAAATCTTCAACGAAAATGAAGGAAAATCTACCCTAGGAGTAAGTTGCCGGTGTTCTCGAACAATCTGAAGATCGGAGCACCGTATTGACGAGAAGATTCTCAAGGCTGTACCTGAGCTCGAAAAATGTATTTTGTTGTTCGGGGTCGTGATGAGGAGGAGTTTCTCTCGAAACGAGATACAGGAGTGCGCGGTTATTGATGAAGCTACTATATCGCTAATATTGATCGTTGAGTGCCTTGCGAGACGTGTATAATTATTGGCTAGAATGTAAACTCTCAGTTTGTTCTCACGATCACTCATATTAGGTGAAGTGTGTACCTCAGCGACGCATCGAGTGGAATAAGCTCAGATTGGCTCCCACTGCTGAGGTGAGATCTGGAGATATCTTTGCGGAGTTCTGTTGGAAATCTCGCATTTTTAGACAGAATCTCTCGAAAAAAAGTCAGGAGCCAGAACGCCGCCCCAAGATGCGTGCACCGCAGCCCCCTCGCCACCAGGTAGCCCGGATTGATATGTTTTCGTCGAACGACGGTCACTAGTCAGTGTCGACTGAGGGCAGTTGGGCTGATTCGAGTTTGGAGAGGGGAGGGGGTTGCCTGGAGCTGCTCTCATCGAGGAATGGAGGGGAAATTGGAAAACAAACGCATCGATCGTGTTGACGGTGGATGCAGTGGCGTAATAAATATTGGGAAGGGTGGATTGAATTCTACTCTGATGGACGAAATTGTTCCGAAGAGATTCAGTGGTATCAGAAAAATCTTCACAGGCTTGAAAAACATGTTGATCGCGTCATGAAGAGATCGTAACGATGAACGTATTCCTCATCGCCATCATCCCTGGTACCCCCTGGGTGGATTGCAGTTGGATCCAACAAAGATATCAATTGAGTTGGATCGTTCCGGTGTTGAGTTCCTGGATAAACGGCTCGACTTCGCAAGAGATTGAAACCGACGCTTCATCTCGCAAAACCGGCTGCCTGTTTCAAAATTCCCGCCGAAAGTTGGTCATCATGGCGTCCTTCATACGTTCGAAATCATGAAAAAGCCTTGCTGAGGATTTACTCAACAATCGCGTGTCGACGCTTCAAGAAACGCCCTTAGAGAATTTCTTAAGATCCAATGTCCCTCTC
This sequence comes from Phytoseiulus persimilis, assembly GCA_037576195.1. NCBI lineage: Eukaryota > Metazoa > Arthropoda > Arachnida > Mesostigmata > Phytoseiidae > Phytoseiulus > Phytoseiulus persimilis. The sequence continues at coordinate 21,412,488 of CM075101.1, forward strand.
TCTGATGAATTATTCGTTCAGAGCGGGGAGACTTCAGACGGTCGGGCTGCTGAAACGAAACAAGTTCCGGGAGCCTTGTGCGCGGATAGGCACGAAGCAGTTCGAACACTTGGATACAGATGAGGGCCAAGGTGAGTGCGGAATCAGGTAGCGGACAATCCGAAACCACATTTTCCGAAATCCTCCGACTCTCCGTATCGTATACTTACTTTTCCGTGCTACACTGCCGAGATTCTGATTCCAGACAAGAACCTCCGGTGGCAAGAATACCAGTATGAAGAAGAATCATCCGGACCTCTTTATGCTAACCATTATCCAACATCAACTTTCCAAAAGAGCCTCCTCGCTGTGGGCTCCTCCATAGCGTCATTGACCGATGTTTACAGGGCCGGTGAGATCTCCGCAGGTATATCCATGGCTCGCGAGACGATTCTAGAACCGCTGATGCTGATCTGATACCTGATATTCCAGACATGATTGCCTGCTTTGGAGAGGTCACTGGCCAATGTGCCTTTCAACACATGCTAGGCCAGATGGAAAGCGATGATGAGGGACGTAGAGTTCTCAGTGAAAGACCGCGCATCAATACACAGACGGTGGACTATGATAATTTGCTTGCAAAACCGAGGAACACTTTGGGATTCGCTTACTCTAATTTCATGAAGACTCACGTGAGTTCAAGATGATTTTCCGGAGATTTCATTTTGTCGGACGTTGACGATCTTGAAATTCCAAAATTTCCTGAAGGGCTTAGAATACTCTCCACAGGGGCTGTGTGCAGATGACAGGCCACCTGTCCATTTCGTGGATGACGTCAACCTGGCTTACGTCGCTCAACGATATCGTGAAGTTCATGACCTGTTCCATGTCCTGCTTGACATGCCGACCACGATGCTAGGCGAAGTGACCGTCAAATGGGTTGAAGCGTTTCAGACACGGCTTCCAATGGCCGCTACCGGTGGATTGTTCGGCGCTGTACGACTCAAACCGAAGTACGGATAATCAAATTCGTTCAAATTATCAAGTATTCCTTACGAGTTGAGGTATCGGACACTCTCTCTCTCGTCGGATTCGTCAGGGTTCAAACGCTCCGCGGAGAACGCCGTGTTTCCACACTTTCGGTTCGAAAATTCCGGTTTTCGGGCGATCCTTGAATGAGATGTCCGGTTCCAAAACTCCTCGCGGATAATGGAGCAACTTCTCGCCATACAACGAATTTCAAAGTTCAGCCATTCTCATCATCCATAAGTCTCATTGAGGTCAACTCTGAGTAGTGACCATCTTCGGCACGTTCGAGGAATAGTCCCCGAATGATCTCGATTTTAGGCACGTCAATAGCGTTTCAACTGAATGCTCGACGCTGGATTGAGACAAAAAACTGTAGATCACATGTGCAGTCTCGGAGTCTGGATTCCTTGATGATGTCCGTCCGGTGGGCGACCCTTTCTCTTTCCAGTTTCCGTTCAAGTCGCACCACAACTTATCGATGAACTCACTGATCTGGGTCTGTTTTCGACAGGCATCGACAACTTTACGTAACTACATACTTACCATGGGCGCTCCGGACAGGCTTTGAGTCGAAGCCCTTCATGCCTCTGTATTTCGAAGAACGATGGGACCAGGACATAACAGAGTTACGCCAACAGCTACAGATTCCTCCGTTAGATTTGAGTCGAGGATAAATGACGCATCCCGAGGTCGAAGGATCGTAGGAAGTGAGTGTTGAGAGGAAAATTAAACGGCCGCAGTGCTGGAGAGCAGCGTGGTGTGTCTCACACGCACGAATTCCTCTCATGTTTTCTATTTACTCATTGAACCCAACGCTAACAGGCAGTTCTTCCAAATCAATAGCAGTCCTCTCGGAATACAAATCGGAGGAAGGCACTAGGAACTGATGTCGGACTTGAGGTGTTTCCCATTCCAATTGCTATCATACTAGCAGACCTCGTTTCCCAGAGATGAGAGCGGAATCGTTCCGCTTCATTACTGGTGTCTAGGATTTTGAGTGATGGGAGCCATGCGTTGTACGAGGTGAACTTCCGACCGTTCCGCTCCCGCTCCAATGTCCCCAATAGTTCTCAGTTGGAATGAGCTAGATCGGGAGAAACTGAGCCGAATTTCCCGCAGAAAGGGACCATTCTCATCGACGAGGATTCGGGACGATGAGACTAGGTTAGAGATGCGGTGTACACCCACTCGATTGACTTCTGGACGATTGACTTGAGAAAATTCTCGATCACCGAGCCAGGTGTTTGGACAGACAATTTGTCAGGCCAAAAAGGAAATTCGGGCAGTGCTACTGTTGGGTCTTTTCCTTCTCTTCCGAGTTCAGAATTGTCTCGACTGACGCTGGACTAAGCCATCTGCTTGGAGAGAGCAAGTCTCTGGTTGGAAAATACATCGAATCTCAGGATGGTGTGTTCAACGTCATCGATGCTGCCGGAGTTTCAGTGGAGTTGACAATCGTAGTTGAGAGATACGGAGCTGAGCAGTGCGCTTGCGTTTCAATGCTCTCTCACGTCAATGGTTTATTACAAATCCGTTCACTCGGTGATTCTCGCTATCGGTGAGCTTCGGGCGCAGATTCAGGCCCATTCCTCAAGATTTTTCTGGAGACGGTTCGGGAATTCCGCGGTAACTGGGCCCAATCAGATCGGATGTCTACGGTTGAATCGTGCTCCGCGTCGACGATCAACTCCTAGCACTTATAGAGTTTTTCCAGACGCTCAACGTCGCTGTCACTGAGTCCCTTCTTATGGTGCACCTCGGTCAAGGTGTCTCCGTTCAGCTTCGTCATCGAAGGCTTGCCTTTGTTCTTGGAGAATGACTTCGACCCGTAGAGCATAATAGAGTCATAGCTGAAGGAGTTGATCAACCTGTGGGAATATTGAATGCGATGATGATGATCGAGATCTGTCCTCCAAGTTATTCACGAGATGATCCATGAGTCCATGACATGGAAACGGAACGGAAAGTTGTTCTCACCGATTTTCAGTGGGGGACTTCTTCCGGAACTGGTTGCTGTATTGTGGATCAATATTATCCATATGAACCCGTATGTATTGATCCCTGTCGGATCGGTTGTGCTCGTGATGAAACCCGAGTGCATGCGTCAATTCATGTACGACGACTCCGAATGAATCGCAACCTAGTGGGAAATTTGGGGTAATATCAATGGAGCGTTGACAAATGCCGAATACACCGGTGCAGCAGTCATGGATTCACCTTTCCCGATGGACACTAGTTGCTGACCGCCTTGGCGGCCAACGAAGCTATGGCAACCTTTTCCTTTCGAAATGAGGATGTAGTCTTGATCGCCAGCTCGAGGTTTGAATTGGATGCATCTGGCACGACTCTGTATGTGCTTCATCGCTTCTCGGATCAGTGGCTCCTTCGACTGTAGACTCGAGTCAATCACGTAAGGAACGATGCCCCTCGGCCAACGCCTATTTCAGTCGTGATCGCTGCTTTAGTCGATTGCTTCACCTTGATTATCTCAAGAACAGGAAAGAGGAGAGGCGGTTACTTGGAGTCAGCGGTTATGGCGTTGTATGGCATCAATACTTCATCGGGAATGATATCCCCTTCTATGAGGTTTCTATTCTCCATAGGGAACAGTTCGTTGAATGCTTCGAGAATCCTCTCCTGGATGTCCTCGTACAGAGCGTCCGTGCTCCTTGCGGCGAAAAGTGCCAACATGAGAAGAAGGTGTGACCTGTCGAACGAGCGGTGACGCAATGCCATCAGTGTGTATGCACAGAAACAGACAGAATGAGCCCATATCAGTTACTCACATTTCGGAAGCTGCTGAAGATGATTTGTGGTATCGTGACTTATATATGGTCAGTCATCAAAATAATTGGAACTTCTCCAAAATGGAGCATCTGGGCTGAATTCCGGGAATCTATGCGGGCTGCCGACGTCGCTCTGACAGGTCTACGCCGCACACGAATTCGCGAAAAATGGAACGGGTTCGGCTCCTCCTCCGTTCTCTAGAAGCTTTGTTCTCCCAGTAACATCAGTTTATGTGATAAACGACTTATCGATGTTCTGACCGCTTAAGCACGCGACTCCGCCGGCCTGATCTGGTTCGCTTCGGACATCGGGGAGTCACAATCCACAGAAGATGCCTTGGACGGCGCTGCAGAGGTCAGGAAACCATAGTCTAACTCGTGGGCCACACTACGACTGATGCGTCGTGGCCCCCCCGGAGAGTCGCGGCCCTCCAAGGCTCTTTATGGTTCCATATCCTCCGGCCTGTGGCGGTTTTTTGTACGGGCCCCCGACTCTGCCTCGCACTCCATGAGCTGATGCTTGATTCGATCGTCCTATGAATCACCTATGGGCTGTGTCATAGCAGCATCATCTGATACCATCCGTTTCCGCAGTCAATCACCACGAACGCCTCTTTATTGTAACTCTCGCTCAAAATCTGAACCTATGTCTCGATTTCCATCCCTATCTAGGTGTTCCTGTCCCCTCAATGAGAGCTCTGCTTGCAGTCGTGATAGTCCGTTACTGACTCGGATATTGAGGAGAACAGACCGGAATGGCGAATCGAATGCGGTAGTGCCCGCGAATGAGAGACTCGGATGCAGGAGATCCTCGCGCATGAGAGACAGTTTGGAATTCCCGATCGCAAGCTCGTGCAGTATCATGCAAGAGTACACCACACGAAGGGGACTCGTATCTACGAGGGGAGTCGCTATCGAAGTAAGCTCCCGTTTCCCTCCGCCAGTTAACCTCAGATTGAGCGCCAAGGTAAGGAGGAACAGACGGCCACGGGAGACACTTTCCAACTTCCGTGGTGGTGTCTGATGGGCACATCCATCTGTGGAGGATCGAGTCAGGGTATCCAAGACTCAAGCAAGAGTCGCTCGCTCCTCAAGACGCCGAATCGCAAGGAATATCCGGAACTAATAGCCTGGGAATTGTATTACCCTGAAATTCCGCAGAAAACGAACCTATTTCCCTCGTTTCCCTCCCAAAAAACCGCGTAAGATGAGATCGTTACCTGCCGAGTTCGCTACCTGATGAGCTCGCTCTCTGACGTGCTAGTTATCCGATTGTTCCATTATCCGACGAATTCGTTATCAGCTGCGGTTTTCTTCAGAGGAAAGAAAAGAAAAGGGTTCGGTATCTGCGGGATTCTAGGATGACTGTTCATGATGGTTCGGGTACTGGTCGAACTAAGAAACTGATTCATGCACGAGTCGAAACACTCGGAAAACTCAGTTTCCATGCTCTAACGACTCACTCCGCACGAGGGACTGGATGTAGGACACCGTTCTCATCTTCCTGAGAATTCGACTGTTAGCGGAACTTCAGCAGTCGAAAAGTGACGTGACCGCAGCCGCACTTCAGCGGGAGTCCAAATAGTCTTACTACCTTATTCCAAGTATATTCTGTGACCCTGAGATCCCACTCGGGGAGGAACCGATATTTCCACGAGGAATCCAGTGGACAAAGACATTTCTTGAAGTACTTCCTGGTCCGAGGGTTTTTAGGATGCATTAGGGCGGAAAGAATATCCAACAATGACGTTCAACAGAGAGAATAGACGGAGCGCTGAAGAAGATCACCAGCAAGAAGACAACCCAGTCCTATGTCAACATGTATCGAACGACTCCGAATCGGTGGCAGCTCTAGCTACGGATTTCTGCACCTAGACCCTCACGAGCTGCGCCCGGCTGAGGCGACTACTCTCTACAGTACGTGCTCGACAATATACTTCAAAGCGTAGAACATCTGTTCGGCGTAGGCTGGTAGTGTGTATCCAGTGGCGGAAGCATAACACCTCGTAATAGCGTTAATGAAGTCGTTCGTTTGCGCGCGGTTCATGCAGACACGAACCGTACCATGGCGTATGCACTTGGCTCGACGCAAGGAATCGTCCAGCAACACGCTGGTTATGTGTTCGGTGAGTTGAGCGTACCGCGTAGCGTTTCTGGTTACGACTTTTGGGAGGTGATTGGGCAAATCGCCCAGGAAATTGAAGCAAACAGCTGCTATGTAGCAGAAAGAACGCAGCAGGTAGTGGAATGTTTTCCAGTCCGGTTTATGCTGTACGTAGAGCTTTGCACCACATTTGCTGAACATCGAGCTCACCCGGGCGGTTTCTTGAGCCATCAACACTGGATTCATTTTGTTAACTCCGAGACATGGATGGTATTTGGTGTCGGCATTGGTTGATGTGAACTTTTGTCCCGCAACGAGCCAAAGGCCGAATGAACACGTCGTAAATGCGTGGTAAAGTACAGTAGTCCTCATCGTAATCTCCACAGGAAGCGAAAAGAGAGAAATGAAGCTCTGAGAAGTCGCTGATGTTCCCTCAGCTATCTCTGCCGTTAGCGGCTGAAAGACATCCATGTGGACACAGCAGATCGTTATGTAGCCTTGAGTCCCCTCCTCTCCACGGACGAAAAGCTTGATGAAAAGCAGACCGTTCTCGTCCAGAAGTACGCCGATTTGCTTGATTTGATTCGTTCGCCTTCGATGGTTCAGAGCCAAACCTGCTCTTCCGTTGAACAGGAAACGGAATTCCTCCTCTCGGAAGAGCCCAAAACAATCGTCCCTCGCTCATTCGCGCCTCGTCATTAGCGACCACGCTTATTCGCGGTTCTTGAAGATGGGGACACTCAGCCCGGATGGATGAACCAGGTCGCTGGGACCCTGCTCGAAACTTCAGGATGCTTGCTTCGTTTCGGAATCCCCCGAGCAACGCAGCTATTCGCCTCAGCAGTTATGGTAGCCACACACTGACTCAGAAAAAAAATATAACTTGTCCCACTTTGGCCTCTGAAAATCAACGAACGAAGGGGCGGGTCGTTCTGAACGACGTCACATCGCTAAGCTGGACTCTTCCGGAGTACAACGAAGAGAAAAATTGTCTTTGTTTGTATTAGGTAAGTCAAAAAGTTCGTAGCGTTTTTTACCTATTTTTCAAGAGCCGAATTCCTGTACACAAGAGTCTTTTTATTGAATGATATATTGGCCGTTTTGTTCTATGACCTTCGCCCATCGGTCAGGTAAATCGAAGATTCCCTTCTCCCAGAACTTGGTTTCCTTCTTTCCAAAAAACTGATTGAGGTGATTTTTTATACCCTCCAAAGATTCGAATATTTCTCCATCAAGAGAGTTTTGAAGAGACCGGAACAAGTGATGGTCTGACGGTGCAAGGTCGGGACTATAAGCTGGGTGTGGCAGCACATCCCAGTCAAACTCCGCCAATTTCTGCCGAGAGCGCAAACTTACGTGGGGTCTCGCATTATCATGTTGAAAAACGACGCCCCATCTGTTCGCCAATTCTGGGCGCTTTGTTGCTACTGCGGTCTTCAAATCCTCAAGCTGCCTGCAGTAGACTTCGGTGGTGATGGTCTGACCCGGCGGGAGCAGCTCGAAAAACACAACGCCCTTGCAGTCCCACCAACAGCTCAGCATCACTTTTTTTTGATGAATTTCGGGTTTGGGGACGGCTGCGGCCCGTGAACCTTTGGGGACCCAGCTTTTTCTTTGCGTAGCGTTCCTGTAGAGTATCCACTTTTCATCGCCGGTTATCAGTCTCTTCAGAAATGGTTCATTGGCATTCTTCCGGAGAAGAGTGTGGCTTGTATCCACACGTCTTTCGAGCTGGCGATCGGTGAGGTCATGAGGCAGCCAGATATTCCTCTTGTTTCAGAAGCCAGCTTGATGGAGGCGATTCCAAACGGTTCCATGAGAAACTCCCGTCGAGTCTTCAATTTCTCTGATGGTCAGGCCGGGGTTTGAAGTTACCAGGCTAATGATTTCATCGGGTTCCACAACTTGTGGTCGTCCTGATCTGGGCTCATCTTCAAGATTAAAGTTTTCAGCCTTGAAACGGGTAAACCACTTTCTAACCGTAGAACTTTGAAGAGCATTCTCCCCGTAAACTGCAGATATTCTTCGAGTGGTCTTCGCTGCATTCAAGCCTTCGCGGTAGCAGAACAACATTATGTGTCGAAAATGCTGCTTTTGGTCCTCCATCGCAAATTCTTCCTGATTTTACGAACTCGACGATAAAGTCTGAAACGATACACCGGTAGGAACTCTAGAGCCCGCCTAAGAACGTAAACGAACAACCACTGTAGTAGGCGGCTCTTGTGCGGAGCGCGGGAATTTCAAAAATGTCGGATCAAAAACGCTACGAACTTTTTGACTTACCTAATATTATGCGAGCATCTGAGGCCCACGAAGTAGGTTTGACCCGCGAGCATCTCGCGCATGAAAGCAGGATCATCGAGGAGGCGCACAGTCGAATTAGTGAGTGGATCCCGAACCTCCTCCGTGCCTCCAGCTCCCTCAACGCCGTCGATGCAGCCATTGCTCCCTGCAGAGACGCCCTCAGCCATATTGAGAGAGCACACAGGCCAATCACGATGTTCTCCGAGGAGGGTACGTGGCACCGAGCCGCGCAAGATACCTTGGTTTTTTCCGACAGCCATCGGAACTAAATCTTCATTTCAGATGAGGATTAGCTGAAGTTCTCATTCGTTCACGAAGCTCCCTCGTCTCTCCCAATAATGATGCGGCTCGACTACTTGCGGTCGCCAATGTATGGGTTGGATGCAAAAGTTCTGGGCCCCTAATTTTAATCGCTCATAACTCCGCTCCCAGGAGGCACAGAAAGATAATAAAATACAAGAAATGCGCGGAATTCAGTCAGCTTTCAGATGGAATTTTTGAAAAAGCACTGTGCTCACAGGAGGGATTTTACTGAAAGAGTCGAAATTCGAGAAATCGCGATTTTTCAATTCCGGTGAAACCAATATTATGACCCCTGTTTTCTCTTCGGAATTAAAAAGTTCGTCAAAAAATAGGCGGTTAAAAAAAATTGGGCATTTTCGCCACGGCAAAGCGGAGTTATCGGCTACCGAAGATTCGATTTTTTTGTGATTGTTTGATGACGTTTTCTCCGCCAATTGAACGGTCTCATGAGTGGGAAACGCTGGAATTTCCCTTGAAACGCTCAGAAGCCTCTTGGAACAGCTTCTCAACACTTTTCATCGTTGTCCGCCTTGCGAGAAGAGACCTCTCGCAAGATCGTCGGTTGTAATCGACGGATTTCCGTTGAGGAAGGCAACCGAGTCGTCGTCACTCAGTTCGACAGGTCGGCCTGATCGTGGCTCATCGTTCAGGTCCTGATTGCCGTCTCGGAACTTGGCGAATCACCTATTTACTGTGGAGAGAGGCGGAGTGGCTTCACGGAACACGGGTTCTATTTGACGCTTCGTCTCCGCAGCTGAATTCCCCTTGAGGAACTCGTAGAGCATTGCGCTCCGGATCAGTTGATCTCGGTTGGCCATCCCGCAATGATGGCTGGAGTTTTTGAAACTGTCACAAACTTCACGGGGAACAAAGAAGATCAGCTGCTGCAATGAGCGCGTTGGAAGAACCTGTTGGTCGTCGAACGAGTGGAACGATACTGAAAATGGAGTCCCAATATCTCTCGTTCCCAGCGTCGCTCCTCGTCGCCTAACATTCGAGAACGTGACATATTGTGAGAAAGCCAGCAAGTTCTCTCTGCCGGAGCAATCGAAGACATCGTCCCAGAGGGAAGACGATCACTCTGTGTTGAGAAAACATTTTCAAGAGGCTTCTGAGCGTTTCAAGGGAAGTTCCAGCCTATGCCACTCATGAGACCGTTTAATTGGCGGAAAAAAGGTCATCAAACAATCACTACTAGGTAAGACATCGGACCCGTCTTGTTCAGAACCTCGACATGGGGCGTTCCCCAGGAGGAGATATCGCGAGGCCTTGAACAAAACCAAAAATTCGCCATTCGCGGAAATTCGTTACTCGCGGAATGTCTCGAAACCCATCGACCGCGGATAACGAGGGACCTTGTGTCCACGACAATATAGGGACGATGAAGTCCGAGGGCCGATACCTTCGCCATCCCTATAGCTCTTCGTTCCGGATTGGATGTATGTGAAGCTCCGCACTTTCCGGAGTCTAGCGATGTGTGCGTCCTGAGAGCAGAGACTCATCGCGAGGAAACGACTGCTCCAGGAGTCTGGTAACCTGGAGAACTTTTCGGTCCTGGATACCAACTCTGATCTCAGAGATGAATCCATAATCAAAGCTTGGGATTCCTGAGAGGCAACGTCGAACCTGGCGCTGACTAGTGGAATGCACGAACATGTGGAGGAGTTCTGGCGAAATTTTTCTTAACGTTAGCTATGAGACTATCGACTCCCGGGTATCATACGCGGATCTCTTCACGAATACGCTGCGGACCAAGGGCGAGACAAGTCACATGAACTGTCTCTGAAAAAATACTCCAACGAGCGCTTTCGGTTTCGAGGACGCGGACATGCGCGAGAGGATTGAGGATGCGCTATTTTGATTAAGGCGAAATGAACCCGATCCAAGTCTCAATGTTCTATACCATGGATATGAAATCTGAATGAATAGCTTGTTTGAGACGTTCACCGGTTCGGAATCGATGCAATAGGTAAAATACCGGTCGAATTTTTGGGATAGGCTAGAAACAGCGATGTAGAACTTTCAGGCATTCACGGCATGTTGCCTGAAACCCCTATCACTAGTCATGACATTCTTTCGACCGTTACGGCTAGATTTGGGACACTCCTGCGAACGTACAAGTCCGACGTTCTCACACGGATATTATAGCCCAAATCTGAACTTGGATTTTATTCCAGAGGCGGAGATAGTTTCTCGAGCAGCGGTTAGAGATAGAGGAAAGAGTGTCATAACCGATATCGTTCATCACAAGGAGCTGGGCAAGAGTGATCTTCATCGATTTCCCATATTTAGCACAATTACGGGGATAACGATGACGGGGAAAGAATGAAAAAAGTGAAGCAATATTTCGGAGTCGTTGCGGTGAACATTTTTACTCATGGGACGTAGTGGTCCAACCTCAATCGCTTCTAGACTTTGAATTTTCGTTTCCCGCCAAATGGGAAAGCAGGCCTATCCAGACCACACGATGCTACAATGAGAACAACTTCAAGAGGAAATGGCTGTCATGGTTTTCTGCAAATCGCCGCAAACCGCTTCCCGCTACGCCAGTTCTGTCAGAGGCTGTACGATACCTACGGCACGGGCTCGACCAAGGTAGGGGCGATTCGCCGATGGGCGGCTATCTAGTCAGGTAGCACCCCGCCAGAGACCTGTGGGGTCTAGAACAGCACCAAAAAAGACATCGCCTGGGAAACTAGGTCTGGAGAGCAAAATTAAGAGCAACATCGCGTCTCAGCCCATGCTGCCGGCGCGTGTCAGTCGTTCGGAGACGTTGATCGCTGGTAAATTCTCTGTTCTCATGCAGTTCCGCCCTGAAAACATGCGACCATCCCTCCGTCAGAAGAGGGAAGGATGACCGAAGATTCGCGTAGCTCGCCCCTTTCTAGCAGAGATCATCGTCATCAGCTTCGCGGATCAACTCGTCTGCGATCCAAGATTACTCAGCTCTTCGTCTGGAAATTCAAATAAGTTCTCAGTCATCTTGCATGACCCGGACTTCTCGAGCAAGGGATCGGAAATTTTTTCCTCTCGCTCGACGAGAACGCCATTCATATCATGACCGTCCGAATGAGCCGCGTGCATGGAGAGAAGGGTTCCATGAATCCACAAGTTCCGCTGACACGGCGCCCTCAGCCGAGCCCAACCCTCGTGCAGAGTTACCCATATTCAATCTAAGGGGCGGCGGAATTGAGTCCCGCGATGTGAAGATCTGCAGGAGGATTACGTTGAGGGCTGTCCTCTTCATTTGAGGTTTCACCGGGCTGCGATCAGGAGGAATCAAGTTCGAGAGTAGTTACGCGCGCGTTTCAAATTCAAATTCAGCGGGCACATCTGGCGGTCTCTTCAGGCGTTGGCCGGTCGCAGGTCGTCGCGGAGATTTCACTCCGTTGGAGCCAGGCCTGCTGTCACTTAAGGCTCGGTCGTTCTCAGCGGTTTTTCGGTTTTCAATAACTTTTTAAGATGCGTGAAATCGTTCATCTTCAAACTGGCCAGTGCGGCAACCAGATTGGAGCGAAGGTGAGTTGTCGAAGCTTCTGAATTGTACAGAAATTACTGGAGTTCTGGCCCCCGACTCCGCAGTGCTGTAGAGGCAAAGTGAGAACGGTGACTCAACACCGGAGGTCTGATGCATGGAGCTCTTTGCTCGCTACTCAACTTGCTGACATCGAATGATAAGGAGGTTCAGTACTTTACCGGCGTTTCGTCCACTAGCCGGCATTCAGCGGCAGTGGGGTTGCGCCCATATTTGCCAAGTCATCACTATTGGATAATTCTAATGATCAATGTGGCTCTGCCGAACTCCCGCCTCTGGAGATCTGATGCGGGGATCTCATTAGTGAATCCCGAGATTCATGTCGGGATTGACACCGAAGTTTCCACGGATTCGAGCTCCTGAAGCTTTACGTGGAGTTAGGCTTAGCGCACTTGCGGCCCAACCCCGGGATGGTCAGCACGAGACCATTTTGTCACCGAGTACCCACGAGGTCGCGAACGATCTCGATGAATGGGATCCGAGCATTGCGATTAGGGAGGAGCTTTTATTGTCGTTCATATATTGGGTTGTTATGGAAGTTTCGTTGCCGTGGTCTCTGACGAGGGTGAGTCCCATGTACCAAGCCCAGCTCGTGGGCTGCCTTTGTCGTTGTATTTCGCTTCTTGGAAGACTCGTGCAGCTCTCATAACGGAGCTAAAACTTCTGGAATCTTCGGGTATATGATGCGGTTAGCTCTACATCTAGCACTCGGAGGTCACCTCTCTCTCTCCACAATACGTCTACATTCAGATAGTCTTCGCCAGAAAATTGAATTGAAGTCCGACATCGATTTGTCTGTCTTGCAGTTTTGGGAGGTCATCTCTGATGAGCACGGAATCGACCCCACTGGAGCATACCATGGCGACTCGGATTTGCAACTGGAACGAATCAACGTTTATTACAACGAGGCCTCAGGAGGCAAGTACGTCCCTAGGGCGGTACTGGTCGACCTGGAACCTGGAACTATGGACTCCGTGAGGTCAGGACCTTTTGGACAACTTTTCCGACCCGACAACTTCGTTTTCGGTCAGAGCGGCGCCGGAAACAACTGGGCTAAGGGACATTACACCGAGGGTGCCGAGCTGGTCGATTCAGTTCTCGACGTGGTGCGCAAGGAGGCCGAAGGCTGCGACTGTCTCCAAGGTTTCCAACTCACCCACTCGCTCGGAGGTGGCACCGGATCAGGAATGGGCACGCTTCTCATTTCGAAAATCCGTGAAGAGTATCCCGATCGCATCATGAACACATTCTCTGTTGTTCCCTCCCCCAAAGTTTCGGACACTGTCGTCGAACCTTACAACGCAACCCTTTCTGTGCATCAATTGGTCGAGAACACTGATGAGACCTTCTGTATTGATAACGAGGCCCTATACGACATCTGCTTCCGAACTCTCAAGCTGACGACACCCACCTACGGCGATCTGAACCATCTAGTATCAGCGACCATGTCTGGAGTTACGACATGTCTTCGCTTCCCCGGCCAGTTGAACGCCGATCTTCGAAAACTCGCCGTCAACATGGTGCCTTTCCCACGTCTCCACTTCTTCATGCCCGGATTCGCCCCACTTACATCCCGTGGTTCTCAGCAGTACCGAGCCCTGAGTGTTCCCGAGCTAACCCAACAGATGTTCGATGCAAAGGTGAGCAATATTGAGCGGAGACATTAGACATCGCCTATCACCTCTCAAATCTCCTTCTCCGACGAGTTTCAATGTATGCATATCAGCTAACCTTCGACCATCTTACAGAACATGATGGCAGCTTGCGACCCGCGTCACGGTCGTTACCTCACTGTCGCCGCGATCTTCCGTGGTCGAATGTCGATGAAGGAAGTCGACGAGCAAATGCTCAACGTCCAGAACAAGAACTCTTCTTACTTCGTAGAATGGATCCCGAACAACGTCAAGACTGCCGTCTGCGACATCCCTCCCCGCGGACTCAAGATGTCTGCCACGTTCATTGGCAACTCTACCGCTATCCAGGAGCTGTTCAAGAGAATCTCGGAGCAATTCACTGCCATGTTCCGTAGGAAGGCTTTCCTCCATTGGTACACCGGAGAAGGCATGGACGAGATGGAGTTCACCGAGGCCGAGTCCAACATGAACGATCTCGTTTCCGAATACCAACAGTATCAAGAGGCTACTGCCGATGACGAAGGCGAATTCGACGACGAGGAGGAGGAGGTGCAAGCCGAGTAAAATGACAAGAGTTGCCTTCTTCAAAAAGCGGATGGCTTTTGAACTTACAGCTTCTTTAGTGGAGAGGGAGAAGTAATCGAAAAACAGCCGCCTTTCAATGAGCCGCTGCCGTTCATCCCCAGTATTGTGTTCAGTAATGGTCTCTGTACATAAAGGAAATCGAACGAAAATCGTTGGTTGCTGTCGATTCAAACGCAGCTTTTGCAAATTATGCTGGCTCGGCGGCCGCGGCTTTTCGCAGTTAGCGTTCTTGTTCTTCTACACTTCGTTCTTCAAAAAAACAATTACACTCGACATCCGACTTTTTTTTCCGAAAACACTACCGTAACCACAACAAGGACCGGCATCGACAATCGATCGAAATTCCTGTTCGTGCGCCATCCGTCTTCGTCAGAACCTGAGGATCGAGATGTTGACACTGACTGCAATGGCGATTCTCCTGATGGCGACTATGATTGCCTTGATGATCCGGTTCTTTCGTCTGGTGCCCATGATTAATTTATTCCGAAAGATTCAGAATCTCACATCACCGCCGCCTCTTCGGTTAAGAGCTTCTTTCATTTCCCTCCTCCAGTGAAGCTGACGAGAACTTCCGCAAGCGAACTGCGTAGCCTTTTCATTGGTTGATAGATGGGAGAAAAGTGGACGAGTGAATTCATGGAGATAATGAGGCGAAACGGAATTCGTTGATGAAAACATTACAAATTCTCTTCTAATCGGACGTCGGAAATTCGAACAGCTCTCTCATCATCTTTTCTTTCTGTAGGGTGGACGATCAAAAATAAATTCCATTGTTGGCCCGCTAAACGCATGCTCTTTCTTTCCTGGGATCATTTAGAGCGCCAACCGAACTCCAATTCTGATTCCATTCGCGAGGTATTCTGATCTCGGATTTGGGAACGAGCGTTCCCAGCATCCTGCCTTCGAACGAGTCAACAACGGGATCCAGGAGGATGATTACATAAGCGAGAAAAATGGAACAAACTCTGAGGGGCGATTCAGCGCTGTTGAGACTCTCGACAATTCTAACGTACTGATTATTATCCAATGACTCGAAGAAAAGATCACCTCTGTCGACATTCTCCACTCAATAAATCATGCCTATCAATGCATTTTGGGGAGCTTTTGGAGAGGGGATGAAACTGAGATGGTCCCCGGAGCCGTGATTCGGCGAATCTTTCAATGAATTCTAGGGGAAAGCGCGGAAATCTGGGCTTCTCGGATGTTCCACCTCTCGGGTTAACGCCCATATAGCAGAACGGTGAGATGACGTTCGTAAACGACTGTGATAGATGCCGTGCTCTGCATAGCTCGAGCTGAACGTATTTCTGAACGGTAAGACGTGTTTCCAGCCAGCGGTACGGGGTTGGTTTTCGTCTTTCCCGGTCACTCAATATCTCTTCTGGCCATCCCAGTTCTCCAGTGATGATAGAATCTAGCGATGAAAGAAGGAACGTACTCGGTCTTCAGTAACACGGAAATATTGTGTGGGAGCACAGCTTGGCACTCAAATATCGAGGCGATATGCTTGCGGAACGGAGCATTCTAGAATATTGAAGAGCCAGACCGGAGAACCCAGGCCCACAGCAAGAGAGGATTTCCCCGAGCTTTCGAGCAGGTACGAGATTCGAGACCTGACAACGAAGGGAACGAAGGAGTCACTGAAGCTCGGCGGAAGCAATGACTGGATGTATTCCGTAGCGCAACTCGCTGTACTCGTCAGGAGGAGATACGGGAATCGAACCTACTGCCATCAACACCGACCCATTGAGCGTTTGCTTTGTAGCGATATTGAGGATTCGAGCTCTGTCGAGTGCCTCACGACAAGTCTGAAAACCGCTTCAAATCGCGGATGGTGAACGAGAAGCTCCTGTGGAGGGGAGCGAACGAAGATCTCGCTGAACTACTCGCCCAGAAATGAGATGGCAGCACGATCGTCTCCAAGCATACGTAAAATGGGGAAACTCCGTCTTCAACGTTTGAGCTTATGACAAACACGAGGCCCACGAGTGAACATTCTCTCTTGCCAAAAATGGATTCCAAATAGTTTGGTTCTTTGGTGTGGTTAAGGACTCATGGCTTGTGGCCGGACGTATGCGGTTTCCCGCAAAATTCCTCATCGTTCGAGATAGTTTTTGAGAGAAAAATGTGTGTTCTCCGCGAGCTCCCGACGGCTATAACTTCCTCAAATTCGATCCGATTCCTGGTCGTTTTTTGTCGGGTAGCTGTCAATACGACACGTATCTCCGAGGTCTATAATGCTCCGAATGAGCGGTCAACATCAAATTTGACATCAACAAGGAGGATCTTCGGATTTTCGCGGTTCAGAATCTCGGGGCGTCCGCAAACTGAGGCACATCAAGTTGTAGACCCACAAGCTGAGGGAAGCATACTATTGAAGTTTCTCAGACCGACTCCCTGACTTTCCGCTCTTCAGATACCGTGGATATATGTATATCCGTTGGAAGTTATCGAAAATTGTAGAGATCCTAGCTCTTCGACCAGAAGCAATGTCACTGCCTTGGATCACTCCATGAGAAGCTTTCTGTAGGCGATTCGTTGAATGATAGCATGACTTGTGGAAAACGAGTATCGTGCGTCACAGTCGACATTCATGTTCCAGGTTGACAAAGACTGAAGAAAGACTGAGCGGATCGGCCTCGATGCGCAATGTTCCGGGAATCGGTGTCACAACAGGTGAATGACTCGGCGTTCTCGCATTGAATCAATTTGCAATACGCTTACCGACGAGACCGAGTTCAACGTCTGGCATCGAAACAATATTTACTCTAACAAGGTAGGCTACACGGATGTCCAGCCCGGAGATGGAGATCTCCCCCATGTGTTTCTGGTCCGGTAGAACAGCGTTCATCAGGTGCTCCCATTGCGAGAGAAGCGTCTGCATCGAGTACGCAGCTTTGCGGAACTTTATAAAGATTGTACGCAATGAGACCCAGCAGCTGTCATCGGAAAAAATGTTCCTCACGTGGTCCCTCTTCTCTCATTCTAGAGTCATAATGCTCCAGGAGAATGGATCGCGTCACTGGGCGACGTTGATGTTCGACTTGTGCTGTTTCGGACAGGAATGGGAGCGTTCAAAGAGATTGAAGTGCAGGAAGCACGCGTCTTCCTGACAAATTTGAGACGGGGAGGAGGTAACGAGAATCAGTTCGGCTTTGAGCAAGATATGAGCTAAAATTCAAAATTCTCTTCAGAGAGCCGTTCTCTCCTCGAACGATGGGAGATTTTGCGGGAATGTGTTACGGTGCGACTCTGGCCCAGGCCCTCAGTAAGGAACCATTCGAGTTCGCTTCCATTTTCCGGAAGGAAATCGGCAAATACTTTTCATTCACTTGTCAGTAAGGTCACTCGTTTCAGACGCCTTGCATTCATTGCCGAACAGAGCTCCATACCCCAGCGGAACCATTCGATGGGCGGCATCGGAGGCGACTGCAGAGTGGGAGAATCTGTTGGAGTAGGTAATGCCAGCTCTTCGGCAATAACTCGTTCATTGGAAACGAAACTACGCAGTCATGCCTGGCGATGATAGTCAATACTATAGGCGTGGACTTTCCTCGAGCACAACGAAGTTCGGTGCTGGGTCGATATTCAGAGCTCAGATTCGCGGACGTCGACTATCAGGGCTCCCGTGGTATATTCCAAGCTGTAAGTCGTGTCTGTCATGAATAGACCCCCGCATGGAACGCGCTGGGGCATACGCGCCGATCATTACATTTAATCCGGTGTGATGTGTTCGTAGTTTCAACACGCTCATGTGATTTTCCTCCCGATCAGGGCACTGAATCATCCTGCACAGCCCAGGTACTTCTTCGAGTTTGAATAAACCTCATTCTCGGGCTTGATACCCTCAGCTTGGATGAAATATTCTGCACCTTTCAGCTGGCTACCGCGCGGAATGCCGGACTCTGATTCTCCACGGTAAGCTCTGTTTCCGCAGTCGATTTTCTATCAACGGAGTTGGATTAAAACTCCTACGACTGCGCGTGATGAAATTATCAGCTCGAATGAACAGGAATCCTCCATCGTGCGAGCCACACAAATCCAGCTAGACCTGAAGTTTTTTTCTTCCCGTGTAAACATGGAGAGATAGATAGAAGAGAACAGTGTTACCCACGACGCCACTGGAGCGCAGGTTACTCCAGTCCATGGCCTAGCACTTCTTTTCCTCTTATTGTGCAAGCGGTCGAATGTTTTTGAGGAACATTTCATTGGAGCTCCCGTAGTACTGATAAGAGCCCAAGATGAACGACTCAGTTATCGTTGCTGGTCTCTCATCCAGTTCTCGACTCCGCAACTCCGGCCACAGCTCTTCAGCGGGAGCATCTCGGCGCCCAGAGTCAATGAGAACAACGCATCTGAGGCCGTCCGTCCGGTCAGTCGGCCAAAGTCGGTCCGTCCCAGTTTACATTCTAATCCTCCTCATTCACTGTTTTCCCTTCAGGGATGAATCAAGTGGTTTGAAGGAGGCATCGACCGGAGGAGATTCGCCGATTACATCTAAGTATTCATATATATCGGAATTCCTGACGTTTCATTCGGGGGTTGTGAAATAGAGCTTCACCCGAAATTTGGCGCCGCCATCGCGACTCGAAACTTGGGCCACGCTGGGACTCCTTCTCTATTCCACATGCTACCGCCGGACATCAGCGGCGTCGACGATGAAAGTGGCCGCCTGCCGCTTCCACCACTGCTGCTCGCATTCTCTTTCTGTGTCGCTGCTGTTCATGATCTCTGCCTGAAGGAGGCCATTTTGAATTGAGAGTCGCTGACACTACACTGGTCTGCCCACCGAGTTTCCGTCTACAAATTTTGTGTTTCGCTGCTCGCAGGTTACACTCGAAAACAATGCCTTCGGTCGATGAGCTGTTTGAGCAATGCGACCAGTTAGCGGCCGCGCTGCCGCTTTCTCTGCAGAGCCTGCTCGACAAAGCTTCGAAAGCCACCAAGGTTCCTAGATCGAAGCTCGTTGCAGGTATGTGTGAGTCCAAATCAATCCACCGCCCAGGAAGCTGTTTCTCTGTAGTTTAACCGATTCCAAGAAGTGATCACGAGCGATACCGTGTGTCTGGGGTCGAGTTCGCGCACTTGTTGAGTATGTGGGCGGAGAACCGAACAGTGCTAGCCGACGCTCGTTGTATCCTCGTATGCTAGCTCCGGTGACGGCGCAGATTTTAAACCGTGAATTTCGTTCGCATCCGATCCGAGAACACCGCCTGGTTCTTGGATTGGGCATGCATACTCGAATTTATTAACGCGGATTTCAATTTCTCCCGAGCCTCCGTCGGTTTTTCTTTCACGGCCGGCGTTGGAAGCTTCGACGTCTGCGTCTGCAAGTTCTTCCTGTCGGCACGGAGCCGCTGGTTGTCATGGCTGTCAGTGAACGGTGTTTTTCCCCATCGATTCGTTAGATTGCCTGACGGAAAGGAAATGAGGATGGCGCGGCTGCAACTCTCAGTTCCTTCTTCAACCAAAGTACACGTAACCTTCCGTACTATTACAAATGAATCCGACTTTATGGCCACGGTATCCTGTTCGGTAGTCCGGGCAGTTTCCTCCTGAATTTGGGAATGGTTTCCGCGTTAGCGCCCCGAGTAAAACTCGACTGTTAGCTGCAACGCTGAGTCGGTCATCCGGTCGTCAAGTGTGCATGAGGAAAAACAGAACTTGAACTGCTCGTGAGTCACCATTCGGAACGTGGTTCAGCGGACGAGATGACCGATTTTTGGTTTGCCGGCTATTAGGGAATAGGCGAGCGAGCCAGCAGACCAGCAACACTTTAACGCTAATCTGATCATTACTGCGGCACAGAATGAGTCACAGTGCATGCATCCCAAAGCTGTCATCGTGGTACGGCTCAGGAGCAAAAACAACTTCCGATGATTGCGGGATAGTGCCTGTTGCTGCTGCCAGCGTTAGGATCACACAGATCTGAAACTTGTGACTATCTCACGAGTTTTTCCGTAAGCTGCTCCACTTCCGCAACAGTCGTGGCATCAGAAACTCGCCAAATTTCTTCCCTATCCATCCGCAATATACCCAGGCTTAACCATACGATTTTGACACTTAAATGGTCGCGATTGGCAGTTACTCAGCGGTCTGACGGGATTATGAACCCGTCTGGCTTTGAACTCTCGAGCGGAGATTAAGGGATGCCGAATGCGGTCTTCAGATGAATTATCAGGCTTTCGTGAAAGCTTCCCTGGATGTGAGCTATCAATGGCTCATCAGCGAACGGACACGAGGGTCGCTAGCCGCTCTATTTAGAGCCAAAGATCGCGGTCGTCTCAAAGATAAGATACTGTCATATCGCGTCACGATTCAGAGTGCTATAAAATATGGGATTTCCGATTCTGGGTCTATTCGCAGACTGCCCATCCGGTTCTCCCCAAACCGCTCTCAAGGGTTCAAGGGCCTCTTGACGACCATAAACCGCATCTGATTTATGCCGCGACTACAGCGCTGAGGTTTATCGGTTTATTTGGTGCCATCGGAGAAAGCATTTCTCGATCAGATACACTCTTCCGAGTTATAACCAATAATATGAAAATAGCTCTGTCGATGTCGGCCTGCGCGGGGAGAATGTTTTCTATTCGCTTTCGAGTGGCTTCAATGACGATACACGTCGAGCGAGAGCCGGGCTGACGCTCATCTGAGTCACTACTGCTAATCCGCCTTGCAAACAGATTTCGGCACGTTCTCGGGTCGGCCTCGACGAGTTCTCAACAAATGTAATCTCCGAGCTTCTCATGGGCTCACCGGGAGACAGGATCGAGAAGTCTCAGATTTAAATTTGGAACTCTTCTTGCTTTTCTTCTTTCCGGGATTATGTACGAGCATTCGAACGACCTCGACCACCGTCTGACGTGGATCGTTTCCGTCTCTGTAAACAGACGAGATGTCATCCGGCTCGAACTAGCACTGAATCCATCTCCCACGAATCCTCGAGACGTCTTCCAAAAAACAAGGGAAGCGTCTTGAGGGAGTGATCTAATCGGAAGCAAATCAGCATGGTAAATTTATTTGACTTCGCCGGGATGGCCGCGCTCGGTTATTCCACCAGAACTCATACTCTTCAGGGTCTCATGTGTTGAGAACTTCATTCTCATCACTCGCTCCTTGGGACCATCGGGCCATCGTCCTCAGACGCACCGAGGCTTGCATTGAAGTAGGACTCTTTCAGAGTACCTTCAGCTTCCTCTGCGTGGACGATGGCTACCTCCCCCTTTCGATCAACATTCCTCCGCGGCGCCGTGAATGGCTTGAATTTTTTCCGTGGAAACCGTCGCGTGGGCCGAGCGACATTCTTGCAGCATTTCGAATTTGAACGAACCAGCATTCATCGACCGATTCTCACTCCCCGGTTGCCAAGGAGAACCTCCTCAAAACAATACTCTGAACCTCTATGAGCAGGAAACCAACATGCTTGCTTCCAAATCTCCGCCGCTGTGTTCCCCCTTCCGTCCCGAAACCGTGCGCTCACTCGTTCGACCGTCAATATTGTTTTGAGTCTTGTGCCTCATGGATCTGCATGAATCATCTAGCGAACGAATTTTGTTGCATGAGAGGGGGGGCTAAGCGCAAGGGCACGAGCCATCTTGCAGTGTGTCTTTCTTGTCATCTAATCTAATGTTGGTGTCGAGCCGTTTCCCGAACCCGCGTCCACTTGACGTGGGGTCGAAGCGTCGTTCAGAGGCCTGGTTCAACTGGCTCCGAGACTATGAGCTGTTTTCTGAGGCGACTGGCTTGTCTCGCGAAGAGGAACGGATCCAAGTCAGCCACCTGCTGCATTGGATCGGAGATGGAGCGCGCCACAAGTTCTATGCGGGGCATCCAGGTCGATCGAGATTCGATGATCTCCGAGAAACTGTGTCTTGGTTCGAGCGATTATGCAATCCTCCGCCACCGGCGCCACCGGCGTTCACATTCCGCGGATGGGTTCTCCACAGCAAGGAAAGGACAAGTATGCCATCCCGAGAGTACTTCTTGATTTTTCTCTGTCAAAATGCACCGCTTGATCGAGAAATTGTGGATGACCATGATTTGCTTTGACATCAAACCGACGCCGTTGCGGCAGAATCCGAACGTCGTGTAACAAACTCTGCTCCTAACGTATGCTTCGTTCCGGAGCTCTCGGAGGGCAGCCTTCGCGGGTGGCCAAGAGGCCCCGATCGCGGCGCTGGCGTTGTCATGACGCGGGGAACGGCCGAGATCCATTGAGAATCCTCGGGGAGCAGTTGGCAGTCAGGGAGGGGCTCTCAAGGGTGGGCGTTGGCTCCAGCCGGCTAGCTGTGAACTTGGATCACGCCGTTATTTGTTCGAGTGACCAGTTGAATCAACCGACTTCATGCGGACAATTGCAGCAGAGAAGTAGTTGCGCATAATGCACGGGCTCCGGAAGCTTTCTGTGCCGAGAGGGGTTACCTAGTCCTCTTGAGGCTTAGCTCATCGGTGCTAGGATGATCTTGCAAAGACTCCGTCGGCTCCGCCGCTGAATTGAAAAACCCGGGAACTCTCGAGGCTATGGAGGGCGAACAAAACAATTCATGAGGATGTTTGTGGCGTTGCTGCCGCGGCCATATAACGTGCCTCTAATGATTCTAATCGAAGTCCTCTACTTCAGGTTTCCTCGTTCTCGGGGCACTGTACATGATATTCGGCTACTTCGCCGCCTTCATCTGCAACTTCGTTGGCTTTGCCCTGCCAGCCTACTGGTCGATGGCTGCCATCGAGACCTCTGATAAAGAAGATGACACCAGGTGGCTCACTTACTGGGTAGTTTTCGCTGCTTTCAGCTGCGTGGATTTCTTCGCCGATGGAATTTTCGCGTGAGTGTGGACTCCTGGCCCAACGCGTCGACGTCCCATTCCATACTTCGATTCGAGTCCATATGAGTCTGTCACCATTTGTCCCTGAGCTGTTCAACGAGTATCGTAAGATCTTCCGGCCCCTTTCAGGTACTTCCCCTTCTACTGGCTGTTCAAAGTGATCTTCCTCGCTTGGTGCTTCGCCCCAGTCAAAGAGAACGGATCGCAGAAGATTTACAGCAAGATTCTTCGACCTTACTTTCTGAAAAAGCAAACTCAGATCGACAAGGCCATGCAGAAGGGCGCTGAAGTTGTCAGCAACCTTGTCAAGATGGATTGAGGCTGTACGGAGGTTGATGCGTAGACGAAAACTCGGCGACTCAGATTCAACACCCATTCACTCAGCGACTATTTCTACCTGATTTTCTAGAGCCACCCGTCCCATCTCTCCTCGGAGTGACACGAGCGAACACTTGTGTCTCCTCAATTCTTTAAAAATTTGAATACATCTTTCGTTTCACGAAACTATCTATTGAGTCGATTTCCTGATGATTGATGAGCGCTAGTGTTCGAGTTTGGCTTTCAAAACTCTGTGGTTCGAAGCTTCGAAGACCGGAATCTCAGCAGTCTTGTTATCGACGTGATTAGCTTGAATGCTCGCCGAGCAAATCTGGTGCTCATCGGGACCAGTCGAGGGAAATTCCCTGAAAGGTCTCATAGCTTTTTGCAGACGCCGGCATCAGTCGGAATTAGGCAGCGGGAATTCATGTGAGTTTGAAATGAATCGTGACAACGTCGATTGACTACGGCCGCCTTTTGAAGCGTGTGCTGACATTTTTTCAAGACTGGTGATTCGATCGCGATCCCAGCATGGTGTTGGGGTAAAATACTTTTTTTACACAACTTTAGTTTGAGAAGTCTCGGATTTTGGACTGACCCTTTATACGAACGCGCTGCGCGCTTCACTGATATATTATCATCTACTATAAAATTGAAAACGATTGCAACTACCGAATAAAGATGTGTACAGAGGGTGTGTCAATTATCTACGAAAGCCGATCCTTAATTGAGTTATTCGGGGGATCGGAAGCAATGGGGAGACTACGTCCGGAGAAACCCCTACGGGTGATGTTGGGATCAGAGTGAGCTCCTATTACGCCAGAGGACGAATAGGTGGGAAAGCTCGACTTTCGAGAGGATTTTTTTTTCGGGCTCTAGCAACTTGATAGTAGGGTGGTTTGAACCAATCTAGAGCTTCTCGCCATCGGAGAACCACCCTTGAATATGGAAGATGAGAGACTCATCGTTTGAGGGACTTGAAAAGCAATGTCACGGAAAATATCAGCAATGTCGATGAAGCGGCTGAAGTAATCAGTCGGAAGGTCTGAGGAGCTTTTCTTGCAAGCCATCGTTCGCGAAATAGGGATCTAGAATCATTTTCCACAGAGCAAGAGCAAGAAAAGGGAGGGTGAGAAAATCCCTGTATCACCTAGACCACACTGTATATCATACAATGAGTTCAAAAAAGCGATCACCTCAGCGAGAGGAGACGGAACCTCGAGAACGCCAACCGGTCCTATAGAGCAGCAAGGAAAGCTTGCGTGAGAGAGAGAGGCCTTCGGAGCATGCCGAGGTCAGCAGAGGGAAAAGGTTGAAGGGAAATCTGTCCTCCGACTAGCAGTCATCAGAGGAGGAATTGGGGCAGTGAGAGCGATACCAAATCATTCGTACACAACGCACCGAGACAGAAAAAAGCAGACGCTTCTAACGGATCGAGAACAGAGACAAGGAAAGCGAACACAACGTGGGCAAATGGGAGAATGGATCATGAGAGTCTCCTTCACTCAGATTGTAAATCATTCGGCTCTAATCCGAATTCAAATCCTCAAGGCAACGCTGGCAAAGTATGGGACCCCGCTGATAGCGGGGGCCGGACAGGCTCGCCTAATGGTTACATTGACGGAAGTCTCAAGGGCGCTGGCCGGTCTGTCCAAAGCCTCTACGACGGGACTGGATGAGGTTCCCAATGGAGAACAGGAGGACCTTGAGGAATCAGGTTGATGCCTATACAGAGTACAGATTTTCATGAAAAACCGATTCCCTCCAAGAATTTGGTTGAAAATACGCACCATCTGGCTATGGCAGATCGCACCCGATTCTCTCGACACTCTTCCCCCAAAGATCTCCTGTGCGACCCCGGGGAGCTGACTCTTCATGGGCCAGGGAAGGATTCCAACAATGAAGACTAGAAGGAGGCTAGGATTGCCATGATCAAAAGGCCGAACTCTATCAACGGCAGCCTCCCGACAAATTGACCGACATTCATAGTTACGATAACAATCGGATATCTGTGAAGACCCTGGGAAACAGGATCCCTGAATGGATGTGAGGAAATGAGATACTCGGCGTGATGCAGACTGGTTTTCGAAAAGGGCTCAGAAGGAAGTACATTATATTCATTCTGCCGGTTTAGTTTGCTTTTTTCCGAACTGCCCAGCGGCTTGAAATCGATCATCGGCATCAATCGCTTCTGAAGTGAAAAAAGTAATGAACACACAAGGAGAACGAATGCCAATATCAATCGTCAATTATTCTCATCACCACTCCTTGTCCTCTCACGTCTCTCTCGATTCTGCCCAGCGGACCGGGACTCGCTCCTCGTACCTGTGAGGTACGCCCGAGAGAAAATTTTCATACGGAACGAATCAGGCTTGTCCGAGAGAGAACAAATAAATATGGTATTATACTTCGAGAGAGAGAGGGAGGGCGAGAGGAAGAAACAAACAGAGGGAATTCCAACCAAGTTCATCTCTACGGCACCTGACTCCTCCGGATCGTGATACACAAGTCAACAAATACAAGAAATGTGCTAAAGATGATCTGAGGCGGGTTCGGCCGCTGGCGCTGCTAGGGCTTCTCCTAAAGCTTTTTTGGCCTTATATCTCTGAGTTCGGCTCCAGTCCGCATAGATCAAATACGCGGCAACTGACGGGATGATAACTGAAGGCTGAAAGAGTCGCGCATTACATGGCAGAACCGCACGCAGCAGTAGAACAGTCTGGAGCTGCGATCATCGAGCTTCATGTGGGAAGCGTCCCATGTCCCTGAGGGAATGTATGATATCTTCGAGAGACGCAACACCGGATTCCGCACTAGCGACAGTTCGATGGAGGTCACGGTACTTACGGCGTATCGGCGAGCAGTTTTCAGCGCTGCAAGAACCTGACGGACAAGCGGCGACGGCGTCATCTCGCCTGGAAGCAGAACAGTTTCTCCTTTAGTAAATCATTATCTGATCCACAAAAGCGCATTTGACAGAGGACCGTCCACAGCAATGTCAGACCATTTCTCAATGTGATCCTATCGTCGCAACTTCCCCGAGTATTCCGAATCGACTGTCAGTTGCCAGTGGTGGGATCAGGCTACTCACTCAGAGTGTCCAAACAGTGTCCGCTTGCCAGAGAGGTGCGTGAAAACTTTGGGTAACGTGATGCGCGACCGGGTCGTATCAGCTGTTTTGGAGAACGAAGGAGTGAACCGCAGTAGAAGCTTCTCCCCGAAGTTCAGTATCAGATCGATGGACAAAAAATCATCTGTCCCTTCAAAGTCACCGTTCGACAGAGTACGTGAACGGTGATAGCTGCCGCACACATTTCTTGCCTGGGATTCCGCCGCGGGGGGCTCTGTCGGATGAGTCGCGATTGCTGCATCAAACGCGCTCAAGGCTTCTGTCCGGAGAGGCGAGGACCGCGTCGATGGTTGTTTCTCCTGGACTCTCCATGTGAACAAGTACACATGAATAGAGCGAACGTTGGCTATGCTTTCCGGACTCCATGAATTTAGTGAGAATCTATTGAACTATTTCGGGCCGCGTGCATCGTTCTCAGAGACCCGCGGCCAGAGCTCGATGAAGCTGTGAGATTGACAAACCAAGGTATGAATGGAGAGCCTCTTTTCTATCCTTAAACGATGCCTTCTAAATCTGCCTCTTCCATCCTCGCGCAGCTTGACATTATTCGATTCTCCACAGATATTGCGTTATGGATGTTTCGGTGGACACTCATCAGTGCATACGGTGCGGTCAGACAATCGTAGGTATTGACGCCTACGTGGAACATCGCAAATACTACTGCTTAGAGAGTCATTCTCCTGTACTCGAACGCGAGCCCCTTGAACCGTCACTGCTCCCTGATGTCCCGGACTTGCAGGACCTCTTCGTGTCTTTTCTGGATCTCCAGAGGTGATGAACGCGAACTCCGTCGACGTTAACAGCGCTTAATTCCTATGAAAGTTCCTTCCGTGCTCTAGCTATCCCCCGATTTCTTTGTCAATCTGAGACACGAACTTTTAGGAAACCCGTTGAACCCTTGGAGAGTGGGTCGGAAGATGACGATGATCCACTTCGGCCGCCGAAGGACCACACTGGCGGCAAATGGAAGCCCGGATGTCGTCCCTCCATCATGCAGGGCATGCACAACTTGCAGCGTGATAGAACGCCGAGCCCCGAAAGGTTTGTGGGCGGAAATCGCTGGGACAAGATTATCTCCCGATGTGAATATGACCAAAAATCTGCGAGGTGGCCACCCTTTTTTTCAGACTGCCTCTGATGCTTGAGAAAATGGGATGCGCGCCCTGCGGGCGTATTTTCCGTGACAAATACACCTACCAACGTCACCTGGAATCTTCTCTGCACCGGAAGCGAAGTCTGAGAAACGCTCAGATCCTTCGAACTCAAGTGACCGAACCAGTGATCGAACCGAAACTCCCAGAAATTTTGCTCGAAGACACTCCCAAGGAGCAGGATGTGAAAACTCGGAAGAGGAGGCGAACCGCAGCAATTTCACTCGAGAGCCACGCTCCTCCTCAGAAAAGAGTCTACAAACACCGCTTTCGCTGTTCGATCTGCTTTCGGTGGTTTTTGGATAAGAAACGATTGAACCTTCACATGAGCAAGCACAAGTCTTTCGATGGCCAAGATTTTCGTTGCTCACAATGCCAAGAGCGGTTCCCAGATGGAACTACTCTTCGCGAACATCTGAAAACTCATAAGGATCACAGGGTCTGTTGCGGCAAAACATTCTCCACTCTCAAGGGTTATCGTGAGCACAAAGAATCCATACACGCAGCCATCACAGAGTGGCTCGACTGCGAAAAATGCTCCGGAAAATTCCGGACGCAGCGAGCTTTCCGAGATCACCGTTGCCAGTCGTGTATGGAGGAATTCCCATGCCTCACATGCGACTATGTTGGAAACAGCAAGCGGAATCTCGAGCTTCATATCCGCACACATGGTCAGGAAAAACGTTTCAAGTGTAACCTCTGTGATTACCATGCAGCTCGGCACAGTCAACTGTGGCGACACAAGAAAATACACGACGCACAGAAGCTCCACAGATGCCCGTACTGTGATTACACTTGTGCTTTGATAGAGAATCTACGAGCGCACATCCTCAGAGGTACCAAACACGCAGGTTTGAAAGTGTATCCGTGCTCAAAATGTCCCTTCTCTACGAACAGCTCTTCCGAAGCAAAAACTCATCGCGCCACGTGTCAATCGGCAACATGAGATCGAGTCTCTTTTTCCTCGTTTTCATGAAAGTTCGTCGAACGCACAACAACAAATAGAAATGGAACGAGCAGATTGACAAATGAGTCACCGAGAATTGTTCTCTTTCCATTCGAATCATCCAAATATTTGATGGTTTCGACAGTGGACTATATAGCTCAAGCGGCGCCCGGGGCAAACCGGCAAAAATGCGCAACCTGAATACGCCACTGGGTTTCGAGTGCCGCTACGTTATTCCTCCATCACCTCAGTGTAGGCCTCACCGGTCCCTGCCCGGAAGTTCAGCCCCCAAGTTCGGTCTGCCTCGGTAACATTGATGCACTTTCCGGCCCAGAGGATCACATTTCGGATTTTTTTCCTCATACTCATCAGAATTCGATCTCCAGATTAGGCTAGTCTTGCTCTCTCGAGAAAGCGTGATCATGCCCATCCGAAACCAAACATACGTCATGCCAACCGGAGGATCAGTCGACTCTCCCGCTATTTGAAGTGCAGCACAATATCTGTGGGAAATTTCGAAGCATCGAAATCCAATGTGATATAGCGTCATTGAGCGAGCCTATGACTTTATTGATTCTTAAATGAAATCGCTCCACTCAAACAGTCTACAATGCACTGTACAAAATCATGTCGCACAGAATAGGCGTTCGATCCAAAAAGTCAGTCCGCACTTGACGTTTCTCTCATTGCCAGTCTCTTCTTTCGCTCAAAAGATTTCTCATGGTTCTCACGCTGTTTTGCTTTCCGCTGAAAATCGAACAGGATCTCGATTAGACCTTTCGCTTGGACGTAGCAGGTGTTGGGTCGCCACCAATAGTTAACGTTAACAGAGCTCTCACAGCCTCAAACAATCATCTTCATCGTTAGCGCGAGATCTTTGGGATGCGAGCACAGGTTGTTTTTGAGGTACTGCTGTAGTTGGCAAAGCGAATCGCGGCTAATTGCCGGATCACGAGTTTGCAGTTGAACTATTAATCCTGTAGCTGTTCTACGGACGCGTAGGTCGCAATTTAGGAACCTAGCAACCGGCTCGGGTCGCTTGAAAACTCGCTTGCTGCTGGCGCAGTTTTCGGTCGCCGATGTCACATCGGAAGCTTTGCAATCCATCGGTGAATCCATGTCGCCTTCCTCGCTGAAACAGTCCTCATCAGAAGAGGATAGTGAACGTTTGCTGCTGTGCTTCTCGTGTGTCGCGCAGTTTTCAAGCTCTGGAGACTCCCGCCGTGTCTCGGCGGCGCTTGAAAATCTCGCGGCTTCGTCGATAAGTTCTTGTGGTGCTGCAGGGACCACAGTTTCTGGCTGCCGTTTTCCAACTCGTTCCCTCCGTCTCCTACGTTGACCTGCGAGCGTGTTCTTCTCGGCAAGAACGCGGAGATGGCAATTGTTCTTCCCTTCGGTGACAACCGTGAACATAATTTGCACGTTGAGGAGGAGTTCCTTTACTCTGGTGCAGACAGTTTCCGTCGTGTACATGACTCCAGGTACGAAGCGCGGCACTTGGAAAACAAGCGGTGGTTTTGGCACGACGTGTTTCATTTGCGGGACTGAAGCTAGGTTTATGTTCGCGTGATGAGTCCAAGCAATGCCCCATCGCATGGTTTTGCCCTGGCAGAACTCGGTCATTGTGAACTGAACCCCGTTTTCCTTGAAGAAGCGGGAGAGCTCTTTGAGATCTTTTTTCTTTCCCAACATGGCGGACGCAACTAGGATCCTGTCTTTATGCAGAACACTTTGTTCGAAAACTCGACGAACGAACTCCAGCTCGCCTCCTGGCGTCACCTTCTCGTGTTCTTCGCCCATGCAATCTCCGTTCGGTTCCGGGCGGCCCTGGTCTATGGCTTTCATGGCGGCGTTCGCTTCCCAGGAGTCCATGTAAAACGGAGGATTGCACAAGAGAATATCGAAAATTTCACAGCTATCTTGTAGAAACTCTCCAAAAACGATTTCTCCTTCCGAGGTCTTGACAATTTTGATAGAATCACTCAAATTATTACGAGCGACATTGCGACAAGCGATTACGTAAGCTTCTTGATTCGCCTCGACTCCGAGGAACTGCCACGAACACTGTTTCACCCCCAAAAGAGGCAGTATGCAGCTGGAGCCAGTACCGAAGTCGACAGCGATCACAGATCCCGATTTACCCAGAGCGAAATTCATTATATCTTCACACCACAACAAGTAATTCAACCTCTGAGGAACGGCCGGTGCTAGATACCCTGGGGGTATATCAACATCGAGATCAAAGTCACTCTTCAGAAGACAACGACTCAATACACGGGCGGCATCAGGGTTCGAGAAGTCCACAGTCACTTTTCCATTCAGACCAACCGTAGCTAATTCTGCGAAATCTGGGTACTCTAATGCCAATTTCGAGAAATCCGGCGCGTTGTGGAGATATATATTGCGGTGATGCATAAAATCATTGAAGTTTATCTGCGCCGGTTTCTTCTTTCTTGGGCTTGGGTTCGACATCTCCGTTCAAACTGTGTTTGGATTCCAGGGGACAGATCACCTGGGTTCAAAGACTTGCCTCTTCTTTGAGACAATGGCTCATCGCGTTGTATTCCTTATTGCAGACTCCAACGAACCTCCCAAAAGTATTCTGAAAGAGAGCAATCTTCATCATAATGCCAAGGAAAATTCGTTCTGAAAACTTGGAGCCGGCATCATGCGCCCAGGGCTCCAGTCTAGCGAATGATAATCCCACGCGCGATCTGCGGTGCAGTCATGAGAGAGAACTGTCATGTGCGAGGAAGATAATCCCCATTCGCACTCAAGTTCAATGAGACGATTATGCCGACTTGTAGTCAAACTCACTTACCTCAGCTCTGCACTTGCGGAGTTTCTCGACGAGATCGTTACACTCTTTAGAATGCAGATGCGGACTTAGATCAGTGTGCATTATCTATGCCCGTTGTAAGATGCAAGTTCGAGCCTCGCCGTTCACTCGTTGAGGGTGGATGGAACCGAGGAATCCGAACTCAGTGGAGTCGTAGGAATCAAGAACACAGAACCTGGCAGAGACAAGGACGGTTTCGATGAAAACACCGAAACCGAAACCACTCAGACAACAGCAAGTCTCGAAAAGCGCGCGCGAAATCAACGCCGGGATAACATGTTGGGAACACTCTTGTACGAGAGTTCCAACTGTTCCTTATTGCATCCATTCTTATCCTCGCGCTCGAGCGCCTGTATGATATGCACGTTCTGAACCTGCTCAGCGACATCGCACAGGTTGACATCGTGTTTGGCGTCACCGGAGAGCAACAGTCTCGAACAGCACTCCGCCTGCTTTGAACTTCGAAAACGGTATCAGTGAGCCGTTGCGTTCTCCTAGGACTCCGTCCGAGGCGGAGCCGATCGTCGACAGAATACTCAGAGGAATTAAAACTTTCGAAACTGGTGGACGACACGGCAGGATTCTAAGATCAGACTGCAGCCGACTGTTGACTGCAGAGCCAACGTCAAGGGCTGCTGAGCGTGAGTCCAGGAATATGAATCAAGTTTCTCTGGAAAATCGGGGCTTCCTCAATTCAATAATACTCGACTACCCGGTGGTACCTCGGGCTATTCATCGCGAGACTGCACTCGTATAGCCCCGAGGAAATCATTGAGCCACGCAGACGGGATCCAAGAAATGAAAATCCGATTCCGTTCAAAGCACGGCTCCGGCAGCAGTAAGGACACGGTGTTTCAATACGAAATTATTCGATAGAGCTCCTGATGAGCTTCTGTTGGGGGAGAGTTTCAGTGGGAGAAGGGGGAAGCATCCGGTCGATGACACCGTTCTGATGATACAACTCTTCACTTCCGTCCGATCACCTTCTTATTCTCTCGATGTGCTGCCGTGCGAACTTCATGCGCTACTAGATATGAGGTATGATCAGAACAACGTGTTCCACGCAAACACCGCAAGTGTATGAATCCGGCTCGAACGAGGTCTATAGCAAGCAACTAAATGGAGAATTACTTTCCTCCGGGAGCTACTTTATTAAAACGACGCAAGAAGGAAAGCCCGTGATGACGATGGCAGTGGAACTGGAACCCACGTCATCGTCCCGGTGCGGCAAGCATAAGGTGAGACCCGCTCAGGCAAAGACGACTCCAGCGCTCGCTCGGTGGAAGTGCACGCTTCTTTCAGAAGAAAGTCGCTCAAAAACTAGAAAATAGCCAGCTGCTGAGCAAGACAAACGGAAGATCTACGTGCAAACTCTGCGCGTTCCACACTCATCATCAGAGCTCAGGCATTCCTCAGCTTATTCCTCCCATTTATCGATACAGGGAGGTAGATAAATTAGATCCTGATGGCTCATTAATCATAATTTATCAATCTATCCATACACCAACCCATGGATGAATGGATGAGGATCAATGGATAATGCCTGAACTTCTCAGCTCTACTCATCATACATCAGCGACCGTGATCGACAGTTCCACTCGAGGTAAATCACAGCCCGAGCTCACCAGGATGGTTCCTGGATATGCATGAGTTTGATTCCAAGCAGCAGAGCTATAGGAACGAGAACGACCCGTAAAAAATGGGACAACCCAAGCAAAAGGCCGTGAAAATTTCCCCGGCTCTTATGCGAAACGCATTCGTTAACTTCTCTCTTGTGCCTCCCAAAGCCTGCGCCAGAGGATCGTCCTCGGCGTCCACCTTGCTCACTTGGTCTCGTTTCGCAGAATCACTCGTTAGCCTGTCATTGCGGGTTTTGGTTAAGGCCTCGAGGATATCGATTTCCCAAATATTCCAGCCCACGATATGGCGGCCATTTCAATGCTCTTCCGGACTCTTCAATCGTTCAGGGAAGCATGCGTTATCCGGCTGAAATGGAACTCCATCCCATGATAGTTTGCTGGTGCCTACTTCTAGCGTGACCAACCCGAGCACTGCCCGCGTCGGGATATTTCAGTTTGGAGAATGATCTCTCCACAACCTCGGCCGATGCGAAGACACAGCTAAGCTCCAGTCGGAGACACCATGCCGCCTCATGAAACACCTAATAGGGGCCTACGAGCGTGCCTCCGGGAGCGACAGATCGCTCCAAATGAGCTGCGTTTCCTATGAGGGACCTTCCTTCTGTCGACGATAAGGCTGGACATCATTGATGAGCTCCGACAAGAAAAGCAACAGCTCCCCTTTCCTTCACGGAACTCTCCGGGAAGCCATAGAGCTGACAGTGAGACAGCTCTCGATATGATGGAGCCAATTCGTACTGCACCGAAAGCAATCAATTGTTACCTTTCAAGGAACTCCTGATCGAAGTTTCTTGGGGGTCAGGCAGTGGAAGGTCGCGCATGGAAGGCCGAGATCTGTTCTTGCTTGCTTGAAGTCGACGCCCAGGATCTCACCTGACTCCTTCCGATGTCCTGGTTTGTGAGGAGCGAAGCTCGGGGCGAGTTTTTTTCCGTTTGTCTTCCTGATCATAGGGGGCGGGGCTTTTTCTGGACTCCACTCCAAGCGCCACCTTGCCTCACCACGCAACTGGTTTGTGCTGCCTCCTCTACCGAACCGCTGAAGATTTCCATGAGCATTTCTGAGTTGAATGGAATGCAACTTCATTGAAAGGAGGGCTATAGATTTTCTCATCATACTTCGCCGCCGATCGGAGCGATGAGAAATGTCAGCTTCAATTGCGTTCCAAGTCTCTTTTATCGCGCTCGAGAGGGCTTCAGAGTGGGATGCTCCAGGGAGGGGTATGTACCCAAAGGAAGCTGCATGAGCTATTTTATGCAGACGAATATTCAACCACATCAACTCTGGGCACAGCTTCGACGGCGGCTCGGGTTTTGCTCCTCAGGTTGTTTCCTTCGGCGTTGGAGAACTCGTCGTTCAAACCGGACGAGCACTTCGAAGAGATCCTTTTCATCCTTCCAGGGAGGCAACCAAAGGCTGGATTGTCAAATCAGGTCTGCCGATTCAATGTCTCCGACAGAACCTGCCAACGAATGAAGATTAGACTGAGTTCAAGAACATGATGCTCTTCGCAACGAACGCCCTGAGACAGGGAAGCAGAACGACAAATAGTCAATAACAGTTGTATTCTGAAGCCGGATGTTGTCTTCAGACAGTCAGTTAATCGATCTCAGGACCGTTAGATAATTGAAGCTATTTAGCAACTGGAAGAGGGGGGTGACGCAGATCAAGCCCAACGATTGCGTATAGCGATGTTGAGATTCTACCCCCATACGGAAAACTTGAGACCGGAAGCCACAATTTGCTCGAAACACCAACCCTCACTGTGAACGAACAGAGAGCACGAAAGCCCTGATGCAGTTGGAAGAGCTTCGCGAGGCTCTTCTCAAGGATCGCATAACTCGTTGAACGTTGGGATTTGGATCAGATCTCCCAGGATGATCTGTGGATAGGTATGTAGATGTTCTTATTTGGGAAACCAGCCACTGTCGCGGTGCGATACGATCTCTTGGAAATTCCGGAGAGCGGCTCACACGGGAGAGGAACAAATTTCTTGAGGAGCCGAGGATGGGTATGATTGGGAGTGAGCCCTGCCTTGCATTCTGAGCTAGCGTGGTGGGGATCCATGATTGATTCGTGAAAAATCACGGGCTCATCGGGACGGTAGGACGATAGAGGTTCACACTTGCCCTTCCAGGTCTTTTGAAATGGTCTGGCACTCCTAACCTGAGCGCCAACCTCGGAGCGACTGTTCACATATAGAATGAAGCGCCCGACAGTCTTCAATGTTGTTTCAGAAGCACCGCACTAGAATGACGCAATTCGGGCCCTCTATCAAAGAGTCGGGAGATACAGACACGGACAGGTCGTTGCGTGAAGATCCTTGGTCGTGAGAGTGAGCGTGCCCATCGGTTGTCGTGAAACTCGTTCACTTCGTAGTCCACGCCGTTCGCAGCATCACAATCGAGTTTGAAATGGTCGAAGTCAGCCGAATCCAAGTCGTGGGCGGTCGAGGCTCAACTCATAGTGCGATACAAGCTGAGAGAATGGATCATGTGGAAGAAATGGATTCACAATGACATCGAAGCGTATTGCAAGGCGGTCTGAGATGACTGACGGAAACACAGTATCGATACATGCTCGTGTCAGGGCGGTGCGCATTTCCACTCTCTGCACATTACTCCGAACGGATTCCACCTCTATAGCCCAAGTGCTGCGTTCTGTCAACCGTGAAGTCGTCATCTGTGTAGCATTAGTCGTTTGTAGTGAAGGACGCCCCCAAACCTTTCACTGACCGGCTGATAATGATTTTGAGCTGCTGCCATCCAAGCTGCCCGAGAGTCATTGCCGCCTCTGAGAATCGAGCCCACAGTGATTCCACAGTTGCATGACAGCTGCCTCAATTCGTGTGCCATCCGGAACAGGTATCGTTCTCTGCGGGACTAGTTTCAATACCCCTCGAGCTCAGAATGATTTGATGTCCTTCTAAGGGAAGAAAGAACATCTCCGGCGCATCCGTCTTTATGGACTATATTGACGGCCTTCGCCAAGTCAATGGCCTGATGATGAACGGCTTCAATGATAGAGCCCAGGTCTTGGAATCAGTCCTGATGACTCCTGTCAACATTCCCCTCGCATGAAGCGCTCTTTGATCGATCACACATTGCTCCCCTCTTTTGAGCAACGGGTCAGTACGCAAGCAGGGAAGCAAGTTCCTCACACATGTATGCTATATTCCGAAGGAAGCTTCCCTGGGCATCGGACTGACCTTCGAGCAACGTGGTAAGCTCCGAGGAATTCATCGATAACGTTGCTTAACGACGATAAAGGGCGAACGCTTCAGATCCACCCTGAACTGGGAAATGTGAACAAGTACAGGAACGGAGCGAATACAGATCGAACATCGGAGCTCGCAGCGTCATTCGCCGCTGAATCCGGCTTGAGCGTTTGTGAGCTCTGGAGCCTGTGGGTTTCCTATTGGGATCATTTGAGTCACGTTCCGAGGATGAATTATCGTGGCCAAAGTGACGGAACGGTCAGCGTTCCCTTTATCCGCGTCGTTTCCGATCCGATTCGCTTCGAGTCACGAATAAGCAGCTGCGGGGAGGAGGTCTTGAACTAAAAACATTGGTCTTTTACGTATCTGGGTTCTGAGGTCGAGGAACTTGATAACAGAAGAAGAGATTCCCGCCGACTTGGACACGAATCAGAGAAGATGTGAAAATCAAGGAAAGTCGCTCATCGGAATCCACTGCTGCTTAAGATCATCACCGAGGATTTCGCCGCCTCCCTCGCGAGCATGAAGCGCCCCACAGTCTCGATCGGCATTTCCGCGGGGAAGTTTATTTGTCGGGAACAGCTTTCCGGAGCAATTTTCCGTCAACAACATTCGATGGAACGTGAAGGTGATCTCGTTCCAGTTGCATGAAGTTTCATTCGCGAGTCGTCGATCGAGTTCGGTGAAGTGACGCCACGGCTTTCGCTTGGGAACGATATCGGCTGCCCTCAAATGAGAGCGGTCAGAACGGGAGTTCGCTCGGATCGTGCATGGACCGGATGAACGATGAGGCCACGATGGTTGAACATAGGTGGTTGGAGCGGCCTGAAGGAAACGCCAGGGAATCCGAGCCGCGGTTTCGTCGACTGCAGACATGTGATAAGTTCTTTCTGGATTTTTTTTGATGGGTGAGTGGTGACGCACTGTAGCATTGCGACCCGGCGTAGGAGCAACTCAATCGTGAAGAGATCCCATCCCGAATATTTCGGCCGACGCTCTCGGCCAGCCGAACTGGAAGCGACGGCTGTAACCCAGTTAACACGGAGAACTGACGTCTGAGAGTTTTCGGACTTCTGCTCGACCGTAGAGCCGAGCAGACTTATGAGCTCTTCACTCCTCGAACGAATCATCTCGCCCTCATCTGGGATCTCGGTCAACCATCAAGAACTGGATAGAGAGATTCTCCCGACAAAATATCTTTTTACTCCGAAGGGGACCGACCGAAGGGATCGGGCCGTTCGGAGAGCGCGATTCCGCGCTACTGTCGATGTTGCGGAATAGCATCCGTTGATGGAAAGTTTCGCCGAAAAAGCTGAGCAAATCGTCAGGGCAAGTTCGAGTTCGGACTGACATTCGAACTCCATGGCTTATCGCAGTTCGGATCCGGACCCAGATGTTCAAGCAGCTTTCCGAAAGTTTCTGCGTTCCGTTCTCCCGAGCACAATCAGTCACGTGGATGAGTCAGATGTCCGACGAGGCTGTGGATGATGGAGACAATATCATTTCTCGGACAAAGTGTTCGTTCTTGTCTCGATCGGTGATCACGATCACCTGAGCTGAATGTCACTGGATTAGCCAGAAAAGTTGTTCGTCTCAGCAGCGAAAACCAGACTCTCTATGTAGGTCGAGATGTTACAGCGATCGTTCATATGATTCTTGTCAGATAATGAGGATCTGAATCGCTCCAATCGTCGACGTATCCGATGTGCGCATCTCGTTTACCCAAGCGGAGACATTCGACGAACGCTGAGCTCGTCGGGCGACTTTTTCCGCGGAAATCAACGTTGAATCTCTGAAACGTTTCCCGGCCCGGTTCGAGTAGAGTCCGCCGAGGAAGATAACGAAGGGGGTAGAGGTAAGATTGAAGCGAAAAAAGCTTGAACTGTGTTCCAAACTTCAGGGATTCCGAGCATCTGCATAATGAATATATTCACCGGTTGGGGTTCAATGCAGACCTCGTAAGCAGGCTTATCATGACCTGCTTCCAGCAAAACACGACGAGCCTTTCAGGGATCTCAAGTCTTCAGTAAGTTCTGCATCCAGAATCGAGTTCAGGGAACGATTCCGCCTAGAAATCTCATTGGCGATCGTGGACGGCTCGAGACGTTCCCGCGCTCTGCAGGAGAATCATCGAGAAGAAGTCGACTTATCGATGAACTTCATTCTCTGAAGCTCGAGAATACGGAACTCCGGATCTCACAAAGAGAATCTATTACGAAGTGAATCCCTGGCTCGACATCCCGTTTATTCGGGCGAGCGAGAGCTGTATCTGTTCAAGCGAAAGCCCAATTCACTGTGTGGAGGAGCTTCCACCTGTCAGCAGTCAGAGGCACGTTCTTCATGAGGAATGTGTCCTCACAGGGCTCATATTCATGAGCAACTTCCCGGTGCGAGCGAGGCCGTATTCATCAGCGCCTGAATTATGTACCGATGGACATTTGGGAATGGAACGAGCCGAGCGCTCCATGTGAGGTGTCGGAAGGGGAGAAGTGAAAAGCTGATCAAGTGACACTAACTAAAACAACGCTGAACGACGACGACACGACCTTGTAAGGCCGAAGACGCATCCCCATCCTCTGAGATGCTTCACGAAGAGCCTCCAGATGGCGCTAGTGGTTTGCCGGTTAGCAGTGACGGAAGGAAAGGGGCTCTGGGCGCCAAGTTCTCTCTTCTCAGCATCTCGCACAACATAACGGCAACTGCGGCGGAGCGACAGCGGTTGTTCCGAACGGCGAGAAACCAGTGAGTCTGCCTGCCAGCCAACCAGCCCGAGTGACTGACGGCCCACCTACCTGTCCGCGAAACAGACTGACAGTGCTACGAGCCAAGTTCGAGCGCCCTGGAAACCGATTGAGCGAGCGACTTCTCAAAACTAGCTAGCTAGCCAGCCAGCCGGAGTCGGGGAGATTGTTCGACAAGCTGCCGTGTTGAGCAGCGAGCATTGGAATCCGGCTGCACGAGCGGTTTACCCGAAAAACAACAAACTCGACTCGGTGTTCGGAGCGGAGAAACGAGTGTGAAGTGCGCGAGGCGAAGTTCAATCATCTGATTGGGATTGTTGTTGTTGTTGGTGTCGTCGTCGGTGTTGTTGCGGTTGTTCCCTCTTCCCACCACGGGCTGATTGCGACTGAAAACCGCTAGCTGCTAGTGTTGTTGTTGAAATCCCCGGCCGCCCTGTCGTCGAATCTCTGCCAGCAACGTCTTCAAACAACGCTCTGTCAACGATTACTTGGATTAAAGTGTTCCCGAGCGTGTTGTCAACTCGCTCGTTGACGTTAGAGACAACAGTGATTGAGTGAGTGAGCGAACAAGTGATAGAAGCCATCGGTTCGATCATCAAACCCCTCAAAATCATATTTGCCATCGTAGGCATCATTTTCGTCGCCATCAAAGTGTCAACGGCAGCACTAGTGGCATCAGAATCAGCTACAGCTGGATCGCTATCGGCGGCGAGGAGAACCTAACACGTTGGAGGGGAGCGGGTGGTTGATGAAGTCAGCAGCTGAACAGCGAAGGCCACCACTGGGAGCAGAGGGCCCCTCAGCCATGCACTGATCCCATTTGGAATAGGCGCCCGCGTTTAGTTAACGTTTTGTTCTTGGTTTTCCCACCCATCGTTTGCACGGCGCCTATCGAACCACTACTCATCACCACTCGATTGTCAAAGGTTGGCTTCACCTCGAGCAACGACATCGAATAGAAGCAACAAGAGAACGAAATCTTTGGAAGAACTCGCAGGAGATCCTCGGCGAATCCCGAGATCCAGTGACCATCGAGCGATCGCCATCGATCGGGAGCGATCTCGCTCAGCTCTGACTAAGTTTTAGTGGGTTCCAACGAGTGGGAAGCCGTGGGCTCGTTACACTCGACGGCTCCCTGTCGTATTGTCTGCGTATTGTACTTCCCTGGAGCCACCTGTCTTTGGAGCTGTCATCGACTGGTTCAAGTTTTGAGGCGGAGCGCTTGCTGCCGGCGACAGAATCCAAGTTCAATCTCGGCTATCAGCCTTCGGGAAGGAGTCGACGGAAAGTAGAGTCACTGAGCGCCGCACCTCATGCCATTATTGCTCGGTTCGTCTCATTTATCGGCATAGCGAGTCAGTCTCCCGAACAGTTCAACTAACTCTCTGGATCAATTCATTCCGAGGGTGGTGGCCCGAGCTCGCTAGCGGCCAGTTCCAGCAATCTAGGATTACGGCGAGCTACGTCGGTTACGTGAACTGTATCGTCGTCATTTTATGCAACATCTGCAGGGAATTGTGAACGTGCTTCTACTGTCGGATTTAGCTGTTCGCTCAGTCCCGGTATTCACAGTGACCGCGACGGAAACAGGGATAATAACATCAATTTCTGTCCCTGTGTAACTTCTCACAGCCTGAATAAGTGACTCTTCAGGGTCGAGAGGGAGTGCTCCGTTTCCGTGTCTGGAAACAAGCGAAATTCCCACGTTCACCACTAGTTGAAGAGTCGCGAATCACGAGTTCGTGTTTGTCAAGTGGATTTTAAGTGTGACTCGTTGACCACTTCTGGATACGCAATTTCGTCGTCTAGCAGCACTGCCATGCATCACACTGCCAACACCAGGAGTGCGCGAGTCCTTCTCGGAGTCATCGTATCAGGTCAGTCAGAGGAGAACAGAGACAACGGCACCGCCGTCGAACGTCAACTGTCGTGCCAAACGAAATCTAAACGCGAGCTCGTCCGAATTCTCTTTTCAAAGTGTGACGCTCCATCTCCAAAATGGGAACTCCGATGAGTGTATGCGCGACGCGCGGGTCGTTTCGGAATGGAACCCGCTCGGTACCAAAATAAACTCTCAATTGTTTGGATGAGCCGTTGTGAAATGCTGTTCGGCGCTCAAGGACTCGTTCGAATGCCTGAGCAGGCCCAGAGTCAAAGTTACTATCCGATCTCTGGTTAACACATGTATGGATAGTCTCTCCGACTACGTGCACCCTAGATGAGACAAGAGGAACCATGTGTGTGGCTTCCAGTCACCGGTTCTGCTTGTGCCGGTCCATAACGCGCGTGAGTGCGACTCGCCGAGATTGTTGGAGGATGAGTGTTCGATTCGAAACGATGGAGGATCCCTTTCCGGTGAGAAGCGCGAGGCCCGATCATTAACTATTGAGCTCCAAGGAAGTCACGAATGAAAATTTGCCTTGTCCTGCGTCGATTCGAGGTGAATGGTGTTTTCCAGCTCCGCGCCATTTTTTGAGTGGCACCGAAGGAGAACTGGTTTCCGTTCTTGGCTCTGACTTTCTTCTGTCTCGATGCTCTCTCGTCTCCGGGCCCACTTCGCTTCAAGATATAGGTTCCCTTCGAAGCATAAAAAGTTAGTCGTCGTCCAGGTGGCGGAAAAACACCATCGTGGCTCGGTCGAGCGATTCTGTGACACTAAAGTTCTCTTTTCCGGGTACATCGCCACCAGAAACCTTGGAAGAAGAGATAAAGTAATGGGAGCGTTCTACGCACTGTTGCGGGATGAACTCTCTGCAGTGACGCAGAGCAGTTCGATTCAGAATGACGATGGCAGGGAAGCATGAGAAAGAGGACCGGGATTCCACTGAAAATTCTTGCGGTGAATGGAATTCCGAACCCGAGTTTGTTGTGGTGACTGGCTGCAGTGTGGTAGTATGCCTCAAACAAGGGAAAGTCCAGAGACGTGTTTGGAAATTTCGCAACTCGATACTCAGGATGGGCCGCGGCCAGACGAACGGAGACGGCAGAGTCGTCGTCTTTTCCGTCGGGGATACCCCAGACGCATCGATGGGTGCTGATAACGTCGGCAGCAGCCTTTGGGCTTTATTATATCTCGACCAGAGAGAAAATGCTCCTCTTCGCGTCTCAGATTACTCTTCTACTATGGCGGTCGAGGCGTTGACAAGCGCAAGAATCAGCACGAATGCGGTAGCGGTGAACGACGGTTGGAGAGCTCATTTCATTTCCTCGCTCTAGTTTGCGGAGCGCTCCGACAGGATTCGGGATGGGAACAGCTGATATCGATCGGGTGATTGCAATCTATGGACATGCGAGTCGACAGACGTTTCGTTTAGTTCCCACCGAGACTGCTCTCCGGCAGAGCTGGGAAGGCCACGAACACGGCTGGAGGAGAGGCAAGGCGTCTGGTTGGGAGGGCGGGGGGGATCCACTACATGTTCGAACCAAGCGGCGAACTACGTGCAGTTTGTGTACATAATATTTGTTGCACACCGTTGTTAGACCCTCGTCACCGCGAGCTTTGATCGTCGCCTTTCGTGACTGACCGGGCGACTGTTTGAACCATTCGCCCCGCCTAGAACCGTAGGTCCAGGTTGTGGAGTCGGCCCGCGAGCCATCGACCAGCGAAACCGGTCGAGGTTCCATCGGACGGTTATGGAGCGGCCGCGGAAACTCCACTCCGACGACTCTCTCGGATTGTCACCTGATCACTTCAAATTCAAATTGTGCACGTACGTACTTGATGCATATCGGGCAGCGCTGTATGATCCATCCTCTATTGAGAGGGTGCGCCTCGCTGTCCCGAGGACGGCCAGCGATCCAGGGATATCGGGGGATTTTCTGCTGCTCAACTTCAGACGACTGCAAGTGAACGAGCTGAGCGATGTTGGGCTAGGAAACAAATGCTCAGATGGATTGAATGAAGTGGAGTGAGGATCAAGGATATCTGCGAAGATTGGAGTAGCGCCCTGTATGGATAAGTCGGAGCTTCGTCTTCAAGCCATGGACTAAGCTCGTTACTTCCAATGTCAAGTTGTTGAACAGACTTTGGTTCGAGCCGCGGCAGCGTATGACAATGCTAACCGAAGCAAGGTCAAAGTGTTTGTGCTCCTTTAGAACGGCGAATAACTCGCTGCGAGCGATGTGCTCTGAATGAGATGGCATATTCATTCAGGCGAGCCGGTCGACTTCTGGCCGTGTTTCGCTGAAACGGAACGATGTCCTAGGGGCTCTCAGTGAACCTCGTCGCGC
This sequence comes from Phytoseiulus persimilis, assembly GCA_037576195.1. Classification (NCBI taxonomy): domain Eukaryota; kingdom Metazoa; phylum Arthropoda; class Arachnida; order Mesostigmata; family Phytoseiidae; genus Phytoseiulus; species Phytoseiulus persimilis. The sequence continues at coordinate 21,455,782 of CM075101.1, forward strand.
CTGGAGCTCTTTGGGGAGCGACGTCGTCCACGAAACCTGGGTCGTCTGGGACATCTTCATTTCTCGGCATCCACGGCCTCGTTCCACATGGGAGCTTCTGCTGTATTTTTCTTCGGATCGAAGGGATCTTCGAAGCGCAGGTCAACCTTGTACGCGGATGGTGAAGGCCAAGGTCGTAGATTTCAGCTCCATCATTGCGAATATTTGGCCGCTTCCAACGTGGTTTCCATGGTCAGTCACTCCCCACGCGGTCATCCCTGACACGATCGTCTTCGATGGCCGCGTTTGTGAAATTCGCTCGCTCTTTGAACTAAAGCACGAGCTAGTTAGAACAATAAGCTTGCAGAAACTGGTTGGAGAAGGGTGGTCGGGATCAGTTGGAATTTCCAAGCGATGTCGCTGAGGTCCGTCGGGAGAAACCGTCGTGGTGGCTTCTTCGAATGAGAGCACCGGCAAATAGATCTCCATTGCCCAACTTGGAAAGGTAATTTCATCTCCGAGCGGAGAGATGGGATGCCCAACCGAGAGACCGAGTGGGATGAGAGACAGAGAAACATCATATCCCTTCCTCGTTGGTGGTCACCGGCCCTACCGATGCGGCGTTTCTCGAATCCCGTGCTCTCGCTGTTCAGCCCGATTCAGTTTATTCTGGTGCTCAGCTTGAAACAGCTCACTGTTCCGCCGCCGCCGCCGCCGATACTAGTATTGCTCGGGGCACGAATGAGAGACACAAATTAGCAAATATATGTGGTCGACCAGAATGGCAGCGAACAACAGCGAGAAAAATCAAAAATAGTCATGCAGTGTAGCGTTGTGGGAGCCATCGCTCTGTCAGAAGTGGTCGTCGTCGTTGTTGTTGCTGCCCGTGAGTTCGCTCCTTCGCTCGTTGCTTCGTTCCCTCGTTTTAAGAGGCAGCCACGTGACATTCGCAAAGCTTTCGACGAGCGTCGCTTCACCAGTACGAGCGGCGGCGGGACCAGAGGCGGCAGCGGGACTGTTTATGCTAATTTGCACGAGAGACACTCGGCTTGAACAGAAGAGAGGAGGAAAAACGTATTATTTGACTGACTCGATTTGAGCTTCTGCCTTCAAACAAGAGCGACGACAGCGCTAAAAGGAACAAATGTCCTCGCGTTCACGCCTGAAGCTTGTGAGGTGATCGTTGTTGCCATCGCTGGGCCGTTTCTGGCCCTCTCGCATCCGCGAAGGCCATCCTCAACAGGTCAGGAACGCGAGCGGGCGCAAAGTCGACGAAGATGGAGACATCGAGAGGATTTCACCGACACACACAGATACACACACATACACAAGCACACATATAGATGAGTCATGCCTGAACGCTTTCCGAGAACGAATTGGAGCCGATCCAACTCCGACTCTGATGTCATCATCGGTGTTCTCCCCCAGTTCTGTTGTTCGAGCGACAGAAACACGGTTTCGAGCAGAGAGGGAGTCCTCGATCCCGCTCGCACGATTCTCAAACACGTCCTCAACAAAGAGTGTCTCTTTGGAGGCGACTGAGTGCCTGTCTGTCTGAAAGCAAGTGCCGGCGTAAGTATGTCTGGCAGCGGGAAAGGTGAATTGGTGGGTGGGTTAGTCGGTGGCCCGCTGACTGTGAAACGACTGAGCTGAGTGAATTCGAAGCAACTAGCGGTTCACGCCAATTGGACACTGTTCACGCCTGCGGCAACCCGCTTCGAGCGGGGTTATCAGCCGCTGCGCCAACAAACCACTCAATTCCGATGAGATGAGAGACTGTCGCCGATGAATGGCGACGCCAAGAGATACGAATGCGTTCCGACAGCAGGTACAATACGACTGGAGGGAAGCGAAAAGGAGAGTTCATTGAGGTCTACGTTTTGACGGTCGTCGTCGTCGAGCCGGTCGGCTCGACCGTCCCGTTGTTATTGTGCCTCTGAGCGAGAATTCCAGCTCACCGAGAAGACTGTTCGAGCACTGTTACTTCATTCGATGATGTGGAATTGCGTCTCATTTCCTGTGGTCGCCTCTGTCCGCGACAGTTCAAAGGTGGGCTACTTCCGACGCGACGTGCCGTGGCGTAGGAGCCGGGTCCGCCCGGGAAGGGAAACCCATTCGGGAAGCCAGAGTGACGCCGCCGCCGTCGTTACTAATGCTGTTGTTGAAGTGATGTCCTTGTCAATGTCCCATCGATGCCGTCCCGTTTTAAGATAAGCGAACTATCGGCCGGGAGCTAGATGGCCGATCCATCCAGCCAAGTGACGATCAACTTCCTCCTCGGCTCATCGCTAAGGGCATAAGTGGCCAATGGAGTTTATCTGAGAGTACATGTCGCCTTCTACTCTGTCGGCGGACGGGCCGAGCGAGCTCCTTTCGTTCATCTGTAATGCTGGATTTCGGAATGCGGGACTGCCGGCCCGCTTTCTCTCTCGGTTCGCTCGGCCTCTCTGCTCTCTCGGTTCGACTCCCCCGTTTCTCGGTTGGTTCGGCGCCCCCTCCGAGGCGCATGAATCTGAGCCAAGGAGTTGATTCTCGCTCCCTCTTTGACTCGCGGGCCCGTTGAGCCCCTCTGGCACGCGCTGGTCGGGCCCTGTCGAACGACATCCTTCGGAGGCATCCTTCTTTCCGTGAGGTCTGCTCTCGACTGTGCTGAATGCTGTCTCCTTTCTATTGCGCCTGAAGGAGCCGACAACGGGGAGTAGGTTCCTCGGACGACTGGCACCGACAGCGACCAGACCGACTACCGAGCGCGGACACGGTAACCAACGTACCTTCGCTGTGGAGGAATAATTGAGCAACCTCCAGTCGTCGTTGAATGATATTCTACTGACGAGGCTTCCGTGCGAAACGCTGACTCATAACACCAGCCGCGCGAGGAACGAACTGACCGAGGCGGGACGACAACGGGCCGGCGGAGGGTGAGGGGCAGACGAGAAGAAAGCCACGCTGCAATCTGCTCAAGCGCAAGAATCATTCCTGTCATGGAGACGATTAGACGCCGAACGTTTGAATGACGAGAGTTTAATATGAGCCGAACGTTGCGATGCCGTATGAGGCCCCGTCCAAGGGTTTTCTCTTGCTTGCCCGCTGAGAGCCTGACCGAGCAGGCTGACTACGCGAGCCTGACAAGCGCCCCCCGTCCCCCCTCTCACGATATTACCACTACAGAGTTCCAACGACTCTCAGCACTTTCTGCAATGGCTGTCCCGGAGGTTTTTTGATCATTGCCATGATCTACACAGTTCCCTCGGGATTTCGACCCCCAAAAAAATCCAATCTAATCCGTCATCGCCACTCTCCGAGAGTTCGTGCATGCTTGCTACTTCCCGCTACTTTTCGCCGCCAATTTAGCGGTTTTTGATCCTGACCTCGGCCGCCCTGGCTTGATGAGCTCCGAACGACGCGGGCTCCCGGTCCCGGAGTTTCGTTTGGAGGGGAACTCGTCGTCGGAAAACGGAATCGAGATGCGGGACTCGTAGAAATTTCTCAAGAATAGCTCGATGCGCCGCAAAGTTTTGCTCCCCACAACACACCGCGCAGGAACTCCTTCCACCGCGGAGGCACCGCTCCTAGAAAGCCGGGCTACTAGGGAAGACGCCGTTGAAGGTCCTAATTAGACGACGGCGGAGCACGAGATGCTCTTCGTCGTTGACGACGTTCCCGCGCTCCAGTCTCCTGGTATTGCGTGCTGAACCGTTTGCCCTCGCTCGCTCGCGTACTGCTTGCAGACGGACCAAAAGACAGACGCACACGCACGCGCACTCATCGCCAACCAGCCAGACACACTCACCACAGTATGGGCTGCTGACAAAGTTAATCAGGCAAGTGTTTATCAAGACTTTGTCCTGCCGCTTATCCAGGCTTTGCGACCGGCCGCTCGGCAAGCAAGCATAGCAGAAGGGCCACGACGTCGAGCCTGGGGATTTTGTTCATCCTGTGTGTGGTAATCAAGCCAAGCGGGCTCCTCGCCTGACCCTTCCTTGCCAACCTCTGTCCCTCCTTGCCTTTCTCCAGTGGTTCTTGCTCTAGCCCACCGAGCGGTCCACCGCCCAAACGGCGAGCCCGCCGTCTTACGAACGAACGATAGATCCGACCAACCAACCGACCATGGGTAGTGTCCGAGGAGGCATCGCGGGGGCTGCGCCCCGGTAGTTTGCCCTTCCTCCGATCAAGCCCGAGATTTCATCGCACTCAACGAGTCCTGATTCGTGGACGCGGGGCTGGCCGATAGCAGTTGCTCGCGGGAGACGAGCCGACTTGAGACAGAATTTCATCACCCACCGGATCGCATGGCAATGAGCGAGAAGAACGACGGCGGAGATCAGACTTGCATCGAGTTGAGTAGGATGAGCGCTGTTATCACGAGGTTGATTGCGCAGCTCTTCTCGAACTACGTGACGTGCCTCGGACGAGCACTTCAGCAGCACAAGTGCGGACTGGCATTCTCGAACCGCTTCGATCCATGTCAAAATCGTCATCGTTTTCGTCTGAGCCTCCGATGCCTGATCCGATGCTGAGGAGAGCTTTTGTGGGAAACTGCAGAGTTATCATGCCGCACTACTCAGGAGGGTTGGATGATCGTTCGGAGCGAAGGTGCGACGGAGCTCTTCTTCCTCGAGAGCCCGATCTAGGGCTGTTCAAACCTGTTCATCGTTCCGAGAAGTTCCGGCGAAAGTCATGTCTACTCTAGTCACTATCCCGACTGACATGAGCTCCTGAATCGGATTCGACCGAACGCAACAGCGGCCTTCGTGCCGATTCTCGAACAATGGCCCGCCCGCCCGCCCGCTCTAAAGGCTCACCCGAGAGTGGCACCCGAGCTCACCTGTGTGTGTCTGTGTGAAACGCTTGACTTGACGATTAGCCCAAGACGGCGCGCTGCCAAACGCGGGGACGCTCCTTTGTCATTGCTCCTCGAAAACCGTCCATCATAGTCGAAGTTTGTACGTGCATCCATCTGTCCGTTTTCCGCCCGCCGGGCTCAAAGCGGGCTTGTCAGCAGAGTGCTCGAGAACAGAGAGCTGCGTTTAGGTGCTTTGAGGGAAGATTCATTTCTCTTCAGGAAGGTGAAAGAAAGTCGGGGTGAAATTCGACCCGAGTCTCGGGACGAGTCTCGAAATCGTCAGAGGAACTCTTCTATGGAATCGGTGGAGGCTCATTGTCAGTGTTACGAGTGAATATTTGCTCTGTGCTCTATTTTTTCCGAAAGTCCAGCGAGGTGTCCTCCGTTGGGGACTCCTGGGTCGGCTAAAACATAGAGTTCAGTGTCCTCGTCCTATCGTGGTTCCTGCTGAGGCGACCATATCGTAGTCTCTCGGTAGCGGTGCTGTTGTTGTTGGCGGCAATGTCGATCGCGGTGTCCGGTGTGTATTAGTGGCGTTATCGGTCTTGGTGGAGAGAGGGACCGTGTGAGCCATAAGTCAGTGTAATGCGTCTCTCGACGGCGCGCTACGGTGTCACGGGTGGAAATTTTCATTAATTTCGTCTTGATAGGGCTCTAATTGGCTGCTTCACAAGAATCCACAAACGAATGGGTGCGCGGGCAACGGGTGTTATCGGAGTCAACTTCAATTGAACCTAATCAATACACGAGGATTTCCCACCTGACTAGCCGGCTTGCAGCCCTTCGTCGTTCGCCTCTGCCGAGAATATCCTCGATTCCAAATCGACTTTTGAACAAACGAACGAACGCCAGATAAATGATTGAGCGCGGGGAGGGAGAACTCGTTCCCTGAACTTGCTCTAATTGACACGGTATCAAACGCAAGAACTTTTCCTCGGATTGTGTCCCGCCAAAAATATATTCGTCTTGCTTCCGCCTCGCTCGTTCGGAGGCCATGATTCTCAGCTTCCACCCGAGTCGGCACCGCTTCGGCGCGGCGCTCAAAAACAGAATACTAGAAGCGGACGAGCACCACTTTTCCTTCCCGAGCAGGTTTGGAAGTCGTCTTCTCGAACACATCGATTCGCAAACGACGGAGCCTTGCCGCCGGAAGGTCGTGGCGGAAAAATTTAGACGATACCAGAGGAGGAGGACGGAAATGAGGATAAGTGGTCCGAGATTCCAACAAAGATGATTGCATGCAACCCTATCGTGTTTGTCATGCGAACATGACGGAACGGAAGCGAGCGAAGTCTTCCAGCCGTTCATCGTGGAGAGTCTTTAGAGAAAACTCAAGAGGAGGGAATGACGCGGGCTTTTTGTTTGCGCTGGAGCTTTCCGCTGAGATTGTTCGGTCTGAGACATTTGACGGCTGTTTCCCCTCCTTTCGCTGAGAGCGCGAGCTTCCACTTCAATCAATCGTCGGCCCTCAGCATCGTGTTCTCCGGTACCGTTCCGGCCGAACGAGACGAGGCTGAAAAAACAACTCGAACAAGCGTTCCTGATTGTTGTCGTCGACGCCGGCGATGTTGTTGTCGTTGTTTTATTGAATGTGGAAATTTCGTTTGTCGAAACCCCCGCTCCGTCTTCGAGCCAACGATTGCTTAACAAGTGCAAATTCTATTAGAGCCGGAACAACGTGAATTCTCATCCGACAGCCGCTCGCAGCGCCTCACTTGATGCTGTCGCTGAGCGATGGTTGTTGGAATCGAGGCTCGATCTCGACGGGGAGCTTCTCCGCAATAGCCGATGAGTTCTGACTCGAATCCAGAGATCGGACGCACAGAATCGTCAACATGAAGGTAAAGACCTCTTTGGCGATGAGCCTCGAGCGGAGCTGTCTCGTGAGAGTGACTCCGAGGATGTTACCACGATTTCCCTGTTTGTTCTTTGCCATCGAAACGCCGGCTTGCCTCAGGAGTCGCTCGGTTGCCTCTCGGGCCGATGCGGCCTAGTCGCCGCGCGGTCCGTCCACTTGCCTTGTGCTTGCCTTGTTGCCTTCTCAACTGCGATAGAAGAGCCCTTCAAATCGAACGGAAACGAACCCACGATGGGGCGACACCCTCGAGCTGGGCGACGGGAGAACCGCCGCACCGAGTGTTTCATGTAGTACATAGTTCCAGGCTGGCGTGGAACACCGCTGCCGCGAAAGACTCAACGTTAGCAGAGACTGAATCGGCGGCGTACGGAGGAGGGACCCGAGGCGTTCCGCGAACATCTTCACTTTGGAGGAGGTGTCGACCGACGGCTGACGCGAGAGGGGATTCCGATCATCTGCGTGTTTCGGTCGCTCGAATTTCAGTCTCCGCGAGAGCATCAGCGAGTTCGCCATCAAGCCGAGGAGCTACTAAATCAGGTGGACGAATCCATACTCCCATCTGAACGAGACTTCACCCGAATGGAGCAAATGGAGGTTCCTGACAGCTTTCCCCTGCTCCCACCGTCTTTCGGGTCTATTCGCTCGCCGGCTAGCTCGCGCTTACGACCAGCCGTTCTATGATCTCTTCTTGGCTGTGTTCGCTCCTTTCCGCCCGCCGAGCCGTCGGCCGGCCAGTCGGCCATAAAGGAATATTCCTCCCGCGCCCAAGGACCTCATCCGTTAGAATATAGACGAGGGAAAATAGCCGCTCGCAGCAGACAAAGAGAAAATAAAGAATAGTGGACGAGTGATTTGTGTCCTTTTTTTTTCTCCTTTCCGAGAGTTGGAAATAAGTGGATCCGGAACGGGGTCGGGCAGGGTCTTCAAGGTGGGAGTCGCGAGGGGCGTGTTGGGGGACTGGCAAACGGCGTCCAACGCGACAGGAAGAGAGAGCCCTCGGAACTCCGGAGGAAGGAATTCCTGCCAACAGCTGGAGCCTGCGCCAGCCGCTCGTCGTGAATCCCTCCATCGGTCCCGGATCCATCTTGCGTCTCGACCACGCGAAGCTTTCGTTTCCTCGCGGGCCGACGAGCCGGAGGATGGAAAGAGGGGAACAGGGGCGGCCTATATTTTACTCCTTTATTGGCGTATATTTTCCAGGTTATAAACTGGACCAACCGCCCACTGAACTGAAGGTTTCCTTCTCGTTCGTCCGCTGGCGCGGCACGCTTGACCGGCATACTTCGGACCGGTTTTCTCTCTCTCTCTCTCTCTTCCGTTCTCTACGCTCGCGTGCGATGCGGCTCATTCGTTGCACGACGACCGATCTCTCGCGGCTCGGTTGCAGCCGCATGACGGCGGTCTCGCGCGCTGTGCAACCCTTCCGCCGGGAACCTCCTTCGCTTGACAACGGTTGAGCCTGGTTCGTCGCCGTCGTCCATTTCATGGGGTCAAGTTGGAACAGCTGTCCAAGCCTTTGGAGGAAATGGGGCTGATTCGGTGCCGCCTGATTTGAGCTGAGCGCCGAAGAGGTGGATCTCTTTTCCTCTCTCCGGAAGGACTTTGTCTTCTCGATGATCGAACGGCGGCGGCTGCGGCGCGGGGAGTCAGAGTCCTTCACGCAACTACATGAGCCCTGCCTCGACCGGATCTTCTACTTACGTGGACGACATCGAGAAATACCTACGCGCCGGTCGGTTGTTCGCGCCTTCCAGACGGTTCGCGTCCTCAGCGGGCAAACACCGCGCGCTGATAATCGCGTGGATGGCCTGCTTTCCAATAATATCAGCACCTGAACGGTGTGGAACCGTCGCGGAAGATGGAACGACACCGAGTCATGATGCTGTCTGATGGATCAACACAGCAAACGCCGGAAGTGGGGCCGGAACTCGATCTCTCCTCACTTCTCGTCGCTCAGATTCCTCTCTTGGCCCGCGAAGTGATCGTCCGCTCCGGGGACGAGCGAGATCATCGGAGCTAAAACCCCGTGCATTGGTCAACAAGGCTCGCCTGACCGTGGGAAAAGGATCCGGGCTCAAATATACTCGGCCGGGCAGAAGACAGATGTGTGGACAGAAATGTTTACTCGGGTGAACGTTTTTATCCCGGCTCTTATTGGTTCGTCATGTGTCGCAGAGAACAAATGTGTTTCCAGCCGACTGAAATGAGTTTCAATTTGCATGGATACCAACGCATGTACACCAAGTCTCGGGGAACGTCTCTAGCAAGAGCGTCGATACGTCATTCGATTTTTTCTCCTTCCCGCGTTTCTCCCCTTCTTCCCTTTGTTTTGGAACGACGGACTGATGAAACGGACGGATGGGCGGGGAACAAGCGATCAGGCAATCTTCGAGCGGTCTGAGCTCTCGACGAGCTCGACGGAATCGTTCGAGCGGTATTCATTCGATTTCCGAAGTTCACGGATCCTTGTAAAAGAACATCCAGGGCTGTGTTGCATCGCGCGGCAAACTATTTTGCTCACTCGAAGGTGCTATGGCCGACGTCGCGACGTGAAGCTCTTGTTGTATAGATAGATCGCTGCGAGCACCGAACAACTTTCCCGGGACGGGGATGTATTAGGACTTGACGATGATCTCGATACACAAGTAGATGATCCTGTGATCCGATTTAGAACTATCCGACAGCCGAGAGCGAATCGATGCTCATGGAGCACTTGGGGTGTGGGAAATCGGAATGACGGAGGAGGAAACGAAGAAAAAGTTTCAGAAGAATGGAAGTTTATGTTCTGAGAAACAACAATGGAACTCGTGAGCCGTGTTGTATATGCCTCTGGCAAAACCCACCGAAGAGCCTTGAATTCCTAACAAACCGAGTTCCGTGAAGAGAATGCGGATCAGAGTTTCACGACAGTCTGTCGGATCGACGAACGAACGAACGACCGAAGCAGAAGAATAAGTGAGACGAAACGCGTCGGAGAGAGCTCTGCGAGTATCTGGCGGCGGGCCGCAGCCGACGTTAATAGCAGCAGCTGCCGGGGCTGTAGTGAAGTAGTAAACGCTTTCGAAGAATGCTGCGGATCTGGGACAACGGAGATTTTAAAACAAGTGTGGGCTGGTGAAAAACCAAAAATACTTTTCAGAAGCGAAAAAGAGGAAAAATGTAACGGATGGATTCTTGTCGTCGTTGACGCAGCGGCGGCCGTCGTCGACCCATCACCGCCGCGCCGTTGGAGCTGCTTTTAAGTGAGAAACATCTCCAGGAAAACGGCAGAAGTTCAGCTCCGCGCACCAATAAGAACGGAAAAATCGCCAACAACCAAAAACCGGAACAACCAGCGACCGAAGAGGGAAAAATGGCACCGCGCATCGATTCGACTGAAACAACGGACGGCGCGAAAAAGTGTGGGATCGAGCGGGTGCGGAGAAGTTGGACAGAAAAAAAAACGAAAGTGAAGGCAACGTTCATCGTTGCAGGAGCGGATTCGGGTAAATGGACGTTTTTCTCAAACATGAAAGTCATCGAGAACCGGGTCGGGTCCGTGAACTGCTCCTGGCTCGAAAGTCGTTGGAACAATCTGAATTATTGTAGCTCAAGTTCTCAAAAGCCGTTCTCGAGAAACCAGGAGTTCTCTTGGCAGCCACTCGGCTTCCAGATTGCTTCGGATCGTCTGGTCAATCGCGGTTATTCTACCGACGGGAACCCGAAACCACTGGCCGTCCCTGATCGCAATCCGTGTAGTCATGGATTGGAGCCAGGAAGTTCGAGCTTCAATCATGAATCTTGATCAACTTTTCCACCTGGCTGAACACATGAATGAATTCCGAGTGAATTCCTTAGTTCCATGATGACATCAGCTAGCTCCAATCGACCCATATTCCAACGCCATTATTCCCGAGTCGAAAGACGTTAGAAGACCTCGAGCCTGCAAGATCTAGTCATGCCGCGAGCCATCAACATCAGCGAGCTCTTTCCTCTTGTCGGCAGATGCAGAGTTGCAACGAGCGTCCTGTCAACTAGGCTCGACTAAAACGCACAATTCCCGTCGTTCGGCACGCTCGTCAAAAATCCAGGGTCGAAATCGCGTTCTAAAATCCTCCTCGAGCTGCCGCCCACGCTCCTTCATTCTACCTCCTGGATCAATAGCTTTTGTCCGCACGAGGTAGAAATGATCCTTCGCCTCCGGTCCGTCGGGGGCAACGATCTCCCCGGCGCCGGATGTAATGCCTGGCGGGTTGCTGCCCGTTTCAAGCAAAGACTCCGAGAGGGGAGACGACCGGGCAGCGAACTCGATTTTGAGGAAGCCCTCGGAGAATTACTACCGAGGACGACTATGACGGAGCCGCCGTCACTACTACCACTACCAACCACCACTACCGGCGCCTCAAGTACTACTCCTGCAAGAGGAGTTCAAATAACGCACTTAGCGAGTTATTGCCGAGGGAAGAAACGCCGGCTAGATTTCCATCCCATGGGGGAGGGGAGGGGGATGGCTGAATCTGGCACCCGCATCCACTGCGGGGCAGACTGTGGCACCGCTCCAGATTGTGCCGTCATCTCGCGACGGAACTTGCGAACGAATCACTTGACCGGAGGGTTGAGTTTTCCTTGATGCAATTCCAGCGGACCGGATGAATTTCGCGACTCGTTCCGAACTCGAATGCCTTGGGGGGGCGGCGAACATTATTGGCAATATTCTTGACACTGACGAATCACTGTTCAGGCGAGCTGATGATGGACTGTGAAATAAATTGATGTCATCGAGGGGAGGGTTTCGCTTCGGTTGAGTGAGACCAGCAATCGGTTGAAGGAGGCAGCGAGCCGGAGTTGAGCTGGTGGAACCTGATTCGGGCGCGACACATCGTACGGTCAAATACATTCGGGTCATTCAAAAACGAATCACGCTCCGGTCGGATGCTGTCGTTGCCCCCGTTGTGGTGGAGGCGGTTGCAGCGGTCACAAATTGACAAGAAAATTGCCGCGCCTCCATGTCAGATACCCATAATGGATCATCGATAAATAGCGGATATCAGCGGTGGGATCGTTGCTGGCTGCCCCGATCACCCTCGGCGGTATTGTTCTCCAGAAAAAAAAAGATGAAGACGAGGAAGTGTTGGCCGACTCTCTGCTGGCTGGATCCGAGGCTAACGAGAATTTCTTCAGTTTGTCTCCTCGTCAGTCAGTTACTCGCTTGGCCGGTTTGTCTGTCCCGCGGTTCGAAGGGTTGGCTCGCGACAACCGGCAGCCGCCATTTCGATCCTTCTGAAAAGTCGACTCGAGCTCTCAATCGCCAGTCAAGCATCGAAGCAAGCAGGCGGAAGGGCAGATGGCAAGATAGCCATCCGTCCACCCATTGAGCCCCGTAGACACTGAGTTGAGAACAAAAATCGTGATTTGTCCCCTGCGCTCTCCCGCAGTCCCTTTCCGGGAATGTCAGGAAAAGATTTTTAGAGCTTCGTCGCGCTCCCGAAGGAGGAGAATCCGGAGTCAATGGATTCGCACTCATCCGGGTGCCTTCTGCTCAGTCTTTCAACGAACTGAGTTGAAGACAAGGAGTAGCTCTCCAACGAGCTGGATTCGGATCGAGCTGATTTTGACGGATGATATAATTAGTAGAGGACCGAGAGAATGAACGTGGAAGGAGGAGCGAATAATTCTTTCGGAGGTGCCAAAAGAGAAACTCGTCGGCTGCGCCGGAGATGAACGACTGGATTTATCTCCATGTATTCAAGAGTTTTCCGAACGGCAGCAGGACGGCCGGCGCGGGCCGATCATCTGCGCCGTTGGTTCATCGGGCCAGCTAGGCTGCCTGTGCGGATCCTCTTTTGCGAGCTCCACAAGCGGCGCGGCGTCGACGGTGCTGTTCGCGAGAGTTTTTTGCTCAGATTGCCGTCGATTAGAGAATCGGCGGATTTTATTAATTACTCTGATGGAGTGAATCCCCGAATCGCACAGGAGCCTAGAGCACGCTCACGCCTAGAAGGACCAGCCTGAACTAGCGGCCTGTGATCCTCTCGGAAGACATCCACAACGATAGCGGGGAACTGGTTCGGAAATGACCCGGGCCCGATCCTCGAGGAAAACAAACGTCGATCTGTATACACCGCTCGAAGGAACCGAGTCTCCGGAAAGCTTATTTGCACCTCTTATGAACGGCAGCTTACGCTCTTCACTCGCGTGATCCGGCGCCTCTACTTCTTGCGTTCGGAGTGCAGTCAGCGGAACGCTTTTTGGCGAATGCCACCCATGTTGACAAAGTAGGTGAGGCAAAAATAGAACCACTGATTGACTCGCCGCTGCTCTGACCTCAACAAACTCCGAATATCTTTCTTTCGTGGTTGCTTTCTGCCTGCAAACCGGTTAGCCGTCGGCAGAGGGTGGTGTCTACAACTGTGGAAGCAGATGTTCATTTCACAATGCCCTCGCGGCGAGCACAATGCAAGTCGAACGACGCTCCGCGAGCAACCACGGGGCCGGTCGCGGACGCGTTCACAGCCCAGATCGGAACGATCGCTCCAACGGCGCTGAATGAGAAGCATTTGGCGTCAGCTCAGAGCAGCACTTCTGTCTTGGTGAACGGCCGACGTTCTCGCTGAGCTCATGGCGGGGATTCCGGCAAAACTTCCATCTGAGACGTTCCTCCAATTTTCGATCCGATAATCGTTGTCAAGTGTAGGATGGTGCGGTGGCGGCGCCACCTGAGCCAGTTTGCATGAATAACTGGACGACAGAATCGAGTCCTGCATTAGTCGCCCGCCCGGTAGGGACGATCCGACATCTAGCGAGCGACATGCGAGTCCTACCAAACAGGTTCCGAAGAGGAAAATGCCGGGTGTGGATTTCCCTCGTCCTTTCAGTTCACCGGACATGAGCGCTGCTGACAAGAAAGTTACCGGATCGTCGACTTGAATCGGCGGCTCGCTATAGGATTCCAATCTCGCACCTCAGATGCTGAAGGTGTTGGATTGAGACCTGCTCAGCTGGAACGGGCTCCCCAAGAGCATGAGCCGCGGCGCTCCCAAGCGACCCGTCTGTCGATCTTGTAATTCGGAGGTCTCCCTTGGTGGACTTGACAAACTCTCAGCGTGTCGTCCGGTCATACTGCAGGACACTGGCCAGTTTCCACCCTTGCCATTTGCATGCAAATCCATTCCATCGGAATTAGTTTGCGGAAGGAGTCTCCAGGATTGGCAAACGTCCCTCAGAGCTCTCGCTTCGACTACGCCCAAGAACTGTTTGAAGTTCCGAGCGGAACCCTCGTGACCCTAGAAAGTGGTGGTCGCCGCCGTCGTGGCGAGCCCCAACTCCACGGCATAGCCCCAGGCTTCGTTTCGGAGATGTCCGGAGGAATCCGACTGATTTCAATCGTTGTGGAACGAACCGCTCTGAGAATCAGCTCAGCCCTTCGGCCCTCTTCCGCCACGTTACGTTCGTTCTTCTCTTCCCACACATCTCTGTTTTGGCCTCCGAACTGTAGCCCTGGCCCAGTGTGCTTGAATACGGCTGATTGGTTGGTTGGTTGCGTGCCCGGCCGGCCGGCTGGCTGGCTGGCTGGTTGGTTGAGATTCCGTCCTGCTATCTCCTCGTCGGATGCTTCTGTATACCGAGGTGAGCTGTGCTGTCTATTTGCGAGTCTTATCAAACTGGAGAGTCGTAGCGGCTGACAAGCTGACAGAATCTGACAGCGGCATCTCATCTCGGTCAACGAGTCTCGTAGATCTTGTTCTGGTGGAAGAGGTGGAGACGATGTCGACAACGACCACGGCTCGCGGAGAAAAGCAACAGGCTTCCCCGGTTAGCGGCCTCGCAAGCTCGACGATTGCCACATCGGCTGCTTCCGAAGATTCTGATCGGGCGTGTCATCCCCGTCGGACTGGCTCTGCAGCGCATTGTCGTCCGACGGCGCGAGTATACGAGCATGATTGTTTAGAAGAACCAGAACATGCGAACAAACACGGACTCGCGGTTTTCGCCCACTCATCCGCGTCCTGTGTTGAATTTTTTCGCTGTCCATGATCTTCGGGGATTTATACAGCGTGTTTACAGCTTGCTCGACGATCCGAACAGCAGCGGTTCACCTGGAGAGGCTTTGTGTGCTCGGAAGCTGAATGTCCGCCCGATTCTTCTCGAGGAGGAAGCGGTCGTCTGGGCTCCGATCCGGACGCGATTTCCCGGTCCCAGGAAAGCTTTCCTCGACGGCTTGGTCGAGTGTACGCTACCGGGAATCTTTGACGCTCGAGAAGGGAGTCAAACTCATTCTCCTTTTACTCCTGCCGATTCCTTTCCAACTATGCTGAGTCACGCTCCCCGAGTGCGCTCAACTCCGGACGTTGGCGACACTTTTCATCAAATATGGAGCGGGTCCCAATCTCTGGCCGGTGCCGCGGCCGTCAGAACCCGGGTTGCGTGCCCGCTCCCACCCCTCTCGCTTGTTCGACACGATCGAGTTCTCACATTCGGCGATGATAACTGAGTAAATCTAATTTTGTCGTTGGGATTCCCCGCTCGCCGGCCGGGTCTCGCGCGATCGGTGGTCCCGATCGGTTCGTTGGTTACTCTTGCTTGCAATCCATTAGGACATAAACACGTACCGTTGAATGGCCACTTGACCGTGTGCTTCTTCTCGAAGTAGTGCTGGTGGTATTTTTAGATACGACCTAGGCTAATAGGGTAAAAGCGATACAATGCTCGACGACCCACCGACGCAGTTTGGCCGCCCGATTGCCCGCCTGTCGATGATCACCGAGTGTCGTCTGCGGACGCTATTGGTCGTGGAAGTTGCGGGTGTGCATGCGCGAATGATCCTTCGACCACCTTCGTTCCAGAGGGGCAAGGAAAGTTGAGAATTGTTCTCGAACTCCGCCTACCATTGTTGCTCTGGCGTTTCGGGAAGCGGGAAAATTTAGCTCGTCAAAATGGTCCTCGGCGTTACCACGCGGATTATTTCGACTGCCGGCTTCTGAGGAAGAAGGTTGCCGCTGAGGTTACCGAACAGGAGCGTCATTCGGCGCGCGCATGTTGAGATGATGTCACAGGTGCACAATACCCTTCCACCTTCCCCAATGCCCCAGATGTTCGATATGGGTGGATGTGAGCTGCTCGATCGGTGTATTCCGGGTTCCGAACCCTGCCGACACCTTTCAGAATGACGTGAGTTCGAGTGACGGACGAATCATCGGGGTTCCCCGAACGCTGCGCGGCGAGAGTAAGTTGCGTTGTCACATCTTTCCTTCTGACCTCCAGTCGGACGGAATCACGGAGCAGGTTTGGAACCGCCTCGGGGAGATTGTCTCGCCGTTATGCGCACACGTCGTGGACGAGACGTCAGAAAGATTTAGTGCTCTACATTGGCACTCAAAGAGAACATAATCTGACAATGTAAACAAAAAACCGCACTCGCCATGCGGTCGTGCTAGTTCTAGCGGTAATGACAATCGTAGAGGGGAACGCTGCTGAACGTGGAGCTCCCTTCCAGATGGAGACGAAATGGAGCTATTTCCGAATCGAGGCAAACGGGCCTCACGGGCTGTGTCCCCAGATCGCGACAGTCGCCGATCGGAGACCTGAAACACCGATTGATCGACTGGTCGCTTGGATGATCGAGCGGTCGCCGCTCCACACACGTTCTGAATGCCCCGTTCCACCACAAGGAAATATCTAAAAACTTTCCTTCCATCCCCTTTCCATATAAACTCCATCTTGCCCTCATACTTCGAGGAAGATGATGACTGATCGCTCATCGTGTCGTAACGGCTCTTTCCAGTATGAAGATTCGACTCCGTCAGCCCTTCAGTGCAAGAAATCATTCGGTTCTTCGGGGGTGGGGGCTCGGGTTCAATGAGGCTTATCCACGCACCGACACCAAGACTTTAACCAGGGCTGATTGAGCTCAAACTCCTGGACCGCGGCGGTGACCGCTCTGGAATTTCTCAAAATGTAACTACTCTCGCTCCGGTGGCAGCTTACCTTGCTTTGGCTAGAGAGCCTGGAACTGATCAGGGGGGGGGGCGATCAGACAAGAAAAAAGCGAAAGGTGGACAACGAACCAGTTTAATACCTGTAGTGTCAAGAGGTTCTCGGCATCGCGGGTCGGCAGAAGGAGAAGGAGTGGGGAATCAATGGAGCCAATCAGAGCGGATTGATGCGACCGGGCTCAACAGGCGAAGAATTTCAGAAAAAGGAACTCAATGGCTCATCCACTGATTGAAAATTTCTCTCGGCATTCCTGGAATCTCGTTGATGGATCTGCCGCCTCGAGCCGACCGTCGGCTTCCTGGACGTCTCGACTCTCGCTTGAGCGGCCAGGTTACTAGACGTCACCAGTTTCCTGGAGCGACCCTGCGCAGAACACTCTGTTCCAAGTTGCTTCTACGGCATCCGGTTGCCGTCGCCATCGTCGCTTCTGACGCTGTTGTAAACGATTGCTCTCGGTTAGAAGGATCACCGTTCGGCTCAGTCAAATGAGCGGACTGCGGGTCTTCCAGATTGTTCCGAAGAAGCTGTTCGGAAATGAGCAAGCAGAACTCACTTGCATACTTCTTTCAGTTCGCTCGAAAACACGATTACGCAGGTATCCTTTAGAAAGTACCTTTTAAAAAAAGTATAATTCTTAGAGAGTACCACGCGCGCAAGCGAAGTGAGGAATGAGGGCCCCGTTTGGAACAACGTCGGTCCGTTTGCGGGAACTGGTGCAATCGAGCACGTCCTCCATGTTTGAAGTGAGTACTTAGTTCTCGAGAGGACGAGAGAACACGAAGAGGGCTCTCCTTGCAGTTGCACTTGCTAGCCGCCGTTCGATAGCTCATCCATGTACTCGTTTTGAAGGCACAACGTGCAAACGCCGATGAGTCTGTCCACTTCATATTTCCGCCCTCATCACCAAGATGCACTTCCTCTTCGCGTGAACTCGGCGCTGAGGATGAAATCCTCGACGGGCGAGCTTTCGCCGAACCGAAACTAGGGTGTCAGATTCATTCGCTCTGCTACACCATTGTGGACGGGAACATCAACATCCACTGCAGGTGTTATGGACGGATGTTCTGAGAGAGTATGACGTTCTATTGCGGTTGCCATGCGACTACTCCATTGATACGTTTTTGCGTGGCTCTGCTTCTCGAGGCTCGGATCGCTTACCCACGCTCGCCTGTTCGCCTCAGCAGCTCAGTCCGCCAGCTGACCGCGGTGTGGGGATTACAGTGCTATCAGCGAAGGAGGAAAAATACTCGGACAGCTCAATTCATGCAACGGAGTAGAACGATTTCTGCCTGCCAGCCGCCCGCGGCGCCCCCGTCAGTCACAAAGCATGCACATCATTTGGACGGAAGAGCACGGCCAGCTAACGGACGGCGAACTCCCGTGAGAGAGAGAGGGGATTATCCCGTTTATTCAAAGATGGAAACTGTCTCTGATTCCCATCGCAGAAGTGCCCCGCAGCCCCTTGACATTCAATCACAGATCAATACTCTGACAGTGTCGAGGTAGAAGGCAAGCAAAATCAGTCCTGTGCACAGGGCTCGGGGGTGGTGGGCAGGGTAGGACGGCGAGCCGATGCCTGAAAGTTACCTCTCTGTGGGCCAACCGCTCCCTGGGAGCCGATACAAATGGACAGGGACCAGAACGGCTCACGCGAGCACGCTGTCAAGTTGTCGGTACGAATGCCACGGAGCTTGCTAATACTTTGCCCGCCATGGTCACTCGATGTCCTATCTCGATGAAATTGCGTCATCATCATTGTCATGGTCATCCTCTATCGCGGCGGGAATAATGAATGTCTGGCGGCTCGGATCGGATTTGGATCGAGCCGGACTGGATAAGATCGGCCGACCCGACGACACCCGATGCGGAATGTCATTCCACCGATGGCGGGAATTCGAATGAAGAATCCATCGTTTCGTCTTCGCATGTCCTGGCATTGTGACCACCCATTCAAACATCGCTCTGTCCAAATTCTCCTCAGTTCCGGCATTGTGGTCTGTTCAACTGAGCGGCGGTTTATGTTACGTGCGCGGAGGTCTTGTGCTGCGGCCGGTTTTCCGCTCGTCAACACTTCTCTGGGCGAAGTCCGCCATCAGTGATCGAGGTTAACTAAATTTGAGAATTCAATTCCATAAAGAGCATCGGAATGCTAAGCGAGGTATTTCTGTTACAGGTAAGCTGGCATTCCACGATCGAGCGTCCGAGGAACCGAAACGCTGATGAAACTCCGAGGAAGGAGAGACGAGACACATTCTCGCCGTCAAATGGTGTAACAATATGGTTTTTATCATAGTTTCGATGTTCGTTCAAATGATTTATCCAGTCGGTGGTGGACTCGATGAGCAAATCGATTCCGTTCGGGAGCGACATGGCAACGATTCGCCGAGAAAGGGTCCCGGTTCGCGCTGCTCTCAGTCGCCATTGTCTGGCCATCAATCCATGGCTTCTTTGTTCTGGTTTCAAAAGCTCCGTTTTTGTGAAGGTTTTTTGGGGACTCAAGAAGTTGGCGAATCAAGCAGCTATTTGATACCCGTCATGATCAAGCTCACCTAATAAAATCGGTTTTCGGAGCCGGCTGGGAACCGCTCGGTGGACTTCGGGGAGAACCGGCAAAACATGAAGGGAGAGAACTCGGGTCGGAATAGTTTTGAAATGTCCCCGAGGATCTCCGGTATACTCCGCACGTCCGTTCGTTCGTTTGTCTGTCTCTATGTCTGTTGATTCCCTCTTACGATGTTTGGCGCCTTCCGCTCGTTAGGAGGGCTGTTCGTTCTCATCTGAAGCTCAATATTGGATGTACGCCCTATGTCAGAAGTCCTGAACTCAGTGATTTCTGTCGCTGGAACGAAATGAATGTCCTTGTGAGACGATCGATTTTATTTTGTTCGTTTCATCTCATCCCTCCCTGTGCTTGTATTTCAACGACCCGCTCGCCTCACCCACGACCATGTGCTCGTTGAATCCGAGTTTCAGGTTCCTCACCGGGAGAGACTCACTGGTTTAAACGGTAGCCGATCGCCTCTCCGGTTCATGTCGATGACCTGAGCGTTACCATCGCGCTCCCGCGTCTCGTGCTCTGCCTACTCGCCACCCGTCGTTCACCCAGCGGAGTGGAGTTCCACTCAAAGGGGAAACAAGGAGACCTTTTTTCTTAGTCGGCCGTCCCTGCTCTAGAACGGGCTAACCAGAGGGCCGGCCGCATGCTCTTATGCTTGACTAGTCGCGTCCACAGCGACCTGTCATCGGAAAAATCTCCCGCTTGCTAACGAAGGTAATGAGCTTTCGAAAATAGGAAACGGCCAGGTTTCCGTACGGCTTTCGGACCTCGCGGTAAGCTACGGTTCTGTTGAGAACTGCGGCAGCCGACTCAGAAGCGAGCTTTGTTTGAAGCCGGGATCGTAAAACAGCTGTTCGACAAGTTGCTCGCCGCCGTCATGATGCATTCCTCTCCATTAAGACAGTAGTCATCTGTTCTTTTTTTCCTTCTCGCCGGTCTCAGCCTATGTCGTCGAGTACAATCTATAGTTTTGTCGACACTTGTCCCGCGTCTCAACACTATGGTCATGCAGTCTTGGAGAACGGTTCCTTTCTCCGTCCACGTCGCCATCATCGCGACGATGACCGGAACATTGTGAGACTCGCGTCGTTGTTGTTCATTCCTTCCTACCTTACAACGATCTGAAAACAAGTCGAACATCACAACCGAACGTTGTCAACGAATGAATCAAACGCACTCGTCTTCGGCCGCGGATGGGCCGCGCGCCGAAATAAGGATTGCTTTTTCCAAGCGCAGTGACGAGCTAAGAGGGAGAGGATATGCTCCGATCGTTTCCTCTCCATGGGGAACCGGATCGTTGCGAACGGATCGCAAGTTCGACGAAAACCGGAGTTCATGAGTAGCTTCGTCCACGAAAGTTCCCCATTCCGCACTTCCCCTGATTATTTCCTCGAATCCAGAGTCTAGGTGGAGTTCCCTGCATCCGGGACTTGGAGCGCGTGCGGGTCCCCGCGCGTCTTTGAACAAGCCTCGATGTAGACTCGGAGGCCCGGGTAGTTTGATTCGGAGTTGCTCTGGTGAACGGTTGGAAACACTGAGAAACTCACTCGCTTACTTATGAGGACCCATGCGAGCAAATGAAAGAACTGCTCACTACCACCAGCACAGACGGCGTTCGTTGCCACCGCCAGCCATTTTGGAAAGTCCGTCTTGTGGTTGAACAACCCGCGAACCAGTTCGTTTGCCAAACTGGTTGGTTGAGCACGGTGTGAAAAAGTCGCAAGCTGAACGAAGGACTTGGTTTCGGTTAGAGGCATCAATTCGAATGTGCGAGCTCTGATGCGAGCTAGGCGTATGCACAAACCGACATATGCACGCGCACATCAGTGGCAAAGGCAGCAAACTTTAGCTGCGGCCAGAGGCTCCGAGGGAAAAGGCTCCGTGCGAGGGTGCCGTTGAGGAACTCCACCGCCCTGGCGTAGGAGGGCCTTGGGCTGTCGCTGTGTATTAGACCCCCCGTTTCCTATTCCACTTCCCGCTGTCGCCCCCGCCCGCCGTCGCTGTTATAAGCGGTAAACGGACTTCCTCGCCACTGGCAAGCCCGATTCGATGTCGGCGAAAGTTGCCCCTCTGACAAAGTGCACGTACGAAATGAGGCGGGAGCCTGCCGGCCCAATGCCGCGCCGGTCACCGACGGACCGATCCCAGGTCGGGTTTTTAGATGAGTCGGTGGGGAGACGAGGGAGGACAACGGTTCGTTGAAAAATGGAACACGCCTGATGACAGAGTGGGTGGATGCTGGCCCTGAGAGTTAAGAGCGCCACGCGGAAAGAAGGCGCTGTAATCCGAGGAGTTGTACGAGTTAGCCTTATCCGATGTCGAGGAATTCCGAGCGGAGCCGTGAACGGCGCTGGCAATCGACGCGGCGAAAGTGGCAAGAAGTTGGCCTGCTCGTAAGTCAGTTAGCAACCGAGACTCGGAACGAAGTTACAGATATCTCAGCGAATAATTCGTGACCGTGGCCCCGATCCGCCGTTTCACTCTGGCGGACCGTATTCAAACTTCAATTGCTAGCGCGGGTACCTGACCGTTCTCTCCGTAAATGAAGGGTTGAGAATCGGGCTAGCGAACCGGCGGACGCACCGCTGAAAAATCCTTCTTCGGAAAAATTTCTTCATGCTCGAGCAGAACCGAGCCGAGATTTTATCTGCGAGTTTCTCGTTTCGTTCTCCGTCATTATCGTCGAGCTCTAAGTCGGTCGCTTGGCCAGTTCTTCGAACGTTCGTTCGTTAGAGCCGCTTCGAAGACGAATTTCACGAGCAGGAGGAGATAATCTCGCCAGATATCGCGATCCCCGGGGAAACGATATGGCCTGGAAAACGGTCAAACGAACTCCGCTGTTTTCCGATGAAGCGTTTCGTCCTATCGTTTGAGCGACGGCTTCACGTCGTTCCGTGGAAGGCCACTCTCGATTTCGTGTGTTGTCCACTTCCGACCGAAAACTCGGGATTCCGGAACGCGGCGCGATATTTTTATTGCTCTTCCTTGTTCACAGTTTGAACAGGGAGAAAAAGTGCTTGTGTCGCCGGGAGAAGCCCGAGAACGGAATATGCAGGGCTCGAGCGCGGCGTCACAACAGCATCTCGAACGGTTCCGCTTTGATAATTTCGTTTAGCTAGCAGCGAAGGAGAAGCATCAAGCGAGAGAGATCACGACCGACTCGAAGGAACCAGGAAGACATGTCGAGGGACATATTTGTCGAGTCGATTTTAGCCAGCGTCCAGATGCTCTCCGCCAGGTGAAAGTCAGGTTTGCTTGCTTCGCTCTTCTCTAGGCCAGAAAGCGTTTCTCGTCATCTTTTGACATTTCCATTCGAAGATTGGTTGCCTTCCAGATGCTCACCCGTCTGTTTTCTCCCCATTCGGTCCTCGGGTGTGATTCGCCCTATTCCACACAGGTCCACCCGCTGATGGGAATCTTTCGGCAAAAATTTGTCATCAAGCGCGTTCTCCGCAGCGCTTGTTACTCGAGCTTCTAGAAATCTTCGAGCAGGCGATGAGCTTGCAATGAGCTCCGTTCGATGACGGGATCTGCTCTGTGGAGTCAACACTCCAACACGATCTCTCGCGTGTAAGGTAGCGACATCCTCGTTCCGAGAAAAAATCGAGGCCGCGAAATATAATGCTCCTGACGTCACCGTTCGTGACGAATTCCTGAGCTGACCCTCATCGAGATATGAGCACCGCTTATGCGGAAGTGGGGTTGTTTCAAAAGCGAGCCGTCGGTTCCGAGCGATTGAGATCGAAATTCTGAGAAAACTGAAACATGAGCTTCAAACGGACGAACGCGAGGCGGGTGCCATGCTCCCGCACGCTGCAACCTAGGTAGAAAGTATCCGCGCCTGCGAGAACGGGGAGTGGGATGGATGCGCTCCCGTTGCTGTTATTCGAGAGCGCTGGGCAGCGAACGACGTCATTGAAATCTTCCTCAAATTCAATTCACTCCCAACGAGAGAAAGTGCGCGGCTTGGACCCTCTTAGGCGACTCTCTGACCGAAGGACGTCTTCGCTGCTCAGTGTCCTGCTCGGTCAGAGCGGCGGTGGCATCCTGAAAGACTCTTTCGCTGCCGAGGAGGCCCAGGAACGCGATCTTTCAAGAAGAGTTCGCGCTTCTGTCTGAGTGTCCTCTGGATCCGTGTCGACGAATACATTACATCAGAGCTCCCGAAAGCGCTGCAGGTCGGTCGATCGGCTCCGGTCACGACTGTCTCCTATTCTTCCTCCGTCCCAGTGGAAACTCTTTCCCTTCGGGACGAGGCCCCAGGCCGGTCGGGGGGTTCTGGAGTCTTTTCCCGGCCCGTGATTCGACCTGTCGGGATATCTTTCCAGTCGTCAACCAGGCGATGAATAATCACCGTTCCGAGCCGAAGGATACGTGCAATTAGAGCGACTACGGCGCTCACATAGAACGGGCGGGCGTCGGGCGAGGTTGGGCTGGCGGCTCGTGTTTGAGATTGTTAGCGGATCATGGTTGCGGCCCGAATCACGTTCGGCAAGTCTGTCATGCGTCGAAGTTTTTCCGGAGCCGCGCGCTAAGTGCAAAACAATCGGCCGCCGCGCACGGCCAGACCATCCGAAGGAGAAGTCGATATTAGGGCCACGTTAGGCAATACCGTGTTCCAATCGCTCGTTCCGCGCCGACGCCTGATACCTCGAACCCGCCGCCCGAGAGCTCGCTTCCCTCGGGGGCGGAGTTGAATTTCACAAGAGCGTATTCCTGAGAAAAACAGGCAGAGGCTCGCGGGTCGTTCTGTTTTGTAAGTTTCAAACGATTTCGTGGTGGAGTTATTGCAAACCTCCGACTCGGGCTTTGATTCGGGGCTTAGCGATGACAAAGGAGAACGCAGCCGCAATTCAAGTTCGATTCCGAACAAAATGAACGAAGATTCCCGCTTCCCACCGATAGACGTCGCTCCTGCAGTCAAACAACGATGGACAACCTCTGCCGCCCCCGCTGC
Organism: Phytoseiulus persimilis; assembly: GCA_037576195.1. Taxonomy (NCBI): domain Eukaryota; kingdom Metazoa; phylum Arthropoda; class Arachnida; order Mesostigmata; family Phytoseiidae; genus Phytoseiulus; species Phytoseiulus persimilis. The sequence continues at coordinate 21,479,948 of CM075101.1, forward strand.
TGCCGTTTTCGCTCCCTGCGTGCTCGTCGTCGTCGATATTAACTTTTTTTTTCGTTCGCTCGATCGTCGTATGTACGCATGAGCCCCTAGCAAGAAAGTGAGCATCCAACCTAACAGCGGAAAGCATCCTCGTCGTCATGAAGCGGCAGCGGCAACATCTCGGATCGGGACGCCGATGACGAGACGTAGGCTGACGACGAGAGAAAGAAGGAACGCGGGGAGAAGTTTCCTTAACGTTTTAGTTGCGCGCGACAAATCCGTCTCAAGCCCCACTTGGGCTCGTGTGTCTGCCCCGTTCCCGCCGAGGAAGTGTGGGGGGATGTGGGGGGGGGGGGGGTTCTTCTTCGCGTGGTTCATCTGTTGCGGATATGCTCGTCTGGCGGTACTGCGATGGGCGGCTCGGTGGGGTGGGTTGCTTCGATAGCTTGGAGCGAGGTTTTTCGCATTCAGAAAACGCCCGCCGCGGTTCCGGCGGGGCGGCAGCCAGAGCGCAAGCGGCTAAAGCGAGGAACTTCATCGCCGGGAGCCGACAGCGACAACCTCTCGAAGTGGTGGCGAGCTGATGCATTTTTGATCGCAGCCGCCAAGAATGAATCGGAGAATGTACATGAGCGATATCTCGTGAGCCAGCGAGGGCAAGAGAGATTGTTTAGAATAACAAACCGTCGCCAAATCTCAAGGGGAATCGAACTCACCGCCAGCCTAGACAACCCCCGGCTGACGGCGGCGCACAAACAAACTGGTAACACGAGACGATGCGAGTCTCGCGTTCAGAATAAGAAACCGTTCTTAGAGAGGAACGTTAGCGATCTCACAACGCTCCTCGAGACGGAATCAGAATTCGCTTTCGGGATATTTCAAACGGAATCCCGCAAAACTCGACACGAAAACAGCTCTACTCGGATGCGACAGCGGAAGGAGCATCCGCGACTTTAAGATGGATGCGGGTCGTCGTCGACACCGTCGCTACGTCTGTCGATTCGATGCCAACGGCTCTTTGGTTTTGGCGAGAATTGTCCTTTATTGAGGTTCATGAAGAAGCCGCAAATGACCACGGAGCCCGTTTCGAAGACAATATTCCGCTCAGTCAACGGAACTGATTGCTACAATTTGTCTCGACGACACCGGGGGCTTCCGGACTTCATACATTCCGATGGCGGCGGTGACGATTGAAACGGGAATTTTCAGCGTGAAAGCTGTGATTCGCTCTCATGAGATTTATTCCGGATTCGGGATGAATACCCAGAGGGGAAGCGAGCCATTATCGTCAACGGCTTCACTTCTTTCCAAAAACTCGAATTTCCGAACGATCACGGATTTTCCTGCCGGCAGAGCACTGACCCCCCCCCCCCCCCCCAACCTCCAGCTTCCCGAAATGGCCCCGTTGATCTTGCGAGTTCGGGTCTGCTCCTCGGTTGAACTCGAAACCGTCGAGGAGACAACAGCCCGGACTCCACGATATATTATGGGAACCCGTTCTCGACTCCCTTGAGCGACGAAGATTGTTTTGACCGTCGATGACCGCGTCAGAGGCTCGTCTATGTGGAAAGCCGCAAAACATTGGCTCACAGAGTGAAAACGGTGGGTGGCTGTGAAGCGACGGCCATCACGACCCGTGACCTAATGGTTTGAGCAGGGCAGAACAGAGATATTCCTTATCGTCCCGCGAGCCTGAGTCAGCTGCTCATCGAGCGAGGGGCAGACGTGGCGAGGTTAGGTTAGGTTTGGGGCCGGAGTGGACATCCGCGAGCCTTCATTCTTCAGCGGAACGCGTCAACACACCGCCATATGATGGAGACGGAATTTCGGCAAGGCCGGCGAAGTCACTCATCTCAAAATCTTGGAACCGCGCCCCTGGAAGTCGAGACGACTCTTCGATCATTCCTTCTCAACGGTTCATCAGTGCTCGAGCGCGATTAGAATTAACACTGCGTCGATCGCTGTTTTGTCTACCCGGGTTCAAGCGCTGGAAGAACTCGATGCTTCAGGACTGGCGGGGAGTTTGCGAGAGAAGCACACGCCGACACCATTTATCGATTCTTCCGTATTGGAAGTTCCGTTGAATATCTTGCTATTCTTTCGCTTCCGACGAATTTCCTCCCATAGCTTACGCGATCGGTAGGCGCTAGGAGTGGTAGCGCTGAAAGCAAACCGCCGCCGCGCGGGCCAAATCATCCGATTATTTGGTCCCTGCATTGAGAACAGCGGAACTCGTCAATACGGTTGGCGGCGAGGCGGCCGCGCGAACGGGTGGAGATTTGTTCTCTGTCGTCGTCGTAGGCTGCGGGATATTTTTGATGAGTTCGAGATGCACTTCGCCCCGCTACCTCCGACTGTACAAACAAACGAACGCAGGCCGAGGCGCTGGCGAGGATGTCAAGACGCGAGAACGTTGGCGAAAAATTCAATACCGAATGAGCGAGCGAGCGTTATTTAGCGGGCCAACGTCAGCACGTTGGGCCAGCTACTGCTGCCACCTTCATGGAAGTACGCTCGCGAGGTTGCGCGCGCACGAGGCTTCGCTCTTGTCTTGGCAATCAAATCCGTTGTTGTCTACATTAATTCCGGATCGAACGACTCCTCTCGTCACACGACAGCAGCTGTCTCTGTCCCTCAGCAGGGTCCCTCAGCTGGCAAGCCGTGGGTCTACGTGACCGACAGCGTTTCTCGAGGCGTTTTGTCCCAAGTACGCTAATCTCAACCGCCCAAGAAGATAAACTCGTGCATTTTTGTCCTCGAGCAGACGAGTCGCAGACGGGAGGATTAACGAATCTCTATTACGTCGGAGAACGAATTGCTGAATCGAGTTCTTCGGGATACTGGGCAAGTCTAGGCGCACGTGATGTGAACGAGGCACTTTTCCACCGTTCTGTAGTGGCTTGAGTCCAGATCCAATGTGAGAATACCGGCCTCGATTTTCGGCTGCGAGGGGATAATGAGTGATGAATCGAGTTCTGAATGATGCCCAGGACTCCCGATCGATTGGAGAATCGGAGGCAAGTGTCACAGCCGCCGGAAACGGGGCTCCCCACAAAGCTTTCGGCTCAATCGGTTGCTGAGTGATGGCTGTTTGAAGGCTCAGTATGGTTTTTTTTTTTTTTTTTTACCTCCCTTCCCTCTCTCTCTCTCTCTCTGTCTCAGGTCGCTTCCCGCGGGCGGTTCTGTTTCGGAAAAAGAGCATAACAGCTTGCAAGTGACACCTGCGAAACCTGAGAACAGGAACAAAAAAGATGCCCGCAAGAAACGAGGCCGCAGAGAATGGAGAATAACGCGTGTTGGGAGAGCTGGGGGGAGATTCCAATGATTTGTTCGCGTTTGAGACTCTGGGCCGTTATTGACTGCTGCTCCTGGTTCTACTCCTCAACTGCGCCACTCATTCACACGTCTTCCGTCGTCGCAGGTCGCCTGCGATGGTGGTTCGCGTTCCGTGCGGGAATTCTTCTCCGGTCTTTTTCAGTGCTTCTCTCCCTCTATCCCCCCATCTTCCCCGGGGAGGCTCCCGTGTTCTTTGTTGTCCCCGAGACAAAGCCAATCCTTCGCGAGCCCTCACAAGAGCGTTTTGCCTGCCTGAGCTCGTCGTGTGTCAGCCGAAGGAGGTTTGACGGAGCTCTCCACGGAACAGTCGAGCAGCAGACAGAATCGTCCGCGGCTCAGGAGGGACCGTCCTCGCAGACGTGCCTCCGGAGTGGGAGTCGGGGAATCAAGAGAGCCGAGAGAAAGGATAAACATAAATATTGTGCCGTATTGCAGCGTCTGGCACGACTGGGCTCGTCGTAGGCTCTGTCCCCACCGTTCGAAGAAAGAAGAAAAAATCAGACGGAGCGCCTGTTGAAGACGGAGGCGAAAGGTGCCGTGCCGTCGCTCGGAGAAATATCTCTATCCGTTATTCCCGCGGGTGCGCTCAACAAGCTTGGAACATTGACTCGTTAGATTCCATAGTGGGTTCGAGTTGTAAATATTGTATTTGCACTTCCTTTTCCATCCGCTAGCTCCATGTTGCTGCTGCTCCCCCGCCCGGCTCTCCTCTCTCGCTGTGGCTTGGCGTTTCCCGCGACTGCGTCCTACTTGGAGCGCGTTTGAACTGGGTGGAGAGCCGATACCTTAACCCGGTGGTCCGCTCGTCCCTCGCTCATGGAGTCTGAATGTTCGTTTGAATTTTTAATGATACCATCTCCGCACAAGCGTTTGTGAACACTCGCGACACTATAAGAAGAACGGCGGCGTGCCAGCATGGTATATGCATGAGTTCACAGCGTCGCCCGCATACGTATGTGCATACTAGAGCACGCGCACACTCAGCGGCGGGTGGGCGCTCGATGCCCACTCCGTCGCGGGAAGCGCGGGGAGAGTTCCGCGGCGGGTCATTTGATTTTCGCATATTTCGCAGACGAAGTAATTGATGAATGCTCGCCCGCGTGCTTGCGTGCAAGCATGCATCTTCGGCGTATCCGTGCCAATCTCCGGCGCCGGTCGCTCTCCGCTTCGCCTATGCCATCGGCGGCCAGACCGGATGTAATTGGCTTTCGGATGTAATATGCAATCGAATTTCTCGCCGAGGTTCTCAAATCATATCCCGTTCAGAGTCGGCGGATCCGAGCTCCGCGATCGGCATCGCGGAGGCGGATTGTTGACGGTCGTCGAAAGTTATTCGGGGATCGACTCGGATATAAATCTTCGATCTGTGCAACGTTTCCCGGATCAGAACGTCGCGGTCAAAGAGACAGGATCGGGGAATGGCTTCCGATTCGGCGATGATTCCTCCCATGACACGGAGCCGATGCCGAGGAGAGAAGCGTCTCTTGGAAAAGCAGATTGACAGAGTCATGAGGAATGACGGGCAGCCCGCGTGGAAAACCCGCGCATGAACAATGCCGCGGTAATCAAATCGCTATTTCTCTCAGTCGTCGACTAAGACGTCTCCATCGTCAAGGCGGTTTCTGTCGTCTTTCGATCCGTCGGTCGTCATTATTGCCTCTGCTTTGAACGTACACTTCCTTTCTCGTCTTGTGGTCGCTGCAGGTACGCCTCTAATAGTTCGGGTCATCGCACTGAAGTCGTTTCAGTGCTGCTCCGTTCTCATTGGGCCCTCTGACTCCGAAACCAGTCCGGCTCGAGAGCAAGCGCGCGCGCAATATGGCGTAACGACGAATGTTTGGTTCTTCTTCAATATTAGTTACGTGCGTTATACGCGGCACGCCCCTACCGCGGCGGCGACGCCGGCTAACTTCGCTACGTGGGTCACATTCAAGCAGTCGTCAGTCCGAGAAACAGCGGGCTTTACGAACGAGAGAATCGTTCATGTCGGCGGCGGCGTACGAGATGATCGGTCGTGCAAACGAACCCAGCAAGGTTCTGAAGACGTCCGCTCCCAACAGCCCGCTCCACCAATCGGTCACCGCGAATTGGACGCGAGCGACGTCCGAACCCGTTCAGAGCTCTCTGAATGACCGTTCACCTCCGGAATCAGCACCAGGGCTCCCCGTTCGCAGTTAGCCCTTCCGAAGATTCGGGCCGGAGATGCTCCACAAGATACGATCGTGGTGCTCAACACACTTCTTGACAGGCTGACAGCAGCTCCGTTCTTCCCTGGCTCGGTCGCGCGGTGGGTTCGCTCCACTCGTTCGGTGGGTGGTTCTCGGGATAAACTTCTAATAGACGGTGATCGTTCTCTCGGCAGAAGAAAGAAACTGAAAAAATCAGGTCTGTTTGTAGAGCGTAGGAGTGCCGGCTCCACATCGCCTGAACCGACGTATCACTGCGGCTGACTGGGTCTTCGCGAGCATTCATCTTCTTTAAAACCGTTAGTGAAATGAAGAAGAAACAGCCGAACTTCAGTGTTAATAGCTCCCCCCCGGCACTCACGGCTACAAACACCGCCGTTAACACAATTGAGTTCTGAAAGAAGAGAAGCGCGATGGATACGTTGCTCTTGACCGGGCGTCGATCCAAAGCGTGCCTGCCGCTCTGCTCGAGCCGATGCTCCTCGTGGCCAGAAACAAAGATTCTAGAGCCTCCTCGTGGAAGTAGCATATGTAAACAATAATAACAACGCCGGCTTCGGACCGGCAAGTGGATGGACGAACGGGCCAGAGAGGGCCCGAACCGGTCAACACAAGGAGAGTTACCAGTGCGTGATGTGAATGAAATGCGTGCCTGATGCCAGCCCGTTGGTCTGCCTGCCTGTGGTTCACCCATTCCTCCCCTTCCCTCCGTCCGCTTGTGCTGATTCTGCCTCCTCCACGAGAAGAAGCAGCGGTAGGAAGTTCTGTAACCCAAATGACCAACGAACTAAGTAAGTTGATTTCTGACTTCCACCGCTCGCTGCGAGGGCTCGCTCAAAACGTATCAAGCTCAACGGTCAACGTGACCAACAGCTCGTTCGCGAGCGAGCTGCAGCTTCTGGAGCAATGGATTTCCATGAAAATGTAATGAAGCGGCGTGAACAACGCCACGGATCGACACAGTTCCATTGAACCGATGTAGGCGAAACCGGCTCGATAAACAGGAGCTCCTTGCGCTCAAATGGCGAGTGAGTGCGTGCGTAGCTCCCGTTCTGTATGAGCAGAAGCATCTGATATCGAACGGCCACAACCCTCAGGTGCTTGTAGTTTCCGAGGATGATATCGATGGCGACGCACCAGATTCTGGAAAAGTGCGCTATTGAGTGAGGTCCTGTCGACTGGGCAGAACATCAAGGGGAGAAAATGTCAGGGATGGAGGGGGGGGGGGGAGAATTCAAGGCTACATACAGTCGTCGATTCGTACTCTATTCGGTGATCTCTCACGCACGCACGCAGGTAGATTGCGATCACGACCGTCGCCGTACACGCCGTATAATAATTGCGTCAGAAGAGAGCACGAGGAAAATAGGCGAAGATTATTTTTCGTTCGGATACGATCGATGTGTCCGGATGACTTTTTCTGGTCGTCGGGCTCCATCGGAGGCAAGATCTTCGTCCCGCGGCTCACAGCAAATCCCCGCATGGGATAACCGATCTCTCGGTTCATCTTAGAGTAGGGATGCGACCGTCGGTTGGCGGTATTTGCCCAAGAATATCGATTGTTCGGCACTTCTTGATGCGATCGGCGGAGCATTCTTCTCGCTCACGAGATTTGTTCCATGCTACGCGTAATTCGGAACTCGTTTCATGCCACTTGTTCTTCAGTTCCCGTTTGATGGTACTTCTCATCAGCGACCGTCGTTCTTTTCACGGTTCAATGGTGAGAACGGCGACTCCCGTCGAGGAAGGAGCGAAGACGCAAGAGGGGGGAACGAGGGAAGCGCTTCTTCTGAGGAGAGTAACTTTTTCTGCAGTGTATTGAACGACCACTGTATCAATGCGCGACAGAGCGAACGCCGAAGAAGCGGCGGCGGCGGCGGCAGTGATCTGCCGGCCCGTGGTCGGCCATAAATAATCGCTTCGTCTTCTCCTTCGGCTGCTGATCACTGCCGCTGGTGCCGTCGTTGTTGTTCTTATTTTTCCCTAGCGCGCCGCTCTAAATAATTCTCCCTCGTGTTCAAGCTAACACTTCCTCACATAACCACGACCGCAGTAGTAGCAACCGCCGCCACCGCCTCGTCGGATCTCGGCGTTACCGCGGCTGCAACGGTAGCATCGACGGAACGTTAAAACGTGGCGTTTTTTCTGTGCCGTCGATTCAATAATGAACCGCGGTAGCAACGACGGAAACACGAAGACGGGGCTGCAGAGAAGACAGGCGAGCAGGCAGGCAGGCTGGCGAGCAGACGAAGTCATTTTCCTCGCCCGCTCGTGGCATTCTGAACGGTCAAGCCCTCCAATTATAAAAAATAAACAACTTCGCCAATGAATCACCGTTCTGCAGCGATTTATCCCTCTATCTCTCTCTCCCGGAAAGTTCGTTCGCTCAGAAGCTATTGATCACCTCCTCCTGGGAATCTGTTCCCTGAAGTCATCTTCATACAGGCTGCATGGACCTGCGATAATCCTCCAGCCAGGGAAACATTATGATCGAGGTCAGGGTCCCGGGACTCTCCGACGAGATCACATTATGCGGCGGGATCGGATGCTTCGAGGAATGAGAGTTTTCAGATTTTCGGTCGGAGCCCCACACCGGAGCTTGGCGCTGCTTGAGAATCGCCTCGAAAGACCCACCCAATCGCTCGGTGTGATCGGATGCTTGCATTCCAACTAATTTCAAGCGCTCCACGACAGCGACTCGTGGCATTAGATATGGCGAGGACTCGCTTCTGCGTCCTTAATGATTCGATCAAGAAGAATACGTTCGCGTCGGGAGTGGATCCATGAAGAGATCAAGAACGAGAAATACTCGGCGCCGTGGAAGGGATTCATGGCTGAACGCGGTGACGAATCCGACGTGCTGGGAAGCATAAGTTCATCCTTCCGAATTTTTGGACATGAGATGTCTCTCCCATGCCCCACCTCGAGTTCTTGAGGAATTCTCCTTCGGTTTCTTTATAGGTTCGGCGCATACTCGTTCGACTGTGTCCGTGATGTCACATTCATTAATCGTGCAGTACTTGGTCTAATGTAGTGTCTCCTCTCAATTGCAGGTGAGATGAGTTTCCTGGCACAGATGCGCTTTCGGCTGGAAGTCTCTCAGCGAAGGATTCCGTAAAGTAAACCTGAGAAGGACCCTTCCCCCGTCAGGGGCAGAAACTTCCGATAACGATTCTTGTGCAAGTGCTCCACTATTGCAGCTTTCGGCGCACCGCAGTTGTTTGAATGTCTAGCTGGTATTGCTGTCGCAACCGGCTAAACCAGGCTGACTGTAGTCGATCTATCGGTTGACGAGCCTGCGGGTCGATTTTGCGGTAGAACAGGCGGACGGACTGCAGCACCAATCGAATGTGATGGCAGCGAACACAATCCAGAAATGAACTCATTGACCCGAAACAGAGTTTTTCTTTCTCACAAAACGCCCCCTCACTCACTCAGTTGTCATTTCCCCGTCAGAGCAACCGTTTGTTCTTTTTCCTCCCGCTCCTTTCAAAAATTTCTCAGCCCTTGAAGAGCGTGTCGCTAGACACATTTCTAGAGCTCTCTTTTCGCTTCTGATGGCTGCCGAACTTGATGTTACACGGAACGGAAAATATGGGAATATTCTGTATTCTGATTGATATTCGGTACGCTGCCGTCGGATGAGTAAGCTCCAGCCTTCACTTTACCGCACTCCACCTGAATGTGTTGCAGGGGATTCGGCTGGACTCAAGAGCTGGGCTCCGAACACGCCATGTCGTGAGCAGGGTTTGGAGGCGACTCTCGATCCCGGCTCTGGCTTCCATTCCGAAGCTGTTGCGTATCCGGCCGTAGAAAAAGGATCGGTTCTCGGAGCTTCGAGCGTTTTGATAGCTCAGCGATCCGGTTCACCGGGTGGCGGTACTCGTTCGCGCGAGTTTGCGCCACTCCTGGCCAACCCACCTCTCCAGGGCTATCGCCGAGCCTGACGGAATGATCGGCTGAACGCCAGACACCAGAAGGTTCCTCCGTCCTGCTAGGTGGAGACTAAGTTGCTCCGAATAGATTTTGGGCCCCGTTCGAGATTCCCATGGTGCATCAGCCGGATCAGGTGCCGGATTAGCGTTGTGTGAAGAGACCCAACTCGCTAAGACATACTCAGGCTGGAAAATGGTGCGAAATGGGTTTTATGAACGAAAATCTCCTCCTTGGAAGGTTCGTTGGGCGCGTGTTTATGTCGGAGGCCCCTTTACGAGGGTGGTTTGAGCTCCCCTGCGGCCCATCTGTCGGTCGTTCGGTCGGTCCGTCCGTCCATCTGTCGGACTCTTTCAACTTGCGGCGGATTTCATTCTCACGAGAGAATAGGCCACGGTCATAAATAGGAATTCACCCTTTGTGCGTTGAATTCAGCGAGCCTCAAGTGCCGTTAATGAATGGACGAGGCTGGAAGTGGGGCTGGGGAAGAGCCTTCACATTTGCGGCGAGCGTCTACGAAAGCGTGAGATGAGGCATCTTCGCGGGGTTTGTTTTGCTTCATCTCCTTCGTTTTCACCAATGCCAAGTGCGCCTCTATCGTCTCATCGGCCGCCGCAAACATCGATGTCGAACGACGGTGCCGAATCGGATGCGTCAACGTTGTCATCGCTCCTGAAGCAGCTTGAAGAGTTGTTGTTCGTCATCGTCGCCTTCGAGCACTCGGAGACGACGTCAAACGCGAGCCAGCCCCTCACCCGGGCTCGTCGTCCACCCGGCTCGCGGTGGATCCGTTGCTGAAGGCGTTCAGCCAGTCTGGGGCGGGTGAAATTTCCCCTCTGACGGGCTTTGGAGCTTTGCCTCGAAAACACACGAACCGAAGAATAACTGATGTGAGTATGTGATGCAGGAAAGAAAGTCAATGCGCTCAGTTCAGGCGTAACTGACTCGCTGACAGAGGCTCTCGCGGAACAGCAGGCGTTAGCGCTATGAGTGAGGAATGAACCGTCTTAAGATGAGGGGAGGTCCGGGAACCGTCGTTTCGTCAGTGTGACGTAAAACGCTGGTGGAGGTGCCGCCGTCGAAGTCGGTCCGAACAGTCAGCTAGCGCACAAAGCCCCTGTTCGTAGACACTTTTTCGCTCAGTCGGTAATCAGACGCACAACGGCTTATCGCCTCATACTTCAGGTAATGGAAGCGCACAACGTGCGAGTTACTCCGTCCGGGGCATTGGGGACGGCCCTCGTCGGTGCGGTTGATAGTCAAAACACGACAGCCGGAGCCTGAACCCTGAGCGAAACGTTCGCTCGAGAAGACGCCGCGCCATTCTCATTTTTCTGAGAGCTAAAACAGTTCGTTTTATGTTCCTCTTTTCTTCCACCCTCCTTTCGATTGTTGCCGGCTCCTCTTCCACACACGCGCGTCTTCGGACCCCACTGGGGAGCCTCGGAAACGTTCTTTTTGCATTCTGAGCTCGGAAGGCCTCAGCGACCGGCGCCGTCCGCGTGAGCGTTCGCTCGCATCCAGAAACTCCCGTCGAATAACGAATCTTGGGGAATGGAAGCCGCGAGCTATTCTGCGGCGGGAGAAGGTGGACTCGTTCGCAATTCCAACAACAACTCCTTGTACGATGGCAACCGCCGGATTGGATCAACAACGGCTCGAAACGTCAGCTGAAAAATTGCATCTGAATTAAATTCCGCGAGCACGTTCTAATATTGTTGCCGAGTCCCGCTCTGTCGACGGATGAAAACTTTCTGTCGGCCACAACGGTTGAGCGGAGGCAGAGCTGTTTCCGCGGCTCGAACGTTTCGCTGAACTCGGGAATTCCTCTGACGCTGACACCTTCGCCGCCCGGCTGCTGATGTGATTGGACAGCGGCGCGTCCAGGTGCTCGGCGCTCCGAGGATAGAATGAGCGAATAATAGACGACGATTTGGAACGACAAAACGAGAGGTGACTCGGGCAAGGTCAATCCGCCATTCTGGCCAAGTCTGTCGGCATTGTCCTCGAGGGAAGGGTGTCCCGCCATATTGCATTCTGTCTTCGAAACCGCCGCCGTCATCATCATCACCACCACCACCACGAGCACCTTTCATCTAAATGACAGCGACTTATCCAAAGACCCGGAGAAGAACATGAAAGCTGGCGAGTGTCGCGCTTACGAGGATCTCGGCGTTCTTGAATCATCTCGACTAACGACGGCCACGCAACACCGCCAACTTGTTGACTCGAGAATATTTCCGTCATTCTTTCCTTCGTTGTTTCGCGCCACTTCCACGTTCTCCCACCGCTATGCACCTATATCCGGAGTGATGTGTTATTCAACGGAGTCGTTCTCGCCGTTGTAAAGCCAACCTGAAGGCTCGGCGATCATCGGCGTGAATAAGAGTGAAACGTGACCAAAGAAAAACCTGTGTTTGGAACACTTTACTCGACGCCCGCCGAGCCGAGACAGTTGTCGAATCAACTGCTCCCTCAACCGCAACAGCCCGAGCTGGAGCGGGTGACCCGAACTGCAGTTTTTGCCTAAATCCGACTGAGCACGAGGGTGAACTCTTCTGCCCTGCCACCGTCGTCGGACGTTTTTCCAGTTGATTCAAACGAGCTTCGTAGGTGGGAAGCTAGGCGGGGGTGGCGGGATGGTTCGTTTGCTTGTCGGAAACATCGGCATCAGGGGCCGACTAGCAAAACAACGAGGGTGTTCTGCTGTTGCGCTCCTCCAAACACTCGCGGCAACGGTCGCCGTATCGCAGCGCGAACGACCAAAAACGAACGGACGAACGATCGTCCGAAACATAGTCGCTATCCGAACGCATAACAATACAGCGTTGGAGAAAAGAATTGCTTGATTTTTATGTTCTCAGAAATTCGAATTGTAACGTTGTCCCCGGCTTTCTGTTGATAGTCGTTTGATCTGACCGACTTGCTCGCGAACGGCTGTTTTCTAGAAATCCGCCGCGTCACCGGGTTCTCGCTCCCCTTCATCCCGCCGGGCATCTGCTTTCGTCTGATACCACGACCCTTTTCGAGGAACGATTGCAAGTGCTGGGCGCACCTGTTTCTTAGAAGCCGGTGCGCATGTCCGAACGGCCCTTGCATTAGCGCTCGTTTGATGTTTCCAGACGTACCCGACCGTGTGGTCGCCGGGCTTTTCTGCGATAACTGAAATGATTCGGACGGAATTAGTCTGAAGTGCGCGTCGTCGTGGAGCTATCACATGTGACCATCAAGTCGGCGCGGCGAGGCGCAGCCTCCGAACAAGCTGGAATAGCTCAATTGGTGACGAGTACGTCGGCCAGCGACGATTATCGCCCACCCACGCCTGCTCGATATTTTGTCCGTTTGGTCGATCGATATCCAGTGGATCCGCCGCCGCCGGTTGTAGAACAATTCACTACAGCGGCTCTGCTATGCGAACAGCTCGAAAACTGAGTTTGGAATAACCGCTCAGCCAGATCGGAACCATTGCCGTCTAGAAGGACGTTGTACGCGAGCGAGCGAGCGAGCAAACGCATATAGACGTTGCAGCAATGAGAAAACGTCTCGTTTTGGGAACCTTCCCCAACTACCGACCGTTCGGCCGTGTCCAAGGCCGAAGCTGTGCCGTCCGGAATACAATGTTTGAGGTACCTTGTGTGCTTCCCGCTGGCGCCGCTATTTTCTCGGCGAACGGGTGTCAAAAACGTTGACCAACTAAGCGAACGGTGGGCATGGAATCCAGAACGGACCTCCGAAGGCTCCCTGATGTTGCTCGAAGCAATCATGAAGGTTGGATATCAGAATGAAAAGGGGCGATCGCAGCGGATGAATATATCGGTGCGATAGGTCTCATCGTATAGCTTGAGCCATGCGCTTCCTCCGCGTTTCTAGGTTCGCTGGGTCTCATGAATTGCTTTCCTCGTGTTCGACAAGGTTCACCATGAGGTCACGCGATTCGCTCACGCATAATTGCCTCCTGCTTCGACGAAGCTCGATCGTGAGAAAGTGGCTTCCATTTCACCGATTTTCGGTTCGAACGGGAAACATCTATCGGCTCGTCGATCAAACTCACCCGGGTACGGTTCGACGTCGGGAGATTGACATAGTCACAAGCATAGTTGACAACCATAACTCCGGCGGAAAAGCCGCACATTTGTCCGTGCGCGGCAGCAACAGGATGGCACCAGATCAACGCAACATCCAGAAAAGGCAGGGCCAAATATGAATAACCTGTCCGACCCGAGCGTGGCTTGGAGCCAACCTTCAGAACCGATATTCTCCAGGGCCTTCTCGTGCAGGAGCAACTCGAAGTTCCAAAACTCAGAGGTACGATAGACAAGATGCGACCGTCTTCAGCTTGCGCTAGACGAGGGCCTTGCGAATGCTGCCTGTTACGGCTCCGAACCGACTCTCACGACGAGGCCCTCCTCGAAGGCACAAGACCGGATGGCCTAACAGACAAGCCCTCCGCGGGCCAGGTCTCGCATAGCTGAGATGAAGTCGTGAAGCTGTAGCCTCAGCTCATTTTTTCTCTTTTGGTCTTTTTGCCCCGGAGCAGGCGAACTTCTACTCCCTCAATGCGCCATGAAGTCATATCAGGCATTAGCCGACGCCTCCGTCCAAGTGCGCGAGATCCGATGCGCAGTTGGCGCAAATCTAATGCTCTGGAGGAGTGCTCGAGTTCCAAAGTTCCGGGCCAGACTGAAGTTGGCCCTTCGCTCCGAGGGGCAAGCATTGCCATAACCCGATTTCGCCTGCGTGTGGATCGGGTTCAGCGTTCGTTGCCTCCTCAACGCGCTTGTCCAAGATGCAGTCTGGTCATGCATACACTGCAGGCTTCGCTCGCTCGCTCGCCCGCCCGCCCGCCCGCCTTCTCTGTCGGTCTGTCCTGCCATCCGGGGTTTCTGCCGTAAATCCTCTCAGCAGCAACACCGACGGGGTATGCGTTCCCCCCGTACCCCGCTGGAATACAGAAACCAAAGCGTGTCAATAATTGACCCTCAGCTGGTGCTGGCTCAGAGTCCATCAACTTCTGATCGTCGAAGGAGTTCGCCGCACGATTCTGAGAATTGGTCGTCGTCTGAGCCCGGGGCAACGGCTTTGAGGAGAGTGGAATCGGGTCTCTTTTCCACCTGTTCAAGACTGTTTTTCGTCGTCAAAAATCTGTTTTCATCGCTCGATCTAGCTAACACCCAGCTGGGCGGGAATCGCGAGTGGGAAAACAAAAAGATTGACATTCCGATATTCCACAACGAGTTATTAATGATCGAACTCGGTCGATGGTGATGATCATGATGATGATAATAATGAACCCCACGAGCACAGCGATAGTTTGGAGTGTCGAGTGAACGCTCCCCCTTGACAGGAGATGTTCGGCGGTGTCATTTGCCCCGAAGAAAGAACTGTAATTGGCTCTAATTGATCCTGGTGCCCATCGTCCTTTTTGCTTGTTCCCGCTGCCTTGTTCGCACTGGGCGCCGTTCAGGAGAGTGATCTCCTGCTGTCCAGAGTTGCCCCGCTGATTGTTATTTTCTCAGCCGATTTCCGTAGTTCTCCCGCTGCTAGGCGCACTTGTTGTTCCGCATGCGTGTTTTGGAGCATAACCACTCGATTGAAATATTTCCGAAATATTCCTGTCGAAGCCATCGAGCCGTCTAGCAGAACCGGAAACCTCGGAAAAGCGTATCGGCTTTCGTGTTGACATGGACGCATTCGGCTCAGTGGAACAGCCGTATTGGCGTGCCGATCTCAGCGTCGTTGAGGCGACCGGTCGTGTTCCGGCAAGTCTCTTATCCACAGTTTATAAAACACTAAAACCGCTCTCCGATCGCCTCGAGTGATGCGGCCATCGATCGCCCAATGTACTCCAACCGCAACGGCTTTATAGACCCCGAGAGCGGGCCGCGTGCTTCTCACTCCAAGGGCTGGAACCCGCTACAGCTCACTGAGGTCGCCCATCGCTTGACAGTTTCTGTTCTCTGGGATCCGTTTCAAGACTTTCCACCAATGGGCTCGGTCTCGAACTATGAATGAACCGGGAAGACACTCGAGACAGTCGAGCCAAGGTCAGCTCTTCAACGAACCCGAGCCTTGAACCCGTCGAACGACTCAGCCATGTTGGAATTCCCGATGTCATGAGTCACACGTGGCAATCGAGTCGCCCTCCCTTAATGTGAGAATCGTCTGAAAGTTCCTGTTCTGCCTGTTCGCGGGGCTGTCACATGTTGCTTTCCCAACATGGTGATCCTTCTACCAGGAGCGGGAACAAGCAGAACATGTTTATTTTCTGACGATTCGTCGCTCCGACGACCAGCGTCAAAAGCGGCGGCGGCGTCGACGACGGGCAAACAGACATCGCGCCGGAGGCGAACCTGGTCCTCAACTTGGACGCCGAAAGTGGCTCGGGTCACGCTAACGACAGCAACAGTGATTCGCTCACGACTCAGCATGAGGTTAATGCCTCAAGAGTTGCCGTTTTTGCCACTGCTGCTGCGGTTCTAACTAGTTGTCAGCTCCCTCACGCTCCTGTACACAGAACAGGGTTTGCTACTGATAAGCGCTCGGATTCGTCAACGTTCGGATCGCTCGTCGTGAGATTGGACGCGATTGGGTCAAGTGACCGCGGGCGGCGGAACCCAGAAGCGTCGTGTTCATCTCCCGTTGGGTCCGCCACAGCCGAAGGGAGTTCTCCACGTTCTCAAATACGCATCAAAGAGTGCGATTGCCGCAAAAATGCTCAGTGGCTGTGACTCATTTGCGGCGGTCCCCACCGATTCGACGGCAAGCTTCCCATTCATTTGTCTGCGAGATCACACATCCCCTCGTTGAGGTTACTCCGGTCGCTCGTTCTTGGGAAGAACCGCTTCTGGTTGCGGGGAACATTCACACGATTTCAATGACGACGAGAAGGCGACAAGATGCAAAAGTGTCCTCCGGTTTCGCAGCCCGCTTTCTCAGAAAGCCAAGCGGGTGCGCGTCCCACAACCATAACGACGACGACAGCGATTACGCGCCCAGGCTTCCATTTCCTGACGGGGGTAATCCTCTGTTTTTTCCTCTGGATCCGCTCTGAATAAAAAAAAACGCAGTGCGTACACGACGGCCATTTCAGTGTGTTCCCAACAATCCGGAAAGCTAGATTTGTTGTGAGCTTCACAGTCTCCGGCACGATTATGCCTCGAGTGGTTTGTCGGCCGGGTTCGTGGCTCAGTGCCTGTTTGGCAGCCCGTTTGCTCGGAGCTTGCTCTTAGCGAGCCGGGATTTAGTTTTGCGGGTAGGCAAGACAAACTCGATGAATAATCGGCTCGACGCTTGATCCCCGTTGCTCGTTAGAGAACGCTCGGCCTGACAGGGGCCAAAGCCACGAGTGAAACAGCAGCGAATCTCGCTCTTGTTCAGCGTTAGGCTCTGGTTGAGCAACGAACAAACAATCCCGCATCCGTTACTCCATACACCCTCCAGGCGCTCACCTGGCCAGCTTCCTCTTTATATGAAGGCCGACCGGCAGACTACAAGAACTATTTTCCTCTCCTTCGTCTTCTCCTATGTACACAGAGTGACTTTGTACTTCATTAATACATCGCAACAACGGGAGCGGCGGCAACAGCCGCGATTTTCCCGCTGTTTCGGGTGTTGTTGCCGCCGCCGCGCCGCCGTCGCCTCGGTCGAAAAGACTTTGTCTTGAGGAGATTCCCAACGAGGAAGGATTTCCTAGACACAGGTGGCCAGATAAGTTGCAAATCAAGAACATAAGCCAGCCTTATATTTGCTGAGCCAGTTGCTGTCGGCCCGCTTGCTCCATGGTCGGGACGTTGCCGCTGCAATCGGTAGGACAGCTTGTTCCTGGGAGAGCCGGCCTGAAAGCTGGCTCTGATAAACGGTGTCGCTCAGCCCGTGACTTTGCGCAGATTTATGAATACCTCCGAGTTTCCGTCGGAGCAGGAGGACACGCGAAGCTGGCGAATGAAGCCCAAAATAGACGCGCGATCCCGGAACAGAGAGCTTCCCGGGGATTAGCGGGATCTGAGGTGAAATTTGACGATTCCGCTGCTCTGGGAATTCACACAGCGGTGAGGCTTGCTCTTTCCCGCGGCTTGCGTTGCCGCGCTTGCTTCGAGTTAGTTCATCACAACGATGACGAGGGATCTTCGCAGTCGAGTGCTGAGTCAACACCTACCTGCATTTATGACCAGCATGCAATGGGGTGGGGCACGCGGGGGGCACTTGAGAAACTCTGCCTGGGGCAATGATTAGTAAGCTCTCACTGGCTTGCGTCTGCTCTCACTGCTTCGACCGGCTGCGCTTCGGTCCGTTTTCCCATCGGCCGGCTGAGAGCAGCAAGGACGAATCGGAGTCGACTCGATTCCAAAAAGAGGAATATTCCCCCTGCATTCAGCTCTTCGCGGAATGCTTCCGACTCGACTCCGAGAAAGTGGGAGCTTCTGAGATGACGGGAACTCGATGGAAAACAATTTTCCCTCCAACCGCTCTTAGGATTCCTGCCTGGTCTTGCGTTCCATCCGATGTCGCATTTGTTGAAATCGTTCTTTCTGAATCGAACGAGGAAAGCCCTACGATTAAGATGCATGTCGATGACATAGACAATCATGGGGGGATTTACATCATCGATGCGTCCCTACGTGATGAGGGCACACTCACTGATCTGAGAATAAAACAAAATACTTGTCCTTCCTCGTTATTGACTATACATGGGGTCCCTCTCTGAGCATGATGACTCTCATAAGGAATACAAGATGAAGTTCTAATAGTGCATCCGTGGCAGGCGGGAGTGAACCGAGCAAAACGTTCACGCTGAAAAGCGGAATCGATCCCTACAGTTTGGCGGTGGGGCGTGGATTTATAAATAAGTGAGTTTGTGTGTAAGTATGAAAGTGTGTGTTGTCACAGTTGGTGCTGATAATGGGGGAAATCATTTGCGCATCCGACGATCGCCGAGGGAACGAGGAATGAACGGTCTGTATACGGCCGCTCTCTCTCTCGCTCTCTCTCGGGGAGAACGAGAATATCACACTCGAGTTGCAGAGCCGAAGAAGATTATAGTCCTCTCGCTGCCGCCGTTGCTTTCGTTCTTTTGCACCCACGTCGATTCTATCCCTGCTCGGTGGGCAGACGGTCCTGCTCGGATGGGTGGGTTGCCGAGCTGCTCGGTGTACTCCTTTAGGGAAACGAGCTCTAACCCCAGCGGCAGTTGTGCTGCGTCGGCGCTTCTGCGAAGCATGAGCAGAAAGATAAATGAAGTTGACAATATGTGCCGCTACCGCTGTTGGAAAAGGAAGAACTGACGGACGGAAGGAAGGACGGACGGACGGACGGACAGATAGAGCTACCAAGCAAGTAAGCGACAGACGAAGTAGGAACGGACGTACGAGCACAACCTGCAATGGACGGCGGGAGCAACGAACGGTGGACTACTATTACCACGTTGGTACGCAAGGCGTCGACGACAATGGCCACGAGGAGAGCAACCCAAATGGACTTCGTTGTCCATCCTCGTTCCGAACGCGAGTGCTGTGCCGCAGCCGCCAGTCGTGCGCGAGTGGACCTCGAGTAGGAGCACTTCAATAACAAGCGGAAACCTCCAGAGGTCCAGGAGCTCATTTCCCTCAAGTTCTCGGACCTTGAATTTGAAAGGGACGGCCGTGCTGGAGATGGGCGCAAAGCACAAGGGTCCTGTGCGAAAACACTCTCCCTGGACAATACTTCCGGAGAATTTTGTGTTGCGACGGTTACACCGAGTTGAGTTTGACGCTCTGATCTCAACATTCGATGAAGGGTCTTGTTGCTGATGCTCCCGCGTTTCCACCATTGACTTGGGATTCGAGGTCTGTCTGCATGCTCTTGGAGGCTCGGCGATTTTTTGGCCTCGATGTTGAATGGCATTCTGCTCTCCCGGGTTTTCCACCTTTCCTGCTCATCCATGGGATGCTGCGGTGCATATCGGCTGCCTCCCGAAGCAGATCGGGTCCGGCTCCTCGCATAAAAAGTTCGATACCTTCTTTCGACCTGGGTCTGTCCCGCTTTTTTCGACTCCATGTTCTGCAGCAGACAGAAGAGCGACCTGAGCGGCGGCAAGCGGGGACAAAAGACGATGCTCCGTCTTAGAGGCACTTCTACCACCGGCAGTTGGAGAGGAGGAACACTCGAACGGAATTTTGCTCACTTACGAGTTGTCTCTTTCTTGTTGTTGTTGTCGCTGTGAGCGAGCGAGATTCCTTCTCCCCTCCCCTAAGACGTGTCGGGAATCCCGAGAGAATGGACAGAAATTGTGAATATCGTCCCAAGTGAAGGGGATCCCTTCTCGGTATTCGTGAGTGCTCCCCGAATCCTGGTGCACTCGCGTGGGCCGCACCCGCATCGGGCAAACAACTAACAGGAAGCATCGGAAAGGGCCACAGTTCAAAAGCGGTCTGCACTTGCTCAGCGCAAGGACAACTCCGATCGTAGCGACGCAGAGGGATCGAAAATGGAGGAGCAGAGAGAACGTTTTTTTCTCTTGTTCTCGGTGGGCTGTCGATGCTGCTTCTTCGTTTCCGGGCAATGCCATTTCGAGCGATGATCGCACATCGGAAATAACTGCTTAAGACGCGGTGTCGGTTGGTGGAACGCCATCTTTTTTTTTTAACTTCCTCCACAGAGCGCCCACTTCCTCCCACCCGCTCTTTTCTTCCCCCCCCCCCCCTTCCGTCCCCCAGAAAACGAAAGCAAGAACAAAATCAACAAAAACTCTCGAAGAACCTACTTGCTCCAACAAAACCTCGACTCGATGTTCAATTAGGAAGAATGAGTTCAAACGTAGCATTGGGATCTTATCCGGTGCTTGCTCGCAACCAACTTTGCCGCCTTCGAATTGATTTCGGTAAACACCGCGATGCGTTTCCACGAAACGGTTGCGTCCGCCACTGAGACTGCACTGGAAGAGGCACCGGACGTCGCAGTTAAAACCTTCGTCTAGGCGGCCTACCCCTAGGAGAGGTATGAATCTTGAACGATTCCTGGACCCAAACTGTGGGAAGGTGTTCCGAAGCTCTGCGCGGGAAACCTTCCAATCGGGAGACCAGTGGTCTCGGAACGAGTGGCTCTCCTAGAGATCGTTCGGACCTTGATTCTGTTTCGTCAGTTCATTTCGAATCGCAGGCGTTCCTTGCATGCAAACAAACATGCAGCTCGAGCCCTGTGGTTGACTTTTCCCTCGCTCTGAATACCCACTTCGCGTTTCAGCCCTGGTTGGAGCTCCACCCATGGCTATGGGCTTGGACGACGCGATAGGGCGAGGGGTGTATCCGAAAGGAGGCACGCTCTCAACGAAAGCAATTCTGTGGCAAACTTCAAAACGGGCCCATGGAGTCAGATTCTGCAAATGGCTCCAGATACGCACCGTGTGCCTTCTCGACCTTGTCGGAAATCAGGGGAGAGTGTTGCCATCGTCTGAGGAAGAGCATCGGTGGGCAGAACTGCGAAATTCCTCAGAGCTGGGAAATACAAATTCGGGAACGCTTGTGTCTCGCTTTCCTTCGAACATTGTTCAGGGCGCGAGCTGTTCATCGCGGCACCCCTCTTGCCATGTAGCCCTTGCGCGAGCTCGCCTTGTTCGTTCCCTTGCGACCACGCACGGCGGGCGAGGCGTCGACGATGCCGACAGCAGTAGTGTGCGTGAGCTGTTTACGTTTGTTCGTTGAGTTCACCCTTTTCGAACGTCGGCCGACAGAGAAAGCTGCCAGAGTTCCGAGCGAATGTTGCACAGCCAACAGAAGCTCCGCTGGGGGTGCGCGAGTGAACGCGCGCGCCTCGAGTTCCTCAGTTCGGGACTGCGAAATGCTCACCGCTGTGGCTGTGCCAGTTGTAGCCCCGATCGTGCACTTTGTTCAGCCCCCGCCGTCTCAGAGATAGGAAGAATCAATGGCAGAAATTGAAGCCTCGGCTAAAACCCTTCTCTCACCATGGGCCGTGCCATCGTTGCTGCCAACCCGGGCAAAAGGAAACGACGAACTAAAAGGCGAACAGAAGGAGAAACGGAAGAAAAAACCCTTGCCAACAGAAGTAGCTACTTTTCCCCGAAGAAAACGGATGCGTAGAACCTCTCGAGTCAATTGAGAGTGCTGTCTTTGGGTCACTGTACCAACCCCCCTGCCCCAACTTGCCCGGCTGTCGTTCCTTCAACCACCCGGCCTCACTGCCGGTTCGTCCGCCGGCCCTTCTGTCAAGCCGTACCGTTTGCGAGTCCCTTTCTGCGGGTCTTCTATCCGCTTTGTTTGATGATTGCTTGCTCAGTGGGTGTTGGTTGCTGTTGTTGTCGTTGTCGTCATCTTCAGGCCGCGGCGGCAGTGAAGAAAACGAGCGAGAGGGGTAGAAGGGGACAGTGAGATTCTCAGTGGGGCTCTTCTCCAACGGCGTGTCCTGCCGGCTCTCGCGTCGACCCGAACGACGTCGTGCGGAAGCTGGCTGGTGGCATCGCAAGCCGGAATTCTTTGGCACAGCTCTTCTCGTTTCTTGAGCTCTGTTTGCGAGCAAGCCGGTCAGGCAGCAGTCTGGCGATAGCGGTGAAGAGAGAGTTGAAGTAGGAGTTCGCTTCGCTGCTCCCCTGCTTCACTTTTCGAGCTTTCTTTCGTTGCTTTCAGCTCGCTTATGGTTCCCCGTCGCGGGACGCCAGCAGGCCGCGAATTCACAAGACGAGGTCTTCGTTATCGATTCCTTCACTCGCGTCCCTTCCAGGGCATCGGTTAGCCTCGATCCTGGACAAACCTTTGGAATCGTTTTCGGCATCAGTGCTCGAACCCGTCCTCATTGTCGCGGTACGGATTCGAGCCCGCATCACCTTCCCTCGTTCCTCACTTTAATTCGCACTCAGAGAACTCGCGACAAAACGGGAGCGGCGGCAGCTGAGCGAGGGGAAAATGTCGGAAGCAACGCTTGATTGAAAACTCAGATTGCGGTCGGATTTACTCCTCGACGGGCCTTCGGTGGCACAGGAGGCTCGCTCGGCTGGACGATCTGTCGGTCGTCTGGGGCGGTGCCAGAAAATCGAGTTATTAGAGTATAATTGATAGACATCACAAAAATGCTTCCGAAAAGGACGAAGTGAAGGAGTCGACGTTTTTAGTACGGTTCGGTACCGCTTGCCCGCTCGCCCGTTCGAGCACTCGACCTTCCGACCAGCCGAGCGGGCCCCGTTCGGTCTGACGCCTCGGGGCGTACCGCAGTTGGAGAACCGTCGTCGTTCCATTCTAATTTAAGGAAACCAGTGCGTCCCCTCTCCTCTCTATAGCTAACTGGGCGACGACTTCCGGTAGTCGTCTTTAACAAGCAAACGATGAATTTCTTGGAGAACGAACCAGATCCTCAGCGGTCCGAACACACGTCTCGCGCTTCGAGTCCGCATCTTCTTCTAAAGCTTGCCTGCATCATCATCCGCCATGAGTAATTGCTTCTGAGCACCTACCCCGGAGAACAGATGATTTCTCGGATCATGAATAAGCTGTAAAATGCGAATTTGAATTAGTGGTCAGGTTTCGGGCTAACGGTATTCGGACCAATGGCTCTCGGCCGATCGAGCGGATTCCAACTCATGTCAAAGTGAACAGGGACCGCATTCGGCTTCCCTCCACCTGGTTCGCCGCTGTCGGAGTCCGATGAGCGAGAGCAAGCTCGCGCTCCTGCATCGAACTCTTGATTGGTCGTCGATTTTCGCCCGAGGGTTTGCGAAACGGAAACCGACTATGAAATTCTGTCCACGCGGACAAACCTGAGAAACGAGCTGGCGATCGAGCGAACGGTGGGAGATAACTCGCATGCCGCCGACTCGAGTCCGCCGGCTAGGCTGTGTATATCCGCGAAAAACGTCTGCCCGCGGTGATCTGGATCCAGTGAAAAAGTAAGCGAACGCCAAACGCACTCTTGCCACTTAACGTGCATACGCCCGAAAAGCATGGAACGAAGAAGAAAAAAACATGACTGTCGCTGTTGGCACAATTGGCCCGACAAACCAGACCGGCAGGCAGGCAGGCTTGGAGTGGACGCAGCCCCGGATCCAACTAGTTTACTGAACACCGCGCTTGCAAAAAAGACTACCGAAGTCCACTAGGCGACGACAGGTGCAGGAATTCGTTCGGACGATTATCGCCGCGATAGGTGCTAGCCTCCAGCTGTCTGCCCGATTGGCCCGAACATGGGCTCGTTCGCATGTTGGGACGGCTGTTCAATGTAACTCCCGAGAAGATGAGCTCAGGCGAGACTCGATGACGGGAAACTCGGGAGTTGAACTTCCGCGAGTCAGTTTCGAGAGCCGTGGGCTCCGATATAACTCTGTCGCTTGGTCAGTTGGCTGTCTAACGAAGCAAAAGACTATGAAATTGAATCGTCGTCCCGGTGGCCGTCGTCGTGGTTGGCGTCGTTCCTCAGCCAACTCCTTCGACTCCACTCCTTGGGCCGCTTCACCGCACGCTTGGCTTGTTGGTGGCTGATAGGCTGCTTTGTTGGGCGGCTCACTTGTTCAATTTATTCGTCAAGCCACTGTCTGACTTTCTATCGATTTCATTGATTGTCGTTGGCGTGGCAGCGTCGAGCCGAAGCTTCTACCTAGGTGCCTGGCAAGACTGGAGGCAAGCGAGCCGCTCGGTCGATCGGTTGGCCAACAAGGAGGCAAGCAGGAAGCAATCTGGCCATTTCCAAACGAAGTGAAGCGAGCGAGCGAACAGAGGCCCCCAGGTGGCTCTAAAGTGCTTTGTGGTTCGTTCGCAAGCGGTCTTTGCTCATCCCCAAGTGGTCGTACCATGTATCTTCCCGATCCAGTAGCGGCGGCGGCAGAGGCAACCATCCACTGAAATGGGGGGGGGGGGACTGACGAGCAGACGGTTGGTTGGTTTGTCTGTCTTCCCCCTTGCCCCTCTCGTCCTCCGGCTCGAGGAGGGAGGCAAGTTAGACGATCATCTGCCTGACTAACTGACGGACGGACTCGCTCGTTTGCTTGGCGCCTCGACTCACTTGCGCGCTTTGTCTCTCGGTCGAGCCCCTTCGAACTGAGATAGCCCACGGCAAGAGAAATAGAGGAGGAGCTATCCCGCCAGCCAACTAACTAGCCAGGCAACCAACCGGTCAAGCAGGAGGATCAGAGCTCAGAATATACTTTGAGAGGGATGAACAAAGGGTGGGCGGTTGGTCAAGTGGTCTCCGTCCTTCCGCCCTCTCCGGACTCGAACATCGTAGCCGAGCTCCACTTTTTCTGCCGTTTTCCCTGAGTCGTACCCTCTTCCGCCATCACAACTGCCACTGCTGCGAAGCCCACGACGACGACTACTTCGTTACGAAGGCCGGCTCCAACACCCCGCTGTAGGCTGGTTCGCAGGACTTGAGTATTTAACGAGCTTCCTCCGAGCTTTTGCGACGCGCCGTAGATCGGGGCCAGCCCGTTTCTTCATCTGAGATGAATGATCCAAGCGAACAGGACGGACACGAGTACAAACCGCCCGGTCAGCCTGCCAATGAAAGAACTGCCCCACGACGAGCTTCCAAACGGAGTGGTGCGGGTGGCGGCAGCGGATTCAGAGAGGAGATTTATACTTGGGGTTTCACCTGCTTCCGTCTCCAAATGTTTGACGACGACTCTCATTATAGCGATGGACTTTTCTCTGATTAGTACGACTTTGACAGCCTTGTGGCGACCGGCAAGTCAGTCCTTTGAGGAGACGGGTCAGCTGTGGACGTCGGCCGTCGACTCGTCGAATGGACACAGCAGAGAGCATTGATGAGAGCACCTCCAAATCAGCGGATGCAGGACTCCGGGAGGACTGCAGCTTGTTCCTCGAGTGTAAGCCTCGTTGAGCAGCGTAATCCCTTCGAAGACTCTTCGGAAGAAAAGCTCTTACGTGATCGCCTGTTCTGATGTTGCATAACGTGCCGTGGAGCGAGCGGTTTCACCGTTGAAATTCTTCGGTGGGATTTTGACGTCGGTTGTCTGCGTCAGGAATCCAGCACGATGCAGGCGTGCGTTCGTTGAGCTGTCGCTCCGAGTCTAGCTAAGTTGCTCAAGGGCCCGGCCAGTCAGTCAGGAGCTCGGCTCCCTCATTTGTTGAGAGGGAAACGAAGGAACTTGATTATGAGAACCTGACTGAAAGTGTTAATAAAATATAAGACAAACAGACAGCACCAGGAGCCTCGTTGGTGGACAGATAGTGAGCGAGTCGCTGACTCACTGACTGACGGACGGACGGACCCGGCGACAGTCTGTCCGGCCGCTTTCTTGTTTCTTCCGTAATCATTAGCCGCACGCCAGCGTACATATTTCACTGTCTCCTTCCTCGGTCTGTCATTTGGCGTCCCTCCTTCCGCCCTTCGTCGGGTGATTGTACTGCAGTGAAGTAACAACAACGGCGTGGAGGATAAGAACGTCGGCAGAGCCCGAATAACTCGTAGGTGTTATTCCATCCAGTGGGGAACATCCCTCTCTCTCCCGCCCCTCCTCCCCCTCTCTCTCTCCCTCCCGTTTCCGGGAGTTTCGGGATACTGAGCGGACTATGACGGCAAACATAGGAGGGAATTCGCCCAAATCAGCTGACTCTGAATCAGCGAAAAGACACGGATCGTGCTTCGGCGATGCCTGGGAACCACCCTCGAAAAAAGCCACTCACCCACCCACCCACGCACTCAGCGATTCGATCAGGAAAATCGACTGAGAGTACATATGTAGTATTAGTGTCCGAGCCTCGCACTTCCCTTCGGCTCTAGCCACGATCGTTGCCGCCTGCCTTCTTCGAACCTGGGGCAACTTCCGGTTCCGGTGGACGGCGGAGAGCGCGTGCGATGTTTGATTCCAGTCCCCGGTTTCCCGGCTTTCTTATTCCAGGCAGACAGCGCAGACCAGAGGCATTGCGCCGGCTGCTCGGTCGGTCGTTCCGACTCTCCGACCGTCGGTCGATCGAGCCAGCCGACGGGTTCGACGTTCGCTCAAACTCATTGTAAACTCTTTCCTCGCTCAGTTTTTCCGTTTCTCCTCGTACCCTCTATCTTGTGCTACACGCTTCCCCCCGGTATCCGCGGAGATCGTTCTGAGTGAGTTCCTGTTTCAGGAAACTTTGGAGTTTTTCTCCTCGGTCATCCTCTTTTCAATTGCAATATCTCTCGGATTGAGTGCACGACCATTTGAAGCGATTTGTTCAGAACATCGGGGTTTCCGGCTTCTTTGGAATCGATGGTCACGCTAATTGTATTCATCCAATCAGGAGCCCGTGGGCCGAATGTTCCGACAGAGCGTTTGCGCCGCGGCCGAGGCAGTATCAGAACATTGAAAGCCCGGGGAAACGAGCCAACGAAGTGGGAAAAATCGGGCTCCTCGAAAACATCTCCGACACGACGACAGCGTTCAGAGATGAGGTGAGCGAGCCAGCCAGCCGGTATCGTGTCGGTTTTCGTCCGCCGCCGACAATCGTTCTCGGCGATCCGATCCGTCAACATGCATTGTGAGATGGGTTCAACGCTCGTTCAACTGAAGCCACAGAAATCGTGGAGAATTATATTTATTCGTGCAGATGGGACGCTCTACAGAACGAGGACCATGGTGACGGCACTGACGAAACGTTCGCGACGACAACAAAGTACAACATGAACGACTTGTCAGTGATCGGGTCACAGGGGTTGGCGTCGAACCAGCTAGTTCTCCTGATTCCGGCCGTTTGCTCCTCTCTGTTCTGGTCCTGGTGTTCCACCCATGCCCTTCTCTGGTGGCTGCCCATCCATCGTTGTGGCCAAGAGTTCGGAATCAAGTGTCCCATTCATGGCTGTTTGAGCGCTAAATGAAGAATGGAAGCGAATCGCGTGTGATCCCCATGAGAGCAAGCGGGGAGCGAGCCTTATAGCTCGGCCATCATGGTCGATTGGCGGTCGCAACGTTCCAAAACTGTACTTTCCAATGGAGAGTCGGCGAAAGTGACTGGGAGACGTGAACTCCTCAATCCGAGTGGCAAGCTGGAATCGTGCGGGCCTTTTGCCGGAATACTCGATGTGCACTTTTCTGCAGAAGAGTTCTCGCCGCAGTTCCGTCGTCCATCCTCTCCCCTGTCCGCAGCCCCCCAGTGGGATGCTCTTCAAATTACAGAATTCGGGCAAGACTGTTCGTTGCAGCGGATGATGTTGGTTGCATTAAGGTGTGCGGCGCGAGGGAGCCACATTTCGCACTCGCGAACAGCTGCAGTACGCCACACGCGGAGACCTTCGTTCCGTGCAACGGGGAGGACAAGGCGAGCTTGTTTTCTGGCTGGTTGTCTTTATCAGCGCATGCCATTGTCTCGTTTCGCTTCTGTTGTCCCCCGGCGTTGTACATAGCTAGCTTACTTGCTTGCTTGTGCTGTTGTTGCTGTCGTCGACGACGTTGTCGGTGCCGTTGTCGTTGGCGTCGCTGCCGTTGTCGTCGTCGTTGTTGTCGTCGTTGTTGGTGGTGGTGGTGGTATACAAGCCATAGCGAGCAGACCGGGAGCCGCGTGGGGGCCAGGGCCATACCATTTTTCAACCATTCACTACCACACGCTATCACCGATCATCATTTCGCCGGGCTGAGTCGGCTCAGCCGGTCGGCCAGTGAGCTCGCCGCGCGGGAAACGGAGCCATCTTCCCAACTCAGGACGGCCGAAGCGGCAGTGAGAGAGAGAGACAGCGGCGACGGAACGCAGTGGGGTGGGGGTGGCTGAGGGGAGGAGCAAGGCACTGGGGAGTCGTGATCACCGTTGAGATCGTCAGACGTCGGAGCTGGCGTTCAACCATTGCGAATATCAGCTGCAGCCGCAGAGCACGACCTCCCCCTCTACCGGTGCGGAGTCTTTTATGATTCGCCCTCCTGTCCTCACGCGGTCATGGCTCGTGTCAGTGCCATCGCTCCTCCAACCGCTCTTCCACGTACCACATCCACGAGAATCACAGACATGGAGCTTTCCGACGGAGGTCCTGCTTTCGCAGTTTCGTGGATTTGAATCTCGTTGGCCTTGTTCATGGGAGGGAACTCCGTGCTTTGTACGACAACACAACCTCAGTTGCATCGACTTCGATGTCAATGATGACAGTTCTCATGGGAGCTCCTAGAAATGAGTCATCGTTCATCTACGGCGTCTGTAGTGAACCTCGCTGAAAACTCTTCGATGGATGGGATAACTTGCCTCTCCGTGGCAAAGTCCAGAGTTTCGGATTTTTTGGGATTTTCTCGGGACGGGTGACCTCGAAACTGGGTTGCGTATGTATCAGACTGAGGGGAACTGAACACAACAGCAATAGCGAATCTGCTCCGAACCGCTGGATCTCGCAGGAGCCTATGATACATTGAGCTTATTAGATTCCCAGAAGAAAAATTGCTTTCCGATTCCTCTTTTGGTTTACCTCATCCACGATTCGCTCTGTTTTCACCACTTCGCATCGCTCCAACGGCAGCATTTGATAGCCTCCGGATCTCTATCGAGCAACCTGTAGAAAACAACTCCTCCCCGATCACCAGGAGAGAGAGGAGATCCGCTTCGAGTAGGACAGACCCTCTTCGAAGGCCGTAGGCCGCCACCACACGATGAAAAATAGGAACCTTCACGCGGTGCGCGGCAGTTGGGTTGCGGATCCTTTCTCAGTGAGGCTTGAGCGAATTTCGAAGAGGTTTGTGGTTGCGAAATCACAACGGCCGCAGGCAGACGGAGGATCGGGAGATGGGAAAGACAGGCTCGCACGCAGTTCTGGTTCGCCATGTTTGAAACATGGCGCTGGCGGGATGGGGAGCTAAGTGAACGTTGGTGGGAATGATCGCCGTCGTTGTCGGCGACGTCTCGGTTGCTAGCTACTCCAAGTACGGGTGGTTTGAGGAGGGTCAGAGAGACGGGAGCGAGCTGTTATACAACTCTATTACAAGCTTCTTCTCTCGCCGACCATAATGGCTCCTTGGATCACGCAACGACTCGGGTGGGGAGGTTGGAGCCGAAAGCTGCTTCTGCTTTTGGTCCTGCTTCCGAGTCGGGCGTCGCTCGTAGCCGCTGTTACGGCAATTGCTACTAGCAAGGCTACTGCCACCGACGCCACGAATCATCTAAGCGTATTTCCCCTCTTCCCAGCGTTGGACAGTCAAAGAGCGGGGAAACGGAGAAATCCTACGAGCGATCCATAGTAAGCCCCCGTACAGAGAGGGGACCCGTTTGCTAAGCGAATGGGGAAGACGGGGGGCGTAGGAGGCGGACCGCGCGGCGACAGGGAGTACGAACGAAGACAGCGAGATGAAGGGCAGGCCCCGACGAAGGAGGCCACTTGCCACATGGCGCTCGAATTCCGTGATAGATGACGCAATAAATTTTCTGAGCCTACGAAGGATTTACTTTCATCTATGTACTCAACAAGAACGCTGCGGCGTCAAAGACAAATCCTCTGCTCTCGTTTTTCCTCGATTTCATTAGAACCTTAGTGGCGCCGGTTGCGGTCTATGTGGAGTGCGGTGAACAAGATTAAGGTGGTTGAGCTAAACAGCGCGGGGTCCAGGGGCGAAATTGATTGTTTACGTTTCTCTTACAGGTGAGTTCATTTCAACGCCGGAGTGAGACCTTGATAGCCCAACGGTGGAAGGAAGCGGGAAAAATTCCACTCCACCGTATCAGCTCCCTTCGTTCGTTCTCAGCACTAAATCATGTCCACTGTCTCAATTACCTCCGCCGCCGTGGCGAAGGTGGTGCCCCAAGGAAGACGATTGGGTAGGTCGCAAGGGCGGAATGAAAGGGAGCAGATATCACGGAGGGAATCCATCAAACACGGAGGTCGAAGCCCGCCGCCTGCTCAATGGCCTGTATCGTTGAATTCGGCGAATTCTTCTTCCTGTATTCACTCACTCATACCCCATTGTGTTCTTTCTCCCTCTATCTTGCGCGCGCGCGTTTCCTGGCTCCCGAAAAACCCTCTGCTTAATGGCGAACGGAGAGCGATGGCCCACTCCACCCCACCCACTCACACCGCCATCCCGGAGCGGCCATCTCCACTCTTTGCACACGATTGAGGCAGCTCAAAGCAAACACCATTCATTTGCACGAGGCGCAAACTGACAGATCTGAGCGCTCGTAGCCTTCAAAAGCTTTTCGGTCAGCCGGAATACATTAGGGCCGCACTAGGAGCGGGGAACAATTAGGACACGAGTTCGTTTTGAGCGAGGGCACACAGCGCGGATGAGAGTGAAAGAAAAACGTTCAAAAATGGTTTTCACGAATTTATTAGAGCGTTCTCACTCCTCGGACCTGACAACCTACCCACAATGAGATCCGGGGCCCGCTATCCGGAACCCACCGTCCTCGCCAGCGACCGACAGACCCTTATCGACTGTCTTTCCTGACACGCTGATTGTAATTGTTCGGGCACCTTTGCTCGACGACGTCTTTTACCAATCCCTGGCCGAGCGTCCTGAAATCGGCGAAAATCGCGCCATAGTTCGGCACGAGCACCCTCGCCGGCTCGATGAGCTTTCGCGCGTTCATGTTGCGCAACTTGAAGGGCAACGGGATCTGCGCCTTGGGTATCCAGAGGCCCCCGATGTCCGTTCCGCCGTAGCCGTCGTAGAACAGCACGCAGAGATGACCGAACGCCGCTCGTAGGTGGGAGACGTAAATCGAGACGGGGTCGAAGTCAACGACCGGGATTTCATCTCGGATTTTAGTGAACGACAGCTTCTCTTGACTGTCGAGGGCGAGGTGCGACGTGGCCACGAACCGGGGGTCCAACTTTATTACGAAATCGAACACCTCGAGCGAAGTGCGGAAAATACCAAGGACGCCCTGGCCCGCAGCCATATTGGCTTCCAAGAGTTTGAGGCACTTGCCGGCGAGCTGCGAGGCCCGATGCAGAGCGAGGCCCATGGGTTTTTCTGACGTGACGAATGACGTGTGCGCTTTGTCGAACGGAGTCCGGACATACATCGGGGGCAACGATTGACGCTGCCGGGTGAAGTGCGAGTTGATCTGTTGGATATCGTCCGAGCTGAATTGGTTGTTTATATTCACAATGAGAGGGTTGAGTCGCCAGTCGAAAGTCGACAGCAAATGGAGGAAGCTCTGGAAGGCTGCACGAGAGGAATGAGGCGGCGCGCAGCTCAACGGCAGAGGGCTCAAGTACAGCGACGCAACTACGAGGTCCACCACGAGAGGAGGGAAGGCTTCGTATAGCATATGGCACGAGAGCCATCGTTTCGCTATCCGGCAAGTCGTACCGAACGTTGGATGTTGCAACTGCAGTCCATGCAACGCCGATATCAGCTGAGGGAGTACGGTGTGCTCGAACTCGAGCCGCTGGCTGATTTTGTTCTCGTGCGATCTGACCATCCCCTCCGGGGTTAGCTCCTGCTTCGAGAGGAGGATTTCTTTCGGGCACGAGATCCGGAGACGGAACACCAGGCCCTGGAAGAGGACTAGAAGGTGCTCGGGGAACACTTGGCACTCGCGACCCTCGAGTTTTGTGGCCAGTGCCAAATAAAACGCCGTTTTTATGTGTCTGATGGCCCCGAGCTCATCGGGCCACTTGCTACTGCTCTCCATCACCAATAAAATATCCACGGGCTTGACGAGCTTTGGGACGCCCTGATCTGCTGCCGGCCTGGGAACGCACCGGCCACCGACTCTAGTTATGAGTCGTGCGTCTGTGTCACACGACGCCGATGCCTGGGGAAACACGGCCGTATAAGCGATCTCCTCGGATAAGCCCTGCACGGTGGTGATGCCCAGTGGAAGATCCTTGAGCGATCGGAGTAGCCGGGCGAATTCATTGAACTTCGTATTGATGTCGAACAGCTGATTTTGCCCGGTGCCGTAGCGCTGCGAAAAATGACACTTCGGCAGCTCGAGCACACGGTCACAGAGCTCTCCGACGAAACTGATCCGAGAAATATCGTGTTGCCGCAACAGGATGTACTCACAAATGTGCTGTACGACTTTTTTGTGGTCGTCTTCGTCGG
The DNA here is from genome assembly GCA_037576195.1 of Phytoseiulus persimilis. Taxonomy (NCBI): domain Eukaryota; kingdom Metazoa; phylum Arthropoda; class Arachnida; order Mesostigmata; family Phytoseiidae; genus Phytoseiulus; species Phytoseiulus persimilis. Next base: position 21,512,312 of record CM075101.1, read on the forward strand.
GCCATACGACCGTCTCGAGTATCGAGCCATCTTGAAAACGACGGATCTCGCACTTTTCGCCCCAGAAGCTCCGGAAATCCTCTGCCTCACTCGAGTCGGCCGGCGGGCCCTTGTCGATATGATGAGTCTCGTCCGGGTTCAAGTTCCAGCCTATTTCGAACTCTTGAGCCTCCTTAGGAATTTTGCAACCGATGTCCCATTGCGCGGTTCCGAGCGGCTTGCTGGCTAATAGAGAGACCCGCCGACCGAAAGCTCGAACCAATGTTGCCAATATCGCTTCTGCGCACGGCCAAAGTACACTTCCCCCGAAATCTGCTCGAGTCCAGCCGTCGAGGCGGTTCATCACTTGTTCTCTTTGGCTCGGTTCGTCGCCGAGCGAAATTTTGGCATAGCAGTCGAGTTTGCGATAGAAAGAGATCCTCGTCGAGAACAGCTCGTTGATCAATGTAACAGAGCCCGAGTTCACCGTCTGCAAGGCAGCCCGAGCCTCTTCTTTCAACAGGCTGCGACTAGAAGCCGACATCCTGTAGAAGTAGTTATGGCAGCCGGACTCATCGAGGAGAACGCTGTTCGATGTCGTCCAGTCGTCCGCTTGGATCTGGGCCAGAATCGCCCGGACGACTTGGTAGGCACCCATCATCGAGTTCAGGCGATCCGTTTTGAGCAGGTGGCTGGCGTATATCGTCAGCAAGAATGAGGAGAATCCATCGGGACCCTCGGAGAGTCCGCGCGTGCGGAGCCACAGTTTTAAAACTTGGATTCCTTCACGCAGGCCTCTTGAGCTGCTCAGCTGTTTCGAGAGAGTTTCAGCCGTCGAGGTGAGCAGCATGTCTTGCAACACGCCGCCGTTATAGATGGGCACGGGTTTCCGCGAATTCATCGGCATGTTGATGAATTTCTCCTGGATATTCAACTTGTCTGCGGCGAAGCGCGAGTTTTGAAAACAACCTCCTTCGGGAACCGCATGGATGAGTGCTGAATACGAGCCATCGCTTGAAGTGACCGTCAGCTCGGGCAGGCGGTAGTCTCCGTTGACCTGCCACTGCAGTTTCGAGTAGAGTTGCTGAGCGGACGACCTTTGGAAAGCGGCTGCGAGGTGCGTGAGATAGAGAGCTCGCTTGTGATGATACTTCAAGTTGTGATAATCCCACTTCGTGAAGCACTCTTTTGGCATCTCCACCGCAACGTCCAATGCACTCCATTTGACAGCGGTGTCGTAAGCGAAACTCCCAACCAAACGCACGCTCTTCGGTGGATGGAAGACGAACTCTTCTAAGAGCGGCGGCTCCGGTGCGAAGCGACCCTCGATCGGGATCGGCACAGGAGGGTAAGCCGCCGCCGTTGCCGGTCCCTGTACACGTTTTTTTTTCGATTGGTGTTTCGCGCTATTCTGGCCGGCGGCAAGTAAAAGCGCTTCAATCTGCGAGAACCAGGTGAGGAGCGCTTGTCGTTTCTTCTCTTTGAGCGTAATTTCTTTTAGGATCTCCTTGATTTGCAGAGTGGCAACATCGCTCTCGAAGTCTGTGAGGGCGCGAACCTCTTCGCCGATCTTGAGTTTTTCTCTCTTCTTCCGACGGTCCTTGTTAGGAGGCGGCGGCTGCTGCTTCTCTTGGCGAGCGCCTGCGGAGATTTTTTCCTGTTTCTTCTTGCTCGGTGATCCATGAGGTTCCGCCGCAGGTCTCGATCCTTGTTCCGAATCGTCGGAAGCCTCAGCGTCCGAGAAGTTCTCTGAGAGCTCTGATTCACCAGAATCGAAGTCACTGTCCGACATGGTAGCCGATCATTACTGGAAGGAAGAGGAGAAGATCGAATGAGACGAATGTGTCAGATAGTGAACCACGAGTCTCCATCTCAGCTGGTCGAGCTTTAGAAGCGAAAGATACCAGCATTTCTGATCTGATTCGAGAAATTCGAGTAATTCGATTCGCTCGAATCGAGAGCCCCACGGCGCAAGCTGTTTAACAGGAAATTTCCGACCTGTTGGGGCACTTCCATAGAGCTTCGACAAACGCAAGATCAGAATCGATCGACGCTCGAGCGTGGGAAGTGCAGTTAGCTAAAATGAACATCAAACAATTCTTTTCTGCCGCGCGCTTCGACGTGAACGGGAACAGCTGACGATGTATCGAGTCTAGCCCTCTGGCCTACTTGATGAGATTCGAGCCTTACACTGATGACTTCTAACTTCAAACGAAGATTCCAATCTCGTTTCGCGAGAATTCTGGTCCTCTGAACAGAATCCGACACTCACAAAACACTGGGAGTACCATAACTCGCACCAACACGTGCCTTCCACTGTTTGTGATTCCTGCTTGTTATTGTGAGGCAGGGGAGAGAGCAACGGGTCGTGGGCGCGAAGATTCAAATAACTGACAGGCCTCTCCTTCGTCTTGCCTGTTCAGCTTCGTGTCCTATAATTTCCACGGATTAATCGTCAAATGATTGGTCAGTAGTCAGCGAGAAGCCTGCACGACTTAACGCAGATTCTCTGGAGTCCAAATGAAGCAGGAATGTCCGGAGCGTCTCATCTATACTCTCTACTCGAATTAGAACATGGAATATCCGGGGCTTCATCTCGCTCTTCACACGGAGTTTGTTCAAGTGTTCGTTCTGCATTTTCCTGCCGCAGGAAAGCCTGATTTCCAAAGAGGGAGAAGAAAGAATCCAGGTCTAAGACACCCAGTTTCGTCGAGACGGTTTACCGAAGAACAGACGAAAATATCGCACGTGTCGCAATCACGTGGGATAAGGGCGCTATTGCAGCTGCATCGCGAAGCACGAAAAGCTCAGATTTAATGAGGCAACTTCGCCTGTCTGCCATACCTCGTTCTAGCTCACCATGTTGACCTGCGGCTTCATGCAGCACGCATGAGCAGCACTTCCGAGGGGGTTTACCGTACGACTGTAGAAGTACGACGTGAAGCCACGACTGCGGACACCGATGCATCGCACAACCTGCAGATTCCAAATCATTCGAATTCCTCTTAAATTTCCCTCATCGAGTGATCTCGGAGTTCCCTGCAAGCGAGGAAGATGACGAAGGTGAGCCGATCTGCTCAACCGATCCGCGTTGCGCCGCAAGTCCTCGGATCGGCTCTCAGTGCGAGATAAATTCACCGTCAGCGGTTCTTCGATCGCTAATCTCTTCAGGGGATCGGACAGAAACTCGACTATGCAAATCATTTCATTCCGTCGTCCAGAAAGGAGAAATAACGTTGCCGAAGTCTCTCGGAGGACCGGAATCTAATACAGAGGCTTGTGGAGCTCGTTGTTCGGAGCCGGCGCCGCCGTCCTCCACCGACGCCGATCGTAGTAATCCAAAGTAAGATTTTCGTCGATCCGCTCGCTATCTCTTCAGGGTTCTCCGCTGCAGGACAGGGCCGTGAGCGGTCTCTCGGTCGGACGGAGAGAACTCGATCCGGTAGCTGCCGCTGCCGCCGGACCCCGGTTGAAGAAAGATTTATCTGCTCTGCTGGATATTTAATACGTTGTTTTAATTATAATGATTCCGTTCCGGGATTCCAAAAGATTGCGATAGCAAGAGGGGCAGAAGACAGAGTAGAGAACAATCGAGGGTAAAATAACCTGAGTTCCGGACCAGACCCACGTCGATCCCGACCCTCGAAACCAATGTTTAGATTGGGGAGTCGTCGCGGGACCGGAACCTCGCCCTCGTTGCACCATACGGAAACCGAGTCGTTTCGGGGGACGAGGGTATTACAGACGGTTGTTGGGGGAGCGGAAAGGAGCGCGGAGGGGGAGGGCTAACCGCGCTGGCAACATCAATACTCGGATTAGTGATGCTAAAGCGGCGAATGACTCCTTGAAAGAGAAACCGGGATCCGCAAACAATAACCCGATATAGGCTGCACAAAACGCTCGGATGATCATCGCGGTGTTCCCATGAATTTGAGAAACCTGTCCTACTCGGAGTGGTCTTGCTGGTAGAGGATCGCTGTGGTAAGGAAGTTCACGGTGGGCGGATCGTAGGGAGCAGGAGACGGTTCGCGGGAAAAGTAAATCACATTCTGCATCCTTCTTCCCCAAGATGAGGGATGAGACACGTCCACGTTCTCGTCTTCGATTCTCTTCCCGCCATCGAAGGGAAACTGAACTGTGATCCGCCGCCGTTTTGAGGGATCGCCAGCGAATGAACTGTGATCCGCCTCCCTCAAAACGGCGGCGAGAGCAACAGCCGCAAAACTCAGATCGGGCGCAGTAACGAGATGCTTCCTCGATAGAGAGTGTTATCCGAACTTCCGGCGCAAGACCGATGTTACAGAAGTCGTTTTCGACCTTCTCCCATACCTCGACCTCCACAACCTGGAGCGCTTCCCTGTGACTAGACTTCCTGATTGACACTGCGCTGCACCGGAGGAAGGAGATGATACTCCATTTGTTGTCCGGGAGCACCGCTGTTTGACTGGCAGCGATCACTGGCGTTCCTGGCGGTGATCTGGAGCAAAGACCTGTCTCGCTGTTGCTTCACTCACATTCTCATATCTATCAAAAAGTTCGAAGTGGCTTCCGCGTCCGCGCCGAGATCTCTTCCCTCCGCCGTCTCCGGTCGCCGTTTCTACTAGTATGCAAAGTCGGTTGTTCGACACCCGGGGACTTCACAAGCAATGTTGAACAATGCGTGACATAGGAGCGAACTCTCTCGAAATAAAGCCGTTCGGTGGCTCCGACAGCCTTCGGCCGCGCGACGACGTTGAATTAAATTTCGCTCTCGACTTGATGGAGAAGCCATCCTCCGATGAAGCAGAATGTGCGCTTGTTCGCGGCCACTGTTAACCGTGGGACAAAGTGCAACATCCGAACAGTGTGATGGAGACTTCGCATTCATGAGCTTTAAGAGCTCGGCCGGCTCGGAACGATGTTCTCTCAACGTGGTTTGCGACTCCAGCAACTCAGTTACTGCACCGCCTTCGTCCGTTGACGAGTGCCGAGCGTAGTCGGGAGATGGCTTGCAGGTCCCTAGCGAGCAAGTTGCACTTTCGTCCCATCTCGCAGCTTTCGCCCGTCTTCTCGCTCAGTACTCCACTTTGCTGTCGACCAACCAATTTCGTCAAAGGCCAAACTGAGCCGTGGCCGCTAAACGGTGCTTGCTTGCTGACGGTGCGAGTTGCAGATTCACTTGGTGGCTTCGCCGGCTGCCTGCACGGCATGCAGACGGAAGGGAGTGGGAGGCGAGAATGTTTTGTTGCACTTCGACCTCGACGCGGCATGCCAACAACAGTATCCAGGGAGGAAGGGGGCGTTTGAGTGCCATCTTCCTGAGCGCGGTATGAATTGTCGGTTTGCGTGAGAGATATCGCAACAAACCGCCGTTCTCGAGCGGCTCCCTGCCTTCGTCAGAGCAGGATGCTGTCAGTCAGTATCCGAGCCAAGTGGGAGCAGTTGTGATCGGTGCGCGAGACCGGCGGGGCTTCCGAAAAGTTGTGCGGAGAGAGAGATCATTTGGCGGCGTCTGAAACCTCGAGACCGAAACATAGAGGAAGAAGAGACACGCTCAAGAAGTTCGACGACGAAAGCAGGACACCGTGTCCCGAACTTGGGGTGGATTCGGATGGCGGCTACAGAACAAGAAAGAACGGAATCGCGGGGATGCGCCGAGAATGCTGCATCCTTACAACAGAGCTCAGCCACCGGAGCGAGAACCACGAGGTGAATGTCGCTTCATACTACGGAAGCGGCCGCTCGGGTGGTCGGGCGGTGGATTTTCCCTGCCATCCCAATTCTGAATATTGAAAATTCGCTTGACGTTCAATACTTGGCTCACTTTTGCCCTGGGGAAGGGAGTTCCGCCCCGAGTTTCTGCAGCTGCTCAGCGATCAATCTCCATTAGCTCCGTGATTATAATTGAATATGTACCTGAGCAGACCTCAGATGACGAAATCCGAAAAGCGGTCCGATCTATAAATTCTGACAGACGTTTGCGCAAGTCTCCATCGTGAGCTCCGGTCGAGAAAAATCAGTCGCTGGAATCCTCGCTGAGGATATCCACGAGCCGTAGGGTCCATGAAGTTCGTGATCCGACGTTCGGATCTGAAACCAAGCGAACCGGAGTCGTTGGTCAAAGAACTGGAGCTCTGTATCCGCTCCATCCCGTTTGAACGCTTCTCTGGGCGCGTAAAGTTCTTTGGCAGCATCAGTGTTCTGCGCATGGGTCACTCTCAACGACGACGAGCCCACTTTAAGTCGGTTGTCCGTTCACTCAGATGCCGCTACGCTCTCGCGAAGTCCTTCAGAGCCGCTTGAAGAGTCTGTGGGGAATCGTTAGTCAGAAAATTTGGTGGACGACCCTCGACCGGCTCGCTTGTTGGCCGGTCCGTTCGTGGAACGGCTGCGCCCGTTCTCTCAGAGGCGTGGCGAGCCCCTTACGTGGTTTGCGCACGCTGGAGATCGAGCGGTTTCCGAGACTCAAATGAAACCACACAGCGAAACGTTGATTGAAGTTCGAGTCGGTCAGCCGTTGTTCACGGTCCACGAAATCGAAAAGGAGCCTGGACTCATCGTTTCTAGTCTACTTGGTCTGGACGGAGTAGGCCGCCCGTCCGCCTGCCTGCCTCCGGAGAGATAAACGCTTTATTCAGCCATCTCACAGTTTAGCAGCAGCAGCATCAGCGGGAGAGTAGGAGAGCCGTTGCCGAGTCATAAATCTGGCGTCTCCGCCAGGCTTCGGCCACTTAGCCGATTGGCAGCAGGGCGAACGGGTGGCCAGGGTGGCAGGCGGATCGCAGAACGAGGATTGGCTGAAGATGTGAATGTGTCTTCCGAGCGGTGGCGTTCTCTTCAATTTTCTCCTGGATTGCATCTGGTCGCTCTTTCCGTCATTCTCTCTCGCTCTTCAAACAAGGCCCTCGGTCCGTCCGCAACTACAAGCGCCGGAATTGATGAATTTTTTCACATGCAAAGGGCTTCCTCCTCCGTTCGAGACTACTTCCTCCACACGCCAGACACGTACGAACGTTTGTCTCTGGTCGAGCGTTTCGTTAAAACGATTATTCATTCCCGCCTCCGATCGACCTGATGATTCAGTCAGACCAGGAACATCGAAATTTAGCTCGCTTCGTTCTACGTTGAACGCACATTTCAATGTTTTTGAAACCATGACTCATCTGTGTGGTGTCCCCTCCGATTCCGTGAGATCAACTGGTGGTCGTTCTGACCGGCTTCAAACCGGGATCTTGTTGCCAGAATCCCATCCATATCCAACCCCGAAACTGTCTAGATTCACTTCGCGGCAACGGTTGGCATCGAATAGCTCGAGCTTTTATGACGATGCGAACTGTCCGCGTTCCCGCCTTGGAATGTCAGCGAAAGTGTGAGTGGAGTATTCTCGGAAGCTTCGTTTCTGCGACGCCAGGGCGCTTATGGATTCACGAAGACGAGTGTTGGACAATGGTGTCATCGCTCACCATGAGTTTCCAAACTACAGCTATCCACATGCATTATTCGAATGAAAAACAAGATAGTGTGTGAGCGTCATATTTTATTGGACTCGCTTCCATGTCAGCGTATAATATATTCATTGTAGAATGAATGTCCCCGCAAGTATTCACGAACTCACACAGTCTTCAGGCTGACATTGATCTCCATCGGCGTCTGCATGACCGACCGAGCGACCGAATTTCCGACGGAGACGGCCAATCCAGCGACAGATTCGACGATGGACGCGCCCAGAGAACGTTGCCAAACACTCATACTTATCTAGTGTTCAAGAAGGAAACTCTGAGGGGAACTATATGAATGCGGATCTAGGAAAATGAAAGAGAGAGAAAGAAAGAGGGGAGGCACAACCAGAGCTTTTGAGTCGCAACGTCGGCCGAAGCCAAATCGGCTTCGGAAATTCTCCCAAGCCCTCTTCGCTGTCGTCATCGCGATCATCATCAACAAGAGTCTCCACAACAACGGAATCGACGACGCCGACGAAGACGGCTGCTCCTCCTACAGAGAGAATGAGAACAAGAACGATGTATCCATCAATACATGTATCTAACGTCGGCGTAAGACCGTTGCTGTGGCGACGAAGGCGGCGGGACGGAAGGAAGAAACACGTTCAAGCTCGTAGACTGGATCAGCATGAGAAAGCCGCTCTGATTTCAATCTCAATGAGCTCTAGGCTTCAACCGTCGGTCCGTCTTCGGTATATCGACTGTCGAGGTCCACGGTGACTTTCGCTCCGCCGCTGTCGTCGGGGCTGCCGTCACTATGGGTGAAATAGTTGTGCCGGAGGCTTGACATAGAGTATGACAGCTCTCGCCTCAGGTCGCCAGAAATTGTGTCTCAATCGAGAGTGTTGAAGGTTCGAGTACAACTATCCCATTAGTTCACTCGGAGAGGAAAAATTTACGGCTTGTCCTCCGGAGTTTTTTGGACACAAGTTTCCTGTGCATCAACCGACTCAAGATTGTACGGTCATGATGATATGAGAGCTGATCAACAAAATCCGAGATATTAATCAGGTTTCTAACGCCATCATGCGGAAACATCGCTAATAAGCCATCGGTGCCATTAGTCAAAACAAGAGCCATGAGGGGCCGCCGTCGCGTTTGCAAAATTTCTTGCTCGCTGACTCGATGCTGGGCAAACTAGACGTAACCCCGACGGACCGGCTGCCGGATGGGTGAAAATGTGGACTTTTTGGGTCGCAATAAAAAAGAAGTAGCAGCGACATCAGCTGGCTGACTGCCGGTCTCGCTCCAAATATCCTCAAGAAGATTCTGTCGGTCTTCGTGGAACTTCCAGTGCGGAAAAGCCGTTGCGTGTGTGTTGCTCTTGTTGATGTGGGTGAAGAAGGGAGAGACGGCTTCCATGCAGAACACCTGTTTCTTCTTCTTCGCCTTCATTTTTTCCGTTGACGTCGAAAACCGAAGTCTTGGTGAGCCGACTGTTCAGTTCGTGGCGTTGGCGTTTGACCGCTGCCTGACCAAGAGTCCGACGTAACTTGGGTCATCTTCACCTCGCGCGGAGGCCTTGCGCACGCGCAACGGGAAATTCCTTGCTTACATGACTTACCGCTGACCCAGTTGGATTCTAGGAAGAGAGGGAAAACAGAGCAGTGATTGACGACCGCGGACTGTCCGGGGTGCTCAGTCATTCATACGCTCCGTGCGTCCGTCGGTCGTCGGTCTTTGCAAGAACGAATCCGTCGCTTAGAAACAAACGAACAAACGAACACACACAAGGGCAACAACTGTAACACGCTTAGAGAGCTTGGTCCCGTTGTTTGGCCAGTTCATCCATACGAACGCCGTTCGCCACAGCGTCCAATGGGGGCCGACAGGAAGCTACGGAAGCGGCCATCAAAGCCAACAGGGCGCTGTTGAAGTTCTTAAGACCGCTATCACAGTCATCCAGACTCGAAACGTTCACAAGTTTATCTTTTCAGCTTGTGAGTAGCTTCCTGTAGCTTAAAGGATGATTATCATCCATTGAATGCGAAAATCGTTCCCAGCTCCAGGAACAGTATTCGCAAACAAACAACTTAGATTCCGCCCGCAGCGTCCATTCACTTTTTGTTTCCACAGCGCTCCGGGAACAATGCGTCTCGATAAGAATCTAAGAAAGGTGGACGAGTGATAGTCGATGACAGGACGAGAACGCCGTTGGCATCCGCTTCATGAATTCATGACGCTACACTGTAACGGTCCAGGACCCGCGCATGCGCAGGTTCGATTCAAGTAGAGAGGAGGACCGAGGAACACGGTTCTGCGAGGCATGCTTCGCTCCATCTAGGTCTCCAACGAGGCCTCACGGAACTCCTGAATCATGACCGGAACGTTCCCAGAGGTCGGTGAAAGATCCGAATATGACTTCAGCTCGGGAATTGCGTTCCTTTCTTCCCTTGACGGCATCGATGTGCATTGGCTGGCGTCGTAATGGACCCACGCAGCTCGAGCTTTCGCGCGCGAATAACTATCCCACGGTCAAGTTCACCGCTTGGCTGAGCGTTGGGCTGGAGTTTTTGCGAGCCAGCTAAATTCAATATTCTCACATTCGACTCGATCTGCGATTACCAGCCGAGGGTCAGGAAGCGAGTACTAACGGTGTGAACCGAAAACAGGGGAAGTATCTTCAGAAAAATATGGGGGGATGGTTGGAACGAGGGAAAAACGAATGATGCTCAAGACAGCCGGCGTTTGCCGATAGCGACCGAAAGCTCCATTGAGCATGCGCCTCGCATCAGTAACATCCGCTAGACCCCAGAAGACAACCTCGAATTGTCAAAAGCGACAAAAAGGAGTTTCGAAGGCTCCGGCTGAAGACGGAAGTCCTAAAAGTCTGCATGGCGTTCCGACGAGCCACAAAAACTGGGAGAACTTATTTTCCCCGAAAGGAAAAAAAATGTGTTGGCTGCGAGGAGTTAACATGGAAGTGCCGGTAGTGTCACGACTCGCCTTCTCCCTGATCGAGAGCGATTCAAATTCTCAGATGAGAGATGAAACCATTGAAAAACCTCCAAATCCGAAGCAGAGAAGACCGAGAGGCGGGAGAGCTCCGACGCTTTTGCGATGTGGTTCACTCCGCTGAAGGCTCGAAGATGACGCAGGGCAGCGACCGCTGTTTTTCCCCGTCGGTAACCCATTTGTGTATCAAGAGCTTTCAGACTATCCATCCATATACGTCAAGTCTTTGAGCGGCTTGGAACGATTCTCACCTAGCTCGCAGTTGTGTTCCACAATCTTTCAACAGAGATTCTGAATCAATCATCAATCATGTTGACGTTGACCTATTCGACTCAACACGTAAAGACATTGAGCAGCTCGATTTTCGCTCTAAAGTTTCGCTCGTGATACCGATGTAACAACGCAACGGAAGGCCACAGACGGAATCGCGAGCTCTGAACCAAGAAAACACAAGTGGTCTTGTCGAAACCGTTCCAGAACGATTCCCGAATCCTTGACTCGATCGGGGCATTGAACGAAGCTCGTTTGCAAGGCCTGCAGTGCTGAATCGGCAAGGGTCCCGTCAGTTGCTCGTCGCGTACCACCGGATGCCCATAGGGCAAACCTTCTCGTTCCAAGTCAACTAGTTTAGTCTTTAGTTTCAAGCTCGTTCCGTTGTCGTCCTCTGCTAGCAGAGAGCTGTCGTTGCCGTGCCTGGGGCGTATTTCTAGACGCTGCATCGAGCGGAGGCCACCGATGGCGATGCCCCGGCAGCATGCCTTATTGCTTCGTGGTATAATCGGCTCGGCGAACTTTGGCCCGCACCGATGTCGCTGATTGAAGGTTTCCGGGTAACTATATTTTACAACAACATCCAACACGGGGCGAATGCCTATCCGAGCCTTGTACCGGAGCATCAGAGACGGCTCCACGCGGAGAGATCCGAATGGTGTGCTGAATCTTGAACTGTTCGGTCCGGCTCATACATATGCACATCGTTCCTGCACAACGATTCGAACCTGTTTGGCTTGAAGCTCGGAGAAAGCATGGTGGGCTGTGTGGTGAAAACAACTCCAAGACCGTCTCTTTAACACTCCGTGAAAGATGAGTGAAGCTTGTGTAGAAGAGTTCGCACGTGTTTTTATCCGTCTCGCTCACGTAGCGGTCTGCATGCAGTAATTTCTTAATAACGTGCGGCTTATTACTAGTGGTTCGGCCGGTCGCAACCACCGTCGCTACTTTTGCTTGTGCTTCTGTAAGAGCGGCGCGGTAGTTCCCGCAGCCAATATAAGCATGCAACCGCACCGGCAGCAAACTTAATGAGTTTGGGTTACGGGCCTGTTGAATCTGCTGTGAATGCAGGCTTCTAACAACGCGACACGTCCCCTCCGGGACGGCGCGAATCCTATGGCACCGTCGTGTGGAGATGCACGAGGAACGTAGTTTCTGGATGGAAGCGTAAACACTATTCGCGAAGTCACAAACGAAAGCATGAAGAGCGAGAAAGGATGAGTTCCGTTCGATCCGATCTCCTCATGTGGGTATCTGAGCGAGATCGGAGTGTGAATCTCAGCTTCTGGAGGAGAGGAGCGGGCGGGGCAAGCAGAATCTAACGAATTCTTCCGCTGTTCCAGGTGAGTCTCTGTGGAATTTCGGTATTCCTGAGAACGAATGTTTCTCCTACGCCATCGGATGCCCTCTTCGGATGAGGTAAACGATTCGTCGAGACAGGCCTCTGGAGAAAAAGTTCGTCGAATAAGTTGAAGCGAGCCGTCTTGATCGCTTGCGGCGCTAGAAAACACGTTCAGGGGTTCCGAGTCGACCCAGCGTTGTGGCTCTCCGGAGACTTCGATTGGGATTTGGGCTCATTGACATTGAGCGGCCGCGTCGCGGTGGAGTTATCAATCGCCCGATGATCGCTTTCGTCGTGTCCGCGCTCGCCGCCCGGCTTATTCGTCTGTTTATCACAAACAAAGCTTGTTTCCATGTTTTATTACCTACACATATATATTATATACAGGAAGGGAATTCGTATCGCGACGGCCTTGCCTCATGCGTGGGCAGTTTTGGCGCGGGCGGCGAACGAGAGGGCAAATTCCCTGGATACTTTCATATTCATGACCTTATCGGTTGAAGGAAGAAGAGGTTTTGCTATTAGCCCCGCTCTTTTCCCGCCCCCCTCCCCAAGAGGCCTAGTACTCGAGCCGGAGCTTTTCGTGCGAGCTCGGGCGCTCCGATCTTGTTGAGGTCTCAGCGCCCTGTGCCCGCGCTGACGAGCGTGGTCTTAATTGAAGCAAGGCCGACTTGGAGCGTCTTCTGGCGTCGCTCAGGCACCGGCACGTCTTTAGCCGGAACTGCTCACCACCGACATGAGCTTAATCACGATGACATATTCATTTTGAAAGTTACGTCAATATCCAAAATCCGCTACCGTGGCTCCCGGGAATCCCGCCTGCATCTACCCATCCCATCCTGAGTTTCCGCATGGCTGAACGTTCGTGTTCCCATATTGAAGGCCGCGGCGGCAATCTAAAGGTCAGCATAACACGACACACGCGAATATTTATAGACAGCGCGCGCTTATCGTTTCAACTAATTCCTCTGCTTCTTCCCCCCACATGGGGCTTAACACCACAGCATAGCTATCGGAGGCAGTTAGCGACATGTATAGCCAGTATGGTCGGAATGGCCAATTGTCGCTTATTCGATCAACGTGGAGGAGAATGGTCAGCGCGACTGCCGGTTCTGCTGCCGGGCTTTTCCGTCGATCGAACCGTCTGCAAACCAAAGGAAAAACAGAAGAGTAGCACACAGGCGAATACTGGCGTTACCCACAGCCTCGCCTTCCTCCGCCGTCCGGTCACTTGCTTGCGATCGGTGCAAATGGCACTCGACCCACCCGACCCAGGATTAATTTGACGGCAAAACTCTTGGAGTTCGGTGTGTGGAATGAGGTTGGCAAAAGGCGGCCGTGGATTCCAAGGCAAGCGACAAGCTTGGCGGGACGAGAGCCGGAGAGAATGATCCGGGGAGGAACAGTCATGGCCACGGCTGGCGTCGCTGCTGGCGGAACCCGGTGCTCCTAGGCGCACGTCTACCCTCGCGCCACTTGTGACCCGCAGCTGCGGCACTCTCTCAGCTGTCGATGGACTCCAGTATTAACCCGCTTTGCTTGTTCGTTGCTTCCCTTCGGGAAGTCCAGGAACTATTCCGGCAACCCGTATCGCATGCAGTCAAGACCCCTCGTGTTGCTTGCTCGGCAAAACCACAGCTCGGAACTCGGAGTTTTATGTAGGTGGCGCCAGTAGAAGATCGAACCTTTCGTGGGGGAAAATCGCGACGCGGTCCGCGCCGTATGAAGTCTCCGCGAAGCTTGCAGTTCAAATAGTTCTTTCATTTCGGCGAATCCACCGAGTACGCCCGAACAACCGTGGGGCAGCCAGCCGTGTAGGCGGACAAGCGGGTGTTTGTTGCTAGGAGAAGAGCAAATCATTCGGGATGGATCTTAGACCCGAGAGAAAGACCCGCTTTGCTGCCTGATTAGAGGGATATATTTCCCGATACTTGCTCGAATCCCGCCTGTCCGCCTGGAGCCCGACGGCACGCCCGCCTGTTTTCCCCACTGAGGAAAAGACGGGGGAACATCCAGCGGACGAGCCGGTTGAACGGGCGGCCGCGCGTACATCTGTGATGCAACGATCATCTAACCAAGCGTAACTCAGCTGATGGAATATCTTCTCCGTTCGATGCTGCCACCGGCACTTCAGCAGACGACGCGAGCGGCGACTAATTGCGCGCGCATTTATTCATTCATCCGTTGCTTCCTTTATTTACACGCGCACGTTTTTGTGCAAACGTCTACATCGCAACCAGCGGGCTTTACGATTCGACTCGGGCTCGAACCACTCGCGCAGCGTACTCAGCCGAACCATCACAGGTTGTAATTGCGAAGAACGTTTGCGACCCCGCCGCATGCAGAGTAGAACCTGCAGTTGAGTGCTCTACGAACCAGGCTCAAAACAAAGAGCCTCATCGAGTTCTGAACTACGGGAGAATCGTCCCTCTCGACGGTCAGGGAACTCCGAGAAGAAAGCCCGAACTCGCCTCTGGCTTCCAACGCCCAACATTGTTGCGGTGTCTCCAGCGGGAACTCTACTGAAGAAGAGTGTGAGACCGCGCAAGGCGACTACATCACCGCTGGAATGAGCGGAAGTGGGCAGGGAATAAAAAAAGACCACGGAAGAGAGAACCGACAGACAGACATGCCCGCAAGGAAACTCTCTCGAACTGTTGTTTTGAGATGTGAGCAGTTTCCTGGAATGTGTGAATGGTCGGCGTCGTCGTCGCTGTTGTCGTCATCCTCATCCTCCTCAGCTCGAGCTTGCTGGTTGTCTTCCTTGGCCGTGCAGGCAACCGTGTGTGACGTGGGAATAAGCGACGGATGTGGCAACAGGAACAACGTTACTCCTCGACACAAGCGACTGCGTCGCTGCTGCTGTCGTCGGCTCATCGTGCTAATCCCCCCTCTCCCCCTCCTCGTTCTTATCCTCCGTCCGTCCTCCTGCGGTGGCGGCGGCAGAAACAACGCCATAGACGCTAATGATACATTCCGCATTGGAACGCGGACTCTGTGTTCAAACATCAACAACGGGGCTCCACTCTCACGGTTCGGAAAACCGCCACTCGTACGCGTCTGTTCTGTCCGCCGAGCTGATTGGTTAGGTGGTAGCTGTGGTTGCAGGGTCGCCGACCCGAACGTTTCGTTCTTGGTGTTTCTAACGACGGATCGAGGTTGGCAACGGGCGAAGCATTCGGCTCGTTCCATTGTACGGAACGAAACGCGGAAGAGTCAGCGCACACGGAGTTCCGCCACAGATAACGATCAAGTCCCAACGTACTGAAGCTCTGCTGTACACCTCTCTTGTTGTGCTAGGTCGTACGGAGCCTCGACTGCTTGCGAAGAATAGTGAGTGAACAAACAGAGAACGCAGCTAACCGAAAGAACGCGAAATCGAGAAGCAGCTTCACTTTCAATGTTACATCTTTTGAGGTACTTGTTGGATTCTCTCGCTCGCTCGTCCTCCGCATTCTTCGTTGGCTTTCTGCATGGAGCGACTGCGGCGGTAGCGGCAGCGGCGGTTGCACGATGGCTGGGTGACGGGTGCCTGTTCTTCTCCTTTCGATTTCTCTCCTGACTCTTCCGGGCGATGATTCTATTTGAGTTGCCAAAACGTCTCTTGCCGCTGCAGTCGACCTTTGGAGTGCTTTTCGAAAAGCGGGAGGCAGACATTCTCCGAGGAACGAAAGGAACCAAAAATTTGTTGCGCCCGTCTGACGGGAGGCATTCTCCCTCTTCGGAGGTTCTCCTTGCCAACTCTGCTTTCCTATTCTTCATTTTCCCTTTTCCATGACGATAGATCAATTCGAATGTCCATCGGTCGACATTATGAATCGCTCTACGAGCGGCGATCACACTGTGGAGTGCGAAGGGTGCCGGCGGTTGATGATCATCGTGGATCCTAAAACGTCCGATCCATTCATCCTGCCGTGGTGCATTCGGTCCAGGCTGTTGGATCTGACGATGAAATCGACCATCGGACAGTTGATCGAGCTCGGAGCTTCCGCGGGAAATGCCGCGTTATGCTGTTGCAGGTGGTTGGGGCATTCACGAGCCAGATACTCTTTTCGAGCCAGTATCGTAAGATGCGGTTCTTCCTGGCATTGGTGCCCCTCATCTGATTGTTTGTCCGAGCTGGAGTGATGGAAAATGGGCAAGGTCCCCGGCGGTAGAGATCGAGGACTGACGCATCAACAATGTGTGCCTCGATGCTACCGGTTCGATAGCAAACGACAAACAGCCGAAATTCTCGCTGATAACGGACTCATCGAGTAACAGGCTTCAAGCCTGCATTCTATGAAGAAATACTTTCATTCCGAGATTGCTCTTCCGGAATTCTCTGGAAGTCCGTTCCTCCGGAATACTCACAGTCTCAAAGTTCGCTCGAGAAGAACTCTCGCTCATGGCGCTCTCAACGAGTTCCAGTTCCTCGGTTCGGCTCAACGCTTCAATGAGTGCTGCGGCAGCAGTGCCGTATTCGAAACATTCGACATGGAAAAGGTCAATCCTAAGCCACTCCCTTCCCCACGACCGCTCCAGGCTGGCAAAGTCTCGAGGTCTTTAAGGAAATAACCGGAGGAGCAGGACCGAACGAAAGGAGGAAGAGAAAAGAAGAAAGGTCTTCCGTTCTTTAGTGACGAGGCCATTAGATGACTGAAGTCTTTTGGTCTTTACATCCAACTTGCAAACGAGCAGTCAGGCAGCGGAAGGAGAGGAGGGCTTCGGGAGATTTCCTGGAGGGACCGAATGCAACATAGATAATAAAGACAAAGGGAGGAGAAACCCGTTCTGAGTAGTATAGACAGAGAATTCAATCGGTCCCTCGGTTACATGGTCGTTTCGTTGCTCGTGATTTCTGTCGACCTAGCGCTTGGAACAGTCGCTCGTTTCGCACAGAGCAATCATCCGACAGTTCCGGTGATCTAGTCTCGAATAAAAGCCACCCGAAGATGGTGCAATTAGCGGGTCGATCTATTATAGAAAATCCACGGGTGGAGTTGGCGGGAGAAGCGGCACGGCGTGGAAAAACGAAACTCTCGCCCCACGATCGCGTCTGTCTCGAGGCGGTAGTCAACAAAGGAGGAGTAATTCTCACGGAGAGAAACGCACTGACTGATGCGCGCTCAGCAGGACTCCTACGGAGCCTTGGGGTGTCGCATCCAATGGGGTTTTCCATCAATCTTCGAGGATAATAGTACTTCAAGAGAGTCGACGGCGGGGGAGGAAACTAAACAATGAGCGAGGAACTCTGCGGAAAAATGGGCCCGGGCCGAGAGTGGATGAGCGATGATGAGGGAAACCGAAAGCATAGGCCAAAAGCCAACAGCTCAGGGAGGAATTAGACTGACTCCGGCTCCGGGCTACGGGCGATACGAGCCCCGCGACCGGCGAAGCAATGACAACAACTGGTGTTCGTACTCTCACACCGTAGCTCTACTCGTCGTCAACTCCGTGAAATTCTCCTCCATCCGTCGGGGAGTGTCGATTCGAATGTTTTATGCTGCACGGGAGTCGTTCTCGTCCTTCCTCAGCGGTGCCAACCTCTGACTCCCTCCTTGTTGGATTCGGTTTTTGCCTACCGAGGCGAAAAATGTGAACGGACGTTTTCGCCTCCGGGCGCCACTGGTGTTGGCAATCTGCTGCCGCCAGCTGCGGCGGTGGCGGCGGCGGGGGCGAGTCTCGTTTTTCGCCGTTGTTTTCCGAGCCGCCTTGGAACGGCACACGAGCGACATGGGTGTCTTTCACAAGGATTTCGTTCACAAACATACTTTTTGCAAACGTAAATAAATGAGCGAACGAGCGGTAAACGCCGTGTTTGCTGCGCAAACATGACGATGAATAAACATGAATGAGCGACGGGAGAATACAGCGTTTTTAGCGTTTTTCTTACAAGTGAAGAGCTCCCGTCCGCGCTTCGCCACGTGCTCGCTGTCGCTGTAATCGGCTCGCGGTCGTAATCACGGCGAACTTTCCGTCAGGGCGGGCGTCCGTCACGGAGTCCTCGTTCCCTTCTCTCGCTATTCCTCTGCTTATTCCTATTCGTTCCGCGAGACCTTAGGGGAACCTCGGAGGGACTCCTGGAGGTGAGTGAGCAATCAGTACGTGAAATTAAGGGCGCCCTGAGCGGGAGAATCAGGCCCAGTCGTAATGGGCTCCGCGTCGAAGACAACTTCGCTCGGCTAGAGAGTCTTCCCAGGGACCGGACGATCGAGAGCAAGAACACGCTCGGGCAAACGATAGTATCCAGGAGCGGGAGGATCTCTGCAAGCGACAACAAGTTGCTGCAGACAGGTCTTTACCGTCGAGACCAAATCAACTTGTCGATCCTTTGGTATACTCGTCGTTGCTGAAGTGGTTGCTGGTCAGCCGCCGTCTGACGACTGGTTTAGGAATCAATGCGGAATCGCTCCTGCCGCGACCCGAAGTGAAGTTTCTCAGTATGACCATTTGGCCCAGCATCAGCACCCCCCCCCCTCCCTAAGAGCACAAACCTGCGCTCAATCAATCTGATGGAGTTCTTCCCGAACCGAGGGCGTTGTTGAGACCGTGAGAGGACCTGCTTCGAGATGGTCCCACATTCTGCTTTGGAGGATCTAATCGCAACTGAAATAGATCTTGACCCGAGCCCAAATCATGCGTCAAGTCCATCGGAGTGTCCGTTCTTGATCGTTTGAAACCGCAGAGAAAACCTTCGCCACATCCATCGTTTGCGACCTCGACATCTCGTGATCGTAGATCCAGAGGGTTCCCTCAGTTCCGGAGATCTACTCTCCCAGAATAGTTCCCATTGTCAAACAGAATGATCCTCGAACACTCGTGCCAATCATGTCCTGACCTCGGCGGGAGACTGGATAACTGCCAACCCCCTTGTTGAGTTGGCGTTCGCGCTGACCACTGAGCCATCCGGAAAGTCGGGAGGGAACATCGGTCAGAACATTAATCCTCTCACCATCAGCGCAACGTTGAAGGACGAGCCCCAGACGTCGCAGCGTCTCCTAGCTGAGGTAGGCCGAATGGGTTATTGTCTGAACGAGCAATTGGCTGATCGTATGAGCGTCTGCTATGGGAGAGCACCGTAGGGAGCTGCGAGAGGGAACGAGGAATCTCTGAGTCGGTGGAGCTTCAGGACAGACGGATTGTAGGACAGACAGCATCTGAGGTGTCCACCCTCTGTCTATTCTCCGATCACTGACGGGTGTCCATTATATGGCTGGACAGACAACCGAAGGACTGACTGACTGACATTGCGACTGCGGAAGACCTGCCGTTGGCTGGAGTCCCCAAGTCCACGTCAGATCCGCACAGATATGCGACGTTCCGATCTCGGTTCCGACTTCGAGCTCGAGCTCCCGACCGGGCGACTTGAATCTCTGGCGAGGGAGAATCCTCCCCTGACCCCAAGTACATTATTCCATCGTGATCACCTCGCTGCCTTCTGTGAATTCTCTTTGGGAGCTAATGTCCACTTTCGCCCTCATACAAGAAGACACGCTCATTTGTCCTGCTTCAGAGAACCGCCGAGTGGGTGGTTCGGGTGCTCCTGTTGGTGGGTGTTCACGCTCTGTGCCCAATCGAATGGTTCGTCGCTAGCTTGCTGGATGCGTATTTATATCGGCCATTAGCGAGTTGGCCGGAGAACGAGCAAGTAGGCAAGCGAGCGCCGATTCGACGAGGCTGATCAATACGCGGATGGAAGGCTATTTATTTGAGCAGTACAGAGAAAAGGCAGCGGGAGCGCCAGCAGTCCACGAGGGTCTGTCGCAGTCGGTGAATCCGCCATCCGGGCAAGTTACCAACAAACCGGGTGGTCAGGGACTTCTGTGTAATGTATTCGCAAGAGGGTGGGTCCGTCTGGACAGCGGTTGAGCTATGAGCTTTCGCATTCTCTTCTTTGGCTTCTTGGTGATGCAACCGTTTCCCTCACTGCGCCTGTCCCCAGCGCTCGTTTGACATCGAGGTCGCGCTCACCTATTCCGCGGGATCTCAGGAACGCTATCCCCGCCCCTTCTCCCCCTATTTCATCACCCCTAGGGTGAACCAAACCAAAAGCCGGGGGCAAAAATAGCCAATTAGAACCCATGCGCGCATGGGGACTTCGTTTTCTTCCACACTGCCTTGTACCTCGCTCCGACTGGCCGCGGCGCGCTGTTCGTGAGGATCTACAGTTTCCTCGTTAGACCCTTAAGCTCGGTCGGCCGGTAGGCCAGTCGCCCAACCAGTTGGTGCTGGGAGAGACTTTGCGCGCTGTTAGGGCTGCTAGGTTCCTGAAACTTATTCGCCTTGACGGCCGCTCCGTCTATCTATTATTTACCAGATTGACAACGTTCGCAGATTGTGCCAAGAAGAAGCACGTACTTGACAAGCACACCTCTGATATGAGATTCCGGTGACGCAACAGCTTCGCGTGCTGGGGCCCTCGTGTCCTGTTGTTTCTTTTGTTGGCTGAACGAGGAGTCAGGAATAGAGCCACAGACGACTTACAGAGGAGGACCTCTGGAAACGACCGACGGTCATGGAGGATCGGATTTTCTTGTCCATGTGAAACAAGTGGCGAGCGTTCCAGAGCGTTCTGTTCCTTACAACGAATCAGTCGATCGCAGCACGATACCCTCCATCGTGCAATGCCGACCCAGAGTCTTCATTCAAATGACGGTAATTTCGACCGCGAGCCAAGAGCTCGTTCTTCGACGCTGAGTGGGGGAGAATGCCCGGAGAGGAAGAGAAGATGGAGTGGCGAGCAGAATAGAGGAGCAAGACGATATCTCGCAAGAGTGTTACAAAGGGAGACCGGCTTTCCTTTTTTCGTCCTTCCTGTTTCGTCCGACAGCGTGTTGGCTCGGATGGCCGCTCGGTCAATCGGTCGGCTGGCTGGTTGGTTGGTCAGACAGTTGCTCTGGTTGATCCTCACGACGAACTCAACTCTTGGCCATCCGAGCGGTCGACAATAGCCGCAGATATTGCTCCTTGTCGTCTTGGAGGACTTCGTCACAGAAGCCTCGACGGTTCGTGAAGCACTGCGTTCCTCTTTTGTGAGTCAATTGTGTATCGCCCGCGTTTCCGCCACCAGGAGTTTCTCCCACCCACGGCTCTAGGACATCGAGTCCCCAGCCGTTCGGCCAGTGTTCCGCTTCACAATTTGTCGAAACAAGATTTTAAAAGCAACGCTCGCTTCCCTTTGCATCCAGAGTCCGGCCGAAAAGTGGGGGAAAATTGACCGAAGAGAAATTTTCGTCGAGCTTCGTTCGGTGTCTGCCCACAGCCAAACACTGCCGACGGTTGGCGAGTTGGCGGGACGGTTGGATTGTGAAAATAGGGAAAAGAACTCGGAAGAGTGCCGAGCCGCGGCAGTGCGCAGAAGGGGGGCAGGGGACTTACTATTACTAGACGGAATTTACGCCTGCGACCGGTCGTAAAGACCGCCTTCGAGCTCTCGCGAGTCGCGACGCTGAATGGTTATTTATAACAGCATAGCCAGCCGCAGTAGTAGCGGACGCCGACGCCGCCGCCGTCGCCTTGTTGCCGGCCAGGTTCGCCTGCCGCTTCTGCTGAATGCGTGTGGTACCACAGCCAGGCTGCATGACCCCTCCGTGGCACATCTACTTGTGGGGCCTCCTGTACATGTATGCATACTCAGCAACGTGCTCTGCCCCCCTGCGTTTGCTCATTCGCTCAAAGAGTTGCAGCTTGCCTGATCCCCGCAAAACCGAAGTCATACCGACGCAAGTTCGTCGTGACGTCGGCAACAGGCGAACTTCCCGCTCTGGTTGATCCGGGATAATTCGGGTTGGGACCGCAGAGGCATCATTCCGAACGACCGAATGGCGGAGCGGTCTGCGCCACACGTGCGGATTTGCATGTGGTACCGCGGCTACATTTGTGCTGTTTCGAGCCGCGGCTCGGAGCGCAAGCAGTGGGTTCGATACGTCCTGTAGGCGCTGTTGCTTCGCACACGGTGTTCATGGTTATCTTCGGGCGTTTTCCCAGGCCCCGGTTGATAACTGCTACATTTTTCTCGTTCGAACTCAAGTTAAAGAGGCTCTCCGTACCGGGAGAGAGCTACGTCGACATTGGCTTCGACAGAACTGGAATCACTGAAACCATCTCAAGGAGCGTTGGCCCCGCCCGGAACACTCGACCATCTCGTTGGTCTCTTACTCCGACATGGTAGCAGAAGCCTCTTGCGAGGTTTATGAGGAAGCACCGCAGAAATGAATAAAAAACATAAACGCTGGTCAGCGGTCGCTGCACCGCACCGCCGGAGCGCTCAACCACCAGACTAGCTAAGGCGCCAGTTTATCGCTGTGGCTCGTTCGAATTCATTCCGAAACCCTGAGGAATCGCCACGGGGACCGAGAGGAGTCGCGGGAGCTGAATAACTTCTGTTTCCTTCTGCTTCCACGTGAGAGCACACCAGTCGGGCCAGGGGAATGCATCCAATCTCGGTTCGGTTTCGCGTATGAATAACGAGTACTACGGGGCGGTTCATACAGCCCGAGATAACGTCCCAGACATGGAAGATACGAAAAACTTCGTCGGAACGACGGTTGACCCCGCTGTGTCAGGAGTTGTCTCCCATTTTGATGTCCTTCTGCGCGAAGCTCAACGTAATCGCTCGCTCAACACGAGAACGTGTTCGATTCTCGTGTGCAAACGATTATGTCTTCCAATTTGGCCATCGGGAACGTTTCTCCCTACGCGGATCCCCGTCACGTTATACAAAGTCATTGAGAAGACCTCGGTTCGACCCGCCGTTCCGCTCTCGGTCGGGGTCGCTTGCCCGCAAGTTTGCTAGCCATGCAGCCTGCCCGAGCTAGTGAACCAGATCGGATTCGATCGGATCGGAGGAGTCGGGCGACGGAGACGACTTTCGCTAGTGCCTCTGCTCCTGGGTCGATATGCCGAGCTGGGACTTGAATGCCGCATAAAACGAACCGTAAAACTGACAATGCTCCGATATCGCGACTATGGCCTCAGCGCAGATCGGGGCGCTGCAGTTAAAATGAGTGCCTGCACACTTGCTCACCCGCTTTCCCGACCGAAACGTGTTCTTTCCACCCCCATCGAGGAACATTCGACCAAAAAGACGCGACTCCCTGCACGCATCAACTAAACGACGTGCAGAACCGAGGGCCGGTTAGCTTCCTATTGCGCTCAGCGAGAGTTTGCTTCAGTCT
Source organism: Phytoseiulus persimilis (assembly GCA_037576195.1). Classification (NCBI taxonomy): domain Eukaryota; kingdom Metazoa; phylum Arthropoda; class Arachnida; order Mesostigmata; family Phytoseiidae; genus Phytoseiulus; species Phytoseiulus persimilis. The sequence continues at coordinate 21,535,495 of CM075101.1, forward strand.
GATGAGGTGTGCGCACGTTGCATGCTCGGGACCAAGTTCTTGATCTTGGTGTCCCACCTTGAGCTCCATCAGGACGTCTAAGCTCACGCGGAATGAGCCGGAGTCATTCCCTCCGTCCATCGGCCTCGCATTCTGAAAGTTCCTTGAGAGTGGCTTTGAGGAGCAGGAGCCGAAATCGCGCTCACGAAGATCATCATCTGCTGAGTGGTTTCGCTGTGTTGCTGCCCCGGCTTCCTTGCTCATCTGCTATCGTTGGAAACTGGGATTCTTCGATGAATCGATATCTGTATATCGAGACAGAGTTCCTCCCGGGGAGTCTTTTGGTGGAACCTTCTGTCTAGCATCGTTGAGCCTCATTGACGACGTAGTAAGCGACCGGGCCACCCGCCTGCCAGCTCGTCGGCCGACTAAGCAAGCAGGCGGGCAGGCGACCAGCGATCAGATCGAGTTCATCGAAAGAACTACGCTCTCTTGGGTCTGCACACTCAATGTAGATTGGGCGTAGCCGCCAACTAGTGTGTTTGTACTATTGCCGCACAGCGATGTATATGGAACTCTTGGGACTTCGTTCACTGTATCCGTCGGGCGGGGCTCAGGGACGCCGAGAAGAAAAATTAGTCCGGATCCGTTTTGTCTCGTCCAAGTTATCTCGCGATGACCAAATAACAGCTGTTATCGATAACGTGAAAGATTAGATAACTGTGACTGGGATATCGATAACGACCTCGCAACCACTGATCGGGCCGGCGAGCTCGAGAGGGTTCTGCTCGTTCCTGAAAGGCTCGACCGAAACCGGCGAACATAGACAGAGCAACTCAGAATAACATCTTGTTCCCTCTCTCTTGCAGGTGGGTTTCACACAGGCTACGCTTCCCGTCGGATCTCAGTAAGATGCTGAGGGTTCCACGATGGACATGCGCATATCAGCGGAAAATTTCCGGTGTCGTATATCCGAAATGCGCCCTCTCCGCAGCTTGGGTAACGGTCATCGTTTGAGCTCGCCAGCACGGCAAGGAACTCGAAGGGGTTCACTCGGACCAACGATGCTTGTTCGAGAGCTCTGAGGGAAAGGGGTGAGCTCTTCGTTTTCCGTTTCCCGTCAGGCCCCTGAAGACCGTCCCTTTCAAGCCCTTCCTGAAACCGCGCCAAAATAGCAACTTTAGCTCCTTTCGGGAATGTCAACGTTTGCCGTCGTCAGGGCGGCTTCTGTGCTGGAAGATTCCGCGGAAAATGAAACGACCTTATAGATTCATCGTATTAATTACCATCCTACGCAGCATTGAATATCTAGATTCTCGCTCGAGACAATGGAGGATAAGCTTTCGGTGCCATCGGACCCGATGAAGCCTGGGAGGACTCCCCGCGGGAGGAAAAACTCTGGATAGCAGCAGCGACCGTGCGCCGGTACTTGAAATGAGCGATAATCGTGGTGACCCCTCTCTGTGGAGTTCGGTCTGAATTTCGGAACCCGTCATACTTGGAAAAGAGTTAATCGGCTTTGCTATCAGACTTTCTGTTCCGGCAGTGGGATGGCAAACTCTTTCGGACGGCGGGAAGTGAGCAGGAAGTCTATCTCGTCTCGACTCGCACTGCTGCCATCCCCAGCTCAGGCGAAACTAGTTTGAGCGATTCTGTTTTGTGCTCTTGTTGGTTTCGGGAGTCGAGGTCGTCGGAAACCTCCGTCAGCGGGTTACGGGCGAAAGATGAGTCGCGGACGGGTTGAGCTCGTGAATCCGGCACAAACCTATGAAGAGCAGGAGTTGCCGAATGAACATCGAGTCGAGTCTCCGGTAGAAGAGCGCCAACCTACTGGATTTGATCTGTTTTTTCCCTGAAATACTTTCCACGTGCGACGCGGGCGAGTAAACTCAGGGGAGCCGGTCTCACTCTCTGAGGAACGTGGCGCCACGATCATCGCTGCTTTGCGTGCGTACACGTTGAGTTGGTCTCACGGAGTTCTGTCCTCACAGGCAGTTATCGTTTCGAAGCATTCCCTGCACGGATAACGATCATGGGATTAAAGGGTGGTAATTATTCCGGGGCGCGAGCCTTCGGACATCAGAAGAGTTTTTCCGTCTTCAAGAGTTGAACTCTCGGCGCTGCTCGCTCTCTGTGGTTTCGAAGCAGCTGCTCCGATCCCAATGCCGGACCCCACCAATGACCATCGTGACGGCTCGAATCGACTCTTCCCGAAGTGGAGAAATTAACTTTTCCCAACCCGAGTCCAAACCATGAATGGGAAGATATTTTTGGGCCGAATCGGGGAACCACTTTGTCGGTCCGCAGCCTCGTTCGAGGAACGTAAACCGGTTTCCTCAACAAGCACGTTCGAACGCCAACCTCCATGCTCCTAGTCAGGGTTGCGAATAGAGAAGCGCGATCTGTGCAGTTAACTGAATGATTGGTTGCACTTTCGTTTGTCACGCGAGTTGGCTTGGTTGGAGGCGAGAATCCGTTGGAATCGAGGTGCAACGGATCTTTGCGGTTCCTGCTTCAGCAAGGACCACTTGCTCGCCATCCCGAAGACGGAGCGCGGTGCTGAGAGCGAGATCCGTTTGCTAGTGTCGGCTCTGCTATCACTTTCCACCGACATCCCGTGTTCCCCTCCACCGGGCTCTCGCACAACGTCCGTCGACGAGCTGCTCGGCATATCTGCGAGCGGTGCGGCTTGCTCCGTTACTTCGTTCATCTACCCGTTCAGCAGGGCACTCGTCCGTTCGACGGGCCTGTTGGTTCGTTTTCCCAGCTGTGTGAGCTGCGCGAGCTGCGCACTCTCCATCCGTTCCCCAGGCCGACTCTCCATCTAACTGGCCGCCGGTCGACGCGTTAACGGCCCCCAAAGGATCCGAGCGAGCCACGAATGAAACAATATGGGACTCGCAGGCGATAATAATTAGAACAAGCCGGACGAAGGACGCAACCAGGCTCGCTCGCTCGCTCGCTAGTGAGCCAAGTGAAGTCAAGCAACGGCGCAGCGAGCTCGTCAGATTATCGTTGGCTAATGTCTCGACGAACTCGGCGTGGCTTCCCCCGGTCCCCAGAACGGAAGCTCTTGTTGAGCGCAGAGGAGAGAACCCTCGGTCGTGTTTATGGCAGGGTGCTCATATCAATCCATGTTCGCGGAATGTCAGAGAACAGCCACGCGTTCGGCCTCCTGTCCTTGAGAACAGGTTGCTGGGTCTCCCAGCAGCCTCGTGGACTGTGTCTTCCTGAAGCAACAGGGTCTTCAGGAGACGGAACGAAGCGCGCTCAAACGGAAACAAACCAATACGGAGTGGATTCATCGATTATCGGGAGTTTGATTGAAAGAAAGCAACTTCCCCGTTCCAGTCGGGCTCCCGAAGAAACTAGCTCGAGACTTTCGCATCGGAATGTGTGTTTCTCTCCTCTTTGTTGTGTACCGAGGTTATATATGAAACCTTTCGCAACGCCCCACTGTTCAACCCGTTGACAGGCGCCGCTGGCTTTACCCTCAGGAATGCGCCCCTGAAGACAGTCGAGGTTGAGGACTTCGTTCCAAACCCGAGTGCTGGCTTGGCGCCACCTCTGTGAGAAATCAGTACCATCCGATGAAACTGGCCCCGCTTTCGATACTAATGTGGATTAAGTGGTTCGATTTATCGGATCCCTTCCGAACTACTCGGTAGTTTTGACCGCGCGAGGCTCAAAATTTGAGGCGCGCGAAATTTGAAACGAGTTGCGCACGAAGTCGGAGTTCCGATAAGCTCCTATTCCGAAACACGACTCTGCGAGATCGGAGAGCGCAGTCCTAGGAACTTTGTGGGAACATCTTGGGCCAAAACGCGGCTTCTGCAGCTGTTTCTGAAGTGGTATCTCGGCCTGAGTTCGAGCTGCAGGAGAGGTTTTCGATGCGAGATATCTTCCTGTTCCGGCCCCGTCTATGGCTTTGACTTTTCTCGTAAGTTTTACTCATCATCGAGAACTGTGATCCTCCGCATAAGATGGAACGTCTGTTCGTCCGACACCGTACTGTTGCAATCGGGGTTTAAATCCGGCTATAGGGATGGTCGTTCTCGTTGAGTTGCTCAATATTCAAGTGGGTGGAGCGAATTTTGAGTCTGCAGGCAATTCACGAATGCGCACTGGAATCGCCTCGCTTCTAGGCCGTATGTTCCACTTGGCTCCCAATCAGGACCCATATCACGAATGGCTGTCGAAGTAGGCGACCCCTTTTGCGATGCTAGCATCAAAGCTTCAATCATGATAGAGGTCTAGAGCTGGAGTTTTCTGAGGAGAACAGACAGGTCGGCTTGATGCTCCTCGCTTCGAATCGATTACCGCAAAACTCCGTCAGAGCTCGTTTTGCGGGCTTGGAGAGCGATGAAGGCGAGAGAACAGCAAAGAGAACAACCTTGTGCCTGTCAGCAGGAGTCCATTATGTACAGTGATGAGCTTGTGGTGGTGGCGAGTAAGCGAGTCAGTGTTACAGGAGGAATGAAGGCTTCTGTGCTTCTGACTTTTCCGCCGTGGTCTGACTGGGCGCCGATTACGAGGAAATGCCCTTCGGAAGTGAGTTATTTTCGCCGTTTCTTTATGACGGTTTCAGTCCTTTGCTCTACGATTCGCTCCGTGAGCTCCAGGCGACGATCATCACCTCCGCCTACAGTCAGTCCTCCGATTTCTCAGCGACCGAACCGAGCAGGACTGCCATCTCATCAGAGAATCCGGACTGTCAGAAGATCCGGGACTCGATCAGAACACAGAGGAACCGCCGAGTTCACTCCACCAAGCTTCTTTGATGCGATGACTGCGTTTTCTCAACCCTGTTCTGGGACCGTCCGGGACAGAGTATGTTTCAGAGTGGTGTTAAGCCCGCCACGAGCTAATTCCTATCGTAAATATAGCGGAGGCCTGGGATTTGGGGTCTCCAAGCTCACAAGTTCAATGCGAGGACTTTTTGAACTCTTAATCTCTCTTGAATGAGAGGTTAGCCGAGCTGAAAGGAGCCGGAGCGGAGAGAATGAGCCCGGGAATGAATCAAAGGGAACTCCACGCTACCGGAGCGAAGGAAAAACGAACGGATAACAGCACCGGCGGGGAAGACTGACGAGAGGGGTAGAGCAGCTCGGGAGGGAGAGTGGTCGGAAAGTTCTGCCTCAAAGTGATGCTAGAAGAGAAACGGGAACTGTATCAGTGTGGTTCGAGCGGGAGAGTGCGCGTTGCTCGACGAAGTTGTTGTCGTCCTCCCTGACATTCCACAATGAACGACGTTACTGCCGACTCCAGCCTTGCGACACACACATGAGTTCCTCGTTCGTTGGTTCATTTATCGCCACAATTCGCTACTCGTGCAGAGGGTGTCGACCGAACGATTCCTCAGTTTGTTCATACATCCGCCACTCTCCGAGAGTTCCGTTGAGAGTTCGAGCCTCGCGTGCCTCGCCTAGCCTCCGTTGACGGAGGGACAGATAGAAGAGGCAGGGCAAGTGGCCGAGGGCGCGAATTCTTCCGTTCGTTGTTCTTTGTAGGATCGCGCTCATTCCTTTCCTCCTTCTCGTTTTTTTCTCTCTCATTCCTCCCGTCGCCGTCATTGCTTTCTGAAGATGACGACGACGGTCTCTCCTCGGTTTGGTCGCGCCCTTTCGTTTTCTCCTCATCGACACCGAAGATGATTACGAATATCGACTTTTTCCTTTTTTGCTTACTTTACTCCGATGGCTGGTTGACTGGCGTCGCGGCTCGAGCTCTCAACGTTCGTTCGTTCGCTCGCTCCCTCTGCAAACTCCTTCACTCACTTGGTCGCATGTGGCACCAGCAGCACCAAAGTGTCGATGCGTCCTCCTCCGTTCCTTCGTCGACCTTCGTACGTTCGACTCCGTATCGGAAACGGCGGTGTCAACGGCTGACGTCGTCGTTGCCGCCTGACCGGGAGAAGGAGTCTCTCGGAGCACACAGGCGAGTAGATGCGCCGTCGCCATCACGCACCGCTCCTCCGAATGCGTCGTTCGATGAATTATCCGGAGAATTCATTCCCCGCTTACTCTCCGACGTCTTCTGCAGTCGGTTTCTGTTCTCTGCAGGCCTCGACCGAACGTACTCTATCGGTCTCTCGCTTCAGTTCGCTCCATTCATCTGAGGCCTCATTCATCCGTTCATGGAAAGCCTGATTGATTCACGAAGTATCGTGTGGCTTCACATTTGTGCGAAGAACGACGACGACTCCTCGGACGTTCCAATTGACTCCCCGCTCAATGGCTGGAGAATTCATCAGTACCTGTTCGAAGTCTCGAGCCTGTTCGAGGACCGCTGTGCGCTCCATTCTGTTGTGCTTCTCGAGCATAACATATTCTGTGATGAGCCTCGATGTCCGAACCACTCAACAGGCTGATGACAACCAGATGATTGCTCCCTTCGTTTGAGGACGGAGCAGAATCTCAGTCCCCGGGGGGCACGAGTCGAGCCGCCGGCGTTACCGTGAGTTCGAGAGCCGCCGATGTTTCTTGCAGACACCTTGTTGAGGTCGATCGTGGGAGTGTGTCCACCATTTGCCGAGTGAGGGAACGTTTAGAGAACTACCCAGTCGGGCTCCACGCTAGTGATGCCGTTCGGCAGGAGGCTCAAACGGCTGCTCGCCCCGGCCACCGTCAGCCGGACGCACCGGCCCACTCTGCGGCCGCTCTGAGCCTCTGGATGCTCTCTATGCAAAATAGGCCCCAGAGCCCTCGACTGGTGGCCTTTCCAACGAGTGGAAGGAGCAGAAACGGAGGCCAAAGCAGCGAGCGAACGAACGAGCCAAGCAACGCATCAATCAAACTACATTCGGAGAGATCCCGGCGGTGCAACTCTCGTTTTCAGCGGCATCAGCAGCCCTTGTGACCAGCAAAGCCGGAGACTCACTGACCGGCCGACTTGACGAAGCTATAGCACGAAGGAGTGTCGTGGTGTTTGAATCTGGGGAGAGCCCGAGGCCGAAACAACAGTCGCAGCTTTGCTTCAAAGTCACACCGAATCTCCAACCAGTTCTTGGTGGCATGGCTTTTATCCTCGGCGTTAGAACCCAGTGGAGGGAGGAGACGGAGGAGCCGCCATGGAGTTCATTCGTCATCTCCCGGGCTCCGGGTGACTCGAGCGGGGCTTGGGGCGGAAACCGGGATTCCGCGACTGAATGAGGCAAGGACGACGCGGGCTCAGACATGTGGACAAGCCGCCCGGACGGTGACTGTGGCTCCTGGAAAGTATCAGAGCCGGCAGAATGTAGAACGGCTTCATTTGTGTGCATGCCGTGGACGACCCCCAACCCCGGCCAGGGGCAGGTTCCGAGGGAACCGTCGAACCAGCTTCGACTGAACCTCAATGAATACGATGTGAGCTTTTGGAGTGATACTATCCACGCCAGTAAACATCACTTGTGCGCGTGCCCTCCGAGTTGTCCTCGCATCGCGTGATCCAGCCAACTACAGACCCCGTGTCCGCTGCACTCGCTGCTTCACAAATCCGAGGATGCCAAAAGTCAGATGCTCCGAGAATCCACCCGACACCGGCAATCGAACCCGCGGCGTCTTCGGCATGGACACGACGAGCGATCAACCCTCGATCCTGGAATGGGAGCAGCCGGAAGAGCTTTCTACACTGATTTTCGCTCATGTGCTACTTCTTTGCTTGCGATATTGCTAGGCTTCGGGGGTTATTGTTTCTGAACAGCCTTGTGCATGGGGTTCCCGATGTGCCTGAGTGATGACTCCCTCTAGAATGCATACAGGCGGAGGAATGTCGCTTCCGAACGCTGAGATGCTACTTCGAAACAGGCGCGAAGCAGAGGAAGATCGAGCGAACAACTCGAGGACATGGCGAAGGGCAGAGCACCGACGACAAGTAGGGCGACGTATATGAAGCTAGGTCTCGAATATGGCTGTCGCCGAGCGACGCGGAAAACAACCGATAAGAACAAAAGAACGAAGAACCCACCCACCGACCGCTCAGAGCGCAGACAGACGTTCGGCGAGCTCCGACCTTCCATGCCAACGCTGACGCCGTAGTCACTACGTTCACTTGAATTGCCCGAGCGTCTCCCCCCCCCCTCTCTCCTCGTTCCCTTTGAGTTCTTCCCTCCGCTGACGGTGGCGTCGTTTTGCCGACGCTGCTGCCTAGGTCTCGAGAGATATAACGAGCGCCATTGGTGCCGCATGTTCACAAACGAATGAGAAAGCGAGGAAAAATGGGCTCGGGAACGAAGGAGGAGGAGCAACCAACGGCGGCCAGTGCTGCTGGAAATCAACGCGGACCGCATGGTGTTGAACAGTTCAGGGCGAGGATCTCTTGCTCAAGGTCACTCCCTGCACATCGCTCTCCCGCTTTCCCGTTTCCTCTTTTGCACACTACCAATGGGTTGTCGGTGAGGGCTGTCCTCCTTCGTTCGACTACGGGATCCTGGCGGTTCAGTTCACCGCAGGCGCATGGAAAAAAATGGGTCGCGATCTCCCCAGAGAGGCTCATCAGGAGCCGAATGCCGCCCATCCAGCTCTCCCCGCCCTTTCCTCCACTCTTCATCCCTTGACAGCACCAGCCATCACCGCTGAACTTCTTAGTCACTCGCCGCGCACCGGTTGCGGTCTCGATTCGCTTCTTTCCCTCCCTGGTTCCCTTCGGGCCTTCTTCTCCGCAAAACGTCTTCTTGTCCGTCGATCGCCGTCGAATGAAGTCCTCAGGGGTCAGTCGCTTCGGGCACCGCATGATCTCTCCCGCCTCCTCACTCGGGCATTTACCTTCGATCGTTCCGGCCCCGCTACGACACGATAAACAGCATCGGCACCAGCTTTCCAGATCCCTTCTTGCGAAATTGTGCAAAAATAACGAGACCCCTCGCCGTGACGTGATTCGATTTTGTGTTGGGGGGGAAAGGGGGGGAGGCGTTGAGAGAGTACGCTCGATGAGGCGACCAGGGTGAATCTCGCTCTGGGGTGATGTTTCACATCCGAGACGCGCGCAGCTTTCGCTACCCATTCACTACGCTTTCTTGTCTGCTTGAATTCGAAAGAGAGTCGCGACGGTAGTGTATGACTTACCTTGGCTCGCCAGCGAAAACGGCTCGATGGACAAATGACGTGTGACAGAATGTGAATTTGTTCTGCTTTCGCTCTTACAATGAGCCTAAGTATCCCGGAATGACTGACTGGCCGGCAGGACGCTCGACCGTTATGTTGTCAGCCACTGCAACCGCGGGGTGAAAGAGGAAACGCTGACTGGAAAAGACCCGGGACACTGGCCCCGGATGAACTGAATGCATTGGTCTCTTTCGCAACGAGCCGAATTGCATTACAATGGCTTCTTCATTAGCTGCAAAAGCATCGTCAAGTGCTGTTCTCGTTGGTGGTGTGCACGGATTCCTTCTGGTCCTGTGTGTCCTGATCGGCAATATCCAGAAGGTGCCCATAGAGCAACGACGAACATCCGCTGAGATCCTCCCTCCGCCTCCTGTCTGAGCCGCTCGGGACTTCTTTCCGAAATCCGTATTTCACACGGATGAAATCTTCGATTCGGTCCGAGCTGACCTGATTCCACGTGCATGATTAATCGAGATCGCTGTGCGACTCGTTCAGGCCCGGAGTACCCGCGCTGGAATCGCGATTTTGCCCCTCCATATTGGCTTTCGGAGGCCCTGGCACCATTTCATATGTTCGGTCATGTTCCCGGATGCGTGCGTTGCGTTCTCGCGCTTCCACTTCCGCGCAACTCATTCATCCAAGGTCAACCGACATCGCCGTTGCCGTCGCCGCCACCGTTTTGTGCCCGCCAAGAAAAGCCCATTTCCTCGCACGCGGAGAGGCTTACATAGAAGAGGCGGAAAGCAAAAATAGCGGAGTGAGCTAGACAACGTCGGAGCGCGAGATCGAATTGCTCAAAGCCCTCGCCAAGCTTCCAGTGAGGGATGAGCCGGGGATAGATGGACCCATACTCGTAGAGATAGACGACTGAAACAAAGAGTGAAGCACGGAGGAGGAGAGTAACAGCGCGGCAAGCGTTCAGGAAGTGCGTCAAGCGTGGCGTGCCGAGGCAAGCGAGACAAACACGAAGGCAAGACAGAGTTCGAGCGGTGGGCCGGCATCGCGACGGGAACAGGGGCGACCGGGAGCCTGAACTCGTTCGAAACAACGTCTGATTCGATACTGCACGACGGAGCTACCGAGCTCGGTGTTATTCTTTCGTTGCGAAATTCCAACAGAGCGAACTGTCTTGTGAGCTGCCGGATCTCGGCACGGGAATTCAACTCATTGAATCATGGAATATACATCGCATTCTGGTTTGCTGTTTGCGTTGCGGTGGAGAAGTCGCAGCTCGTTCCTCGTCTCAAGCGGTTGTCCGTGAGAGACGAAAACAAAGAATTCTCCGCTCACTCTAGCAGCAGCTGAGGAGGCGGAACGCCAATAAGAAAGGCAGCAATCGAATTACAACAGCCGTTTCACTCATTCAGATCCAGCTGATCGCAACGTCATCCATAATATACGGTTTGCTTGATTAGCTATGCCAAGAGCAATTTACTTATCGAGAGAATGGGGGGAGCTCTCAGGAGTAGACGACCGTTCGGCTGCAAGCACCGTTCGTTGCGTCATTTCGTCCATCCATCCATTCGTTCGTTCGCTCGTCCGTCCGTCCGTTCGTTCTGAGTCGGCGTATAGTGCTTGCTAGCTCGAGGACCGAGCATCCGCCAAAAAACAAAACCAAGACCTGACAGCGGCTTCCGCAGGTCGAGTATTGCTCTTGTTGCCACCGAGCGGCAGACAGGCGGGCGAACACGAGCGTCTGCCTCCATCGAAAACCCTTGGGGGAGAGGCGCCGTACGGCGGAGGAATAACCTAGCTCGTTACGTTGCGCATGATTGATCCATGCGGCGTCCGATGAAGTCCTCTCTTGATCAGTCACTGATTACGACCGTTGTTCTTGGGTCGAAGATTCCTACTTGAGCCCGATAACCGGCGGGTGGCGAGCGGACAGCACCTGCAACTGCAGCCCTTCTTGGAGCTGATCCTCGGAATTGATTCGGACCGGTTGGGGGGGTATCTGCGACCAAGAGACGGTTAACCGCAGACTGACACGGCCGTCTGCTTCCTCTCTCGTTTCGTGGCCTCATCCGTTGCGGATCGACACCGCGTGATCTGCGGTTTGACCAACGGGACCCGCGCTCCCCGCTTGTTCCTTGCTCTTTCTCGAGGCTTCTCTGCTCTCTATTCAATGCCTTCCATTATGGGTATGCACTCGACAACGAAGTTCCGGGTGCATCGGTATAGAGTTGGCCCGGACGTTTTTCCTCTCTATCCATGACGGGATGAATTTGAGCTACACTCTCGAACGCCGAGTGTGGGCAATATGAGCCTCGTACGGATCGCCCTCGTTTCACGGAATCTCGACAGGCTCGGAGCATATTTTCCGCTGCTTTGAAAAGCGGAAAAGTTCACCTCTTTCCCTTTTCTGATTTCACTCGCTTTTCGAGGCCCTTCGAGAACCGTTCGTAAAGCTCTTCTTGATTACTTTGCGAGTTCAGCCTAAACTCGCCCCTGGACGCCGTTTCACTGCCGACTCCTCCTCAGAATCCTCTCTTTTGTTCCCGTCGCTGTGCTCACTACCGCCACCGCCGCTCAGGTCGTTCATTGCTTCAGATACATTGTTTGGATTGCAGGCAGAATGCTGCAACTTTATACTTCCGCCGAGATTGTGATCGGAGCGGCGTTGGCTCTCACGTAGCCTCCGAACATTGAATCGATGGCGCTAAATAAATAAACGAATACTCACACATTTCGCACGCCCTACACAAAAGCAGGCACGCTCGCACCGAGCTGTATACATCACTTTCATGGTGCCTGTGGGAACTAGCCGAAGTTGTTAGTTCGATCCGAGCGAAGAAATCGAGAGCCTTTGCGCCGAATTGCGATGCATGCAGCCAATTATTGAGCACCGCTGAGGAATAATTCGCGAGTCCCGTGGGAGGATTCCTCTACTTGGCGCCGAATCCCCAGGATATATGTCATTCCTTGACGCACGCCGCCCGTCAGTTTGTGCGTCGTTCCCGAATCTCGACTTCCAAGACCACGATCGAATGTCGCGTCATGGCTCAGTTCCGATCTCTGCTCGTCGTGACCTGAGGAGGAAGCTGCTCAACCGTCATCCATGAGCAGCCGCGCTTCGGACACGCCCAAACATGTTTGTGAACGATTCGCGTTAAAACGCCAGAATGTTCGATGTCAGCAACGGGTTTTCCGCATCGTGTGTTCTCATTTTTTAGTTGTTTCCAACTTTGGAGGACGCTTGCGTGCCTCCCTCTTAGCCTGATCTTCTGCCGAAGCAGCCGCCGCCATCGTCTTCTCTTTTTCCCAACGAAGGGAAGAAATTGCGAGGGATCGGAAGAAAAAGAGCAGCCTAAGTGGCAGTTGAAAACAACGTCCTTTGTTTCTATGTTTCCTCTCTCTCTCGTGCGCGCGCGTACTGCGCCTCTTGTCCCTTCTCATCCTCTTCCGTCTCCTCGGTTTCTTTCCGCGGTAATCGTAGCGGAAATAATAAGTTTTCTGATTGTTGGTGTTACTTTGTGCAAAGCAGGCAGTGCAGAAGCGAGGCGTTTTTTCCGCATCTTTCACGACCGCCGACGACCTTCATACTCCTCCCTGCTAATCTTTTGTGAATTTCGAGCAGCTCGTGCTCCGCAGAGGGGCTCCCTCGAAAACGGCGGTGGTCAACTCGAGGCCCGAGAGCTCTCTCTGTTCATGTTTCCAGCGAGTCGGTCTCTCCGGGTAGTTGTACACGATTGACCAAAGCAGCTGTCGACCCGCGCCAGACTTTACTGCTTGAGGGCTCGCAGCGCCGGCTGATAAGCGGTGTCACCGTGCGGGCGACAAACTACCCGTTCGCCTGCGTCCGGGCGGAACTGCCTCTCCCGAGGAGGCGATCGGGCCTCGCAGTCCGCTCGTCGCTGCAACCGTCTTCCATGAGGCTCAATTCCAGTGAGCCCAATCTTCCTGAGACCAGAGCTCATACACTTCAAGGAGTTAGATGGGAACCGCCGTTGTGAGCATTCCTCCCCCGATCCCTCGAATGTTTCGTCGCGCTGCCGATCTGTCAACTAAAGCCCTCGGAGGAGAACGAGGACAGATTCGCTATGAAGACAGATCACCGGAGCCGGAAAGCGGCTCAGACAAAGCCGCGACCACCAGCAGAGAGACAGTTCGAACAAACCGCGAATTAAAGAACGTCTGGAGAGACCAACCGAAAATAACGCACCAGCGAGACGGGGAGCGCAAAAACGCCAAGAACTCCTCGGGACTGCTAAGGCGGATCTCTTTCTGCTCAATACAACTGGCTCCGCAGAGGGGTCTGGATCCTCCGCGACCCCGAAGTCCGTCCTCGCTCCCACTCGGCCGCTCCCTCGCTCCAGCTGCTCTCCCTGTTCGCGGCGTTGAACACAATCGCAGTATAATCACCTGATACACCATTAGGAGAACAAGCCTCCAGCGAACAGGGGTGCGGCCGTGGTCGTCGTAAGGGTCGAATACGGTGACTTCCTCGTTTGGCATGGCACGAACGGCTGCGTTTCCAACAAGCTCCCCTGAAGATACCCAACCCCGAGCACGAACGCGGAATGAAATGGACGAATTTCCGAGCGTGCCGAAGGCTAGCTGAGAGGTCGAGCGCACTCCTTTCCGGAATATATACGATGTGGATACTTCGAAAGAGCAGCGCGGTGGTCTCTATAAAGCCCGACGCCGGGGCCATCTCGCGGTCCTGACGTACTTCCCCTGGAGGTTTGATGCACCCAGCAGGAGGCCCCAGAAGGTCACTCGATTCGGCGCGAGCCAAAATTCATGAACAGTAATTGTTCGCCTGATTCTGCGTTAGAGTGAATCATTATGGCTGAGTATAGTGATCTACCGCGGCTCCATCGTGGCTGCCTGGCCTGAATTATGCAACGATACAAGCACATGATAGGTTTTTGCTTTGGGACTTTAGCTCCGGCAGCCATTGTAAATATTGCGCCTTCTCCGCAAGCAGAGAAGGAGCGGCGGTTGTCTAATAGTAGTTCTTGTAAAAGCTCTATTCGAGGCAGCCTATGCGGTTCCTAGTCATGACCCGTGTCGTTCCGAAAGACGCATCGTCTTCGGGATCAACCTCGCTGCGCTCCTGACCGGAGCTCCATTTCGCCTATCTACGTCCTCCTAGCTATGAGCTATCCTTGTTGTCTCGTGAATGCTCCCGATATTCTCCCATCGCTAGCGGAGGAGCAGGCCAACGAAGGTACCCACGTCAACCGACTAGATGGAGGCGTTGCGGCGGCGGGCTTGGCGATGATGTCTGATGGTGGAGGACGTCCGACGACCATGATGACATCGATGAAGATGGCCGTGGGAGAAGACGGCCGCATAGTGTATAACGACATCACTAATAAAATGACTAGCACCAGCAGCGGCGGTCTCGACGGCAGCGAAAGCTCGTTTGATTTATTGCCGAACTTATTGAGCCGTCAAAAGGCATCCACGCAACAACCTTCTTTTGCGTACTTCTCTCAGCTGGACGAATCATATCAACTGAACGAAGTCTCCCGGTCGGCTTAGTGCCTCTGCTTGTGCGGCGGCCATCGAGACGAGGCGGGAACGACGACGACAGCGTTGAAGTTGAGAAGAGGACGGCGGCGGGAGCGGGCATGAACGACGACGTTCATGCCAGCCGGCCGACCAACCAACCAAAGGACGACCGTCGGCCAGCCAGCCAGGCGGGCAGACGACTAAAATCTATGCACGTATGTAATTCGGCTCCGGAGCGAAGTTTTCCCAAGACATTTCGTTTTTTCGTTCATAACGAGGTCAGTAGCTCATTACCAGAGGGAGGAAAAGTTTCCCGCTTTCAATTCAGAGTCGGGATTTGCTTGTCTTGGTTGTCGTCGTCGTCGTCGTCTGAAATGTGCTCGACTTTTCATCGCGTGCGCAGAGGAGCGCCGATTGCACGACTCGGCTTTAGGGTTTCGGCGTCGAACCCTTCGTCGTCTTCCCGTTTAGCCTCGAAGCGGGAGATATCCAGCGGCAAGTTTTAGTGATGGTGTTAGACATTTGGACAGTCCCTCCTGAAACGGTCGGCAGTCGAGTGTTTCGCCTGTCGAGAGAGGCAGGCTGCGCATCCCAGCGGGAGTCCTGACCCCCCTGGAAAGCTACCAGCAATTGAATCGAGCTATCCTGCAGTGACTAAAAGACACTCACTGTGACATTGTTGACCACGACGAGAACATGCTTCATTGTGGCTCTTAATCGCGTCTGTTCGCCGATCCTTGCATGCCAGGGTGCTCGACTGTTAGCGGCTCTCAAGTCGTGCTGGCTCATGCAAGTCATCGTCGTCGACGTTGCTTAACGACTCGTACGCGGATAGGCCAACAACTGCCTCAAGAAAACGGAAAGCAACCTTCTGCCGATAACGACACTGCAGGTTTGATTGTCGGTATTAGCTGATTTCTAAGGATGTTCTGAGGAGCCAACCCATTCGTTCGGTGAATCTATTAGCTGAAGATCAGTCCCAAAATCGAGCGCTGTAGGAATCCGCATGCAAATCTCAGAGTATGCATGACGTTCTCCATCAACGACAAGTCTCAACCGACCTGAAACAATCCGAACAGGCAACGTCTCCAAGCCCCGTGAGAGTGCACTATCCGGGAGATTCCCGATTATTTTCACCTTGTACAGCAAGAGCAACGTCTTGAAGCTGAAGGAGAGCAAGTGTTGGAGCGACCTACTCCAAATGGGCTAGTGATGGGGTGGAGGGGCCCACCCCACTCGGCTGAAAGCAAGCGTTCGCCCTCCGCAACCCGTCCTCGCGAGTCGAAGTCCGAGTCTTGAAAGACCATGCCTGGAATGATGCCCAGGATGTCTGAAAGCAAGCTATCGCCTCCTGACAATCACTCGGAACCTGGAGA
Organism: Phytoseiulus persimilis; assembly: GCA_037576195.1. Lineage (NCBI taxonomy): Eukaryota > Metazoa > Arthropoda > Arachnida > Mesostigmata > Phytoseiidae > Phytoseiulus > Phytoseiulus persimilis. The sequence goes on from CM075101.1 coordinate 21,551,393, forward strand.
GACCCCTTGACGCACCTGAGAATGTCTTCCCGGCTTCGATGAACATCTGTCCAAAGGAATCGGCGCGGCATGCGAACGATGTTCCGACTCACTCATTTCCACGGCGAGCTGATTCATTCGCGGCTGCGGAAGCTAGGATTGACACAGCTCCGGATCCCATTCATCGCAACCAGATGAGGAACGATCCAATGGCGTCGCCCCCCTGGAAGCGCAACGGAAATAAATCATCGATTACATCCAAGTGTTCTGAGTGAACAAACAGAGTGGTTCCCTCGCGAATACATGCGCACAGGCGGCTCGTCAGAACAGCGCGCGTTGCGGAGGAAATGTGAGAGCTTCAGGGCAGCAATGGATCTCAACACATCGAATGAGGACCCTTCGAGCCAACACGCTCTCGATCCCACAGCAGCCGGAAAGCATTTCCCATCTTCCTACACCTTCAAGTCGGATACTTCGACTGTCTGAGCTTTGTAGATCCGTCCGCCCACCTGCGTATTCAGATTGGGAAACGACGCGAAAGAACTTCATGACGACTCTCAAGAAAACATCTCGATGAGGCACTGTGGGTTTTTTGACTTCTTCGCTTTCCTCCTAGTTTCCCTGTTTCCATCAACTGCTAGCGGCAGCGAGCAGGAGCCTGGCGGCGCATAACGCACTGCATTCCTGGCAAACCTCCAATAGTCGGAAGCGGCAAGGCACAGGAAAAAACGGGCGAGCAAGATGATAACGAAAAAGCGAGAACGAGAGATAGGGGAACGATGAGGAAAGATGCTCTCACGAGTGAAGCGACCTCAGTAGACGTCCCAGCGACCTTCGGTCTTTTCCGACCGAAGTTCGGCTCTGCGTTACTCGCCGCCGCCCCCGCCCTCGCTGGGTCGCATTGCCGGTCCGGGAGTGTGGATGGGTTGGCCCTTGCCGCTTTCAAAGCGAGAGCCATTCTTGTCCTCGCCGCGCATCGGGTGGATGTCGGTGCGCCCGATCAAGATCACATCGCCGAGTCTCTTCCGTGGGACAAAAAACCAGTCAACCCGCCAGCCCGGCGAGAAGTGGGCTGGCCGGTTAGCGGAAGCAAGCCATTTCTTGGCGGATCTCCTCGAATAGGTCCGCCGTCTGTCGGCCGACGCGGCGGTAACATCGTCGTTCTCTGTGCGATCCTACATGTTCAGTTCATTGCTGCTCGGTGCCCGGACGAGGAATCGCGTCAGCTGCACTTGTGTAGTGTCGTCGACGAGATCGGCTGCAGGGCGACGTCGACTGCCAACTGGAGACGCTCTAATAGATTCGAGACACTCGAGAGAAACTTTCAACGACGGATAAATCTATAGCGGCGATTGTCGCGGCTGGGCAGACGGCTTGACCAACTCATTGGCCGAGTTCTTGAGCCCGCGTACGGGTCAAGAGGTATCACTGGCGGGTAGATCCCATCACTGACTACTCTGATTCCTCAAGACATTGTGATGTTTCTTGGAACGTGGATATTCGAGGTCGTATAAGAGAATACTAAGACCGAGTCAATTCCCACAACGAGTCCCGATGGCCGACGCGGTCGACCGTCGGGGTGTGGCTGTCTCGGTACCGAGAGCGGAACGTCATGTCAAGTTGGGTTTTGAGTTACCTATTTCGCGGTCCCAGAGAAGGGTTCTGGTGCTGCCTGGTGGGCGTTCGCTGAAACCCGACTCCTTCGGCTTCGACGTCGACGACAGGACGGAGTAAAGGGCGAGTTGGAGAAACAATTGCGAAGCGGAACGATGTCGAAGGAGACGGGCCGAAGAATTTCTCATTAAAGGAATTCACTGGGAACCTCAATCATCGTCCATATTCGCTACTGACTCCTTCTCTCTCGCTGACCGCTCTTGCGACAGGAGAGCTTGAACCGGAAATTCCTCTGCCGGTTCTCTACGGCTTCCAGCAGCGTTGTGGAGAAGAAGTTGCTCCAACACCGGCGTGCTGAGGTGGCGCACCATGAAGTGCACGCCGTAAGCATGTGTCCACTGATGGCTGATCCGTTCGTCAACGCTGAGGGATGCGCAGTGCGCACGCGTGACGAGCTGTTGGAAGCGCACAGTTCGAAGCAACACGTGTACATCGGCTGACAGAAACACGATCGAACCATCTATCAACCAAGCTGGGTTCAACGATGTCCACTTGCCTCACAACAGGTGCTGTCGAGCTTTCCGAATTCAGAGAGTCATCTTGAGGAGGGCGTGAACAGATTTTTGCATTCGATACCGGTGAGGTACAATATTCTCAAAAGACGAAAACTCTCGAAGTTCCCGCCGCGTGTGATGCTAGGAAGGGCTCCGAGCCTTTTCTCGCGATCGCCCGGACATGGCTGACTTTTGCCCCGACGGTGGAGGATCGGAATCATCGGTCATAACCTGAAAATTCCACGTCCTCTCTCCCATTGACGCTAGCTTGGACAAGAACAGGACTGGACGGAGAAACAGCGACAAATCCCCAAACCTTGCAGTCGGAATAACTGCTCGGAGAATTGTGTTCCGGCAGTCTTCTTCGCGCTTCCTGCAAATGTTATTGTTCTCCCTCTCTCTAACCCGGACTACCGCTCTAAATGATGAGGACGACAACGAGTGAGCTTGAAATTCAGGCTGTGTTTACGCTACGTCACGTCACGACCCTGCCATCGCGGGGAGGGGGGGGGGCGTTCGTGTCTATTCGTGTTTATTTAGACTTCTCCGAGCTGGATCAGAAGAACGAGCATTCAAACCAAGTTCGGTCATGATCGGCTTCGCGTGATCGTCGTTGACGGGACTGGTCTGAGTGGGACGATTGCTCGAAGGAGGGAAGCCAGGACGAATCTTTCAAGAACGGGACCGACGTCCATTACGTAATTGATTCGTTGTTCTCTGAGCTCAACAGCCATGGATCTTTCCTCGAGCACGCGGCTCTCGACTGACGGCAAACAACGACAACGGGCTTCTGGGACGGCCTCGCGCAAAATTTTGGAATTCAAAGCCGAGCTCTCGGGATCGGACAGAATCCATCCTCGATGCCTTATGGTCGTGAACTTCATAGATCCCGCTTATCTGTTACACACACACGCACACATGATCGAGGCTTCGGAAGCGGCTCTGGCCACAGTTCCGAGCCACGAGGACTTATTGATGTGAGAAAGAGGTTCCGTGTTACGGCACACCTCTGCCGCGTTCATCGAACTCTTTCCTCAATGTTGGCTTCATCCTTTCGTGTGGCTTAAACGAGGACCTATCCCAGATGACTCGTTATTCGCGCACAGAGGAGCGAGTAGGCATCGAGTTGAAGGTGGTCTCATTGGTCATACTGAGACTAGCGGCGATTTGAGCAATCGAACCCGCGGCGCCGCTTCGTCCTCCTTGGTATCGCGACTGGATATGAGCAAATCGCCGATCGGCCACGAAGCTAACGCTGAACCATCCTATGGTGCCATCCGCTTGCAACGATCCGTGTCTAACAGAGTTTGTTTTTGACCTTCCAGGTAAAACTCGATTCCGATCGGCTCTCCCGCATGGGCCGACGCCTTTCCTGTTTTTCCAACGCGCACCCACAAAGCTCCGCCGGAGGCGATCCTAATTTTCTCACGGAAATGATGGGAGATAAATTCCCGCTGAGGAAACAGAGCTTGACCGAGCGGCGCGATGTCATGGGAGCTCGAACAAGAGACCAATCAAGACCGATTAAACGACGTTGTTCGCGGACTTATCTAATTATTAGTAATGGCTCCTGTGGCAGCTGCTGCTCGAGTGACGACGATCATAGCGTCGGATGATGAGAGCATGCCGCTGATCGGCCGGGAGCAATAATGATACTTGAGCAGGTTCTGTCGTATTAGTAAACTGACAAATCGGGAACTCTGAACGGGATGACTGAAGAGCCTGCCTGGTTCTTCTTGGGATCAGGCGATCTGGATATCCTTGTTTTCGTTCCATTTAATTCTTGGAATCATATGCAGCCATCTCCACAACGAACTTCAGATGGTTTTTTTCGGGTCGACCGCAGTCCGCTGTGTACGTATCGTTGGAAAGACAAACGTTTCTGCCCCAGGGTTGGGCGATTCAGCGGAGTCTCGGATATAATGAAGCGGATTTCAGCCCGAGTTTTTGTGTTCGGTTTTGTACCGGGACTCTCAGCTCAGCAGCAAGTGCTCAATTGATAGCGACAATGATGACGATGGTGGGTTTTTCTCGCTCCAGTTTCTCAAGATGAGCGTTATTAGCGGTGAACTCGATCCAGTTCGGCTGGTGGTGCAAGAGAATCGAGGGCGGCTGCTCCGCTTAGAAGCGCGCGGAGGGTGAGTGGGTGGGGTTCGTTCGGTGGATGGATGAATGAATGAAAAGGAAGATGAGCCAGTGGCTGATCTAGTGAATAATCAAATCAATCAATGGTTCATTGAGAACACCCAAACAAAAAATATTGAGTAGAGAGACTGAGGGTGAGGCAGCGGGCTCCGCACGCTGAATATCAATAATTCGAAACGTTGAGGAGAGTGGTTGTCGCGATGGAGCAAGAAGTGTACCATGGAGCGAACGACATACCCATCGGGCCCTCCGTCGGGAGAATTGTGACGGAGAGGCTCACTCGCATCGAGTTGGCGACATGGATGTTGATATGAAACCCGCGAAACTTGTAACGGGAGATCGGATTCAAATACGTCGCTTCAAACTGTCGGGGTTCCAGTTTCGAATTCGAACGACAGTGAGGCTCCCGCTCCTTCCTGACGGTGCGCGAACGGATTATTCTGTACACGCTCAGGATAGTGTGGTTCATCACGGGGGTTCGTGTTTGTGACACACTGTAACAGGATCGTGGATGTTGTTCAATGGTTTCCTCTCTCGCTGTCGTTCAGATTAACGGACCGCTAAACTCGGAACGGGATATCGGGAGTCGCTCTATCGGAACGAGGCTTTCTTCCTCTAAATTCAGTGTCTGCCCAACGACGAGCCGCGCGGAACGGGAACTCAAGCGACGCGCGAACATCACCTGAATGAGTTAAATTGCACTTCGCAGTCCATAGTAGGGAGTTTGAATTAGCTTCGCGGAAGCCACTGAGACTCCCCCTGATTTCGTTCGATCTGTTACTTGATTGGTCGGTTGATCGACTCGTGGTTTCGCCGCTAAATACCCGTTCGTCGTCTACTTACCAAGCCGCACGAGAACCCCAATCCGGCTCGATCGACTAAGGCGGTTCCTGACGCAACGCTTGGGTAGAGACGTCCTCAGTGTCACTGGCCAACTCGAGCACTGAAGAACTCCGACTTCGGGCCGATGCGAAACATCGGTATGCATTGGTACGGTTGCTGAGCATCGACTCGAGACCATCTTCGACCGCACGGCTGTCTGCGAAGCGTTCGGAAGCGTATGCGGCCAAGCCTTTCGATCGGCTTCATGAAGAGTATCTTTTTCACGATCGAGAAGAGCGACTATGAACGACGAGGAGAGGTTGACGTTGTGCAACGCGATGGGTTGGGCTTCTTTGTTCGCCTTTCCATTCATTCGTTCATTATTTACACAGAAAGCTCGCGGGCTCTTTTTCCTCTCCCGGTCACTTCCTTGGGCCTCACATCGGGCACTCTCGCGATGGGAAGCGCCAACGGTCACCGCTGTTTCGAGCGGGGATCCCCGGAACCGGTGAGTCGCAGCTCTCGCCCGAGCGTTTTCAAATTTGGGATCCGCCGCCGGACAGAGGGAAGGCTTGAGCGGGAAATGCCTCTGGATGCGACAGAGCGGAATCATCGGGTTCAATAGGCGCTTCAAGCAAATAAACTTTTATAGAATGTACGCAACGTGACGAACGTTTACACTCGGCTCGCCCGTTGTTTGCCGGAGGTCTACTGACGGCTCGCCCGTCGGCTCGGGCGCTTAGCTCGGCGTGCAAGTGAACGGCATCTCCAAAGATGACACGTGACATGCCAATCACAAATTTCCGTTTGCAGGCGGAGAGGATCGGGAAATAGACGAGAACCCTCTGGACGCGAGCTCTATAGAGTTGTTTTCTTCGTAAAACTCGTTGGTCTGTTCGTGCCGTCGTAACGTTGGAGGTCGGTTGATCGGCCGCTTTGCTTGTAAGGAACGCGGCCGTCGAGGCAAAGAAGGTCGAAGAGGGAGGACGATCTCGACGAAGAGTAAAAGCTTGGCGTAGCTCGCTCGTTCGTTCGAAAGGGTAGGAGAGAGCAACCCACGGGAAAAACAGTCTCTCGGTTGAGCACATTGCTAGATACACAGACAGAAAGATAGAAAGAAACAGTGAATCGTAAACGCTGCTTCCACACTTCCCGGGAGAGGGGAGGGGCGTGGACGAAGAGATAGAGCGAATGGCCATAAAGGGTACAATGTTAACGTGGCGGAGAGGGGGAGGGGCGCTGGAGATAGAGCAAACATCTATAAACTTGCATCACCAGAGGACATCCAGAGCCCTTATTCGTCCACCCCCTGCCGTTTCCTTTACGTTTTCGGCCCTTTAATTCTTCTCTCCCTCTCTCTCTACATCTTCACCTCCTTTCCCTCTTTTCGCTCCCTGGTGAACCTCCCTATTGCTGATCTCTCTTCCTACATTATCTTCGCCTATCCCCCCTTATTTGCTTTCTCTCCACCCCCCCCTGACAGGCGTCGTTCTCAACGGGAAGGCCTTCCGCGCCGTCCGACGTCGTCGTCGTCGCTGTCACGTCCACGACCTAAAGCAGCGCCGTTTCTTCCCTCGTTCGCTGCTAATGAAACTCGAGGGAATACAAAAATTTGCCGAGGAAAAAGAGGATGGAGGAAAAGCGCTCTTCTTCTCCCTCTCTCTCCTCGCCAGATCTGGGTCTTGAACGGTGCTACGAAGCGGTCGCCAGCCGAAGCAGAGGGGGGAGCAGTTTTACGATGAAGACGCGTCAGATTCAGTGAACGCCGCGTCGAGCTTGCCGTCGTCTCCTTCCACGTTCTGTTTTCCGTCGTTTCATTGGTTGCTTTTCAGATGAGCGGAGGAATTGATTCATCAATGCGCATTGTGGACCTCATCTCGACGGCAGAACGGATGAATGCATTGCAGTGTCGCGCTCTAGAAGCGTTTTCGGGACCATGCTCCGACGGCGAGGCACAGCGAGCAGCGCAGGCAGAAGATATTCCGAATCAATTTACGCATTTTTAAAGCTGCTGTTCGTAAATGTCTTGTGAGCGGGCATTTTTTCTGACCACAGTCTCATCCGTTAGGCGCTCCCGCCTCGAGCGGTAAGGCAGCCAGCGGTCGGGTCGGCTGAACGACAACGACCGTGCTTGCTTGCCATTAGAGGCTGCTGGCGGTGCGTTTTTGCTTTTATCCTGATTTTTTTCCATTCTCTTCGGGTGGGATTTTTGTTTTAGGACTCGACTCGCTAGTGGTGCCCCCAAACACTTCTGAGCTCGACAGCTCTCTCGGGTAGCATCACCGTGTGACATTGGGTCCGCCGTTATGACACGCAGCCACGTGACACGCGATCCAAGATTAATCAACGATCGCAGCAAAAATCAATGACGCCACTTGCGGAGTGATAATGAATTGAAACCAAAGATTCGCCGTGCTGAACGAAGAGCGGCTTCGTCTGAAAGAGCGACTAGTGATCCTCAGGAAGGACCCCATTAGACGCGCGAGAGGTCTAATAGAGGCCCGACAAGAATAACCTATATTGAGCTCGTTCCGTGAAGCTCCGAGCAAACACTTGTTGCTGATGCTGTAGACACTTATTAATGTTCGATAGACACGCGGAGCTTCCAGCTGCTGGTTGTTGTCTTGCTTCTCCCGCATTGAGGTGGGGGCGGAGGAAAGGTGGAGGGACGCGTATCGAAACAGTCGCTTCTTCCCAACCACCGGTTCCGAGCGGGTTTGGAGACCGGTAGGTGTAAGAGAGACGGACAGGCGGGCGGGCAGTCACTCACTCACTCACTCGGTGAGTTGTGGGTCGCACGACCGAACAATACGAACGCATTCCTCCGTCTTCTTCTCTTAGCTGTTTCCTCCACGTTCTTCTCCCCTCGGCGCCCTTCTTTCCCTTCGCTTTCACAAATATATTGCTAAGCAAAAGCCAACTGCTGGCCGACGAGGGAGGCGACGACCAGAGGCCAGTACGCCAGACGTGAAAGAAGAGGGGCATCCGAAACCTCCGAAATTCCTCGAAAAAAAAGCCCCGAAGGTTTCTCCTTTCTTCGATTCCTCCACGCTGTTCGCTAGCCCCCGTTAGTATTTTTGACGCCCCTCCACAAACACGCAAGCGCACCATGGAGAAGAGGGTCATTCGGAAAACTGACAATGAGCGTGACACCTTCTGAGCAAGCGAGTGAGTGAGCGGGGCTCCTTCCTCGGCTTGCGTCCTTCCCTTTCAGCATGCTGCTCGCGTGGAGCAGCCGAGCGAACCTCGAACGAGAGTTTGGATTGAGCAAACAAGTCAACCTGAGTCCCGTCCCTCTCGTTGCTCCGAGGTCCCTGTGCTGGAGGACTTCGCCGCCTCGGAAAAGACATACCCCCCAACCTTCCTCTCTCGCTCTCTTCGGATCCTGTCGAGTTGCGATGTACGATCCGGGTCGAGATTCCCGTATTGTTCTCGAGCAAGAACTCGAGCAAGGAAAAATTGCGGATTTGTAGCAACAAGAGGAATTATCACGGCTCAAGCGAGGAAGGGGCCGGGGTCACAGTGGAACACCATGCGTCGTAATCTCGAGGTGACCGCGGTTGTAAATGAGTTGAAATGAGGGGAAGCGAAACAAAGTGAGAGGAGATTGGGGAAGGAGCGACGAGGAGAATAAGTTCCCGAGAGATCCGCCAGTTGGTTCTTTCAACGGTTCGTCCTCAGGGAACTAAATCCCTGCTCTGCGTCTCAACGGACAAATAGGAAATTTTAAGAAATGAACACTCTCACGAAGAGCGGGACGACGAGCGATGACGGCCGGGCACCTCGCGGCACAGCTCTACAGGGCGGACAGGCGGCTGCGGAAAACTAATTACCCAGACGGCTCGACTGGTCCGCGACGTGTTTCCGAACAACGCGAACGAAAGAACAGAAATCCGCGGGCGCATGAATAGGGAAGACGAAGAGAGGAGGGGAATCTCGTCGAAATCGCCTCAAGGAGTCAACAGACTCCGCGCTGACCACTGCGCTTCTCTGTGCCGACTCATCGTTTCCATCGAGTGGTTTCGGGCCGTTTCTGCCGCGAAGAGGAGGAGGGAGCGCATGCGAGGAATGAATGAATTAGCACAAAGGACGGGAGAGGAAAAAAATGATACAAAAAATCAACCATCGGCTCCCAGGTGGAGGAAGCGGTAGTTCCTTTTCCTGACTTCCCATTCCCGGTCGCCAACTCGTCACCCAACTCCTCGTTTGTCGCTCCCGGTCGAGGTAAATAGTTGGACGAGCAGATAGCCGGTCAGTCTGATCTCTCCCTCCCCTCCGATTTCTTTATACTCCGCCAGTTCTTTCCTTTCCATTGTCTTTCTGGTGGCGCCTAATTAACTGGACGACGCCTCGAGGCATCGATTCATGTGGGCTTGACGCCACGGCCTAGGAGGAGGAGTAGGACGACTTTGTCTTCCTCACTTCCTCCGATCGTTGTTGTGGCCGCATCAGTAGGTGAGGAGCAACCTTGTTCGACTCCACAAAGGGAATATCGGTTCCTCACCGAACGGCGTTGTTATGTACTCCACTCACAGGTCGCTGCTAGCCAACCGACCCGTACCGTCGTGAGGGATTCGATCGTCGACATCGCCTGTCTTCGATCGGTAGATACCTCCTTGCAGCACTTTACTCAAGCGTCTCTCGAGCTAGACGGGGGAAGGGGGAGGGGGCTGTCAACTAAACTGGGGAGCGCTCCACACGGTCGACCGGAGAGTCTGGGCAAGCGGCCAGACGCCTCGATCCCTGCACGATCCATCGCTGCAGCGAACCACGAGCGTCGACGGATTGGAGCGAGAAGTGGGTTTCGGTTTGTCTCAGCAAAATCAGTGTCGTACTGATGTGGACGCTCGTGCACCTCCCCGCTCCACCAGCAACCTGCGATCGGGCCGCTCAGCACCTGGTCCGCGGTCGCGAGAAGCGGGTCCGAGGCAACCGGTTCTACTGTGAATTCGTCGAGATGGTGCCGTAATCCCTCGCCCGCGGCCGGAAGAACGGACGATAGGTTCCTGCCTCACGAACAGCCGATACATCGGAATTGGTTTCGAGAACCTAGGAACGTTCGGAAGTGAGAGATCCCACCTTTCCCGAGTTACAATCGGATCACGGTGCCGTGATTCAATCGGTGGGATCGATGGTCAAGGTCTCACGGTTCCCAGGCTTGTTTCCCTGAGTTTCTCGAACGATCTCATACTCCTGACTGAGCGATACCAACAAATGTCGACAGAAGGCACCAGAAAGAACGCGCGATTCCCAAAAGAACGTCATCAACTGCGAGCAGAAGGAGGGAATGAGGAGAGAGCTTATGCCGACGTATCCTTCGATTTTTAGCCGGCTCTTCCTACGCAAATGTCGTTTCCGTGGAGAGGACTTCCACTATAATCGGCGAAGTCGAACAAGGCCGCGGGACGGCCAACGAAAGTCTTAATTAGGTGATCGGAGAGATCATACAAAAGGGAAACCCAAACAAAAGGAAGCATCGGTGAATATGCAGAAGCAGATTACTCTGCGCGACCCTTTGGCTGGCGTGCTAGGAAGTCGGCTATTCGGATGTTTGGTTGAATGGTTGCTCGATGGAACGCCTTTTGTGAGTGGAACACCGCTAATTGCCAGTTTACTCCTGCTGGCGGCGGCGGCGGCGACGGTGGCAAAAGGCCGAGCCAGGGGTTACGGTGGGCCAAGTGGCGGAGTCAGCAGAACAGATCGGCGGGAGGCGCCAGGAGGACGTCTTTAAGCTGAAAGTGAACCACATCCTCTACATCCTCAAGTAGATGAAGAGCCGCTCACCGCATCGGACACATGTTGGTTCCGAGCTGCCGTGCGAATCCTTTCCGAGTTGTTGACTGACGTCGTAAATCGCTGAACGTTCGCGTTCCTTTCTGAGGAGTTCCGGGCACTGATTGTTTCGAATCCTACTCGGAATGTGAGGGACGAGCCTCTGGCTGCTGCTGAGGAGGCTTGTTGTTGCTGTTTGTCAAAGTTTGAGGGATCGAGATAACGAGCTTGAGTTTTCGAGAAGACTGTCGTCGTTCACTCACATCCAAAAGCCATAGAGAAATCGAATCGAAATCTTTAGGCCCGCAGAGAAACGGCGATGAATGGAGCCTGAGAGGATTGGGAGTGCTTCTCCGAGGGCCTGTGCTCACACAGCTTGGATAAAAGAAGAGAAACTAGCTTCCCCTACTCCGAACAGAATTCCGAGTTCCATGTAGCGAGCGATGGTTTTCCAAACGGATGCGACGTCCGGAATCAGAGTCACTGAACTGCTCCGGCTCGATCTGTAACTTCGGTCCGAAGCTGCTCTTTGTTGATTTTGGTCGTTGAACTCTCGGACGCAATGATCGATTGATAGTTCAACCGCCGCGAACAGCCGACATTGTGCTCGGATAGCATTATTCGATTTCATCGCTTCGGACTTACTTGAATTTTCGGTAACCGAATCGATGTTCCGTGGGGTTCGACTCCAGGCAAGCTCCGGTGCGGTGAGACGACGTGGCAAGCTTCTGTTGTGACTTGAAGACTCCCCGCCGCTGTTCGCAGAGGAGAAAACTAAAAAATCATTTTCCCCCTTTTTCAGGTAATGCTCGAATTTGTCTGTTGGGGATCGGTGCCGCTATCAAACGAGGGAGACGGTCGTGACTTTCCTGAAATTATTCAACTCAACTTTCTCTGAGGGAAACTCAGAGAATTCATCATCAGCCAAATCCCCCATGTTCTCCTGGTCCGAACGACGTGGTCCGTTCGCCTGTCATCGATATGCTCAGGGTCGCTAGGAGATCTTGGTCATATATTATGGAAAAAACAGGCGCAGGGGGTTGTCAGGGGAAACGGTAAGGGCCGAAGAGGACCGGCAGCACATAATTTCGTCCAAGTATCCGCGGTGTCATTCAAGGTAGCCAATATGCGCCGAGCATGAACGGCCGACCGACATGGTCGGTTGGTTCCCGGCTTGTCTAATGGAGAAACGACGACGCTGGAGAGACGGCGGACGAAGCAGAGCAAGACTGCGGTGACGAGACGAACTGTCGTTCGTCACTGAGCCTGTTTGAGTTTTTCGCCGTTGCGCAATGGATCCTCGCTCTCCCGCTAAAGCAAAGATCTTTCGAGCACGAATCCCGCAGGAGCTCAACCGCCGAACACCTGCTTCGTTACGACGAGGCCGCTCGCGCGGTTTTAGCTTTCGGAACGCTCCGGGGGAGTCCGACGTGCGCTGGTTGAGATCGTCGCCGCCGCCGCGGGTCGATCTGTAGAACGGGCCGAAAGAGCCGAGCGCACAGACAGAAGGTCGGACGGACTCATGCTCAAGACAAAAAACAGACCGAACGGCCGTCGGACAGGGATATGAGGAGCTTGAACATGATCGTCGACCAGTGCGGCCGGGTTTGGCTTCGGCCCAATATAATCCAATATAGGCTCGTCGGGCACGGTTTCACAAGGACCATTTTGGCGGCGCACTGGCTCGGTGGTCGGACGAGCCGACCAACTGACCCTGGCGTCGGGTGTCATTCAAAGCGATTGACATGCCGCAGAACGTCAGGGAAGCCCACCAGCGGGCAGCCCTGTGACCGAGCGACACACGAACAAAAACTGACGGACGCACAGACATGCGGAGAGGGACCGCTGAGATCGTATGGCTCATGGCCGTTCCAGGCCGTGCGGGCTGTTCCTTGCTCTGCGGCCATCCTTTGCCACTTCTGACACGGAGGCTGGCCCAACTGCAGCCTGGGCTCCCTTGGCTCAAGAGCCGAAACAAAGCACCTCTTATTTGAACCCAATGAGCCCGTGCAGGTCGGGCGCAGTGGAACGGATGCGCATCACCATCCAGGCCTCGTCGCGTGAGCGCTGGTCGTCACTGCCGGACTCGAATGTCGCGCGTCCTGTCCTCCAAGGACTTCCCCGCTCGATCCGCTCTCCTTCGGCTTCGATCGCGGCTCGTTGGCTTGCCCGGGGCGCTCTCGAGCTAAACACAGGAGCGGAGCCAACGGTGGGAAGAATAATTTCTCCATTTGGCGTTGTGGTCGGCGACAACGCCTTTGGTCATTTTGACGGCATAATGCTTCTAGTTCTTCTTCGCCTTCTGATCGAGTGCGAGGTACAAGGGCTTTCGTTATTCTGTTCCTCTATTTTTACTCTCTTGCCTCGTCTTCACTGCGGCCGGTAACGGCTGACTGGAACGACGGAAAGGGGAGAAATCCGAAGCTTGGTCAGCTGGGGCACCACCTCTCCATGCAAACGAAAAGAGAGCGGAAAGAATAAGCGAGTGCTGATGCAGCCACCGTTGCTCCCAGCCAGGGTTCTCCTGTACGCAGTCCACACTTTTCGGTTTGTCCTCCCTCGCTGATTCCGCTGGTGATGTCTAATGCGATTCTCTGGTCGTCGCAGCCCCGGTCGGAGCGCGAGTCGTCGCCGCCGCCGCCACCGTACGAGACCGGAAGGATTTTCTTTTGCGGCAATGGTAAGGTTGTCGTCGCAGTCATCATTTTCGTGCTCCCTGGTCTTGCTTAATTATAACATTCGTTTTCAACATCGAATCTTTCGGTCTCCGAGCCCAGCGACCTGACTCGCTCGTCGCCGAGGGTCTCAGCAGACCAAAGCTGCTCTGAGCGGAGGAGGAATACTTTCCGCTCCCTCTTCTGTTCTTTCCCGTCAGAGAGGAATTCCACCTCGAGTTCAGAGAGAAATTTTGCTGCTCCGAGTTTACGCGATCGTCCCCGTCTCACAGGCTGCTGTCATCCCGGCTGGACTCGATTCGGAAGTCGGGAGAAAACAGCCGTCGGCGATCCGGCGCCACCGCTGATCTTTTCGTTCCCCAGTGCTCGTTCTTTCCACCGCGAATCACTGAGGTTTCACTCAGTCCACGAAGAGCAACGCGGAACTAGAATCGCTCTCTCCGAGCCCTTCTCCATACAGCGCACGGGCACCCGAGGCCTCGCGTTTTCCCACGATTTGGCAGACGGAAGTCCCCTCCTCCCCGGAGGAACTTCATATTTCCAGAGCGTATCGTGGACCGATTCCTCTGCAGAGATCGTGTCTATGACACAGGTGACGAGCGGAGTCGAAGAACGTGGTCCAGCTACTGGATGCAGAAAGATCGACGACTCCGTGAATGGACTGTGGATGATAACCGCCCCTGGGCAACACAAGGACGAATCGTCCTCCTCTGTTCCGAGGCAGAGGATAGGAGACATCAGCGGCTCGAGCGGCGTCAGCGGGAAACAAGACGCCGCATCATCTTCAAGAATAGTTGACGTTATGCCTGACGCTGTCCGCCTCGAATGTCCGTTTGTTCCAGGAAGCAGTTCGCTCGTTTTTTTCGAAAGGCACATAAAAGCACGAACGGAGAGAGCGGACGTATCGGACGACGGGGTCTCGAACCCGACCTTTTCGGGACGATCGACAATCAACGAGATCCATTCGTTGAGTTGACACCAAACAACTCTGTGAAGCGCTGTCGCAGTGCCGGCAGACAAGGGGAGAGGAACATCTTCCGATAACGAGGGAAGAGAACTCAGAGGGAGCCAAGCGGAGGTGGGTTGGGCAGGGAGCAGAACACTAGAAGTGAACGAGACGAGATTTCAGCGATGAGTTCGAATCTCCCGTGGGTTTGATCAAGCGGTCTAACGAGTGCCGGCGACTGCTGACGGAATCGAGGCATCCCCCTCGACCCCCACTGATGCCAGCTCTGGCTCGTCTGCGCCCGAGTCGTCCGTCACAGGTTCTAGCTCCTGTCACCGCAGCTTCATGGGCTCCCCATGGAGGGCCCAAATCGAAACACGGTTCTGGTGAGTTGATCAGGCTCCAAGAACAGTTCGTAGTCGGATATGACCCGATGACTAGCCGCGGGACGGCTCCAACAAACAGTTGTGGCACAAAAGGAGTGAAGTCGAGGACGTCGACGGAAGAAATTGAAGCAGAAGAAGGAGGGTTTGTGTTCTTCTTGCGCTCCTCTGAGTGATTCCGCTGCTGACTGACTGACTGACTGGGCGGCTTCTCGTCGTCGACGTCGTTGCTTCTGTTGTTGTTGCCGTCGTCGTCGTCCTCGACGTCGTCTTGCTGCTTCTGCTCCCGCTGGGGGTCCTAATGGCCAGCAGACCTTCTTCCATAAATCACAGCGATGAGCATTTTGGAATTTTTGTATCCATCCATCCCTCCGTTCTCCCTCCGCCGCCGTCGTCCTCTCGCCGCCAGCAGGCCGGCTGGCCGGCGAGCCCAACGGCGGAAAGGCCACAAAGACAGAAATGCCTGTCTCTTATTCCATGCTCGCTATACGTCTCTCGTTCGGCCGGCTGCTCAGAGTCGCTTGATGTCGAAAATCTTGGAGCGGACGGAGTGGAGTGCGCTTCGGAAACCGTTGGTGGAATGTTCCCATTCAGCCGCAGAGCCCCTACCGGTGCCCTTCGAGGTCGCGGGGTGACGCGCTCCTATCGTGAACGACGTTGAACGAGCTTGAGATCCCACGCAGATTATACTCGAAAGCGTTCACTATCCTTGCGCGAAGGAATCAAGTCCCGGGGGGCCGAGATTCTACCCCATGAAATTCGTTTGTCCCCCCCCCCCATGACATCGCCGATCCTCCGCCCGCGAAACCTCCCGCTGCCAGTTTTCGGCAGAGGAAACGGCGCCAGTGGGGAGGTTTCGTCTTTGCTGATGTATGAGTCTTCATCTGACGTTGTCCATCTAAGGTCGCGTCCGATTCGTTCTTTCCTGTCGAAGCTTATCTGCTGGTCGTTCTCGTTTTCGTCGCAATGGCCGCCGTCAAAAAACGAGGACGTTTCCTCCTTTTTCTGAGTGAGCGTTTCCTCCTCCTTGAAGAAGAACCAACGACACCAACGAGCGACGAGCGACGGACGAGGAAGAGGGAGCAGGGGTGGTGGACGAGCGAACAAGGCCACACAATCGTCACGTTCCTTCCGTCCGTCCTTACGTCCGAGTGTCCCGTTTTCCTGCTCGCAGTGAGCGCTTCGATCCTTCTGGAAAGGCCTTCGACAGCGGCACGGGATCAACACTTTGGCTTTAGTACTGTTCCGTGCCGAGAAAACCTGCCACCCGGGCCTTTTTCGCTGTCCTGCCCTTCTCGCGAGAGCTCGGAGCCCGAGCGAGAGGCTGATTCCATGCTAGCCGAGTCCAGATAAGGGCGGCCCGTAGACGAAAGGACTCTTTTCCGAGATGAGTAGCTCTCATTCGTCGTCAAGCCCCTTCGCCGCGTCACTCTCCTTCCTTTCGTCGTTGCGCACTATCTGGCCGCTTCCGACCGTTGTTGTTGTAGCGGCCGCCGCTGTTTTCCGCGCGTTGCCGACTTCTGCCGCGTCTGCTGATGTGACGGCTTGCTCGCGCGTGCAAAGATTAATTATAGTTTTCATCGATGTTGGCCGATGCTCGGCCTGTCTCCGCTGGAGCTGCCGTCATTTCCACTGGCAGTGTGGAATACCGCCGCCGGCGTAAGACCTCGGAAGCGACCGGCTGGAAAGCAGCTAACAAATGGCGGCCATCGCTTTCCATTAAAGTCGACATCGAATGAGCAACGCGATCGGCACCGCTCTCGCGCATCCTCTTGGTACTTGTAGAGCCGGAGACTCTGCCGAATCGGCTTTCGTTGTCGCGGTGCGTTCGAGCAGCGCGTTTCTTCGCGGGGTCTTATTGATTCCTTGGAGCCGAATTCCGCGGGCGGGCGCTCTCCGTCGATCTGGGGATGATTGAGTTTGTGTCGTTGGAAAACGGTTCCAGGCACTCCTCGATGCCGAATCATAATCAGAGCGAACACTCCGACAGTTTGTAGGCTTGACTGGGCGCGGCGTCCCCGCAACAGATGTGCCGCTAAACGAGTAACTGCCGCTCCTTGAACACATACTGTATACTGCGAACACGCTGTGATTTTCGTATATTCAGCGCGGCCGAAGGAGGATGGGATAGATGAAACGAGAATCACATCAAAGAAGAAGCCCTGCCAGATGAAGCCATGCCGAGGGAACAGCTGTCTGGGCCCCAGTTGCCTGACCAGGCGGCCGAGGGAGAGGAACGGGCGGACCGGTCCGTCCGTCCGTTCGTGCGGCTCTTCGCCATGAAGCCCGGAGTGAACCTAGGGCTGTCTGAGTATTATCAGGAAACAGGCACGCCCGCCCGACCGCCCGCCTCATACACTAGACGACTCATTACCCTGCTTCCGGATGGCTCGGAAGACCTTGATGGATGTCTATATACACGGCCAGATCCTTCACCGGTTGTTGTCGTCGGATGGCGACCGTGGTATGTATCTACCGCTACTCTCGCTCGATACCAACGGCCGATGGGACGGAGAGGCGCGATAGGCCAGAGAGAGAGAGAGAGAGACTCGCTCCGAACCGAGCGGCGTGGCAGGTTTTCCACGGAGCGCAGCCGACGCAAAAGCGCTGACGACGGCTCTCAGTCGCTAGCTCCGGTTCAGAGCAGTTCGGAGCATAAGCTGAGAGATGGATGACTCTGGAACCCCCCGAGCGGGCAACCGAGGAACAAGTCAGCTCGGGGAGCAACACGTTACCGAGTTGGCCAGAAGATGGAACCAGAGAAGATTGCGCCCCTCACCGAGAAAGGAGGTGGGGAGGCGGGAATGACCGCGATCGTTCCGCTCCTGATTCAACGCAGGGCCGTAGCGTCGTAGGTGGGTAGGTGTACGCCAATCAATGTCATTTCGTGACAAGGCTCGCTCCTGATGGAAAAGTTTCAACGCGATCCCCGAACGATTCGTGTCGTGTGCCGCGTGTAGACTCCCCTCGGCCGGCCATGTTCCTCCAGAGCTCATGGAAATTCGCCCGCAAACTTGGAACTGACTCATATATAATCGAGTGCAAAGGGAGAACAGAGGACGTCGTCGCTCCGTTCCCTCACCTGCCCGGTCCATCCTGGGATCCTGTCGACTTACCGGGCCGACCGGGTGCTCGTCTAGACGATATGGATACGGAAGTTATGTAGATGAGGGGACCTAGAGGCTACTCCCCGATGATTCCGATCGTTGCAAATGACTTTCGACTCTGAAGATCGATGGCTCTCATTGCTAACAAGCAGGCGTCGGTGGGGACGAGCGACCCCGTGTTCGGTGGAGCCATCGTCGATCCCGGTTGCGAGGGCCTCAAACCGGAGCTGAGGTAAGTTTGCTGTGCACTGACGCGGGGAACCCCCAGCTCCCCCCACCGACCCCAAAAAGTGTGTCGCACATGAGCGAGCTCCCGTAACAATTACCATGAGACCTAATACGGGCTGTCCGAACTTTTCCCCACGACCATCGCTCAGATTCCTTGTTGCTTCAGTTTTGGCCGAACGACGGAATTCCCGATCACACGATTTCCCGACGACATGAGCAGCTCAGATTCCGCCTCCGAGCTGTTTCTTCCGGAGTTCAACGGGTGATCCGACTGGTCGGGAGACAGGGCTTCGGTGAACGCACGTCGGCGATAGATGAAGGTCCCTTCTGGGTCCGATTGGCAACGTGAGCACACGATGGCATTCCACTCGAACTGATCTACATAGGGAGCGAATCTTGCCCCGCAGAGTGGTAAATATTTGGCGCGAGGCCATCTACCAAGTAACCGTCGGCGTTGGTTCCCATCAGTTATGCAAGTGCTGTGAGCCACGTGCTGAATGCTTGACCGACGAGATCGGGGATGGCAAACATTTATCGCATACATCGATGCATGTTGTGCTTCACACTCGGTGAGCGAGTGGATTGCTGCACTTTTCCAGGGCTCCCACCTGTATCAATGAGTCCGTGCCCTCGAACCCGTTCATCGGTCTGGCCAGCTCGCTCCAGGACCAGAACAACCGGTACGGGGGCCGAGCTCGATCGCGAGATGTTTCATCGAGCCGTTAGAAACCGCTCCGTCTCATTCGCTCTCAAACGGTCCACTGGAAAGTCAAGGACGGTCATCCTGCTGCCGGTTTTCAGCTCGTCTTCATGTCTGTCCGCTCGATCATCCGCTCTGTTCTCGTTGTCGTCTAACCGGTCGAGCAAGCGACTGACCGGCCTTCCCCGCCCCGTTCGATGTCCCTCCCTCCAGACCGATACATCGATACATTGGCGCCATCGGGAAATATTCAAACGGGGAGCAAGCTACTCGTTTAGTTGAAAAATTCGTCTTGCTTTCTCCCGTGATTCCTCTGGGGCCGAGCTCGGAGTTGGCTGCAACAAGACCACGGCGGCCAGGGCAAGCAAAACTCTCATATGTCGCGTCATGAATCTTGCAGAGACGGAAAAACGTCCCGCGTTAATCAGGCCGCGCAACTACACACTCTCAGCTATGGGTTGGAGCTTCCACGAGAATTCGGGTGTTTCGAGGACCGATCCACAAAGGAGAATACATTCTGAAGTTCGGGAGGCGCTGTTTGCGAACCGGGGTTCATCTTTCACTCCGTCCGAATGAGCAAGAGCGCCAGTGTCCTAATGCGAATCGTTAGGCGCCGCAACCTCTGTCTGCTCTGTGCTGGATAGCTGAACGAGGGCCCTCTCCGGATGAGACTCGACGACTGCTTGGTCTCCGGAAGCTTCTCTGCTCGGGATGATGCTCCTGGAGGGATTTGTGAAGTCACGGTCGTGTATTCCTCTATCGTTCAGTCTCGAACGGGTCTTAATAACGCATAATGATCCATCGGAAGAACTTCCAATGTTGGCGGGCTCCCGGTCCCGAGCGCTCTGGCTCTCACGCGTTCAGGTTGGTTTTCCTACAGGCCCGCGGACCGGAGTAGCCACAAAGGAATTTTGAATTTTAAGCTCTGCTCGCCACCTCTGGGGAGATGAGACCCAACCGAATGTTCCGGTCGACCCTCCGCCGCCACCAGCCGTCCGCTCGGCGGCCGGTCAGGTTGGTTGGTCGGGCGGCGAGGTGGCCGGCCAGCCGAAGGAATGAACCATGAAGACCCCCCGGAGAGATTCCGAACCAGGAGGGGAGGGTCTTGATCTCGATTGCCTTTCCTCCCTCGGAAGGCTTGAACGACGAGAAGGCGCAGCTCATTTGCCTTCGAACCGTTTCCATCAAGGATCGGCCGCTAGGGCGGAACTTTGTTCCTAAGCATCGCACACCTATCCTCGATCACTTATTCCGCACGCGGTGGAATGCTCCGTTGAAAATTCGAACGGAATTTTCATCTTTGCCGTCCGAGCGGCCTCGCCTCCGCAGTCTGTCCGAGCCGAACACGGCTCTCTTACGCGAGACCAAGAGGACGGGTGGCGAGGTAGGTGGGTGAATGGATTCGCGGACCTTTTTACCCTGCTCCTCTTGATTCAACTCTGACTTGGCGAAGTCTACCTCAAAATCAAAGTGGAATCGCGACGTCTTCTTGGGGCCTTCGACGTAAAGGGCAATCAGCGGGCCGAGCCGGCGAACGGATGGATGAGCAAGCGAGCGAGCGAACTGAGCTCTCTTTCTCGCTTTCGGCTTCGTCTCCCGCTTCTCGAGAGTGCTCCGAAGCCTCCCGTTCTCATCGGCGCTGTTGCGAGTGCTGGGACGTCGTCCGGCCTCCCTCTTGGCCACTCCTGTCCCTCGTTCTCCTATCAGTCAAACTCTTCATTTGGCGATTGTTCTTTACTCAGAGCCCCGTCTCCCCGCTCGAATTCTCAGATGACCGTTCAAGTTTCATCCTTCCGGCGACGATGGCAGCAGAAGAATAAAAACGACAGAGAAATTTGAGATGGTGCCGGGCCTGCGAGCAGCCTTGCCCCGGGCGCGCTTTGTGATTCAATACTTCACGGTCCTCCGTGGATTCAACCGAGCTGGTTTTGCTCAGGATCCCGCTCAAACCAGACCTCTCGACCGGTTTCAGCCGGATGTTATCAGTCGTATTCGGGCTGTGGCCCTGATGACTCTGAGCGATACGGTCTTCTGCGGTGCCTGCTTGCTCTCGAGGTCGTGATGTACTTTGATGACTTGCCCTCCGAAATCCATCGCATTAAAACTTTCGGTTTTCGTGACGTCGAATCTACCGATATTCAATGTGTTGCTCCCATGATGAACTCCATCAAACGGAACGAGGGGTGAAGTGAACCATCGGAAATCGTGAGATGGTTGCGTTCACCAGAGACCGCCAGAGGGGGTCCCATCTTTTCTCCGATCGGTGCAAAGAGTGGATCTGGCCGTGGTCGATGCAAATTATCGACAGTGGAGCCGGAAGGAGTTGAAAACTTCGGTGGACCCCGTCGGGACTGGCCTACCGAAGAGTCCAGGGCGGATCGGGGAAACTGAACTCCTCCGCGTCTACAATCACGGGTAGTGTTGTCCTGAAGGGGTTCGCCGCTGCCCAGCAGAGCTGCCCTCGGCTCAAGTCATTCGATCGCTCATTCCCCTCCTCTGATCGCTTCTTGGAACGAAGATGTCCAGGCGGAGCTGAGATTTGAAATTTGCCCGAACGGGCCCCGTGAGCTTCTGTGTTTTCTTGAACCACAGTTCCGAAGTGAGACAGGGGAATATCAGACCGCAGTAACGTAATTTGAGTTGACGCGGTTCGCTCGGTAGGTTTTGTGTTCTTCCTTTCGTATCGTTTCCTTCCTCTTCCGAGACTTCGGTTCTCCTACTCGGACGTTCCGGTTCGTTCTCCTGAGGAGCGGTGCGGCGGCCAGTAAGGCTGGCTTCGGCCGGCCATGACGGCACTCTACTTCACTTTGTACTTCAGCCACCGAGAAACGAAATATCGAATTGGCGATCAAGCAAGGAATTGATTACTCGTTACGGCTAGCGAGCAAAGGCAGAGGATGCTGGATAGAAAGATAAAGGAAAACGCTGCCACGCACTTTTTAAGAAGCGGTCCGTCTACCCGGAGAATCGGGAAAAAATCAAGCGGGAAGAAGAGTCTGACAGCCGAGCCGGTAACGAAGGGAAAGAGGTTGAGAGATAAAGAGGTAACCTGAACGGGGCTCGTAAGGGAAGCAGTGCCAGGACCGTCCAGGGGAACGCGGTCGAGAGCCCGCGGTACCGGAGGCGGTTGTCACTCGCAACATCGGTGATCAAAATGGTGAAGTTTATGGAGAGGAATCGCTGCGTCGACCACCTCGTCCAGCGGTGGGATGAACGTCTTGTCTCCGTTTATTCACCCATCGAGGATCTCTTCTTGCGCGCGCAGCGAGACTCCTGGAATCACCTGGCTCCTTCCTACCCATCCACGGATTGTTCTTGCTCGCCCCAACACTGCGAATCAATCGATGCGCGTCCTCCTCGTCAAACTCAGATTGACGGCGAAGACGATCGGTCGGGTCAATTATTGTTTCGTCTGCTCGTTCTTTCGGTCTCGTTCCGACTCCTTTGTCCATTTACGATATCGAAACCGGGGCCTTTGTCGCGTTTCTGAGCCAGTCGATTCCCGAACCACCTGGAGCGGGAGAATCTGTCGGAAACCGAGAGATCCCACGTCCCAGGGAAGAGGCTGGTTGCGTCGACTCCGGTTGCGTTCCATATCGATGATGTGCGGGAGTTCGTGCAATCAATCCAGAGCCTCCGGCGCGACGACTTCTAGGAGCGGTTGGGTCCATGCGGGACTGATTTCAGGCGAAATCTTCAGGCAGGCAGGCCGTACCTGTGTACCGCACGTACTAGGCCGTTGGCTGCGTGCGTGCGTGGGGTGGTAGCCAGCGGGTTTTTCGGCTCGGTCCGTAATGCGATTACCGCGGCGGGAACAAGCCGACCGTTGGCGGCCTCGCCCTACCGTGCGCTTCTGGAGCGGAGCTATAACCACGTTAGCGGATGCTCTCCTTCACCAATATTTGTTTGAAAGCCAGTGGGAACAACAAGGGTCACGCGGCCCGCGCGACAGGCCCTCCGCAAGACCTTGGTACAGGATGCGGTGCGTGCTCTTCTCAGCTGAAGTGAGCGTTCGACGACTTCTTGTTTCGGCGCGTCAACAGGCGCTTTTCACAACCTGTGGAATTGCATGCCACAGATCCCGATTCGGATTTTCCAGTTATTCCCGCGGAACTTGCCCTTCATGTACGTTCCGGACTAGAAGATCCCAGGAGGCATACTCCTCGAAATCGTTTCCTCGAGAGAACTGTGGCCGGGAATCGATCCGGAACTACGGTTTACCTCAATATTCTACCCATCAGAGTCCGCGATTGAGGAGATCCCTCAAACCCACGAAGAGAAAAGTCCGATTCTTCACGAAAACTCTCAGAATACGTCCCTCGACCGGATCTGTGGCCGCCCGCGTTTAACCGGTCCTGAGTAGTAGCATCGCGAACATGGATAAGATTTAGGGACTTTTCGAAACGTTCGGCTTTACCGAGAACCTTGTCAGTGACTGCGTGTGTGCGTTCGATGAACAAACGAATTCAGGCAGAGTTGGGCCATTACCCGGAGCGAGCGATGGCGTGACTAGGAGGCAATTAAATTTCCTCCGATATTCGAGCTCAGTCTCTGTGACTGCTGCTTCTCCCTCCGATGGAGAACCTGCCCATCGATGATCGAACCACTGACCGGATGATCCGGAAGCCGCACCGACAGACCGAGGGACGGAGCGCGGATGGGCTCCCCGGCCCGGATCCAAACACGGAAACGCTCACCACCGGAGCTCACGACGACGTAGATTGCGGATCTAGGCGGAAATCACCTGTCTCCCTACAGGTGTCATTAATTTTTGTCGCTGAAACGACTCGATGGGCTGGTTGCTGCTGAGTGCGTGGGACGAGTTCGCGGTGGCCGCGGGTGATGAGCCCCTGCCCTCCTTTTTTTTTTTTCGAAGAAGACGCAGCAGAGAGATCGAGCACTGCGATTCATCTTCGTATGATTGCTCCGGGAGTTCGAGTGATAAATACACGGTGCCTGACGCGGGTCGGATGAGGACCTCGCGGGAGAAATAGCAGCACGGGCAGCGGGGGTGGATGCGGGAGGAGAGTTTCGAGAATATTTCCCTCGCTCGCTCGCTTAACGTGGCCGACGTAACGCGACCGACCACAATTTCCTACGGTGGCGGCGGTAGCGAAACGAACAGGAAAGCTCCGATGTTCCAGGATCGAAGGGCTTTATCAATCACTTTTCGCTTATCGTACTTTCGTGCTAAGAATAAGGCTGCTGCTACCGCCTCCCTCCAGCTCTTTGCTGCCTGTTCGATGGGTCGCTCGCCCAACCCCTTATCCGGGCCCGCCGCCCGCCAGACCGACCGACCGCCCGCCTGCAGACTGGATGGCTAGATGGTAATATCAAGGCTTCACAATAGATCATCTTTATCTCACATGTACGCATTCAGCTAGCGAGTTGGTTGGTTGGCAGCTCGTTCGCTCGCTCGCTAACCAAGTCGACCATCCGCGAAAGTAAGCAAGCTCGAGCCAACTATTTCCTTTTTTCTAACTCCCTCTCTCTCTCGATTCACCTGATTACATTGTACTGAACGGGGCGCTAGCGAGCCGGCTTCCGGTCTATAATTAAGTCTCCACCATGGATGATACACTGCCCGGTTTCGCCCTGGAGTGTCTCTCCCGGAGGGAACCGGTGGCCGACCAAACGGATCCTCGAGTTGTTCGACGTCGATGCGGTGTGACGCTCTCTGATATCGCAGCGAGGATCTCAGTCGGTTGCTTCCGAACGCGGAACGAGTCGAAACGAACGCAAGAAGCCCGCCTCGGTGCCGAGTTCGGAGGCGGCGGGATTTGTTCCCACAGGCTCGGGCGGTGACCCTCGAGCAACTCCTTCACGTCGAGAACGCTCGAAACCGCCATCGTTCGAGAGATTATGGCTGTCATTCACATAATCGCCAATCACGAAATACGAGCTGTAGAGGCAGCCAGGTTTGACGACACGTGCAAGCTGCAAAGAAGCGTGATTTCTGAAAGACGACGGCTTTAGCTTATGGATCCAACGCGCGAGTCACAACCATCGAGGACTCTGCGAACAAGGGTGTCTTCGCGCTTGTTGTCGTCATCGAATATTGTCTTCGACGTCTCTTTGCCTCATTTCGAGTACCTTGCTCAATGCAATCGATGCGCATCTGGCTCTCGGCGCATGACGCTTCCTCGTTGTGAGTCGCAACGTCACCGGGCCGAGGCGCCAAATTTTCTCGTTTCTTTTCTCTCCTTTATGGAGGAGAGGAGACGGAGAGCCTCTGCGAGAATCGAAATCCGCCCGCCTGTCTAACTCGCGATGCTTGGGCTCGCTCGCTGTGTACGTAGTGTGCGGGGCTTTTCCCGTACAGTTCCCTTGCGCCTGTTCATTCCCCTGTTTCCCCGCCCGCATGAGCCTCTATCGGCGGTGCAATGAGCCGAGGCCCATTGCAGATCTTGGAACAATACATTTGCACCTCTTGTTCCGGATCGAGCGACCCTCTCACAGCCGCCACGGAGCCGCCTCTGAACGCTTGCCGAGGGCTTGCCTTACATCTCAGAAGAGCAAGCACCGCGCAGGCTATCACATCTGCGCGGATGCGCAAAACCAGCGGAAGTTTCTGCGCGCTGAGAAAACGAATCTGGAGTGCATTGGTGTCAGTCCTTCACGCGTCTGTTGCGGTGCCAATCATAAGGCTTGCTCACGGAAAGTCACCACAGTGCTCGCACGCAGCCATAACGCACAGGACTGTTGGACACCAGCGGCGTCGACTCCCCACATCTGGAAGGATGGGATGGATGACGGAACTACAAATTTCCCCGGTCGTCAAGTGCTCCTCCGAACGTTTGCTACCGTTTTAATACATTCTCGGAAATCGAGTGTGTTGCTGAAATGCGGCTGACTCGAGTCACAGTCTGTAATATTTTTGACAATTCTGGAATGCTTCTTGGGCATGTTTTGCAAAAAGTTCCCTCGGGTGCAAACATTGCATTGAAGTTAGGAATCTGAAAGAGAGGGGAGGGGAGATACAAGGGAGAGAGAGAGCAATAGAGGCGGAGAAGGTCTCTCACATATTTGAGCGGATCTCGCCCCACCGATAGGTTCGATTGTAAGTCTGGCAATGTTGTTCCTTCTCCGTCTACTGAGAGTTTCTGTTTTACTGCAGGAATCGAGCTGTAACGACAGCCAAAATCTGAAAGGGCTCGAAGTTGGAAAAGTCACGACGATCCGTCCGCACTGGGACAGAGTGAGAGAGAGAGAGAGAGAGAGAGAGAACAGACGGGGCCCGACGGGAAAGAACGAGTTTCATTGCCGCCACTCCAACTGAAAAGAGAGGGAAGAACGGATGAGACTTTCAGATGGTTAGGGGGATCCGTGCTCGGGTCGAGAGGCTAACGATTCCTCGGAGACTCGAGCTAGTTTTCCTATTTGTTTTCATTATTTAACGCGTGGGCTTTTCGAGCCGGCGACGTCGGGGATCCGCGTGTCGGGAGCAGCGGCGCGGTAACGACGTTGACGACGACGATCGTCGGAGCTATCGCGACGTCGTCGGCTAATCCGGAATCGGAACAATGATTGATGAGTGATCAATTGCACGAACGAGCGGATATTCTGATTCTTCGATCGGCAGGGACGCAGCGCGCACAAATATCTCCATCAATGACGAACGGCTCAAGAAGCGCTCGGCGTCTACAGAGATCCTGAGCGACACATGAGGCCCGACGTCCATCACCGGTTACGGCTCCCGGAACCAAACGCTGAAGTGAACTCTCAGCTGGAACAACAACGTGGGGGAGTATTCGTCGACAGAATGGACGGGAACCGCACGATCATGGAAGCGCTCCGCGTTTCAAGCCGCACAAATGAGTGAGGGACTGCGTCAACTGAGCATGGACGGAGTTGATTTCTGTGGAGCAGTTGGACAACAAAGACGACGACGCTAACGGAATAAACGGAACCCGAGAGGCTGACGGACGGATCCACGACGGATTTTCTCGGCAGCCAGTTAAGACGGTTCCGAAGAGAAGCGAGCCGTAAGAGAAGAGAAAACTCTGGGGAAGAGACAAATAGACGAGGAGCCGCGACGGCAAAGCAAAGGAGAAAGGGTCCATGTTGACAATGTCGAGTTAGGAGGACTATCAGAGTGCTCTCAAGTTAGCTCTCGGGCTGGCCTTCCGATTCCGATGACTTGCAACGAACGGTTGTAACTGTTCCACCCATAACAGATCGCAATTATTGAGATCCGGCCGCGTCGAAGCACGGAGAGCGACGCCCAACGCCACTTCAACAGCGCAATTCAGCGTTTTTTTTTGGGTCGGTTGGCGACGGCACGGCGTCACGGGATTTCCCCAAAGGCTGTGCCACTCAAATGTCTCTGGGCCACTCAAGTGGGTATTGGTCTCCCGAAGTGAAGTGACGAGGATACTCTTGGGCATCTTTTGATTCGGCAACGAGATCGGAAGCGAGAGGAGCTTTCTCTCATCGGAGAAGGCCGACCGAACAGACCAGCGAAGAGAAACCTGAAGCGACTTGAAACGCACCTCGCGTCGATATCCGCAATCGAATCCTTCTTTGGCGTCCTTGTGGCCTTTGTTTGGCCCAAGGACGACTGTCTGAGGATTGGTCCGCGGGCGCACAAACACCGCTTCTCCCTTGCCTCCTCCAACCTCCCTCTCTCCCATTCGCTATCCCGGGCGGTCTCTCTCTCTCTCGGGCCCGCTGCTGGATGACATATCACATAGCGCGGACATTCTTCGTAGCCGAGATGGACTCAACTTCCTTCATAAGTCATCCCCGTGTCTTCCTCCGTTTTTCTCGCACTCTATCTGCTCCTTGTTCCTTGACCCGAGTTCCCGCTCACTCTCCTCGCTGAGGGGAATCGTCGTTTTTTGTCAGCGCGAATCACACAAAAACGCATCCATCGGCAGAGTGTATCTGACACGAATTTTCAGAAACGGGAGCATGCCCGTCTACCTGGACGCCGCTCCGTTCGACCGGGGAACTGGGTGCGGATGCTCTGCTTGATGAACATCGCCATTTACGGCTCCGCCTCATTTAATATTCAGTGCTCTGTGGTCGCGTTATGACGCGTGCATTAAGGAGAACGATGAACGGGGAAAGGAGCGGCTTGTTCCAGGGAGGAACGTAAGGAGCAGTTGGACCTGGGCTGCGACAAAAACCCGCGCGGTTGCTGAACTCAAAACGACGCACTAGACCGTTGTCGATCGCTCGATCGGTTGTAAGATGGGGGTCAGCGGGGGAGCGATCGGGGGCACGAACTCGGGGGAAAATTGTCACTCTAGCTCCCCATCCCGGAGCCGACAATGGTTCATGAACCCAGCTTCTGGTCCCGCTGTTTCAGATCAATCGAAGCAGCGGAGCTCATGACTCCTGTGGTGGGAGCCAGTGTCTACATGTCGCGAGCACCTCCCCACAAATCAGCTCCCGCCGTGGCCATGACGGGCTCGTTTTTTCGTTCCATTCCTTAGCTCTGAGAGCGCTTCGCGGGGGGCGAGGTCCGCGAAACCCGGAGACGTACGAGCGGAAAAAATTGCGGAGATTCCTTCGAACACTGATTGGGACAACGTTCTTGGACGATCGATCGCAATCCGCGTCAACGACCACCGAGCCGTCTATTGCATTTCTCGCATAGACGGCCGCTCGGCCGCCTGCAACTAAATTCGTCATTATTCCTAACAGTGTGTGACTATGGATGGAAAGATGGGTTCTGATGGAGCTCAGGATGCCTTGCATATTGAGCGAGCTCACACCGCGAAGCCTCCCTCTCATTCTTCCCCGTGTGGGATCACCGAGAGAGAGAGAGAGAGAGAGAGAGAGAGAGAGAGAGAAGG
Organism: Phytoseiulus persimilis; assembly: GCA_037576195.1. Lineage (NCBI taxonomy): Eukaryota > Metazoa > Arthropoda > Arachnida > Mesostigmata > Phytoseiidae > Phytoseiulus > Phytoseiulus persimilis. The sequence goes on from CM075101.1 coordinate 21,580,121, forward strand.
AGGGGCGAGAGAGAGAGAGAGAGAGAGAGAGCGAGCGAGAAGGAGGGGCGAGAGAGAGAGAGGGAGGGGCGAGAGAGAGAAAGATACGGGAAGAAGGAGAACAGAGACTAGAGCAATGGATGGACAGATGATCATATAGATTGATGGAGGGCTAAAGCGGCCGATGGGTGTATATATTGCGAATAATAATCGCACTAATTACGCGAATAAATTATTTGGCTTTTTTGTGTGAAAGGGCGTGACAGCCGGCTTCTCTGTCCTCTCGTCCTTGTTTTCTTCTCCCTCATCGCGGCTGTTCTGGCTCCCTCGTCGTCGTCGTCTCACTCCCCTCTCTCCCCCTCCATTCCCCGATTTCGCCCGAGGATACATCTGGCCAAGAAAACTGCTGAAACCCCACGCTTACACAAAGCTAACGACTTCTATCACTGCAATATTCCTCTCACCGAATCATGGCTCGAGTCTGTATGCTCTCTCTCCATCTCTCAGCAACGGTTGAGAACGCATGCTTCTCCACCATCGCCTGCGGCTGTCACAGAGCGCCACTCGTTCACGGACTTGCGACGATGGGTCTCGTTGTTGTCGTTCAATTTTCCGATCGGGTTTGAAGACTTCTGAGGACAAAACGCACAACAGCGACTCCTCCAAGAGGAACACGACCGTTCATAATGAAAACTCTCATAAGAGGGTCGAGTGGAGGTAATCGACAGCTCTGGCGGGGAATCCTGTCTCGAGATGCCGTTGTCAAAAGTGAGGAAAAGTGGAAAGATATACGTGTTCCTAGCAAGTGCGTTCTTCCATCGAATGAAGACTCACGTCCGTCGGGTCTGCTGCCTCGGCTGCAAGACAGCGGTGTTGCTGTCCGTCCGCTTCCCTTCTTCCTGGCTTCTCCAACACCGGATCCGCCAGAGAGCTCGACCATCGTCGCACGTGTGCGCAATAAGTTTCATTCGAGATGAAAGCAGCTGGTTCTTCAATAAGAGCCTGAATTCGCTCTTTCAAGTTCCAGTCAGTGACGGCTGTTAGAAACAGGAACATCATGAAAATCAAAATTGACCATTCGCTTTTTGAGGGGGGAAGAGTCGCAAGAACAACTCGCATTTCACTATGGCGAGAACGAGTCAACACCAAGCGGAAATCATGATTTCGGGATTCATTTTCGTTGGTCGGTTGCTGGCCTCGTCGATGTATCACGTGATTGCTTGGTACGTCTGTAGTTCGCGCGGTCAGATGGTTGGCTGAGGCGTTTTCTCGCTTGGGTTTCCCCGTGCACCTTCTCTTCATCCTCCTGTACAACTTCCTTCCGGAATTCTTCTCGGGCCCATCCGGGAGGGCAAGGACGTCCTTAAAGACCACCTCCGCCGCGGCCTCCGCCAGGACCGCTGGGCTTGAGCGAGGAACCAACTGACCAGCCGACCAGGCAACCACTACGCCCGCAACGTTAAAGGGCCCCCGCGTGTGGACATGATGAACGATAACGGTATGACGGTCGGCATGCGGCAGCGCATCACCGCTACATGCTTCGTCTCCGCGGCCGGAGCCCGAAACCTTGCTTGCGCTCTCGTCCCCATTCCGGTTGCAGACCCGGAGCACGCGAGCGCTCTGATGACTTCGAGCAAGGTGGGCAGGACATTTCCGTTTCATTTTTTCCGTTCTCGCGAACTTTCTTCTTGTACCGCTCCAAGCAGCGACAACGAGGGGGCGGGAGGTCAGTCGGTTATCTCGCTCTCGTCTATCCGACCACAAACAACTGGAAACTACCTCTGCATCGTTCGCGAGCCGCCTGATTTCATTTGAAACGGAGGCGGTGGTTCACACGGCTCACGCGACTCCGCTGCTCGCAGCGACCGAAAACCCGCTCGACTCCCGCTCGATTCACGCATGCCGTTAGCATATCCATGAGGAATACAGAAGTTCGATATGCTTCCCGACACGAACGGGACGTGATGAACGGAATCACCATCGCTTGCGGTCGGAGCAGTAGAGACACGGCTGGCTGTGTTTTTGTTCCCTTTCGGCCAGCCGGCGGCGTCCGAGACGACCCTCTAGCGAGCAACACGGTGCCGAGCAACAGCCAGCGTACAACATACGAGGAACATGCAAAAGAGGAGAACATCGGGCGGGACTGCGAGCGAACGCACTGGCAACCGGAACGAACGGCGGAGCGAGCGAGCGAATCGGAGCAATATCAGTTTTCGTATTCGGGTGATGTGAAGTTCACTTTGAGCGCCGTCGTTCCCGCTGTCTGAGAAGGAAGCGAACGGAGTATTCTCTCTTCACGAGAGCTCCATATCGATATACCTCCGGGGGGAGTGGAAAGTCGAAAAGTTCGAGACGTTGATTTCGAACGCGAATGAAGATGTCGTCGAAATTGACTCGTGACGCCGAGCCCGATTCGAAGGAAAGCGAGGCTGTTGATCAGAAGTGGTCATCTTGTGAGGTGGGAAGCCGTGATGCTGAACCTATCGTGCTCCCGGGAACCCATACAGGGGCCTTTCCCCGCATGTATCCATATTTCGCGAGTGCCGTGCAGGAGCCCTGGGCTCGAGTCCAGAAGGGGCGGATTCGCGAAGATCGCAGAGCAACGCGAACAGGGTATGTTGCCTGGTTGACTCGCTGGTTTCGGAGCTGACTGGTTGGCTGGTCCGCTGACAGCGGCCTTAGGAATGGTTGCGCACAATCTGTCTTAGCCTGACGTCAATGGGAGCTCTGTTCAAGAGCAACATCCATCCCTGCCGCCGTCGCCGCGTCGGTTCTTGCGCCGTTCATTCACTCAGTCACTCACTGAGTAGCAAAAAGGATTCGACATCTTGGGGACGTCATCTGGCTCCCTCCACTGTTGACAGCCTGGCTGGATGGCGAGCCGGTCCGTCGACTCGCGCCTTTCAATCTTTAAGAAGTAACGATCTGAGCGCGGGTTCAACTGATACACGCCAGCTCGGCGCGAGTTTTCGGTTAGGCGTCATTCCGAGAATCGATGGAGTTCTCCTCCACAACGCTCTCGCTCAATCATTCGATTACGTCGCGGCTCCAACGCACTCCCCACTGAAAATCGTCTGCTATGAAAAACACTAACATAGAATTCCTCCGATTCCAGTGTCGCTGCTCTCGGAGCTCATTGGCGTCGCAGATGCGGAATGCTTCATCGCGAAGGCGATCCAGGACACAGAGCTCTGCAGCAACACTTTCCAGGGAAGGTTTGACAGGAAGGATGACTTGGGAAAGGAACGAAAGTTCAACCAATCCGATCCCGCCGACATCAGAGATGCATGCTGGTGAGTGTTTTCCCCTTCAGGATCTCTGTTTTCGGTTTCCCGCGAGGAGCCGAAAGTGTAAGCGGATCATGGTGTACCCCGCAGGCTCTCAAACCAGAAATGCGCCTCCGCCCCAGTCTGCCCCGTCGGGGCGTTGGAGCGACTCGCCCTCCGCCCTCCCTCCCTCAGCGTGCTTGTGAGCCACTGGCACACACAACAATTGAGTCGGATGAAACTGATCACCTAGGTAGGGATCGCCAGCATCATGAACTCGCTCTGTGTGCAAGTGACTTGCGGAAGGATGCACATCAGGAACGGAGGAAAAAATCCCAAGACAACAGGTGCCTGTGTCGAAACACACCGCTCCTGCGGGCGGAAATGAAGCAAACTCGAGCCTTGGAGCAAATATCTGATTACTTTCGCTCGATCGTTATCGCGGCCGAGGCTGTTCCGATTCTTACTACCGCTGAGGCGAAAGCCGCCTCTGACGCCGCTCCCGTGGTCCCGGTGAAGAAGTTTGGGTTCAGTTCTTCACCGAAAAGAGCTCGGTGTTCATCCGTGAAATATGATCACACGTAAGCGGCCGATGAATAATTTACTTGCTGATAAAAGTCACGGTGGAGGCGGAGCTACTCGGTCTAGTGGAAAACCGAGTTGGATTACGGACTATCGGTTCGGCGTCGCTCTGAATCGCTGGTTGCTCTGTACAACGAGGGGGAGACGTGCGCACGTGGGCTGACGACCGGAGCCGTCTGAAGGGGATAGAGGAGGCGTTCCGCAACCTACGCTTGAGGCGACAGGAAACACGAACCACGGAGCGAAGGTTGTTTCCGACGCGAAAACTCAGCTTCCAGCGGGAACAAGGCCAAACACTCGGGCCTTCGGCCTGTGTGGCAGCCGTACCGCTTCCCACTCCTCGGAGACCATAATCTTTGGGCAGCCGGTTCTGCGTGTCGTGACGAAACCTCATCTGACCGTGGCCGATCGGCCGCTCGCTCGAACTGCCACCAACAGTAAGCGAAGACTGTCCCTTCCTCTTCGAAGTGTATCGTGTTGCGTTCGGTGAAGACCCAGCTCAGAGAAGAAGAAACACTGAGTTGTCGTTCTTCTCCTGGTCCAGCCAGGTTCGCTCGCGACCACTTCCCCTTTTGAGAGATCGTGAAGACACGTGGAGCTATCTGAAACGAGGGAGAAATAAGAAGAGGTGGAAGAGCCTTTCCTGACCTGACTCGGTGGTGAGGCACGGCTCCCCGCTCATAGGAGTTCCGTGGTTGGAATACTCGGCCGCCATTAGAATCCTCCGCCGAGATAAGGAACTCTAGCGGTTGCTGACCCGACGGCAGTTGCCTGTGCTGAACAACAAATCGCGCACGATGTGCAAAAACGTCTCCGGACTGATGATAGTGATGATAATAATCATACTGATTCGGGCCCGACGCTGCCTCAGATTGTCGACCGAATGCCAAGGTCGTTTTCTCTCCATCATCAGGACGATCACCTCCACCGCCGCCGCCGTCGTCGTTGCTGCCTCTGCCACCATCATCGTTACCGCGTCGCCGCGATCATTACCTGCTGCTGAAGAAAAGTCGAGCCCCGACACCCGTCCGTCCCCGCGGAAGCGACTCAAGTGTTTCTGTCGTGATTGTCAGCGTCGACCTCCTCTCGAACTAGCCCGTGAGGCCGACTGTGGAGGGTTCAGCAACCAGAATACGAAAAAGCTCCTCGACCGTGACGTTAACTTGATGCCCGAACCCACGTACGTCTCTCACCCGGTGCGTCCATCCGTCCCAGAAGGACACAACGGTATGGGACCGAAAGGACAATACGGCCGCCGACTTCATCGTCGTCGTCGTCGCCGCCATGAAGTGAGATAGGTACTCGACTTGAGCTTCTGCTGCTTTGGCAGCCGCGACGTAGACGACGACGAAGAAGAAGAGGACGAAAAACTGGGACCAAAAGAGGTGCTGCAGCAGCTGCTGATGATAATAATATAGCCTGGACGTGGCCAGCATCCTCAGCCGGCTCTTTCGGCAGATTCTTCCAAATATTGTCTTTTTATCTTGCCTTCCCTGTCGTCTTTTTCACACGATTCTTCTATCTTCAAACCAATGGACTGGCATGCTCTCCGTGCCGTTCGGGATCCGACTGCTGGTGGCTGGATGCTTGGCAAGTGGTCGATCGGTGGGCCAACTGGTGGATCGGTTGGCCGTTGGGACGCCTTCCCACCGCCGGATCACTTGACCTCGGGCATCGGACGCCCTTGCTCCCCTCGCTTGCTCCCCCCCCCCCCCCCCTGTCCCCTGCACACAACCCCTGTCCCGGTTCCCAACTAGCATCCAAATAACGTTGATTACTTCGTTAGTTCGACTAGCACACCGAGCGCCAGTGGCGCCATCTTCTACATCAGAACCCATTGGACGTTTGTTCGAACGTTGCTTGTTTAGTCGGTTCGTCGGTAGATCCGCGGGGCAGCTGCTTCAAGAACGACCTAGAGCTCTTCTGTTCGTACCAGAGAAGAGCTTCACGGCCAGGTTGGCCTCCCTTGATTCCTTGACCTGTATGCGCCATGTTGTTTTTTTGTCGTTGATTCCATCAACGCTGACGAAGCTATTCATTTTCGCTTTCGAGCTGGTAGGTGTCGAGGCGTTAGCCGCTCACTCGCAGGCTGGCTCGACCCCGCGCACTTCAACTTTCGCAGCAGTCAAGGTGGCTGTCCTACTCTCCGGACTATCCCACCGAGAAACAAATGAGGCACTAGCGTTTGGCGGTTAGTCAGTTTCTTTCCCGTCGGCTTCCCTGATTCGCCATTAGCTGCCGTGAAACACACTCCTGGCTCGAGACAAAGGAGGCGAGTTTCCCTTTCAGCCTCCTCAGTCTTGCCCCTGTTGTCTCCTTTGTCCCGACGGTCTCCTTCTCGGTTGTTCCTCCCGCCCACCCCTGTAGTTGGCGCCGTCGCGGTCCGAACAGGCTGTCATGAGATTGCCGCCAGGAGAACAATTTCCAAAAAGGATCTCTCCCGAGAAGAAGCTCGAACCCTCTGCTGCTTGAAATGTCGATTCGTATCTTTACTCTCACCCGGTGGCTGCAGTAAACAAGCTCTGCAGAGCGGCCGAGCCAGCCTCATCCGAGCGCACTGACACATCGGGCGTGCTGTTCAACAGCAAACAACGTGAACATAAGTCTCCTTCGCGGGAAGAATTATTCAAAACAAACTCTCGGCCCTATTCCAAAGTTCACGGCGTTCTGGAGCAGCGCCACCGCCGCCACATTCTCCCGCCGTATCGGTCCCTGAGCACCGCGAGATGACTTGGTTCTGTTTACGAAGCGCCGCTCTCGTCTCCATTCTTTTAGAACAGCGTGTTACTTGCTGCTCGTAACAATAAACACGCTCACTCGGATTATAAACGGAAAAACTACGTTAAATCTGCTCAACACAGCTTCGTGTTATTGAGTGACAACAACTCCTGGACGATCGACTTGCTATCCGAATCGACGACACTACGGTGAAAGAGCACAAGGGACAGATCCGCGCATGAATCCAACACATAGACTTTGTTTCTTGATAATTTCGCCAACACGTCAGCTCTGTCGTCGAACACCTCCGTTTTTGAGTTAGCCGAAACGATCCATTCCGTTTGAATCTGCATTCTGGGAACAATGAAAACAATTGACTCAACGGAGAATGTGGTCCGCGCCGCACAGGGAACAAGGTTCGATATGATTGCGGCCTGATTGTTCGGCCTGAACAGGGCGCACCAACCTGAAGAAACAATCGACTCCTGAGCCGAGGAGTGGGTTCGTCCACTTGAGCGCCTTGTGAGCCTCAAACGTGAAATCATCCTCCGCATCGAAGAACCAGGATCCCTGCAGGAAACAAACCGCCGGCGAAACTCCGCCCCGTGGTTTGTGGGGTCTAACGTCTTCTACATGCATTCTCGACCACTTGTCGCTGCCCACAGCCCGCAAGCCGACATGATCTCCCGGCGGAATGGCGAGCGGACACTTGAGAATCGCCAAGTTTGACCGCTCGGTGTCTTTGATCAGGTGCATCGTGGTGAAGGTGATGTGTCGCAACGCCGGCGTTTCGTGAAAACAGACGATGTTGTCGAAATGACCGGGGGGGTCGACCGCAGCCAAGACAACTGTCGACTCGGAGTCACGGTAGGCGCTATAAACCGAGATTCTCTCCGACAACTGAACCCATTCTCTCCTGTAGACAGTACGATGATCCAGAAGTCGGTAGTGCTGCAGGACACAAACGGCGAGGAACACGAAACCAACACAGCGATGGCGGGAGACCGAGAATTCGATTCGCATGATTCGTCGTCGACGATAAGGAATCCCGATTTGGTCTCGCTCGAATACTCGAGGACAACGAAGCATAGACTTGCCGTCAGTTTATCGAGTGAATTGTCGACGGATGCAATCGTGTTCTTCGTCGTTGTCGACTCCGCCAAGGACCGTTTGGTTACGGATCGACTCCATCTCATGGAAGTCAGGAGAATTAGACGAGCTCGTCGACATGGTTGGCATCATCGACCGCGGTCATCAGGAAATGATATCAGCTAGCCCGTTTCTCCGCTGGTTCTTCTTCTTCCGACCGGGATCCACGCGTACGTTCTCCGCTGCCGCAGGAATTTCAGTCTCCGATTCCGACTAGACTCCGTGCAGCCCTTAAAATCGACCCTGGGAGGTTTGGCTTCCATCGCTGGATCCACCTGACTGCCGTCATGGAAGAAAGAACGGATGAAGTTTCCTCAACAAAGTTTCCTCAGCCGGCTGCACTCGCGCACGTGATGACGCACATACAGCGCCTCTTCGGAACAGTAGGCCCGACAAGGCTGAGCAGCACAGGCATCCGAGACGGAGGAGATTCATTCGTTCCGCGAAACATCTGCGACGCAAGAGAAACATCTGTTTCCCATGAAAAATGTTTATTTGATGTTGTGACATTCCTACTTTCAACGCGTTCAATTCTCCCCCTCCGTTCTCGAGAAGTTCAATTTGTTTCCCCCTCTCTGATGAAGAGAAGCTTGTTGAGATGTTCCGGTCGCGCCGTTGCACCGCCGTGGCCGCTTCATCGCTTGAGAGTGGAACTGCGACGATTAGTCGCAGAGAGATGAATGGAATCGCTGCTAATGCAGAGCGGGCACACGGGTTTTCGAGTCGCTGCCTTGAGGCGAGGCGTGGATACGTCTACACGCGCGGACGCAACGCGGCGTGTCGCTGTGCCACTTGTTCCCGAGCGAGAATCTGTTGTTTCATTGTGGCGCGCGCGATGAGGAACTACCTGGGATCGTCTCGGAGTCAGGAGAGCCGAGCCCCCCACGACACTTTCGGCCTCGTTGCGGTGGCAGCAGTCGTCGACTCCGTCCTCGTCGTCGTAATCAGCCGGCTGGACATCGGACTCTTGCGACGAGGGATCAAGTGCCGTAAATTGGCAGAGAGTCCACAATGAGCGAGCAGAATGAGCTGAGCTGCTGCTGGGTCTTCTGTTCCCGCTGTTGGTCCTTCGCCGCTCGCCTTAAGGGTCTCGTCAAAGCTCACCCGGCCGGCCGCCCGCCCGCCGGCCCTCCGACGAGCTGTATGAAATCGAAGGAACCCTCGGGTCCGACCCCACATCTTGCAGCCACCGATATATTCGTGCTGAACGTTTCGAGCTCCTTCTCTCATGCGAACGAGAACTTTCTCAATGCGTGGCCGAAGCTGGCCCGCGCGCCCTTTGGTCCGGTAGCGGCACTCGACCGCTACGACCTATTCCCGTTGTTGGGTCCGCGCGACCACCTCCTTGGAGCGCGCTCAGCTTTCCCGCCGCCAGAGGAACAGTTTCTGTCATTTTTTCTGAGCTTATTAATGAATACTCTTTGCCCGCGACTCACCAAGGTGGAGTTCCTTAATCTGAGTTTGTGTTACAGAGAACATTAATTATCCATCTGCAGGCTCTAGCCCGTCCTCCTCCCACCCCCTCCAAAACCGAAACCACCCACACCGTTGCTGCGAGATTTCGCTGAGTTCTCGGTCCTGCGGTTCGCGGGACCTCATTCGTAACTCGCGCAGCGATGAAAGGTCCCGCCTCGAGCCCAACGTACGAGCGTTCTTACTGCCGCTGAACCGGTTGTGTTTGCTCGGCGTTCGCAAATTGAGTGAGTGCGCGCGCGAGGAGCCAGATGAAGTATTGAGCGCATCGCGTTAAATCTCTATATCGCGCACTTAATAAATCTTCGGCCTGCATTATCGACGTGGCCGAAGGCTCATCACGCTTTCGATCTCGCCGTCGCCGAACATGGATCTTCGTGGAAGAATTTTCGCCCGCTTGCTTCAGCTTGGTCAGCATACCGAGGCGCGGAACCGCATTCGTTCGCGCGAGAGCTCGAGTGGGTTTCTTTCTCGCCCCGACAGGAAGCGATTCTGTTTCTGGCTCGACGGCAAAAACACCCTTCGGACGGATGCATGGGAAGATGCACGAACACTCGGAGCTCAGAGTGCTCCCGAGTTTTTCGGAATCCCTTCGAGAACCGCCCACCGGTAGGAACATCCGCTCTACTCATGCAGAGGGCGCGGGCTCTCGCGGAAATTCTCCAGGAAGCGCCCCGCCGCTGGGGAAACGATGGCTGTCGTTCGGCGGACTCGGTGTGATATTGGCCGCGAAGTGAGATCTATCGACTCGTTGGTCGAAACTCAGACAGAAGCCTCTCTTGGGTATTCACTAACTGTTTGATCTCATGTCTGATCTCTTTGTTTCGAGAGGAACCGACCGGAGCTGGCTCCGTCTCACAAAAAACTGCTCCACGAAGAACTCAGCTCCGACACGATTGCCCGCATCCGTTGCGGAACTCAGGTTATCCCTTCTTCGGTACAGGTTTCTGAATTCATCAATACTTTCAAACAGGACCAGAACTACCCTAAAGTCTGGGAGATTAGGGACAACTATTTCAACCATAAATTCACCCAGAATTCACAGTCATCTATGGAATTTTCAAGATCTGGCATTCTTCCGTGATTGACGGAACGTTGCTACATCGTGCAAAATTATCGGGATTCACATGCGTGCACGCAAGCAGAAGTTCCCGTGATGTTTTCAGTCCAGAATGTAGTCCCTTATCTCCCAGACTTTGGGGTAACTCTGGCAAATGGGAGCGTTGGAGTATCGCTTGACTGAAAAAGATGCATCTCGGTAAAACTCGAGGAGCGGGAGACAAACATTGGATTTGCGGAGCTCAACGCCTGGGGTTGGATGCCGTTCTCAGGCAGGGGAGTCGTCGGGATCCTAAGTTCGCGGCTTCCTCTGTGAATGGCGCGGGAAACGACGAATGAGCAGAACGATTATGAGAATCACGGGAATCCGACAGACAAGGATTCGGTGTCATCGCAGGCGAAAAGTAGGAAAGCATCCCCGGGAAGCATCTGCGCCACGCGGAAGATTTCGCTAAACTATTCGAGACTTGCTCTGCCGACGCCTGGCAGGATTCTCCGATGACTCTTACTGTCTTACACGGCCAGAGTCAGATTTCCTCTTTCGGTTCGGCCCCGTTCGCGTGTTCACGTCTGAGTTTGAGATCTTTCACCTGGAACCAGACTTGGGGCACTGAATTCAGCGGGAAGTGCTCTCTTCGCATTCGAATATTGTTCGCGTCCTCTGGTCTCTTCCAACCGGTGGCGGTTGCAGTTCGTTTCGGCCGATGACGACGAGGTGAGAGCTTGTACGTAGCCAATCATAGTATGGAAATGAGTCCTGAATTCCTCTTTCGATTGATAGAGCCGAGCAGGACAGAGCTTGGTGGTGGTGCTGCTGCTGCTGTCGAACCTCGGCCAACACCAACTTGGTCAAAGTAGCAGCTGTTGCGCTCATCTTACCAACAACAGTTGCAGCTGTTCGAGTGGTATGGCCAAGGTAACAAAAAACCCGACGAAACCACAAGCTGCATGTAGGCAATATGCTTGCTCGCTCCCTCCCTTCCAATATATCCTTATCGCCAATAATCATCGTATCATCAAATCGAGTATTGAGGACCGGATAGGTCCGGTTTTTCCAAGGGGACATCTACGTCATCTGAAGGGAACGAGTCGGTCGTTTTTTTCCTGTCCGGGATCTCCGTCCCCGCGGATGTCATTCCGCGGATGCCGTTCAATCCAACTCAAAGGGCTCCGAGAGCAGAGCTCGGGGAATATTGCATTGATGCGGTTGCGGCAGTGGTTGCTGTCCGCTTAACCCTATCTGGCTTCTGGGGATATAGAGATATCATTGTGATTTATCGCTATCGATATCTCCGTGGCCATCTGCGGGGTCAGTCTTTTGTGTCTGTTGGTTTTTTGCCTTCTTCCCTTACCACCTGGTCGTCCGCCTGTCCCTCCCCTGCATCGGTGCCTCCGTTTGGCCAGCGATATGATGAAGAGCCGAGCTGACTAGCCGCACACCCTCCCGTCTGGCGAGCGGGCGGGCGGATCGGCGGTTTGCCTGCCTGCCTGCAAGTCATCTTGGAAAGAAACACAGGAGTCAGCCGATGTCGAGACCCGGACAGCCGCTGGAGGGATCGCGCAAGAGGTCCTTGAGGTCTGTGGTTGTGCATCGCCGCTGTTTGGGCTGTTCTACGAAACTCTCAAAAGCAGAGCAGAAGACTCCGCTGTTACCAACTGGGGACTCTCAACAGAAGTTTCGTCGGCGGGCGACATTCCGGAGCGGCTCGTGATTCAGCGCACGGGTCGTTTGGGCTCCGTCGCTTGCGAGAGGAGCAGGAATCTCTCTTCGGAATAACCCCGTAACTGTTGAAGCTGAGGTCGAAACGCAGCCTTCCGAGGCGGGGGCGAAAACTCTCTCCGACTTCTGCCCGTGGGCTAAGATCGTATACCCACAGTGTTCCCCGCCATTCTGTTTCTCAGTGTTTGCTCTGGAACGAAACGAGGAGAGAATCGTCTCAGCTCATGCGGAAGTCATTCCGGTCTGGCGTGTGCTTGCGTAGAAGCGGATCCGGGCTCAGAAGCCGGATTGTAGTCAGGGGGTCGCCAGGTGCTCTGCTTGAGCAATATAGCCTCTCTGGAGGGATAGTCCCGCTAAAAAATTGAGTTTGGCGGCGACCGTGACAAAGGAACTCACTTTGGAACTGAGTGTGACCTTTTCTAAGTACGACGAGCCCCGACGGTCATCCGCCTCTATCATCAAGTTATTCTCGCTTCCTCGGAGGCGGCAAATCAGCCGGCTTGACAGCGCTGTTCCACGCTGATGTCCGATCGCCCCCTCTCGGGAGATCCCATGTTCGATTCCTCCGCATCCCGAGTGAATCTGGCTGGATCGCATAGGGTGGCCTCGCTTCAGGTACACTGGCTGCAGAGTGTGCAAGACTGGATTCCGCTGAAAAGGAAAGAACGGGAGGAGGGAGTTAGTGGAGAACTTGAAAAGCCAGTTTAGTCAGCTCGCCCGCGCTTTCCGTTCTCCGGTTGGTTTCCATCCCCAGCACTTGACTTCGGCGCTAGGTAGGCAAACAGTCAGAAGCTATAGAGCGGAGAGGCCGAAGAAGGAGCGGGTAGAGGAGGAGGGGGGGGGGGGCGAAAACTGCTGGACTTGCAGTCCGTGTTTAGCTACCTGACCGGTAGGCCTTGAGGCGTGGGATGGACCGGCTGGTGAGACGCTTGGCGAGCGAGCGAGTGAGGATAGGTGGTTCCATTGGGGAGTGGGTCGCTCTCACATTCTCCTGGGACAGTTCCGAATCTCAGAAGGGCGAGAATTCCATGGGGGAATTACGATTCGGATGTATTTGGGCTTCGCGAATCTCTGTTGTTCGGAAGCCGGCCGGGAAACTGACACGGTCGATTCCGTCTGCGGCTGTTTTGTCTCTCATGGCTTTCTCCTCATCGAATTTCACTGGAACGATCGCAGTCGTCCCCTTGACCATCTCTGTTGATCCCTCTCCAACAACGGCGGTAGAGATTGCTTCTCTCGGGCTCTAAGCTGAACGCCCACTTGGTGGCCACCGACTAGCAGCCAACTCCCCCCCCCCCCCCCCCCCCCCACAATCCGCTCCCTCCCAACCGTCTAGAAACAGCGGCGGCAGTACCGAGAGCTTGCTCATTCTTTTTCCACCCTACGCTAGCAGAGCTCAGTCCATAAATCCACGCGGTTTGTCCTCCTCTACTCCTGTTCCTCTTTTTTCTATCCTTTCTGCTCACTCCAGTCGTTCGTACGGAGGAGGGAGAACAAAGTCTTCTTCTCGTTCGGTCGTCTTCTTCCTTTTTGTTCCCTTTTTTTCTCTCCGGCGTTTCCTCCATTCGTCGGCTGGGCCTGCTTGGCTCGTTCGTTCCTTGCCGTCTGGTAAGTCTCGACCATTAAGGATCCGCCTCCATCTTAGACTGCGGTCTCTCTCGAGCTTCCTCTATCGTTGCTCGCTCTCCGCTTGTCTTTCTTCTAGTTCGTTTTTTCGGCTCTTGGATAACTCGGTGTCCGTCTGGATGGGGCTCTGGTGGGGGATGCTGGGTTGGCTGGCGGGCGAACGCGCGGGCTGCTCGCTCGGACGAGTGGGTGTCCGCTGAAGGACGATCTAAACTTTCCTCGATGAATGACTCCGCCGCTGCTGGAGAAAGCCAAGTGAAGAACGACTAATCGAGCAGGCAAGAAAGAGGGAAAGATTCTTTCGGCACTTCGTCGTTTCTGACGGTCCTCGCGGCGCCGACCGTTCGCCCTCGTCCTGTCACAAGAGAAGCGGAGGGGGGGCGGGGAAGGAGAAAACACGAGAAGAATGAAGCAAGTGGACGGGAAGGACAAAACGCGGAATCGGCGTCGAAGTTCGCCGCAAAAATCGGCGGGGGCGGTCTCGCGTCGTCCGACCTGCGCCCTGAGACAGGGCAGCTGGCTGGGGATCACGCGAGTTGAGACGACACTTCCGAGCGGAGTCGATAAGTTGCGTCAAACACGGCTCGTCGCGATCCTTCCAGCTTGGAGCGAGGCACGCCTTGCGGAATCCCCAACAGCTGATGAGAGCCTCATTGAGATGAGCAGGAAAGCGTTCCCTCCTTTCGAAAATACTTTCGAGACTCACCGTTGGGCTCGGATCCTTCAAGGTCGTTCAAAACCCGTTGGCTATCTGATTGTGATGAGATTCTCTGTACTCTGATGATCACAGCGCATTTGGGAATGAGTGGAGAGGGCGGAAAACCTCGGAATGGGCCTTCGCTGCATTGAGCTGCCTCTAGCAATGGGCCAAATTGCAGAGAGAGCTGAGGAAATTCCCCGAAAACGTTGATGTTGGCCGAAATTCGCCGAAAACCTCGAGGCCTTTGTTCGCGTCTATCATCGAAGTTTCGAAACTTGGAGCGTGTGGTGGAGACTGAAGTTGGAGGACGAAAAGAAGAGGCCAAAAGAGCAACGGTCGCAGCAGCCGAGATCGTTCCCATTCTTGCGACTGTCGTTGGTTCCACTCTTCCCATCGTCGACCTCCACGTCCACGGAGGATGCTATGATTCTTCGTCTTCTTCTCCATTCTTGCTTCCTCCAGAGGTTGGGTGTGTGGGTGGGTTTCTCGTCCGCCCGCTGCCTCAATGCTTGGTTTGCGGGTAGAGTGTATGGCCACGACGCGATGTAGATGATTACATCGCAGACGGAAATGGCCGTTTGAAATGCCATTGTGCAGCTTGCCGTTGCTGTGCGCCGTCATGGTACTCCTTCTTTCTTTTATTATCTTCCTATCCTTTTCTCGCTGCGCAACGTTCATGCGAGCCCCAGCAGACTGCTATCGCCTACATCAGAGTATGCGCGGTTCGCTGATCGACAGCCATCTTGACTAGTTCTGCGCAGAAATGATCCACGGAGGGAATCCGAGAAAAGTGCTTTTCAAGGCGAGGCTAACCGTTTGTTGAGAAACTCCGGGTGACACAACTCGGCACAACAATGGACTCTGGACTCTACGAAACAACTCCGAAGTGAGGGACTGGCTCTACATGATATCTGGAAGAGACCATTGGCTTCAAGTGTCGGTTGCCTGTGTGTGCGTTGCCGAGGAAAAAGCGTCGACAACCCCCATTGGTATTCAAAACCCTGGCTGTACCGCTGTGTGACAACATACATGTGCTACACGTAACGGCCTCCGGTCGACCGCCTTCTGCTGCTACAAGTTGTTCTTCTTCTTTCCTCGAAAGGAAACTTTGTGTCAGGGTCACAAGTCTCTTATGTTCTCACCCGAATGGGAAGGTGCCACTTAACTATCGTCTGTCGAGAGTTTTTCTCTGCTTTTTGCTCCTTCTCCCGTCCTCCACACTTTTTCTTTGGGTTCTTCTCCACTCGTTCGCTCGTTAAAGCTCGGAACGTGAACAGCACCGTCTTGACTCGTCAGTGAATGACTCGGTGAGTCATCGGGCGACCGTCGCCGAGCAATGTCAAATTATGTAAACACTCACGCGAACTCATGCCGTTGCTGATACGTGAGTGCTCGCTTGCATACATACATACATGCATGTATGTCTGCACGCATTCATACGTATATACGAAAGTACGTATATATGCACGTATGAATGCGCGTAGTCTGCATGCGAGCACGCATACTCACTGCGCGCCGCTCGGTCGGTCGCCTTCTGCTTTCATCTGTTCAAAGCTGTGAAGCCAGCTCCAGCGTTCAGCTCGTATCTTGAATGCTACCCAAGAGAAACGCTGGGATCGTCGTAATATTCCGCTGTATTCGTCGGACGAGTTCGTCTGGCAGCGGCCAGTACTGGACCCTCTGCGTATTCAGGGCGGAAGTGCTCTTTAAGAATCGAATGAGACGAAAGCTGAGCTCCAAGACAGGGTTTAGGCATCATTTTGCGTAACGATTTCGCTCGGAACGTTGGCGGAGCAACGACCAAGGAGCTGGGAGAATTGCAGCCGACCTGGCGACGACAACATCAGCTCGCTCAAAAGCAACAGCAGCTGGATCTCAGGCGATCTTAAGCTTTAACTGTGATTGGCAACCCGATTCGGTCGATAACTCAAGAAGAGCAAGCAGCATTCACCGTTTGTGTTTATATCCTCGATTCGACTCAGGAGTTCCTCAGACGGCGATCCCTCGGAGCTGAAACAAGAAGGGGACAAAGGCGGCCCACTGAATACGCATTCTGTTTTGAAGCGTCTGCTGCAGATTTTCGATTTCTCCCTCGCTTCCGAAGTTCGTCGAAAACACCGGCCAGGCAAGGAACCAATGCGATGCATTCCAAGAGGGCTACGTCGGGTGGTAGTCGCTCGGCTTGCTTTTCGGGTGCAGGCTGCCTGCCCGGTCGTCCGCGTGCCCGTCCTTTTCTCTCGGGCTTTCATTCTAAGACTTTTGCTTTTTCCTCTCTGTGGCTTTCATCCCCGGCTTTTCCTCACGATCCTTTTACAAGTCTTGATGGATCATCATACTACGGAGTATCTATACATCGGAGGGCGTTCGCAGACTGGGCGAGCTGCATCAGAAATCCGTATCTTCCACACGCTCAAGCTTGGCGGGAACACCAACGGAAAATGCTTTGCAAGCTTTTCGAAGCAACCTCGGCACGTCTCTGATGGGTTCACGAAGATCCCACCACGTTCGGACCCTGCGAACCGGAGCTCTGGCAGCACTTGCCCCCAAACCAGCGGCCTACAGGAGATATTCGTGTATGGAAAGTTTATCATCGAGCCCCTCTTTCCGGAAACCATCATGTTGGTTTTCTGTTGACAGTTATCTCGACTACGCCACCAACGCACTAATACTTTCCTCGAGGTCACTGATGAACCGGAAGGGATCTTCGGTGGCTTTCCGTCGAATCGCGACCAACTGAGCATCCCATGGGTTTCCATCTAAAAACGTGGAAGTTGTTCCAAATAGTCGGGCGCACCTGGGAACGGATTCGTTTTCTGAACTCGCCAGTTTCCCAGATGTCCGTAGCCCGGAGCGACGGAGAGTAGGGGAAGAGCAACATGAAGAGGGAGAGAACTGAGAGCATTGTTTGTACTTGACGTCGCAAACGTACTGCATACTCCGAGAGTATCTCTCGGAAGTAGGAGTGAAGCAGTTCACCACGCCGACACGGCCATCATACTTCGAGGTGGTCATTTTTGCATCGGTCTACCAAGGGCTCCACTCGGGTCAGTGTTGTGATTCTTGTCTCCGAGCCTTCCGCGCGCTCGTCGTGACTCGCCAGCATTCGTGCCCGATGCGGCTACGCAAGCCCAGGGCACTACGCATTGGTCGCGACGGACAAATATGAGCCAGGCAATAAGGAGGTGCGCATCACGTTTCATGCTTCCTCTTTTTCCATTCATGACTCGGAGTTTTCGGAATGAAGAGGGGCCTTGAATGACGCGTTCATTATGCTAATTCCTCCCGGGTTGGGAACGTGGAACGGAGGGGAAATTCGTTAAAGCAACATTATTGTTGTGGTTCTCAGTTTCTGTCCCCAAATCCGCTTTAAGTAGTTCTGCTCTCCTCTCTCGTTGAACTGTCGGGAGAATTTCCGTGGAAAAAGCGTCGATGCCCCCTGAACGCTCGTCGCCACTGCTGTCGTCGCCGTCTCGCTTTCTTCTCTGAAAAGAAGGGGACGCGACGCAGGAACCGAAGAGGAAACTGCAAAGAAACGAGAAAGGAGAGAACGGAGACGACGAGGGCGGGGCTGGCCGGGACCAAGAATTCACAAATGCACAACGGCTTAATTTGCTTGGAAACGCGCCAAGCCGAGCCAAAAGCCTGCTGCCTGCCGTTCGTCCAGCCCGCCCGCCTGCCTTGCATGCTGTGAACCTCAGTCGGTCGCTTCCTCTGCAGAAGCTTTTTTTTTTTTTTAAGACGAACGCGCTTCGAACACCCAGTGCCTCCCTCCTCCCATGTTTTCCCGCTTGTTTTCCTTGCTTTCAACTCTCCCCGCGACAAACCAATACTCGATTTTGAGACTGTGACATCGACCTCCCGAGAGACGATCGTTCCGCGCGTCGAGCCCGTATTTCGAATACGGCGCTAATCAACAGCGTCAGAGATTAAAAGATCGATATGGGGACCGATCCGCCTAAATACCCCCGAGCAACATCAGCTTCCCGGTGCCGAAAGAACGGGAAGTTCGACCTCCGGATGCACACACGTGTGGGTTGCGACCTTCGGAACGAGACCTTAAGAAACTGACGGCGAGCTCAAGTCGAGGAACGGGTGTACAGCTCATTCATGAGCGAGTTGGTATCGTCTGGGAGAGGAATCGCTCGACACGAATCGGGAAACAGGCGATCACCCTAAACTGTCACGATGCAGCCGAGTAAAGGACTCCTTTCCTGACTGCATTGTTGACCGTATGCAATACGTTGGGGAGAAGGGGAGGGGTCTGCGTGCAACGAGAGAAGATGCTCCAGCGAGTGTGGTCAAGTCACAAGTCACCGACCGCAGAAAGTTTTTGCCCCGGAAAGTGGCTTGAGCTTGAGTGAATGGCTCTCAACGACGCCGACCGAAATAGCGCTCCGCTGGCTAGTTGAGAAACTTGGCCGTTTGTTGTTGCGTTCCCTTCATCAGCCTTCACCGGAAGACTATGGCGCACTCGTAAGACGCGCTGACCTTTACCTCGCTCCCTAGTCTTCGCTTCCCCTCTCTCCCGAGCTCCTCCTTTGTCATTCCGCTTTCAGGGCAAATACGCAGGAAGCTCGCAAGAGTACTTTCTGGTTGCATCTCACGCGCCCGCTGGGTCGGCAACCTAACCAACCGGCAAAATGCGCGGAGCTTTCGCTGTCCTAACGACATGCGCAGGCGCCTCCTCTTTATGTTTTCTTTCCGTTTCATTCTCCTGATGGCCGAAAGCCGCCTGGAAATTTTCTGAGCTCGCTCTCACAGCCGAGAACCTCTGCGCCCACTTCAAGCTTGGTCTTTGCGATGTTGGTTCGCTGTTGAGTTGGTTCTTTTTTTCTCTGTTTTATGCATAATTCATTTCATCCTGGCTTCTTCCGAGATCCAGGAGCGTTGAAAGCATCAGGCAAACCGTGCTTTCCCGGTTCGGTGGACCCGGGGCTCTACCCTGCCTGAGAGAACTGCTCTAGAGGCCGAAACCCAGGACAAGAAGGAGCAATTGCATGCCCGCTCAAGAAAGGAGTAATACATGAATTGGCGACCAAGTTCAGGAGTGAATTTGAATCTCCGAAAGTGAACCGTTCTCCGGGAGCGACCGTGCACATCTTTCTGTCAGAGTCTTCCGCCTGCCACTCGTATTAGAGCGCTTCGCCAATCAAGAAGTAGCTATTCTCAGTATACTCGTGGATCGGAGTCTCAAACGACCGTTTTTGACAAAGTTCTCCCTTCTCGGGATACATGGAACTCTCATGAATCCGCAACTCTCCTGCCTAGAAAGATGATGAATCGGCGTCATCTGTTTGCGGAAATTATTTCGTAGTTGAAGTTCTCATCCGGGCTCGTTGTTTCATTCACGTTCTCCTCTATCTTCTCTTCTCACTAGCTCCGCTGCGAGGGTCTCCTTGCTCGAGAGGTCAGACGAAGGAACTCTTTCTTACGAGAGAAAAAAAACTCCGTTGGGTGAGCGTACCGCCCGCTCATCCGCCTTCCTGCTTACCCGCTTGCCCTACGCTCGCAAAGAGAACTAAGGGGTAATGTGGTTTTTATGCAAGCTTGTCGCGGAACAAAGGGGCCGCGGAGGAGACCGTACGAACGAATGAACGACCGACCGACCGACCCGAGGGAGGGAGGAAGGAAGGGACCAACCTACCTTCCGACGAGCAAAGAAACGCGCACCCCTCTAACACCACTCTTTCCACCCCCACGAACGAAGGGGGGACGGGATAAAAGAGAAGTGAGAATGAGAGGAGGAACGCACCAAAAGTAGCGCTACGATTCGAAGAGTAAACCTGAGACAGAAAGAAAAGTGAGCCTGCTAGCTTTCGTCTCCTGCCCGCACGGCATGGCAACTCAGGGACACAATGAGATGACGCGGCGCTCAGCAACCCTGGTTCAGGAGCAAACAGAGCGAGAGTGAAATCGCGAGGCTCCCTCACAGCAGAAAAGTAAAAATGGGAAGGAAGTCGGGAAGGAAGCACGCAGACAAGGAAGTTCGCTGGAAATGGCAGTTTTTGTCCTACCGACTGTCCATCGCCGGAACCGACTCAACGTTCTCATCCGTCCGCGATACTGTTTTTCCGTCGCAGCCGTTGTTGTCGCTGACGCCATTCAACCAAAGTGAGGTGACGGATCGAGTTTAGCGGGCTGAGTCTATTGTGTATTCAAGGAAGGGCTCGCTTCACAGACATTCTCAGTTTCTGAGTCGACAATTCCCCGTTGACGCAGAGGCCTCTCGAAGTGCGCCATGAGGAGACTTTCACTGTCGGAGCGAGCGAAATCGAGCGCGAGCGATCATCCAAAAGCTCCTGAGTGATCCTGAAGGATTCGTAACAGCGAGTCTTTATCCGAACTCCAGTTTGACAAGGTTGAAGGCGGCTAGTTCAACTCTGCTGAGCTTGGATTCGGGTCGAGCGAGGTGACGAAGCCGACACTGCACCTCAGAAGGGAGCCTTTGACATCGCGCTGGCACTGGTCCGATGTGAGCTTCTCAAGGAGCGTTATTCGGGTCAACCATTTCCGGAAATGATTCATCCGCTCGTCTGGGGGCAATTCGGTGCAGCCGTGATGTCAACAAGATGCGCTCACCCGATTGATGCGCGCATATTAGACCGCTTGGTGCTTACGACCATGATGAGGTACACGAACGAAGAAAACTCTCTCGCGCACGGCTGTCCTAACCAACTCCTGCGACTCATTAGAAGTTCCTACAATCGTCCCGGAAACAAGTAGGGAAAAATCATCGAATTTCACGAGAAATCTCGTCGTAACGGTGTTGAGCAGAATAGTTGCGCTGCCTGGCCGCGATAGCTGTTCTAAGAAGCTAGCGCAATTGTTGCGGGCATGCAAGCGACCACCGCAGTGGCCCCGACGACGAGGACGACGTTCATACCCTGCTGTAATTAATGTGATATGCTGCTATGAGAGCGCGGGGTCGTTACACGGCGTTTTCGTCGCGATCCCCGACAATGCTTTGAAGCAGTGTCAAAAGAAGACGACGAACGTTCTACTGCTTCTTCTCGGTTGCTTTGTTCCTCGTCTCTTCCGCTTCCTTCCCCCCTTTTTTCTACTCCAGTATTTTGTCGTGGCCGTCTGTGGAGGTAACAGGGGCTGTGACGGCCGTAGCGCCACCGGTAGCCGTAGCAGAAGCTGAAAGCTCTTAAGTTCGGTCGTAGTTTACGAAGAATGAGAGCATACAAGAAGACAGGAAAAGAAGAGTGAGAGGATCAAAAGGAGTTAGGGAGCGGCGCTTGCCAACACTCGACTTTGAGCAAAACGACACGAGTCGTAACGCGATCCTCCTCCCTTGCCGGTAACCGACTGTAGCTCTGACGTCAGCATTTCGCGACGACGCCGGAGCTGGCGTTTTCCATGCAACAATGATTCTGAGTTCGTTTTCCCCGATACCGTAAGAGGAAGTATCGGAAGAGCCCGCCTTGCACGGGTTTTTCCATGAGTTCTCGCTGAGAAAGTTCGCTGAGTTCTCGAGAAATTACGTTGAAGAACAACGCTGCCGACTTGCAGACCAGTCATCGTCCCAGAGAACTGTGCTGCTCACGGCGATTTGTTCCACAAGTCACAGTTTCGATTTCAGATCCTCCAGGTGCCCCGTCCGCAAGAAACTTTTACAGGACTATAAAGCTACAATGACATAGATCGGAAATGTCGTCCTCCCCATGAACTCAAGCATTCGATATGATCTAACAGTGTCCCTTTCTCTTTCAATTACAGTTCTATGGAGCGGCTCGAACGCTGTCTACATGCCGCTTCCACAGATGCAGGATGCCGGGAAGAAGTTCGTTTCATTGTAGAACACATGAGCTTGACGGCGCGACGCCTTATAAACTCGCTCTACAGGGTCCGGTGTAACAAGGTGGATTGCACCTCAGCATCTGGGCGATCTGTCCTGACACCGTGGCCGTTGTCGTTAGCGTTGACGTTGGCGTTTAGCTCGATCTTTGTCAGCTCTCAGCTGTTAGCAGCCATCAGATAATGCTCAACTGTGCTCGCATAGCCAATAGAGACAACACGAGTAATCCAAGCAGCGCAATGATATTTTCTTCGAGTTGTTTTTATTATGGATTATGTATGGATTCAACTCCACTTGACGGAGCAAGCAAGCAAACGAAAGAATGAACAACCAACAAACCTTTACCACGATAACAAACGAGAGCAACCTCACCCGACCTGAATCGCACCGCAGTCGAATCCGACCCGGGAAAGCGTGGATCCTGAAGCGAAGTAATATTTCTGATTGCAAACACAAAGAGAGCGTGGGTCAAAATCGCTCTGAACCTAATTTGTCTTCACCCTCACTTCGATTCGGGCGGCGGCAGGAATCAGAAGACTCAACCTCAGGCATACAACGTCAACTCACCAACGCCTCCGACTCCTTTCGACAGTGCGGAAATCCCGGAAGGCAACTGTCCAATGAAAGCTGGAGAATCAACGCTCTGCGAGGAGGACAAGCAACAGTACAACGATTCGGAGTCTCGCTGCCGCAACCTTCATTTTCTCCCTTCACCATCCAACCCCCTCCCCGGACCCGCTTGTCCATACAATTCATCAATCAATGATACAAACATACAATCGAAAACTCATCCATCATAAGTCATTCATCGATGCATCCTGAACTGTTTGCTGTTTGCGCATAACCGAAATCCATGTGTTCGGACGTGGTTTTTGGATGTTGTTGACGCTTTTATTCCTATCTACTATATCTCCGGCTCTCGAGGCTCTGTAATCAACCACTCTCCGAATGAAGGATCGTCTCAGTCTTCGTCATCGATTTACTACTATCCTAAGATAGAATTATCAAGTATCGCAGCCATTGAATCAATTGCGAGAGCGTGAACGAATCTGGTATGCATTGATGGACCGAGCCCAAATGCTGCTTCCAAGATGGCGTGCTTCGATGTGCTTACATGCAGCGTTGACAAGCCATCGATCACCGGTCCGTGATCAAATTCTGTATCTAATTGTTAGGATGAATGTTTGTTCTGTTGAATACTGTCGGCGAGGGAGCCTAACGGGAAGGACAGCGGAATTTCCAGCCAACCGAAACACCGAATGAGTTTGACGGTCGGTAAGACAGCGGGAGCTGTTCATGGCGAAACTGTTTTGCCTGAGACTGTCTATGGCTGACAGAACCCACTCATGCCTACCTCACAGTAACAGCCCAGTTTTTCCTACGATATTGTGTAACGATGAAGAGACTTAGGTATTCGTGATGAGCTCACGATGCGTGAGCTCCCTCAGGGCAAGAAATAGTTCATTTCACACCTGTGGGGTATCAGCGCAAACATCTACCGGATATCAGTATCCATGGCTCCGAGAATTGTGATCTTCCTGTAACAGACTGAGTTCTCTATTCGTACGTCGCCGTTCCGAGTCCGAGCCATGAGAAGCCGCTTGTGCGCATCAGGATAATCCACGCTCAAAGGCATGAATGATTCCATCTCGATGATATCTCCCTCGAAATTCTCCCATCATGCACGCTCCCGGAACGCTCGGCTTTCGTTTCTCCGATGCGAACCCTCGATAACATCCGCAAGTGCTTCGGAAAGAGCCGTGGGATACACTGTAATCAAGGTGGTAGCTGTAGAGCGGAGGTGGGCACGGAGCGGCCCCCGCACTATGTCGCCCACCCCTGCTGTAGAGGAAAAAGTGATACACACAAACTATAGATGTAGATCGACCATGATCCTTATTCTTTACCCGTTCGCTGTCTTGAATGATGGCGGGCGACGCGCGTCCAAGAGTACTGAAAAGTCAAAACCTCTCAACTTATGGGGTGATGACTTCTATAGACACCGTTCACATTTAGATTAGAGTTCAGTTCGGGAAGTATCTTTCTCCGTATGCGGCAATCAGATGATGCTTCGAGGGGTGCGCCACATTGGTTGGTGTTTCATTCATTGTTGGAATTCCATAAGTAATTACTTCCCGGTTACTGAGATCAGTTCCACTTGACTTTATCAAAATCGAGTTTCGGATACTCTGACGGTGTTCTTCGACGCTTCAATCGCGGAATGTGGGACGAACCGATAAACTTGAGTGATACTCATGCATCCGACCTTTGAGCAGCTTGTGCAGATGATCCCCCGCGTGGTTTTCCGGAAACAAGCCGATAACGATATTTTTATCATTGAAGATAAGCGTATATATGGGGAACTATGAAGATAATATTCGGCGAGGTTATAGTTTTCTCCGGTGGGTGATATTCATGTTCCATAAACTGCTTGTAGATTCATCTGCTTCATATCAGGCTGCTCAAAGGAACGTTTCAGATGTGCATCCAGTTCTAATTGTGCGCCGAGTTGCCGTCAGGTTGATATGCAAGTTTGGCGCCGCTCGCTAGCATCTGTGCGAGCTACGGAGATGGGTCTTCGAAGACGAAGAAGACTCGACCATTTGTGTTGGTATTTATACGAGTGAACCGATAGTCGAGTCAGAATATTTCGGCTTCGAACAAAAGGCAATATAGCGGATGAGAGAAATTTTATACTAGATATGAAGCTTGGTTCCCTTGTGGAAGGCTCGCATGGACTATGATTCTACCCCTGTGTGGGTTCTTTCCAAATCAACGATGAAAAACTTGGCCTGATGAATACAAAAAGTCAACATCTGTGGGAGGGCTACGAAGGTGCTT
Source organism: Phytoseiulus persimilis (assembly GCA_037576195.1). NCBI lineage: Eukaryota > Metazoa > Arthropoda > Arachnida > Mesostigmata > Phytoseiidae > Phytoseiulus > Phytoseiulus persimilis. The sequence continues at coordinate 21,605,035 of CM075101.1, forward strand.
TGTTGCTGGGACTTTTTTACATTCTCCTGCAATTTTCCTCTTCCTACAGAGCGCCGCTTGGAAATAATGTCGATCATAGGTGACGGGAAGAGGAAACACGAAGCCTGAATATGTTCAAGGTCCGGAAATGGTCTCGCTGAGAGATTCGAGCTCAGGGCAAACCTTGGATTGTTCTTCCGAACAGCGTCTCCCTTATTACGATGCAGTTTTCCTCGCTGGAACAAAAATCATTATCCATATATTTGCACAGTGGTGTCGGTAGCACTTTGGTTCAGAATGATTCTTTCCCCTTTATTCACCATTTCCGCATTTTACTTTACGTTATATTTCATATTTTGTATGTAGTGAGAGAAACGAAAATAAATATCGACTTCATTTTCTTTACTTCCTTCGTTATTCGTTTTTGCTCATTTGTCCCCAGCTTCGTCCAGCTCCAGAGGTGTGCCCTCCAACATTTTCATTTGATCCCCCCATGTCTTGCGAGGCGGAGGCTCTTCGTCGGAAGTCCTCGAGATACGTTCCCGCATTCACGATCCATAGTCGGATATGGCAAAGGGAGTTCTCTCGTCGGGAATCCCTTCGGAATGGGCGGATCAGAGATAAGATCGGCACCAGCACGATTTTTTCGTCGATTTCGGGGATCTTTGAGGCAGTTCTTACGATCCTCGTTAGCTTTTTTGCTCGATGATAGCGTAAAGGCCTCGGGGTCGTTTGATTTTGTATACAAGATTTCGATCTGTACAGTGATGGGTAGATAGGATGTCTGTAATGCTTCCGACGCTCTTCACAAAAGCTGAAGCTTATCTCAGTCGCCGGATCGAGGTGTTCAAAGGCTATGAGTTAAGTCGCCACAACCAGCAGTCTCCGTAGAGTTGAGGATCGCAGCTCACAAGCAGCTGCAGATTGGGACAGCCATCCGCTGTCCTCCCGTTTCGGCGTCTCGGCTATCTGCATACTTTACTCATTCGAGATGACGGCATTTTCTGTATGAATACGATGACAACACATGGAAACATGAGACGAAGAGCATGAGAGAGGAACCCGAAATGAGCGTGAACCGAAGAGATGAATTGTGATTCATAGGTTGATTTACGCCTGACTGAAGACACGATAGACATTTATGAAAAATAATACTGATGGAAGCTTGGAACGTGTATAGTGGTGATGAGATATTACGTGATACTCGCCTGCTGCCCTGGTGTATGTTTTCCTCGGGGAGCTATTAAGTCTAGAGCGAACGCCTATTCCTTCCGACAAACTCCTTCTCTCGGGTTCCCTATCGTCAATATCGACTCCGATTTCGAGAGACGAACCCAATGGTTAGGAAAGCAAGAAAGCAGACATCAATGAGCTCCGAACTAGAAGACTGTTCGTAGTCGGGTATGACAGCCTCGATGAAGAACATCTTTAGCGTTACGAGTGAGTTAGGGAAGCTATCTGATTGACTTGACGAGAAAGATGAACAAGGGACGCTTTCTGGTAATAAAAGAAGGCTTGAACAGAGTGCAATAATAATATTAGGAGCATCAAGTCTGCCGACGAAGCGAGAAATTACGAGTACGAGATGAGCAATTACATGGATACTGAGATAGAGGAAAAATCAAAACCCTTGCTGGGGATTATTGGAAAGAAAGTTGCCTGCAGACGACAATTCTTGTTGTGGCTCAACAACCACCTTCAGTGGAGACTGTGGAAATCGAACCACCTCCTCTATGCAGCAATAGACAGATAGCGGATGTTTACAAGAAGCAAACCGTGCCAAAGTGATTGATCATCGTAGGTACGAGTATGGATCGAAAAGAAGCAATCTATAAATTGAGCTCTGTATGATTGAGTGAATCTCTGGTCGGCTGGTTGATTGGTTGTTTGTTTGATTGATTGACTGATTGATCGGCCGATGGTTCGTTTGTTTGTTCCTTTGACCGAGCGACTCAACTAATTGATGGGTTGCCGGGAAACCTAAACTATCGGCTCTTTGACCGACCTTATGATCATCTGAATTGGAGAGAAATGGCACGGTGTGCTTCGGAAATACCTCGACATGTTGGAAGATCTGGGAGGCTCCATGGTGAAGCCCCAATCATTTGTTTTCAAGATTTGTCGTAAGACACGCAAAGCTCGTGTGTTATGCCGGTTCGGAACTGTGGCGAGTGATGGACCTGATGATTTGCAATGGCTCACTCTATTGGCACAAAAGGACCCCGAACGATTCAAGCCAAGTCTGCTTGTTCTGCGCCGCTATGCGCTGGTCGTTTCAACTCAACGACAACCTATGAACTCGATGTAAACCCGTTTCTCCGCATAACAGTTGCGATTCAGATTCTTGAGCCATCTTTGATCCTATAAAAGTCTCACAGTGGGTTCTCGAACAAAACGAGGACGCCTCCCATCTCGAAGTTCCTGGCGAATAATGAGAAACGTCTTGCGCCTCTGAATGCGCCATGGCCGCGCCGAATGAGGGACAGATATCGGGAATCACACGAGCCGACGACGTCAATCAAAAGACACACCACCTAAAAAGCTGAACGCGGTTGTTGGCGCCAGGAAAACACACGTTGAGTGGAACACGTCACAAACGACGGATGACAGGAGCATGACGAGAATAATGAAGATGAATGAGAAGAAGGAGGTTGAAAACAAATTGTAAAATATATTTCATCAAGTTTTTTCTCTTTTTTCCAATAAACCTCTTTTTTAACACAAACAGAAAATTGTCTTACATTCATCCTTAACGGTTGGCTCGGCTAGAACGGACAACCACGCCTGGGGCTTCCAACGGTGTTGCCACCGTTCCACGGTATATACCAGGGGTATCTCATTCAAATATTCCTGAGAAAGGCGGAAGATTTCAAGGCTGAACATCAAGAAGGGATAGCTGAATTTCTATGTAGGTCATCGAACGAAACAAATTTCGAAGCCGAAGATCATTCCGATGTGCTCACATGCCTGAACCACACTTCGAGCGTTCTCTCACGACCAGATCCAGCTGGCCTGAGACCGAAACTAGCGAGACTCCGCATACGAACACTCTCTGAAGGTCTTCCGGCCCGTCCGTCCGATTCAGCTGCATGACACACCGATCAGCAAACATATTCCAAAGGATTTGATAAAGGACTCTGGCGCGTCGACCGTATTAGGAGTCGTAAGGACTCAATAGCATGGTTACCACTCCCTCCAAGTCCGTGATCGTTGGCTCTTCTTTCTCGCCTGTCCCCGGAAAGGCGTCTACGCGGCACACCCGGGTGGAGGCGCGATGAAGCCAATACCAGAATCCATGACGATTCCTCTCAGCAACTCTGTATTTTTTACTCGCTCTGCCGAAGCTTGACGACCTGGGTTTTCTGATCGGGATTGATTCTAGCTGCAACGATGTCCGAGCGGCCGATTTTGTCACAGATTGACTTAAAGGTCGTTTCGTTGGCCGCTCCGAGTTGCGCGGGGTCTTTTCCGTACCCGATGCGTCCGGAGGCGTAGCCAAGCCGTGCGTCGGTTAGACCGCACTGCTGTAAGGGTGGCTCTCCGTTAAGCAAGTTAGATACCTCGGCACCCCACATCTCAGATATTCTTCGAAAGATATCGTTATCGAGCAGAGTGGACGAACGGCGATCGTGAGTATTCAAGATATTCTCAAGCTCTTATCTGACTGAAGGAGCCAACGCTGAGAGAAATCTCACGATCGAAACGCCTTGCTTCTGGACAAGCGATAAGATCCATCTAAAGCTACGAAGTCCGGGTATTATCCATTGATTATCGACCATCAATCCATGGGTCGACGCGTGGATAGATTGCTGGATTATGCATTATTGCCATGGAAACAAATAAACCCAGCCATCAAAGGCTCATCCATCCATCTCCCTAAATGGATAGGTGGGAGGTATGAGATGACGAATGCCTGAACTTCCTAGCTCTAGTTCTAGCATTGACGATATCTAGGGGGTGACCTGTCACGATGTCGCCCGGAATGTGGGATTCTCATCGTTCTTTCCAGTTTCGAATGGGTTCCATCTGTGATGGTTCGTTCCACCCAGACGAGCGTTCAGAATCGAGAACAAGTTTTATCCATGCCGGGACCATTCCATTCGGATGCAGGTGATGTCCCGTGAGTCTTAGCTTCTAGATTCTCGTTCCTGTTTTCCGAGATCTCGAGCCATAGAGGAACTCGTTCTGGAGGAAACAAACTTGCCATTGCCCCGCAAGTTGACGATAGGTACACCTTTCAAGTTCCTCGCGAATTTCCAGTGTCTGGGTGTTCAGATTCATAGACTTGGGAATGAGGTGCCCGCGTGCCGGAGCCTTTCCTCTGATCTCCCAGTAACGGTTGTCTCCCATCACGTATTTTGCTCGCATCGGGGCCCAAGGATTCCTAGTGATCCAACCCTGCGCCACAGCTTGGAGGATGATCATGTGACATGCGGCTCACCCGGGGATTCGTAATTTCAAATTGATTGGGGAAGAGCTCACGCTTCGCGTCCGATGGCGTCACAGGATCTTCGCTCATTGCCGTTTGGGTGAAGCGGCTGCCGATAGTCAGACTCAAGCACGATACGGGAAAAAGTCGCCAACAGCTCGTATCGAGGCTGGAATCTGCCATGCTGATGGGGCTCTCAATCATGGAGCGCTCGGTCCAGTCTCTAATTTTGTGCTACCCGGATAAGTATCCGGAATGGTCCCTAAGAATCATGAGGAGGGAGCTCGGATTTTCGCCTGAACTCCGAGAAACCCACTCCGTCGTCATGGGACTTGTCTGATGCGGCTCGGAATGCCGAGTCCTCAAGCGGTGACCTCCGAGCGATAACGGCGACCATTGATCTCCGCTTTCAGAGGGGATTCCGGAATCCCGGAGCGATTTCGCTTAATGGATTCGCGCTCAAACGTCGACAAAATCGCAAGCCATCAGCCAATCAGAAAGCGGTAGTGCCGCTCACTTTGGATCTAGTTAGAGCAGAGAGTTCCGGCGACCGCGTCACATGGACACCAAGGCGAGTTGCCGAGAGTAAACTCGGCTGTTTCGGCTCGATTGTTGTAACAGTGCACTGGGCTGCAAATAAGGATCGCTGTTTGTCGGCACTTATGTCACCTTAAATCGATCACGGATCTCATATCTTCCTAGAATCGAGTTCTAAGTCACCCGTCTGCAGGCCTGCGGACCCCGGACTTGAATCTCTCAGCGGCGAGCGATCACTCATCGAGGTGTGTTTGAAGCAATGCTGGTGCGAAACCTCTTTCAGATTCGGTTCCTTCATTCTGAACGTTGATTCCGAGGCTGGAATCTGTGGAATGCACTCGATTCCGAGAAGAGTTTCGGCTGCGCTCGACCAGGGAGGAAGTTTCCTGAGGAACGAGCTCGTCAGCCAAGATCGAAGCCGTCCACGGGACGTGACACTGCTCTTGGAAATTGACACGACCGGTATCCGGATCTCCAGATGCATGTAATGCCGTGTTCCAGTTCCCCAGTGAGACGTTCGCATGGGTTTGGACCTCGAGGGAGATCCTGTACGGTTACCTAAGCGTTCGACTGTGGCTGTTAATCTTCTTTATCATCGTATGACTGAATTAGCTCAAGTGACTCGCTGGAAGTGTTTTGGAATCTCCGCTGAGCGGAAAGCGGCTGGATTTTACGCAGCTGCTCGCTCTCCAGGAACCACGTTTGCATTGTCTCGGCTCATTCCATCTAAGTACGACTCGATTTCCTTGAATACATTCGGACTTTTTCCGAGTCGCTTTCGGTCTGGCGGACGACTTTTTATCCATCATGCCGCGATCGCGTGGCAGTGTTCGTCGCAACTGGGCTATTTAAAATCAAGGGGCGACTACTCCAGCGTGAATCGACCCACAGGATGTCGTGCGATATCGTGTTGAGTTAAGAATCTACGATTCCCGGTTCGCTCGTGCACTTATCATGCTGGGAATTCATCTCGAGCGGATCGTCCGGACTCATTCGGAAAAACGCTGCGAATCGGAGCAAAGCTCCTCCTTCCGCTCGGATGCAGCTGGAATTCGAAGACCTAAGTACTGCAGAGCTAGGCGCAGGATGTGTTGCGCGACGAACTTAGGCCAGGCGGACCGTGTAGACCGGTATTGTGAGGCGTTAGTGGAATATTGTTGCAGATTAGTCCGATCGATTCCGAGTTCTACTCAAGCATGGGCATCGACTTGTTTGCCGTTTGACGTTTTGAAACGAACCGAGTCTCGGATTTCTCCAAATGAAAACAACGCCGCGTCGGCGGCGTCTGATTCTCCTCCGGCGCGAAGTTATCCTTTCGTCGGTGATTCACTCGGTAAAGAATATCGTGCTCTCGGAGCATGGCTTCCGGAATGATCAGTTTTACGGAGATTCTTCCCCAGCCCCTATCTCGAACGCTTCCCACGAAACCTTACGCGACTCTCTCGATATGTCTCGAGGCTCCCGCCCCAAACTCCGAGCTATATATGATAACAGCGACTTTCGATTGCAGCGCCATGTCGGGATTCGAAGGCCGTGTCATGGAGGTCTTCTGGGACGGTTTCGACAAAAGCATCCGAGCCGAACTCGACTGGTTTTGGAGGGACCAACGCACTCTCACAGACGTTACCGTCTGCTGCGAGAACGGATCCGTGAGAGCTCACAAGCTCGTCCTGGCTCTTTCGTCATCTTATTTCCACAACATGTGTCTGCAGAGTCAATCCGCCTGTTCGAACTCTGTGATCTCACTGCCTGACGTGAAAATCGAAGATTTCAGATTGATTCTAGAGTACATGTATCGCGGCAAGGTCTTCATCAACGAAATGGCTGCCGAGCGGTTGATCAAACTCGCCAGAGTTCTTCACATCAAAGGATTCGGCTCGCAGAACAGACCCCCGAAGGAGCGGCAGCGGAGTGGTAGCGAGAGCTCCCAATACGTGGACTCTGACGATAATGAGGGCCAGAGGACGAGGAAGCCCAAAGTGCACATACGTCCAGAAGAGATCGCTCTGGACAATGTCCCCCCCAACCGAGTCACCAGAGCCACTGCCTCAAATCAGGCTCTCGCCTCGACGCACGATTCCAGGAGTGCGCGGGCGCAGACTCCGACCAGTCGACGGGTGGCCGGACATCAAACGTCTCGTGCCAGGAAGCTATCAGAACCCCAAGAGGCGAGCAATCCGAAAATGATTCACGAGAAGTTACTCGCCGATAAGCTCATCGGAGGAACCTTCGGAGGATCGTTGGAGGAGCCGGGACACAGTGGCGAAGGAATCTCAAACAAGCCACGCTCCAGTAGTTTCGAAGCTAGCGACAGAACGAGAATCCGGAGCGCAAAAGTGATAGAAAAACAGGGACACGTCCCCCCGGCGCTCGTCGACAAACCAGGGCCGAGTGGAAGCAAGATCGCGAAACTGCAAGAGCCGAACGAATCGCCAGAAAACCAGGACCCCTGTGGGAGTAGGGACAAGAGATCTCTCATCAGACGACGATCGTCAGCATCGCCCTCGAAACAATTGACCAGAAACGTGACTTTGTTAGCTGTTCAGTCGTCAGATACGAAATCCACGCCAAGCATATCAGCCGCCCTGACCAATTTGGTGGCGAATGAGAACGACACGCTCAGAGACGGCGGTCTTTCGAGCAGTCGATTCTCTCTAGCCGAAAACTGTAACGAATGTGACTTCACTGCCAGTTCAGCGGTCGAACTAGCCACGCACAAAATACAGGAGCATACTAAACCACGGCCGGTGCCGAAACCCCCTTCTAGGAAAAGACAAATGAATTCGCCCCTCGGGGACGAGACGCGAGAGACCCCGAAGGACGACCAGCTCTACGTTTGTGAACTTTGTGGTTTTTCATCGAAGAATCGTGGAGCGTTGGGAAGCCATCGGAATCGTCACAAATTCGAACAGGAAACGACTAGCCCGAAAAACCTGCCATTGAACCTGAGAGCGAACTCCGAGCACTTCAAGCCCATATACGACTGCCCGAAATGCATAAACATCAGTTTTAAAACGTTGAACGTCATGAGCAGGCACTTCGCAAGACGGCACTTCGACGAAAATCTGCAGTACGTCACGAGGATTGCTTGTAGTCATTGCGTCCACAGTTACACTCCGAGCGATGGCATCAGTGAGTACCGGCGACATCTGAAAGAAGTCCATGACATCGAGGCGGATTTCGAATCTTCTTCGGGGAAGCCTTACCTTAACCCATCCCGGGAGTCGATAACCGGTCGGAGAACATCTGTTTTCGAGAATGGCGAGGCCAATGAGCCGCCACCGATCCTGACAAACGGAAACGGTGAAGCCAACCATTCCGAGCCGGGGCCCAGCGGAGTCAACCATCCCGATGCTCCTGCCGGCAACGATCTCTTCGCCGAGACGGCTTCGAATGCCGACACGGAAAGAGCCTCTTCGCGGGGCAGTTTTGTTGTGAGCCTGAACGAAATGTCGGCCAAGGCCCAGGCGTCGAATTTGGATCAGAAACGGTACCGCTTGTCGAACGACGACGAGGCTACGATCGAGGCGGATCTTTCAAGAGTGAAGTCCGAGTTTACGGGAAACAGCCCACCCGTCGGGGTATTCCACAAATGTGCTGATTGCAACTATCAGACCTCTCAGCAACACTTTCTCCGAAGACACGCCATCGCCTGCCACAGCAATGGGACGAACGAAGATCCCTTCCTGTGTAGGTTTTGCAACTTCGCGACCGCTCACCGATCAACCATCAAGAGTCATCTCGTGTCCGTTCACCGCGATTCGAACACGAAAATCTCAGAATGCTACAGAAACTCCGAAAGAATCCGAGAGTATTTTGAAGAAAACGGAACGACCACCAAGAAGTCGCCGCAGCCGCAACTGCAGAAACAGCAGACGAAGGCAGTTCGTATGAGGTTGACCAAAAGTGCCCCGGCCGCTCCTCCGGTGTCTCCAGAAGCAGATGAGTCTGAAGAGTCGCCGTCTACTAAAGAAAAGGAAACGTCTGTGATCAAGAAGTCGGCTAAGAAACACGGCCGACCGTCTCAACAGTTCGGTGCGGCGTTGAAACTGAAGAAAGCCGCAATCGCCAACCAGCGGAATCTGTCACCTCAGAGCCGCGCGATATCCGAGACGAAAACCGCGCAGTTGAACCGGACCCGGGCTAGTCCAAGGAGATCCTCGTCGCGACAGTCAGCAGCTGGATCTCCTCAAGAGAAAAGGTATGCATTCAACTTCGAGAGTCTGTATTTATAACGAGGGTGGGAATTCGTGTATGCACACGATGACTGGCCACGAACAAGCCGGCATTTTATGAGGAGTTCTGGAACCGCCCGAAGATTTCTCGTTGTCACTCTCTCTCCTTGGGAGCTGCGCGTTGATGCTCGAACCTACGGGAGCTCTGGGATGATTTTCCGCGAACAATAAGGCTCCCAACATTAGCCAAAATTTTCCGGCGTCGTCAACGATTTCAGTCAGCTTTCGAAACTGTTCGCGCCCCGTATCACTGAATGTCTCAGCCATATCTCAGCTTCCCGAGTTTGAGACTGGAATGAATATTAGGGCGCTTTTGCAATGAGTGGGAGAAAGTATGAATTCAACCACCAACGGAGGGGGCCGAGGGGATCCACTGATCCTCGGACGCTTTATACAGGCAACCGAAAAGGAAACGGAATTGATTATCCAGGCCGACCATCCCGTACACGTGAAATTTCACGATAGCCTTTCATGGCTTAACTGGACTCTGATTTGTTTCAGAAGATCGTCGTCGAAATTCCCGGCGAGCTTGAAGTGTCCAGATTGCACATACGAGGCCAAGAGTTATCAAATGTTCACGAAGCACAGCGTTTTGCACCAGGACGTTGACGAAACGAAGCTGGCCCTGTGCGAAGTTTGCGGAGTCGTCAAACTGAAGAGTTCTATGTTTTACCATTTGAAGAAACACCAAGTAGATCCACCAAAGACGCCGGCTAGGCTATCACAATAATGATTACATTGAAATCGTTCGATGTAAACTTCTATCATCATCGATTCCCAAGAACGACATGGCCTTTAGAGAGATCTATTGATTAATAAATGATACTTTACAGAACATGCTTCTAAAGTTGGATATATAACATGTCATGCGTTTTTTTGTTGAGGTATTCTTCCGGGATGAGGGGAGCTCGTGCTGAGAATGGGGAGGATATTCGCCATCAGATAATCTGATGGTACCGGCACATCGGGACCGCTCCACGCGATTTGGAGCACAAACAGAACATGAGCCATGACCGCGCAGTAGGAACGAGTTCTGCGAACAGACCTGAACTCAGAAAGATTCCGGAAGCTCAGCCCAATATGTGGTGATGCCATGTGGTTCATGACAAGTTGGGGTGCTCGGATACAATTACAGCAAAGCTCTTCGTTGCATCTCTTCAGTATGTTGCTTGAACATCAAGCACTGGATAGCGTCCAAGATTTGAGCATCAGTTTCCGTGTTCCATGTTCATGACCACGGACCTCGGATCTACTGATGCTCCGCGTGAGAAGGCTGAACAGTGCGATCGTCCGTCTTGTCGAGACTGGCACTGAGGAAAAGGTGCAACATGGAGCCTCAGAAGGCCCTGCGTTTGGATGATAGATCTCAACCGAAAGGGTCCATCCAGCTCGATACCAGGGAGCAGCGGATAAATGTTGCGAGGCTCGCGGGATATGGGATGAGATGAACGTGGGCTGGAGTTGGAAGGGAGTTTCCGGGAGCAGGCGGCTGCTAACGAATACGTATCGTCGGTTCTCGCGAACGCAACATAGCCGCACAGGAGTATTCTTGAGGCTACTCCCGTCTACGCTGGTAATATCATTCAATCACTGTCAATATTTGTCCCAACTTGTATGGTTTCCCAACTCAGCCGGACTCGAACTTAAAGTTTCGAGAACAGGTAATGTTGGCAGCGCTAAGCTCCCGATTTCTCGGGAGAATGGAGGGGGGGGGGGGGTCTGCCTTTTCGACGGCGGCATGGTCGCGTACTTTTCTCAAACGGAGATTTGACATTTCAGAGGTGAACTTAAGAAGCCTGCTATCGGGCGCGCAGGGATCTCAGCTCATTCGTGTTCAAATCATTTCCTTGAGCGGTGCTTCTGAAACCGGCCACTGTCAGAGGCAACGACAATCATCGGTTACGCCGCGGGAGTTCTCCGAACAGTTAGCCCCCCCCCCCCCCCCCCCCTGACAACCGTTTTGACTATTTATATAAATATTTAAACACACCGGGAAATCCTCTGTAGCGGACCTTCCTTCAACTCCTCAGAGAGTATGTACCAATAGAGCTTTACGACTTTCGTCGAAAGAGTCATCGGACCTTCTTTCCAGATAGTCCGCCCTTAGACAGCCGGACTGTGCTTTCGATTCTGAATAAACGCGCTACTTTTCCACTCGACCCTGTGAGCTTCTCGAGATCTACTTAAGATCCGCCCTGTAGTACTAGAATCGCAGGAATCGACAAAAAGCGAGTCGACCGATATTTGCTGACGAGTCGCGCAGCAATAACTCCGCTTCTAAAATAGGATCCGGGAGTCCACGCTTGGCAAATTCGACACTCTCTGCCGTGCGATCGACGCGGTGCGATGTAGATTCAGGACTGCAGTGAGTAGACAGCCTAAGAGCCAACTAGGAATACGCACATCCTCAGGCAGCCAGGCAGTCTTGCAGGGCGTGCAGTCTGTCAGGAGAGGTTTTCAAGTCGCAGCGCCGCCGCCAAAATATCGCTCCGCAGCGCCAATTTCCGGTTGGTGTGTAAATAAACAGATGCAGCTGATCTGTGGAAGGGTTCGGCTTTTTGACATCATAGCACAGAGAGTCCAAGTGCAGTAGAGACGGAAAAGCCACTGGAGAACGCGCGCGTCCTCCTCCGCCGCCGCCGCTGCCGCGTTTGTTCGAAAAAACGAGCTCACCCACACTGAGGCATTACTCGAGTTTCTCAACAGTTTCTCTGATGGATCCGTAAGGTATGTTTGTCTCTTGGCGTGAGTTGGCCCCTCTAAATCAACCAGTCTGCTTCATCATCGATTGGCCCGCAAGCTGGTAGCTTCGGTGATTTAAATGAATCGTGTCGAAGACGGGTCGTATTTTGCGGAGTGGAATCGATCAAGACGGCAACTTTGGATATCTGCCCATCCTCGATTCGCTGCATATCGGATCTGCAGCCGAGGACCAGAACCAAAGCAACGAGTTCGCTCCGGGTCAGGGTTTGCCTGCCCAGAAACAGAATTTCCGAGTGGAGCGTGATTGAAACTCGGTGATTTCGTAAGGGAACGAGCGCAGAACTCGGCCGTTGACAAATTACGGCGTTGATTCAATTACGTTCACGGCTGGACCGTGTATCGCGCTCGTCGCGATCGTGCTCTCCGGAGCCAGAAAGCTGTGTCCACAGCTCGGTGCCGTCAGGAGAATGGGACGCTGAAAATGGTTCATTGCAGTATGAGTGAAGCCCAAGGTTCGTTGAAATAGTTTCGGCCGCTTTAACGGACGACGATTCCGAGAGGTGAAACGATTGTGATCCGTCGTTTTTACTCTGGCGTTCCCGATTTGGCCTATAAGGTTTCTCCGTGGGAGAGTGCGTTCGAGAGCAGGACGACTCTCCCCGCTCTGGAGAGCTTTTTATCTCTTTTCCTTATGAATATCGGCTGTGTGATGAGTAAAAATTGGGTTTTCCGGCGTGGAACCGCTCCGCCGGCCCCGATTCAAGCAACCTGGACGAAGAATGAGAGATGTTACTGCGATCTCTAAGGCTCATAAATATTGTGATTTTCATTTGTGTGGCAGCTGAGCGAATCGTTCTAGTGTCAAGCAGTCTCGCCGAATCTGCTGTTTCCAACCATCGCTCATGTAATCCTTGTTTCAACCGGAGCGCTCCGTACGTTTCACGGAGCATTGCTGTCGACCACCTCGATTTGCCGAGTCTTTGTCCAACGGATCGCAACTCGAGGGAGAGAAGTTCTAAAGGTTCAAAATAACATCGAGCTGTCACGCGAGTTGCTGGCTTCAAATTATAGGACAGATCCGACGACTGAAAAATCCCATTTATCCGGAACGTCTGCCTCTTTGAATGCTCGAAAGGTGAACGATCCTCCCCTCGCACCACGCTCGTGTCCATATACCTACTGCCGATATGAACGATTTGGATCGCTCAAAATCGGTATTGAAGTTTCCTCGTATGAAGCCGCGTTCGCCGGTGGTAGTTGTAGCAGGACAACTTTCTGTCTGAACGAGTCATGAGCTTATCAAGAGTCAACTGATGCCCTTATTGGACCGGCTCTTGGGTTCGGCGTCGGTAAGGGAAGATAACCCTGCCGAATCATGGGAACTGTTTGCCAGGTTACACATGGAGGGTTGACGAGCTGTCAGGTATCCCGGGATCCTACGGTGTCGTCCTTCCCGAACGTATAAAAATTGAAATCGCCGATATGAACAAGATTGGGTCGTGGACGAGCTTCCCGAACAGCAACGCCCGGTCGGACCGGCGAGGTGCACTAAAATAATTTCAGGCTGACGGCGAGCTTTTTGCACAAACTCCTAATCAATTTTTTCTCTTAGATAAGCGGCCAGAATGATGAGCTCGGAGAAGAATTCAGAGAGGGTCGGCCTTCTAGATGCCGGTATCACTCGAACGACGCTTGCAGGTGACAAACTTGTTGCGATTCTGGTGGAGGTCTTGGTGATGGTTACAATTTCATCGAATCTATGGCGGGCGTTACATCAACGTTTCCAGGGCTTCCTGTCGGAGCTGAAGCGAACCGATCACGCTCACTGTTCACCGAGCGAGGAAGATTCGAGCAGGAGGAGCGGTTGTCGCTGGGTTATCGTACGCCGTCATACAAACACAATGTCGTGCTTTTTTTTCGTCCTTGAACGAGTAGGGGGAATCTGGGCTTTTCACTGATCAGGAGCCGCAAGTGACGACGCTTCATAACTTTTGTCGCCACATGAATCGGAAACCACCCAACCCACATGAAGCTCCAGGAAACTATCGGGCGATACCTTGGCTCGATAATCCGAGCGCGAGAATATCAAAGTGCTTTAGAAAGGATTCAACCACAACGAATGCCCATAGTCGCTGTTCGTTTCCCTGGCGCGCGACACAAGAGTGATTCAGAAGGCTTCCGAGGCTGAGCCTAGTGGGATTCCGCGGCAGCCCGGTGAAATGACCGTCGAGTATTCCAAGTCCACTCGCGTCCATGGATAGAGACATACTCACCTTCCGACTTCCCGGAAATCCGTGAGATGTCGAAAGTTGAAAGCCTAACAACAGCACAATGGTATCATTCAGGGTTTTTGTCGTTTATGACTCCAGCTCTAGGTCGTGTTTGGTGTAGCAAAAGCAGTGAGCGGCCGGGCCGTGCTTAATGCATTGGACGTGTTGGAAGGGATCTGAGAAAACAGATGCTGTTTACTTTGCAGGTGAGAACGAGTCCCGTGGAATGATTTCGGCTGCCTCTCGTTATATTTCACACCAAGTGGTGATGTCAGCGTGGCGCCGCAAACCCGTGGTGCTGTTCACGATACTGGCGATCACGGTCCTCGTTCTTTTCGTACAGTACTCACAAGTTGGTGGTGACCCTAAAGTTCCTCGGCTTCTCGACAAACAGTTCAAGGTATGTTCATGCGGGATCCTCTCTCCATCTCGAGAGGGGGAGAGAGGGAGAGAGAACAATCTTGTCTTCTTGCCGGCCACCCAAGGGGGCATACAATTCACCCACTGCTCGCCCCAGCTTGTGTGGGGCACCACTGTCCACTCAGCTGAAATCGCCCTCAATACAATCATTCGTCTTTGACGTTTATGGATTCGATCGAGTTGGGCAAAGGCGCCGCTGCTTTGATCTGGGAGGAAACTGAAGATGAAATACTTCCTTCAAGGATTCTGAGGCCTCACCTCAACGACAGGCTAATCCTGGATACACTGCAAGCTTGCAAAGTGATCCGGAACCCAATCTCGGCGCGGATCATGCTCAGCCAGTGCGACATCCGGCTGCGACCCAAACATCGATGGTGGCAAAACAGCTCGCGCCAAAGACAAGTATTCAAGATCCTAAAACTGCTCTTCCCGGAGCCCCACTCCACCGAGTCGTCCACTTCGATCTCAAAGGAGCTCCACCGAAAATCAGCTACATGAAAAAAGTCCTCCCAATTTTGAAGGAGGCAGGGGCAACAGGTAAGACACAATCCCTCACTCGCTGTTCCTTTCTCTCTGTTTCTCATAACATGTCTGTTCGGCATCTGGGGGACTGAATCTTGAAGTCGTGCCCTGAATACTCAAGCCATGACGCCTTTCAGGGATCATGCTGGAATATGAGGATATGTTTCCCTACTCTGGCTCATTGGAAGTCGTTCGAGCTGGGAATGCTTATACCGTGAAGGATTTAGAGGATCTCTTGAGCTACATTACCGTCGATCTGAAACTCCAAATTATACCGCTCCTCCAGACATTTGGTCACATGGAATTCGTCCTCAAGTTGGAGAAATTCCGGCATCTCAGGGAAGTCGATGAGTTCCCAGCAGTCATTTGTCCTTCCAAAAACGAGTCCTTCACTCTCATAAAGGAGATGGCAAATCAGGTGAGTGGAGCCGAGAATTTCTCTGGATTTTCAACCCCTGGATTCTCAGTGTTTTCTCACTACGAGTGGCAGCAGCACTCATTAGTTCAGGAAAGCGCATGTCTAAAGGAAGCTCGCGGCTCGCTTCCACAGGTCATGGCTCTACATTCGAAATTCCAAGTGCGTTATTTCCACATCGGATGTGATGAAGTTTTCCATTTGGGAGATTGTAATCTCTGCAATCAAAAATCCAAAGACGAACTTCTCCTGGGTCACATGGCTCAAGTCGCAAGTAAGCATTTCGGTCGGCCCGGA
Organism: Phytoseiulus persimilis; assembly: GCA_037576195.1. NCBI lineage: Eukaryota > Metazoa > Arthropoda > Arachnida > Mesostigmata > Phytoseiidae > Phytoseiulus > Phytoseiulus persimilis. The sequence goes on from CM075101.1 coordinate 21,620,842, forward strand.
CCAACATTTCAGGGGCGATTATGGACAGTACGACATCTAAATCGAGATTCAATGTCATCGGTTTCGTGAGGGTTATAATAATTGGACATTTTATTTCTCGCTCCTCTTCAGACTACGTTCGAAACGATCTCAAGGTGATACCATTGGTATGGGACGATATGATGAGGCACTCCAGCAGTGAACAGATGAAAAGGTTTGCATGGAACAATCATTCATCCACTTTTCCTTTTCCCGACTCGTTCCAGAGCTCCCGAGGCGCGAATTCATTGATATTCAGCTTCGTGTGCTTTCTAGGTTCCGTCTTGATGAACTCGTTGAGCCAATGGTGTGGACCTATGTGAAAGATGTGTACAGGTTCATTCCGTTCTCGAACTGGATGACTTTCAGCGACACCTTCCCTTACATCTGGGCCGCGTCCGCGTTCAAGGGTAAACGTTTCCTCATGTCGGCGGAACTCTCTCCTTCGATCACCATATGCTGTGTCAGTTGGCCGCACTTAATTATTGAGCACCCTGGTACCAAACTTTCAGGAGCTTTCGGCGAAACGTTGACGGTGCCAAACGCGAAACAGCACCTAGAGAATAATGTGGCTTGGCTAGAGGTCATTCAGGAGCAGAAGGAAAGATTCAAGTTGTTCCGTGGCCTTGTGATCACGGGCTGGCAGCGATATGACCATTTCGCAACGCTGGCAGAGACGTTTCCCGCTGGTAAATATACAACGGAATCCTCCTCTCATCTGAACGATTCCAACTATTGCCGTCCTCATCTTCATGGCGCTTCCAGGATATGAACTTGATTGAATCTGGTTGCAGGTCTTCCGTCATTGATCCTCAGCCTGCTCTCAGCGACTGCAGGAGGCTTCTCTGGCAGAGAGGATCGCATCCGGGGCCAGTTGTCAAAACTTCTCAGCTGTCAAGATTCGCCCCGAAGATTAGATCTGGAGACAGATGAATATTTGTACACATCGATGAGCCGATGTCACTTCCCCGGGGCTGCTGTCTTCAGAATGACTGAGAATCATCGGGACACCATCAAGCGAGCGAATGAATACTACGAAGGAGTCACCATCCACAAAGCATGGTTGACGCCGTACAACGTCAGGCGCAACTTCACTTTCATCGACAGAATTGATCAGGTAACGTCGATGTGTCTTTGTCCTCGGTGACCCGTGATGGTCTCCCGAGGAGAAGCTGCTGGATGGAGTCAGTTGTTTGACGGATACCTCCATTTCGCCCAGGGTCTCGAGGAATTCCCATCAGTGCACTATAGCGTGACATCGTTGGTTGAACAAGCACGCGATGCCTTGCGCGAAGTGTTCGATGAATACACCGTTGCAGAATGGATTGAGCAGAATATTTACCCAACAATACTCAAGCTGGATAAGCTCAAAGCTGACGCGGATGCGATGAGGTGCGTGCGCTCGCTGTTCACGAAATTTCGCCGAACTATCCAATGCATGCATTCAGATCCACTCTCTCATCGATATATTGGGGTGCAGCAATCATACACGAAATTTCATGGCAATGATGTCAGATATTTACTTGCAGACGAGCTCGAACATGGCCGCGGAGACCGCTCCCCATCAACCCGGATGTTCAGCGACTCTATGCTGGTCGCCGAGAACTCTGATCATTGTGCGAGCGATCGACCCTGTGATTGAGCAAACTGTACTGCCTCCGGAAGGCTCACCTCTCCGGGTTGGCGGGCATCGCTCACCCTTCTCTTCATTATACTCGAAATACTTCCAGCACCTCAGTTTGTAACAGAGAGACCCTTCAGCCCTCTTCTGATCGCCCTCGACCCTGAAGCTTTCCTCGACTTTGGAGCACCATGGCACCATCAGAGTGCACTGAGGAGCATATTAGTGTCCTGATTGCACAAGCCGGGTCTGTTAGTTGCGACAGACATCTATCGGAAATTAGCGCGAAGTTCAGGTTGGAATCCAGTAGCACGTTTCTTTTAAACAAGGGTTGAGGTGAACTCTTAGTGTTTCGGCAAATCGCCGGAACAGTGCTCCGTTTGGAAGGTGGGAATTCAGCGTGCGTCTCAGACACCACTGAATCCCAGAAAGCGGCAGCAATCCTACAGCCCTTGACTTAGAGCTCAACTACCAGGGAAGGAGGGGGGCCTTGCCATGTTTGATTCTGTGTAAACGGTGATAGTACTGCAAGCAAGGAGGGGAGTCGGAAATCATTGTAAATTTGATTCGTTAGGTAACTCCAGGACTGATGTTGACAGGGAGCCGATAGAGCTTAGAATTCCCTTTATAGAAGATTTTAGTTGCTCAAACTGGTGACCCTAAACAGCACTGCGCAGCATATAGCGGCTCCTTTCAAATAGCCCTCCTGTGCGGTTGCGGGGAAGAGAAGTGTGCGCATCGGCACTGAGAATGATCTGAAACTGGAGCAATCACATTTGACGAGTACCGAACATGGGTCTGTTAGAGGACCGGATTGTACCGTCAGGTTGCGAGGGAACGAGGTTCAAATTTCGTTTCAACAGGCCGTCAAACACTTCTACTCGACTAGTTTCCGAAAAGCGGTGTTGGACGACGAAGCTTTCGATTGGTCAATTGATCAATTCCGGTGGATTCGAAGTCAATAGAACATTACTAGGGATAGATACCGGCTAGAAGCCGTTGCGAGAGGAAGGCGGCCTGGTTCACAAGACCACACTGAGATTATTGATATTTATTGAGTTGTGGGAGGAAGACTGCGAAGAGAAACACTTGAAGGACCGAAAAGTTTTGTATAAAAGAAAATTGTCGAAGAATAAACCGAATGAATGCGGAAACATAGTTGTTTCCATCTAACTCCGTAAGCAGGGCTCTTGGAATTCCGGAATCGATCTGATCGTAGCTTTCGACGCAGCTCTCGTCGGGACATCGCCTGAGATCACTCACTACAATCTCGAAACTTCTGTGTGCAGAGGCCACCGGCAGGCTGAGGATGGAACAAGTTTTCACAGTCTACTCGTTCGTGCAAATGTTCGAATTGCGACGAAGATGGGTGAGGTAGGCCGTTCGCGATCCGGGAGCCTCAACATATTACCCGAGTTTCGGAGAGGACCGGGTAATTGAGTGATTACGTTCGACACATTCCGTGATCCGGACTCTGAAGGAACAGTTCAGCTTACGTATTTTCGTCGATCCCGAGAAACTTCCACTCGGCTTCTACAAGCTGCGTCTCCATGAGATTGATCTGACCAACACCAACACGATGTTATGGGAGTCAAAAAAGGGCTCGTCCGGGAAATCGGCCTCAAGGTCTTTTTACAGATCTTGAACTTCCCCGGTGAGCTCATTGGAATGTTCATGCTATGCTATTCCTCATGATCGAACCTTTCGAATGAAATTCGAGCTCCTGTTGGACGAATCCATCGGTTTCGGAGCCCACAACTTGGTGGCCCTTCTTGGTGGCATTAACGCGACTCTGAACAGGATGCGCGCGATGAATTCGAGGAATAAGTTGAGCCTTCGTCATCAGATCGTGGCTAGCGCCGAGACTTGTCGTGATGCCCTTTCGCCGCTGCGAAAATTCCACCGCGGAGACGCCGCTATGAAGAACCGCACCTGGCATCTGTAGTCTCCGCACAATCAACGAGATTTCTTTTTATTTCACCGTGGAAATCAATGAGTTCCTTCCAAAGAGTCTGAATCCCACAAACGAGGAGCCTGAAGACGTCATCATGAAGTACGATTCCACGAAAACAACGAGAATCGACCCTGACCAATTTGAACGGTATTCAAAAATACGCAGAGACAGCATGGGAGCCCCTTCACTGAGGGGGACGAGACCGAACCGCGTTGATGAGGAGTTTGAACTTCCCTGACTAGGGGAGCGGGGAAAAGCCCCGGTCATGGAACACCTACCATTTTTGAAATGGTTACCAGTTATGGAACGCTTCCATGGTGAAAGTTTGACAACTGAACCTCTCGTCGTACTCGAGGTCTGATGACTCCCATAGGAATGCTCGGAACTGATTCCGTACTCCAGTCCGGTATCCCTGAGAAACATCCCCATTCAGAGGATTTTTGTCTGCTTACGCGGTCATCGGTCGGTCGGTCGAAGTTTACGCTTTCATGAAGCCCGCCCTGAGGCGCTGAGTGCCGCGGTTTGAAGTCGTCTTAGATGTTCGCGGAATATCTAGATTCAATGCGGCATGGAAGGTCTGATCACTGAGCGGGAGAGGGCGGATCCGAGTTCGGATACCCATCATGACTGCCGAGACCAGGGGGGAGACGGCGTGTGGCTCTTCATGTTCAGTGACGGTCTTTCCGAGCCCGAAGCATTGTCTCGTCGTCCGAGCCAGTGGCTGCTAGCACGGAACCCTTCCTCTAAAAGATCAGGTAGCCAGTTATTAAAAACGTTACTGTTGGTGTTCATCGCTAGCGTTCAATTTCAGAATTTGTCAGAGTTTTTAGTTCTTGCTCGTATGCATATTGACAAATTGACAGCCGGGACTTTGCGACTCTTGTGAGACGCCGCGATTGCTCGATAGACACTTCTGACTCGATCGGATAATCCAGGGAGAACTCGCCTCCGCTTTTGCGGCTGATGACCATTGGACCCTGTCCACGAGATAACTTATTCAGTCGTTCCCACCTCATCCGGTGAGCACCAGCGCCTGACTCTACTGTTTTCGAGGACCTCACATCGAAACCATGCTTCGAAAGTGGATGTGATAGAATGTGGATGTGTGCCTACCATAGAATAGTTCTGACTTCTGCTGCTCGAGACTCTGGCACTGAAGTCTTGCATCGAGGATTGGAGAGCTCCTCTCCGTGACCCTTGCCTCATCGAAATGTAGAGGATGGTTTCCATGTTTGCCATCATCCGCAGTCGAGCTCCAGTGTCGACCTCTAAGACGATTCCCGTTTCTTTTGCGACTGGTTTAAGAGGCACACAACCGAACAGATGAACTTTGCGCGGCATGTTCACGCGTGATGGTAGATTGTGCGTTCATGCCCATAACGTTGGAATGCGGATCTTTATTCTCTTTTCGTCAGCTGATTATCGCGAAAACCCATCTTGCTCGGCTGAGAGTTCTCGTGTGAATGTTTCCGGCTCAAGGGCTCCCGCGTCGGATATTGATTGAGTTCCCCGTGCTTCATGATTGTGGGCCATCCTATCTTGAAAATCTCGGACTGACAGTCCCGACTGCGTCCGGCAGCTTGGAAAGCCATCGAATCTTTTAGACACGCTGCTCACTTATACCTCTGGCGGCGACGCAATTCGGGGAAGGATCGGATTTTCCACCAGGAATACGCGTGCTGGCTACGGAACATGCAGAACTTGCAGCATTTGTTCCTTCTGTTCGCCTTGGTGACGGCGTACCCTCGCGACATGAACAGAGGTGAGTTGGAACCAACTGCCGAGCTATGGCTGATATTTTATCTGAGCTGGCGCGATGCCCGATCACTGACTGAGAAATCGACGAGGATTAAACGTGGGGGGCGTGGCTGAATCCTCTCGGAGAGAATTCTCACGCGACTGTGCCCACTGCGATGTCCGAGTTCGAAAACGTTCCATAAACCTTCAGAAAAGTGCGAAAGCGATGGAATATACTGGAAGGTGAAAGCGGGAGATTTGATCCCGTGCAGCCCCACGTGCGACGAATCTTACAAATTGAACGACAACAATGAGGCTCCAGCCAAAACAATCAACGAACACTGTAAACTCGACACCGTAGTAGGGAAGCATTATCATGACATCGCCAACCAAACCATGTGAGTGAACATTGAGCTTTTCTCGAAACTCTCTGATGAGGTCGACAGATCCTGGTCGTTCCCTTCAAGACTCGTTGCGAGCCTTCCCCTCTCGAAATCAGGTGCGCCTGCACGAACGGAGCTGCCTACAAAGAACTCACCTCAATCGATTGGAGCACCCTGACGCAAGTTTCGCGGTGGTTCTGCATTCCGCCGTCTCAATGGAGCTTTCAGCTCGTGGATTTCAAAACCTACAAAGTTGTGTGTTTGTGATGGCGCCGCCCGTTGTGACTCCCGGATCGTGTATCACTCCTTTTTGGAGAAACATAGTATTGTGCTGCAAATCTATCCCAAACAGTATCTGACCAAAGTTCGGATCTTCAATTTTACATGATGAAAGCCTTCTCAGGGTTGCAAGGGATCGCTGGTTTCAAATCTTTGGATACCATCCTCCGATCGATCAGATACAATAAAACCCTGTTCTAACGCGCCGTGACAGGGCGGAAACATTGAGTAATCGGAATCATCACTCGGTTGCTGGTTCGGAGCTGCAGCCTACGATAACGTGGTCTCACCTGCGAACACGGAAAAATACATTATCATGGAGGAGGATTGGAATAAGAAAGGCCCAAAGGTAGAACTACTGGAAGCTCGAGCCGCAAAAAGGATCCGCCTTCTTTTCACGTGGATCAATAACAGATTTTCATCGAAGTTAGGGAGCTTGCTCGACCTCGAAGCATCACCAAGGTGGAATCAATTGGCACACGAAGGTTGTTCTACGCATGCCACGCTGATCGCACCTGTGTTCTCGAGCAATTTTATCCTGAAGTATTGCTGAGAAAGGAACCTTCTACCCACCACAGGCTAGATACATGACAATCTGGTTGACCGCTCCACCCCGGACTTTGGGGTAGTTGCTGCAGTCAGCAACACCCAACACGACTGACCTTCTTGGATGCGCATGCTCTCCTTTGGATTGGGCTTGGGTTGTGAATTGAAGGGCGAGGAGAGATAAGGAGATCTCGATGGAAATCAGAGTCGAGCGCCGCGCCCCGGATTCGCCGGTTCGCCGCGAAAGTTTCTCGACGCGCCCATTGTCCTTCTCATGATCTGCTATCGATGAGCATATATCTCCCGCTTTTCGGGCCAGACCTGCACTGCTCGCATCAACCGCTCGCTGTTCGGTCTCAGTAACGAGCAAGACTGCTACCGAAGACCGAGCGAAGTTGCCAAAACGGAGGTTCCATGGGTGCCATTCAGCGAGTCGATTACATTCCTAAGACGAGCCTCCATCGAAATCACAGATGACCTTCCCGCTTTACCTCGAGAACTTTAGCTACAATTCCTTCATTGCTTTCTTAGATTGGGTCTGGTCTGGGGCACACGCTGGGGAACCGTGCCACTGGACGCAGTTGACTTCCAGGTCGAATGAGACGTAGATAGATAGGGCCGGCTTCCCACTGACAAATCAGAGGCATTCTGGATAGTCACGGGAAGCGACGGTAAGTGAGGCTGGGTCAGGGGCAGAATGTTGAGAATAGAATCTGGAGAGGAATTGGAGAATGTCCGGCTTTTTGTGGACATTGCCCGGTTCCGAAGTTCCATGCATGCGGACGGGTCGGATATCGGATCGAGTTCCCAGCTGAGATAAGACCAAAAGGATGCAGAATTTGAAATCGTGCTCTGTCAGCGCACGAGGTTTCTGGTGGAACCCTAGAGTCTTCCGATTTGAATCTCTGTACATAGGCGGAGAACTTCCACGCCATATGTTTCAGACCTTGCCGGAGGCGTGACGATGTGGGCCACCCACGACGCGTTCCGCCGCTGCCTGCTCTCCTGTCCGCCGCCGTCAAAATCCTCACGGCGCACAGCTCGGATAGAGATCCTTCCCGTCACAAGACCATGCCGATTCCGATTCACTGCCGCACCGCAACAACGCAGAATGGTTGGACCACCGCCCACTCTTCTCGACTGTGATTGGACAGTGGAGAATTTCAATCAGAATGTATTAGTCGCGAGAGCGCAAGCCTTGCGGAATGGATTCCGAACCCCTCCGAAGACGGCGTCACAGGCAGAGGGCTAGAGGGCTTAATGCCGATCGCGTGGCTTATACCGCACAATGCAGGGTGGCTTTTTTCAGGTCGAAACTTTTTGAGCTAGATTCCGTTTCGGCTTGAGCTTGCCACTCTTCGGAATTCGCTCTAAATCGTAGAGGGATCCGATTTCACCCTAATGTGTCCGATTTGATGAAATTCAACGTTTTCCTGAGCACTCTCAGTCGGACATAGAGAAAAATGGGTTATAATCGAAACCACCTGGCCGCCCTGCATGGAAATTCTCACCATAGTCACTCTAGGGAAGCGCTGAGATGACTCTGGAATTCTCTATCGTCCCCTTATTGATTTTCGAAATGATGCGTAGAAATTATTGGGTCACGGTCAAAACCAAATCGGGTCCAGAAATTCCCGACTCAAAAAAGCTTCCCTATCGGACTCCGCAGCTCGGCAGTATAAGGCACCAGGCGATACCGGAGGAGCCATGTTCCACGAGTTGAACATTCTGTCCCAGGGACCCCTCCTCATTCTTAACTTTTTCTGAAAAAAATAAAACCTCGGAAGCGAGCTCTGCTCCCGAGAATTCGGATTTCCGAAGAGTGAAAATTCAAGGAGCCATTCTCGAGGAAGTTGCGCGAAGACACGATCGTAATCAGGAGTCGGCTTTCCGGGAGATGAAGGTGAGTATCCTTCGAGCAAGAGACATACTTCGTCTCTGTGTTTCACCTCCAACGCCGTACGTTTTTCTTGGAATGGAGACTGTCTCGATTCAGATGAGGACTCGACGAATCACGGGCCTTCCCGCGTTGAAGTGAAAAATCAGACTGGGACAAGGGTATCCCAGGATGACGAGTGGAGCTCCGAGTGCCGAATCACAATAAAGCCGTGATAAAATGAAGAGGGTGAATCGCGTAACCTTTCCCTCAGCTTCCTCTTGGCACTGCCATCTTGGTAGCTGGCTCATATTATCGGAGTCGAGACGAAGCAGACCTTCTCTGATTCAACTGAATCCTGACACTCGTCCGATCTTGAATCTCGTTTGAACCCAGAGCGCGAACCGGTGGCAGGTCCCAGGGAGCTTTGGGGAACTAATTCAAAGGTCTGCTTCGGTGAATATATTTGCATACGGCTGGGCGAATCCCAGAGCCAGTTGAACGACGTGAAGATACCTGGTTTGGTACTGTTCTCAGAGAGTGGTATCTCTCAGATTCTGACAAGGAAGGACAGCAGAAGCACTGGAAACAGGCGTTGGCCTTAGGCACAGTGAAGGTCGATTCGAGTCGTGGATGCCCTATCTATGTGAAGAGGAGGCGATTCCCCTTTGTTTCACCCGGTGTTCACCGCACTTCATCCACACCTGACCGTATCAGACGGTTGAAAGTAGATCAAGATTTCTCTACCTTTGCGCTTCAGCTCGGTTATCTCCCCTGCTGTGCCGGAGTAGGTTCGCCCAGCTTCGAAGATACATTCCACGGCCTGGCTGGATCAGAACTCTCCATATTCGAGCTGACAATGTACTCAGCTTTGCTCAGATGGGTAAGGCGTGCGACTTCGGGAGAAAAATCGATCGGGCAGAACCATTGCTTGACATTCGCTCACTTGGGAGAGGCTCGTGGGAGATGGCGTACTTTGGCGGCCAGAATAGTTCCTGTTCGATGTCGAAACCGAATCGACCTTCTTTGCTACGCTCGCTTCCCTGGGGATAAGTAATTCTCCAACATGACCCAACCCAACCGGATTCGCGTTGACCTGGAAAATAGAACCCTAGAGACTTGTCATCCATAGTTGGGGGAAACCCTGCCAGCAGCCGAAAACAACATCTTACTGAGGTTTGACGGAGAAGGGAATATCCTTCGCATGGGAATGAAGTCGCGTCACCATGGACCCAATGCGATGGAGACCTACCACATCTTCATCCATAAAGTGCCGAACACCGAGGCTTCGAACAGTCTAGAGACGAAAGAACGAGGCGCCCGGTCGCGTATCATGACGATAGCTCGTCTCCTAAATTCTTGAAATTCAATTTTGCTTGATTCGTGCTCATTTTTAACCACATGTTTGAGTTAAGACTCCTCATACATGAGTTCAAATAGAGCTGTGACTCGACAAAGAGCTCATTCTTTCTGCTGTAGCTGGCGTTCACGGAATACGCCCCATCCAGGCTCAGGTCCCGCCTCGCACTTTCCTCCGTTAATAGGATTCTGATCGATCATTCCACGCAATCTCCAGGATCGCGTGAGCATACGCTGATTTGTCCATCGGTTGCATCGGCTCATTCCCCCACGCGGCCGCGCGGACACTCTCATTCAAGCTTCATCATGGTCTGCCTTGCAGAGGGTCGGTTGTCTGTTAGGTCATTCCATTCGTAGCTCGACGTTTGTTGTTGCTCAGGTTGGATCCTGAGTTCTCCCTCGTGGAATGCTGATGCCGTAAACAATTAAACGATTCTCGCGGACCTCGTTCAACAATCTTCGATTAGCACCGCTTAGTCAGATCAACCGCTTTGTCTGTTCTAAGCGTGTGGGGGTTTCAGTATGGACGCGGTGCTTGCATCTAGGAAATCGATGAGGCCAAGGATATCTCCCCCATGGGGTCAAGCGAGAGCAGTTCAATTATTCTAATGCTCCTCGTTGCAATGCATCAACCTCCCAATCATATTCATCCGGAGCGGGGTAGGGATCGATTTAATACATCTTTGAACGATGCGGTCCTCGATGTGTCATCAGAGATGATCCTTGCCATGCGGGAGGCTTCCCTTGCCTTGTCCTCATCCTGCGAGCCCTCACCCTCGAGCCACACGCGCACCACCATCTTGCTCTCCACCCTGTTTGAGCCAAACAAACCTAATCCGATCCCAGCGAAGGGACTCTTCCTCATATTGAGCGTTACATCGAACTAGAATAGTGTTCCGAGTTTTGGAGCGAACCTGCCCCGGATCTTTGGAGGCTTCGTGGAGTCTGATTCCGACAATGGGTGCTGCACCCTGCTTAGGTGAGTACGCCAGGAGAAGACTGTGGTAATCTCACATCTTGATCGAAGCCGAAAAACCGCGAGAGGCCTCCGAAAACCAGTCGTCGCCTTCCCCTAACCCCGAGTCGTTTTTCGAATCTATCGCGAGAAACCAGGGGCACGTTTTTCCTGTGATGGAACACCCGTTTGCATGAAAACTGTCTATTACTTTGTCAGGGGATCACAACTTCCCGGCTCCAATAAGAACAGAATTGAAGGCGTGGCCTCGATCAAGTAGTCGAGATGACTCTCGGAACTGGATCAAACTCTGTCTACCGCTCTCATGAGCTGTGGCGCGAACGAGGTCAATGTGAAGTTTGCAGTCTTCACTGTAACATCCTGAGCCGTTGTGGGGAACGAGAATCCATTTTCATGACGGACACCGGATTATGTGTTGGGCCATGTTATTCGCGTCGTGACATCCACTTCAGTCGACTCCTCTATTTCCAAGCAGGACGTCCGCCGGAGCATACCGCTGAGGATAACGCGCGGATTGATTTCGGCTACACATCCGGACTGCCGAAGAGGAGGAAGGAGAAAAAAGAACGAAACTGCTTCGTTTGTAGGTTGTGTAACTATGTATTGCGGAGGAGGAAATCAACGAGACCGCGAACGGCGGCCCCCAGGCGTGAAAACTCCAAGAGAAGGAGTGACAGAATCGATCAGCAAGGAGGTTCCACTGAACTTTGGGAAGAAAATGCATGATGCGTATGTCTGCTATTGGAATACATGAGCACGTATGATTCCCCGCGAGCGGAGGTCCCGATGATGTCAGGGAAACGGTACGGCGATGACATCCACCTCGAAGGCCCCAGTGCGGAAGTTTGTGCGACAAAAAGAAAGGGCATCGCGAGCAGCTATTATATTCATGAAAAGATCGAAAAAACACTTGTGACACTCTTCCAGAGTTGTTCAAGAGCTATTTTATATAAACAATTCGTCCAATAAATCCACGAGGGATGAGTCGCAGCCATCGTGAGCTCCCTGGTGGAACGCTCGAGGAATTCGCACGCGCAAGGAGTGCCTCAAGCCGACGGATTATCATGCTCCATGTTTATTGTGTGGAAGTCCATGATGGACGAAACATGCAGAAATGCGTTTTCAGAGTTCTCCGGCACAGATCAACATAGCCAAGCTATTGAAAATCGGATCCAAGTCCATGAATCGTTCTTCACTTCGACAGGTGGTGGGGAGTGTTCTCGGGTCGGTTCGACCAAATCGTGAGAGGCGATACAACTAGGAAATCAAATCGGTCTGGCCCGACCCCGGTCAGCGTCGGTCTGTCCACAGAGTCTTCTCCCGCTTCTGCGCAGTTTGATGGTCGCGCTTCCACTGTATAGCGGTTTCCCGAGCCGACCGGAATAGTTCATTAGAACTAAGAGAAGGCTTCTCATCGGACAGAGCTCCTACGGATCTAACGATTGCAGGTCAAGCGTACCAGTTATGGGAGTCTGACCAGCCTTGCGGGAAAGCGCATGTTTTCTTATTTGAAGAATCAGGACGCCGTTGGCTGGAGTGAACTTTTACCTCCCAGATTCTTTTCCGAACTTTCGAGGGGAGACACTGACGCGAAATCGGATGTACTTCACCCTCACCAGTCTTTCGGTGAATACGTGCCTGCTGGAAATGTGAAGCATCGCTCTCGACTCTTGGAAAATGAAGCTGCTCATTCTCCTGAGCGTAGCCTCCGCGAATCTAACTTTCAGTAATCGATTCTTCCGAGATCTACAAAAGATGAGGAATTTCACTGGTCACCGCTCGAGGCCCAAGTTCTGCCTCTCGAGTGAGGAAGAGTTGATCTCTGGCGGCCACAATGAGTCCGCAGGTGGAGCGGAAATCCCGTGATCGACATGGTGGACTCCGGCGATTCGACTGGAAATTCCTCGTAGACCTGGGCTTTCGTTCGACATGCTCCACAGAGTCAATGGTCAAGAGGCAGCCCTCGACCCTTGAAAAGGAGGGGTAAAATCTCAGGCTGTGAAATCCATTCAGAGCCAGATCTACCGAGCCGACCAAGCTTGTGTGAGCCATGGACGCGTGCGATCCCAGCGTCATTTGTACTGAAGGCTTTCTGAGGTGTCGTTACTCTTCTCTCCGATTGATTTCCAGCACGAGCATCGCATAAATCGCATGAATACAGCAGTGAGTCTTTTTTTTCATATGAGCTCTCCAAGACAGGTCATTCTTGACCGCCATCTGTTTGGGCTGAGTGCATGGGTCCGATAGCGAAGGAATTCGCGGACCCAGGGGCTCCGTTCCAAATGACGGAATGGGCCCAAAGTCCTGTGGTCCTGATAGTTGGTTCGCAGTGCATACAGGCAACCCAGAACTTGGCATACATTTCCTCCGGGCTCCGTTCGGAGCGAGCAACCATCTGTTCTGTTCCTCTAGCAGGAAATAATGTGATCAGAAAACTTATCCGTTGCCGATCCTACAAGGATAGAATTTCTGTCTTGTGAGGCTCTTTTCTAACTTCCTGGATATGCCAGCAGCCTTTTTTCTCGAGTCCGAGCTTAACAGTTCAGACGGATGCGATAGTCGCGCAGGCGTCAGCGTAGATTCGCTCCCGACTTGAACGTCGTCCACACATTACCCTTCCGAGAATTCAAACGTCCTCGGCCGGGTCAATTGACGCAGCTCCAATATCATTTTACAAACGGTTCTTTCGTTTTATTAATATATTCGCTCTTCCGTTGTTCACACGGATTATTATACATCATTCTGCAAAGAGCCGCTCGCTTATAGTAGCCATTCGTTTTAGATGATTTGAATAATCCTTCAGGGGAAATTCTTCACTCACTCTCCTTATGATAAAGGGGACTCCGAGTCCCGACTCAAGTTCGCTGCTTCCACGCCTGGGACGCACACACTAGGGAGACCCACATCTATTTGGATAAAATTTTTCTTTACAAGAATCGTGATGTTTGGCTAGTCGGTGGCCTTAGATATTGGGGAAGCTCCAGGTTTTCCCTCTCTATTTACATGAGAATGTACACATGACATCACCTAAACGCAGGTCTCTCAGCAAAACCTTCCGTGGAAGTACAAGAAGATTTCACAATATTGCGATGTGTCGGAGAAGAATTTGAAGAGTTGACTTCGTGGAAGGAAATTAGGAGAAGACTGATCTCGTTCCACTCGGATAAAAAGAGGAAACTTCTCTCATTCCTGTCAAATATTTGGCGTTGGAACCCGCGAAAGTTGAACTGATCAAGGAACACCAAGTTCCATGAAACGCACTCAAACAAACCAAGTTGGCATGTTTGAACAGTCTGCGCATCCAGAAAGTATAGTAAAGACTCCCGGAGGGGAGTCACACGGCGAGCCGTGTGTGTTGTGTAGCTGCAGCTCCGGTATCATGGTTTTTGATTCGGGACAGTGTTTCACAAATTCTCACAAATTGCAAAATTCTAAAACTATGTACAATCTCGTTGAACGAGGCTAGAGAAATCAGTTCTCGCGACAAGCTTGGCATTGTCGATGATGATGAGAAAAAAAATTAAATAAGCCTCTCCTCTGGCGGTGGTTTGATAACATGGGCCATTTCCACTCGAGAACCGTAGATTTCTTGCCGTGAGGGCGAGTAGGTGCCGCGCGTGGCTCGCTTGCGTTTCGCGACGCGCAGAAAGAGACCTGGAGTTGAACTCATCCGTTATGAGCGACCCACGATTAAATTCAATGAGTTCTGTATATGGGATTTCACCGATATGTACTCACCAACAGCAACTATGAAACAGAGCAGCACAATGCAAGCCGCGGAGAGACCCACGATCAATCGAATGTCTGATGAAGAGAGGGCTGTTCGTCTCTGAAAAGTGCGAGATTCCCGATTAGGTCCCGCGATTTCCCAACGAGCATGATTTTTGTCGAACGAGATCCCCGAAACAAAGCCGGTAAACTCACGTCTTCACATCGCTGACCCGTGAAGCCGTCTAAGCAGCTACATACGAACTTCAACTCGTTTGCTTCGAACGGAAGGCAGCTCCCTCCATTTTCGCATGGGTTCTGCTCGAAACAGGTGTTGTTGAAAGAACCTGTGGGGGAACGGAAATTCAGAACGGCTCCGAGTTCTCGAAAGGTGGTTGGATATCCTCCTGGAGGTCGCTCGCTCGAGTTCATCCCCGACCCGACATAGTACTCACACATCGGACCGAAGTACTCGGGAGGGCACATGCATTCAAACGAGCCCCGAAGATTTTTACAGGTTCCGCCATTGAGACACTTCTGGAACAAGCATTCATCTACGTCTTGGTTGCACCGCTCTCCTTTGAAGCCAGCTGCAATTGAGAATAGAAATCAGCCCAGTTCTCGCAGCTTGAAGCTGAGTAAACGCCAATCACCGTCTGGATGGGTTCGTCGACACTATATCGACGTCTGCATGACTCTTGTGTAACTCACTTCCGCTGCAGTTGCATGTCCTGCCGCCGATGTGTTTCGTGCAGGTTCCGCCGTTCTCGCAGCCATCCAGAGCGCAGTAGTCGATTTCATGATCGCAGATATGTCCTATTGAAGAAACGTCTTGTGATAAGGATGTCGGGATCAACCGAGCTCGCATCCGACGACGGTCACCATGATCATGAGGCTCATGCGCCAATGAAGAGGCCTCACCTCCGTATCCTTTGGGGCAGTTGCATCTGAAGGTGGCTTCTCGATTCACCGATTGGCATCGACCGCCGTTTTGGCACGGTTGAGCTTTGCAAAAGTTCTTCGGAACTTCACAATCTCGTCCTTCGAATCCGGGCGAGCACGTACAGTCATACTGTGAATAAAGAACAGCGTGAACGGCTGCTCGGCTTGTTTGAGCTCAAACTCGAATTCCTCTGCGAACAGGAAGGAGCACTCACGGCGATTGGGGTTTTGTCGGACGGTGTTTTGTTCGAGCAGGTTCCATTGTTGAGACACGGCGATGAGAAGCAATCAATTATACGGCGATCCTGCCGGAGAAGGGGGAGAGGCGTCATTTTGGGGCTCAATTCGACAGAGCTCACCGCCACCATTGTCAGTTACACACAGCAAAAGATGGAGAAGCGGCTCCTGTATCCCTCGCTCAGTTCTGATAGAAGCTTGACACTCACTTGACAGCTGGCTCCGTCCCATTCGGGGGTGCAATGACAAGTGTAATTTCCAGGAGTTGTGTCCTCACACGTTCCGCCGTTGTGACATGGTGAGGAGCGGCAGTAAAGGATTCGTTGCTCGCAGCGTAGTCCCTCAAATCCTTCAGAGCAAACGCATTGATATGATCCCACAGTGTCTCGACAGGATCCTTGATTCTGAAAAAGGAAGCAAAATGCAATTCGTTTCCGGGTCCTTCGTTCCGCACCTGGATTTCAATGCGTACGGAAAGCAATGGGAGTATACTTGCCAAACAGGGTTCGGTCATTGCAACGCATTCGTCAATGTTTTCCTGACAGTTGAGTCCCTGCCATCCTTCCTTGCATTCGCAACGGAAGGAGCTTGAGGGGTCAGAACATTTTCCGCCGTTGTCGCAGTCGCCCTCCCAGCATAGCACGAGTCCAAGCGTGGGTCGGGCGGATCCCACCTGGGAACATTTTCCTTTTAGCTTGGAGAGCTCAGACGAGGTAGGCTCAGGGGCTCGACACCCGATACCCCGTCAAACAAAGTGAACGAACACCTCGACTCACCATGATGAATTTGTTCTTTGTTGTGCTGTTGAGCAGCTGTGAATCTTCGAAGAACGGTAGGAGTATATTTCCGATGCGGACTTCTCCGAGAGCACCTTTCAAACGCTCTCCGAGACGAATCTGTTCAAAAACCATTCCATGTAGTGGATTCGATAAACGTACTGCGGCGTCATGAAAAGCTGATGAGCCGTGCGAGTTCCTTTGATCGATATGCCGCAGATACAAACCTCATCCAAACTGGACCCTATATTCAACGTCGAGTTCAATGCAACCGTTGTTTCGCTCCCGTCGATGGAAACTTTGAGCTGGAATTATCAAGGGACAAGAATGAAATCACCACGATTGCAACAATCATCGGTCTAGAGCGAGATGAGGGTAGATGAAGGATCCACATGCCCTCAGAGAGGCTCACCTTGTTGGTCTCCACGGAATCTATCCGCACGTCGTGCCAGATCCCGTCAGTCATCGCCTTGTTCCCCACTTGTATCTGCATAACGGGGAAGTTCTGTTATTGACTGCCACACAGAGAATGAGAGTTGCAAAACCGATCCCCCTCTTGGCCACTCGGGTTACCTTCTGGCCGTTTGCGTTGAGATTGAGTTTTCCGTCCGCGCCGACTCCAACACGAAGTACTTGGCCCGCCGATGACAACTGTAGTATGTCAGCCGCGGATTCCAAGATAACCTGAGGAATGATCGTGACCAATGAGAACAATTTTAGAAGCTTCGAGGGAATGGAATCCGAGCAGAAATGAACAGCGATGCTAACCCTCAGATCGACGGACGTCATCCCCTCTCTCGTGGAGTTGTCCAGGACAGCTCTATACTCGAGTGTGGATTTTCCCTCGAACGATGCGTTCATCACGCACTCGTATCCATCAACGAGGTCTTGGCACTTCGAGCTTCCAGGACAAGCGAATTTCCTGGGAACGAATGCGTTGAAACCTGAGCAACTTCTCTTAGTTAAGTGGGAGATGAGGTCCGTTTTGGATCCATAAGCTCACCTGCATGGTTTTAGCTCTTCACACAGGTTGCCTCTGAAGTCGGACGTGCAGACACACTCGAAAGCGTTGAAAGTGTCCACACAAGTTGCGCCGTTCAGGCATGGGCTCGAATCACAAACCGGATCTCCCTGAGAACCAGACAGGGGCCGTCATCATACGGAAAGGAGCGGATGATTCAGGAGTTCCAGAATTGGTATATGGCTGATCGTCTCGGCGTCATGCTGCAGAACTCACCATCTTGCCCTCAATGACGTTCTGTCGCTCCAGGGCCTTCCCGAACCGGAACCCCTCGACGTTCTGGAGAGTGAAAGGCACGTGCTGGTTGCCAACACGCACGTCCTGCAGAATTCCCTTGAAATTCGGGGTGTTGCCACTTGGGTCAGTCACACCTTCCACCTGACGTTTCCTCCTTATCGTGGCCACCGGTGCCGGCGGAACTGGTGCCGCCACTCTCGGTAACACGGGGGCCTCGGTGGGTATCCTGATCTGAGCCGGTGTCAAGGTTGTGGCCACCGGACTCGCCATTTGTTTCAACGAGTTGACTGGCTTCGGTTGCGCTGCATTAGGTGACTTCTGAGTTTCACTCTTGTGAGTATTCATCCACCCGAGATGGAGTTCGCTGACTTTGAGAATCCCACCGTTGAGGGGCAGACTTCGATTCGCCTGAATTGGGAGAAGAATAAACGATGGAAGTGAAAGATGGATGAGGCCGGTGAACTCATTGAGCTTTTCCCACGGACGGATCTGAACTTCCTTACCTTATCCACGGTGACACTTAGAGAACTTTGACTGCGCTCAACTTGGACGAAATGGAGATCGCCATCATCGAGTCGGGGACCATCGACTGCCAACTGGTAAACGGCGGCATCCAACTTTAAAATGACTTTGAGATGGCCTTGGTCAAGGACCGCCGCTAAATAGCTGTCTTGTGGTTGTTGAGTCGGATCTGTCCCCATGTAGAACAGGAGACCGGAAGCGCTCCTAGTCAGAGCGAACAAGGAGATATCTGTGGTTCGGGATATGCTCTCAGCTTGTTCCGGTTCAATCAAAACCTGCGAGGAAGAAGTCTGAGTTATTCCCGGAGCACGTCGAGAGATTCAGTTCGTTGCGCCGTTCGAATTTCCGATAAACTCACCTTGACCCACGACAAATTCTTCATGAAGCCGAATGTCGCTGACGGATAGAACTTCTCGCAGAGCTGTCCGTAGAAAGGTCTCTGACACAGACAGGAACGGCTGAACCACTCATCGTGGCACTGTGGATTTTCAGGGTGTCAGAGATGGCTCCGTGAACCGGTAGGGGGGGGGGAGGCACGCAGGGAAGAGTACAATGATGTTGGAAGGACACATGCCCACAACGAATCGCTTACCTCTCCTCCGTTTTGACAAGGATTCCGGGTACATTGAGGCGTACGAACGCAAACATCAGAGGTCTCGTGCAGGTGTTCTTTCTGTCGCGACGGGATCATCAATTCATCGTTCACACGGATCTGGAAAGAAAAATCATCGTAGAGTCGAGGTCATCGAGGATTTAGTTTACGACCAAATCAACGAATCGTCCCGCGATCCAGTTTCAACGTACCTCTTGCATGCAACCTAAGAACCCGTCGGTTTGTCCCGAAGCTGCGACGTCAGAGAAACCGAGAGTTACACTCGTCACGTTCGACCCCTTCAGGGTACCTTCATTCTCGCCGTGCAGTTGCCCTGGAATCGGAATGCAGCGATGAGCTTCACATGGCGCGCAGTGAGAACTCTGATCGCGAACTTCGTCGGGCCCTGGGACGAGGGCCGTGTGTCCAAAATTCATACTCACCTATGAACACCTCAATCCTGCCTTGGGCTGAGACCGCTAGGGTGAAATTGTGCCATTCAGCATCGTTCAAGCCTTCTCCCAGATGCAGGACGTCTTTGTAGTTCTGCGTCACCACGAGTACACCTTTCTGAATGCTAACGAATGTATCGGAGCCTGGAATCGGAACACAAAATATATTATGCGTCTCGAGGTTCCGATGGTAGTCCGATGGAGTGAAAAGTGATTCTCACCGAGAAGGGCGTTGATTCCGGCGACACGAACGTTCCTGAGGGATGTTCTGAAGTGCAAAGACATCGAGAAATCTTCACGTTTCGCGTACTGAAGCTCCCAAGCAGAGTTCCACTTCTGGAAGGACACGGTCGTCCCGATTTCACAATGCCGGCCGACGAAACCAGATTCGCACAGGCATCGATACTGATGGTGCCCGTCAGCGTCCAGGAATGGGTCGCATTTCGAGTGTGAGGAACACTCATGGCGATCACAGCCGATGAGAGCCGTCGAGCAGTTTTTGTCTCCATAACCCCGCTGACAGTCACACCTGGAAGGTTTTGATCAGCAGGACTGAGACACGAAGAACTATGCTGGCGTCCGGAACGATGCTCCGTCCGAATAGACGATTCGTCTGAGGCCTCGCGTTCTGCACCAACCTGTAGTCTCCGACGAGATCGACGCAGGCTCCATGGGCGCAAGGAGAATACCTCTCGCATTCGTTGATCTCCAGCTCGCAGAACTCGCCCTCGAACCCTTGATGGCATTTACATCTGATCAAGTGAAATCAGGGGTGTTAGATTCAGTGGCACTGAAAATATGGCGTAGCGGACCACTCTGACTTTCTCCGCTAGAAGGAAACAATCACTATACCTGTACGAATTGATTTCATCTACGCAAGTTCCGTTCCGGCACTGGTGGTTCACGCAATCATCTGGAAACATGGGAGGGAACATGAGACCCAATGCGAGGAGCCCGAATCGTGAAGACGAGTCGGAATAGAGTGCGCCGCCATTCCCGGTGCGGGCGAATGAGATTCGCACGACCCCCGAGGGAGTCGGGATTGGAACTAACCGATATTGACTTCACAGTTGGCTCCAGTGAAGCCGGCGGGGCAGACACAGATGTAACCCGCCGCGTCACTCTCGTTGAACGAAGGGAACAGATTCAGATAATTGTGGGCGTAGAGCGATCGATTCGACCGTTCCAGACAGGTGGCGCCGTTCAAGCACGGATTCGATTCGCATTCCGGAATATCAGTCTCGCAAGTTTTCCCCACGAAACCGGGATTGCAGAGGCATCGGAACTCTTTGACGCCGTCCTCACAAGTAGCGCCGTTCTGACACGGTAGTTCCGCGCAGTCGTCGATATTGATCTCGCACTGCGTGCCTCTGAAACCCGTGTCGGTGCAGTTGCAACGGTAATCATTGACGAAGTCGATGCACTGCCCGTTCGCGCAGGGTGAGGACGCACATTCGTCGATATCAGTCTCGCAATCGGTTCCCGTGTAGCCCGGCAGGCAAGAGCAAGTATAATGGGCGACTCGATCATTGCAAGTGGCTCCGTTTTTACAAGGGTTCAGAGCGCATTCGTTGATGTCTGTCTCGCAAACACGCCCCGTGAAGCCTGGCGCGCATTGGCAAGCGAACCTGCAATCGATTCCGGTGGTTGTAACAGGGACAAGATTCACACGTTTGATCCCGGAAGAGGACGCAGGAGCCGAGAATGCGGAGTCGCTCACCTGTTGACCATATCTTTGCAAGTCGCGCCGTTCTGGCAAGGGGCGCTCAGACACTCATTGAAGTCGCTTTGGCAGTGTTCGCCCGTGAAGCCAGGTCGGCAGAAACACTGATAGGATTCGTCGGTGTCCTGACACACGGCTCCGTTTAGGCAGAGTCCTGCGAAACACTTCGAAACCACCTAGGAGGATACAGCTCAAGTCAGTTCCAAGTTCAGGGCTGGAAAGCTCTTCTCAGCTTAACTTCGGGAAACAAGGTGAACGTATCTACTCACTTCAGTACAATTCTCTCCCGCTCTTCCTTGCGGACAATGGCATATGGGTCTCCCGAGGCGATTTTCGCACGTGGCGCCCTGGAAAACGTTTCGTTCAGACGGGTCGTCTTCAGGGGTGGGAAATGTCCCGGAGGAATGAGGATTCAGGGGAGGAAGAGAGTTGAATGAACCCACCTCGTGACAAGGATTGGGATCACATCCGTTGATTTCTTGGTCGCAAGATTCACCTCGGAAGCCCTCCGGGCATCGGCACTCGTAACTGTTTAAACGGTCGTGACATACTTGATCACCTGGGCAAGTGACGTTAGCGCAGTCGTCCACATTGGTTTCACACATTTTACCCGTGTATCCCTGTTCGAACAGTTTCATGTGCTTTATTTTCGTTACACTCGACCGCATTGTTCTTGACCCCTCGTCAAATTGACGGATCGGTTGTTAGAATTATCGTAATGAATGGGAGAATCGTTCGAAATACGGAAGATGCCTACCTGGGGACAGGAACAGACGAAGTCTTTCGATCCTTTAGCGGTACAGTTCGCACCGTTAAAGCACGGGGCTTCATCGCACGCGTCGGTTTGGTGTTCGCAGAGAGCTCCATAGTAGCCTGAATGAAGATACGCGGTATTCGAGAGAAACTTCTAGACGAAGACCTTCCGGAAACTAGTGAGCAGTTACAGGGCATCGAGCCCTTTCAAGAGAAGCCAAGTTCACAAAACCGGGGCAACACTCACCTTCCGGGCATATACACTCTCCTTGATTGTTGCAGGTTCCGCTGTTCTTACAATTGCACGAGATCAATGACTCTTTTCCCAGATCACAGTGTTCGCCGAAAAAGCCGGGATTGCACTCGCAGTTCGCCTCCCCCTCAACCTCGACGCACCTTCCGTTAGGTCCACAATTATAGAACGCGCAAGGGTCGCCCCGGTGGAAAATCACAGGCACCATCGAGACGTTGCATGTTTTCCCCATGAAACCTGAATGAAAACAAGCGAGTCTAGTAAACGCCCTCGCACGGACCCAATTGTCAGCGAAAACGCAGACAGCGGACGTTCTGGAGCCAGTTCAAACCTTCTGGACTCACCCGGAGCACAGCTGCAGATGAAGTCATCGACGAGATCGACGCATTTTCCATGATTTTCGCAAATGCTCTTCGCGCAATTGTCGACGTTAATTTCACACCTGGCACCGACGAAACCGGGCACACAGGCGCAACCAGATGTGCCCTGCACGCAGCTGCCCCCGTTGGCGCATGTAGAGTCATCGCAGCGATCCCGGTTGACTTGTTTCTGATACTCGCAATGCCGGCCGGCGAAGTTCTCGGAACATGCGCACTGGTAAGCGAAGCCGTTGCCGGAACAACGTCCTCCATTCAAACAAGGTTCGTCGGTACAGGATCTCGCTGGTAAACATTGGCTGTCTGCGGTGGCCACGTAGCCCGGTTTACATTTACAGCTGGGGGTGGAAATGGGAAATTATCCATCGGATTCTTGCTCGAGCTCCAACTCACGAATCACAACCATGAGCCGAGCGCGGTTTTCATAACTGTGGCGGATCAACGCTTGAGCATAAGTTACAGTTATGAGGAAACCGGAGAGACAGGTCGCGGCTCGTTCCTACCTTCCGGTTCTTGCGTCGCAGGCCGCGTGAGGATCGGAACACTGCTGGGCCGCGGGTTTCCGGGAGCAATCATTGCTCGAGATCTCGCAATTGTTCCCTTGGAATCCAGTAGGGCACTCACATTGGTAGCCGGAAATGACACCCCTGGAAGGAAAAGATCGGACTTTGAGATGAAGAGCTCCGATTATAGCCGACTGCTTGAAAATCTCAACTCGGATCTCAGACGGGACGATCAGCTGACGACCGATGTGCCGTCTGCGCATGTCAAGTGACCGAAGACAACGGCACGCTCTACTATTCATAGCGTTGAGCATTCGGTGTTGACGTAGTTCGACGCGGTTGACGTCGTCACGGTCTCGCCGTGATCCACTGCGTGCTTTCTCCTTTTCCACCGCCCGTCCGAGCGACACCTCATCATAGACGGCACAATTCAGCGCTTTCTTGTGAACTTTAACGTCAGATTCTTCGCCTGTCTGGGAATTTCGGATCTATCAAGAAAGTAGAAGAAAGTCATGGAGCTCAGCTGGCAGCTCCCGGCTGAATTCGCGTCGTGTTTAGCGCAGCCGGTTTCATGGGCAAAAGATCTCATTTGCAGATATCTAGTCTTTCGTTCTTGGCTTCCTTCAAACCAGAGGAGGCTCAGCGCACAACGGGGCGAGCGACCAGCGGGAAAGCGCACGACAGAACTTCGCGAGAAAAAAACGCGTCAACTTCCGAAAGTTTCCTTCCACGGGCGCTCTGCCACCGCGTTTTCAACAAACATTCCACTTTTTACTTCATCTTGTGTTTTTTCTCCAAGTTTGTCTTCTAGTTGAAGTCATTGATTCATTTGTTGGAGTATGGAACGGTCTTTGGGAGTTGACTGCGGATGTCAACAGCAGTTGCGACAACAATCGCGACGAAGCAATGCGCTGCATACGCAGAGCGACACAGGAAGTTTGCTTCTTCATGCCCGAAACGCCAACATATCGAACAAGTTCTTGAAGCACGCAGCGCCCAGGAGTGAAGACGATGAATGCCTTCACTCTTTTCCGGTTCGGTTGTCACTGCCGCGGCGAACTGAACCAAACGTCGAGGAGCTTCACAGAAAGCGCTTGACATTCCATTGAGCTTTTAGCTAGCCAGCAGTAATGAGGGTCATTCCGGGCGGACAACCTTCGAACTTCACTGTCGGAACCAATGCAGCTTTCCGGACGCCGGACAGCCAGAGAAAGAGTCGACTCAACAACAACTTGAAGTTTATTTTGTTCTCATCGTCAGATCCTGTTCGCTTGTGAGAAACTTTCAGCCCTCGGCTCATTCTCAGGCCTTCTTCGGAGCAAAGATTCAGTTTTGCCCAGCCGTTAGACTCTGTTTTTTTTTTCTAGAATTTGCACGAAGGTTACCCGGACTTCACAGACAGTTGTCAGCCACAAACGCTGACGGAATCTGTTTTACTTCTACTCTCGGGAATGAATGAAAACATTGACGTTTCCATCTTCCCGGACTCCCTAGAGAGAAACTATTATTCGTCGTTTCCTCGTTCATGTTACGAATTGTGCCATTTGTGATGTGTTTCTGAAGCCGATCGGAATGAAAGCAATTTGAGCTAACTTTTGAACGTTTTACTCACTTGCAAGTTCCTCCGTTTTGGCACGGGTTGCTGGAGCAATGATCCAGGGCGCGTTCGCAGCGGTCTCCTTCGAACTGGTCTTGGCATACACACTGGACGGAGAATAAAAGTGGAATTAGACTTTAGTCGTGGGCTCGCGCAAGATCAAGCTCTTCTAGACGACTCCGACACGCGAACTGGATGATCTGATCAAAGGTTGTCCGAACACCATTCTGAGCTTCAGTCTCTGTTTCCCCAAACCACCCAATGGAATTTCCCGCGACTGACTATTTCCTGAGGAGATCAGGAATCTGATGTCGGAATGCAAATCTCACCTGGAATCCGCCATATCGATCGAAGCAGCGACCTCGATTGTTGCATGGTGAGTAGTCTTCTGTGCACTCGTTCCTATTGATCTCGCAGTTGATTCCTCGATATCCTGAGCGAGGGAATGGAAGAGAAGAAAGGAACACGTTACGAGTCAGTGAGGCTGATGGCGCGCTGTCAATCAAATCCATTCCATCATTAAGAGCTAAGAGAGAAAGTTTGGCCTAGTTTCCCGCCATCACTGCGACTGTCGCTGTAACGGTTACAATTGATTCTTTTGTTGAGTGGTCTTTCTACTTGTTATGATCTGAACGGGACGCCGCAGCGACTCGCCTCGATCACAAAGCGATTCTAATTACGATGGAAGCGAACCGTTGAGCCTGTATTTCAGTTTGAGGGCTGCGATCATCTGTGAGACTTTTCCGTCGAGCTCGGGGCACGCGCTTCACACGTTTTTATTGTTATTCGGATGATGAATGCGAAGCTGACCAACTGACGCGTTTATCGCAACAGTTTCACCTCGTTGACAGTTGCGAAAGGTCTTTCAATACATCGCCAATACCACTTCCTCCTCGTCCTCACTTCCTAACGCCTGTTCACTTTCCCTTCTCATCCCATAGGTGTGGTCACAACGTGAGAACGTTGAAGAAACTACCACTGCTCATCCAGAGACCATTCTGACTTCCATTCCAGCACTGACCCCGAAATTTCCGACAGAAATACCGTAGCTCAGAGCGTCGCAGCGTCAAGTATGCTATTCGGGAGACGTCGTTCGGGGAATGGTTATTGTACACGACAGCACGAGAGAAATCAACCAATTCGAAAACGAAAATTGTGGCTTACCTTTATGGCATTGACAAGTGTATCCTAAGGGTGCTTCAACGCAGGTGGCATTATTTCTGCAGGGATTGCTTCCGCAGCTGTTGACTTTGATCTCACAGTTCTGTCCAGTGAAGCCTGGAAAGTGATTCCCGCGGATTAAGTTCCGGAATCGAGTTCGAGGAAAGTCCACAGTTCTGGGAAGAGCAACGAGAAAAGAGGGGGATCCTGGATGGAGAGTATGGAGGGGGCATTTGTTTGCTTTTTCCGAGTCGCGCCGATGCCCATATACTAGATTTCGTCAAGAAGTGCCGATGAAGAGACAATCGACAATGTCATTATTGCCATCATCTAGCGAACGAGTCGAGCAGTCATTCAGGCAATCCACTTCTATGTGTTTTGCTTGCCCATGAAAAGAAGAGGGTTTCCAAAGAGCATGGGAACGTCGTTTAATAGCTTTCCGAGTCAGCACCGCAACCACCAGGAGAAGAAAGTAACGCCTTTTGCAAAAATGCTGGTATTATCGCTTCGGATCGCCGCAAGGGATCACTCGACGCATTTTCCAGTAAATGGTCCATTGCCTCTTAGTTCATCCCTTTTTGATGGATTCGCATCCAGCTAAGAGTCAAGGCATACGGTGCATCAGTCAATCAATCAGCCCATTCAAGCATCCATCCTCCCATAACCGTGCGCAAGACGTCAGACGATTGTTGCAGCGCTCCTCTGCTGCAACAGGTTCGTCAAACTAGCAACCCACCACAATAGGGTCGATAGGGTTGAGGCGAATCCCATCTCATTTTTCTTCCTTGTCATGGTGGATGATTTGCATTTTCTCTCGCCGTAAATTCGTCAAAATGAGCACAGCCTATACTAGTGACCGGATGAAAACATACAGCGAGACTCTCTAACAGAAAAATGATTCTTCCCAAAGATGGCAGCTCTTGTACTTTTGCACCGACGGCAACACGGAACATCCGGCCGTTTCCATGGGCCCCTCCCACTTCGACCGGCACATGTTTGGCCCTGTTTCACTTCTTTCCTTGGGAGCCATGGTCCGAAAACATCGTAACAGAGCTATTTCGGAGGAATTTCGTTCCTGGTCTTACCATGTTGGCAGGTGCACTCGTAACTTTCGCCGTCATCCGAAGCATGACACCGTCCTCCGTTAGCACAAGGAGCACTTGCGCAGTGCAGAGATGGTGCAACCGGCTTCTCACACCTTGAATGACAATCATCGATTCTTGAGTTCGACGACTCGAGGCGAAATGTCCGACATGCCGCGCGTAATCGGATCCTCTTCCGAGAAGCCACACCGAAGCGGAATAGCAACGCAGAATAAAGGTGAATCGCCAGAGAATTCTTGATAAACCAACTTGAGTATCGAGTGCTCACTTTTCCCCGAAGAATCCAGCCTTGCAAGCGCAGTACGTAGAGGATCCATCAGGACTCTC
Organism: Phytoseiulus persimilis; assembly: GCA_037576195.1. Taxonomy (NCBI): domain Eukaryota; kingdom Metazoa; phylum Arthropoda; class Arachnida; order Mesostigmata; family Phytoseiidae; genus Phytoseiulus; species Phytoseiulus persimilis. Next base: position 21,647,875 of record CM075101.1, read on the forward strand.
GTGGCAAGTTCCTTGGTTCAAACAGCTGTCAACCTTGCACAACGGCCCCTGCACGGTTTCGCAGCGCGCACCGGTGTACCTGAGCAAGGGAAATAGATCAGTAAATTCTCACGAAGCGCTCGCGGACGTCCATCGTTTCTCTGGAAGAATAACAGTGAAATCCTTCGAACCTTCTTGGACAGATGCACTCTGCGGCGTCGCCGGCGGCCCTGCAGGTGCCACCGTTTTCGCAGATGAACGAAAAACAGGGATCGATGCCATAGCCGACTGGAAACAAGAATTCATTGCTTGAGGTCACGAGTTCTAAATCGCGAATGTCCTTCCACCTGTCAGCTGTGCTTCCGTTTTTCGACCCTCCCCTCTCGAGGTTTCCTTTCAATTATAAAGAGCACAAGCGTTCCCATTGTCGTAAGTTCGGTTATTCATGGCGGCATGGGTCTCGCAGCAGTGTATTCCGCTTTGTCGTCACTGCCGTCCCGTGAGTGCCGCGAAAACGTGGATGAGAGATAACCGTGTAGATGGAGCGGTTTGAACGTCTGCTTTTCCATCTTCTTCACTTTTTATGAGTTCGGCGCTCACTTCTCGCATTCTTCCAGAGCGACTACGGTACAATGAGCTGGTGCTGGACACACTTCCGAGCACGTCGTATCAGAAGAAGAAGCATTGGCTAGTAATAATGAAATCGCAAGCGAAGACCGACAGACAGACTGAGCGACCAGTCAGCTGCCTGGTCGCTCATTGTTATGCGATTTTTTTGTTTGGTTGCGTGTTTAAACGGAATCTCATGCTTCTATTCTCGGCGGGTGAAGAGCAAGCCTGTAGACCAGACGTCATTCCAGAAGACTCTTGGATTCGAACGACTGGAAGTTGAATAACTCCAAGTGAGTCGGACAACGGACGATCATTGTCTCCGCGTGCAAGCGGCGTACGAAGTCTCGTTTTCTCCGGACGTTGCTCGTCCGGAACGTTCGCTTGCACCGAAACTGACCGTTACAGCATGCTTGCTCACTGAACGTTTGTTCATGCCCTCCTTACGGGCGGTTTTACGCTTTTCTGAGTTCAATGACTCTGACTTCCGAAAAAGCATAACAATCGACGATTGTATTCCAACCTAGCATATCGTGAGGGAATTAAGAACTTCATTCAACCCGATGCGTGCGGCTCTCCGCTCGCTACTTTCATCCAATCGTGTCAACTCGACTCATCAGGAACAGCGATTATTCCAGATGGGAGATGGACTCGTAGTTTCTCCCGAGCATCGCAGCCCCGAGATCCCGCCCACGACTGAGCCTGCCATTCGTAGTCCCGTTCATCTTGAGAATGAAAACCGGTGACTTTGATTCAAGCCTGCGTCCAATACCTCGATCGACGGTTCCTTCCTCTTATCGTCCTCACTGTTGTTTGAAGAGTGAACTGTATCGACGAAGCGTTCCTCCCGCGTGCGTTCAATGTGGGTATTAATCTGCGCAATCCGCCCGCCCGTCGGCGTTCTTCCTTTCACCGCCCACAATACACAATGAAAAGAGCTGGCCCATCATCAAGATCCTCATCGACCAGCGGTCTGGCTGACAGACCGGCAGTCACTCAGTCAGCCGAGCGATGAACGACGTAACGAACGATCCAACGACTAACACAACGAAAGCCCTTGACTTTTTTTCACCTTTGAAGAAAGAAAAAGTCCACCCCCGTTCACAAACAGGACCGTGTTTACATACTCCACGATGTCACGCAACCCTTGGATCACCCCTGTCGAGATCCGTCCGATGAACCGCTATTTCGGGAATTTTTGCGGTTGTACCATCATCTATGGTACATTATCTAAGACAGAGCGGCATCTTCGAAGACGTTGCACATAGATTCGAGGTTGAAGGAGGAACAACGGAGGACCGGGGCGATGTATACTTGACGAAAGAGACCACTTTGGACCGTGCAGAGCTTCGTCCTCTACGGCACGGAGTTAACACTGAATCGATGATGCGTGGCTGTTACGCCGCAGTCGGCATGGAACCGGAAATTCGTCGAAGTCCTCCTTCCCTCAAAGAAGAACAACGGCAGCGCTAACTGTCCTCATAATTAAAGGAACAGCACACGTCCAAGCCAGACGTAAAAAGATAGCGGGCACGCATGCAGAAGAGGCTGGCGGAGTTATCCGCGGTAGCGCACCGCTCTCATGGTGGCGGCGGCGGTGGCGGCAATGGCCAACATTGTCGTTGTCCATGCAAGACACAATGCCAGCGGCTCACCTGCCCAGAAGTGAATTACAAGAGATTGTCTCTGTGTGGGCTAAGATGACCGACTGAACGAGCGAGCAAACGGACTGCCGGACAGTGCGCAGGCATCACGGTTAGGAGACCCGCTGACCCACTGGTTGTAGGGGACTAGATTAGCATCGGGACGAATATAGTCAAGCAAACAGTCGACTGGCTCTCGCAGGCAAAGAGCCGCACACAGTCCGTCCATCAGTCAGTCAGTCGACCAGAGCCAGAAGTGAAGTTGCAGAACGACAAAGTGTCCGTTTCCTCGTTGCCAACTGGAAACAACAGCAACGAGAAGCCAATGGCTAGTGGCACCGTGGCTGCATATCGCCTCCGTAATGTTTCAGTTGAAGTTTTTCTCCTACTTCTCAGATGTTCCCTCCCGGTTCCGTTCCGACTGCTTCGTCCGGCGCTGGCCGCGCGGATTTCGGATATCCGACGCGTACCCAGGGCTGCGAAAACCGCTGTTTGTACAATTCAAGCGAGAGGTCTCTTGTTCTTGCATTCAAAGTACCTCAACACAAGCACACCGCTCGACATCAACGGAGTCGGACGCGTGATCTTGTAACAAGCCGACCCGCACTATCCAAATCAACTAGTTGCGGGCTTGAACTCCGAAAACAAGACGCAACCAGCAGCAGCAGGAGAGGAATAGGAGAATGTTTCGCCGATCATCAACGAAAAAGAAAACATCGGTGTCGTCCCGGATGGTCGACCTCGAACCAGTGGAACGAGTCAACATTCTTTCCGATGTTCAGAAGAAACAAAGACTTCGATTCTCATTATCGATATGCGTCTGACCCTTTGCGTAGATCAAAACATACAGCTGCACACATGCAGCCACGAGTCAGGAACAGCCGTTGATTCTACGGTTTTTTCGTGTCGCATGACAACCTCCATCAATCGCAGGACAGCGCGAAGGACACGAATGTCAGACAAACGGATCGCGCCAGGCACGCCAAGAATATGGGGGTGAAACGTGGCGATGCAGGAACGCCACGCTTGTTGTACCTCCGGGTTCGTGTCTCACGTTCGTGGAACGCGAAGGAGCTGTGCACAAAAGCCCGTTTTGTTCTTAGTGAGGGCTCCGTCAGAGCAAGTTGAGCTCCTGCCACGAGTCTCAGAAAAAAAGCTCCTATTTAAGGAGGAAAAAAGAAAGCGCACATTTGAATGAAGCGTTCATGGCATCAAATGAGTGAAAGCGAGAATAATAATGGCCAGAAACGTGTGTCTACGTCAGTTGGGCATTGTCGTTCTTATGCAAAGCTCGATAATTCCTCGACAGAAACAGCGTCAACAACAGAGGCAACGGGTCAAACGTGTTCATATTGTTCGCGCCAAGGTTGAACAGGATATTGAAAATTCCATCTTTCGAGAACTCGATTCGGCATTGGTGCAAATGCTCCACCAAAATCGCTCCGAGAACCGTCAGCTCAAAGGTCTACTGCGTCGAGAGGACCTGACATCCGATGCCACCAGAGCTTGCCGCGCTCAACCGGTTCGTACCTCGGAATAGTATATAGTAGGAAAAAAGAACTCACGGCAAGTGTCGCTTTCGATGAACTGGCTCGAGCACTTGACGCCCAACTTGACTTCGCCGGCAACTTTGATCACCTGCCCTAGTTCGACTCCGGCGCCCTCCAGTATACACCTAGACGAATCGATTATAGGAATAAGAAATCATGCCGTGAACAACTGAAAGACGCCCGCGGGAGAACGCGAAAACCACGGTTTCCGCCGAGCCACTAATACAATCTTCACGAGATCTTCAGACGGTCGGCGGGACCTTTGTTCATGTTCTCCACGGACTTTCGAAATCAACTTCAAACTCACCCCGTGAATTCGTCGCCGACCACCGTGTTGAGTTCGACGGCCTTTGAAGGATTATGCGTTAAGGCTTCTTGGATCAAATACGGCCTCAAAGAGTTCGTTGAAGCCAACAACAGGGACGAATTGTCTACGCGGAGCGTCAGTGTCCCTAGTCGCCGATGGAGGTCGACTTCATGCCATCTGAAAAGAGGGACCGTTGATTTCTCTTTCGGAGAGTCATTTTTCCCCTCTGTAAGCCAACCGCCATCCTGTGCGGCGCATCGGCGGGGAGTTTTAAAACAAATCACGGCGATATGGCGGGGCGAGTGTTCTAAATTTTCGAGACAGCGAGACAAGCGAGCGAAGCTGATGGGATCCAGCGTGGCCATTCAAGCGCACCAGAAGGTCAGAAGAGCTAGACACTTGCAACGACATCCAACGACTTCTTCAAAGAGAAGAGTTGCTCGCTTGTTCGCCCGCCCGCCACACCATCGTCAGACTTATTTGGCTTCCAGACGCAATGACTTGTTTCGAACGAGACGCTGATGAACGCAGGCGCCCAAGCGCTCTGTCGGGACGACATCGCAGTCGAAGCCCGCCGCGATCCGATCCCTCGGAAACCAGAAGAGATGTTTGGCGAGCTCGACCCGGTACTGACCTGTTATCTAAGACGTCCAATCCGATGTGAACCGTTTCTTGTCTGCCTCGAACCCTCCAACTCATCTGGATGGCGCCGTTGCCGAGGACTTCGATTGTGACCTACATAAAAAGCATGGATCAGCTGGAGTGGTCGAACTTACAATTGTCGAAGCCTTATACGCCGCCGAATTTCGAAACTGTCCTTTATTCAACTAATCGTCATAACCCGATACGATCATGAAGAAATGCCGGCTGGTTCTTGGTTCTCGTTTCCGAAATTTCTATTTGTAATTCACGTTTGATAGAAAAGCTCACTCACCTCTTGCGATCCGGCCCATCGTTGCTGAATGAGACGGCCACCTCCCTGGCAGGTTCTGTGATCATGGTGAAATGAATTTGAATGAAGCCTCTGAACATGATATTAGTGGCTAGCTAAGGGCTGCGGGAAGAAGCGACCGACACCCGGTCTACGTACCTGAACGCCATGGTCGTTCGACTTCGCTGGAACAATGTCATCGGAGAATTGAGAGTAACAGCGCCGTGGCCGTCCAGGTAGACCTCGTTGCTCGAGGCAGCCCCCTTTGTTGGACATGGCAGAAGGGCAAACCCTAAGCAACTGAAGAGAAGAACGACGCCTGAAAAGGAACGAAGCGAAAAAGTGAGCGCTCACTTTCTGGACGGATATCCTCGCTTCTGAGGGGACGACAAAGTTTCAACAGAGCAGCATCTCAGTCAACGAGTGAAACCGCCGCTCATATTGCAAGTTCTGCTTTTCGTCTACAGCTCGCGAACGTGGATTAGTTCAACGACCAATTGTGGTCCAGTTCTGGAGTCGAGGGTTTAACGAACGAAAAGCACATGCTCGAGCGATAACAGTTCTTCTGCGTCAACTTTTAACGACTCTATCCTTTCTGTGTTTTAATTCTCTGCATTGATCGCCCGATTACGAGCGGCTGTCGACGATTCTGGCCGCGGCTCAAACACTGGAACCCGGCGATAAAGTGTTGAGGTCCGTGATGATCTTGACCGGAGTTCCAAGCGCATCTCGTCGCGGGTCGTCGGCTGCGAGGTGAGCCAGCACTGAGCACGAAGCACCGGGGGCACTCTTCCGCTTGGCTGACAACAAACACGCTTCCTCCCTGCTCCCACGCCAAATTGGCTCGCACAAGCCTTCTGGCTGAGTCGATTCAAGAATCTGTTATCCTCTAAAATTCTTGTCCGTTTGTCTTGGTCTTTTCGACTTTGTTTTTTATTCCCACGGCTTGAAACGGCAGGGCCGTCGGCTGCTCAACCCTCCCGCACGTCTGGAGCTCATACTCTACGAAGCCAACCGTGACGGAGGCTCCATCTGTGGAACGTGGCGGCGATCGCAAGTTATGAGCGAACCGTTCTCGCTAGGGCAATGTGGATGGACGCGATGCAGTTGCAAAGTTTCCACGCCGTAGAAGCTCCGCCGGAGCGAGAAAGAAGAGCTTCATAATGAAAGGATGGAGGAAAAAACGTCGTCCCCTGTTGCCCCCTGCGTAGAAACGATTCCGCAAAATATTCCCACGCTTAAGTATAGCAATTACAACGGATGCTACGGCGAGCCGCACCTTTGCCCGTTGAGGAGTGCGCCAGCCGCCCGCTCGGTTTGTCCGCTGGATCGGTGGCCAGCTTGGCTGCGCAAAGATAAACGAGCATCTAACACCCAAGAGCCATCCCATCGTCTTCGGGTTTTAGATTTTTCCCGCCACCGACACGTAACAACGAATCAAAACCCGACGGAAGGAGTCAAAATTTTCGTTCTCGGTTCGCTTGCGTTGAACCCTGGAAACCGGGCAACAACCCACCATCTTCCTAATACGTTAGTCGATTGCTGCCGTTGGATTTAAACCTGCAGTTCTGTTTCATTTTCGTGTCGCATCGTGACGGGGGTGACATTCCGTTTTGCAATGGCGATGGCCGAGAGGATTTTGTCCATCCATGATTTCATTCGTGTCGAAATGTCTGGCGCGAATCATGTGGTCAGTGGGAAAAATCTCAAGATTGTGATCACCCTCAGCCAGAATACCGATCTGCAGGTTTTTCTTTTCTCGGGAATTCGACGCCACGATCAGCGAAGTTTTTCTCTCGTCGATGCTGCCCCTCGAGAAGACAGGGATGTCGAAATGTCAACGGCAGCTTCGCCTATGAAAACTAACTTCCCGCGTTTCATTTCCTCTCTTTGTCGACGCGAAGATTTTTAGCTGTTCCATGGCTCCTTCCAACAGAGGTCTGTCCTCAATTCTAGGATGAGAACTCGATTCCACAGGTTGGCTCACGCTCCCACTGTGGGTGTCTGTTCCGTTCGTCGTTATCTTGAGGAGGAGATGCTGACAGGGAACGACAAGTCGACGACATTGATCTCAGTGAATTGTGGAAAGAGGTACTTTGTTCCAAGGGAATCGGATCAGAGAGAACAACGGGAAGGAAATCACGGAGGCAAAATCCAGGAACTCAACCAATGTAGCGTCGAGAAAAGTTTCTGTTCTTTAATGAGTAATCAGGTGCCCACCGATGGTCTGAACCTACGTTCAACCTACGATCCTACGTCCAATCGTCTCGAGCCCATCGTTGGTGAATGTGTCGAACGTGATCTCCCATAACAACCAAGCGAACGTCAAACCGAATTCCTTTCCCGTGAACTGGAAGGAGCCACGAGAGGCAGTTCGTGGGATGGATACTTCAATGACGAACAGAAGAACGAGACTAGGAAAGATCCGCGACCCGAGACGGACATTTTTGTTCAATAACGATGATCCGGATCTGACATCGATTCCATTCGCACTGCGGTAGCGATTCTCGAGCTTTCCATCGAGCTGGTCGCTCAGGCAGTCCGTGCGATGGAAACAAGATCATGCTTCCATCCGGTACTCTCCACGCTTTGTAACCCACGTCTCATGTCGATCTCAGAACAACCGAGTCGAAGCCGGAAAATACTTAAACTTTGGAATGAGGCTTTTTTAGCGGACAAGCCCCGCAAGGAACCTTATCGTGGTGTACTGTTCTCAGCCTCGTCGATCGTTGTCGACGGCAAGTTCACCAACGAGCGATTTTCGATGTAATTGGGTTACCGAGAGTGAGCCTTTTCAACGTTCCCCCCACTTCACTTGCTGCTGATTTTGTTCGCGATTTCATCCTTTCTCTCGACTTTCATAGGCAGGCAGGCGGGCGAGTAGGCAACGCTTCTCGTCTCAGAGGCCTCACCTTTGGCGGCCCCAAATCTTCTGTTGGTTTCGTTCTTGGGCTTTTTTCTGTTGGGGCCAATAGTACGTTGTTCTGTTCTCTGCCTAGCTGGATGGTCGTCTTCGTCGTTGTAGTCGGAGCAGCCAGCCACCAGCCTGCCTGCCCGCCCGCCCGCCGACCGGTAGACAGTCGAACGGTGGAGCGAGGGCAACCTTTGCTCCAAAGCGGATCAGGTGCGACTACAGCATTCGTTCGGGTTTCGTTTGCAGAGGCCGCAGCGTCGACGCGTATATACGCACCTCTACAGGCGCAGCTAGGAACGCGTTGAAGTCGAATCGATGTCTGAACAAGTACTACGAGAGCAGTACATTCACGTTATCCCGCTACAAATCAACTTTGATCAGGGCATCTCCCGCGTCGTGTCGCGCTCAACGCATCGGACAGCGGGATGATCTCTTCGTCTTCATTTCGAATTTGAGCAAGACGCGGCTCGCTTCTGCTCTGAACTCTTGGAGTGCGTCACGGGAGATTCATAGCGAGCATGAGCGCGCGCGATGTGTTTCTATTCGAGAGATGGAGGAGTTGTGTGGCCGAGCCCGAAAAGTCCGTCCACCAGTAGATGCGAATCACCCCGTGAGTGAGGCTCTGTGCAACACCTTCGCTGTGTATGCAAAACACTGTGAGAAGCCCTGGTCGTGGCGGCGCACGCTCGGTAGTGGCAAGCTATCAGCGCGAGCGTCATGAGAAAAACACGAGACATGAAAGCAGCAGAGGAAGAGCAGCACCCTTATCGGAATGTTGAATCACCGCCCTTCTCGCCGTCGCTCGCTCCTTTCGGAACCAATTATGAATCGGCCAATTCGAAGGGTCGAATCCGGGATGTTTTCGGTTTCTACGAATCGAGAGATCCAGCTAGCAGAACGCCTGAACGGGGTCGGGGGTTCGGATCTGTAGTAGTTTCGTCGTCGAGACAGGGACTGGCTGCGCGATCGAGGTGGAAGCGCGTGGAAAAACGGGAAACGACTGAAGCCCAGCTTTCGGGTAGACCACGTGTAGGGGGCGGGGAAGTGGTAACTTTCGTCGTTTGCGGAGTTCGAGAATGCATATTTTCGACGATTGCCGGCTTCATGGTTGAGGATTAAAATTCGTCGTCGCAGGAATCGCCACCCGCAACCGACGTACGGGAAACCGTACCGCGGGAAACCCATTGTGCATCATTGAAACCAGACAATGCAGAACTTATCTAGCAGCGTGAGCTTGAGCCGAAGAGATAAGGCAGCCTTAAGCCCACAACTTTACAAGCGTTGACAGAAACTTTTCGCCGAAAAGCGGTTTGCTTTCGCCACCGTTCAGAGCTGCACAAACTTGTTTCAGGCGACGGATCGCCGTCGAGACCGGAGGCAAGGGACGGCACTTGACAACGCCGAACAACAATGGCCCGCGCAAAGTGGAGCGTGGTTTTTATTGATTTAGTATTTCCCCCCATTTCACTTAACGGCGAGCAGAGAGACAAACGAACCGACGGAATCCATACAGCGGAGCAGCTCACCGGCGAACGAAGGGACCGGTCGTCACTCAACTAACCAAGCTAGGAATCAAACAAACGACGAACAAACCACCCGCGCTCATTGCTGTAACCGATCAGGCGTGTTCTCAACACTCTCCATCTGACCGCCTCGCTTGCAATCATCTTCATTCGAATCACGCCCGATTCCTACTCGTCAGTCCAGGAGTTCTCCTGCTTCCCGCGGGCTTGCACTTTCCTTGCACGAGCGCGAATCGAAAACCCTTCAATGCGTAGACTTGATTTGTTGTGAGACGCTGGGTGCCTATGGTTTTTTCGTGCCGCCAGTGGCTCTACATCGAAGTTTCACAACGACGAGGGGTATCGCGGGTCGCTGCCACCACTTCGGAGGGAGTAAGTTCCTACCATCGAGAAGTTCAGCTCGATGATAGATCCAGCGAAGGTGGTCTTGCGATCACCACGAATGGGATACAGCGATGTTTGCAGTGTCTTGCTCTGTCTGGTTGAAAGGGAGTGAGTCGATGAGCGAACCGCGGGTTGGAGCGGAGTCCGCAGTCGCACCGGCTCACGATTGACCTAAGCCGCAGAACAACAGACCAGCCCGTCGGCGAGCAAGCCATCGTCTCAGGGCGTCGCTAGATTTTCCGTTAAACAAGCAGAAACAACAACAACAACAATACACAAAATGTGAGCGCAAAGACTTTTCCCATTTCTCAGCGGAAAATTGAACATGACGTTACGGGAGGCGCACCTGTCTTGCAACCGGGACAGCTGCCGGCCGGTGTTCACTCCGCTGGCCGCGGGGACGTGAAAGAAACTGAATCAAAACAATGAGAACAACGGTAGCAGCTGACATTGAATTCTTAATGAACGGATATTGAAGGAACACAAAACTGTGCCACGATCGCACCGCTCAGACATTGATCGGCTTTGCTATCCTTCCAGAGCACTGGAAATGAGTCGAGCTGGCGATTTTTTTCGGCTGAGCGGAGGATTTCCCCGTTCCAGCTTACAGGCGTTTTCGAACGAACGGGGTCATTGAGCGGTTTCTGGAATCGTTTTCGATCGAAACGGATCATCAAACCCTTGACTTGTATCGGAGCAGCGAAAAACCCCAATGATGAACCACTGGTTTCCGAATTCGAACCACCAGACGCGCCAACGTGCTCAGAGACCGTCTCCGGTTGCTTGTTGTTCCGTTATCACGTGGAAGATGTCTGTAATTTTCTGAGCAAAAGGTTTCGCGGTGAGAAGGGGAAGTGAGCGTCTTCCGGTGACCGGAGAATATCTGTTCGTGATTACAAAATGTGCGAGACATCTCCCCCGGGCTGCTGTTTCAGTCTATGACCGCATGCTTGCTTGTGTGTGTCACGAATTTCCTGAATTACGGAGTTGTTTCCTTCTCAAACTGTTCCATCCATCGCTGAAAGTGTGGCGGTCCCAGCGTCAGCGGCGACGACAGCGGTAACAACGGCAGAAGCGAGTAACGAGTCGCGAGCTCTGAACTTCTCTTCCAGAAGAGAAAAACAACAATGGCCGTTTGCACCAAACTCGTCAGCATCTTCATCGCTTCGGCCTATGAACGGCTAGCCCGCCAGCGAGACGCTGGTGCGGCTGGCGTCGGCGGCGGCTTCGTCTTCGCTGCCGGTGACCAAGCGTGTGGCCCAGGGAATAAATAGAACCTCGACGCCGTCAGCTGATCATCTGACCCCCAACATGGCTCCGAACTGACTTTCGGCAGACCGAAATACAGACCGACCGCCGGACAGCGTCCCTAGAACGACCGCACAGTACCAGTTGAACGCAGAGAGTTGGCGTCAAGAAGCGCGTACGCGAATTCCGGTCGCGACGGCCGAGGATCCCACGGATATCCTTACCAGCTGAGATACGGGATTTTTCGGATATATTCGACAGTTTCGAACGATACGGTGGTTCATGATCAACGACAACTCAGGCAGAAAGTGAGCCACGAACAATTTGAGGTAACCAACATCAGTTCTCCCTGAAGGCCCTGACTCCCGGAGGAATCTTCGGACTCCGAATCCCCAACAAGAATTATGAGGATGGAGATTCTGAAAGAACTCGTCTCAGCGGATGGGTTGCAACCGGTGGCACCGTCTATCGTAGCGTCACGTTGGAGATGGAGGTCACCGTGGTACCAACTTCAGAGGGCCGTCAAGTGTCAGAAAAATATGCCTCGTGCTCCATATGGCAGAACATGTACTGCTGCAGCTTACTCGCCTGTAAGCGAGGAGGGAACGAGGGCCACCTGTCGCTCGAGAACGCAGCAACAAATACATTGTCGAGATTCCACAAAGAGCCAGTTCTTCTGCACGGGATCCTTCTCGAGACCTCGGAGCGCGCGGGGAGAGTCAGACAGTCACTCGCGCTCGCCGCGCCCGTGAGCTCACTCGCAGTCTGACCGATAGCTGCCGGAGCAGAATAGAGAAAAACAGCGGACTCTTTTCAGCAGCAGACCTTCTGCTGCATTCACGAATCGGTATGCTCCGTATGTCTCCCGATCAAGTGCATCAAACCGAAAGCATCGGATCTCGAAACGAGCTTCTCGTCATTTACCCCGTCTGAATTCGGAGTGCCATGTTCTCAGTTCTGTCGATTTACCACGGCTGTTTCTTTTGACCGAATTCCACGGATAGTTATCGAATACGACTCGATAAACGCAGCGCTGCGTTGAGCTCCCATCGACCACCGCTGAATGCTCCTCGGGCTTCTCAAGCTACAAAAGCTACGGTCCGGGTTGACGCAGCCATCCGACCTGCCAATGATATACATCCCATCGCAGATGGAACCAAGAGGGAAAGCTATAATCGAAGAAGTGAATCATGATATTTGCTCTCCGTATAGTGATGATTATCAGTCTTGGATCAGCCTAAACCATCACCGCTAACCCGACGTGGAAGGGAGCATGTTCTGACAGCAATCATCCACTAATCGGATGAGTTTCGGGAGCCGTCGTCCAGGTGAGTCTTCCTCCGTCCGAACGGGAGAGCGATTTGCGAAAATATCACACAAATCGTCGTCGGAGATGACTGGTTGGTTTCGCTTGATTTCCGCGGCTACGAGATGTTCGTAATCCAATTTACACAATCTCAAGCCTACACTTGGTCTGGTAGTCGCGCACGGGGAACTCGTTTCCAGTTTCTGGAGCAATCATGGAGAGTAGTACTTGGCGAAGAACATTCCTCCGCTTTGTAACTCGTTGGCTGTGCAATTTCTAGCGCGGACCGCATCGCTCTGATAACTCAAATCATAACTCGGACCCACGCCGAACAAGCACCCAGTCGAGCCTGAGCCAATCCCAACCGAGGACACCGAGAGAAGCCTAATTACGTATACTCCTTGTGCAGTTCGATGACTCCCGCGATCGTATTGCGTTCTGCGTGAGCTTCTGCTCAGCACCAACGCTTGGCTGCACGACTACAGCCTGCCAGTCGAATCACCGCTCTCACTGACAGATGAGGAAACGAGATGGACAGAGTTCACATCTTACAATTCGCATAACGTAAGACTACAGCGAAGATGAGAAATTCTCGCGAGAAAGCGAAGACCTTCTCGGTTTCTGTCAACGGCGGCCGCGACAGCCGAAGGGTTCCAGGGGACGTTAACCTCGACGCTGGCTTCTTCATCTGCTCCGTCGGTTGCGCTCGCCAGCCGGCCTGCTCCCTGGAAGAAACGACGTACGACCGCAAACGGAGAGATTCGAAAACAAAACGAAGAGAAACTAGGAACGATAGGCGCCAACGTTTTCTAGAATCCGGATTATTTCTAGCTCGTTCGAATATTTCGAAGAACTGTCAGCTGATCCATGTACACGGTCACCGACGTTCCTTCCACGTTGCAACGAGAGAAAAACGCATCGCTTTCGCGGACTCGAACGCCAAGAACACTGAGTGCCTCCGTTGTTCCACGGAGATAGAACAGAAAATGGATGTCCTCCGCTCCGAGGCTTCAAATTCGAATGGAGATGAACCCCGTCTGCGATCGGGCTGCGTGAACGACCGCGGATCGAAGTTTGATGCCGCGTCGTGAAAAGCAGCGTCCACCAGGTCGCTTCGAGCGCCGGGAGCTCGAAAAATCATGCATAAATAAAAATACAATATTCTCTGTGAGAATGGATTGGATTCAACACCGCAATGCAAAAATAGCGAAGAGAGGAGGCCTGCGAAAACAATTTTCATGAACTTTTGTTCCCGGAAAAGTGGCTCCAGAAGAAAGAAGGGCAGGCAGAAATGTGGAACTTTCAATGGGAACCATTGATTTGCAGCGTTTCCTGAATTTTGCGCTCATTGTTCGTCGTTACCACCTCATGGTTCATGGATTTCGTATCCCGCCTCGACTTGATTCCACTGTTTACGAACACTTGTTGTCCGCCGGTTGGAATGGAAGCCTAGCAGTTTATAGTAACCAACCCAGTGAGGTATCGAGTTTCGCATCGCTTCGTTCGTTCGCTGAAAACCGATCATCAGACGGTCACCTGACGAGGATTCGTCGCCTGGATATTCACCGAATGATTGATGATTTGGAAACACCGAAGAGAACCAGAGGTCTCCGCTTCTTCCCCGAGTGCGCCGGCTGATGACGAGCCTGAGCCGCCATGGATTCTCCAGGCCGGAAATCCCACCAGACTTTCCTCCGCTTTCTCCACTACCCGACGTGATCGATGACGGAATTCGCCAGATCAGAGAGTCATCCTGGCCACAGAACCAGAAGAATCCGCTCTCGTCACGGAGTACAACTGCTTACGTGTGACACTCATTCAGTGATTAGCCATGATTCGCCTACCGTTGATGTGATTTGTATGACATTCAACTGCTCCATGATGTATATCACAACTATTCCGTCGAGCTATCGATGATAAATAAGCTGCATCTCAAAGAAATCTCGGAATGTCTTCACGCACGCTTGAAGAATTCTCGAATGTGCCGCGCCAAGCCTGATGACTCAGTACGAGAGCTCCATTCCTCATTTGAAGGACATTCGCTTGTACTTTGACTCAATGTTGCTCAAGTTCCTCCGTTTTCTGCTACGAAATGATGTTACTTCAGGTGCGCCGCGTGTGTGTCTGTGTGACTCCTTCCTGAGTGCGGTACCTGTGAGCAAATACCTTCGGATGGATATTTGATCACTACTGGCACGACACAACTATTCGGAATCCCTGCAACGGAACGTCCGCTCCGAGCTGACCTGCGCCGAGCAAGCAACTGTATCCTCAGTGGAGTGGGTTGACGTCGAGCGCGCCCTGATATCCTTGGTCAGTACGACATACGGAAGAAAATATTTGTAACAGCAGAATGCCCACCAGAGTGTCTTCTCGGATCGAGTCAGACGTCAACGGAAAACAACTCCAGAATGCCGCTCAGCGATGTCGAGCGTTCTCCGATCTCAGGCTTTGGCATCCAACTCGAGACACGATGCGCTCTTCACCGCGTGAGGAAGCTTCAAGGAAGCTCGCGACTACGACGGTCAACCAGATATTCGGCTTTTCGCTGCAACCCACCTACGATAGCTATTCATGTCGAGAAAAGTGTGTAAATTCGCGGCTCCCTCGGCCTTCGCAGGAAAAACGCTGCAGAAAATGTCACAGGAAGCGCAGAGCACCGAAATTCCGAATTCTGTTTCTCATCCGAAATATCACGCAAATGACATGACAGACTGACGAGTATCACAAACAAAATGACAGACAGGCAAACAGAGATTAGTCTGATGGTCGGATATTTGGTGAGAGGCACGCGGTGGATTTCGAGCGCCAGAAAAAGGTTGCAGAAAGATTCTTCGAGCGCCACAAAGAAAGTTGCAAAACTATTTTTGAGCGCCAGAAGAATGTGGCAAATACAGTTTTTGATCTTGCAGCTGACTGCGATGTAGTCCTCTTGGACCGTTGACAGCGTGCCCATGAAATGTATCAGCGGTGAAAGACATAGAAGTTGATTCGGTATCTGACTTCAGATTGGAATCGAGTTCGACACCCCGTAATAATTCCTTTTTCCGCCGCCTCGGTTAAGCGAATCATTGCATGATGTTGACAGTGGATCGACTGAACAGGCAACGATGCGAAATGACACCAGTTTAAAAAAAATTCTGACGTCGCTTCGTCGTCGTCTACCGAAGGTGCGTGCACCACACTGGTATCAGGTGCTGTTGTCGTTGCTACTCTCCCTGATTCGCTGTATTCGGACCCAAATGACCCAACAGGAGGAAGATCTTGGGGACAGCAAGGGGGAGTCGCGCATCCCCTAGCTGCTATCGGAGAGACCGAAGTTTGCTTCACGGCACCCTGTTTCAACCGTTCATGAAGGCACGTCCGCTGCGCTAAGAAACCACTCGATTGTATCCTCAGAGCAACGGTTGGGCATTGCCTCCGAATTTTCAGTCGTTCCCGATTTTCTTCGTTCTCGCGATTCTACACGAATCCGTCGAATTGGCGAAGTCATTATTGAAGTCAGCCGACGACTCACCTGATCTGAAGTGCATTTTGTCACTATCACACTGTCGCTCAGTTGATGATATCAAGTACAACTTGAAGAGACTTTCTACACATATCCTTAGGAAGTGACTATCGTGAAATCATTTCCAGTTCTTGGCACAGCCGATAGCTCGTAAGTTCCGACGAAGATTCCTCGACACAAAAATTGAAATCTCGGAGGAGGGAATCTGGCGTCTCCTCGACAGATGTGCTACCTGTTGCGGATGTTGTGAGCGGTGTGTTTTGTCTGTGTTTTCACTTTTCCCAGTGCGGCAACTTGTATCTCCACCCAGCACTGTCGTTCTTACGCGGATATTCTTCAAACGACACTCCACATACACCGTATCTGAGCTTCAGTTCACCACATGCGGAGCACTTGAATTCACTGTCGAGTCCTCTAAGACATGAGCCGGCTATCGTTGTTGTCGTCGCCGCCGCCACCAGCTACCTAGCAAGCAACCACCAGCATGAATCCGGAGTGTGGCGGCTTGTATACAACACAGGTTGAATCTGGGAAGGGAAAAGCACGCGGCGCCATCTAACGGTGAGTGAAGGACTCCTTTTCGGAGAGAAGGAGCCCAATAGAAGCTTCGGGCCGCCGACCCGAAGCGCAATACTTCTGCTTTAGCGCAGAAGCGAAGTTAAAAACATGGAAGCTTCCCACGGTCAACGTGCGATGCTGCTTTGAGCCAGTGCTGGGAGTTCGAGATTTCCGGGAAGGTCTCTTCGATGAAAGTTCCGCTCAACGGTTCCTCGAGCTTTTGCTGTTTTTCGGAGCGTTCAGTTCGAGAGTGCTGATCCAAAACTGAGTACAGCAGCTGGATGAGGGCGACGAGCGCGGTGACCCGGTCAGAGCGCGAAAGTTTTCCAGCATGATCATGAAGGCGATCTCGAGACTGGAATCGTGGGTCGCTGCTGTGACTTACGGTTGAAGTTGGTAAACTCCCGGACCGGAAATAATGTGCTCCGATACAGGAGTTGCGTCATTGTGTAGTTTCGCTCGTGCGAAACAATGAGAACTAGACGCAGATTCCAACATGAGTCCCTTCGCACTTCTCGACGTTAAGTCATCTCATGCAATGCCGGTCGTGCTTCATCCGATCGGCTGAGCTGTGATGCAACTCGAATGGATTGAGTTTCGAATCTTCGTAAAACTCATGAGAAAAGGGACAGGGAACGGCAAGAGGAGAACTGGGTCTCTTTTTGTCACGCAAGAAACCCACATAATTGTGATGCGGTTATATCTTGTTGAGTCAAATGAGTTTTCACTGACCTCTTATACCAATCATGGAGAGTGTCAGCTGAGAAACATATCCGGCTATCGAGAGTTATTGCGATTTGGAAGTACAGCCGGTAGCTGAATTTCCCGCTTGAGGTGACAGTCGTCCGATCTAGTTCCACGTACAACTCACACACTCTGCACAGACGAAAAACAGATGGGGGCGTCGGTATTCGTTCTAATTCAGATGTAAATTACTTCCGATACGAATATCCCCATCATCCATAGAGTTCTCTCTATTTGTAGTGATTCCGTCCCCATGACAACACATGTGCTTCGGTTGGCGATGGTCACCGCTCGTGCATCGAAACCTCTCGGTGTATCCTGAATGACTCAGCTAGGGCATGCATCTTTTGCCAGAGCTCAGTGCAGTCCTCGAACGAACAGCTTCACACCATTGTGCCTTCAAGGAGAGCGTGGCAATTTTTCGGAATAAAGACTCATGACCGAGATTCCAGAACTCGTAGATTATGTAGATTCTGTCGTTCAGTGCTTAACATACTTAAATACTAGAAGCCCACGTAGTAAAATGTTCGAAATTCTGATTCGGTACATATAGCACATTTTGCTCTGGAGTTGAGTTTTCCAGCGTTTGTCGGTCTGCGTCGGTAAACGTTTTCCTTCAAAAAATCCGACATGACGTCTTCCCATGCCTGATTCAGAGAATGGAGATCAACATTCGTTTTCAACGTTGATTCTCCGCCAGTCTGATGCCCATTCTCTAATGAGATTCGGATAGTAGCCCCTGAATAGGTTGCTTTCAGTGAAAGTCATTTCGAGTCCTAGTTTCGCCATATTCAATCGTGTCATGCGCTGTGGCACGTCGACGAGCAACAAATTTTGGAGTATCTGCCTCACGCGCTCATGTGCAGTGTGCACCAAACCGTCCCAACAAACTCGTACGCCGGCGATTGTCATCAATTCAATGATGCGCTGTGGGTTGGACTTGAGAACGGCGAGAGCGGCTTCCCTCAGAACGGTGTACAGCCTGGGCAGAGTTTCTTTTGACGCGAACCTGCCATGCGAGACTCCGGAACCCCTGCAGAGGCGTTTCTTGATCAGGGTCAGGTAACATAGCAGTGCTCCGGAGAAGTGGAGGATCTCATAGTTGTTTAGGAATGTCTCGCTCGCTTCCCCGTGCGCCTGGAATGTGAAGGGTCTCTCGTACATGGCCTGATCGACGATGAAGTTCACACTGGGGAGACACGCAGCGCTTCGCAAACTTCTGTGCAATTCGGCGACGCCCAGGTCGACGTTGGACCTCTCGACTGTCATGTCGTCGATTTCTCTGATCATAGAGAGTTTTCGTTCGAAAATCTCCGCTAGATCCTCCAACGTGAAGTTAGGTTTCCACTCGAGGACACGCCTGCGTATCTCGTCTGGCTTGGGTTCATTCTCAGGGTCCGCTCTGCGAGCGTGGAGATACTGACCCCAACAGTGGGCGTCGACAAGGAGTAGACCTTCCTTGTCGCCGACTCTCACCAGCGACGAACAGAATCGTGCGAACGCAGGACACTCGATGACGGCCATAACCTTGTTCAATTGAGAGCTCGCTTTCCTCTGCTCTGCACCGACGGCTGCTGCCTTACATGCTACCGTCGGAAACGCGAAGTGTATCCGTTCCAGCGTGACGGTGTCGCCTTGAAGGTAATCGTCGCCGTCTTCTTTGATGTCGTAGATTGACTTCAAGTAAGCAATCAGCTCTTCGGCGTTGGGGGTCGAGTTGAACTTGATCCGGCTCTTGCGGCCTTTCTGCCACAGGAACACTGTGTTCAAGAAGAACACATCCCTTACAGAGCGATGCGTCTTGGCGACTCGCGAGAAAAAGTTCGTGGCGAACTGTTCGGGATCGAAGCGCACATGATCTACCGCGGTCATCATCTTTCTGATGGGCTCCACGAGAATCCGTTGAGAATCCAGAGACTCCTCTGTGTACAGACAGCTCCTGAAGAAACAAATGATCCTTCAGAACCATCGTGAAATCCGGGTCGAGATGAGGCTATAATCGTCCTTCCTATCTCCAAACACTAACAGCGTCCTCGATGAATGTCTTGGTTTAGGATTCTCTGGGAAGCCTTCACTGGAATCTTTTCTCCACTTTCCCGTCACATGGGATTCGCTCGAAACAGTCTGCTCCTGCAGCCTAAACAAATCGAGAAGCAGGAGCACGTTGCCACAATCTGAAAGCGTGCACCTGGATACAGTAAGCTGTGATAGAAAGACACCGAACGTGAATCTCTTCCCGGAAAAAACCTGGAGTCTTCTTTTTTTTACCAAAAGGTCGAGATTCGGAGCAAAGGATGGACACGTATAACGGCAACCTCAATGACACTCGCTTACGAGCAGGCCGTTCAGGAAAATTATGGGAAGCGATGTAAATGACACGATTCATGAATGAGCTCTTTTGGAATAGAGCTCAAGTCTCTTTTCCGTGACTTCACGCCTCTGCGCTGGGAGATCCGGGGTAGATTGTCGACGAATAAGGTTACAAGGTTTGAAGGTGTGTTACTCTGCAGTGGAGTTTTCTTCGGGCTAGAAGCAGTCCTCATCAGAAGTGCACAAACCTCCTACCTCAACCGGTTCTCGCCTGTAGAGCACGCTCTCTTCCGTAGTGTCAATGAAACTTGGAGTTCATGTTCAGGGCTGTCATCGTAAGTCGGCAATTTTCTTACTCTCCTTTCTTTTGCTCATAAATCAGTGAAAAGTTACCCGATTCTGGATTTTCTTTTTCGCGTTCGGTAGCTGGAAGGATCGCGCATCTTATTCTCTCTTCTCTTTCCTGATTTTGTTGAGTCAGTAGGAAGTTGAGTTTCGTAAATCGGCTCAAAGATTGCCTTTTTTTCTAAGTTTTCCCAAAAAACAGTCGACAAACTTCTGAAGTCGACCGATCGAATTCGGGAGTGCCGAGGTCGACGCAGGATAGGATGCTGCTCAAATGCTCGGTCACTCCAGATTTCTAGCACAGGATCTCTGAGAAGGACGAAAGATCGTTTCAACCTTGACCTCAAGATCGACCTCCTGGCAAGATCGCGTCCTCTTTGCATTTTAGCCCCTAACTCCTCAGGGAAGCCGAATTCGGAAAAAGGTCTCGGCAGTTCCTGGACGATTCTGGCCTTGGGTCGGGGATTCGAATGAGATATATTGTGTCGGATACGTCATCCCAAGAGAACACTTTCTGTCCAGTCGGCGGGCTCCTAGCTGCTTTGGTTTTTTTATAGCATGAAACATCTTTGGACCGATGAAAAACGTGCGAGATTTTAAAACTTAAAATGCTCATATCTCCGTTATCTGAAGGAATTCAGAGCTCTTAAAGTGGGGTTTGGAAAGCTCGCGAATCCAGCTTTCCGATGCGTCAGAGTTCTTCCACGATCAATTGGAATACCTTCAAAATGACCAACTTCAGAGTGAATGTTTCCAACCCACTTCCTGGAGGTTGACCACTTTCTAGTTTGTGTCACATGATGCTCCCCTTCAGTGCGAGCACAATGCGGTAAACAGATCGAAAAAATATTTGGGGGGTCAAGGCTAAAAAACTAAAAAACTGTCGTTGGTCACCCTGAATTCATCGAGTTTCATGCGAAAACTCCAGAATATTCGATGGTGGAAGGCCCCGAGCCAGAGAAGATCATGTTCTGAGCCGTGGAACTCACGGAATCAGTCGCCCAGACCCCCAAAAGTTTGGTCAGATCGATCCCGGAATTACTCACCCAGACCCCCGAAAGCATGGTCAGATTGGGTCCGGAATCACCGCTCAAGCTTTCAAAAAGTATGGGCAGGATGGCCCCGGAGTCACCCCTCCAGCTTTCAAAAAGTATGGTCAGGATGGCCCCGGAATCACCCCTCCAGCTTTCAAAAAGTATGGTCAGGATGGCCCCGGAATCACCCCTCCAGACTTGTAAAAAGTATGGTCAGATCGATCCCGGAATCACCCTTCCACCTTTTGAAAAGTATGATCAGACTGGTTCCGGAATCACCCCTCCAGCCTTGGAAAGTATGGTCAGATTGGTCTCGGAATCATGCCAAGCATGCCAGCTTGAGTTGGAACGGTGCTGAAGTCAATAGTCGTGAAGTCTCACGCGTCAGGCCCGGGAAGTCGGTTAGGTCGGTGGCCTTTATCTGTTGGAGTCGCGAGTTCCTAGTCCTCCACCCTCCGGCTTCAACCTCCGCTCCGAGGGTGTTCTGTAGACCGTTGCGCCGTTCCATGTATTCAACGATCTGTTTAAAAGCTGGAGAGGTGATTCCGGGACCATTCCCCATGTCTGGAGGGATGATTCCGGAACCAGTTTGACCATATTTTTCAAAAGCGATCGTTGCGCCGTTCCATGTATTCAACGAACTGTTTAAAAGCTGGGGAGGTGGTTCCGGGATCGATCTGACCATACTTTTTACAAGTCTGGAGGGGTGATTCCGGGGCCAATCTGACCATGCTTTTTAAAAGCTGGAGGGGTGATTCTGGAATCAGTCTGACCACACTTTTCAAAAGCTGCAGCGGTTATTCCGGGATCGATCTGACCATACTTTTTACAAGTCTGGAGGGGTGATTCCGGGGCCAATCTGACCATACTTTTTGAAAGCTGGAGGGGTGATTCCGGAATAGTTTTTGAGAGCAGGAGGATGATTCCGGGGCCAATCTGACCATGCATCTGGGGGTCTGGGCGGGTGACTCCGGGATCGATCTGACCAAACTTTTGGGAGTCTGGGCGGCTGACTCCGTGTGTTCCACGGCTCAGAATATGATCTTCTCTGGCGCGGGGCCTCCCACCATCATTTTGTGCATGAAATTAGATGAATTCAGGGCGACCAACGACAGTTTTCCAACCTTGACCCCCCGAATATTTTTTCGATCATTTTTATCGCATTGTGCTCGCACTAAAGGGGAGCATAATATGACACAAACTGGAAAGTGGTCAACCTCCAGGAAGTGGGTTAGAAACATTTACTTTGAAGTTGGTCATTTTGAGGGTATTCAAATCGATCGTGGAAAAACTCTGAAGGACGCATCGGAAAGCTGGATTCACGAGCTTTTCAAACCCCACTTCATGAGCTCTGAACTCTTTCAGATAACGGAGATTTGAGCATTTTAAGTTTCCGAATCTGGCTCGGTTTTCATCGGTCCAGAAGATGTTTTATTTTATAAAAAAAAAACTGAGGCAGCCAGGAGCCCGCTGACTGGACAGAAAGTGTCCTCTTGGGATGGGGTATCCAACACAATATATTTCATTCGAATCCCCGACCCAAGGCCAGAAGTGCCGAGACCCTTTTGCGATGACAAAAAGTTCTTAGATTGGTCCAGGCTACCTGACCAAGGGGTTAACGGGTCGATTCGACTGCTTATTCTCCCCCCGAGAATACCGCCATCTCACTTTCTCGATAATGTTGTCAGATCGGCCCGTTCACCTCTTGGTCAGGTAGTTCGAATCAATCTTAGAACTTTCCGCTATCAGAAAATTTTCCGAATTCGGCTTCCCTGAGGAGTTACGGCCCAGAATGCAAAGAGGACGCGGTCTTGTCAGGAGGTCGATTTTGAGGTCAAGGTTCAAACGATCGTTCGTCCTTGTCACAGATCCTGAGCTGGAAATCTGGA
Organism: Phytoseiulus persimilis; assembly: GCA_037576195.1. Lineage (NCBI taxonomy): Eukaryota > Metazoa > Arthropoda > Arachnida > Mesostigmata > Phytoseiidae > Phytoseiulus > Phytoseiulus persimilis. The sequence continues at coordinate 21,670,657 of CM075101.1, forward strand.
GCTGTTTGAGCAGCATCCTATCCTGCGTCGAGCTTGGCACTTCCGATTCGCGGAAATCAATTTTCTACCGATTCGAGAAAACAGCGCCATCCTTCCGGCTATCGAACGCGAAAAAAAAAATCCAAGATCGGATAATTTCTCACCGATATATGAGCAAAAGAAGAGATAGTGAGGAAATTCCCGACTTACGATGACCACCCTATAGAAGATTCGTTGAGTTCCTTTTAGTCTACCATTCAGAGGATGGGTTTAGGCGATGGCGAGAAATTCTGTCTCAAGAGGTTTTGGGCTCGCAGGATCTTGGCTCGAAGGAATCCGGGCTCGCGGAACCGAAGCAAAGGAACACCTTTCTTTTCGCTTCTTTCGTGGAGTCCGAGGAAATCCCTTCGGACACCAGGGGTCGGATGAGTCCTTCACCTTGTCACTGTGGCAGATCCACTAAAACCTCATATCTCCGCCATGAAGGACCGGGGACTCAGATTTTCAATTGCTCCAGAATCCTTCAAAGTCGCACTTCACTCGATGCCTATGTACCCTGAGATAGTGTGCGATCGATTTCATTGAATTATATTTTCATTTTTTGGGTTCGGGATGTGTCGCTAGCGCTATCTTCTTCGACATGACTTTCTGCTGAAACTGGGGATTCTTCTCCAGTCCCCTTCGCCGCTCATCATTGTCTCGATGAGTTCGGATGTTTCACTTGCATCAGCACACTCTCTCTCTCTCTCTCTCTTGCAAAGGCATCGCAGTGCAGCAGTGGCCACAGATTGGTGTAAGATATTCGCCAATTCCTGAGCGGTATGCTTGAAAATCTCCATGAGAAGTGAGAAGTCAGTACCTGGGTAGTGTAGTGATCAAGGTCGCCGTGTGATCGTTGGTACCGATCTTTCAAATTTGGAATAAATTTGTGCGTGCGTCGGCCGGCCTGCGCACCGTCCTATCTCCTCTGCCATTTGGTTATTGTTTGCTCTTCAACTTCTTCCCTTGTTTCTAGAGTTTCGCTGATGAGGTCGTCTTCCCCTTCGGCTCCCTTAAAGCCCAAATTTCAGCTCGTTCTTCAGCAATGGAGGTCCATGGCGATGTTCTGGCAAGAACCACGAATGCTTCAGTTGATCTCGAGGAACAACCTCTGGGCAACTGTTTGCATGGTGGGGTTCGCATGGTGCTCCACACCCTGAGCACCTGCAATGACATGTTGGCTGCTTCAGTGGTATAGAGTCTATGTTGGAACCCGCGGACATGGCGACACGGCCCGTTGGAACGTTACATGCCATCGTCGAGCACGGCTGGCGTATCGAAAGCGACTGAGTCTACCCCGACGTGCTTCGCTCCCAAGGCCGAAGTCGACTTCTCGGAAGCTGGGGTTGAGAGCAACGGGGCATCAGTCGAAAAGAGCACACATCTGTTTCGGCTGGAAGAGAGAAACCCGATCAGTTTTTTGGGGTAGGTGGCCTTGAGCTGGTCGAGGGTCTCGAGGTTTCGGGCTGTCAGGCTATCCCAAATCACCTCGATGCCGTGAATTGCTACTGGCGCGATTTTGATGCCGGAAAGAAGAGGGACATTCTGACGAGGAAGAGGAAATGAGGCTCCACAATGAATGTTCAGGCAGCCGGGGCCTTCTGGCACCGGCTCCGGAGCTGGGCGGCGAAACTGGTGCCGTCGTTGTGGTACGTGAGATGTGAGGTACCAAAAGCTAGGGCGCATTGCTACCGTTTGGGATACGCTCACAGGTAGACGGATGGCAGAGGACTGACGCTGTTTCAATCGGGCCTGTTGTGTTCTCCCGGGCAAAGCCGATGGTTGGACGAGTCTCCGGGAATGCGCTGCGATCTGGGAAGACTTGAGCCACGAAGAGGGAAAAATTGAAACAACGCGTGAAAGCCAAATGGCTCGGTACTCCGGAGGAGGCGACTTGAAGAGAGAATGACGCTTCCCGTCGAGACAAATTCTCAGAACATCCACTACTGCCGCCGAGACCGGCGAAAAAGTCCTCGAAAGGATCCACCGAATCGCGGGCTTCTTGCCCAGATATCCGTGAAAAAGTACGCACTTGGTTGTGTTCCGGCTAGAACAAAAGAATCCTTGCACCATGTCCTGTAGCCGCGTTCCATGGATACATGTGAACAGCCCAGTACAAACAACGCAGTAGGGAGACGCCATCATCGACGGCGCTGCGATTCTATTTTAGGATCGCGAAGAGCAGGTTGAGGACGTTCTAGGGATCACCACTCCCGGCAAGCAGGCGCAGAACGACACCATATGGGCCATGGTCGGACGCGGCTTTGAAACCACGGAGGTGGTACTGAAGGATTGAACGGGTTTGGATCGAGTGTCCCTAGTATCGTCAAGAAGTATCCTCGCACAAGGTGGCTCCGGATAGATGCCTTCGGGACCCGTGTTGCTCGGTTGATACGACTTCGAGAGATTCAAGGAAAGCTCAGAGCCGCTCAGTAGGAAGAAAAGAAGTTCATACGTTTCGTTCTCGACCGCCATGCCCTCCCGGAAGGAGACGACAGTTGAGGCGCCCTTCCTCGTGAGGATGACGGTCAACGCGGCTTTCCTCTAGTGGTCCCGCAAAGAGCTTGTGGTCCCTAGGTAATCGTTGAACAGCGCGGTTCAGCAGGGCGCCCGACAGAAAGACCCCCTGAGAGCTCATTGCAGATGCCGTCAGGCCCGACTCTGATTTCAATACCCTTTATTCGAACCCTGTTTGCAAAATGCCGTTTCTGGCGCCCTCCCAATTATCCATTTGCCTGTTTCACTGGGTTGTCCCGGGAATAATGGACGCTTCAGCTACAAGATCATTAGGAGAACAACCTTCCTGCACTGTATTCGGAACAGGGCGGAAACTCAATTCCAAACTGATAAACCTCCGTGAAGCCCGAGTTCCGCAGACGAACCTCGGGCTCAGTCAGAGGGATGAATGTCCGCCAAGCCTTGGAGAACTCAAGGTTGATCGACTACTGTTAACTCATATACACCCCATAATTCTTGAAGATAATTTCTCTTGTTCGCCATAACTTCATCAGCGCGCGTTCAGATGTGCCATGCTGACTATCACCACCTCTTCCTATTGATCACAGTAACTTCGAGTCGGATTGCTTGGAAATCAATGGTGAATACTGAGCTGAGATGCCATTTTGAGGGGAGAACTCGAAGTGCTCGGTCAGGCATGCTTGCTTCGAAGCTGTTCCGAGTTGAACTTATCATCGTGAATTCCGCTGCTCTCGCTTGAGAGAATCATGATGTGAGAATTTATGACTCTCACTCCTTAGGATGTGAAAGTTCGATGGCCGAAGTGCGTCGCTAGCGGAGGAGACTTCCAAGGACGTTGGCTAAGATTCACATGGAGCTCCCTGGAGTTATTCGGAAAGTCAGGGGACCATTTCTCCGTAGCACGTAGTTGTTAGGAGTTTGAAATTTGAGCTCTACAGAGTCTTCAAAGGAATTCGCATGTTAGGCTTCGATGTGAAAATTTGGATTCGCAAGTTTTCATCGCTATAATCCCCCCAACCTCGGAAAATATTTCCCACACCACGGAGGTCGTGCTCGGTGGAGAACAGTGTATGGATTGGAATCACTGTACGAGTTTGAACTCCATAATAGCTGTGAAATTCAGCCTGAAAGTAGTGACCGTAAACGATATACATCGTTTCGTGCCGAACACAAGGTCTTCTCAGAGATTCTGGTGTCTCTCTGCCACTGGTTGTTTCTTCTTCGTCAAGGCCATAGTAATGTGAGAATAGAGGCCATGAACAAGAATATTGGATGCGAGCTCGTGTCGGAGGTCTTTGACGGCATCACCGTGAATAGGCACACAACCCCCAGGCAGTCATGATTCGTTGTTCCATAACCAACTCGGCTCGATTCGGCGTTAACATTGTTCGGCCGCTCGAAGCGGATGCCACGTTTCAACTCACTCATATGGCGACACTCCAATTAGATGGAAGTCGAGTCGCGAATTCCAGCCAACAGTGCCATCGATGTCTAATGTCGCTAGTGGAGACCTCGACAATCGCGCTGGGCGGGTTTGTTCTGTCGGAAGTTCCGTAAGTTGCACTCCGATCCCGCGTTAAGATGGGGACTGTAGAGCTTCGCATTCGAAACATTGACTCTGCCCAAGCTAATCAAACACTCATTCGCGACCTGGGCGCTGAATATTCCCTGTGTGGGTGACCGGAGTTCATGACGATCGATCTGAACGATCCATGGTGCGGACCGTGATGAAATTACTTTCATCGACGGGAACGCCTCGCCGCTCATGATCACCTCGGGGGAAGCTAGCGGGTGCGTTTCCGAATAATCGAACAAGTTCAATTTGTCCACGGAGGCTGTCAGCTCTGAGAGCCGGATTCCAAAAAAACTCTCGGAAGATGAGAAAACTTTATAAGCAAGTGCGAACTGCCCGTCTACAACCTCGCTAGTCACCCAACAGCGCGTTCAGGATGAGTCTTCTCAAGCATGAAATTTTCCCATTCAGAGTGAAGTTCAACTCATCTCAAAAGTTTCTTCGCGTTGCGGTAACACACGTAAGTTGCATCCGCCTCAATTCTCATCTGAGAAAATTCCGCTTTTGAAGACCACTCGTGTCCGGCTTTCACTTTTCCACTTCTGAGTGAAACACGTACTTCCTCCGGTCCTGCTTTTCCTTCCTCTTCCCAACGTCCACGGCAGCCTCTCCTTCCCTCAGGATAAAGTTCTTAGAATTTGTATTTCCGCCGAAACGATTGACCTAATGGAATTTCTCACTGCAAACCTATCTACTTGCCAATGAAATAACTCGTAGGAGCGCTCGTTGACGAAATGTAGTAGACCCGACTTGAATAAGGAAAGGAAGCGAGACGAGTTTCCGTGTGCCAAACTTGGTCGACATTCGTTTAAATTCGGATGCAATGCACTCTCGTAGAGCACTTCTCAGGTCTCTACTATTGCAGTTCGACCCGTTCATCAACAAAAGGAGGATTCGAGATTACGTCGAGGTGCGCGGTGCATTTTCACAAGCAGCTTTGGCTATACAAAAATTCACGAAACACAGGTGAGTCGATTGCTGAGAACCTCGACATCAAACTCCCGTATGCTGCAGTACAATCGAGCACACCATAATCCATACATAAAGGGAGTGTAACGATGAGCTGGATCTTCGCAGATTATCAATTGTTTCTGTCGACGACGTTCCTCACGGCTTCCAATTGGAGAACGGAACATTCGTGGGAATTATGGGAAAATTTCAGAGAGGAGTAAAGCGTCTTGCTTCCCTATGATATTTCTCGGAGGGTGACTCGATAAACTGTTTCGCATCATTCTTCAGGTTTCCAACCATTGTTTCACTTGGGACAGGAAATCGACATATTCATGGGTCCTGCCTTGCTCAGCGAAGAGCGTTTTCCGATTGTGGAGTCTTCGACGATATCCGTTTCAACTTTCACACTTCTCACGTGGTCTCCCTCCAAGGTTCATTTCCGTTCCCCAGAGAAAATCTCTGTACACCAGATTCCATCGAGGATTCTTTTGGTTGTAATATTTTTTTTTTTCTCGATTCAGATAATTGATCCCTTCAACTTCGCCTCAGCGTTTTCGGGCATGGTCTGGGCTTCGGTTTTGATAACTTTTCTGCTCGTTGTGATGATATGTTGGGCCATTGACAGGTGAGCCTTCGAGGACTTGACTTGTTTCACATAAGACTCGAGTACTCGATCATCGAGTTGTTCCGCCATTCCTGACTGACTCGAGGGCCCACTCGTTTCGCTTCCAGATACTTCACGCCGTGGAGGAAGGAACCAAAACTTTCCTTCAACTTCTACCTCTGGGAGCTCTTCTCTTACTTCTTCCCTCAATGTGTGTCAATCAGGATCAAGATAAATTCATTCGGGATATGATACGCAAGCCAGACCACGCTCGCGATGACTAGCTCGGAAAACTTCGTATCGAAGAGCAAGGTTCCGCTTGAGCGAGAATTCTTCAACTAACGGTTCACGACGAGCTTGCTTGGCGGGAAAACTCTAGACGTAATTTTCAAAATTGTTCCGAGCTACAGCTCAGTCGGGTTCCGGGTCCCCACCAACGGGAACCATAACAGCCGATTCGGTCTATACAAGGAAACAGTTTTCAGTCACCTTCTGGCCGCTTCTGGTCGAGAGCGGATCAGAGAGACTCTCGTTTCAGCGGAATATTGCTAGAGTCGGAGAGTTCAAAAACTGTGAGAGGAAAAATCGGAAAGGCACATTCTATTGAACGAATATGAAAACTGCTGCACAATTCACGCAGAGCAAGCATATCAAGCGTGATGGACTTTATCATAGACCAGAAACTTCCTCCACAATGCTCGAAATTCGACGCTGAAAGAAAAATTCGATCTCAAAATCCGAGTGGCATCGGAGAGCGATGCGCTCCGGCGCTTCGGGTCAATGTTCACAATCCTGATGATAATTATGTTTTGCAGGCTTGAAGACGCAACGAGCAGGCTGGTTTAAGCTGTGTCAGATAAGTTTCTGGATTGCGTTCTCGTTGATTCTCATGATTTCCTTGAGCAGTGCTCTCACTTCATCTATGACAATAAAAAGAGAAGAGGATTTTGTGAATAATTACGCGGACGTTCTGCGATTCCCGCGAGTCAGAATCTTCGCAGAGGCTGGATCGAGGCACACGCAGATGTTCACGGTGAGGTCCGACGAGCTCCATTAGCGAGCCATGTACCCATGAAAAGTTCTGAACGAGAGAATCCGTCCAATGAGTGATCAGTTAGGTGCGAATGAATGATGTATCTGCTCCCCCAGGAACCTCAGAACGAATTTTTCCGCAATCTCAGGACCCGGCTGAGCCCAGTGAGCGGAATTTTCAAACACGGAGAAACAGCTCTGCACATTGTGTCTGAAACCGAAGCGAGAAGAGGAGTTGTTGTCGCGAGTCCCACTATTTGCAAAGCCCTGATTCTGACGAGAAAAGAGGTTTCGGGGAAATGTCCCGACGTAATGATATCGTCAGCGAGCGCTGGCATGATGTGCGGCTCTGTATTGATGTCCCGTCAGCTGCCCAGGTCTCTACGATCACTCATCAACAAAGGGTGAATATCGCATAAGTTTGACACCTTAGAGCTAACGGGGGCCCTAGCGCCGGTTAGAGAATGATCGATTCGATTTCCCAGGATTGCGACGTCAACCGAAGCTTTCCTGCATCAACAATACCTGAAATGGTCAATGAAGGAAGTGGAGGAATGTCTCCGGCACTCGGCTAAAGATGATATAGATAATATCAAGGCACTCTCAATTCAAGATATTCAAGGATGCTTCGTATTATTGTCGATTGGTTTATCTGCCGCATCCCTAGGTTTTCTTCTCGAACCGCTTCCACATTGATACGAGACAGGAAGAATGTACTTTTGGGGAACGTCAGCCAGATCGTTCGTCAAAGCCTCAGGATTCTGATTATCAGCTGAGCCGAATAACACGGCCCATTAACTTCCATTTTGTACTCTGGGACTATCTCGGATTTGAACGTTCGACCGTGATTCTTGAGCGAGTCATGAAACTGCCGACGGATATCGGAACGCTGTGTGTTCAACGATATTGTTCGCTTCGACTGATTCGATGAAGCACAAGGTTTTCTGCGTGTGACTATTTCGGTATCGAATCGACGATGCTGCTGTGCATCTCATCGAGAACTCCATCGCGGCGGGTCATAACGGCCGTGGTCGTATCTGTCACCATGGTCGAACCATCAGTAGCATATCTTGTTCAACTCGTGTTTTCGGTCGTCGCCGAATTGTAATTTTGAGTACGTCCTAGCACAGAGCGGTCAGACCTGCTAGCGATTGACATGGAATAAATAATTCACAGAATATGACTGATCCAAACCCATTCTCTGTGATTCCGCAGTCCAGACTTCCACAATGATTTCGTCTGAATCTGGGGGTGATTAAGAGCCTTTATTCTTCCGATGACGGAACGTTCAATCTTGTCTAGAATCCTCATCTCAACTTCCATTTGCAGCATACTGGCTCGCCGAATAAGCTTATTAATTCAGCATGCGACCCGGCTTCTAGTGAACGCCATGGCGACAGCCAGGCATGTTGGTTCACAGAACTCGCTTGCGTACGGTCGACCCGACTCCGCATCCACTATGAAATCCGTGCTGTTCCCTTTCAGGGCCGTCGTCAACTCCTCCGGGCCACATCTTCGCGTGGCGATACTTCAAGTGAGTTATTCGGAGCCCAAAGCCAGAGGGACACCAATCATTATACACCGATCAATGATGAGCTTGCTGACGCACAAAATGGCCGTTCAAGTCTGCGCCAGTTGGTCGGATGGTCAATAAGAATCGGAATGGTGTCCACTCACATACGAGGTCTAATAGTGCGATTCAAGGTCAAGCCCCACGTCAGCAAGAGAAGAGTGGGCAACCAAGTTGGAGTATCGGAAAACTTATCCAAGCTTGCCGAGGCCATACAAACCATCAGGGGTCACAAGTGAGGATTTCCGAAACCGCGCTACGACGACGGTGGAGAAATACGAGGTTGAATCACAGTGAAACACGCTCCATCCGCCTCTCAACTCCTTATCACATTGAGCTCACTCGTTTTCCCAGGTTGACAGTTGTTTCGATCGCGGATATGCCACACGGTTATCGGCTGGAGAATGGATCATTTTTTAGAGTAATGGGGATGTTCCAGAGCACCAAGAGTCCGCAGTCTGGTCCTAGAGATCTAACTTTTGAGCTCCTGCATCTGGGTGCAGACCACGCCCGTTCCTTCGGAACTTATTCGAGACACCGACGATTGGCTTCCCACGATTCAAAAATCCTTCGCAGGCCTCAGACGTCACAGGTTTTGCAATCGTGCGAAACCGATGCAGGAAACTAGGCGCCGGCGACATTAGACTAACCGGCTCGGCTACAAGGACGGAACGACGGGTCTCTTCAGGGTTTCAGAATGAGCGGTTGATTGAGGAATTGAGAGAAAAAAACATTCGGCTCGAGATATTTCTGCCATTGAAAAGCAACTCTCAATCCCAGGCATGCGAAATTGTTTTGCGTGGGGCGTGTTCTGCGTTATGCTCTATACCGGTATGACAAGAGTCCCGTGGACATCTGGCGGGTCACAATACAATCTACAGCGAGGACCCCAGCGCGGAGCGGATGTGTTCTCCTGACTCTTTCCCCTGGATACCGGTCGTCCAAAGGCTCATTCGGACATTTCTTGGGTTTTCCTCCCTCGGAAACCTCTCGCGTTGATTGGATTGTGCAAAAGCATGACTCCGATGGGGGAACGGGATTTATAGTTGGCCGGACGCTGGAAACTTTTTTGACGATTGAGGCGCCTGATTCCTTCCTTCCAACTCGCGGAGATTTCGAACGAGTCCACCACCCTATACTTCAATAGGCTTGTGAAACCAGAAGAACTCGCTGGTTTCAGAGGTCGATTGGATGGAACTCAAAATTCCCAATCGTAGAACTATTCAAAGAACCATCAACGACGCCACTGTGCGCCGCAAAGAGAACTGTATCAAGACAGGACATTGGGCTTCCCGTGACCGAGTTAGAACGATCGGGACCCTATATCGTCGAATCACTTCCATGGTTCCAAGCAAAATCAACCACATTCGATCTCTTGACTTCGAAGCATCCAATACCTTTTACAATGCCATGTAACTCCAGACAAACCGACAGACCCGAACCTCGACCGATCGTTCAGCCTCGGTGATGCCCGAGAAGTACCTACGCCCTGATTCCATCAGAAACTAGGAACGATTCAGAAATCGTGTTGTTTCGGAGGCATTCAATCTAATGGAGAAACTTCATTCGAAATCCAACTGGACGTATCTTGGATTCGTCGAACATGTTGGTCGCTCGAGCTTCGAAATCGCCTCCAAGTCAAAAAGGTAACGGTGGATCACTGTGTTCGTCCAGGAATCTCGCACACGGACGGAGTGGACCCGACTTCTCGAAAGCCATGAAGAACGTTTTTCTCCCGTTCAAGGCCGTTTTCAATTCTTCCGTGCCCCATCTCCGTGTTGCGATAGTTCAAGTAAGTCTATTTTGGAGCGGTCCTGCGTCAAATGAGCCCGACACGAAATCTCACGGTCGAACGAACCTCGGTCGACGAGTCTCTTCACAACTGGCGGCTTCAAATTCGTACTCCTTGATTGGGTCTTGCATTCACAGGTCGAGCCCTACGTCAACAAGAGGAGAGTGGGTGATCAAGTTGAAGTATGGGGTCCTCTGTCCCAGGTCGCTGAGGCGATACAGATCATCACAGGCCATAAGTAAGAGTTTTGAATTCGAGCTTCGACAGGAGAGAATCGAAAGCAGGGTTCTGTGTAGCGGAGCCGCTGAGGAACTCACCCTCAGAACCTTCCTGTTTCGGAAGATGAAGCGGCTGGACGGACGGAGCATGCAGATTCCCTGTCACATCGAGAGAGCTTAGGTCGATCGGGAGGTATATTCGATGCTTCGAGTGACCTATCGAAGAACTTCACTGCATGCCGCAGCCTGTATCAGCGTTCCATTTTTCCTAGGCTCACTGCTGTTTCGATTGAGGATATGCCACATGGGTTTCGTTTGGAGAATGGATCTTTCTATGGAATCATGGGGATGTTCGAACGAGGCGTAAGATTTCCCATCCAGATCCTGATCTTTGCTATCCGAAACATTCGCTCTTTCATCCTGCAGACATATGGAATTCTCATTCCCTGCAGGAAGTTGATCTATTCATGAGCCCCGCAATCATGACCGATCAGCGGCTCGTGCTGGCGGAGCCTGCAGCGTTCGAGATCACTAAGTTTCAACTCCTCACCTGGTCGCCTCTGAAGGTTAGTCGCCTAATTCTCCACTCGTGATCTTACAATTTGTTATGCAGGCTATCGCAAGCAGGTTTCTTGCTTTCCTGCTTCCTTCGTATTTTTTCTCTCATAGACAGCGGCCATTAGGATTTGAGCGATGAGAGTTAGGTCATGTCTTCGCTTTAGAAAACTGCAAGACAATCATTCGAGGAACCGGACTGGTCTCCGTGATCAGATTTCAATAGTACTGGACGCTCATCGCGACATTCCAGCCGGGAATTTGCGGCTTGAACGAGGATTTCTCGTAGAAAATACGCGGGCGCCGCGAAATCCGCTGTAAATGGTGTGGGGGAGGGGGGGGGGGATTTTAGAGGCCACACCTCAGTACCAGGCCAAGGGACTCTCCCCGATCCTACCTGTGATGTCCGAAGGCATTTCCCCTCCTGCCACAACGGATAAGAATATATATGTAAATCACAAGCTAAAGTTGATTGTTCTGATACAGCAAGTTGTACATTGAGAGTATGTTGTCCTCTATCGAGCGTCTGTCATCGCGTAGAACACCGGCATATTGGCTGAAGGACCTCTCTGCATTGACGCTGTCGATCGCCGCGCTCAGGCACACAGGAGCTATTCTGGAGGGCCTGCCGATTTCTCGGCCGATCGCTTTCTTTCTTTGTTATTCTCTGGGGAATCAGTTCTCTCGATGTAGACTCTACATTGTAGAGGAACGTTGGAGTAGCAAATTTCTCGGATTCCCGGGAAAATGTCAGCGAAATTCCACCGTCAAAACCATTGCTGCCATAGGGAGCCGAAATTCGCAGAGGGGAGGGAATCCCACGAAAATTCGCGGAGTTCGTCCAGCCCAAGATATCATCCAGAACTCGCTTTGGAGAAGAACTATCAGAGCCGCTCATCGAGGGATGAGCACAACTCGAGCGACGAGAAAGAAGTTGGGAACCTAAAGCGTTCTGGGTTTCCTGCCGATGAACTCAGCCCCAATGTTGAGATATGGGGAGATACTCGATTTCGAAATTGTCACAAGTCCGCAACGGGCCAAAGGACGGCGAATATCGAGAACTTCTCGTGAAATATCATTCCTTGGCCTCGCAACAAAAATCGACCAATCCGCTCGGATTCGGAAGGGCTCGATTTTTTCACTCTTTGATACCGCTCCACCAGACGTTAGCCGCCATGTGGGCTCACCCTCACCTGATAGTAGGGTTTGGACAGGCACTAAAAAGTCGGAGAAAGACAGACAAAAAGACGTTGAAAATCTCGGAGAGAGAAACTGGAAAATTCGGGGGCAATCACCAGGGGGCTTCGCCATCCCTGGAGCTCTTCATTGGACATCGATTCCCGTCTAAACGAGTGCGGAAATTCTCAGCCTCAGAAGGATGGAAGACGAAAAAGCCCCCGAGTGAAATTGTTCAGGACAGGGACTTGGACAGATGAGCTCTTCATCATTTTCGCCCATCTAACACCGCAAAGGGCTTGAAGGAACAGGGAAAACGACGAAGCAATCTTTCAAAGCTCATGGCCATGAACAATTTCGGTCGGGGACTTTTTCGTCCATCGTCTGTGCCTCTGAGGCTACGAATTCCCGTACTCCGAAATACGGAAATCGATGTCTAGATAAAGAGACTTTATAGCACATCGGAGCTATGTGAAGGTTCGCATTGTCCGGAGTCAACCGATATCTGCGATATGAGAGCAGAGACTCATAGCGGGAAAACGACTGCTCTATGTTCACACTGAATGGAGGCGCGTAGTCGAAAGACGCGTATTCGGCTGGCGAGGAATTTCACCGGCTGGCAGTTTACAGGTCAGCACGACTCCGTCATCTGTGAGGGAATATCCTCCAAACTCTCACACAAACTTCAACAGCTTACGCCGCGTCGGCTCACTGTTTTCGGGCATCACAGAAAGTCGAATTCATGTACAGCGACTGGATAAAAATGCGTCGGCGAGCGAGCTGAATCGCACGGAATGAAACGATTCTCGTGAGCTCGTGAAGTGCGCGTTCGAGATCGCGGACATGTGCGAGAGGATGGAGGATGAGCTATTCCGAACGGAGGCAAAATGCGCCTGATCTAAGTCTCAATGTTCTCTCCCATGGATCCGGATTCGGGATTAGCAGGCTTGTTTCATACTTTTGCCGGTCCATGGGATCGATTGCATTGACAAAATGCCTGTCGAAAACTGGAAGCCGGGATCTAGGAACTTCCAGGCGTTCATGACATTTTGCCCGGAGACCCTCTCCCCACTGATGAGTAAGGTTGATGGGGGATCGGGGATTGTTCGCGAGCACGAATCGTGGAATATGAAAAAAGTCATATGAGTAATGAGAACTCAAGAAACGAAGCAAGAAAACATTTCCAACATAGCATTCTGCTGCTAGGATATCCTGATGAATACAAGATCTCGAATGAATCCAAACTGCCCGGCTGTGCACTTGCTGCGTCAATCTGGCAACTCTTAATTCCACCCCGAGACCGCCAGTCAAGTTCCAGGATTCCGGGAGACTTGGATTTTTGGTCGGAGAAAAAGAAGCGGCCCCATGTGGGTAGAGCAATTCCCTGGCGATCGACGCAAATCAATCCGGATCGAAAAAAAACGCGCGATCTTTCCAGCCTTGATTCTCCTACCGGAGTTTCCCTGGGATAATGGGAACAAGAGGGTGCACCATCAGCACAGGAAGTTAGCTATATTTTGCTTCCCGCAGGTTGTGGACCCCTTCAATTTCGCATTCGCATTTAAGCTGGAGGTCTGGTTGGGAGTTTTCTCGAGTTTCGTTTTACTGTCTTTATTCTGCTGGATCATTGATCGGTAAGTTGCACTTGTTCGACGTGGCGGTAAGAGACCTCTGCTCGTCCGAACGCTTGATGCTTTGATAACAGATAATTCCTCGGTAGATACTTGACTCCCTGGGACGAAACGAAACCGGTTGCCCTCACCGAGTACCTCTGGGACCTGTTCTCTCGTTTTTTCCCGCAAGGTGGGGCGCACAACAAGCTTCGATTTTCCAATGACTTGTAGGTGTAGCGTAGGGAAAGCGTAGTTGGGGTCTCCGGCCCGAATCAGATATTGCTCGATTTCCTCTAAAAAAAATCTTATCCGTCCCCAGATGCTCCTTTGCAGCAGCAGCATTGGTTCCGGATGAATTTGATCGGCTTTCTTTTTGCCTTCTCATTCATCTTTATGACGTTCTTGAGCTCCGCCCTGACCTCGTCAATGACCATCAAAATCGATGAAGATTCTGTCAACAGCTACGCTGACGTACTACGCTTTCCGGAAGTTAGGATCTACGGCGAGAAAGGGACATTGTTTGTACAAGCGTTCACGGTAATGTAGAGCTTCTCACTCCGTCGTCCTGATCCAAATTTGACTCATTCGAGAGTTACATATATCTCAACTAAAACCTCAAGCGTGAAAGTTCGCCCTAACAGTCGACCATCGCTTGCCTCCATTTTCGGGAATGCAGCATCCCCATAATGAGCTTTTCCGAAAGCTCGGCGCCAGGCTGATACCTGTCCGTGGAATATTCAAGCTCAGCCCAAACGTCATGAAAATGGTGACCGAAATTGAGGGCAGGACACGGGTTATGACCGCCAGCCCGGTTATCTGCAAGGCGGTTGTCATCGAGAAGAAGAAAATCTCGGGGAAATGTCCGAATGTCATGCTGTCGACAGAGAGTGCTGGCTTGATGACGATCTCCCTCTTCATATCCAAGAATCTCCCTGCGGACACTCGCGAAGCTGTACAGCGCGCGTGAGTTCAATCATTGAATTAGATATCCCGCAGCTGCCCATCATCTCTTGGCGGCTGAGTTCGGCATAGCCATGAACGTGATTAATAATCATGATAAGGTTATGATTACCCAAATAATCATATATTGATTATTATTCGAACTCGAAGTTATGATTACGAGTCATAATCGGAGTCGAAAATCAATGGCCCAGGAGTATGGTCAGATCGATCCTCGAATCAGGTCCATGACCCCGGTCGCCCACAAACCTCAAGTGCGTGTCATCCTCCCGTTTGAGGCGGTTTGTGGGGAACCGGGGCTCATGAACCATACTTCTGGGGGATTGAGTTTTGAATTTGATCATGGCTCATAATCGTAGTTTGAATATAATTATGCCTAACTCTGCTTGGCGGTCGAGCTCACACCGAGCCATCACACTTCTGCAGGATCCTCATTGCTCTCGAGTCGTACATTTATCGGAAACCTCTGCTATGGTCGATGGAAGAATATGAGAAATGCCAATTGCGAACTCGCCCAGCTGCCGCCTCTACCACGAAAGCTCTTTCATTACACGACGTTCAAGGATGCTTCGTGTTGTTTGCGATCGGGACAAGTGCCGCAAGTTTCGCTTTTTTCTCCGAGATCGCGAGGAAACGTTTTGCTGCGGCACTAGCCCATGAGTGTTGAAAAATGGCCGGACTAATAAAGCAATTTCCCGTAGGGTCCTTCGAGGGAAAAATGTTCAAGGAGTAGAGTTTCATGTTTCGAGCCAGTATACGCGATATCAGTTTCCGCTGAGGTCTCAGATTTGATCAACTCCGGAAGATCCTCCTGCGGTTGTCGACTCGGAGGAAGCGAAGTTCTCACGCAGACCCAGCTTCTTGTAAGATCGACTGCCTTCCGCCATCCGATGCATATCGCTACTCGAAAAACACCACGATTGCGACTCAATCGCACTCTTGTTGCAACTAGGCTATGCAACGGGTATTTAACCGCGGCTGGGAGCCGCAACGAGCGCGAATATTTTGCGGTGATTAACCGCAATAACCGCCAGCGAACCGCTGTCATAACCGCATTCAACCGCGATTCTCCGAAGCGTTTTTCAGGAAGCGTCTTGTCTGATCAGCGTACTCAGAAGACAGAGCGCCTGATTCCAGACAGAGGTCTGGAATCAGGCGCCAAGAGTTGAAGAGTTTTTTGCTTGTGGAATCAGTGACATCTCGTGTGATGGCTCCCGTTAATAGAAGTTCGAACGCGCTTCCGAAATGAGGACCCGGCTAGCGATTATTCCGGGGAAAATCACTTATCAGCTGCAATCTCTTGATATCCCCATGAACAAACCGGTCAAGGACTCCAAGAGCGAGCATTGGTGGCGGAGGACTAGATCTCACCGAGCTTTGCGCATCCACTGAGATCATGGAACCGAGCTCAGGGTCGTAGCTATTATGTGGGTTGCGCCCGCGTGGGAAGGCATCGATGGGAGAATCATGGGGAAGCCCTACCAAAAAAATCGGGGTCAAGTTCAGTAGTCGCTCCGTAGGCTTACGCTCTACATCAATCCCAATACCGACCAGTATCATGGAACCGAGCCGCTGACTGGCAGCGGCAGAGCGAGTGTTGTGTGCTGCTCGACAGTGCCGCAAAGCACAACTCTAGGTGGTTTCAGCTCCGTTGCGGCCAGCTTCCGGCATCACACGCGAACCCTCGCCGGTAGAACTTGAGCCTACGTCGAAAAACTGGAATCTCCCTTGCACTGGCCGGAACCGAGAGCGACGCCTTCCTAGAAAACCACTACGATGATATCGGGGTTGGAAGCAGTTACCATGAGTCAGGGGACACTGGAAGCAGCTCGAATGAGGACCTCGAAGTTTCCCAATAGAAAATTTGAGAATCAGGACGTAGAATTTACGTGAGTAATCCCAACCCAACAGTGAAAGCTTGCATGCAGGCACTCCTTGTAAAATCGTTCTGAAATTGGCCCCAAACCCACATTACAGAGTCTGCAATGCTTCCTTGGCGGAGCGTGGAGGGTTCGCAACTTTCGCCACATTTTCATCTTGCGGATTTCATCCTCTGACTCGAAGTAGGAGACAGGTAGATGTCATCGGACTGCCCCTCCACCACAATATCCTTCTTTGTGATACCAGCAGCGAAACGACTAGCTGACGAGCGGTCGTGAACGAGGTCCGTGATCCAGACCCACCTGCCTGATAGACATCGCCCGTCCACAGGAAGATGCCCGGTTGCTTTTCCAGATGTCTGAGTTCTGCCCGATTATCAGAGATCGCCCGTCTATTGAAGGGTGGCCGTCTACCCTCAACTCTACCTCCTGAGAACCGATATTTCCATAATCTGCGTAATACTCGGATGATTGGATATGCCGAAAAATCATTCCCCAATTAGCATACCCGGAGTTCACGAGAATCTTCCTCGACGGGGAAATCTCTACAGGAGCTCGGAAGAAAAATATCGGTATGGTGTGTGGATGCCCGTAACCGACTCCCTTTACTCCGATTCCGCTTCGATGTCTGCGCTACTATGTCGCTCACTTGCGTCACCTTTATCACGAGTTTCAGTCATAGGAAACAGCTTACACGGACGTTTTGAATTTTGAGCGCGGATTTGCTGCAAAGAAGCTGTTCCCAGTTTTGTTCCCGTCTATGGACTTCGGCGTGATTCCACTCAAGACTTCGAGCACGCACGGAGAGGAACTCTCCACTTTTACGCGCGGTGTCTGACAGCGAAGTAGACAAATAGAGCTTGCCTGATACTCGAGAAGCGTTCATCCACTTTCCTAGCTCGCTGCGATGTGAGAACGCCCGTTTATTTCTCCAAATTATCGATGACCGCCTGAATACCAAGGGTCGAGACTCTGCTGCCTGTTAGAGATCGCCCGTCTGATGGAGCCCGCCCCACTGTTCGAGAATTCACGGTTAGAGCGGTTAACTGCAAACCGCGGCTTTCGTGGATCGCGGCACAGTTTCATTTCAGATTCAGCTCGGCACAGTGGATGTGTAGAGACAATGTTCCGCGGAAATGTGATCTGATGATATTTGACCCGAACCGTCGGGAATTATGAGACGATCGACTCCGCTCGGCATATTTGGTTTGCTCGTCGAACCAGTGAGATTTGCGTGACGGCTTCCGTTGAACGAAGTTTGTACACCGTTCCAAAATGAGGGCTCGACCAGCGATCATTCCTGGAGATCTTACACATCACCTGCAGCCTGTTGATGTTTCCATTACTTCATGAGTCCAAGTACTTCATGAGAGAGCTTTCTACGCGGTGGACTCATTCTTCCAGGCGGAATGTGCGCACCCCAAGAAACCGAGCACAGTAAAATTAGCTATTATGCGCGTCGCACCCGTATGTTAAGGCATCAATTGAGGAATCGTGATGGAGTCCTCCAAGAAAAAAACGGGGAATTCTAATGCACTGGCACAGCAACGATGATTTCGGAGCCGAAAGCAGCGACTTGTAATGAGAGAAAGCTGGAAGTTGCTCGAGGGTAGCATTTACAGTTTGAGACTGGTTCCCAATGAAGAACAAGAAAATCAGGACGTCGAGACATTTGAGAGCGTCGCGGGGGGTTGGACAGAGTGAAGACTACAACGGACG
Source organism: Phytoseiulus persimilis (assembly GCA_037576195.1). NCBI lineage: Eukaryota > Metazoa > Arthropoda > Arachnida > Mesostigmata > Phytoseiidae > Phytoseiulus > Phytoseiulus persimilis. Next base: position 21,688,796 of record CM075101.1, read on the forward strand.
GCAACTGCTCGTCCAAATCGATTGTAAAACTAGATGGATTTCGACTTTGATGATGATCGAGCGTGCCCCAGAAATCTTCCCAGCGAGAAGCTGTGTGCTTTGTCGATAGGGGATACCATGAACACGGACGATTCTCGTGCTCTGTGGAGCGTATCAATACTACGCTCAGAAATGCCGACAGGATCTTCACATGCCTCCTTGATGATCTGCAGGATTCGAGAACCGAGCTAGCTCTCCATCTGCGAGAGAATTTGATGAAAGGAATCTCTAAAAGGAGGATAATCTTGTCTACTGCTGTGGGGGTACTAGAGGACCCTAGCTATGCCTTCAGCCTTGAAAGGATATAAGTCCTAAATGAACTTTTGGATGAACAGCTGCTCGATGTTATAGCGCAAATCACAGATGCACATGAGCCCGTCGCCCCGCCAGAGCCCGGTTCCGTCTGACAGATTCTGGTGAGTTGAGTGAGCCGATGCAAGTACCGTCAAGCAGGATTTCTCCCGCTATTGAAGATGGTCGCAGGAGCCGCGATCGACAGAATACTGAATTTGAGAAGAGAATTTGGACTCCATGAAGCCGGAGGCGGTCATGGCCGTCTTCTTGACCGATGCCTGAAGGCTTTATCGGGAATCCTGCCGACCACCCTACAGACCGAAAGAGACCTCAGTCCGGTTCGATTCTTGTTGGGGAAGAACCGTGCGAGGATGAAACCGAGCACCCTCGATGATAGATGCCTTTTGTGAAAAGATTTCGAGAACGGACTCTTCTGAAGCGAGAAACTGTGCTACAGAAAACTAGTCTCCCTACCATGTGCCGCAGTCGTTGTGTACATGTATTGTTCAGTAACTCCTACAAGCTGATGCTCTCTTGACGTGAATCATAAAATTCCGTGGGGGCTCATCGATGCCGTAGATATGGGGTGGGGCTTCGAGAAACTGAGTTGCCGGTTCTATGTCCATAGAATCATCTGGTTCCCGACGTTATCGCTATGGAACTCATTGCAAAATATCCCAGACATTTCCAAGATTACTCTCTGAATGAATTGCGGTTATAGCCGCGGTTGTGAGGTTGCGGTTGTCGGTTAACCGTATTCGCGGTTTTTTGAAAATGCGGTTATTTGCAAAGCCTAGTTGTAACCCATGAACGCAGCTAGGCCGGAAGTTGCTCGTTGCATCGTCGAATGTTCGAAATGTAAGATCGCGCTTTCGCGGTGGTCCTCGACGACGCGTCAAGCAGTTGCCTCGGAATCCTTCGTGCATGATATTGGAATACTTACCTGTGAGCTAACTTGAGTGAAGCTTTAATCCCCATCCGCAGTACCCCCGAATTCGGTGAGTGCCGCCTAGAACGGGCTGATCTCAGAATTTCGCGCTTTGACCCACTTTGGTCACGGCCGGCTCTCCTGGCGGTCGTGCCAACAGAATCACAACGAGTCTCGATCTCAACGACGAACCGATTCGCATTCTTTGATCGTGGTAAGACAAGACTAGTGAAAGTCAGTGCAATGGCGCCTGGAATATCACCGAACATATTCCAGGCTGAACACGTGAATCAGGGTTTACCCCTCTGTTCCTTCAAAATAATTCATGAAGGAATGGATGGTGATTCTTCTCCGGTACAAGCTTTCTCCATGGACTCGTCTAGGATCGCAGATTCAGTAATCCGCGCATGATCTCGGTGGGAGTCTGAGCATCGACTTTATCACACGGTGTGCATCCATTCGCGATCAAAACGCTCTCCAGGATCAAAAGTCTGGAATTTGTACTCGTCATTTTGCGATTCATCGAGCCGATAACATTCAGATTTGACAGACATCTCACGGAGGAACGACGCCTTATGTCGTGAACATGCAAATACGATTGCGGCGGATATTCATGATCCCGGTCTAATAGTTTGCACATTGGATCTCAGTGAGTGCGAGATCGAACTGTCTATGCTGAACAAAGAGTCGAGGATAGGCTTTGATCTTGACCACCCCGCATGTGTTGTTCCACTCCCAATCATACATTCCTGGGCTTCCTATTCCGGATCGCTCGTGCGTCGGTAAGGCCTTCAGCGATGGAACATTGCTTCGTCTTATGATGGATAGACATATCAGTATTTCGAAAACAATGACAGCGACGATGGCTCGGTCAGAATCCGAGGGAAACAGATTATCTGACCTTTAATTTCGAATTCGCTTCCATCCTGGAACCTTCTGAAGTGCCTGCTGCGGTTCATCCTCAGCCAAAGTCATGAGGGATACGTCGCATCACAACCGTCTCTGCATGAGTATGCAGCTTGAGACCTTCAATCCCAGGAGAGAGATGAACGAGCATCTCGGAGTGCGCGCTTCCTCAAACCAACGAGATGGATACGTGCAATAGCTGGTCACAAGTCAGTGATTCAAAGATCTTGCTCATGGGTGGAATGAATTTCTCCAATGGCGGGCTGACCCCCGAAGCACGCCAGCGCTGTTGATCACCTAATCTTCGGATCATTTTCAAAAGTCTGAATAGAGTGCATGCAGCATGGATATTGCATATAGGAACGTGTATATACGCGCGTTGTATATATAACGGAACGTTTGTAGGAATCCTGGGATAGTTTCAAGGGGAGAAGAGTAATCCTGACCTGGATTCCGACCTCAAAAATCCACAGCCTCATTCTATTCCTCTTTCAATGGAACCAGATCGTTTGCTCCGCAGGGTGGTGCCTCTGACAATATTATTTGTCCTTGAATATCTCGCGGGCCTATGGAGGTGGTTTCGCGATCTAGCTGACGATACCAGTCGGGGACCATGAAGGTGTTCTCGAGATCAATCTGACCATATCTTTCAGAATCAAGTGGGGGTGGTTCCGGGCTACATGGCGGTGATTCAAGTCGATCTGACCATACTCTCTGGAATCCAGGGAGGTGATTCTACGATTTCAAGCTACAAGAAACACTATCCACGGGAAGGGCTCAAGAAGCATGCGAAGGAACGATTCAACGCCGAATACTAGAAACTGGAGCGCAACTACCAACATGCACCAATGAAGAGGGAGAAAGGCGCCTTCATGCCGGGAACCGACTCCAGTAGGTCGAAGGTCGGCTGGTCAGATTGTGTTTGTTCACATGTATGACCGAGATACGGATCTCATCGATGCGGCGCACCGCCCCGATATTATGGCAGCGAGGCTCCTCGGACCTCGGATAATGATAATGATCGATAATGGTACTTGACTCTATGCTACATAGAGGGTGATGTCTGTCTGTCATCAGTATGCTTCCGAAAGTCGCCTCGTTGGCCGTGTGGCATAAACCAACGCCTTGGGTGCCACGCTAAGCTAGCAATCGTGGGTTCGATCCCCGGCCGACAACAAAAATATCTTATGTGGTAAAAAGAGGATTCAATTTATATCAGAATTGAATCTGAACCAGCTTAAGACCCAAGCCCACCGCCCGCAATGGGATTTGCGAGGTGATAGGGAGTGTTACTGAAGCAATGCCGAAAGGTGATCCCGGGACACTTCTGAGGGCTGGCTGAGAGGTTCAGCCGGAAAACAAAAAAAAAGTATGCTTCCGAAGCAAGGGACGGCCGGCCAGCTAGTAACCCTAGGGCGTACAAAACGGCACTCACCAGGTCTATGCAGAGAAAAAATTCCGGTTTCATATGCATAGACGGTGCGTGCAGTGAGATTCAACGTATGGTCAAGCATGGTAAGACTGGTTCCGGAATCACACCAGAAAGTATAGTCACATTGGTTCCGGAATCGCCCCCAGACCCAGAAGATTAGGGTCTGCTTGGTCCCGGAATCACCTCCATATATTCCAGATGGGATGCGGACGAACTGACAAACCGACACACGAAGCCGACGTTGTATGGTAAGGTTATCAAGGAACTCTCAATTCAAGATATGCGAGGATGCTTCGCATTATTGTCGGTTGGTTCATCTGCGGCACCCCTGAGGTCCCTTCTCGGAACGCCTCACGTTGATTCGAGACAGAAAGAATGTACTTTTGAGAAACGTTGGCCAGATTGTTTGCCAATGCCTCAGGATTCTGGTCATCAACTGAGCCAAATAACACGGCTCATTAACTTCCATTTTGTACTCCGGGACTATCTTGGATTTGAGCGCTCGACCCTGATTCTTGAGCGAGTGATGAAACCAGCGACGGATATCGGAACGCTGTGTGCTCAACGATATTGTTCGCTTCGACTGATTCGGCGAAGCACAAGGTTTCCTGCGCGTAACTATTTCGGTATCGAATCGACGATGCTGCTGTGCATCTCGTCGAGAACTTCATTGCTGCAGGTCATAACAGCCGTGGTCGTATCTGTCACCATGGTCGAACCATCAGTAGCATATCTTGTTCAACTCGTGTTTTCGGTCGTCGCCATATTGTGATTTTGAGTACGTCCCAGCACAGAGCGTTTCGATACCTGCTACCGATTCACGTGGAATGAAGAATTCCCAGAATAAGACTGATCCGAACCCAGCCTCGATTATTGTGCAATACAGACTTTCACAATGATTTCGTCTGAATCTTGGGATGATTATGAGCCTGCATTCTTCCAGTGACGTATAATCTTGTCTAGAAACATTATCTGAACTCCGATTAGAGAATTTTGGCTCGCCGAATAAGCTCATCATCGCAGCATGGGAACCGGCTTCTAAAGAACGTCATCGCGAGAGCCAGTTGAATCTGTCCGCAGAACTCGCTTCCGTACGGTCGACCCGACTCCGCATCCACTATGAAATCCGTGCTGTTCCCTTTCAGGGCCGTATTCAACTCCTCCGTGCCGCATCTTCGCGTAGCGATAGTCCAAGTGAGTCGAATCCGAAGTTATACATCGAGAGAGCTCGCTGACATACAGAGTGGCGGTCCAAGTCTACACCAGTTTGTCGAATAGCCAATGAGACTTGGAATGGTGTCCAGTCACATACGATGTCCAATCGTGCATTACAAGGTCGAGCCGTACGTTAACAAGAGAAGGGTGGGCAACCAAGTTGAAGTATGGGGTGCCTTATCTCAGCTTGCGGAAGCCATACAAACCATCACCGGTCACAAGTGAGGATTTCCAGAGTTGAGCTATGACCACAAAGGAGAGATACGAGGCTGAATCATAGCGAAACACGCTCCATCCGCCACTTAGTTCCATATCACATTGAGCTCACTCGTTTTTCCCAGGTTGACAGTTGTTTCGATAGAGGATATGCCACACGGGTATCGGTTGGAGAATGGATCATTTGTCGGGGTCATGGGGATGTTCGAGAGAGGAGTAAGACTCCACACTCCATATTTTGATCCTTGAGATCCCAGAAACAATAATCTCCGTCCTGCAGAGTGATGCCGAGCACTGACTCTGAATCCTCTCAGGAAGTCGATATCTTCGTGAGCTCTGCAATCATGACTGAAGAGCGATCTCCCCTCGCAGAGCAATCTACGTTCGAAGTCAGTTCGTTTCAACTCCTCACCTGGTCGCCTTCGAAGGTGAGCCGCCCATGTACCTCGATTCTGTAGGCAAAAGCGGCGTGGGGAGTTTTAGTGGATGGGGTGTATTAGGGGGTGAGTGTAGTGGGAGCGATTGGAACGTTCAAATAACGTTCCATACGTTGCTGTTCAATAGTTCATCCTAGATACTTCTGCCCTCCTCCGACCAAAAAAAGTCTTCTGGCGTATAGGCAAAGGATGATCTGCAGAAACAAACACTATATGGAATGACCGAGACACTCACATTAACATACTCGCTCTGTTCAGAAATAATGCGAAGAAATGTGACATGCATGAGAAAGACACATTTTGGCAGAGAATTTTCCATGTGTGAACTCCGTACTTATCTCACGAAGCTTGCATGTTTATGGGAATCTCTAAATTAGTTCGTATGTAAAGTCTCTGGCCCTAGAGATCTGACTTTGGAGCTCCCGCATCTGGGTGCAGACCACGACGAGTACTCGGCAATCGCGTCCCTCGAACCGTATTCGAGGCACCGAAGTTTGATTCTTAATCCAAAGCAGGCCTAAGAGGTCACAGACTCGCAGTCGTTCGAACACAGCAAGAAACTAGCCGCCGATGACATTTGACCAAGCAGCTTGGCTGCTGGTTGAATATAAGAACGCAGCTGTTAGCAGCTGTTGACCGCTGATAGATCTTTCATGCGGCAGGCTTCCTGTTGAGTTTCTATCGAGCTGTTCCATTGGTTTTTCTCAGGGTGTAAGAACAAATGGCACCGAAACTATCACTGATTTTCACTTTCCGATGGGAACGTTCCACCTGGGGAACAGCTCCAAACCTGACAACGAAACACACATAGGGTGCGAGCGGGTAAACTTCGTCACTCTTAGAGGTCGATCAGCGCGATTCATTATGTGTCTCTCCGACTCGGAGAGCTATGTGGGGGACGCAACTGCCAGGATAGACATTTTCAGTATCCGTACCGCGCTCGGATGCGTTTTAAAGGAACGCACCTCGCCTAGTGGAATAGCGTACGGATTCGTCGAGTAATACCATTCGGCGCACTAGCCGTTGATTCTGATCACCCAGTAGCTTCATGATGGGACTCAACCGGGAAGAATAGAAGGATCCGTGGCAACGGATACCGACCATACGAACGGAGTATTCCTGCGCAGATGCGAATAAATTTCAGATATAGGAGTTTCTCGCTCCTGCGACTCCCTTCTAGCCACGCCTCTGGATGTGCGGCAGGTCTTTTATGATTCCGTTTTGGGAATCAGAATAAACTCAACCGGAAGCTGCGTATCAGCTTGGAGCCGAGAACTTCAATCATTCTCGATTTAGATTCTGACTCGTACGTTCTGACTTGGTTGGCGTGCCCCCGGAACCCGCGACTGAGTTTGTATTTAGTCAGAGCTCATCGATCATGGTGCGGGCTCTATCATCTACCAATATTGTCAACTCGTCCACGGGGCGGGCATGGTCGGAGCAATTGTCGACGACGGAATGCGGTCCCCGAACCTCTTTGTGGTACTGGAGTTCAGAGGACGAAGAGATGTGTGGGCCCGCGAGGACGTATCGACCCCGACTTATGAAGTGTTTAATAATCCGGTCGCGGATCCTGCCACCGACGGCGGGTTGGGTTGAGGGGGGTGTAACGAGAAAATATGGCTCTGATTTCTCGGGCTTCAACTTCGCTCTGAGAGCAGCCATAGATCAGATGACGTGACCTCTGAGTGGAAGAAGGCTCACGATATCCATTGGAATGATACGGCGGCTTCACTTCGTTGTCTTCTCTTCCGAGGATAACTTCTCGATTTTGCCTTTTTCCCCTGATTGCTCCTCGCCAGAATGGGCCAGAGCTTTTATGATTCATATATACCCTACGCTTCCTTGTTAGATATCGAGTAGACGTTCGGACCCACAACGACCCCTTGCATGGCACCGAAGAGTTCTCGAGTAGGACAAATAGGTCTTGTATGGGAGGAGAGGTTCGGGGCTGGAGCATAGGATGGGCGATGAACAGTGTCGGAGGAGGCGGAGACAGAGCAGACTTGGCATAAACAATGGTTGAGTCATGCTTTGCACTTTCGGTCATACGCGGACCTTACCTCGGGTCCGATTCCGGCTTCCGGAGCCATGTCATTTAGGCAGCCTGATTCGGATCTGGGAGAAATACTGCATGATGCGCCTCAGTCACATGAGCGGAGAATTGCGTGACGAAAAGCGTGATGAAGATTTTTCCCTCTGAAGGTCATAGATCCTTTCAACTTCGCGTTCGCATTCGAGATGGAGGTTTGGTTGGCTGCGTTGATGAGTTTCCTCTCGCTATCTTTATTCTGCTGGATCATGGATCGGTGAGTTGCGCTCATCCGAGTCTGGGGCGAGAGGACTTGGTTCTCTTGGGACCCAGGAATCGGAGCTCCGGTACTCTTCTGATAATTCTCGGTGACGCATCATCTTTCTCGAAGATATTTGACACCGTGGGAGGGAAGAAAACCCATGGCTCTGACAGAATACATGTGGGACCTATTCTGTCGGGTTTTCCCGCAAGGTGAGCAGCTAACCATGTGTCCTGTGGTCCCCTCGGAACGGAGACGGAATTGGTTCCCATGGCTTTCAGCTTCCCTCAAGTGCCAGCTTTGCATTTCCAGATGATCCACTAAACAAACAGGATTGGTTCCGTGTGTGTTTGATCGGCTTCCTCCTTGCCTTCTCGTTGATTTTCATGACGTTCCTTAGTACCGCCCTGACGTCGTCGATGACCATCAGAAGCGAAGAAGATTTTGTCAACAGCTACGCTGACATGCTCCGCTTCCCGAAAGTGCGGATCTATGGGGAGAAAGGGACGATATTCGCGCAAGATTTCACGGTAAAGCGGAGCTCCTCTTCTCAAAAACTCGATCCCAACCGACATCCCTTGACCAAAGTCGAGGCTCTCTCAGACACGGTTTCAGCCAACCAGAAAACTAACGTTGAATTCCCGTTTTCTGCATGGCAGGACCCCCACACAGAGTTCTTACGGAAACTAAGTAGCAGGATGATACCTGTTCGAGGAATATTCAAGCTAACCCCACGAGCGATGGATATAGTAACTGAGGTTGAGGAGAGAACACGCGTGGTGGTCGGCAGTCCGGATATTTGCAAAGCGCTCATCATCAAGAAAAAAGCAATCTCGGGAAAATGCCCGAACGTGATGCTATCAACCGAAAGCGCTGGATTCATGATCGCGGGCCTGTTCGTATCGCGGAATCTCCTTGCGGCCACTCGCGAATCTATAAACAGAGCGTGAGTTTCGATGGTGACTTTTCCCTTAGCAGATCTGCCGGGAATAGAATTTCATCCAGATAAACGTTACTTTTGCAGGGTTCTCATTGCTCTTGAAGCATATCTCTACCGGAAAACTTTACTCTGGTCGATGGAGGAACACGAAAAATGCAGGTTGAGGACACGTCTAGCCGCGGCTTTGGACACAAAAGCGCTCTCGCTGCTAGACGCGCAGGGATGCTTCGTATTGTTTGCGATCGGAATGAGCGCTGCGAGTTTCTCATTATTCTTCGAAATCACGAAGCAACGCTGCTGGTGCCGCCGGACTTTTCGCTCAGACATCGCGTGATCTTTGACCAAGGTTGAGAATAGCCTGGCGTTGAGCCTGACACTGAATTATAGATATCCCTACATCCACCGTATTATCAGAGAGCGGCGATCCCATTCCCAGAATCCTGAGGATAGCTCAGTGATGAGCTCTGAGGGTTGCTGTGTTTACAAGAGATCATATGATCCTGACGGATAGGTGACAAAGCGACCCTGCTGTCCGTTGCGGCGTTATTATTCCTGCGTGTACTGTCGAACAGAGATAAGGTCGACCCCAAGATAGGGTCGAAGCTCGGCAGCTCCCGCTGATACTTCAGCGCGGACCGCTGATTGTTGAGCGATTGCAGTCAGGCTTCATTTCTCGAGTTCGAGTTTAGTTTTAGGAACTTGTATGCTGTGCTTCGTATCTAGTCTAGAAGACATTGAAACTTGATCGGGAGGGCCAGTGAGTTCCGCTGTTGTCCGCGAGCATTGTGAATCAAGTTGATGTGCCGATACGTCTCGTGCATTCGAAAGAGCTCGGCCGAGTGGACTGACGATTCTTGCGAATAGCGATGCTACCCGTAAAAAACCGTATAGCGATTCTCACGAGTCAACGTGTTGGTATTCTTCGGAAACAGAACAAGGTTTGACATCAACCAGAGCAGCAAATGTCCCGTGTCTCCGCTCTTCTGAAAACCTCAAAACAACGTGCGCCTTGATCTCATACCCGACCTGAACCCTGCGTACGGGGTGCAAGCAGGGAGAAGCAGCATTCCGGAAGAGCTGTTGTTGCGAGTGTTGCCGGCGCGATGGCATCCTCGACCAGCGCCGGTATCTTGGGCAGCCCTATTTTGATGTCTGTTACCCACGTCACAAAGATCGCCAGCCAGGAGAGGGCGAACGCGGCGCGAAAGACGATCCTCCTGACAATAGTTAACATTCATTCGCAAAATTTCCGATCGTGGAACCATTGACAGAAACATTGACGATGTCACCGTGCGCCGCGAAGGGAAGTGTATCAGGACACGACATTGGGCTTCCCGAAACCGAGTTGGAACGATCGGAACCCTATTTCGCCGAATCACTTTCATGGTTCTACACAAAATCAAGCACATCTGATTCCTTAACTCCGATACCTATCACAATTCACATGTAACCACAGACGAATCGACAGACTCGAACCTTGACCGATCGTTCAGCCTCGGTGATGCCCGAGAAATACCTCCGCCCTGATTCCATCAGACGCCAAGAACGATAGTGAACTCGTGTTGTTTCGGCGGCATCCAATCTAATCGAGAAACTTCATTCGAAATCCAATCCGGCGTATCTTGGTCTCGTCGAACATGTCGGTCGTTAGAGCATCGGAATCGCCTTCAACTCAAGGAGACGGTAGATCTCTGTATTCGTCCACGAGTCTCGCCCACGGACGGAGTGGACCCGACTCCTCAAAGCCATGAAGCCAGTTTTTTTCCCATTCAGGGCCGTTTTCAATTCATCCGTGCCCTACCTCCGCGTTGCGATAGTTCAAGTAAGTCTATCTTGAAGCAGTCCTGCGTTGAATGAGACCGACACGAAATATCACGCACAAGCGAACCCCTGTCGTCAAATATCATCACAACTAGCGGCTCTCGATTCGTGGTCCATGTCGGAGTCTTGCATTCCCAGGTCGAGCCCTACATCAACAAGAGAAGAGTGGGGGATCAAGTTGAAGTATGGGGTCCCCTGTCCCAGGTCGCTGATGCGATACAGATCATCACAGGCCATAAGTAAGAGTTTTGAATTTGGGCTTCGACAGGAGAGAATTGATAGCAGAGTTCTCTGTAGCGGAGTCGCTGAGGAACTCATCCTCAGAACCGTCCTGTTCCGGAAAATGAAGCGGCTGGACGGACGGACTATGCAGATTCCCTGTCACCTCAAGAGAGCTTAGGTCGATCGGGAGGTACATCCGATGCCTCGAGTGACCTATCGAAGAACTTCACTGCATGCCGCAGCCTGTAAGAGCGTTCCATTTTCTCTAGGCTCACGGTTGTCTCGATCGAGGATATGCCACATGGGTTTCGTTCCGAGAATGGATCTTTCTATGGAATCATGGGAATGTTCGAACGAGGCGTAAGATTCCTCAAGTCAGATCCTGATCATTGATTTCCGAAACATACGTTCGCTCATCCTATAGAAATATGGGATTCTCGCTCCCTGCAGGAAGTAGATCTGTTCATGAGCCCCGCAATCATGACTGATCAGCGACTCGTGCTGGCGGAGCCTGCAACGTTCGAGATCACTACGTTTCAACTTCTCACCTGGTCGCCTCTGAAGGTAAGTCGCATAGTTCTCCTTTCGTGATCCGACGATATCGTTTTGGAGGCTATCGCAAGCACAGTCCTTGGAAAGCTGCAGCTTCCTTCGTATTTTTTCTCTCTCATGGACAGCGCTCATGGGGATTTACGCGGTGAGATATGGGTTATCTCGTCGCTTGAGGGATTCGCAAGACAACCATTTGAGGAACCAGACTGGTGTTCGTGATTAAGAAGCCCAGGGCGTGCTTTGTGAAGAAATATCTGAGTCGCTCACCGAGGGATGAGCACAGTCTCGAGCGACGAGGAGAAGTTGAGAGCGTTCAGCTTTGTAGGTACCCTGCCGGCTAGACAAGTTAATGCCGGATGTCCAATGTCGATTTCTTGATTTCGAAATTCTCACAACTCAGCGACGGATGAACATACGGCGAAAACGGGAAATTCTTTTGGAGCTCATCTCTTGGCCTCCCAATGAAAATCGAACGGTTCGCTAGATCGGATTTGAGAGGGTTCAATTTTATCGCGAGCACAAATCGTGGAAAATGAGAGAATCGTATGAGTAATGGGACCTCAATGAAACAAAGCAAGAAAAAATGTTTGAAGATACATCCTGATGAATACAAGATCTCGAATCAATTCAAACTACTTGGCTACGCAGTTGCTGCGTCAATGACAACTGCTTTCCCCACCCGGAAACCACGCCAGTCCAGGAGGAAGTCTTGGATATTTGGCTGCAGAAAGAGGAGCCGCTCAATGTAGGTAATGCAATTCTCTGGCGATCGTCGCGAATCAAAAAGGACCGGAAAAACACACGATCTTCCCAGCTATCGATTGCGGAAAAGAGATCCTGAATCCGGTCCTTTCGACAAAGTGATGAGCAGGAGATAAGAGAGAGAAAAAACTACCGACTCGAACTCACCCCGAGGTCGATAACTCCCGCAACCAGCCATTGATTCTCCCTCCGAAGTCTCCCTTGGATACTAAGATTATGTGCTGCACCATCATCACAGGAAGTCTGCTATATTTTGCTGCCTCTTCAGGTTGTGGACCCTTTCAACTTCGCGTTCGCATTCAAGCTGGAGGTCTGGTTGGGAGTTTTCTCGAGTTTCGTTTTACTGTCTTTAATCTGCTGGATCATTGACCGGTGAGTTGTGCTCGTGCGACGTGGTGCTAAGAGAGCTCTCCTCGTCCGAACGTTTGATGCTTCGATAACTGAGCATTCCCTCCAAAGATACTTGACTCCCTGGGACGAAACGAAACCGGTGGCCCTCACCGAATATCTCTGGGATCTGTTCTCCCGGTTTTTTCCGCAAGGTGGGGCTCACAGCATGTGGCGCTGTGGTTTTCCAATGATTTAGATGTTTAGCGTAGGGAAAGCGTAGATGGAGTCTTTATTCTGAATCAGATATTGCTCAATTTTCTTTACGAAAATCTCATCCGTCCGCAGATACTCCGCTCCAGCAGCAGCATTGGTTTCGGATAAATTTGATCGGCTTTCTTCTTGCGTTCTCATTTATCTTCATGACTTTTTTGAGTACCGCTCTGACCTCGTCGATGACCATCAAGAGCGACGAAGATTTTGTCAACAGCTACGCTGACGTACTACGCTTCCCGAGAGTTAGGATCTACAGCGAGAAAGGGACATTGTTTGTACAAGCCTTCACGGTAATGTAGAGCTTCTCACTCCGGAGTTCTGACCCGAATTCGACTCATTCGAGGGGAACTAATCGTAAGCTCAAGTTAAAAAAATCGCTCTAATAGTCAACCATCGCTTGCCTCCATTTTCGGGAATACAGGATCCCCATAATGAGCTTTTCCGAAAGCTCGCTGCCAGGCTGATACCTGTCCGAGGCATATTCAAGCTGAGCCCACAGGCTATGGAAATGGTAACTGAAATCGAGGGCAGGACACGGGTGATGATCGGCAGTCCGGATATCTGTAAGGCGGTTGTCATCCAGAAGAAAAGAACCTCTGGGAGATGTCCGAATGTCATGCTGTCGACAGAGAGCGCTGGCCTGATGACCGCATCCCTCTTCATATCCCAGAATCTTCCCGCGCCCACTCGCGAAGTTATACAGCGCGCGTGAGTTCAATCATGGAATCGGAGTTTCCCGTAGCTGTGCATCATCTCTTGGCGGTCGAGCTCATACTGAGCCATTACACTTCTGCAGGATCCTCATTGCTCTTGAGTCGTACCTTTATCGAAAACCTCTGCTGTGGTTGATGGAAGAATATGAGAAATGCCAATTGCGAACTCGCCCAGGTGCCGCCTCCACCACGAAAGCTCTTTCCCTTCAAGACGTTCAAGGATGCTTCGTGTTGTTCGCGATCGGGACAAGCGCCGCAACTTTCGCTTTTTTCTCCGAGATCATGTGGAAACGTTTCTGCTACGGCCCTAGGCCATGATTGTTAAAAATGGTCGGACTAATAAAGCAGTTTCTCGTAGGGCTATTCGAGAGAAAATTGTTTCAGGAGTGGAGTTTCAGGTCTCGAGCCAGTATACGCGATCTTGAAGTTTCACTGGTCATATATAGATCTTCGAATTAATTCCAGACGCATTCCACTCCCTCGGAGAATGATCTCACCAGTTTCCGCTGCGGTCTAATATATGATCATCTCCAGAAGATCCTAGTCCGGCTGTCGACTCGAGGGGAGCAAAATTCTCTCGCAAACCAGCTACTCGTAAGATCGATTGCCTTCGGCCATCCGATGGGTATTTCTACCCAAAAAAACACCACGAACCTAGCATGAACGTAGTCAGGCCGAATGTTGTTCGCCGAGTCGTCAGATTTTCGAAATGACATCCAGGAATATTTAACTATGAGCTAACTTGACTCAAGCTCCGATCCCCATTCCTGGGACCCCTGTATTCGGTGAGTGACGCCTAGAACGGGCTCATCTCATAAGTTGGCGCTTTGACCCACATTCGTCACGAACGGGGCTACATGACGGTCGTGCCAACAGAATCAAGACGAGTCTCGATCTCGACGACGAAGCGATTCGCATTTTCTGATCGTGATGTCCCACGACTAGTAAAAGTCACTTTGATGGCGCCTGGAATATCACCGAGCATATTCCAGGGTGAACACGCGAATCAGGGTTTGCCCCTCTGCACATTCATCAAGAAATGGATGGCGATTCTTCTCCGGCACAGGCTCTCTTCATGGACTCTTCTAGAATCGCAGATTCAGTAATCCGCGCATGATCTCTGTGGGGGCCTGAGCATCTACCTTATCACAGAGTTTGCATCCATTAGCGATCCATACGCCGTCCACGATTAGTGTCCGGGATTTGCACTCGTCATTTTGCGATTCATTGAGCCGATAACATTCAGCTTTCACGGACACCTCATCGAGGTACGACGCCTTATGTAGTGAAGATGCAAATACGATTCCGGCGGATATTGATGATCCCGTTCTCATAGTTTGCGAATCGGATCTCGGTGAGTTCGAGGTCGAACTGTCTATTCTGAACAGAGAATCGAGAATAGACTCCGATGCTAGACAGCACTCGCATGTATTGTCGTACTCGCAGTCATGAATTCTCAGGCTATGATGAGCGGATTGCTCGTGCTTTGGCTAGGCCTTTCATCATATAATAATTGATAGAGATATGGTTATTTTGAAGGCAAGAACAGCGACGATGACTCGGTATGAGTCTGTGGCTTGAGCCTTTCAATCCAAGGAGAAAGATATGAGGCCATCTCGAAGCACGCGCGCTCATCCGAACGAGATGGAACGATTCATGCACCAACAAGTCTCGAGTGAGTTGTTCAAGGATTTTGCTCATGTGCGGATCGAATTTATCCAATGGGGGGCTGAACCCCGAAGCATGCCAGCGCTGTTTATCACCTCATCTTCTGATCATTTTCATAAGTCTGAATAGAGGGCATGCAACATGGATATTGCATAGAGAACAGAACATTTGTGGGAATCATGGCATAGTTTTAAGGGAGATGAGTGGTCCTGATCTGGATTCCGACCTCGAAAATACACAGCCTCATTCTATCCCTCTTTTAATGGAACCGAATCGTTTGTTTCGCAGGAAGCTACTTCTGACAACATTATTTGTCCATGAATATCCCGCGCTGCTTACGATACGCGTACGTTTCTCTGTACTCTTTCTATTACTTCTATTCTGGAAGCAAGCGCAACGGTCGCATGATCCCGCGACGAGAGCTCGAGATACTTGATACACATAGTCCCAAAGAAGCGATCATTGGTGTCACCATTGCTGCTGCGACCTTTAGAGGAGGAACGATCTGGTCGTTCCTTGGGCTTCGTCCCTAACAAACGATCGTGAGCGAGCGGTCAAAGTCATCGGGGGAATGGGATGATTTCATCACCAACGTACACTCGACGGGCGACACCAGCAAGGCGGAAGTTTCTGAAACCGCATCGTTAAGACAGGTTCCGGTTCTGATTCGGCTGGTGTTCGTGGAGAGGGGGAACAAGAGGATCAGATCTTCTCGACATTGGGTATTTGAACTCCTCGTTGTCGAACAACCCGGAGGAGAACCCCTGTGGAATTACGCTGGATTTCCCACCGGAAAGAATGCGGTGGATGCGAAGACGCTCAATCCGGAAAAGAGTGGTCTAAACCGGTCGGGATTTTCATCCATTTCTTTTCTGGTTGCTATTCCGACCCATTTGGGCGGATTCCGGATTTTTTTCGGTTCTCAATTTCAGAGGGCCAGATCTCCGTGGGTGGCACAGCTGAGCTCACTCGGTGTGATGCGGAGAGATGTCCATCTGACAAAAAGTGCCCGGTATCACCAGCATCTCGCTTTCAACTGGCAACGATAGAGCCGAAACATGAGAACCGACGACGGGGGCGGAAACCAAATTCTGACGGAAGAAAAAATCAATTGGATGTCGGACGATCGGAAAGAGGATGTCCAATCGGTTTGATAGGAGAAAGATTCGCAACTTTTGCATGCGACTTGTGAGCAGAAACCAGTTCTTCGAAAAGTTACAGAGCCCTCTTCGGTCATGTTTCAAGGGTTCCTCGGCACCTGCCCTGATAGCGGAATTTTCATGTTCCATATTGTTGGTTCTCCTCAGGTGCGCGCGAAATGTTGGCAGCTGACCTTTTTC
Source organism: Phytoseiulus persimilis (assembly GCA_037576195.1). Classification (NCBI taxonomy): domain Eukaryota; kingdom Metazoa; phylum Arthropoda; class Arachnida; order Mesostigmata; family Phytoseiidae; genus Phytoseiulus; species Phytoseiulus persimilis. Next base: position 21,705,178 of record CM075101.1, read on the forward strand.
TGGCAGTTGAAAACCATTGACATTGGTCTGAGTGCAAAATCGATTTGAGCGGTAGATTGATTTGAGTGCGGTTGATTTAAGCGTGGTCGATTTTAGCGGAACGAAGGGCCTAGCCGGTTAGGTGCCCCACCTCGACGGATTCTCCTAAGAACAGCAGGATCGTGTTCGCGATGTGAAAGAACGGATTCATAAATTTTTCAGCCTTTTGAGTTGCCTAGATCCAAATCTATTAACATTAATCAAAAGTAGTTCATTTGAATCCGCGTGGTCAAGAGCAAACTTGAAATCGTTATATCTCGAGAACCGCTAGGCGTGCAGCGTCGAACGACAACTTTTTGGAGCGCTCTCTTCGAGGACTATCTTTTCATGAGGCGTGATTTCATGAGGCGTGAGATCGCATGATTTCAAAGGCGTTGAAAATCGAGAGTTTCTCAATTTAGATGGTTTATACCCTTCCCGTGGCCGGCCAAGAATAGGCTTCAACCAGAATGTAGCCCGTAGTGCCCTCTTCCCACTCAAGGAGTTTCATCCAAATCGAAGCTTAGCCTTCAGAGTTATGCTTCCGAGTAGGTAACCGACCAGACCCCTCTCTGACTCTATTCCAGTACTTGAGACTCATCAATCACTAAACTACGAGACTAAATGACTATGCCTGTTGTGTCCATGGACGGAGAAATCCATCGCCCGATGTACGTTCTCATCTCCGAGCCAACCGCGAGTTATGGCGTCCTGAATACAACGCAACATGACTCCGATCGAATTATAGCTATGATTTATGGTTTATGGTTTCATTGATCCAGATTATCATTAACACATTTGTTTATATCTATATATATATATATATATGAGCAATCAGCCTTTCGTATCAGGCGCGAGTGATTCAGCAGATCGAGTTTGGTTTTTGTCCCAGTCCTCCAGGATCTTTTTCGTCCTTCTTACTTCGGTAGCGTCATTCGCTTCCTCGTGGAGTCCGAGACGGTACAGGAGTTCATCTTCGGTAAAATAGATGTCGTTGCATTCGAAGATAACGTGTTCTGTCATTTCCTCGTATACCCCACATCTGGGACGGGTTTTGTCTACTCAGAGCTCATCTTGTGGGCTCTAGTTGGCAGCATGTTCGCTCGTGCCAGAGCCAGTAGGGCGCCACCCTTGCTAATGTCCAGTACAGGTAGCTATTCACAACACGCGTAGTTTTTCCCCTGCTGTATGCTTGTAGACTAGACTTAAAGAGCATGTTCTCTTTCCAAAGTCTTGGGTTTCTCGGATTCTCTCCTTGATGAGTTTACCGAAAAGCCCGAGAAGCGGTCGACCTTGGTCATCGGAGTCCACCCTGATATCTTTGCAATGGTATTTTGCTTTGAGGCGCTCCGTTTCCTGGTACATTTTGGTCTTCTTGTTTGTGAGCTCCATCATTCACAGCTCTCCGGCTTGCTGGTATTTGGCATTGCCCTGACGGCCCTGACCCTCTCTATGTATCTCAGCCTGCTTTGGGCGCTTCTTGCTCCGGAGGACGACCATCCATGCTCTCCTTGGATAAAATCGCTGGGAACTCTGGAGCCTGGGATTCCTAGCGCCCACTTTCCCGCTTTTCGTTGCGATTTTTCGAGTTTTTCCGTCAGCGATGCGCTCGTGACTGGTACTGCGTTTGCTTAAGGGGGTTCCCTACTTTTGTTCATGTTCCTCGTTTTAAGCCCCTGTATGACCGAGAGGGCTGAAACTTCGCTTGGCCCTCCCTCGGCCCTCGAAACGAAGACTGAAGTTGGGGCATGGCGGGCAAAAAAAAGGGAGAGGGCTCTAGCCCGATCTAACGAAAAACCTTCGAATTCGAGCGGCCAACGATATTCGCATCGAGAACGGATGGAGACGCTTTCGTTATGACTCCATATTCGGATTCCTCGTCGAAAATGCTATTGATTGCAAAAAAAATTACTCGATTCGGCCAAGCTCTCATGTAGTTATGGCGGACACAAACCACTGAGTTAGTCCAGAATGACGTTTCTGGTTGATGGATCGTAGATATCTTCGCTCCTGGTTGAGATAATTTCATGAAATTGGGTTGTTTTATAGCCATACGTATCCCATACATGCACATCGAGTTTGATTCGATTAGGCCTAAGGGCAGCGGAGATGAGAGCGACTGCATTACTTCACACTCACTGCGCTAAACGTAAAGGACATTTTTGAACCGAGAACGGACAGAGAAGCTTTCGGTTTGATTGCATGTTCGGATTCCTCATTCGAAATGCTTTAATTTCAAAAAAAGAAAGGCTCGATTCGACCAATATTTCGCGAAGATTGAAATCCGAGCTCCGAATTGCTCAGATCACATCGAGCAGCTGATGGGGCACGCCTAATCTTTGCCGCCTTTCGACCTAGCTCGATGAAATTTTCTGTGTGTGTAAAGTCCATGGATGGCTATCGCAGGTCAAAACTTCATGAATTTATCTCAACCTGGAGCGAAGATATTCAAGCTCAACCAGCCAGGATCATCTTTCTGGACTATCTCGAAGGGTTGAACGATTCTTACTTCGCGGAATCTTGGTCGAATCAAGCTCTTCGTTTGACTGAAATCGTAGCATTTTCAATGAGGAATCCGAATATGCAATCAGACCGAAAGCGTTTTTTCCGTTCTCGATCTGAAATCCGAGCTCCGAACCGCTCAGATCACATCGAGCAGCTGATGGGCCACGCCTAATCTTTGCCGCCTTTCGACCTAACTCAATGAAGTTTTCTGTGTGCGTCAAGTACATGGGTGGCTATCGCAGGTCAAAATTTCATGAGTTTATCTGAACCTGGAGCGAAGATATTCAAGCTCAACCAGCCAGAATCATCTTTCTGGACTATCTCGAAGGGTTGAGCAATTCTTACGCCGTGAAATCTTGGTCGAATCGAGCCCTTCTTTTTTCGAAATCGGAGCATTTTCAATGAGGAAGCCGAATATGCAATCAAACCGAAAGCGTCTCTGTCCGTTCTAGGCTTCAAAAATGTTGTTTACGTTCAGCACAGTGAATTCGAAGTAATGCGGTCGCTCTCATCTCCGCTGCCCTTAGGCCTAGTTGAATCAAACTTGGTGTGCGTGTATAGGATACGTATGGCTATCAAATTACCTAATTTCATGAAATTATCCCAACCAGGAGCGAAGATATCTGCGATCCAACAACCAGAAACGTCATTCTATATTAACTCAGTGGTTCATGTCCGCCATAACTACATGAAAGCTTGACCGAATCGGGTCATTTTTTTTTAAATCGATAGCATTTTTGACCAGGAATCCGAATATGAATTCATAACCAAAGCGTCTCCATCCGTTCTCGATGCGAATATCGTTGGCCGCTCGAATTCGGAGGTTTTTCGTTAGATCGGGCTAGAGCCCTCTCCCTTTTTTTGCCCGCCATGCCCCAACTTCAGTCTTCGTTTCGAGGGCCGAGGGACAGCCAAGCGAAGTTTCAGCCCTCTCGGTCATACAGGGACTTAAAACGAGGAACATGAACAAAAGTAGGGAACCCCCTTAACTTAGCTTCGGCAACGCAGTAGATTTCCATTGCAGTCGTCCCTCGTTACTCGCGGTCAATTGGTTTCGGGACATTCCGCGAATAACGAGTTTCCGCGAAAAGTGAATTGCTTTTTTGGTTCACCGTTTCGCGAGTGTCCTTCTGGAAAACGCCCCATTTTGAGCTTCCGGAGAAGAGGGGTCTGATGTTTCCCCAATTGACCGCGAATAACGAGGGACGACTGTGCACTCTTGAGATTTCGAGTCTATTGAACCCCCATAGTGATGATGCGTACATCTGGTGTAGGGCGGTGGTCGCTGCTTTCTCCCAGACTTCTTCCTGGTTGTTCAGGTAGTTTCTGGAGTCCGAAAGCGTGATGCCCAAGTATTTGTAGTTTCAAGCTCTCGGTACCTCCTCGCCTTGTATCCTCAGCTCACTCTCGGGCCCCAGGTCAAGGGCCGAGTATACCACGACCGCGCTTTTCGAGGGGTTGAATGTCAGCTCATTCTCGTCTCCAGTCGTGGCTTCCAGGAGTTTTCCCATTTTTTGGTAGTTCCTGGCCATGAGTACAATATCATCCACGAACAGACGACCGGGTATACAGGAATAGGTTTTTACCCTCGTATCCCACGTCCATTTGTCCAACTTGACTCTGAAACCCACTCCTTGTTTTTGTAATTTGGTCTCGAGGTCCCAGATATACAGCATGAAAAGGAGACATGACAAAAAGGGACACCCTTGGCGGAGCCCCTGGTTGGTCTCTATCCACCTTGAGCTAACATTGTTGTAGTTCATGCTAGCTCTGTTGTGCGTGTATAGTTTCTGGACTGTTTCAATCATACCTCTGGTCCATGCCAATCGGTCATAGGCGGCTGTACAATCAAGATAAACACATATTAGTCCTGTTTAGGGGTCGCAAATACCCGGGTATCAGGAACCGGTTCCGGACCCGGGTATCGGACCCGGGTACCCGGTTCCAGACTCGGGTGAACCCGGGTATATGAGGCGGGTTCTACGATGGCCAGGACCAATCTGAGCATTACTGTCCAACTCTGGAGGGGTGATCCCGGGACCAATCTGAGCATTACTGTCCAACTCTGGAGGGGTGATTCCGAGACCAATCTGAGCATTACTTCCCAACTCTGGAGGGGTGATTCCGAGTCCAATCTGAGTATTACTTCCCAACTCTGGAGGGGTGATTCCGAGACCAATCTGAGCATTACTTCCCAACTCTGGAGGAGTGATTCCGAGTCCAATCTGAGCATTACTTTCCAACCCTGGAGGGGTGATTCCGGGGTCAATCTGAGCATTACTTTCCAATCCTGGAGGGGTGATTCCGGGGTCAATCTGAGCATTACTTCCCAACTCTGGAGGGGTGATTCCGGGGTCAATCTGAGCATTACTTCCCATCTCTGGAGGGGTGATTCCAGGACCAATCTGACCATTACATTTCAACTCTGGAGGAGTGATTCCGAGACCAATCTGACCATTACTTTTCAACCCTGGAGGAATGATTCCGAGACCAATCTGAGCATTACTTCCCAACTCTGGAGGGGTGATTCCGGGGTCAATCTGAGCATTACTTCCCAACTCTGGAGGGGTGATTCCGGGGTCAATCTGAGCATTACTTCCCAACTCTGGAGGAGTGATTCCGAGTCCAATCTGAGCATTACTTCCCAACTCTGGAGGAGAGATTCCGAGACAAATCTGAGCATTACTTCCCAACTCTGGAGGGGTGATTCCGGGACCAATCTGAGCATTACTTCCCAACTCTGGAGGGGTGATTCCGGGGTCAATCTGAGCATTACTTCCCAACTCTGGAGGGGTGATTCCGGGGTCAATCTGAGCATTACTTTCCAACTCTGGAGGGGTGATTCCGGGGTCAATCTGAGCATTACTTTCCAACTCTGGAGGGGTGATTCCGGGGTCAATCTGAGTATTACTTCCCAACTCTGGAGGGGTGATTCCGAGACCAATCTGAGCATTACTTCCCAACTCTGGAGGAGTGATTCCGAGTCCAATCTGAGCATTACTTTCCAACCCTGGAGGGGTGATTCCGGGGTCAATCTGAGCATTACTTTCCAATCCTGGAGGGGTGATTCCGGGGTCAATCTGAGCATTACTTCCCAACTCTGGAGGGGTGATTCCGGGGTCAATCTGAGCATTACTTCCCAACTCTGGAGGGGTGATTCCAGGACCAATCTGACCATTACATTTCAACTCTGGAGGAGTGATTCCGAGACCAATCTGACCATTACTTTTCAACCCTGGAGGAATGATTCCGAGACCAATCTGAGCATTACTTCCCAACTCTGGAGGGGTGATTCCGGGGTCAATCTGAGCATTACTTCCCAACTCTGGAGGGGTGATTCCGGGGTCAATCTGAGCATTACTTCCCAACTCTGGAGGAGTGATTCCGAGTCCAATCTGAGCATTACTTCCCAACTCTGGAGGAGTGATTCCGAGACCAATCTGAGCATTACTTCCCAACTCTGGAGGGGTGATTCCGGGACCAATCTGAGCATTACTTCCCAACTCTGGAGGGGTGATTCCGAGACCAATCTGACCATTACTTCCCAACTCTGGAGGGGTGATTCCGGGACCAATCTGACCATTACTTCCCAACTCTGGGGGGTGATTCCGGGACCAATCTGACCATTACTTCCCAACTCTGGAGGGGTGATTCCGAGACCAATCTGGCCATTACTTTCCAACTCTGGAGGGGTGATTCCGAGACCAATCTGAGCATTACTTCCCAACTCTGGAGGGCTGATTCCGGGACCAATCTGACCATTACTTCCCAACTCTGGAGGGGTGATTCCGAGACCAATCTGAGCATTACTTCCCAACTCTGGAGGGGTGATTCCGAGTCCAATCCGACCATTACTTCTCAACACTGGAGGGGTGATTCCGCGACCAATCTGAGCATTACATCAGAAACTGGAAGGCGAGCCTCTTTCGGAACTGAATGAGCGATGGAGACTTTCTAAGCATCGCTCGATCGACTGCTTGGCTTTATTCGGAGTATATGAATACATAAGTGGCATTCGTCTGCTTCCGAATCGGTTGACTGGAAATCTGTTGTGGGCGACATGTATAGAAGACGAATCGGGAAGCCCAACACCCGTACAACCTGGCGAAAGGAAAAAAGAAGGTTACTTTACGGGCACTCCTCCGAGGAAGTGGGCGATTTCACATTCAGAGAAAAAATACTAACGTTCACTGTTCCTCCTCTCGAGAAACTCCATGGTACCATGCATGAAGCAGCACCAAACTGTCCAGGGTCTTTGGTGCAAGAGAGTTTCTGGTCTTCGAGCATACGAAGTTCATCACGCTGAAGTCTCTCTCTGGTTTCACCGATGTTGGCGGAATTGTCAGCAGTCGGCGAGTGCATTTCTTCAGGAACCTCCCAAGGCCCTGACCCGCCTCGTGCAGTTTCATCTCTCTCACAATCTTCTCGTTCGTTGCTTCCGATTGAGATGGAGCTCGTCGTGGGCGGAGAGGGATTCGAAAAACATCCTCGAAACCGAATACAGAAGACGATGAGGTTCCGGGTTGAGGCTCCTCTTCAGCCTCTGCATCGATCGAGTCGGCGAGTTCAGCTTCTTCGGAGTCCTGACTCAGGATGTCGCTGATCGAATGCTGCAGATCGGCGTCCGATACGGCGCTCATTCCGAGAGCGCGCTCAACTCTCGAGTCGTATGATGGATCCAGGAGATACTGCAGTAGAGATGAGAACCTTGTTCGTCTTTTGCGGACTTCCTCAATCACAGCAGTCTGTAGGGCGACTGAAAGGGTGGAATTGTTGGCTCGCAAACAATCCAAGAGAGCCAAAATTGTGCGGTCGCCATGGGCAAGAGTTGCCTTCGACGAGCACAGGAGCTTCATGGCAGTTTTAAACGGCATCAGCACCTTCTGAATGTTCACTATTGATCTCCACCACGTGCCTGCGCCCTCGGACGCAATGCCGGTTTCACCGCCAGCACATGTTACACATGTGGCCACTATGATCGTTATCCGCGAAGGACACTACGTGCGAGGTGCATACTGTTGGCTCGAAGAATGAACGCATCACACTAGCGACAGGAGCTCCCAGATTGGTCTCGGAATCACCCCTCCAGAGTTGGGAAGTAATGCTTAGATTGGTCTCGGAATCACCCCTCCAGAGTTGGGAAGTAATGCTCCCAGATTGGTCTCGGAATCACCCCTCCAGAGTTGGGAAGTAATGCTCAGATTGGTCTCGGAATGTCCCCTCCAGAGTTGGGAAGTAATGCTCAGATTGGTCTCGGAATCACCCCTCCAGAGTTGGGAAGTAATGCTCAGATTGGTCTCGGAATCTCCCCTCCAGAGTTGGGAAGTAATGCTCAGATTGGTCTCGGAATCACCCCTCCAGAGTTGGGAAGTAATGCTCAGATTGGTCTCGGAATCACTCCTCCAGAGTTGGGGAGTAATGCTCAGATTGGTCTCGGATTCACCCCTCCAGAGTTGGGAAGTAATGCTCAGATTGGTCTCGGAATCACCCCTCCAGAGTTGGGAAGTAATGCTCAGATTGGTCTCGGAATCACTCCTCCAGAGTTGGGGAGTAATGCTCAGATTGGTCTCGGAATCACCCCTCCAGAGTTGGGAAGTAATGCTCAGATTGGTCTCGGAATCTCCCCTCCAGAGTTGGGAAGTAATGCTCAGATTGGTCTCGGAATCACTCCTCCAGAGTTGGGGAGTAATGCTCAGATTGGTCTCGGAATCACTCCTCCAGAGTTGGGAAGTAATGCTCAGATTGGTCTCGGAATCACTCCTCCAGAGTTGGGGAGTAATGCTCAGATTGGTCTCGGAATCACTCCTCCAGAGTTGGGAAGTAATGCTCAGATTGGTCTCGGAATCACTCCTCCAGAGTTGGGGAGTAATGCTCAGATTGGTCTCGGAATCACTCCTCCAGAGTTGGGAAGTAATGCTCAGATTGGTCTCGGAATCACTCCTCCAGAGTTGGGGAGTAATGCTCAGATTGGTCTCGGAATCACTCCTCCAGAGTTGGGGAGTAATGCTCAGATTGGTCTCGGAATCACCCCTCCAGAGTTGGGAAGTAATGCTCAGATTGGTCTCGGAATCTCCCCTCCAGAGTTGGGAAGTAATGCTCAGATTGGTCCCAGAATCACCCCTCCAGAGTTGGAAAGTTATGGCCAGATTGGTCTCGGAATCACCCCTCCAGAGTTGGGAAGTAATGCTCAGATTGGTCTCGGAATCACCCCTCCAGAGTTGGGAAGTAATGCTCAGATTGGTCTCGGAATCACCCCTCCACAGTTGGGAAGTGATGGCCAGATTGGTCCCAGAATCACCCCTCCAGAGTTGGAAAGTTATGGCCAGATTGGTCTCGGAATCACCCCTCCAGAGTTGGGAAGTAATGCTCAGATTGGTCTCGGAATCACCCCTCCAGAGTTGGGAAGTGATGCTCAGATTGGTCTCGGAATCACCCCTCCAGAGTTGGGAAGTAATGCTCAGATTGGTCCCGGAATCACCCCTCCAGAGTTGGACAGTAATGCTCAGATTGGTACCGGCCATCGTAGAACCCGCCTCATATACCCGGGTTCACCCGAGTCTGGAACCGGGTAGCCGAAGTCGGGTAATCGGGTACCCGGGTCCGGAACCGGGTATCATACCCGGTTCTGCGACCCCTAGTCCTGTTTTATCGATTCTGGACATTTCGATCGCTGAGGTGAGGATGAGGATATTGTCGTCATCTCTTCTGCCTGTTCGAAATCCGTTTTGCATTTCTCCCAGTATCCCTTCCTCTTCTATCCAGGTCTGCATCTTTTTCCCATTTATTTTGGTGAAGACGCGGTACAGCATGGCTGAAATGGTAATTCGCCGATATGTGGAGAGGTCGCCCGGTTCTGGGTTTGTCTTTTCTAACATCACGACCTTACCGCTTCTCCAGACCGCTGGTATTTCCTCTTCTCCCCTCAGTATGCGGTTGAAGAGATCTGCGATGTATCCTATTCCAACATCAGTGAGCTGCTTCTAGATATTCGCTGGGATTCGATCTAAGCCGATCTTGGCGTGCATCTGGTTCAGAATCCGGGTGATTTCATCAGTGTTCATCCCCAAGCCGTTGGGTTTGGTTATTTTAACCGATTCCTTCACCTCTTGGTTTTCCTGCCTACCGTACAGTTCTTGTTCTCCTAAGGTGGTCAGGAAGTCTTCTAGGTCCCCTGTCGGGATTTTTCCCCTTCCGAGTTCCTTACGTCTGCTATACGGCGATGTCTGTTTTGGGATCGCCGGATGTACTGCCAGAATTTCTCGGCGCGCATATTACGTGGGGCTGAGAGGGTCTCTGACTGGGCCCGTCTGTTACGCTCCGCCAGCTCTATCTGGACCTCCTCTCTTGCGTCTTGTTGTGCTTCTCTGACTTCCAGCTCTATCTCGGCCGTCCGTAGATACTGCCGTCGCCGTCGTCTCCATTCTCGATTCTTTCGTTTACGAATCAACTGTGGTGTTGATATTACGGGAGAGCGGGCCATAGTACAATGGGAGATTTGTGTCTCACGGCTGTATTGGTCCATCTTCTCCGTTAGGGTTCTTCGAAGTGTTCCGTAGTTAGCTTTGTTTTTAGCTACCTCTCTTTCTAGGATGGTTTCGGACTCGGATACGATTCTCTTTGTGTCCACCGTCCGTACTGTTTTCCTCGTTACTTTTCTGTCAGCTGCCGTCTTGCTTTCTACCGTGAGAAGGTTGTGATCGCCTATGTCAGTGATCTCCCTTGCTTCGTCCATCCTCAGAGAATCCACAGCCTCCTATGCCTTCGCATTGACCACTATCAGGTCGATCGCTGAGTCTCCCCTCGTGAATCGCCCAATACATTTCTCTGTCCGATTCAGGATTGCTAAACCGTGGTGAACTGCAAACGACTCGAGCAGTATTCCCCGAGTGTTTGTCTTGCAATCCAGCTCAACGAGGTGCGAGTTTGCATCCCCACCCATTATGAGGTGGAGGCTAGACTCGCACTTACTTCTAATGAACTCGCTCACCGATTCGAAGAATCTCTTGTCTCACTTGATGAGCCCGTGTGCTATGTAGAAGGATACGACCACCCATTTTCGGTTACCCAACATCATAGCTTGTGCCAGCTAGTCTGTGCCCTTCACTGTCCAGAGTATCTCTAGATCTGATCTGACCAGAATGCCTACACCACCATTGGACCGTCTGTGACTGAGTCCTTTTCTATTGCTAAAGTTGAAGTTGTATCCTCGTTTTGGGGGACAGCTTTCCTCGTTCATTAATGGAGTTCCGACACGAGCACGATGCTCGCGTTCAATTTCAGCAGGACGTCGCGTTCCAGAAGAGCCTATTTGCCAGCATTAGATTTAGTACCATTCATATTGATTGCACGAAAAGTAATTTTATTGAGGGTTTTGGCGTTTTTGCTTCGCTTCCCCCTACTCTTCCGTTTCCGACGTCCCGAGACATGTCACTCCGCGGTGTTTCGCGGAGTTGGCCGGGTTACTCGAAGGGTTATCCCTTCTTTCGCCACCTCGGTTTCGGTTTTCGCGGCCGCGAGTTTGTCCCTTGGCCGAGCTCCTCCCGGGTGATGGGAGCCTCCCGCTGGGTTTCTTCCCTGCGGTTGGCCCGCGTGGTGCGGCCCACGTTGACGGAATTCTTGGGAGCCCCGTCTCCGTTCCGGGTCGGGGTGTTCCCTCAGGCTGTTGAGGTGCCTCTTCCTGTCCCTCGTTTCCGTTCCACTGCTGAGGGGTTGTTCCCCAGATCCCGTTGCCGCGGCTCTTGGGCACTTGCAACGGGCGCAGGTCTCGGTGTTTGATTTGTCGAGCTCCTTAAGTGTGTTTTCGAGGACTTCTTTTTTTGCGTCGATGAGCTGTTGGACTTCTTTCTTTTTTTCTGTCCCTCTCAGCCGAGTCAGCCACGAACTCATCTCGTTTTTTTGAGATCTCGTCCATGTCTTGGTCAGTAAGTCGGAGCATAGATATGATTTGGCTCCGGAACCAATTGTACGATGTGTTTAGTACTGGTTCCCCATACTGTTCCTCTAGGAGGTCGCCCTCCATGTTGGTCAGGTTTCGCTCGTCTCCTCATAGGATTCTGAGATCGAATACCTGAATCTGTGCATTCTTGACTTCTGGCGAGAAGAGTATCGCCGTGTTCACAGCCGTGGTGCTGGAAACCTTTGTTGGTTCCACTAGGGTGCACCACGTCTCTGAGAGTACCCCTGGCTTTGCTTTCAGCTCAACCAGAGGCTTGATGATCCTGGCCGCGATGTCTTCGACCGTGCAGGGTGTATCACCCGTCATCGCCGCGACCACCTCGGCTCTCCCCGCATGACGAATGATGTGTGTCTTCATCTGCGGGTTGTTCTCTAAGAATGTGGCGACGCCTGCAAGAGTCTCCAGGATCGTTAGCCCTTTTCGGCGTGTAGATTCACCAAAGTTACTTGCCCGGCGAAATTCGTGTAGAGATCGATCTCAGGCTTTCCTCTCCTCAGCTTGCGAATCCCTTTGACCGCGTAAAGTACTATACACGGGTTCCGGGTAAGCTCTGCTGATACAAGCATCTCGAGGTTGATGCTCCTAATCGCCTGTGCGGTTTCGGCCGCGTCGATCTCTACCCATTTTCCGTTGGGGAGCTTGTTTGTTTCCTCTAGTTCTTCCTGAATAGCCAGGTAGAAGAGTCTGAGCTCTTCGGGTTGTGTGTTTAACTCGGTTATTTGAGCTTGAGCGGACCTAATGTCTCCCTTCAATCTGTCCGCTTCCATCGAATATGTCATGGCGTTCTCATCGGCCACTAGCTTGGACCTAACCAGTTCTTCGGTTCTGGCCCTCATTTCGCTGAACACACAGCACCTATTTGTGGTCGCGCGAGTTTTTTCGGCTTCCACGGCGCACGTGCTACACACCGGAATTCCAGGGTGCGTCCACTTTTTTTTTCAGTCCTCTTGACGACGACAAACACTTCGGAGGACACGAACAAGCCGGGAAAAATCGTGAATTTTCCCCACCATCACTGCATGCGCTGTATCTTCCACGCTAGCAGACGACGCTCAGTTTTCTCGAATATCGCTCTGAAAACACCAAATTCCAACGTCAGCCGGAACCGTAACTTTTTTTCATGTTTGGGTGAACAAGCCGGATAGAATCGGTCCGGACCGGTTCCGCGACATACCGATATCGTAAGGTTTACTTGTCAGACGAGTGTACGGATGTGAGAATATAGAGGCTCCAAGTTCGGCAGGGGTTGGTCGAAGCTAGAGCACGCTCATTGCCAGTGCAAGAGCGGGCTTTCTAAACACCACCTCTTTGAGAGCAAGATTCGAGGAAGGTGATGGTGAAGGCAGTGGCGTATCTAGAAGGGGGGCAGAGGGGGCTCGTGCCCCGGGCGCGAAGCTGATGGGGCGCGCAGTCAGGGGCGCAAAGCTGATGGGGCGCTCAGTTAAAGGGCGCAAAGCTGATGAGGAACGCAGTTATGGGGCGTAAAACCGTATTTGATTTTTTTTCGTAGCCCTGAGCGCAAAATGAACTCAATTCGCCTCCCGAACGCACAATCTAGGGCGCGCCAAATCCGAGTTGAGGTTTGTCCATATCCATATGGAGATTTGACTTATCTCGGCAACGGAATCTCGCCTCGGAGAAGTCAGGGGCGCAGAGCTGAGGGGCGCGGAGATGAAGTACATACATAAATGACTGTGGAACGTTGGTCCGTGTCAGGGATCATTATGGTTCGGAAGAAGCTGGGCGCATTAGCATTTTTGAGCGTTGAGAGACGAAACGAAAAAAATGTTCTTGGAGCTGTTGGATGATAGAGAGTTTCGCCGCAACCAAGGCTCATCGTACGCAATTCAGGTCATCAAACTATCGTGGTAACATTGAGTGGACATGACCTTGTTTCCCACGAGAAGAATCTCTTGCGATGGCTCACCAAATTTCTCGCAGGCTCGGAGAGGGGGGGCGCATTTTTGCCTGTTTGAGATCCTTCATGTCGTTGGTCAGAAGCTTATGTTATGCGCAATCACTTTCAGGTAATCAGGGCTGGCGCTCGTCTCGTATGTCGAAACAATATCGCATATGAAACATTGAGGGTAGCGATTGACGCGTCCCGGCGTCGTTCAACAGAAGCTCTGTCCGGCATTGTTCGACTCTCAGGTCTTCCAACATTTGGGAGAAGGTCGATTGGGCCGATGCGATCCTCTGCGCGAACGCGGAGTGCCATCCTCCCTAGGGGGGCCCATAGCGATGTCGGTATCGCCGGAGTGCGATCATCCATCCAACCTGATGAGTCGCAACGACTTTCGCGAATGGAAATTCGCATTCGCATAGAGCGCTGTGGTTTCGGAGTTACGCTGAGATGTTCACACGTCTCAGATCAAGAAGCTCTACATGCTCACGCGAATCGGGAAAATATCAGTCCCTCACATTAGACTCTGGAGAGCGGAGGCCCCAGAACAGGACCTTCCCCATAGGCCCCATTGCTTGCCATAGGCCCCGACTTACACGGGTCACTACAAGTTGCCCCGCCCCCACACTGAAACCTGAGATAATGATTTCTGCACTCGACACGAGGAAATTGCAGGAGTTGCAATCTGAACTGTTCCCAGACGAGATCGACGATGTTTCGTCCCACCGAACCTCAAGCTTGATGGGGAGAAGACGTTGCGGCTAGGCTTTGCAAATAGCCGCATTTGTGTATAACCGCGGTGACGGTCGACCGATAAGCGCAAATCCATAACCGCAATAGCGGTTATCCGCAAAATTAGGACCGAAAACAGCGGTTATATGGGAGAGTGCCCGGAGACGTGATTCCGAACAGATCCTACCCTGATACCATCGTTTTCACGCCTTATCATATTGAAACGAGTCAAATCCGAAGACGAAGGAAAGATACTACAACTCCTCGATATCCTTCCCAAAGAAAAGTTTCCACCTGAGAGAAAACTTCGTATGATTTCCGGGAAGCTTCTTCTTTTTCATCAGAAATATGATTATTTTATTAACGGATACATTGCTGGGAACATTGGTTGAACGTTCCAAGTTACGAAATCTTCAACAAATTATCCTGATGCAGAAGAGATCATCTTGTCTCTTGGAGCCTCCCGTCCGATCAATGTAGTCAGCGATCCCGGGTTCAACTCCTCACAATCCGCTGAGGTTGTGTTGCAAACTCTGAAATCTGGATTTGTCGCCGATTTCGGCACGGTTTCACGAGCAGAGAGTGCCCAAAGGCATGCTTCTATGTTGAGTTGGGATGACTCACCTAAATTCATCGTCCTGATTCTCTATTTTTTTCTTTGGGGATCCTCGAGGTCGTCTTCTGAGGTGCTTCCAATTTTTGTCTGGCTCAAATTTACTGCTCCTGGCTTCGATATCACCGTTATCGTATTTGAAAAGGGCGTATGTCCTCCGTTCCGACCAGTGCACGAGAGATAGCCGTTTTCTGGTAGGACTTCATCACAATTCTTTCATCGATGCCTTCCAAAGGGGCACACAATAGCCCCACACAATAGCTTGAACCCACGCAATAGCTACTTCCGCTGTGCTCTATTCCCTGATCCTACCAAATGCGCAAAGCTCTGGAAGATTGAGCCATCCGCCTCCGATGCTGGCTCATCGATTCCTTGAACGGCTTGCTCATGGGGACACGGGGAGGCTGTTCCTGTTAGGTGATATGTCCAGGTATAATTGCTAGCCAGGTCCGGCTTCCGGAAGCGTGTACGAACTTCATTCACCGGGAGTCATCACACAAGACGTCACAGTTCTAGAAGCAATTCATTTCTGTTCAATCGCTCAGCACCTAATTCCAGATTCCCAGCCAGAGTGCGCTCATCAGACGCGACGCTTTCTCGAAAAATCATACGTTCCGGAGAATCGCAGGGAAATGCGGTTATAACCGCAATTCGCTCGCGGTTATTGCGGTTTACAGCCGCAAAATATTTTGCGGTTATTGACCGCGGTTAAATAACCGTTGCAAAGCCTAGCGCTTAGGTCTGGAAGATTGAGCCTTCCGTCTCCAATGCTGGCTCATCGAGTCCTTGAACGGCTCGCTCATGGGGACATGGGGAGGCTGCACCTGACGAGTGACATGTCCAGGTATAATTGCTAGCCGGCTTTCGGAAGCGTGTGCGGACTCCGTTTCACGGGAGTCATCACAAATGATGTCACAGCTCCAAGAGCGTTTCATTTCTCTTCAATTCTAGGCGCCCAACTCCAGACTCACAGCCAGAATACGCTCACCAGACACGACGCCTTCTCCGAAAATCATACGTTCCGGGAAATCGCGGTTAGCTGCGGTTATAACCGCCATTCGCTCGCGCTTATTGCAGTTAAAAACCGCAAAATATCTGCGGTTATTGCGGTTATTAACCGCGGTAAAATAACCGCTGCAAAGCCTGGTTGCGGCACCTGAAACCATGATAAGGTGCAGCAAACCCAGGGAGCTCCGGAATCGCAGAGAAGAATGCTGGTTGCGTAGGCTGAATCTATTATCCTGTATGCTGCCCCCTTCTGGGAAGTAATTAAGCTTCAGGAAAACAGGGGAGCCTTGGGAAGCACGCAAAGGATCATGGCCATCAGGATCACTCGAAGCTACCGCGCGGTATCCACCCCTGCGGTACTGGTCCTACCAAGAACACCGCCATGAACAACTTCTCATAGAAGAGAGAATCGCGCTCCGGGAGGCTGAAAAAAGCCCGACGCCCCACACGACTCCGAAGGAGAGAAACCGATCCTAAAGGAAGACGACATCAAGAAAAACACCATTGCCAGATGGCAAACAGCGTGGGACTCCTCCCAAAAAGGACGATGGACACACAAATGCATCTCAAGAATAGATACATGGATCGAGAGGGAACGCAAATCCTGACAGGACACGGGAATTCTCAGAAATTCCTGTGCTACCTGTGAAAAGCCCCTTCGCCAACGTGCATCATGTGCTCCTCAGGGGAAAAGGACGACCATGAACATACTGTCATCTGCTGCCAAGCTTTCAACCAGGAGAGGAGAGGGCTCCCTATCCTATCGACCCACGAGGCTGTTCAGAGAATGCAACAAAAACATGTACAAAAACACCCCCGATGGATGCACCGGAAAAGATCCCAGGGAGAGGAAGGCGGGGGATCCGCTGAAGCGAGCTCGCCCAAACAACCACCCATCTCACCAAGAGCACTTCATCAAGTGAAGACCTGAGAACAATGGAGGACACCCAAACGAAGTAAGCCGCACGCGTGCTTGGGAGTGGTACAAACAGGAGCTACCCCGAGTTCCCATCACCGTGCCCGCACCTCGAGAAGAGTATCAGTCCGAGCTCAGTCCCAGGGGGGTTTAGTGAGTATTCCCCGCTGCGGCGGTGCGAGCCTCACACTACCTGGGTCCCCTGCCCAGGTGTCCGTAAACGGATTCCCCGGCCGCGGCAAGCGACCCTGATGCCTCTGAATTGAAAAAAGAAAGGGGGCAGCATCAACGACAGATCTCGCGGAACTCTTCTCATTGTTCCGTGCGGGCCTTCCATACACGTGTTCGGAACCCTCGGCTGACTCAAGCGAACAAATAATCCGGACGAAAAGGCTCATACAGGTCAAGATTCGATCGTTAAGGTTCGGTGATGCACGAAATTGACCTTCTCCTTGATTTAATCAGGAACCAGGAACGATCAAGGCATCGTGCTGCCTCGACGCAGCTCAATTTCATCGACGAGCCACATCTGAACTTCAACTTGATGTATCTTAGACTCCTTGGAGAAGCCGATCATTCGAGGATCAAACTTGCCCTCAAGTCAACAAAGTGACGATAGATATGTGCATTCGTCCACAGAGGTCGCATCCATAAGTAGTCGAACGGTCGTCCTGACTTCTCATCAGTCATGAAGTCCGCTCTTTTCCCATTTGGGGCCGTTTTCAACTCGTCCGTGCCTCATCTCCGCGTTGCGACAATTCAAGTGAGTCCGTTCTGGAGCCATCCCGCATCGAATGAGCTCAACAAACACTTCAACAGTCAAGCAACCTCGAGACGACGAGTTTGATAAATGGAGCGCGAATGCTCATGCGTTTGAGAAAGCCATATGCAGTAGGATCACGGAAGATCCGCAGCAAAATGAGGGAGATATGCATTCCTCGTCTTTACACGCGAAACCGTCTCCAAATAACATATATTGTTCGGGAATCTTCTTAGAGAGTTCCCTACGTTATCTGAGATATCGGAGGTTTCATTTGTTGCAGTATATGACGAGAATCATCCTAACATTCTCGGAAGTAAAGCTCTGTCGGCGGTCGTCTAACGTGTGCTTCAACATAGAGAACGTTCTTTACACGTCCACAGAGGTGACGGCGCGAAATTGGAAGCCGAAAGCTCTATCGGTGAAAGTCCAACGACAGTCCCAGAAAAATATCCAGATCGTAGGACGTCCGCGATAGTCTTCACAGTCCCATAATCGGGATTTTGGGAAAGAATCGATGCACACTTCTGACGGAGTCATATTCCCGCTTCGCCCGAACTCGTCGTGATATCTCGGAGAGCATTTTCGAAAGCGTAAACAGCTTCGCTGAGCGGAGCATTAGCTTTCTCGATTGCACGCAGAACGCATTCGAAGCAGCAACTGTTGCACGATCGCGGTGCTCGCGGCGTCGGCGTCGCTGGGACCTGGAGTTTTCACAGCTCTCGAAAATTCATTGTAGTGCTTCGCATAGTATAGAGCGGCGTTGATCCAAGTTCCTCAGCGGGCAAGCACCGGTTGACGTGGCGATGGCGTGCCAGGGTCTCGAGGCTGATTCAAAGAACATCTTCTTTCCGCCCGAAACCAACTTGTCAACTTCCGGGAACATGACTCGTACGTCTTCTGCCAGGCGGTGGAGCCCATGGGCGACGCATGTCACTTGGAGCGTCCTGGGAAACAGTACTTTCAGGGCAGAGCCCGCTGAGGGCGCTCCGTCAGACAGGAATAAGAGGACTCTGCTTTGTTCAACTCCGTTGGGCCACAATGGCGACAGCGAACTCATGAAGGCCCGCGAGATTATTGGACTGTTGGTTCTATCGAGTCATTCAGCGTGCAGGAGGAAGCTTTTGCCCTTCGCTGCCTCCAGTGCTCCGGCAACGACATGGGCCACCGGTGACCTCTGTCGGCTCATCTATCGAGATCCAGGTTGCCTCATCCGCGAGATATCGCCTGATGAGTTCAATCTTGTCAACATAGACGCTCTCAATGTAGTTCAGGCGCAGTGTTGTTGAAGAGGCAACTTGCTGTTTGAAGTACTTCTCGAAGAAGCTCCTCAGTTTGACATCGTCCAATTTCCGAAGTGGTATACCTACGGATACGAAAGCATCGCAGAGCTCAACATTGAACTGGGACCGCTTCGCTGGCCCCTCAAGAAAGGAGGAATCTGTACGACGCTTGCAACCGCGAACAGCGCAAGCGAAGGCACAAAGTACGCTCCTTCTGTGATCCCCAGATCGCTAGGTTCCGTTTCGACTGATTTTTGAAGAAAGCTCGTTCTGGAGGATCACAGCGGAGGAAACGCACTCGGTGCCCTTCGAAGCCAACCTATCCCGCGGTCACTTTGCTTCAATCAGATGATTGAGCGAGCAACCAACCGTTCTTTTGAGGCTCAGTGTCACCACCTTTCGAAAATTGTTCTCTCCTTAGCTCCTCGGCGGTTTCCCAGTTGGAAGGAGGAACAGTTTTCACGGTTATTCGCTCCAACGCCCAATATATGAATACCAAACTCAGGAGCCCCAAATTATGCATTCACATGGATTTTATGCATCTTGCATGAACATTCGCTTTGTACTCATAAGGAGTAGCGGCGTTTTATTTGAAGTCCACGTTAGAGTTTTGCATTCCCAGGTCGAACCCTACGTCAACAAGAGGAGAGTGGGTGATCAAGTCGAAGTATTGGGTCCCTTGTCCCAGATTGCCGAGGCGATACAAACCATCGCGGGCCATAAGTAAGAATTTCGAATTTGAGAATGAATTGAAGGGCGTTTGGTAGTTGTAAAACACCACTGGAACGGTCACCTTCAGAACCACCCAGTTCCGGAAGATCCAACGGTTGGGCTACACACATTTCCATCCATCTCGAGTTAATTCGAATAGAGACTTGTTCCAGCAAAAACCTTCGGTCGGTTGGGAGGTGTTCCTGGCGTTTCCGCTAGCCCAGTGAGGAAATCTCAGGGTGGTCGAATTAGGGCGGAAAACTTTATTGCATTTCTTCTCTAAGCTGTTCCTACGACTCCGAAGTCGGGATTTGCATGTTTCTAACTTTTGAAAATGTAGCTCATCGGTACGACTACAACTTGCCGTCGACCTCCATCGTTTTCATCGCTCCGGTTCGAGAGCAGATTTACGGAGGGTGACGATTTTTCTCCAATTATTCAGGCAACTCGCGAATTCTCCACAGGCGACGAAGCTGAGCTCGCTCGGTGCTATGTGGAAGGGTGTCCATCTGACAAAGTGTGCTCTGGGTTCCCAGCATCCCGCTCTCAACTCGGAAGATACAAGGAGCCGACACATAAACATTTTGTCAAGAGGGCACGTGTCGCGTGAGAGCTTTGCGAGGAGCTCTCAAAATTGATGGAGTCATATCTTAGCTCCAATTTGAGCCGATTCCGACTCTCAAACCTGGCGGTCCTGTCGATCGAGCATGATCGGGTCCACCTGGCTTTCATCTTTGAAGTGTTCCCGGGCAGATAGAATCTGAGCGTAGTTATCTCTCCTCATTTCGATTATTCCGGCATCATGGAAATTTCTCTAGGTATTCAGAGATGGGTGTTGCGCTGCTTACCACCTTTCATGCCTGAGGGGGGGGGGGTTGATGCACCAGCCGGTATCGATTTTTTCGGTCGAGGGTCACTTCGAATTTCTTCTCCCACTTGCCATGCTGAAAGGCTTTGCGAGGGTTCGCGCTCGAGGGCCCCCGCTTCAACTTAATAGTCGCTCTGTTTGAAGTTCTCCACGACCATGATTGGCGCTCTCTCCTCCGAACCTTGATGCCTCGCACTTGAAAGACCTGAAGCAGAATTTTCCGTCTCTCGGAATAGCTGAGTACTTGAGAGAGGTAGCTCTCTTCTGCGGGACGCCATCTTGGCAGTTGATCAATTGCCCTGCAGCTAGTTCAGGCTTGACCGCGATCAGATCCACGGTGCGGAAAAGCGTTGACGGTAGGGCCGGAGAAGTGACTGTCGCGGGTAAACCTTCCAGTGCGTGGAGGGAGGCGATCTGAGTATCTCCACTCCCTGTATCGGGCGGGCAGCCGTCCGACTTTCCTCGCACCGTGTCGTCACGGGCTCTACGGCGTCGAGCAACGGCACGATGAATGAACAAACGCAGTCGAATCGCTGTGAACCGCGCTTTTTAGAACAGCAAAATCGGTATCAGATCGCGCCGCAGACCATAAGCTTTTGGCGTGCTCTTTCGAACAGCGAATTTCTTCAGCATGCGACGACAACGTTTCCGAGTTTTCTCGGTTTGTTACCGCGGAAAACACAGCCACAGTCGAGCCCCGTCGCTTATCCGGATCACAGGTTAGACCGGCTGGCGTCTTTCATTCATAAAGATTCCTTCCCAGTGATTATAGCTGATGTTTTCTAACCCGGTGAGAGGGTGGAAGGGGATGCCATTTTCGATGACCGCCCCGGGCACTGGAGACCCTCGCTACGCCACTAAGTATGCTGGTATCCCGGGCACATTTTTTCAGGCAGACACCCTTCCCATCACACCGAGCGAGCTCTGCTGCGCCGCTCGTGGGAAATTTTCGAGTCCTCCGAATAGAGGAAGAATAAGAAGTCGCCTTTTTTCGTGAATCTGCTCTAGACTCAAAACGAAAAACGAGAGAGCCGATAGGGTGACGCCAAGTTGTAGTCAAATAATGAGCTACGTTTTGAGGAAAAGTTCATCGAAATGATCCCACTGGTCTCAGAACAGCAGTTGAAAGAAAAAAGCGGAACGAACTCTCGACCTGATAAGACCACCCTGTAGTGTGTACCGTAGCCTCGTTTGGGCGAAGCTTACGCGTTTACTCTTCCCTAGGCTCACCTATGTTTCGATCGAAGATATGCCGCATGGGTTTCGTTTGGAGAATGGATCATTCTTCGGAATCATGGGGATGTTCGAAAGAGGTGTAAGATTCCCCGAGCCAGGTCTAAGCAATCTGAATCAAACGTTCTCTCATCCTACCCAGTTATATGGAACGTGAAATCTTATACCCTGTAGGAGATCGATCTGTTCCTGAGTCCTTCAGTCATGACTGCTGAGCGGCTACTAGTAGCGGAGCCTGCTACGTTCGACGTCCCCCCGTTTCAACTCCTCACCTGGTCTCCAATGAAGGTGAGCCGCATATTTCTTCTCTCACGATGAGGTGATCGGCGCTGTCGCAAGTAGTCGTTGGCTCTTCTACCGAAGCTCTCCTGGAACAATGAGATGATTTGCCCGGCCTGTCAGCCATAAGACCTTGCGTCATGAAGTTGTCGCGCGGTTCTTCGTGGCGGCCGCCTATTTTTACAAACATCCGGGACCTCTTTGTCACTCAGAGAGCGCTCATCTATCGGGGACTCTATTGTCATCAGAAGAGTTACGCCATATTCGGTTGGCTTTTCAGGTTGTGGACCCCTTGAACTTCGTGTACGCATTCAGCCCAGAAGTCTGGTTGGGAGTTGTCTTGAGTTTCGCATTGCTGTCCCTGATCTGCTGGATCATGGATCGGTGAGCTGTGCTCATCGACGTTGATATACTAGAGCAGTGGTTCTCAAACTCCACTGACCCATCGAAACCCTAGGCGACTTCGTTGAAGTTTATGAACTGCCGTCCCCCAAGGGGTCGACCGTCGACCCTTGATCCACCTACGTGGACGCCAAGAAGTATGGTCAAATCCACCCCGGAATCACCTCTGTAAACCGGAGGTCGGTCATCGACCACTTTGAGAACCACTGTACTAGAGTTTTGTTGTCCGAACGTTTGATGCTTCGATGTTTTCCCGATATACGTCGATGACAGATAGTTTCCTTCGAAGGTACTTGACTCCGTGGGACGAAACGGAACCGTTGGCCTTGACCGAATACCTCTGGGATATATTCTCACGTTTTTTTCCCCAAGGTGGAGGGCAAAGCATAATTTGGTCTTTCAAATGATTCCTAGCTGTAATGGGAGAACGTGGATGTCTTCGATCTCAATCACATATTGCACAGTTTTCCTCACAAAAATGAGCCATCCTCAGATGCTCCGCCCCGGCAACAGCATTGGCTCCGATTGTGTTTAATCAGCTTCCTCTTTGCCTTCTCCTTGATCTTCATGACTTTCTTGAGCAGTGCTCTGACGTCGTCAATGACCATCAAAAGCGACGAAGATTTTGTCAACAGTTACGCTGACGTACTACGCTTCCCGAAAGTTCGAATCTACAGCGAGAAAGGGACACTGCTTGTCCAGGCTTTCACGGTAATGTGGAGCTTCCCATTGCAAAGTTTCAATCCGAATCCAACTCGTTCAATCGGAACTAATCGTTCCCCCAGCGCAAACCTCTGCGTGAACAGTCGGCTATATATTTCAACTCCCATTCTCGGCAACGCAGAATCCACATAACGAGCTTTTCCGAAAACTCGGGAGCAGGCTTATACCCGTCCGGGGAATATTCAAAGTTAGCCCACAAGTTATGGAAATGGTAAGTGAAGTTGAGGGCAGGACACGGGTGATGATCGGCAGTCCGGAAATCTGCAAGGCAATAATCATGAAGAAGAAAGAAACCTCGGGGAGATGTCCGAATGTCAAGCTATCGACGGAGGGTGCTGGCCAGATGACCGCATCCGTCCTCATGTCCAGGAATCTTCCCGCGGCCACTCGACAGCTCATACAGCGAGCGTGAGTTCAATGGTGAAGTTATAATTTTCGCTGCTCCACATCTTCTCTCGGCTGTCCAGCCCAAACTAACCCATTACCTTAACGAAGGGTCCTCATTGCTGTTGAGTCGTTCATTTATCGGAAAACTTTGATCTGGTCAATGGAAGAATACGAGAAATGCAAGCTGCGAACCCACTTAGATGTCGCCTCCACCACGGAAGCTCTTTCACGTGAAGACCTTCAAGGATGCTTCATGTTGTTCGGGATCGGGACCAGCGTTGCGAGTTTGGCATTTCTGTCCGAGATCACAAGGAAACGCTGCTGCGGCGACGCTAGCTGATAATGTTGGAAAATAGTCGGACTAATAAAAGACTTTCGCGCAAGCGTTAAGTAGGGTCGATAAGGAGCTCGCATTTCCGTATCGAATCTCGAGAGCTATGCAGTCAGGATAAGGAAGTCGTACGCTTTGCGACAATAGTATAACCCACCCTCATTATTCCATGATTCCCATTATGAACCTACTCCGATTTCTCCGAGCTCGTGATGGAATTTCGTCTAGCTCAAGACATGAATTTCAGGCGATGGATCAGGCAATCAGCGTAATGTTTACCATCCTAAAATCCGGAGAAGTAATTTCCAGGTGCCTCAGACTCAGAAGTGTAGCCCAGTTGATTTCTCCGTCGTCGATCATGAGCACAAGTGTATCCAAGTGGATGGAATGGTATTTTTATTCTCATTTCTCGTCGACTTGAATCATTGTGAGGTGAAAACAGCCATGCCGTGTCGTCGTGACCTCAAACGTGATGGCAAGTCGAAGTCGGAAATTTCACAGAACATGGCACCGAGAAAGCACGTTTCCAAACAGCGGCGATGTATTTGCGCGAAAAGAGGGCAATTTCGAGATTTGCCTCAAACAGTCTCCTCACATGTCGTGAAATGGAAGGTCCAAACTTGCGGAATCGAAGGTCCAAACAGAGGTTCGTAACGTTCAAAGATACCTCGCCTCATGCGAGACCCTCATTGAGAATAGATCAAAGGCACCGAGTCCTGTTCTCTGATGGGAAACGATCCAATCTCGTCGGTCCGGATGGCAATCCGTACCGTTTCCATGATCTCAGGAAAGAAGAAATCATTCTCAGTCGACGTCAGGAGGGTGGTGGTGGCGTATTGATGTGTGTGCGGATATCGG
This sequence comes from Phytoseiulus persimilis, assembly GCA_037576195.1. Taxonomy (NCBI): domain Eukaryota; kingdom Metazoa; phylum Arthropoda; class Arachnida; order Mesostigmata; family Phytoseiidae; genus Phytoseiulus; species Phytoseiulus persimilis. The sequence goes on from CM075101.1 coordinate 21,729,664, forward strand.
ATATCATGGATAGACTGATTCGGTCTTCATAGAAAATCGATTGAATAGTTGAGGTTGTATCGAACTCTTGACGGATCAACTGGGAAAGCACGCCGAACGGATCTGCGACCCGATTTCCATCTTCCAACAAGATAATGCGGCAGTTCATACAGCCAAGATTGTGAAAGAACACTTTGAAGACGATTTAATTGGGATGGCCTGCGTGCTCGCCTGATCTGAATATCATCGAAAACTTGTAGAGCAGCCTTTCACGTGCTGTCTTCCGTGACGGGAGACAGTTCCAGACGGTCGCGGGGCTCTAGGAAGCTCTGACCGCCGAACGGGATGCTGTACCCCAAAAATCGGTTCAGGATTTGTATAAATCATTGCCGAATCGAATGATCTCGGTCTAAGCAATGCGAGGAGGTTAAACGAAGTACTGAGAGCTCAGTTCGACACGGTTCGCGCTGCTAGAAAAATAATCAAGTTTTCTAGGGAAAAAAATGACTGGGTCATACTATTGACGTACCTCAAAATCGCACATTTGGGGTTGAAATCGGCAGCCTTCGCGCTGATCGCCGGATTCATTGCCTAAGGTTCATGCTTGGAGCTGCTCGAAATACCACCGCAAGCTCACAAAAATCAGAGCGCACTTTGAACGGAAATCGCGAGGAAATCGGGGTGCGTCATACTATTGTCGCGAAGTGTGTGAGTCAAGTTTCTTATCTTTAGCTGAAAAACGAGATCACGAAGCTTGTCTGATCCGATTGGTTTCTTTCCGAATCATGTATAGGTATTCGTACATCCGTCAGGTGTATGTCACTCTCCTTGGTGTACTTACAGACCCATGGGGTTTGGTAACTCAACCCGAAGAAACGTCAAGAATCGCCGCTCTGAAACTGACCTTATTGACTTTCCCCAAGATCCCACCAGTTACCATTTCCCGAGAATCCTGCATCAGTCGAGAGTAGCGAAATGCTCACGTAATGCTCTTGAGATGGACTGCGTTCAATAGTTTCAAGATTATCTCGATTCGAATCATTACGAAAACGTTAGCTCCGAGGTCGTGTCGTGAACTTTTGTGGCCACACGCAATCGTACTTTATTCGGAGCCCATGAAGAGCTCCTAACGAGCTCTGAAAAGACGCTGCTCTGGGATGGCGAAACCGATTGGGAGCTCGCTCGCTTGTCCACTTACCTCGTGCCAAGGGCTTAATACGACTCGAATTCGGTTGTTGCATTGTATAATGTGAGAGAATTCTAGGATCGAGTAACTCGCCGATGAAGAAAAATTCGTATCAGATCTCGCTTTTGCCATGGTTCTTGGTGACGCGTGAGGCACTTGCCCTACGTGCATGACTCTCTGGTATGCTGCAGTGCGTACTTACTCGAGTGAAGCTTCAATCTATATCCTTAGGACCTTGAGTTTGGTTTGTGCTGCTGTGTACACATCTGAGAACTCCACACATTGACCTCCAATGCCAGCTGCATCCGAACAACGTTTCGATCTTAGAAACGAGCCGATTCGCATTCTTCAATCGCGGTATCACACGATCAATCGAACTCAGTGTGAAGGCTGCCACCGGGGAGACCAAAGCTGACCTGGATCGCTGCGCCCGCAATACTATCGGGCGAATTCCAGGGTTGGCGAGCGAGCCGGGGTTTCCCTTCTTCTCCATCGAAAAATTAGATCGATGATTTATTCCATCGAGATTTCCCCACGGCAAAATTCTCTGCCCATGCATATTCCTCGAACCACATAGTCGGAAATTCGAGCGTGATCTCGGTGGGAGTCTGAGAATTTACTTCATTACGAAGTGTGCGTTCATTTACCATCCATGGCTGCACGATTAGTCTCCGGAATCCGCACTCGCCATTTTGTGATTCATCGAGCCGATAACAATCAGCTCTCACTGACACCCCATCGAGGTACGACACTATAGGACGTAAGAATGCAAACACGATGCTCGCGGAAATTGATGACTCCGGTCCAATATTTTGCACATGGACACTTGGTGAGTGCGAAATTGAACTGACCATTGCGAACCGTACGCCGCAATCGAGTTCGGACCGATAGAGCAGGGTTCCGATTCCTTTTGCATCACTGTTTTTTCCAGTCCAACTGAGAATTGACGATGAAGACGGAATATTTTCCTTTCCGAGCTGAGTTCAATTGTTCTGTGCCGCACCTTCGCGTCGGAATGGTTCAAGTACGTTCTTAGGATGTAATGAACAGAGCGCTTGCTCGTCGGGGAGGCCCTGAGAGATGGAATATTGCCTCGTCTGGTCATGGCTAGGGATGTGGAAACCTCGCAGGCAAGGAGGAGGACGATAGCTCAATCAGAAGTCGAGACGAATAGATGTTCTTACCGAGGACTTCTTCCATATTTTCATTCTGAAAGTGACTGAAGAAAATGCCAGGGTCTATACTCATCCCGAGGCGTGGCGAATACCGTGCTTGACAACAGTGTCTGCATGAATTTGCAGCTTGAGCCTTTCATCTACAAGAGGAAGATAGGGGATCACATCGAAGTTCGCGGTCCGGTATCCCAGCTAGGTGCGGCCATCCAAGCAATAACGGGTCACAAGTAAGTTGTCTACGTATCTTGCTTGAGTTGGGAGCGAATTTATTCAACGGAAGTCAACTTCAAAAGCCAGCCAGTACTGCTGATCATCTATCCTTCGGATCATATCCAGGTTCTCAGTAGTTTCAATAGAGGATATGCAACATGGTTATCGCATGGAAAACGGAACGTTCGTGGGAATCATGGGATTGTTTCAAAGGGGGGTGAGCGATCTTGAACTGAGTTCCCATTTGAAAATTCACAACTTTGTTTCATTCCTCGTTGATTAGAAGGGGAGCGTTCGCTTCCACAGGAAATCGATCTCCTAGTGAGCCCTTCAATCTTGAACGAAGAGCGTAGCATCCTAGTAGAGGGAGCCACCTATGACATCACCACGTATCGACTCCTGACCTGGTCGCCGTCGAAGGTCAAGCGCCCATTTTTACTGGTTCTAGTTCGGGATGTGTTTACATCCCATCGATAAGAGAGAACCGGAAATACGAGAGGTGATTTTCAGTTCACCTAGAATCAAGTTCGCACTTTCACTTCCATAGGTCGTGGATCCCTTCAACTTTGCGTCCAGCTTCACTCTCGAGGTCTGGTTGACGGTCCTCCTGAGTTTTTTATTGTTTTCTCTGATTTGTTGGGCCATGGGCAGGTACGTCCAGGTCACGTGAGTCAGGTGAAGGTCTATCGCCGTGATGAAATGAATCGATGAGCGATCTGACGAAAATTGATACACAGACTTCCTGTCCGAAGGTACTGCACGCCGTGGGACGAGGAAGAACCACTTCCGTTGACCGAATACATTTGGGACCTATTTTCACGATTCTTCCCACAAGGTGACATGCCGCCGTCTCCGCTAGGGTCATCTTCTGCAATATTGTTCGATGAATCAATGATGGAGTGGTCCTTCAATGACCGACAGCGACTTTCTCGCTTACAGAACCTCCCACACAGCAACTTGGATGGTTTAGGATGTGTCTCATTGGATATCTTTTCGCCTTCTCGGTGTTATTCATGACTTTTCTGAGCAGCGCCCTGACGTCATCGATGACCATCAAGAGCAACGAGGACTTCGTTGATAGCTACGCGGATATACTCCGTTTCCCGAAAGTTCGGCTCTACAGCGAGAAAGGGACTATCCTGACGCAAATTTTCACTGTACTGAGCCCCTTCCTGATTACGACTTGGCATTACCTCGATCGACTCCTGCGACGTGAGCTGCTAACCGAAAGCCTATTCTCAGGATCCCCACAACGAACTTTTCCGAAAACTGAACAGTAGACTCATACCTGTCCGAGGGCTGTTCACACTAAGCCCGCAAGTGATGGGGATGGTCTCGGAGGTAGAGGCAAAAACACGGGTCATCCTCGGCAGCCCAGAAATGTGTTTCAGCATGGCGCTGAAGAAGAAAGAAGTCTCAGGGAGATGTCCGAAGGTGACCCTGTCGACCGAGAGCGCTGGGCTGATGATAGTTTCCATCTTCATATCAAAGGCTCTCCCGAAAACCACACGCGAACTCATCCACAAAGCGTGAGTAGGAGGAATGAATGGACCGCTTCCATCGAATACTTTTTCGACGAATTCGTTTGGAATCCGGTTCTAAGAGCATCGAACTTCACAGCATATTAATATCGTTCGGGGCCAACTTTTATCACACGAATCTGAGGTGGGCAGTGAAGGACTACGATAAGTGCCGGTGGGAAGCGCTACAATCCATATCCGACACCACTAAACCTCTATCGATATTGGATGTTCAAGGATGTTTTGTGCTGCTTTCGATAGGCTTAGGCTGCGCGAGCATCTCCCTCTTGTTCGAAATCTTCAGGACTCGTCATCGCCGTTCAACCGACGAAGTTTCTCGAGGAGTTGCGGCTGCAGGTTCTCGTTCGGTGTGCTCATCCTAGCCTCTTGGGAGATGACGCGGGGGTAATCTCCCCCTCGTGATAATGAGTTGATTCCACTCAAAGCTATCAAACGACTTCCCATGGTGCACACGATTGAAAGTCTGTGCCATGTCAGACCCTACTTTTGACCGCGATTCGGCGCCACGTGGGTGTAAACCGCAGTCTGAACGAACGATTTCTTAGAAGGGCTTTCCGTTGAATATTATTCGAATTCATTTGATCACAATCAGCGAACAGCTTCCATGAACGTGTGATGACTTACGGATCAGGGATGAATAAAGGACGGTGAGCAGAAGACACAACATCGTTTTGTTATCCTCTATTATTCACTATCCGGCAACTTCACACGATTCTTCTCGGACATTGGAAGCGGCATCGTGTCCTCGAAGTGCTTCGCCGGCTCGAGTTTGCCTTTCCCAACTGGAAAATGGATGACTAAGAGCTCACAGTCCTTTGGGCTCCATTGCCCAAAGGCGATCGTGAACGAGGGGTCAAATCCAGTGAAGGAACGGCAGGATTTCATTATCGACTTAAACTCGGGAAGCCTTAACAGCAGAGCACGAACCCTCGGAGGCGCATGCTGGAGAGAGTTCGACTTACAAACCACCCAGGACTCCGGTTTTGAACCGGTCGATGTTGCTGGGTATTTGTCCGAGCCGATATCCCGCAGAATTTCTTGAATCTTCGTCACGGAAGAAATAATCGTGTTTGAAACTTGGGTAAGGAACGTTTCCTCGGAACCGCGCCTTGTCGATCTATGATTCTTCATTCACCGGAACTCATCTGACGAAGACGCTTCGGCTGCTCGCTTTCTCCCGACTCCCACTTTTTTCCATAGAGAGCCCGAAAATGGAATATCGGGCTGACAAGGACCAATACTTCTGTGCATCATTCGAAGTCGCACAGACCTGAATCATCCGAGAGGCAAAACAGTCTCCAGGGAGGCAGGGTGGACCGCCTCAGGAGCTGTCTTGCGACAGACGCGCTCCACAGACGAGAAGGATATCCGAAAACAACGGTTCAGCGGTCAATCTGCTTCAGAGCCCATTACAGAGAAAATACAGCAGGCACGGAAAACGACACTCTCTTCAACGAATGCCTCAACAACCAAACTATGCGAGTCCGATTGTGGGAACTTTCCCTAATTTGCAGGCGTACAGTTCCAAGAAGGTGGTTGTTTGTTGTGACGATATGGACACGAGCTGGGATTTGTGTCTGAAATTTGAGGGGAGCTAGAGGAAGTGGTCCATGTTTCCCCGTTTGCCGTCAACCTTGCCGTGGGAACCATCAGCTACAGATGGCGTTGAACTCCTCCTATGGTTCCTTGCACCCAAAGCACAGAGCTATTTGGATCCTCCAATTTACTCTCAAAAAACAGAGAACCCAGACAATATGGCTCATCCAAGCCTAGATCGATCGTTCAGGTTCAGTGATGCACGAAAGTGACCTTACCCATGATTCCATCAAGAACCAAGAACAATTATGACCTCGTCCGGCTCCGGCGACGTTCAATCTTATCGACGAGCCGCATCTGAACCCCAACGTGTGTTTTGGATTCGTTGAGGAAGCCGATCATTCTAGCATTAACATTGCCCTCGAGTCAACGACGTCAAAAAGTCTCACACTCATAAGAAGTCGAAAGGTCGACCTGACTTCTCATAGGTCATGAAGCCCGTTCGTTTCCCATACGGGGCCATTTTCAATTTCTCTGTGCCCCATCTCCGTGTTGCGATGATCCAAGTGAGTCCATTCCGGAGCGGTTGCATACAAAATGTTCGCGACAGTGATGAACATGACCGCCCAGCAAGTCAAATAGTCCGATGACAGACGGTCATTTTTCATTTAGAACCCATGATGTTGCTTTTCCAGCTCGAACCCTATGTCAACAAGAGAAGAGTGGGCGCTCAAGTCGAAGTGTGGGGTCCATTATCCCAAGTCGCTGAGGTCGTTCAAACCATCTCGGGTCACAAGTGAGGATTTCTAAATAGAGACTCCCCGTCAAACGGTACCGCGCTGGTGTCATACCACCACTAGGAGTCGGTATCCCGGGATTGCTCGGTAGGCTTAAAATATAATCGGGAGAGCCAGCTCCCATGAGGGCTTCAACGCGTGAGTCGCTTCTCAATCGTGACTTCGAAGTATGCATGTGACAAAAACTCAGCTTGGTCATGGCTGTCCAACGGCGTCAGAGTTCAGTCAAAGTGCGCTCCGAAGAGATGGCAGATTCAGTCCGCGCGGAATCTCGGGGTACTTCTTGTGCCTTTGTTGACGCTCATGGCCAGGGACTCAGTTTATCCAACTCTGATTATTTTCTAGCTCTAATTCTTGGAGCCCAAAGCGGCATATCATGGTACGGTTCCGGAGATCGTAGTCTGGCAGTAACGTCTGATCGAGGCACTCAAACCTGTTAGGACGGTGGCCCTCAGAACCTCCTCGTATCGGAGAATCAAGCGGTCATGCTGATAGGCTTCCATTGGTCTTGCGTTCATCTGAGCAGAAAGCATCTGGAGAACAAAACTTCGGGAGAATGTCGGACCTCTGAGGAGGCTTGCCGATGGGTGTCGGTGTATTCCGTGGGGCCTCATGTGCCAAGCTCATGCGTCCCATTTTTCCCAGGTTCACAGTAGTTTCGATAGAGGATATGCCACATGGATATCGGTTGGAGAACGGATCCTTCTTTGGGATCATGGCGATGTTCGAAAGAGCTGTAAGATTCCCGGGGCCACATGCCGACTATATTACGAAATCTTCTTCCATCCTGATGAGAGAAATGGAATATGGATCCTCACTGCCTGCAGGAAATCGATATGTTCGTTAGTCCTGCAATCATGACTGAGGAGCGCTTGTTACTGGCGCAACCAGCTACTTTCTATGTGACCTCGTTTCAACTCCTTACCTGGTCGCCTTTGAAGGTGAGTAGCCGGATCACCCTGTACCGAGGTGATCTTGCGATGCTGGGATGGGTGGCGTTACCGTCTTGGAATCGACCGGTTTCAGCGCACTTGGTTCTCTTTCTCGCCTCGTTCGTCCGCACGATGTGAAGGTCTGGGTCACGGATAGGCTGCTGAATGCACGAATCTGAATCTTCATGATCTGGAAGAAGTGTTGCAGCGTTCGCCGCACAAAAATTAGACTCATGAGAGCTCTACAGACATTCTCGAGATGAACATGTCCAGGAAACGAGATCGACCTGTCGTGTTGATCCAGGAACGGTTCTAAAACTTGCTCCCTTGAAAGCGTTCCCCGGCGAAAGGGCTACTCCGACTGCCAGCTTCGGATGTACCCTGATCACTGCTCTCCTGTTGCGGGGAAGTTGAAGGGCAGACTCTGGTGTCATTCCGTAGCTCTAGTTCCCGGCTGATCAGGATGACCTCACGCTCACGGATGGCACTGTTTCGAGGACTAGAATGGCCGGAAGTGCCCTCGTAGGCTCGTTCGGGTCTTATGAGGTGAGATATGATAGCATCTGGATGATCTATAGAGGGGCTCCCCATCTCAATCCACAGCCATTCCCGAAATCGTAGCCCAGTTTTCGCTCGAGGGAGATTTTCACCAGCGACTCCTCTTCCCAGTGGCAGGACCCACCGGTCTCAAGCGTCGCTACGGTTTCGAAATCGAATATAGTCATAATTATTAGCCCTGCATAACATGGCACAAATGGCGGTAACTCTGTTGACTTTTCGTTTCCCTGAAGTAGTTTCTCGCTTCCTCGAGCGAACAGTGCCGTCTCGGGACTTTCCCGAAAAGGCGCGTGATCGGACAGAGTCGATACACACCCCTTGTTGACCCTCTGAGAACCTCTCACATCGATACCTGATCCATCCCATGCAATATAAGTCTCCGGGCTCATTCTCCTGAAGTCAGATTTTCTACAAACTCGAACCCGGGACTCATGATTCCAGCCATTTGAGTAAATGGAAAGCGCACGGTGAATTAGAACCAAGGAAAAGAATCATTCCCTTCAAGCACGTCCTTGAGCTGAGGAACCCCCAGGTGCTACCTGAGAAGGGAAGGAAAGAATCATGCCTGATTTCAAGAGCCACGGAATCCACGAGGTCCTCGCCGAAAGTGTTTTTCCCGTGTCGAGAGGGTATTTCATATCATTTGTTTCTCAGAGCATTTTCTAAAGCGCAGTAAAAAGATGCGTCAACTCCTTTTCATATGAGAGTCATATCGAAATTCAATTGGGAACCGCTCCTCGGTTGACTTCGAGACGGTCAGTTCCGTTCGCCTTTAATGATCTATGAGCAACAACAACCGAGAAATCACTTCTCCATCCTTCCTTGGAATTTCCCTAAGCACCCATCCATGGTGGCTCTCAACCCTTTCGCCGAAGGTGGACCTCTGTCACCGCGGCTAGCAATTGCGGCTCAGGGACCGAGTCACGAATCCTGAATCCCGAAGGGATTAATTTCAACTTTCTGCTACCGAGATCTCCCGCGGTTCTTGTAGCGCTTCGTACAGCGGAGGAAACCATATTTTCTTAACCTTGGGCTAATCGACACACGCGCGGCCGGCCTGAAACATGATTCTCTCGAGAATCACACACCGCTTGCCGAATCTTTCCCATGCTCCTTCTGGGCTGTTTCCCTCATCCGCTGAGGAACAGATCTTCGAGCACGAATCCGTGCCCTTCTCTGATCATTTACAGTTATTTGAACGTATGCCTGAGGAGGTTTTGTGGTAATTTGAGATCGAATCAGCACCATGGAAGTGTCGGAAACGACAGGCACGTCGAGGCACACGACATTGTTGCCATACATTCTAATCCAGCTAATTTTAGTAACGTTCAGGTCAGTCTTCCATTGATGATCATGGAGATGAGACGCTGCTCCGGATCTCTATCCTCGAGGGCATCGAGAAGTCGCCTAATAGAACGAATATCAGATCAGGTTATCGAGGGATGAGCGCTGCATAAGACTTTGATGATTTGCTCTCCGTTCATCAGCGCGCTATGCTCGATGAATTCGACTCCTCACTCAAAAAATGCCTTGCTGTTTTTCAAGGTCGTGGATCCCTTCAACTTCGCGTCGGCATTCAAGCTGGAAGTCTGGCTCGGGGTTCTCGTGAGTTTCTTATTGCTGTCTCTGATCTGCTGGGTTATTGATCGGTGAGTCTCGCAGATCCTAAATGATGTTTCGTCCAGGTCGTATTCTCTAAGAATATGTTGGTAACCAGTCGTTTTCCACGAAGATACTTGACTCCATGGGACAAATCCAAACCTTGGGCTTTGACTGAATATATTTGGGATCTCTTCTCGCGGTTTTTCCCCCAAGGTGAGGCGCGAAACACATGGATTCCGGCATCCTCAATCAGTTTGATTTCGATCGGGAGAGCGTCGATGGAGTCTTCAGTCGCAACCGAAAATCGTTCAGTTTTCTCCACCATAATTAGTCATCCTTCCCCAGATGCTCCGATACGACAGCAAGATTGGTTCCGGATGTGCTCGATCGGCTTCCTTTTCGCGTTTTCATTGATTTTCATGACTTTCTTGAGCAGCGCTCTGACGTCGTCAATGACCATCAAAAGTGACGAAGATTTTGTCAACAGCTACGCTGACATACTACGTTTCCCGAAGGTTCGGATCTACAGCGAGAAAGGGACACTTCTCGTGCAAGCTTTTACGGTAAAGTAGCCTTCCATTCCGAATTCCTGGTTCCAATTCAGCTACCAGAGTGGGGCTCGTCGTTCTCCCGAGCGTGGACATTCGTCTAACTGGGCGACTCTCGTTGAACCCTCATTCTCGGCAATGAAGGATCCCCACAATGAGCTTTTTCGGAAAGTCGGTGAAAGGCTGATACCGGTTCGGGGGATATTCAAGCAGAGCCCAGAAGTGATGGAAATGATAACTGAAATCGAGGGGAAGACACGCGTGATGGTAGCCAATCCGGAAATCTGCAAGGCACTCATCATCAAGAAGAAAAGAACTTCAGGAAAATGTCCGAAAGTTATGCTGTCGACCGAGAGCGCCGGCTTGATGACCTTATCAATGTTCATGTCCCGGAATCTACCCGCTGCCACACGCGAAATTATCAACAGGGCGTGAGTTTCGAAGGTTGCTCGAACATTTCTGGCTGCTTTGCGTTATATCCTCTCGATTTCACGAGCAGCAAAGACGCATTTCATTTTTGCAGGGTTCTCATCGCTTCTGAGGCGGATCTCTATCGTAAAACTTTGGTGTGGTCGATGGAAGAATACGAAAAATGCAGATTGCAGACTCGCTCAGCAGCTGCTTCAACCACGAAAGCTCTGACGCTTCAAGACCTTCAAGGGAGTTTTGTGTTGTTTGCGATTGGGATGAGCGCCGCAGGTTTTGCGTTTTTCCTCGAGACCGGGAGGTTTCGCTACTGCTGCTGCGCCGGCCGATGAGGATCGACAGTTATCTGGTCACATCGATAAATCACCACAGTATACCTTGGAGTATTACCGAGGAGTCATTGAGTTGGTTCATGGCACACTTGATGCACCCTCCCCTCAGACATGAATGTAGAACGATAAGTACCCCTAAATCCCTGGGCGCTCGGAACTTTGGTGAGTCGCTTCGAATCGCGAGACAGAGCAAAATAGAAGATCGTGAATCCCGTACCGTTTTCTGGGTTAGAGTGTAGTGAAACGTGTCGGACGAAAAAATACGGGAATCTGTGACGGCAGATTGTAACGAGGTGAGATGAGAGGGTCGAATCTACAAGGGTAACGCGGTTCCGACTCTAAACCAAGCTTCGGGCTCGTCTCCATATCTGAACGATTCTTGTGGTCAGAAAACGTAGGCCTCCGCGATGTATTCAATGATACATAGGTCTGCAACTGCTGCATAGGCGGCGTTTGATGCTCATGCGAAAGCACCGAGCCCCTCCCTCCTCAGCGTAGTTTCTGAACTCGTAGCTCATCGTCGGCTCCATGGAGCTTTGTCAGGTTCCTAAGATACTGATGCGTGAGCATCCAGAGCGTTGCTCGGCGGTCGGAACGTCGACATCGGCGAGATCGGAGGCTCGATGTTTCAGATGACCTTGCCATGAAAACACGCATTCATCCATATGGTTGTCTCATTTGCTCAGATGAGGAAGCTTGTTCGATAAACTAAGCCGCTTCGTAACTTCCCTTCTTGACATGTGTACAGATTCCCGAGTGCATTAGTCAACGGATGTGAAATCGACCCATCGACGTCGGCCTCACAGTTCCCAATCCCCCTGCGGTGCAGTTGAAAGCGATTAGAGATGGAGCTTCACTCTCTCCACGTCGTCGGGTATGACTGATGTTCCGATCCATGAATAGAACAGAAATCATCTGTCTTCTTAATTGAAACTCTTATGGGCGTCGTATAGCTAAACTGAATGACGGTAATTCCCGCATGGAAGAAAAGTCTTCCGATCGATTCGGCCTTTTGACCATCCGATTTTTATTTTGTCCCGCTTCGGGCGAAATGCAAACAAGGCGAGAATGTGCCATCACACCAGCGCTTTTCAAGGCCGATACCATCGATCCCATTTCCCGAGCCCTGGACCGCCTTTTGAGCGACTCTGGTTCGTGGTGGCGGTGTCCTTCCCGCATGGAAGAACATGCGAACGAGATTGATCGGTTGACATTTGCCGCGGAAAGAGACCGACGAAAAGATAGTGAGTCAACCTCCGGTCGCTCTTTTGGAAGCAATCGTCGACTGATCCGCGGTATACCGGCACCCTGTACCGATGGTCAAATTAGGTCGGGAATTTCTTTCGCTATTTTTCTTTCGAGCGTTATTCAGGATCAATGGGCCGATTCCGGAAATTCTTTCTGCGAAATGTAGCGCACTCATTCGAACACATTTCTGAGCTGGCCGGCTCGTTTCATCGTTTCTCGTTCCATTTTGATCTATGTTTTTTTGAAAATTGACGATTTTTTTTTCCATCAGGTTCAGAGGGATCGCAAATTTCCCACAGGCGGCGCAGTTAGGTTCGCGTGCCGTTTTTTGGAAGGGTGTACATCTGACAAAAAACGCCTGTTGTTACCAGGGACGGTGCCGCGCAACCTCCGAAACTTCATCGAGGAGACCTCTGTGACTTATCGAAATTTGGTTCTTGGTCATGAATCCCAAGCTGAAGTTGCGTATTCTTTGTCCCATCCAGTCGATTAGACATTGCCCGGTCGTTTCTTTTGATCCATCAAAACTCGACTCCTGCCCCGGTGGTCAGTTTCCGGAAAAAAAAAAACACAAAAAGCGAACGATTTTTCATGGCGAAGTCCGCATTCTTCGGCTCGGTAGTTCTCCTCAGATAACAGCGAGATGGTGGTAGCACCCGGCACTCTCTGCCAGATGGACACCCTTCCACATAACACCGCGCGAACTTTGCCATGCCGCCTGTGGAAAATTTGCGAGCCCTCTGAATTTGAGGGAAAGAAAAAATCGACAACTTTCGAAAAGTGAATATTGAAATGGGACGAGAAACGATAAAATGAACCGGTCAGCCCAGAAATATGGTCGAATGAGTGAGCTACACTTTGCAGAAAGAATTCCCGGAATCGGCCCGCTGAGCTCTGAGTAACAGTCAAAAGAACAGTGGCCGGGGTTGTTTCGGGGAAACGACAAGAGACGAGTGTTAGACGACTCCTATAGGAGCTCTGTGCTTTGGACGGGAAGCTTGGGCCCCTTGCGCCACCAGGACTCGCAGCCCCGTAGTTCCAAACGATGCCATAGCACCCGCTGTCTGTGCGATGAGCGTTTCCGATCAGGTCTACGTACTAGAGCAGTTTGCCCCAGACCTTCGGGAATCGTGGCCCTCTTGTGCTCGAGACAGACAGTTAGAACTATCTGCAACACGTCACAAGCTCCGGGAAATGATATGGGAATATTCAGTTGTTTGAGGGGAAGAACTCCAGTGTCTCTAGGCTGTCCTTGCCGAACACGCACCCCTCTTTATTCCTTCAAGGAACGTGCTGAAAAAAGTCTCTTCTTGTTCGGGAAGGATTTAAGCTCGTGCTACAAATCGCCTCTCGCGGTGGCTAGCGCGCATCTGTCAAGAGATCTGATGCTCCGCTCGGGCTGTGACTCTTGATACATCCCAGCGACTGTTTCCTCCATTTGGAACTTCGGAGAACCGGGGGCTCGGGGAACGTGACCGACGACTCCGCACGATTGCGAGGGGAACGCTGTCCTCCCCAGAATAATCAGAGTACCCTTCTCCGTCTCCGACATTTCCCTCGCAGGAAATTCCCAAGCCCGACAATTTCGAGTTCAATGAGTGAAGAGAATCCTCGGGCAATGATGAATTCATGGCGAGTATGCTGCAGAGATATTATAGGTATATATCAGTCATATCTAGTCTCCAGCTTGCGGTTTCCCCCAGTGCTCCAAAACGAGCTTCGGTTGTGCTTAAGCACATGGAGGGAGACTTGGAAAAGCTGGGAACTCTTCGACCTGAATCCTTGCTCATATTCAGTGGATTCGGCAACATGGTGCAAGCAATCGAGAACAAGGCAAAGAAAGAGAGAGAACTCGAACGAAAACGTGCAGAGGCGCTCGGCTCCGAATGTCAATTTCGAAAGGCGACATTTCACCGGTGTCGGTTCAATAATTTTCGTTCACCTACGTTCATTCGTCGATTCACCCACTCTAGCCCGCAAGAATGTGCCGATTTCTGCCAATGAGCTTCAAATCCGACTGCGTTCGAGACGGAAGTTTTCGGTATGGGTATCGGTTCCATTGTTAAACACATCACAGGTCTTTCTCTCTGGTCTTCTGAAAGCAACCCGCTTCAGCGGATATGTGCGAAAGGTCGTCGATCGGTGAATCTACTCCCATTTCGCGATATTGTCTCCGGTAACCCTTTTCATCTACAACGAATGCCGCCTTCGCCCGGAGTTCTTTCTCTTGCCCCTCGTACCAGGCATCCTAGCTTGACATGAGGCGACAACAGCGGAACCACGACTGTTTTCGTGGATGCGTTGCTTCAAGCTCCACCGCGGTTTCTCCACAAGAAATCGGGCTTTGATTCGCTTCAACTCTCCCTGGCCTTATGAGTTTGATATGCTCATTCTCGCTCGAATCGCCGATTATTTTCCTCAGTCGTCGGCACTAGAAGGAAGGATCCAACGATTCCACAATTATTGGCAATCGCATCGCCGGCTTACCCGTAGACAGACGAAATAACAGACGTAACTCGTCTCTCATATATGTAATATAGATCTGTATACATACCGATAATCGTGACCGAGATGTTTTATCTGCGAACTCCTCTTTGTTCTCCGGCTGAACCTCTCAGCCAGCCCTCAGAAGTGTCCTGGGATCACCTTTCGGTATTGCTTCAGTAACACTCCCTATAACCTCGCAAATCCCATTACGGGCGGTGGGCTTGGGTCTTAAGATGGTTCAGATTTAATTCGGATACAAATTAAATCCTCTTTTACCACATAAGATTTTTTTTTTGTTGTCGGCCGGTGATCGAACCCGCGATTGCTAACTCAGCGTGGCACCCAAGGCGTTGGTTCATGCCACACGGCCAACGAGCCGAGCTCCTCTGGGCGGTGAGAGATGGCGATTTTCCAGTTGAAGGACTGACCTTATACGATGGCATCCGCATCGACGTCAAGATTCCGTTCCGACCCGCGTCCATACATCAGATCCATGAGTTTTAACCACGGCACCACTTGTGAGTTTAACTTCCTCCGGAAAAGCAGCTCTAGAGTTGCTGAACAAACACCGTTCCCATCTGGCCATGGAGGTCACTTCATTCTGTGAGGATATGGGCATCATATTGGCGCCTCGAGTGCAGAATGCGACGCGCATATTGCAGCCGCTCGAGTACTTCAGTTATAATTCGACAATTGAGTGGTGATTGAGAAATGGAGGACGATCCTAGAAGCCGAGGAGCTGATACCTCTCCTCCAAGAAGCTTCCAGCGACCTCAATCCAGTCCGGCCACGAAGCACCTGGACGTGGTCGAATACCGCAAGGTCTACTCGGGAGGAGAACCTTCAACGCCAGTCAACACTTCGGAAGAACCATCAGAGCAACTCAAAGGCAGAGCAGTTCATCATGG
Source organism: Phytoseiulus persimilis (assembly GCA_037576195.1). Lineage (NCBI taxonomy): Eukaryota > Metazoa > Arthropoda > Arachnida > Mesostigmata > Phytoseiidae > Phytoseiulus > Phytoseiulus persimilis. Next base: position 21,745,129 of record CM075101.1, read on the forward strand.
CGTTTCTGTGTGGCATCGCGTGCCGGTTCCAGACAATATCCGACGTTCAGAAAGTCCATCCGTTGTCGTTCAAGTTCATGATTGGCTTCCGGATCAATGGAAGGAAGCCGAGAGGCGCTGCTGCCCTCTCTCGAGTTTCCGATTTTTTAAATATGATTTTTATCGAGCAGCCGCGAAACGAGGTCCTTGAACGCCCCGCTGGTGTTTGCTATACTTGGATGGTTCAACTCGATATCTGAAATCATGATGATTCTCATGAAGTTTAACCGGGTTTCTGAAATCTCGTAGTTCGCAAAATGGACGGCTCATCAAGGTATTCATCCTTACTCCGAGAGCCCACCAATCGACGGTTTCGTAGTACGAACTGTTGGAGTTGGCTTCAAGTGACCTTTCATTCAAACTACAGAACACCACACGAGCCTCTGAGGAGACATTACAAGATTGTCCAAGACGGTTTCAGGTTTTTCTCGGCTCTGTACGCGGCTCCAAAATTGCCGAGAGCCAAGCCGGTTAGAACCTTGAGCTCGTAGACAGGCCGCACTGGATACTGATTCTGCTCCTTACTGCGGACAAAACTTTCTCGTGGCGTATGGAGCGATTCATAATATATCTGAACGTGAGCCCTCCGTTCCGACGGGCTGAGTGCGGGATCATATTTATGCGACATCCCTATTTTTTATCACTGACTTCAATCTGTCAATTGGATGGACAGTTCATGTTTGGCGATTTCGAGCTCCATGATACGACTCCGTAGCGCGGACTATAATTCCCAGTGTGCTTGACATTGCCGAGCAGCGTTGATTCTGGACTCCCCGTGGAAGTAGATGGAAGCTTGGGCGACGGCATCCTCATGCTCGAAATGAAGAGGAAGTGCAGAGTGTCTCACAACTGGCTCACACAACGATAATTTGCGAATGAAAAAAATATCACGGGGCAATGTTTCGGAAATGTTACTATCATGAAATCAGTTCGAGGAGCCGTTCTCCCAGCTTCCAACATAACTTTTTTGCAATCGCTTTTCGCAGCGGTGTTTCCCTCGAGAAGCCTCAACACTGTCGCTTTCCAAGAGCCTCCATCAAGAACATGGGCCGGTTTTGCTGTTTCTAGCTACTCCTGGATTTCAAGGTGAGAATGCGGTCGCTGATCTGGGACGAGTGTCACAGGGTGCAAGAGGGCATCGATTTGAATGGCTCTGTTTCTTGTCGAAAAGTACCAAAATATCGTTTAATTACACAGGAAAGTCCCTTCTACATTCTCCTCCGCGTCTTTTATGAGGGTTGATTTCGCGGTGGCCGCAGGATAATTCCCAGATCATTCGACTCAAGAATACGGGAAGGGGGGGGGGGCTGTCTGAGATCTCTTGACTGTCGCGTCTTTCATTCCTTGCGAGTCTTCACTGTTGAGCTCACACCCCTTCTTCAGCGGTGACTGGTAAGTCCTACTCAACTGACGTCCCGTACTTCGCCACCTCCCTGACTGAGATGTAACGCCCTGAACATGAAACCCGCAACCCTCTTCCAACGTGAATCTTCAACCTCATTCTCGACCTCGGCATGGTGTGGCCCAGCCCATCAAGATTTCTGTAACTAATTCCAAGAGCTCAACTTTCCAGTTCTGGATATCCCCGATTGGGCACTTCTTGTCGCCACAGTGGGGTCCTGGTTCTCCTTTTTTCCGAGTTCGCCGTCGGGTCATGTCTGCGAACGGGATTGTTCTTCATGCGCTAGGCTACTTTCTAAGACGACCGTTCATGCTGCGGGCAGAAAAATAAATCCGACCGGGGTCTTTCCACGTTAAGAAACCGCGCATGCGAATCATAATAAGGGAGAGCTGAGGAACGATGATCGGCTCCGAATCCCCTTTCCGGATTCTGCGTGTCATTTATTCCGCAACAGAGCCTGCGCGAGGTCTAGTGTGAAACTTCAAGTGAGCTATTCAGCCCAATCATCTTCTCCAGCCCAATCCAACAGAGTTCGGTCTATTTTAAAATATTCTACAGGCTGGAAACATATTTTAGAGTAGAGCTGAATTCGATGCCGAGGATCACTGACATAGAGCGCCATGGACCGGACGGACATCTCGAGACGTACGCCGCTGTGCACCCACCGGGAGAGCCTTCGGTGGTGCTTGGAGGGCGGATAATCATAGCTATGCTCGAAGTCTGTGATGAGATGCACACAAGTTACAACGACGATTTATTACCCACGCGGAGATCCCCGTCGGACTTGACCGATGGATGCACTAGACTCAGCTTGGTAATGATCCTGAATGTTATGCGCGCCTAGTTCCAAGAGCTGCCTTAACTGACTACCGATGTGCTGTCGGTTTCTCATGGTATGAAGTCTATCCTTGTGGAACACTCGTCAGCGAGGATCTCAAAGCATGGGGTTCCTTACTCCCTTCAGTGTTCCATTTGAACCTAATGTGAACGCGTCGGATGAAGTTTTACGTTTCGCATTCGTCACGGTAAGAAGCCACTCGATCCCGCACGAGTCGCTTGTTTCAGTGCTTTTTCAGTTGGGAAATATTGACTGGAAATTGAACTAAAATTCAGTTCGCTCCGTTCGTGTACCAATCGAGACAAGGCGACCGCGTCATCCTGCGGGGGCCCTTGCGAGTCTTCATGGAAACCATGAGCGCACTTGTTGGCCGCAGGTGAGAGTTAAACATGAGTCTTCCCAAGATCAATCGGCTCGGCGCAATCGAAGAGTGACGTATTCTCTTCGAGCTCCGGAGAAAGAATCAATTTTTTCGATCACCTGCGAACGTTCCAGGATGGTCGCGGTATTCGCGGAGGAAATTCAATACGGGGTACGACTGGACAATGGTACATTTACTGGGCTGATGGGATTGATCGAACGAGAGGTATGCCGGGTTTTCTTGGTCAGGAATACGAGTTTGCACTTCAGAATCCAACCGGAACCGGAATTACGATTCGCTCATTCGCTCGGCTTAGACTTTAGCGGTGGGTCGTACACCCATCCACAGGAAATAGACGTACTGTTGGGACCGAGCCTTGTGACCGATGAAAGACTCTCTCTGGCGGAAGCCCTGATGCTCGATTTGACGTCCTACCGCCTGCTGACTTGGTCTCCCTCGAAGGTGATTCGTAATCTGACTCATTAGACCGGAATTTTTACACTGGTCTGGGTTCACAACAAGCCTCATCGTAAGTTATCAACCGCAGGTGGTCGACCCTTTCAACTTCATCTCTGTTTTCACGTTGGACGTGTGGGCTTTGATACTCTCGAGCATGCTCCTCCTCGGAACAATATTCTGGGTCATGGGAAGGTACATTAGGTCCTTTCCAGTCAATCCAGACGTTCATAATTCCACTGATAAATGATCCCAACGAATAGGAAGAGTTGTTGCTCTTTGCCAGATACTGCACACCCTGGAGCGAAGCTCCGACTACTACGTTGTCCCATTCGCTATGGACTGTCTTCACTCGTCTCTTCCCTCAGAGTATGAATCGTTCCGAGGAAGTGAAACTCCCAATCCCAAAGGGAGACCAGCTCCGAGCCATTCGGGGAATCATGACATTTTGGATCAAATCCTAGAGAGAATGCCAACTCGGAACAATGCGTTGCTTCCGTTGCTTACAGATCCGACGCGAAACCAGGAGGATTGGTACCGAATCGGCATCATGACATTTTTGTTGACTTACTCTGTGGTTCTCATGAACTTCCTTAACAGTCAACTGACGTCAGCGATGACGATCAAGAACAACGAAGACTTCATCAACTCTTACCAGGACATCCTACGATTCCCGAAAGTTCGAATTTATGGCGCAGCGGGGTCCAGCCTCGCCCGAATATTCACTGTAAGACATCGAATTCAGCAGTCGAATCGTGGCTTCCATTCGCCCTTGCTTTCCGCATGTGTCACTCCAGGAACTGAGATTGCCTCTCGTTTCTTGCTCAATCAGAACCCGAGCAACGAGCTCTTCCGTAAATTGCAACCCAGGCTACTCGAAGTCCGAGGCATCATCAAGCACGGCCCTTCTCTGCTGGAAATGATCTCTGAGGTGGAGGCCAGGAAAAGGGTCATAGTTGGGAACCCTCAGATATGTCAGGCAGTGATTATGTCTGGGCTGCGTCTCACAGGGAAGTGTCCCAGAGTGCAGACAAGCACTGAGAGTTCTGGGGTACTCATGGGCTGCTTGCTCTCGTCCTATAGATTGTCCTCCGCCATACGGGGCAAGATAAGGGCTGCGTAAGTTTTCTTGGCTCCCTGGAAAATCGTCGCCCATTGAATTTCCTCCAGCTCAGACTGCTTCCTTTACAGAACTTTCATTACTCGTGAAGCCTATTTGTATCAAAAATTGATCGGCTTCACGGTGAGGACCGCAGAAAAATGCGAGGCCCAAACGAAGACATCAGCCGCTGAAGACATAAAGCCACTGATGCTGCAAGATCTTCAAGGTTCTTTCATTCTGCTGGCTATCGGAGTTGCAGCTTCCCTCGTCGGACTCTCGATCGAGATGAGTCTGGAAGCGCTACGTCGCAGAGCTGCTCGAGAAGAGCGCGGAACGACTTTTCATCGTAGTTGAATAGAAGCGGTGCTTCCACTCCGCGAGCAGTAGATAAGTTTGCGCCCATTGCGGAGATTTTCAGAGTTTCGACTCCATTCGAATCAGAAAACAATAAAGTAGACTCTCCTCATGTTCAAACAGATGGTTTTATCGTACAACGAAAGGACCGTTGTTTGTCATGGATTCTCGATCAGTTGCGATTTCATCGAAACATCAATGCACGGCGTCACAGTTTGGGGTGGTTCTACACTAACATTGTCCATGCTCGAGTCAAAACCCACGATGTCTAGGAAGCGTTTCGTTCTCTTGAGCCTCCTGAAGGCGATCATTATCACAGCGACTGTCGAAACAGCAGGAATCAAGACGAGGAGACCTTTCCAGCCATTCAAGGGGAAGAAATCCCTCAAGGAAGCAGTGAGATTGCCACAGGGTGAATCGCCGCACCTGCAGCGTTCCGCGGTCGACGCCGAGTTCAGACATATGTCTCCGCAGTATTGGCACAAGTGCGTGGAGTTCACTTTCCGGTAAGTTTGGACGACTTCGAACAACGCATTCTCACTATACTTCATTCGAAACAGGAATTCGCTGCGAGTGTTCTCAGACACAACCTCGAGCAGATTCTTCTCGTTTATGAGGAGAACAAAATTCATGTAAACGCCCAAGACTCGTTTGTTGCTCGCGGAAATATTCAGCGTCGAGCAAATCTCCATGGGGGCGCCCATCGTCGGACAGGCTATCAGCGTGTCGTTGGCCAAATATATCGGACTGCCATCAGCGTCTAGGAAAATCCGGCTCACGTTCGAGTTCTCGTAGTAAGTATCCACATGAGTACCATCCAGATCCACCCTGTACACGCGTTCCTCTCCCACCAAGCTGACGTGACCCTCAGCAGGATCCACCATCATCGATCGGAAGGTCTCATTGAATTCTTTCAGTAGCCGTTCTTGTCCTGTCAGAACGCTCTTGACGTATAGGTTGCTGCCTTCGATCCAATACATGTTCTCGAACTCGTAATCGATGGCGATGTGGGTGATGTTGGTCCGACCACTCACCAAAATGTTGCAAGAAAGTTGCTCATTGTCGTGGAAGATCGTTGAACGATCTGACGATAAATAAAATATTTTGCGATGGCTTTGATCGTATGCCAATGCCTTCGGTTGGCTGGTTGTACAAGAGTGATCGTGAGTCTTCACGTCTATCGATAAATCGTTGAACTCCAAAGTCCCGAACCGGAGAACGTTCTCATCAAGTTGGATTATCTGCCTTGGCATGCGGGAAGGGTAGCAGTAGCGATCAATCCTGACGTTCTCGGATGGACAATTGCACGTGTACGAGCCATTCGTGTTCTCGCAAGCATGCTGGCACTCGGCAACACCTTCCGCGCACTCGTCGATGTCGACACATCTAGTTTCGGGTTCTTTTCTCGTGGCGTTGGCCGTGACAGAGCTGTTCGCTGGTGTCGTTCCTTTCAAGGATTCCAGCCGGAATCCCGGAGGACAAGCGCAAGCATACCCAGGCGATTCATTGATGCAAACCGTCCCTCGGGGGCACTCATGGGCTTCGTAAGCGCATTCGTCAAGATCAACGCATCGCCTGTTATTCCATTGATAGCCGACTTCGCAAATGCAGATCCCGTGCTCACAACTGCTGTGCTTGGGGCATTTCCGAGGCCCACACATCGCTTCGGAGAGTTTGCACACATCGATGAAAACGTAGTTGTCGACCACGATGGCTTTCGTGCTGAGGGGGCAGCGACACGCGTAATTTCCGTCCATGTTGTGACACCGTAGTCGAAATTCCGAAGTTCGCACGACCCTGCGGGAGGATCTCGCTTAATCAGAACGATCCGAACCTCGGCACTTCGACAAACGCGAGTTACCTCCTAGACTCGGTGGTGCATCCAAGGTTTGAAACCTGAATGCTCGACTGGTACTCACCTGTCGCACATGTTGCCCACCGTGAGGCATTCGTTTACATCGATGCATGTTCCGTTCTGTTCGAGGTATCCTACAGGGCACACACACTCGTACTTTTCTTTCATTCCGAGATTGATTTTGCAGATTCGAGGTGCCTCGCAGCTTGAATTCCGGCAATAATTCGTTTGAGAGCATCCAAGCTGAGTTTTTGGAAGGAAAGAGCAACAATGTATCGGCGTATTCCGACACGGAGCCAGAACACCGAACGAGCACAGGTGGAGACCAGGTCCGAGCTCGCGGGAGGAATAGTGAGATGTGCTATCTCGGAGAGAGAGCATCAGAGTAATTGACGGCTCCCGATGAAAATGCACTCACGGTTATCGCACCGATTTTCGGATCGAAAGATCGCAAAACCTCGGTATCCGCCGGGCAGGGACATTTGAAGCTTCCTTCAGTGTTCTCGCAGAGAGGGCTTGTGCATTCTGCTTCGGGTCCGGCGCATTCGTCGATATCATCGCAAACATTGGAAGTGCTGTTCCTGGCATATCCAGGCCGACAGTCGCATCTGTAACTCCCTGGAAACGATCAACGTGTCAGGGGGCAAGTCTATCCCCGGTGGGTTCTCAGGAAGGCTCTCTTTCATTCAACCTCGTCGATATTCGGTCAGCCTCACCCAATGTGTTGATGCACCGCTCTGAAGCTGGACATGTATGGTTCCCCGATGAGCACTCGTCCTCATCCACACAGCGGCCAAGATAGTTTTTCAAGCCGCGGGGACAATCTCTTCGACAAGCCCTGCCCCTGGCCTCCATAGTGACGCAGGTCGCTTCCTCAGGACAGTCAGCGTCTGAGTTCGTTGAAACCAAATTAAATCAGCTCGTTCAAACAGCTCAAGAGGCTTTCGTCAATGGGACTTTCAATTGGCGATGAGTGCCAGTCACACTTCGTGATCCGATGTAACCTGACTAATTGTGAATGATCGACCAGGCGAGAAGCCGAGATTTTAGAGAAATATGGGAATGTGTGCAACGGCGGGCTCTGATGTATGAAGAAAAGCTTCATGTATGAGATCGCGATTGAGCACAGCGACGTTATTACCTGACATATATTCATCACGAATCGAAGGATTCGAGCAGAGGTTTTCTACTGCACGAATGAAGAATGAACACCGCGCGGGGATACTGAGGACGACTCAAATAATCCGCAAATCTAACGCCAGGGACCTCGACGCGGTTCCGCCGCTTGTCCCCCGTCGTCCGGCGCGCTCATCAAGAACGAGTTCGACAGAGCGCGCATCCTTAACAGCGCGGGCTCGCAACAGTTGAGCTCGCGTTTCCTTCTCAATAATTTGAGGACACAGTAAGACGTGAGGCGGGCGCTCTGGCATGGGAATCCACTAAACGGCGATGAGAGCCAGTGATGAGAGCCCAGCCAATGTGGGAGATCTCTGAGGTTTATGCTGTCATTGAGAGCACAGTCCTACTAACCTGAGGTGCACGAGCATTCGATTTCATCGTCGCCAAATGGACAGTCTAAAACGCCATCGCAGATTTTCTCATAGTTCACACATTGGAATCCGCCTTGACAGACCCATCGCCCGGCACACGAAGGTTGCCTCGAAAGCATGGTGGACTCGACTCGGAACGTCATCAGAATAAATTGGAGCGCGGAGAACACGTATGTGCCCGTCGCCATGGTTGACGATGCCTTCCGTCTAGTTCCTCCAGTCTCGTTGAGGTACTGAGTTTTGCTATCGTAGCCCGAATACGTCTTCGGAGAAAACCCAATATCTGCTTCCTCACGTCCTAGGCGCGAGTTTGAATGGTGTTTGCCGGGTGGGCGGAGCACGGGGCTTCAGAAACGGGAGATACTCGCTGAGCGAGATTGCAGGCCTCCGACTGATCGACTGACTGACTTGCCGCAGAATCTCGTCACCACTGTTCAGGAGGCTCGTATTGAGTGAGGAGAAACGGAGAGGCCCTATCGAATGAGTTGATACGATTGGCTTCGATTCTCTGTCCATACGGGACTAACTACGCAAAACAGCTATTCACACAGTTAAAACTCGCACGACCAGACTGACAGAGGCGCACATTCTTCAAGAATCTCTGATATTGATGTTTCGAGCGCAGAGTTTCGTTCAGAATGATGTCTACAGTCGACTTGCGGAGCACCACATGCGACAAGAACGATTCAGCGGGTCAGTGGCCATGGAATGAACTGAGGAGAAAATGTCTCGTTCCTGATAATTTTTGGGTCATTTCCGTGTCGGGTTTCGGCGCTTGAGTTCGCGAAAGTTGTGTATATTCCAACTGAAGGACAACCTCTATCCGACCTGCAACCTGCGGAGTGTTGAAAACGCAAACAAGCCAAAGGAGAAGCCGATGCTGAAATGAGACTCCCCGCTTGGCGCGCAGTCTCCAACGGACGGGTGCCCGTTCGGATATCGGGGATTGAAGATTGGAGGCTTACGGCTCCATGAGAACTTGAAAGAGGATCCCGTCAGGAGGAGAACTTGACTCTGATGCTTGCTCTGTCTTTCACAAATAATGATCATGACGATATTCATTCGCAATGCCTCGAGATCGGAAAATTTCTCCCACGGGATGTGGAGTCAGCAGGTTGTCGAGGTTCATAGAGCCAAATAGTATTCACATCTCTCCGGACAAGGATGCGGAGAATCCACTCTTCTCCCATATGCTCAGGATCTTGCCTCTTCTGAGAGAGCCTTCTTTAGTCTTCCCATTCCCGGAACCTTCTCTCAAGCCCCTGAACATTCCAACACCTCTGCTTCACCGCAAACACGCTGACTTCGAAAACTTCGCCATATCTGAGAATCTTGTTCGAGCTCGGGACAAGCTACGCAAGAAGTATCGGGAGAGAGCAATGGGTTCGCATCAGGGAACTGAGATCTGTTGAGAAGAAGCTCGCTTCGCCAACTCATCATACCCTCGTTGTGAGGGTTGATCACGAACACGCTCCTTTCGTCCACGAATCCTGATATAGAAACCAGTTTTCCACGAAAATCCTCTTCCTAGCTAATGGATCTTCCATACCCGTCGGGCGTTAAGTGCACCCGTCGGAAGATTCTCGTTGCGTCCACAATTCGGTATATATGACCCCAATAACAGGATGGAGTAACCTAGGAATCGTCTTTTGACGTACGCTGTTCAAAGTGACGTTTCTCATTCTGTCACGGCTTAGAATATTGCTGGACCGAACTGCCGAACAGATTTGGATTCGAGCGGTGGCGTAGGATCCGAAGCAATGCCTCATTTATCTTTACTTCAAACTAGAAGGTTCATCTGTGAAATCGCATCCGGGCCAAGTTTCGGAGGGCATTACTCTCTGAGACAGGACATAATGAAGCAGGCAAATGTACACCATATTTCGTGTTCTTCGACTCGAACGGGAGGAAGCAAGGATGTGATGGGGCGAGAGGAGGTTAAGGTAATGCTCTTGAGGGAGGCATGGATCAATTCTAAAGTCAAAGAATCCTCCAGTATCTTTCAACGCAATTGGTTGACACAGTTATCATTATGCACCCGCGCGACGAAGGCGCTCCGCCGTACCAATAACATTTGCTTGCGAGTCGTCTCTTATCCAAGATGCTCGAATTTCATTCAGGGCATTCAGCGTTTGTGCCACCAAGAAGTCTTCCGGGGGATTGGATTTCCACCGGAGATAATTCCCCATGAAACGGCGAGGGAGCAGTCGGCGAGTGGGCGGAGCTCGTGGCATCGACTGAGATCCTAATTTTCGCGGGTTAGGATGACAAAGGCTGCCACTTTACTCCAATATTCAGCCCTTACATGAGAATCTTGAGCCCATTCCCGGATTTCCCTCTTCTTTCCTTCGTGATTTCTCCGAAACAGAGCCCTATGATGTATATCGGAAACAACAGGAGCCACCGCTGGAAGTCCGACTTCTGCACTGCTTCATCCGCTCGAAGCGGAATCCGGTTGTCGCTCTTCCTTCCATACACGCGCTGCTGTCAACGTGGAGCTCGGAACTTATTGAGCCGAACACTGGGCTCGGATGTGAAATCGAAATTGGTGAGCTCCACCGGGAACCTTCACGATTCGGCTTCGCTGTATTTGACACTGACCGAGAACTCTGCTGGAACTCGGGACAAGCCAAGCAGAAGAGCATCGGGGGAAAGCAAGGAGCTTACACTGATTAATTGAGATTTATTGAGAACAAGCTCGCTTGTCAAATAATCGTACTCCGGTCGAGAGGACTGACCATCAACGCGCCCGTTTAAATGTCCTGACATGAGAACCACTTTGCCACAAAACCCCTTTTGGAAATTTACCGATCTCCCAAAACTCTCTGGGTTATGATTGTAGCCGGTTCTCGTTCCGTCTTCCTGTTCCGTGATTGCAGTGAGTAAAATCTCCATGAAAAGATGAAGTTATCCAGGAATGGTCGCTCGAATCATGCAAAGTTGCGTTTGGATCCCCATCACGACCAACAATAAGGTCGCAGTCAACTCGCGGAGCAGGATCGAGAGCGATTCCTCATAATCAGACATAATTTTCCGAAGTTAGGAGTCAGAAAATAAATTCTCGAACCACGAAGTTCGCAGTTTTGAAAATTCGTGCCCGGAATTGTTCCAATATCGATTTCCGAACACCCGAACTTCGAAGTTAAGAAAATCAGAACGGTCAATTTTTACAACCGAGCCTATTTTTCCGAATTCCGACCGACCAGATTTTCGGGCCCGGAGAAAGGCGGGCGCATTTCATCGAGAGGACGCGCAAACTTAAGACGGCCATCGATCACTACGTCGGAGGCTGAACGAAATGACGTAGTAATCGAAGGATGTCGTTAGTCTTCTCATAATCTGCATGGCTCCCCTGGTTCCCCGAACCCGAAAGTTTCGCAATCCGAAATTCAGGAAAATAGTCCGGTTGCTCAAAATGAGCCTCCCGGTTTTCCGAACCGATGTTCCGGAATGCGGAAATGGGTATTGGCACAATCTCTGGGATTGATTCACGAACTTCGAAAAATCTTGCCTGCTTATAATTGACAACCTGTTGTTGCATTGGGATAAGAGGCTTATCTATTAAATCACAGTCGGGTAAAGTCTTTGATGGTAGTCGATGCAGTGCTCTCGGAGGCTTGGCACGTTCAAGCAGATGAACGGGCACCATCTGCACTTGAATTCTTTGGCTTGAGCTGGAATCGACGGAAAACGGAGATTAAACGACGATGAACGGAACGTCCGTGCGGGGGTCAATCTCAGTATCTGAGTCAAGGGATCTCCGGGTACACCAAGCCCGACTCCGTAGACATGATCGTCGTTACGTACCGGCATAGAAGTCACGCGTGACCGGATCCATCTCATCGGCCGTACCCTCGGTATCGACCCTCTTTAAAACAATCACCGGCTTTCTCAGACTACAAGAAGCTGGCGAAATGCCGTATGGAGTCCACACACCTTCTGTCTCATGTTTGGAAATGCTCTGAAACCACGAATCGTCTCTGATCAATGATGCGTGCGAATTTTGTCAGAGAAATAATATCTGGGACACAAGCTATTCGGCCAAATGTGGAGTCCGTGGTGAAGCGATGTCAGTTCTGACTCACTTGTTTGAGTTTTGCCGTGAGGAAATGCTTCTTCGAGGATTCTGCACGGAAAGAAAGACCGGAAGTTGGAAAACGATGTTAAGTAGTTATCGATCCGTTTCTTGACATCTAACGTCTAAATTAATTCTAGTTGTATAGCTGGAATAACTCAGATGCTCGTCTAGCCCTTAAAGGCCCGTGAGTTGATTTTGAAAAGCTCCTCCTGCTCCTTTCTCGGAATCAGGGACGGCCATTTTCTCCACCCTTCCTCCCAGCTCCGTGCTTGATGTCAGGGTACAACCTCGAGTTGAGTCAATGAACGTCATCGATCGACTTCCCACGTCAGAGAATGGAAACGCTCGAAAAGACTTACGGTTCAGGTTCGCAATGCGCACGGCTCGTTTTCGTATTGAGCGTCGGATCCCCAAGCCCTGGAAGTGCGTAACGACAGGTTTTGATATTTGAGAACCATCAACCCAACAAACGCAGAATAAAAAACAGAGTAGACGTAATTCCCGCGTAACAGGATGGTAACGGTATAGGACAGGAGCAAGCGCTGAGACGAACCGGAGCCACACGGGGATAAGCTCTAGGAGCTGCTCGCTTCGGTCTTGGAGTGTCGGCTGCCGCTTTCTTCCGCCCACGGGGGGCTTCTCTCCGAGCTCGGAACTGCTCCGAGCTCAAGAAGCCTTTGTTCGTCACGTATTTGTATATACAGTTGGCTTTTATGAGGCTAACGTGTGGATTCGCGATGTATCTGGAAAACAAGGTATTGAGACGTTCTGCGGGAATAGAGAAATCGCCCATGCCTGACTTTTCTGGAAGATCGGCTTATTCTGGAGTCTTATCCCTTTTCTCACTGGAGGAATTCGAGTAACTCGGCGATCATGTGACCAGGGTGAAGCTCTAACTTTTGCTCCGACACTTACACTCACGCAGCGCGCTTGCGATTTAGCACATCAGAACCAGCTCACCCGAGATTGCATGTCTTTCGCTGCTAGACCTGTTTCACCTTTCAACGGGAAACGGGAATCCATAATCTTGGACGCATTCATGATGGGCGATGAAGTCCCAGAGCGACTTTGTACCGTCGTAATAAACTTTCGGAGATCGTTTCGTTGTTCTCACTTCTTTCTCATTGAACCTTACGATGCTATATCAGAGAAAATGATGAAGACAACTTCTGTTCAGCTCACTGAGCTTCTCGATTTGGTCATGATCAATTTTTCGTCTATGACTCATTGTCCCGGACCAAACTTGGAAAACGTTCAAGTCCGATTTTCGAACGTGGAATTCAAAGCTCAGATCTGTACTTGAAGTTTTGTGGGGATGAGTCTCGCGACCAAACTTGTTCATCACACTCATTGGGGCAAAAGTGATTGTCATCGTTTCCTCATAGCTAGCACCATGACGGAGAAAACGATGACAGGAAAAAAGTGAGAACAACGAAGCTTTACTTTCGATGCGGTGGATATTTTCACTCATGGGACACAGTAGTCTTACCTCTATGGTTCCAAGACTATTATTTCCCATTTCCCGTCAAACGGGAACGCAGGTCTGCTGGCTTCTCCCAAGTGGAGAGAACAATCAGAGATGGCCGTGCAATTTTAGTTGGTCGTTCAGAATCTTCTCACGCCATCCTGAATCCAGGTGAATATTCTCCGACTTTGTGAGCGTCGAAACATCTCCGCCACCGCCTGCTTTGTTCCGTTCTTATGCTGACATCGGAATTGTGATTCCAAGGCCAATCTGGCCATTTGAGTAGCAAGTCGTATTGAGAGCAGCGGATATGGTTTCAGCAGAGACCACATAAGCTCCCGACCGTTCCCGACTTCCGAGATGGCATTGAAAACAGGGACTGATTGCTTGGAACACTTGTTGCCATATGGGGAATCACTCACGCTTTAATGATGGGGCGCGTTCTCAGAACATTATAGATGTCTTTCTTGAAAGGTCTCTTCCTTTTGAAATCATGAACAAGCTGTAAATTGGCCAAGAAGTTCTCCTTCGCTTTGAAATCATCTTCCGGCGTCTGTGAAAGAATCGCGATTCGTTAGGATCTGGCAGGTCGGCTCGATCAGATTCTGCGATCAACTCGATTCTCGGCTCGGTCACAGGGACTCTGAGGATCTCACTCACATGGGACCTGTGCTCTGGAGGAGAACCGGAGGTTACATCTAGGGATGCACTATCTGCTACCCGTTCGTCATCGGATATCACCTGTGAGCGGAAGGGGGTTGGAATTTTCGCAATGCGATGTGTGAATCAGGTGGCTCGTCGGACGGGGACATGAGAAGGCATCTCTAAAATGAGGCCCTCGAGGACGAAATCATGAGAACTCGCTGTGATGAAGCAATGCACCTACAATGATTTCGTCGTCTGCCGAAATGGGCATTTTGTACTGTGGTTTTTTGTGGAGTTGAGGTGTGACCTTCAGATTCTTCGGCGGCTTCATTTCACTGATTCCTTTTTCCACGATGTCCTTCACGGTGACCTTCTGGATCAAGTGTGACCCATGCCTGCAGAGCATTTCTTTCACTTCCACTGATTGAGGGGGATTCAGAGAGAGTCCGCGATTTCACAAAATCGATGACGACGAACAGCGACGAGATGGTCTTGTCAGATGAAAAAATGAGGAGCTCTGACTGCGACGAAAGATCGGCAGCGTGTCGGTGTCTCACAGTCCTCCCAAGGTCCCGGATATTTCCCGATATTCCATTTTGGTAAAGGAACGTTGTTCAATCTGACGGGAAACCCAGTGGAACCCTTGTGGGGGGGGGGGGGGGCCTTTTCGGGGAGGCGAGACCTCAAAAAACAGGTCGCCCCGGCACGAAACTGAGAACGTGCCACGAGGAGGTCAGCGACTACATTCTCCCACTGGTGGGATGGTCGACCCTAGATACTCTGCTTTGCTCTAGAACCTTTTGAGCCTCGTTCGGATTCGGTGAAATCCAGACTCTCGAATAGAACGAAACGCATCGGAAATGATAGATGATTTCTTACTCACTTTGATATCAAATCGTTCACGTCGTCCAACGTCATTTTCTGGAAATCTTTCTTTGACAACGCGACTTTCGGGACCGGCGGCTTCAGAAACTGTTTCTGATTCCGTACATTCTCATCAACCGGTGACGGATCAACAATAGGAGATTCATTGGGTTCCTCTTTGCCTTCCAGAATTTCAAGCTCCAACGCAGCCGGTGATGCGGCAGCGTTCCATTCCCCGGAGCCCGCAGGAGACTCTCCTTCGCCCTTCGGCTCGAGTTCGGTTCCATGGTTCCCGGATTCGATTACATCGGCGGACTCTGAGAGCTGGGATGGCGTGATGACCGTGGTTGACGAAGCCGGCCGCCGAGACAAGAGAGCGGTCGGCGTGCCCGCGCCATTCGGACAACTTCGAAATACTCTCTGGTTTGAATAGTCATTATTCTGACTGGCGATCCCGCTGACAACACCGTGAGCTTCATCAGAATGTGTGCTGTTCACCGCGTGAAGACCATGGCTGTCCAGCCTCGAAATACTGAGCGATGCTCTCCGACGCTTAGCATCATCACCGTTCGAGATCTTTGCACCCGAAGCCACCTTCACGTGTCTCCTCTGCTGAGCCGGTAGCCTTCCACAGTGTATTTCTGAAAGCGCCGTGCAAGGTTCTTCGTGCTCATCATCGCTGTCTGAGATTTCGATGACGTCTTCATGTGAAATCGATCTCTTCGAGCCCAGGGAACGAACTGAGTGAATGGTCATTGAGTGTCCTTGAGACTGCAAGATGAATAAACAGATCTTAGTTTCAGCTTCGGTCGAGCTCACGTGAGATCCCTTTTCGCACTGACACTTTCGAATAGCTCGATTGCCGCTGTGAATATACTCACCATAGGGGGTGGGAACGACTGTGGAGTAAACTGTGCGATGGTATATGTTATCCTAGTCTGTCTTCAAGTCTCTCGTGAGCAAACCTGAGAAGTGGAGATTGAGTTTTCTTCCGGTGAGCGAGGACAATCGAAACACCTCTCATCGCACAGCGATGGGGAGCTTGCAAATCTCTTGCGAAATGGAGCATCCGATTTCGTGAGCGATTTTCTACAGTGGGGTCGTTCCAGGAATGTATTCGGAATCTTCAATGAAACTTCACTCGTTCGATGGAAAATTGCGACGCAAATGAATAGCACATGGAGATGTGACCAACGGTTAACGCACTCTGTTAACAGTTATACGGGGGTTTGGCGGCTTCCCGGTAGCGAGGGATAAAGAATCTCCTCAGCGAGAAACACTCGCATAAACCGGTCTGAACACACCCGAGTTCAACGTTCGAATATTTCCCATAGAAAAAGAGCTTACAGAAGATTAATGTGACTCACCGCTGAGCTGAGCACAATGATCATCGCCAGCTATTCCAGGAGTCCGAATTCCACCGATCCCTCCTGAAGGAGGCTTAAGTGAACTTTCGAAGCTTCTGAGCCACTTTGGATCCAGCTGAAGTTGACAGTAGAACTATTTGAGTTTTCGTTATCGAATGGAGCGCAATTGAGAAGATCAGTCCAAGACATCTGAGCGAATCCACCGATGTGCCTTTTCGTAAGGAATAGAGATCCTAGGGAAATCATCACTCACCACCAACGAGATTCTCGGCTGACACTGACACAGCTCATTCGGATCCGATAGACATATTATTCGATCACCACTGGTCATACAACGGTTCCTGATTTGATTGCTCTAACGTATCGTGAACATCAACAACATTCAAACGTACTGGCGTTTGTTTTGATTGTGCTCTGAAAAAGCTAACCACGCAGAGCTAATAACGGGATACTGCGATCCCACCTCGTATGGTGCCCCGAGGTCCAACTGCTGCACCAATAGATCAGCTGACATATCTTGCCACTCGAAAAGTCAGTCTCCCGCTAACTACGGGATTTCATGAGATTAGTCGATTTCGGATGAATCCTCAGCGCTCCGCCATTTTGAACACTAGATGCAGCATGTGCGTCCCGTTGGAGACCTCCGCGCTCACCTGATGATTTAAACAGGCGAGAGAATATCGGCTCGTGTTTCGTTTCGACTGTAGATTCGTTCCAAAGTCGTCCCTCGTGCAAAGCTTTCATGGGAAGTCCGCCATACTCAATCGTCGCACGAGAATGCTTTCTAGTCTACTGCTGTGCATAACCGATTCAGCGGTCGATTCCGTCAGATAGTGTCCGCGATGCCCGCTCGGAGTAGAATCGCCGGAAAAAAGCCCTGGAGATTCAAACTCTGTTCGCTCCTGTAAACTCATCATTCTCGTGGTGCTTTTGCATTCAGCGCCCGGCGGGTTGAGCAGGCGCAGAAACCAAGCTATTCTGAGTTTCTGCGCGCGATCACAGCCGATAAGTGGAGTGGAAATGCGAAGAATGAAGACATGGCATTGGGGAGCTGAGTCATCGGCGACGATTAATGCGGAAGATTGAACTGGAAGGGAGTTTTGAATGAATTGAAATCAGCTGGAATGTAAACTGCACGGAGTCAGAGCGGCCTTCTGCTCCACGAGAGGCGCCGCAAAGCCTCAAGAAAAAACAGTGCTAGAAAGCCGCAGTGCTCCAGAAGCTGCGCGCATCTCCATCGATTCCAGGTGCATAGCCAGGCAAAGTACCTCATCCATCTGGCGAGAGTACGCTGCTCTTTCGCGGGTAGCAACGGCTCATCGTTCACAAGCACTGACACTCCTCGAAGGAGTTCCATCGCTTCCGAATAAACGATCACAAAAGGCTGGTGCTTGGAGAGTCCGGGGCCGATATGTTTGGGGCCGAAAGTCTTGCGGCCGAAAAGTCTTGGAGCCGAAACGTGTGCCAGTTGGAATGTACCGGGGCAGGAAAGCCCGCGATCGGAATGTCTTCTCAATTCGTCCTACTTAATTCCGACTCATTTCCCTTCCGAATCCCATGCATTGACTTCCGCGATGAAGCTCGCGGTTGTGACTCGACAATGGCCGGTTCGATCGCTCAAGGACTTATGTGGAGTCGTAGTCACCATCTCCTTTACTGGAGCAGCTGACCAAAGTGTCGTTAATCTTGCCGAGGGAACCGAGGAGCATCTCGTAATTGCCAACAAGTAGCTCCCGGTATGTCGGGAGCTCCGAATTTTTCGGACCACGCGAGCTTCTCAATCCGATGTTGATGCAGGGAACCACAATGCTCGAACATCCGGTTCGACCGTTTCAGACTCCCGAAGGAATGGTATTGCTGTTTAGAGCACATGAGCTGAGGTCAGCCTCTTTATGCTGTAAGTGATCCCTGCAGACCCTCAGCGTTCATTCCGGAACATGAATCATGTTTTACCGCGAAACCTCGGAGAGAATGGCTTGCAACGAACACGCTCATCGGGCTCAAAGGACTGTCGGGAGACAGTAACCACGCAAGACCAGCTTTCCCAGGACAAGTCAAGGGTGTGATGATGACGATGACGATCATCGCCGCGAGCTTTTCATGACGCAATCAGAATGGCTTTCAAACCTGTGAAGATTTCTCTGATATCACTTAATCTCTGCGGAACAGTTTCGTCCATCAAAGTAGAATTCAATCCACCCTTAAGAGTATTTTCGGAGAGTTCTGACCCCCTTGCCATGAAATATGCACCTATCGTTACGAGCGCTATGAAACCAACTCTCTCATTATATTGAACTATTCTTGGAGACAGTCACCAATCGCTCCTCTTCGAAGATTCTGAAGCCCATGTCATGTTGCCTTGTCACCAGAACGTACGGAAGTGGTGGCCTCGATTCCGGCACCGTGCCGCTAGTGCTCCTGGCTAGAGAGGGTCTTCTAGATTTCTCATTTTCTTGACGTGAATGCAGGTCTCTCATACCACGGCCGATCACCTTCCGCTATGGAACCTCCGTAACATTCTCCGAGCTTCTGTGATGGGTGAAGTCCCACAGTAGAAGAGACTTCTTTTACTCGGGCACTTGAACGCTGTTCTATCAGCCAACAGCTCCAAGACTGTCCTGCTCATCTCGCGGGTTTCTTTTGGCACTGGCGTTGCAGCAGCAAAGTCTGCTTACTTCGTGCAGGGGATATCTATTTTTCCGATTTGAAAGAATGAGGAGAGAATCCTGTAACGGCTCGAGGATTCTCGACGTTTATTTACAGAAGGAAACTAGAATAACCACGGATCAGACTTCGAGGATAGCCACGGCCTCGAAACTTAGACGTTGAGTGACCATACCCGTCGACTGTTCTTTTCAACTAGTTCGAGAAAGTCACCGGGAAGTTGGTGCCGACAACATCGGGCGGTACTTCGTGATTTACTAATTTTATTCGAGATGTATCCCCCCGAAACTCGACACTTGACATTTCAACAGCTGGTGATTCCGATACCGGAAGAGGGCTTGTCGGTTGCTTTTGATTCCTCCACTGAGCAACGATCCCGTAGACTCCGCACGCCACTCCCACGATACTGAGAATCACAAAGCTGACGAACACAAAAGGATTCACGCTGATCGTGTCGTCTTTCATCGCCGATTCTCCGTAAGCAGATTTATGTTCGCAGTCTACGTCATCGGAGCACAGGCATGAGAAACGCGGCATCACTGGTGAGTTGACGCACAAGCCCGAGCAAAACGACGAGCATCTATTCCGACCTTTGGGCTGCTTGATATCGTGCACGATTCGACCACCTAGGTCGGGCAGCGTGGAGTTCAGCTGGATACTCTTTTTGGAACGCTTACTGAGCACCACCACCTTCGCGTTCCCTCCATCTCGCTCTTCAATGACAATGAAATCACCGAACGCATCGAGCAGTTGCGATCCTTTCGCGGTGAATCTCAGCGTTCGACATAGGTCGAAGGTTTCCGCGCTCTCGGGACAGACTCCGATCATGTCTTTGGTTTGAGCAATCATTTGAACGTCCTCCGCGTCAAATGCCAATGACACGACTTCTGTTCCGTGAAGATCCGACGTCCGGAGGTGCCATCGAGCCCGATCCGCCATGCTTCGCCGTCTGTCAGCAGTGTCAGCCAGCCGTTGAATGGATCCACAACTATTTTTTCGACTGATTTCTGGAAGTGGCGCAGGGCTTTAGAGTGCGTCCCGTTCACGCTCGCGACGTGCAGGCCCATGCTGTCCGTCCAGTAGATGTTATTGTAAACCCAATCCAGTTCGAGAGCCGAAACATTGGCTCTGGAGGAAATTGATTCTCTCACAGGGCTCGAGCAAATGCCACCGGACGATCGCGCTGCGGTCGATGTTCACAAATAGAGTTCGTGTTGGCTTTCGTGGTAAGTGAATATCCTCGAAGCAGTCTCGTTGCAGTCCCCATCCATAGATTCGAATGAGAGACTGTCGTGCTCCAGGTCCATGGTCGCGATGGAGAATTTCCCCGATCCTGAAATGAGCATGTCGGATGCTTCCCCCATGGGGAGACAGATTCGTTTCGTGTAGTCCTGCCGGTAACCGGCTTTGCAAACGCACTCGTACGACCCTCGCAGGTTGCTGCAGTTGAATTGACAAGTGTGGAGATTCTCTTTGCACTCGTCGATGTCCAAGCAGGGAAATCGGTCGGAGTCGGCCACTGAGATCAAACCTTGCGTGGACGCCAAGGGACGATCCCGGTATCCATCGGGACACGAGCAAAGGTGTCCACCGATGTTGTTTCTGCAGATGAGCTGATCCCCGCAGTTGTGATTGCCTTCGCGGCATTCGTCGATATCCTCGCAGCTGGAGTTCGCCGCATTGAACGCATAGCCTTGAGGACAGCGACAAGAAATGCCCTCGACGCATCCTATCGGGTAAGAGTGCTTCACTGAAGACAAGCACGAATCGTCTTCATCGCAGGTGTCGTTTTTGGTACATTTGAATTTCTAGAAATGAGATGAACGTCAAGCTTAAAAAGCATTCGGAGCAGCAGAGCGCATTCAAAATGAAGGGAATCAGTCGTTTACCTCATAGGTCGAGCCGTCCGATCGCACCACGATGTGTTTCATAGTGAACTGGTCAGTGGGACAAGTGCACTGGAACGAACCTCGGGAATTCGTGCAGTGACCCGGAGGCTCACAATAATGCGTGCCTGCGCATTCATCGATGTCCTGGCACTGCCTTGTTATCGCATGGTGATAGAATCCGTACTTGCACTTGCACTCGAACGAGCCTGTTGGACGGGAGGAGAACTTCCTGTTTGGGACATTCGAAAACTGTCCAAGCCCGTGTTTTGAAGGCCACTACCAATAAATTGATAAGCTCGCCCAGTTTGAGATGTACCTTCTCGGTTGATGCAGAACTCATAGTCCGTACAGTTGTGCTTCTGAGTAGCGCATTCGTCGACGTCAAAACAGAGGGGACCGATGGGTTCGTATCCAGGACTGCATACAGTTTTCTTCACGCAGCCTTTTCCGACCGTCCTGATGACACAAACTTCATCCTCCTCGCAATCGTTGTCTGATGGCGGAACAGAAATTCAGCGTCTTAGCAAGCTGAATTCGCGACAACCAAGAATGGGCTTGTGAGAAATGTCGATTCCGAAACTGCATTCGGGTCGAATCATCAACCCAAGACAGATTGGTTTCAGTTTTTTCGCGCGGCTTCCATCTGCCTCACATGATTGGATCTCAAATGCAGATCAAGGATATGCCGTAGCATTCATCCTATCAGAGTATAGAAGCGGTTGTTTACCACTGGAACAATCGCAGGATCTCTCGTCGAATCCCGTGAGCAATCCTTGACTCCATCGCAGATATCACTCTCCTGGATGCACTTTCTGAAGAAGCTTCTGCAGTCTATCAATCCGTCTGAGCAACGATTGACGGCACTTGTTGCACCAACCAAGACTAAGAGTACCCACGTAAGCATAACGTGTCGTTCGCGGTCGCAGTACTCTACGTAGAAGCTGAGTCGTAACCAACAGTGGGGATGAGAATCTCCTTCGATGCTTGGCAGAGAAAGCACTGCGGCACCACTCTTGCCTTTTCTGGGAGGGAACACGAGAAACGCTTGTTATGTACTGCGGAACTGATTCACCGGTTTAGGCTAGTGAAACCTTTGGATAGGACGCAACAGTCAATTCTGTTGATTGATTGTCACGAAAGACATCCCTTTGTGCTCGATGAGTCCTCTGAGAATGTCGATACTGAGCGTTGTCCCACAACCTGAGGAACGGCAAGCCTGTATTTCGTCTACGAAACAGAGTCTAGATCACCCGGCTCGCAACTGGAAGCCCGTGTGAATGAGGGAGAATGACAGCTTCATTTCTCAGCTATTACACCGTTACGGCACTTGACGATCCCGACAAAGCACTCTGAGGACGCCACGAAGAGAACTGAACCCGGTATCGCACAGTAGTTTGCGAACTTAATGAAATAACTATTTTTCAGGCATCAACGGGCGAGATTCGCTGATTTCGGCGTGTTTCAGGGAAAGGATTCCTGTCAACGGAGGGGGAGCCACTTGTTGATTCGAGCAAAGGATTTTTCCACAAGAGATGCTGATGGCGAGATGAGGGTTTTCCCTACAACCTGTTGACGCAGTAGAGAATCCCGTGGAGACCCCTTTCAAACGCAATAGATGGTTGCAGCTTACCTTATGACCTGCCGAATAGAGTTGTGCTTGTTTCTCCTCCGCAATGAATGATTCTCTCCAGCTCGAGCCCGAGTTTGGTTCTAGAAAGACATGCTGTCGTTGCCATATCCATTTCTCTGGAAATGAGATACTTTCTTTGCCATGTCCCATATCCTTGCCGTGCTCATATGAGGACAGTTGCATCGCTGTCTCGCCATTGATTATTGTACTTCGACTTTAATCTTCAACGACATGATCACCCTCCACTGCTCGCCAGTTGTTGTTTGAACGCACTCGATAACTGACTCTACAACGACTGGAATATCCCAGAGAATTTCGTTATGAGAGCACGAGCAGTCTTGAATCCTCGTAAAAAATGTAGATTCTCGATACACGAGGATTACTGCGAGTAAGTGTGTCTGTCGATGCGATTCAATGTTCGCTCAGCATGACCTGGTTGAAAGCAGCTCCTCCTCCCTTTAACGTCTTAGACGTCGACGAGTTATGCGACTTTCTTCAACCCAGCCAACCTCCTAGCTCTATTGGAGCTTTACATGGAAAGAAGAACAGAATAAAACTGCAGACCTTTGGATAACTTTTCTCAGTACAAAATTCGAGCTTTCTGCGGCTCGAGGATGTGAACGACTGACGCGTAACCCTGGTTCTTGCCGTGACACATCAGGTCTTCCAATGACTGCAGATTGTTCCTGATCTGTCTTTAACGTTCCGAAGACCAATTCACAAGCGCTAAGCTCAGAGAGTTGTTGAAGGTACTTCCACCGCTTCTGGTGGAAGTGTTTCCTGTGAAAAGAGAGCAAAAAGTTGAATGCACACGAATGGAGCCGGACAACGCATCGTTCCCCGAACCTCTATGGTTGATAGCTGTCAGGAAACGCAGGAATCAGTTCATTGAAGCTTGCGCTAAATTGTTCTCGGGAGCTCTTCCGTCGATCGAAGACCTCATTCGTTACGTTTTGCGCCAGAAACTCTATTCCAGCTGCCTGAATCATGCAGCGATGTGGCTCGATCCAAAAACTGGAGAAAAAGTGTGGGACTTGCACGGTATCATAGGTCGCTATCGAATATTCGATACACTCGCTTCCGAGCAGAACTCTAGGTCCTCCCGATGGGAGGCTAGATCCGAATGCCGTCTCGAATCGGAGTCCGTTGTGTCTCAATTTCCCATCAGAGGATGGCCCAGGATTCAGATGATGCATCACAGAGCTCCCATATACCAAGATCGTTCCTGGAATCAGCTAATGTTTAAACGGTTGTCACGAGAAGAAATCACAGCCGCCGTGGTATGGCGATGCCACCAAGAGCGTTCCCAAGTGGCTAAGTGACCGCCCCCCCGATTCCAGTGGCAGTTACCACCTGAAAATTGTGTTTGAACTAAATCATTGATTTTTCAATGACCCAATATTTTCGATTCGAACGCAAATATCGACTGCATCGCGTGTCGAACTCAGCAGCATAGTTCCCAAGGGAGGTAAGGCAGAACTCGGATTCTCTCCTCAACGTCATCGCATCAATAAGGCATGGACGAGAATTCCAACGGTAGCTTCAGAGCATACGTGGATTCCGGGACGTTCCTGACACGACGAGCACAACAGGGCAAGTACTTAATTGGATATCGAGCTTCCGACGGCCTCGATCCGTTCATTTTGAAAAAAAAGTACTCTGCCTTGGGGCTGCGCGAATGAGTGGCCGTCTGGCACCACGCATTGAATCGACGAGCTCATGTTTTAATCAGACGTATTTTGGAAGGACCTAGCGGAAGCGGAAATGGCGGTCTACTCGGCAACCTTTTCGGAGGTCTCCTCGGTGGAGGCGGAGATCAGGGTATTCTGAGTGGCGTCTTCGGAATCGTTTAGCGGCCTACTATCCGTTCGTGGGCGGAATATCGGAGGACTTTTGGGATGATAATAAATTCTTCTTTCAAACACTCCATGATCTTGACCGATGGAGCTTCTATCTGAGTTCTCAACTTCTCGCAGTCTTTGATGAAGCAAAGTTGGAATCAAGCAGTGGTGTGCTCTCGTTCTCACGACATTCGGCTCCTGTGATAGAGTTGAGAGATCTGTAGTCCTCAGAAGAACTGACACCGGAGTATCATGGACTTGGACGGAATCCGAGTCTCAATCTGTCTCTTGATCCTGCTGAAATCTCAACCAGAGATCTGCTGGCCTCGCGGAATTCATTCTCAAACTTTCGGATGGCTCTCCCGTTCAAAGAAAAGACTAGGAATCGGTCCCTCTGAACTCTCTGATCCGTGTAGAGAACATCCATGTCACTATGCGCCTCGCTGTTCCGGATCGCATCCGCCGTGGCCCAAGATGCACTCGAAGGCGAAAACGCAGCTTTGCTGAGTCGGAATCTTCGAACCAGAATCGCAGGGAACCCGGAGCATGGTGATCTTTCGACTTACGACGCGCCAGCAGCCCTTCTGAAATGTTCAGTGCTCAATCTCCCATTTGCGTGAAATGATGACCCCAGCTCGCTCTGCTCGGTTGCGCTGATGAAAAACACCGTTCGATTGCGATTCCCGCGTGGATTGGAACAAATCTGTTCGAGGAGCCGAGGCCGAGCCAGCTGACAAGCAGTGATCACAGGCATCATTGACGAGTGCAGGTCCGCGCTGTAAAGAAGTTGCGTGAGGTTTCCGTTGGAATTTAGTACAAGTTATCAGAGGAATCCGAATCCCAAATGGCTGTGAAGTCTGTCCTCTCAAACGGTTTCTTCGCCGCTTTGGCTGTTGGAAAGACGGTGTTCCACTACGGCTTCATTCCTACGGTCATATATCTCGGTAAGTACTTTCAGTCGAAATAGGATTCAACGTCACAGAAAGGAAGTCAGCGATTCCCGGATCACTCAGCGGCCTCCCTGCTGGGGACGTTTCACTTCTACATCGTACGGCTTGAGTTTTGGATGAATGCAGGAGGATAAATGTTTCGGCGTTGGAAGTGCTGGAAATGTGAACACCTGCGTTTCCCTGGTTCCGTCGCTTAAGTTTCCGAACAGTAAACCGTGTTGTGATTGTGACTGACAACACCGAGTGAGTCGAGGATCAGATAATGCTTTAGAAACCTGGCGTCACTTGATCAACATCAGAGATCCTGACTCCATGACTGACAATATGTCGTTCGGCGAGTATTGGTTCGGGACCGCCGACGCCCTCCACCCAATGGAACGCGTTCTCGGTGTGTCCGAAGGAGTAGCACTGTACGAAGAGAAACAGATTATGTTTGAAAAAAGGCCAGCTGAAGCTGACCAACCAGAGACTCATCTTTGTGGGACCTCAAGTATACTTCATGAACCTGGACCGCGTTCTGAAAGTGTCGTTCGACGCAGGATCTTGGACGAAAAGTGAGAAGATTCTCGTTGCCGTCAGTTCTGAAGTGTCGTTCCGACTCTCATTTCGCGCGGGCGGCTGTAAAGAGTTGCTTAAAAAACTCGAAGCTGCTCTGGCAGCGAAGGAGTGGTGCTATGGTGTTGCTCGAAAAGGCTACGGTATTGGCGTCGGTGGAATACAGAAAAAACTCCAGATGCAAGCCCAACAAACGGAACTGCACATATCCTCGGCTTTCGAAGACCTCTCGAACCTTATGGCATCTGCCAAGGAAATGGTCGAACTCTCTCAGAGGCTCATGCTGAAATCAAAAGACAAGGGCTCACCGATGATGAAACAGCGCAATTCAGGAGTCAGCTCCTGTCCATAGGCCTTCAAAACAACGATGGACAATCGAAATCGTCGGACAATCAACTCCAACAAGAAATCGGTCGAGTTCTGCTGCCGGCCGTCGAAGCGTCGTCTGGTATCATCTCACTGACTGAAGCATACTGCAGAGTTAACAGAGCTCGTGGCTTGAAGCTTCTGTCGCCCGAAGATATGCTTGCCGCGCTGGATGGCATGCGGTACCCGGTGAAGCTTTACACCTTCGCGTCCGGACTCCGTGTCGTGCAGTTATCGAGTCTCGATGAGAAGGCTTGGATGGACAAGATAGTCCAGCTTGCTCGAAGAGAACGGATCTCTAGGAGCAGAGCAGCTGGCGACTCGATTGAGAACTTCGGCAGTGCTAGCGCTCGAAAGGCTTTGCAAGTGGAGGCTGATTCGCGCGCTTGTCGAGACGAAAGCATAAACGGCTTAGTATTCTTCCCAAATAAATTCCTCACAGGAACGACATGAACGTTTTCTTGAAGTAAGAAAACCCCTTCCTGTTCTCTGAAACCTTATCATTGACGTCCCGATCCTAGAAACATCTAACCGCTGCTCTTCCTACTTGCAGGCTTCAAGAACGGTGCTGATCCAGGGATGCCTGAAATCACACTCATGAGGTAAGGAACCACTTTCGTCTTTATTTGTATTCGGGAACATCGCATCATATTGCTCGAATTTCGCTCCAGAAAGAACGATTACCCATCCCCCCTTTCTCGCGATGCATCTAATGACGTGATTGAACCGACACTGAATTTATTTGCAGCCTACTTTGGCAGTGAGACCTCGCATATCATGGGAAAGCGCTAGTGTACATTCTAAATTACTGATGGAAAATAAATAGCGGCTCCGTTGTGCGTATGAGCACGAATGAAAAATATCTCCTCATTTACGATCACAATTAAGCTTGTTGAGAGAGAATCCGTGAGGCCACTCATAAATCTCGAGCTCCGAAATGTTTCGAGGGGATCCGGGATAAACTTGCGCAGATCGTCCTCCTGATATCCGGTGAATGAATGCAGTCCCGAAGAGACTGGAAAGATGAATAGTGGAAAGTCAGCAAGAGTGACCGCAAGGTCGACTTGTCCGAGTCGATCAGCAGGTAATGTGGAAGAGATGCTCGAATATCGAGATATGAGCGATCGATTATCCGAGATGGATCCCGACAATTCAAGGATGAATCAGACTGCTTTGCTGGGAGACCAAAAAATCCTATGATATACTTCAGAAGACTTCTTCATTCCATAGGGCGGGTCTCTCCGAAAAGGTTCCGCTGAATCTACCATCAGGAGTGCCGCTGAAGTGAATAGGACAAAGTAGGAACTTAGCAGACGGCTACGTAGCTGAAGGGAAGCACCTTCAGATCTGGGGCTTCTCCGAGCTGATCACTTCAAAGAGGACTAGGCGACCGTTTGTAATCCTGGCACGAAGGCTTCCGCTGAACCTCTCTCTAGGTTGTACTCTCTGAGGATTAGCGAGGAACACTGCAAGCTACACTAGTGAAGCAACGAGCCAGACATATTGCGAATATCGCTGAATGAGGGTATCTTTGGCGCGGCTGTGGTTGAGCTCAAGAACTGAAGGCAGGCTCCAAGCGTGGAGCGTCGTCTCCGGGAACCCTGAGAGAGTATCGGGTTCCCGGTCCATGGATGGTCCAGCCAAGGTTTCAGGAGATTTTTGCGAGTAACCGATTCCAGAATAGAAATGTCTCAGCAGCTCCAGTCGCTTTGCTAACGATTGATAGTAAACCAGTCATTTCGGTAGGCTCTGATGTGGGCTCCACACCGCTCGAGTGTGGAAATCAGCCAAAAAGTCTTTCGTTGGAGTTGAACCGCGTCGGGGCTCCCGGTTCCACCCAGGGGCCTCGCGGCGTTGTGGAGGGCGAGCGCGCGAACTTCGTGAACCCCAGTCTTCTCTGTATGATTCTGAACTTATTCGCTTAGCTTGGTCTCTCTCGTCGAGCCTTAAAAAATCTGGAGTCGTAGCTCTCTGTGAGCGGAAGGGAGAGCGAACATATTCGAGCAGAGCGTCAGTCATCTCTGATCAACAGGATTTCGGGAGTTCTTTGGCCCGTTGTCGGATGCCGTCGTCAGAAACCCGAGCCTTTCTGTCGTCGCCCGGAAATCGTTCGTACGTGGGAGAATGCCTGTCCTGTCGCGGAAGGGAGGTAAATGCCTCAGGAAGCAAAAAGATATCGCTGAATGACACAAAGATGTTCACAAAGTTCCGAGAGGAGAAACTCCCTACAACCAGCGATGTGTTGGGAACGAAGTGGCTGCCGTGGCGATTCGGTGAGGAGGAGGGGCGTCCTGGGAATCTCCTCGAAAACTTCTCATGGTGCGAGGCGTAAAAACCGCGTTACGGGGGATGGAAACACGCGCGTTTTTCCGTTGGATTCGTTATAGGCTGGAAGTTCCAGGGATAATGAAAACACGAGTTAATGAGGAAACATATAAATTTGCGTAGCAAGTACAAACTTATATCCTCTCAAGAAGTATTTAACAATTCAGCTAAGACCCCTTAGCCCGACTATCCCCGCTCCCTTCATCATCGTCATCATCTCCGGTGTCAACATCGAGGTCGTCCAACTCGTCTTCTAGGCCGTCCAGGTCCTCTTCGTTGAAAAGGTCTTCATTTATGGGGACGTCTACTTTCTTCGCTGCGGGAGGCTCTATCTCCCAATGACGCTTGTCGGCGACAGTAGCTTCAGAGGAGAGACCAGCGCTGGCTGCTTTGGCGATTTCATCAAGGTTGATCTCCTTTGCGTTGTCATTCGTTTCGTCTGAGCCGTCTTCACGCTGTCGCATGTCGAATGCCTCGCCTGGAGAGAACATATTTCCTCCAAGTTAATTCCAGTGTCGGAGTCTCTCACGGAGAACTTCCTCGACCCGAGTCGTCAATGCACTTACCATCTTCCGCGTCGTCATCTTCATTAGCCATATCGGGATTGAACGTGAACATGTCTCTTCCGGAGAGTCCAATTTTGTTGCCCGCCTTGAACTCTGCCTTTTTGCGGTCGGTTTCTTGACGGGCGTTCTCTTTCCTTTCCTCAATTTTTCTACGTTTCCAAGCTAAGAAGCTTTCCCAGAGTGATCTTTGTTTGGTAGGCCCCAAGAGCCGCACGTTCCGTTTCGACAAGTTCCTCAATCGTGATCTGGTCATCTTTTTCATCCTTCTTGCGGTCTTTCTTCAAGACGAAGCCAGGCGGGAGGGCGTGTCGATAATGACACTTTGGGCCCCCGTTCGGACACTCCCAGAACCATCCGTATTTGCTAAGTTCCAATGCTTCCAGGAAATGTCTACAAATCTGAGCAAGGAATCAACAGTTTGTTACTGGCAATGAAAGGTGGGAACTGACCGTTCCATTCTTCAAACCGATCCTCGTAAATATGAATGAGGCGAAGCCCGGAGTCGAACTCACGATATCGGTCTTGGACATCGCCTCTCAGCTGCTCCATGCTTCTTTTCAATAGCCTCTCGGAGTTTCTCTTCGTCCCAATTTTCCATCGTATCATCTTCTCGATCGTCATGATACATATTTTTCTTCTCAGCTTTCCGTTCTTGTGCCAGATCATGAGAGAACTTGCATTTCGCTCCCTTAGTGCAAAGTCCTTGTTTGAAGAAAGCACACACAACACTTTTCGGATCGGCGTCTGCGGAATCCGTAAATGTTGATGTCAAAGCTGCTCCGTACACGCATGGCGATCAATCTCATGAAAGAGCCGACCATAGGGGAAACCAACCTTTCGGAGCTTTTGGATGACCGGTCGGAACAGTTGGTTGAGCTCAGCCAGCTCCTGCTCCTTCTTCTTCTTGAGATCATTCGGTTTCTCTTCCGCCTTGCGGGGTAGATTGCCTTGCTGAACCTGCTTTTGCACTTGCTGGATGAACTTCTGATTCTTGGCGCCTTTCTTGTTTTTCAAACCGAAAGTCTTATCCTGAAATTTCAGAAACTTGTCTAGATTAGCCCATTCACGATTCAATGAGTTCCTTGCTTGAAAAGCGACGGAGGGTTTGGATCATTCGATTGAGCACGTTGAGGTTTATAGTCATCAACAAGGGGCAAGTTGGAGCAAAGGCCACGGAGCTCCGAGTCGCAAGCAGCGTGTATCGCCCCGATCACCAACACGTCATCCCGTCACGAGAACATCGCTTCATCCTCGAGAGCAAGCCAAACGAAGCGCAAGCCGAGAAGGCATCAGGCGGAATTTAACACGTTGGGGTCCCGCACCATGCCACTAGGAATCAACAATACTTCTCTGCATGTACAAACCTCGATAACTTTCTCCTTCTTCTTCTGTTCGGTTTTCTTTGAAGGACCCGGAGGTGGTTTCTTGGGAGGCATCGTGACAATGACGCCGAAAACTTCAGGCTCGAATGTAAGGAAAGATTTGAAGTACGACAACACAAACTGAGACTGTTTCACAGCCTCCGGAGACGACACATGGACGCCGCCATCTTGGTACCGAACGTCTATTCACAACTCCATTGTTAGGAAGATTTGATGCTCCGGAATCAATTGAATCCCGACCGGGAATAATAGGAGCCCAGTTCCTGGAGAAGGTACGAACGAAAATTCGTGAAAAATCGGTCGAAATCAATAATCAAGATGCAACCTTTCAGGCGCGAAATTCAAACGACCTCGATGACAATTCTTCCAACATTCTTCGTACTCATATGAGCTCGATGAGACTCTTGGTACTGCTTTCTCGCCGCAGAGGAATTTTGAATCCAGTAGAGATATCAAGCTGAGGGAGTTGCCGCCGTTTCAAAGCTTCCGGGACCAGAAGCTCCATAGTGCCGATGGCGGGTCAGTGGAGAATGTTACGTCGAGGTGACAGCCCTCATTCGAGAGCTCATTTTTCGACACCGAACAACATATTGAGACGCTTCCCCATTGTCAAACATGATTCCTTCGGGATAGAATCTCTTCACATTCTGTCGTGAGAATCCGCGCTCAAGGTGGTGGAATCCAACTATGGATTTATTCCAAAATGGCGGCCCCGTCGAACTTCTGCAGCAGCACTTGTATCGCAGGCGGAGCAATGGAGAGTTCCATCGTTTAGCTCTCCGTGTGCGTGTTTTTTTTTCCAAGTGCATTCTCTGTGAAGTGTGTGACGAACTCTGAAACTTTTTCCCAGTCACTGTTCAAGCCGTGAGATCAATCTGCCGGCGTAGAGGGTGAGTTATCGCTCGTTTGTGAATCCGGAGCGCTTCAGAGAGAAACATTAACGGTTCACCTTGCGGCCCACAGTGGCAGAAACAAATACAGAATTGCTGCTCTCCATAGCTTGACGCGTTTGTCGGAGATACGTGATTGATGAAGAATAAGTTGAGGAGTTAGGACAGTCGAATCTTCCCCCTCGAAGACTGAACGAGGCCCCATATCTCATGTGATCTAACCGTTGTTGTGCGCCAGATAGTATCATCGTTATCTGCGAACGTGATCGAAGGTTGACCGTTCAGCGGAAATCGAGCTTCACAGTTGGAACTGCTTCTGAGCGATAGACTGTTGCGTTGAGGCCACTTGTTATCGAGAGAGAATGAAGATTTATTCGATTCACTCTCATGTGTATCCGAATGAGCCCGACTCAAACCCTCCACGAATGCCAATCATTTCTATCCTTAGCTGGTGGAGGCAACGATCGAGTTGGTCCCCGGCATCCACCGAATCACTGATGTCACTATCAGCGAACAGCGACTCGTCATTGCTATGAGATCCATGACTGTTTCGTGTAGATCCTACGATGAACATCCTCCCGCTCTAACCTAGCGATGTTCACAATTGCATTCCGTGAATGTCGCCGATACAATTGTCGACGAACATACCATGACTCCAAGTCTGATCCGATCATGAGCCCGCGAGACTTTTATTTGGGAGTCTTAGGTCCCTTCCAAGAACATGTGTTCGGTTAACAATATGCCCTCTAAGCTAAGGTTCAAACGGTGTACATGTTATCGAAGACGGCCTACCGAGTGCGCGAGACACTGTCACGACAGGGTATGACTCTAACTGTTCTGCTCCACCTACTCATGATCGCAGAAAATTCCAGTGGCTATTCTCGGAACACGCTGCATTGGAGTTTTTCGGCAGGACTCGCGAAAGCTCTGGACCTGGGTTCAGCAACATCGGCTCGAAAATCACATCAACCAGGGTCTTCCGTCTCCTAAATGATCTCGGTTGTCGGGTCACCCAAGGAAAGACGCACGACGAAGCTGCTCAGCGTACTGCCGCAGTGAGAAACGAAAGTCGCCATGTTTTATGCAGCGCTATCATTCATCGGCGACTCTCAACTCCGATCTTGTTCGATGGTGTTCTGCTACCGCCCGACTTGAACAATGGCCTCCGTTTGGGACCGAGAATTGATGGGATCAACCCTTGAACACCAGTTATTTTCTCGAACGAGTGATCGCAAACTCCGTCGGTGACGCCGCGACGTATCACACAGTGTCCGACAATGCTTCCGAGACCGCACTGTGATCGGATGCAAACACGGGCATTCCGCTCCTCGTTTGACTGTGCGTTTGCAAGAGCGCAACGCTTGTCGTTGCATCGTCAATCGAGGGAGCGGGTCGCCGTGGAGTTTCTGTATCACGGACAGCAATTTGAACCGTTATAGATCCCAGATCGACACCGATAGTGACCTCCCATCGCAGTGGGCAGCAATCAACGTCAAACTTACGTCCCTTCTGAATGACTGCGGCTAATTGCGGGGTCAGCCAACACCATGGGAATCCAGCTTGCTTTCAACTCCTAGAAAAAGGATGCGGTGTGGCCGCGATTCACGGTTTCATTTCCATGCCGCCATTGAAAGAATGGTTGAATCTGGCTGAAACATTGTTGAATATCCGCGTGCATGAGCCACCTACTCGTTATGTCGTCCCTGTGCGCAATGGATTCTCACTCGATAGATCAAACTCTGGCAAACAACGTATAGAAGCTCACTTGGAGAGCCACCATATCTGGGATTAAACCCGAAAACGTCGACAGCGTCGCACAGATTGCCATAGCTTTTTGGCCTCAACCCAGATTTCGGATGTGACCGCCTTCTGTGGAACATCATTCGCCTCCGAATTTTCAGCGACTGGATGTGATTTGGATGAAAGCTTCCGCATTCAATCGGAATAGTGGCGAACCTGATCCTGACCATCCCCGACGGGGTCGCTCGGAGCGAAAAACTTAGCTACTGTTCCCGGCTCAACGAATCAACGTTCCGTTCCCCGGGAATACTCCCTTCGCCATACGCCTAGCTGTTGAGGTTGGGATGCTGCGAGTGGGTCAAGGACCTTGCAGTATTCTAGTTCAAGGGCGGGCGACTTCCATTCCCTCTTCCAGTCTCCTTTGGGAAAGAGCTCTCGATCGGTGCATGACCTTGGAGCCTGGCGCAGGAAAGGACGTTGGGGAACGGCCTTGGAAGTGCCCTTGGAAGCGGCCAGCTTCGCTCGAGGGCGACCTTCAGAGATGCTCTGGAGAAGGAGGTCGCTGGAAAATCTCTCACACCTCACTCCGAGCAGCGTTCCGACGATTTCAGAGATGCGGAGCATTTACGATCTCATAGCAGGCCCACAGCGGGAAGATACCATCCTCATGCTCGCTTGGTTTCTAATCCCAAAAAGTAGATATTCTGGCGATGGTTATCCAGCGAGTACGTCCCGGCAGGCATCGATTGAGCTCGATGCTAACGGCCACACCGAACGCCATTCGAACGTTCGCAGGGCTGCTTCTGGAACTATCCGTGAGGAGCATCCACCGTGCGCTGAGAGAGATTCTGATGAGCGGCGCCGAGAACGTCGATCAGGACAATGGAATCAGCATCGCGGCGTGCCATGCGCTGCTCGACGCCGTGCATCAGACTCTGTTCGTTCCCTCGGACTCTCGGCGCATCCATGAGACGAAAACTCTCGCAGATTCTCGTTCCATACATAGTGCCCCCTCGGGACTATCCGTCATCTGCTCGAAGTCCTGAGAACCACGTCTAAAACTCTTGCCACACTGCCGATTTGAACGGCTTCTCTGCGCCGTGTCTAATCCAGGGGGCGGGAACTTGCGTCCGCCCCTAGAAGTCGTAGAGCATTATTTGGATTTGAAGTTCTTTACCTAGCGTGGTGTAGATACCGAATTCCTGTAATCATGGAGTTGACCGCCATAGTAAGTTGCTGGAGTCAAGGGTAAATGGCCTCAGTGCGAGAGCAGACAAAGCGAGAGAGAAAGGAACAGCCAGCAACAGGGCTTCGACCGGATCTCGCTGACGGTTCCGGGTCGGTTCTCAGAGCACGTCGTCGTGGGCTCCTGTGGTTGTAGTGTATTATGGTCAGAGACTGGAAGTTTAGGTGTGTCACGCCGGTGTGAGTCAGCTTGAAGCCTTGGCCCGGAGTTCTCTCCTCCCATGATGGAGGAACTCATAATCCTCGTATGAAAAGTGAGGGGTAGGCCAAGTCCGTACCTGCGACTCTCGAGCTGCCATGTATCCTCCTATTGAGAATGACGGTTTCCTTCCTGACCGCTGCGTGCACTCTAGCATCGTAATTCGGAGCAGCAAAATACTTCGGCCATTGAATGCCGTGGTTTAAATTTTGGAACCTGTCTCTCAAAAGTTAAAACTCGCATCGTTTACGGATGCTAATTGATTGCTTCACTCCGCATGTGGAGGGGAGAGTATCATATCCCTTTCCTACTTGATCCGCGTGGTGGCTTCAGTAAGCAGGGTTCGGAATGGTGGCAATCAGATCAGTTGACAGCGGACGGCTGCTACGACCTCGAAGTGTATGGGTCTGGGGCTCTTCCTCGTTCGTGGAAGCTGTGAGTGTGATGGCGCTTCAGCTCGCAGATGACGCATCATCTGCAGATTGTAACGATACGCGGATACCATTGCGATTTTAGTCCATCGCGAACCTAGGGGACCGTGCGCTTGGCCAAAGATTCTCAGTAAGATGAATTCAATCTATCCCGAACTTCCGACTGGAGCGTGACGATCCGTTGGAGCGGGTCGGGTCAGACTGTAGAACCATTGGGACAGAAATGGAGAAATCTGAATGATTGTCTCCTGATGTTTTTCCAATGAGAAAAACGGACACTATGCCATGCTTATGGTATTTTCCATGTCATTCTATCAAAATTTGTCACAATCATCAGGTCGAATAGTCACATCATGCGTTGTCAGTCTTGACAATTCAGAGCCGGATGGCGACGAAAGAGTCGGATATGCTCAGGAAGGACTGGGAGGCAGGCTTGAATGATTGTGGCATGATACCCAACTTTCCTAGCTGTATTGTTGAGGCGTCGATGATTTCTAAATATTTCTCGGTGCGTTAACTAGGGCGTAAAATGAGTTAGACCGCGGACCCTTGGAAGCGGAACGCCGATTACATATTCAAGTGCAATTATTCCCAGATCTTCCGCTATACCAGTGAACCTTGGAGATAGTTCTGAACCCTTTCACGTTTGAACAGTCGACTGTCTGCCAGATGCTGCGAAATAATGATAGACCATGTCATTCATATCGCTTGCTGGTTCATCAACTGCGGCCGGCGAAGTACTTGTCGCTCTCCATAGAGTTAAGGTCTCACCTTCGGTATGTGACTCTTATTTTTAGAGACCCTTCTCGCTCTCCTCTTTCTAACGGCGCGGCTGCCCCTCGAAGTTCGTCAGAACAGACTGTTAGACTGCTCGAGAGAAGCGCTGTCGTTTTACTGGGCTCAGTCTGAGAGTTCGATCATTTTGAAAGTTTGGTTCCCATGCGCCCAGATCGTTTTTCTCATCGGTTCCGTGGTCGATCGAGTGTTGTTTAGTCGTAGAACCTGGTTTCGATCGTCACTACTGATCGAGCATCGTGTTACATGTGATGTGTTATCATTGCAAACCGGAAACGAATAGAAACTGATAATGTGTGAAAACACTCAGAGGGTTCTGAGGAAATACAACATCCCCTCCTCGCTCATCGACAGTGGCATCGGTTTGCAAGAGGTAGACACGTGCCATATGATTATGATTAGCGCAGGATATCGAAGCTATCGTCCTTCAAAATGACCGGTGGGAGAATCCCAGGATGAGGCTAGCGACTTGATATCAGTTTGAGTGGAGTCCTGAAAAACTCGCGTGTCCATGTTCGCCAACACCAGAGAAAAGTCGTCGGTCTCATTGCATTCTCAAGCCGCGCAGGGCCTTGCTTCAATCAGTGTACATGTACCGCAGGACGTCAGGTTACTCGGTGAAGCAGAGCGTTCTCATAAATTCACTATGCCCTGAGCGCCAGAACGGTAGGGTGACACCTGTTTTGCAAACGGGTTGCCACTGTTTGCGAGCATCCCGGAAAGTCTTCGCTAATGAAATGGGGACTGATATCAGTCAGCCGACCGAACTCGAGTTCAAATCGTAGTATTTAGGCACTGCCGTACATGACGTTATCAATCACTGAAAATGGTCCTTGTTCTTTGCAGGATGAAGTCGACACCCAGTCGATTGCTGAAACGCCTCCCATATGCTCCGTAGGATGCACTGTATTCGGGGACGAATCAACGTCATCTAGATTTGCCTCCCACCATACTAGCGGTCCTGTACGAGGGGGACTCGGGTTGGAGCCCGATCAGGTCATTCAAGACGGCATCTCGTACGAAATAAAGGAGGGGGCTCCAGAGTCCCCGCCCGGTGTCGAGAGGAGCAAGCTGGAGTCTAGAGCCTTCAAGCGACCTCCCCCGGCGCGGTCGCAGAAGAAGAGGGCAAAGGGGGAGCCGCCCACAGCCGATGAGGAGGCATCGTCGCCGAGTCTTGCCCCACCCCAGAGCCCAACTCGTACACCCACCTCGACCAAAAACAACGAATCAAGTATAGATTTGTCACCGTCGCACTCTGGCACCAATTACAAGAACGCCGGCACTCTCACAGGTGAGCCCTCAGTTATTTTTTGTCAACGGAGGTGAACTCCTAACTCGAACGGAGAAGCTCAGCAATCCGAGTTCGCAGCGGGATTCTGAGTGCTCACATCATTTGCAGAGCTCAATAACAACAGTTGCGCTGAAATCGAACTTGTTAGTCTAATCGAGGAGCAGATTCCCCGTTACAAGCTCCGCGCGGACACCATCACTGACTTCACTGGTGAGTTTGATTCAAATCTCACAGAATTAGCGATTGGTTGAGAAGGATAGAATGCGCGGCCCGCCATGACATAGATGCGGCAAGAATTTCATGTCGCGGACAATTTTGTCAGCAAGGGTTGTTGGTCTTGAGTCGGTGCTACTTGTGTAGCGATTTTGAAGGGACTCGTTGATTGGATCCACCAAACGATATGAGTATAATAATAGAAGTAGTCGACATCGTTCTGATCTAAAGTTTCAAGGGGGTTCCGGACTCTGTGGGGGGCTGAACTCGAGATACGCTCGAAGTGGACGATGGGGCTTCTCTTGGAGGCTTGTGGAGGGATGCGCGATAATATGAACTATATTGAGAACCCGATATCCGCCCGGGCTCCCTGTTGATATCAGAGCCGGGAGAATACACCGAGTTTCGACATCACACACAATGATTTCACATCATCATCAACGGCGTGGTGCGGCTGAGTGATTCCCAAGAGCAATTCATTCCTTAGAAACATCGAACATGCTATCCCAATAGACGTATCATGTTCACGACAACGTTCAGGAGCGATGTTCATGGTCGGGGTTTCAAGTTTGCAAATGCAATAATCGAGCTGTCGTTCGCGAGGTAGATCGTTGATTTATCCTGGCCACCGAGGGCGCTGCAAACATTCCGTGTCTGTCCACCCTTGCCACGGTAAGATGGCGGCTTCCACTGTGTAGTCGGTGTCTGTGTCGGCAAGCTAGTGGACCGAAGATAACAGCCGATATCTCGACTTCGGCCTCAGGCTGCAGTGAATGCGTGCGTGTTTGTGAGTCAGTGGAACAAATGCTCGTCGGAAATTCTGGTCGACGATGTTCGAAGTGTTCTAATGCGGAAATAGGCATGCGCATTCTTTCAACGACACTGGTGTGAGTTAGCTTGGGAATTCGAACGTGTGCTCTTATTAGGATCAAGTCCGAAGATCGGCTCCACAAAAGTGAGCTGTTCGTCGAGTCGGATCGTCGGTTTCGTTGCAGCCGAAATTGGGGCCGAAGGTAAGATTTGTATAGCTAGGCCAGCGCGCGTGGAGCCAAGTTTCAAAGGATGAGTGTGAGGATCACGGGGATATCAGACAGAAGGAGGATTAAGAACAAGAATCAGTGCCAGGCAGTGTCGAGTACCTTGGGCACATTGTGTTCGTGTTTTTGGTTTCTGTAAAGTGAACCCACCTTCGTTTCGACGATGACCCAAAGTCACG
Organism: Phytoseiulus persimilis; assembly: GCA_037576195.1. Lineage (NCBI taxonomy): Eukaryota > Metazoa > Arthropoda > Arachnida > Mesostigmata > Phytoseiidae > Phytoseiulus > Phytoseiulus persimilis. The sequence continues at coordinate 21,783,693 of CM075101.1, forward strand.
GAGGAAGTTTGTTTTGATCGATGCGTGAAACTCGCTGTCAGAAAAGCGCCCGCGCTTGGGTAACGGATATCAGGCATCGACGGTTGATCATCAGATTCGGAAACGCAGGCGCTCTATTCCTATTGGCGACCCCTCACTTCCGACAGATGGCATTCCGCCGGAAAAAAATGAGAGTCTGCAGCTCTTACAGCGACGCGTGCTAGTCTGAGACCTTGGCTCTGACAACTCGATGACGCACACACAAGAGGAAACACATGACATTGGCATTGTGAGCCTGTGTGTTTGTTTAGCTTGGAGGAGATTCCAGCTCCGCAAGCATCAAAGGTGAGCTAACGCTCACAAACGATATTATCGGCCTATCAGAAGTTTCTTTCTGTTGGAAAGCCCTCAGCCAACAACTTCTGCGATGAAGTTCGTTGGCAAAGGAATCCCATGACTCTCATTAACCAACGCCGGACAGAAGCAGAGTCTGAACTCCTTTGTTCTTGTGTGTGAAGGAGAACTCTCAAACTGCTGTAATAAGCCCAGGTTTTGACGACCTGGGAAACTCCTCCCTGTCTAGGCGAAGATTGTGGTGTTCACGGATCTTTCAATCTCACACCGCTGCGCAGACTCCGTTCCATGTGATTTGTTGGGTCCTGTGCAGGGATCTCAATTGTTATACACGAATCGTTGTGCAAATTCCGATTTTCAAACGAGACCTGGATGGAGGGTGCACTCTGACAGCATCTTCCGATTTTATTCGATCCGACTGATGTTGACAAGAACCGAGAAAATCAGGAGCAGCTTCTTCCTCGAGTACGCGGCCGTTCTGAATTCATTGAACATTTTTGAATACCGCGTCGTACCGTCGTGTGTTCTCAATCGAGGTTTCCAATGGACGCTGGTGGTCGTCAATGAAACAATGAGTTTCAAACTTGAGCGTTGAACGATTGTAGTAAATCGCAGCTCGGAGCGAAACCAAGCTCCCCGCGAGGCTTTTCAAGTTTCCCGTTACCGATAAAGTTTGCGATCAGGTCATCCGCGGGTTGTTTAAATCGTCTATTATGCCGCGATTTCGTAACTGTGGTCGTTCAGATTCCCGTGACACTCCGAACGCTTCGAGCGTTTGTGTCCAATTAGACGTTGGGATAAGATGTCATTAGTCATATTAGGCGAAACCGCTTGAATGTTGGAAAACCAACGATATCAGATTGTCTGAACAAACAGCACATAAGTGTCGCTGACAAGATGGAGCGCTTGGTTGAATTATTGTATACGTTACAAAATCAACGCGTTACAATGGCCTGGCTTCTCGTCACAACGGAGGTCGGCTCAATCGGTACAAGCAAACCAGGGGAAAAATTTTGTGAAACCCGAACGAGATGTTTCAGTATCCGGGAGACATCTAGTTTCGCCATCGTTCATGATACAATATATATTGGTGTAGCCCGATGCAGTCGTATTCCGCACGTGCAGCCACAGCTATTATTGATTCTCTCTCGCGCTTTATAAATTCCTACAGTCACATATCGCATGCGACTCAGCGTATTTCTGAGAACAGTCTCAGTGATGGTAATCTAGCGTCCCCCAGTGCCAGTGTTGCCGTCTCGACCGCCATGGGGCTTTCGCCAACATCGCGACCAACACCGAAAGCCAAAGAAGCGGAGTGGTCCAGCGAGTTTACTCATTTTTATGCGGAGAGTTTCATACGAACAGTAACTGTGGACGCTTCCCCCTTCGGCTCCTGAAGGTCGAGAACGAAATCCAGACTGGCGCGTTGTGCGGCGCTACGTCATAACTTGCTGTAAGTTCTGGAATCCTATCAGACAGCAATGATGAAATCTTGATCTGACTCATTTCGGGTGATGTTTCGGAATTAGGAACTGAGAAGTCATGCCGCTCGGCCGTATCGAGCTTGGCAACTTTCGTATTTATTGTTGTACTTTGGTCGCAACGAGCAGCGACGAGTTGCTGCAGGACGCTGCAGCCATCGAAGATGGCCCTGTTGTGAAGAACATCGGTCCAGAGCCGTAAACTGTCTCATTTGATCCCGACAAGAAAGAGGGAAGTGCTTCCGACATGCTGTCGACATTTGTCGATGCCGTGCGAAGCTTCAATCTGTTGTGAAGAAGAAGGAAAAGTGCCGAATAATATGTTCTTGCAATCTCAGCCGCGGCAACATCGTCAAGTACTTCTGACGCTTTGACGAGGTGCTTGTGGTGCCGTTCCGCCGGACTTCGCGGTTTCTGATGCCCCCACAAATGGTCGACCACGTCCGCCCGTTGTTCCCAGAAGGGCCATCAAAACCCGAGATGTTCGATCCGTTCAGCTATGGTCGGTCTTGATCCAAGTTTTCCCCACACTCCGAGGTACTGAAGGACTGGTCCGGTGAAAAACTCAGACGCTTTCCCGTCGACGCTTGTCGGTTGAGGTTCAGAGCACTAACGGCCGCGTCGCATTGTTTAATCTTCCATTTAGGGGAAAGTGCTGTCGTGATTCACGTGACCCACTGTTTCTTCTCAGAAGTTCCCTAAAGGCGCTGAATGGGAGAAAATAACATAAGCTCGTGAAAAGCGGCGAACAACGGGGACCGAATAAGAGATGAAATGAAATGTTGCCATCAAAACGAGTGTGAAGAGTCGGAATTCGATTCGGTGCGGCATCGCCGGTGATTCTGATTGAGCGTCGCTCGAGTGGCCGGAACTAAACATCCGAAAAGTCTGAAAAAGATTCCGCCTGACTCCAGAATTTAGCTGACGACTGAGGCAGGATTCGGATTTTGCATTTTCCTATCATTTGGTCATCCAACTCTGGACTTCGAGTGAATTTTCTGTTTGGAGAGGCGGGACTTCACCCGTGGTCTTTTCCGTTTCCGACGTGCGAAGCTTCTTTTGTCGACCTGCGGCGACGTCAGGGGGAACTATGGAAAGAGTTGGTAAAGATACAGACGGAATCACAAGCCTCGTTTTGTGGTTTCTTTTGGGCTCGACCGGTGACTTCAACCTGAATACGACAACAGCGTAACTCCGGACTTCCACGGAAACGTTTGAAACTGGACGCATTCATTCTAACAACCCGCGACCATCAATGATGAGGCGTTACTTTCGGGTTCCTCTCGTTGGCTTTGTGTGGGCGCAGAGCTTCGTTGACATACCTCTTCCTTCACGTTCGGGTTTGCAAGCATTTCCCCGATCCAGACGTTCCCTCCGTCTTGCTATCCCAACTCTAGCTGCGTATGTCAGCCAAAATCGAATGGACACTGTGTTCAGGAATCTATTTCCCGCGTTTTCGACCGTGCGTTTCGTTCGTAGGCTTGTCTTACGATTCCCTTGAGATGATTCGTCATCATCTGGGCAACTGTAATTTTGGTGTGTCCGACCTGCTAACTGCTTCGGATCGGAGGCAATCTGACAACGGTTGACGTCGTTCTCGTCGTCGTCGACCATTTGAGCAAATACCTGCGTTAACAAGTGTCGCATACCGAGGGATATGAGATCGAATTGGTGCCGTTTTCGCCTCTAATCATCATGACTGACGTGGTTTACCGCGTTCATTAGCCCGCTCGGTACGGCAGTTACACTATCCCGGTGGGTTAAGATCTGCCTTCAGCATCATTGTCGGACGTGAGAGGTGGTTTGCTTGGACTGGCAGGATCAGATAAGACGTCAGGAAGGGGAGTCTCCCCCTCGGAGCCGGCTTGTCTGTTCGAGAAGTCGTGACTTGTTCAATATTTGGACATGCGCTGAAATGCTTCAAACTTTCACGCTAGGTGCTGCGTTTCGCAATCGTTCTGTGAATATGTCGAGGCTACAATGCAGGGAGACATTGCGCCTCTTGCACAGGAACAAAAAGAGAAGAGCAGAGAAAATCTGATCTTTTTGAGCCTTCTCCACGCCTGAATTCGCGACTCAGGAATCGTGAAACATCGAGCCCGGTCCTCAAGTGTCCAAGCCTTCCGACCACTCGAGGCTTTTCGAACCACTTGTATTCGTTGCTGTATTCGTTGTATGCGTACTATGCAAAATGTGTAAACGTCTGCTTCCATTCTACAGAGTCTACAAACTGCCGCATTGTCATGGCACAATCGACTCCTCCTCGGCGAAATTGTTGATCGATCGACTTACGCAAGCACACCTGAGGGGGCGCGAGAACGGTCGCAGGCCAAGACTGAAAGCCCGAGAGATTCTCAAGTCGTCGGAATAACGATGCGCTCCTGGAACAAGTGTTCGTGCTTGTCACGGTCATCACAGCGCGTCGCGCAAGATGAATGGGACACCAACTTGAATGGAGCTGTCCTAGAACACGCCCTGCCCATTCGGGCCACTGGGAAGGTGGATTCTCGGTGAAAATATACTGAATCTTCATACGGAAGGAGTGGCTCCGTGCTTGTCCGAGTTGTTCGTGATTTCTGGGGCATGGATGGAAAAGACGAGAAAATTTCTCAAGCTATACTTCCCTGAAAGTCCGTGCGACCTGCGACTGAAGATGCGGGGAAGCCGAGACTCGATGGAGATCGCGAAAGTGTGGGGACTGGACTCGGGGTGAAAAGCGACTGCGGAAACCCGTCCAGATTCGGCAACTTGAAGATTAGGATGCTAAGATCTTGGCCAGAGCTCCTTGTTTGGCAGACGAGCTTCCCACTTCCGGAATGGGATGCTGAGCGGCGCGCACTGAATCTGCCAGATGTGAGAAATGACCCCTCAACCTGATCAGCCGGTGTTGAAGTTCCCGGGAAACACGCGACGGAATCCACCTGTTGCGAATGCCCTTGCTTGATTCGCGGTCAAGATGCGAACTTCGCCAGATCGATGTGCGGGGCGTCAGGTAGCGGTGTAGAGTGACTAAAAAGGGAATCGACTCGCGATCGGAAGTTGATGTTGTCATGTTTTCAACATCATGCATCTCTGGCGTCGAATGTGATGAGAAAATCGCTACGAGACTTTTGTCGGTTTCGATTTTGGTAGCTTCGCACGTTGTGAATAGCCATTTGTAACACATGGCACATGATCGGATTCGGGAGTCGTACTACAAAGACGAATGACGCCGCCGCTACAGTGATCACAAATTGAAGCAGCAGTCGTAGCACCAGCGGGATCGATTGATATGCCGAAGGCGGACCGGTTGTCCCACCGACCGGGATCGCTCGTAACGGAAATGGTCACGACAAAAGTTGCAAGATTTTTCTCTATTCGGACGATAGTGCAGAAAGCTCCGAGGGGTCGTTATTAGAACTCATTTCTGACTTATGATCATCGAATCTAGGCTCCGGAGAACTTACCATATCGACGATTTAACAACAGCTCGGACTCGGAAACATCGAAATCCTCGTTCGAGATCAGGCTTGATCTTGATCGGATCCTGTCATTTTCTCGACTGGAGCTGGCGGAAAAACTTCGTACGGTGCTCCAACATCGACTTGTCACGTCAAATATGGTTAATGAGATCGGCAGTGTTCAACGACTCTTCTTTTAGATGTTTGTACAAGTTGGCTGGAGCAAGGTGCGGCGGTTTTCACCTCTCTACATTGTGAGTTGCGGGTCGTGCATAACATCAGATGCGTTGCATATCGCATGTGAGGAACCTTTCGCTCCACGTGACCCTCATGTTGAACTTATGGAGCGTCCTCATTGGCAGAGTCCTCCATCTGATGCTGGTGAGAGCTTCGCACGTCAGGGTGACTTTCTTGTGATACTCTCATCAGGTCGCCTGGATTGACACGGGACGCTTGTTTTTGATGTCATCTTAGTGCGCAATCGACGGAAGAGGTCGTTGCGCTTGACGTTCGATGGAGCACAGAGCGCAGAAACCATTGACGTTGTCATCCCTTTTCCTGACTCTTCATCCTCATCTTCTGCTGCTGACGCGGCGGAATGATTGCTCGCTCATCCGTCCGTCCAGATTGTTGTTTTCTGGATTCCAGCAAGTGTCCTTGGGTCACGACGAGCTCCATTGGCTAGCGCTTGCTATTAGGAATCTTCGAATAGTCAACAGTTTCTTTCGACGACGACAGAGACGAAGAATTCTGTCGACGGTTGGCAACTTGGTGTGGATTGATTCGGTTCCGTATGGTTGATGAACGGGCGCATGTATTGCTCTGAGCAGAAATCTTCCATCGGGTTTATGTGTCATTGGCGTGATCCACCTTAGAATTAGTTTGTCTTAGAAGCGCAACCACACTCCTGATCGGGGAAGATCAGCTGTTACGAGCCGGAGTTCTACTAGCTGATCGATTCTTGAGTCGAAACTCGTGAGGTTCCGAATTAGGATTTATTCACTTTCGCCGCGAAGTGTTGAGAGTTATGACTAATTTCTCACGGACTTCGCTTCGTATGTCGAAAGATTGATTTCGTTTGCTTAACGTAATTGGATTCCGCCTGCTCCGAACGAAGCGAATCGTAACCTTCAGTCGACCTTGTGTTCCGAATCAAGCGCGAAGTTTTTCTGTTTCGATCACGATTCCGTTCAGAAGCCAGTGGCGCCCTCTACCTCGCGACCGGCACACTTCTTCCCATAACAAAGTTTGACTCGACATTGGCCTTTGGTCGGTCGGCGAAGGAGTTGGGCAAGGCGAGGGACGCGTAGATGGCAAGGGCCTACCCACGAGTTTCCCCGAACGGACGTAGATGGCAGCACAGGTCTGTTCCAGGGCCTTTGGGGGTCAAAACAACATGGCGATGCTCTATGTTACGTTTTGCGCACCTAACGGGAGTATGCAAGGCCCGGTGTAACCTCGACCTGAAATTAGGTCGAGTTCTAGTATGCTTTCGATTCGACTCCGCGAGTTTCTCGAACAACTGAGGCCCAAAGATAGCTTTCTGATAAGATCCGTCCATAGAGTTGGGCGTCGCAGCACTCTGGAGTCATGCACAGCTTCATCAGCTGAACAGTTCTGTCATCAAGCCACTTGTTCGCAATCCAGAACTCCGCACTCATTTTGATTATTCGCACCGTGGAGTTCGTTGATTCCCGAATCACAAAGTGTTCAACTCTGTCCTCAAGTGTCATCCGTCCTTTGACTCTTCGAAAAGATGATAATTTTGATGTTAATCATGTTGCTCCGGACCATGTGGGATAGATGGTGAGTGTAGTAGGACGAGCTGTAGAAAGAACTTTGGTAGAATCTGACAGGGATCGTTGCCTCACCGCCTCGGAGCAGCCTCGCTGGAGAGCGTTGAGCTCCTCTAGCAGAGAAAGGCCACTCGTGCGCGGGGAGCACTAGATCTTTCCGATCGGCCACGGCTGCTCAAGGGTTGTTTATGTTGTGCAACGCGCGTCAGGGCCTTGAATTTACGACCGCGCACAGAACTTCACGCTCCGGCGTGTCACTGATTGGGCATTTCGTGTTCTCCTCAAGCTCATCGTCGCCAGTTGCATGTGCCAGGCGTGATCAAGCGTGAACGGCTTCGATGCATCGATGCAAGATTGATGTAGAATTTGAAGAAGCCGAACAAGCTCGTGATCAGGGTTCCCTTTGAACCATGAATCATCTATCCGTGCGATCACTGATTCATCAGATTAAACTCGAACATAACTCTTTCGAGAGAAAAACTCATGGTCGGACCAGACGTTCCCGGTCGAACGGAGGACAGTCAGGTTCCAGAGAGTTCAGGATTGGCATGAAACAGTGCCATGAACTCTGTTTGACTTAAACTCTCCAAGGTGGGCGGATGGTTCCCGCCGCGACCGCCAAACCCAATGAGCCGAAGCTCACATCCGACACATCCGAATAGAGAGACCCGTTATCAACGGAACTGACGACAAAGAATCGGAGTCAGCTAATCCAAACATGCCGATCCATCCAGAAGTACCGTTCGCAGCTCTGGAAGGGTTTCCTGATTCTCTGCGGCCACTTGGGTCGCATGGCTGCCGAGAACGCCGAACACGTGTTCACGCAGACAACGAACGACGACGGATTGGAAATGTTCCAGTTGAGCTTAAGCTTGCCGCGAACTTCCTCCTCGAACGCGTTGCCATGCATCTTCAGCCCGCCACGGCGGTCGGTGATTAGTTTCCATTGAAGAGGAGTCCGAATCCGATAACGGGCTGCAAATGCTCCCTGTAAAAGCGTTGCGTTGGCCGGCCTGCTTGCTGATACAACGCTTCGCTTTTATCCATCGCTGAATCAGAGTCCCATGGATCCGGTGATGAACGAACACGTTCCAGTACCAGGAAAACTGAATAAAGGGACTAGAGATACAGTGAACATCATTGATCCTGTCGGAGACTTCGCGCTGCCTTTCACGGCGCAAAAAATTGATTTCTTCCCTCAGCATAGCCTCCGAGCGAAGGCCGTCCGCTGCGACAACACAGATGTCTTGCTCTGACTAACTTGCTAAATGAACCAACGGATGTCGCGACAGGTCAACGACGCATCACAATCGAACTCGTCGCGAAGTCGGTGGACAGTAACGAGTTCTTCTGTGCTGGCCAAGCTGAGCGAAGCTTCGCTGTTATCGGTTCCACAGAGCCGCTGCCGCATCGCTGGCGGTCTGTCTGATAAATAACGATCACAGCCGTAAAACGCTGTCGACCGTAATCGGCTATGATATTGCGAAGTCATATCCGCCCATGTTCCCACGTGGGCAGAGTAAGGTCGGAGCATCCAGGATACCGGAGAGAAAGTGAAGCATTGCTGACCGGCTGATTGCCGAGGATTTCAAACGTCCGAAACCCTGCGCAGGGTTCGCACGCGAGTCCGTTATCAGTCTGAGTGTTGTTTCCGACGCCCGTTTCTGAACGTTGTGAGGCACACTGGAGTCGTTTTCAGGTCGGTGCCACCTTTGATAGTATGAGTCTTGCGTGCTAGATGGAGCAGGCACTTAAGTCAGGCTTTGCTGATGATCGGTCTGCGAACAGTCCACCAGGTACAGTGGAGGCGGGTTGTTAGGAGACCAAATTGAGCCTGGAATGGCGTGTGACCTTGATAGAGTTCCAGTTCACGAGCCAAGGTCAATTGGAATGCTCCGAAGCGCTAGGGATCTTCCTCTCTTCTATAAGCCAGTAAGCTTCGGTTTCCTCAAAACTCTTTCCTTCGAACTGCGCAGCGCTCATATGACGGAGCGATACGTTCTTATGAACTCGATTCTCCACTTTTTAATGAGTTGGTCTGAGTCAAGGTCCCGGCGTGGCGATGGCAGCATGAGCGATTTCCTTTCGCTCCCTCACGGGCGAGGTCGTCGAGTGTCCACGTTGAGCCTGTTCTCCATGCCGTCTGTTCCGCGCCTTAGAAGTAGCTCTTGTTGAGTGTTCAACGTTCGCTAGAATGAGTGACTCACGAGCTTTCCTGGACTGATCCGGTTGGACATGCGGCATCGAAGCCTCAGTTGGAAGCTCTGGGTTCTGACGCTCACGGCTGACTATGTGCGCGATAGGGGTGCTTGAATCGGGTGTTCATCTACGCGACTTGAGAGCCAGGATTCAACGGATCGAGGCACGTTGACCAAGCGTTCACTCAGCACATGACGGCGTGCGTGATCTTCCGCGCTTGGATGTGCAGCAGGAAGCTTTGAACTCCTGAAAGTGATGGTCGACGGGGGATAAAACTTCGTCCGTGCTGTTCCCGATGAAGGTTTCCCATCTTGGAATGGATTGTTACTACAGTGTGGCAAACGAGATGCACTCTGGAATCTGTAGACTCCGGGTGTCTCTCTCTCTTCCGCTTCCTCTGCGACGGCAGCGATCGCCGCCTGGTGCGCATCGCGGTGAACCAAAGACTCTCCCTGTTCGCTAGTACTCGCCAATAGGCCGCCGAAGCGTTTTTCATAATTATGTGAAGCGTGTCTGTGATTGTTCCTGTTTCCGAACTAAGGCCGGTGATGCATCATATCGTGGATGGGAGACCGCATTGAAATCGAAGAGCCTCCTTATACTGAGGCAGGATGGGAAGTAGTTTACATCCACGAACCAGCACCTGTTCGAAAGCGCGGTGAGTCGATCGCGTAGATGTAGAGCTTCTGTCAATGATTTGAAAGCGAGAATAAGTACGAACTCCACGACTGGCGTTTGCAGATCGTGAGGGCTGGTTTTTGATATCGGAACGGTCTTTGGGGAATATACGATTGTGAAACTGCTCACGAGGGAGGAGTTCCGATGCGATCGGTCCTTCAACCTGAGGCAAGGTTATTACGGCCCTGGCTCGGTATCCTGCTACGCAGCCTGGGCCCGGCCGAGGAAGAAATAGAGCCGACGTCTCGAGACTTGCAATACTTTGTAAGTTATGCATCCCCGTGCTTTATGACGGAGATGAGAACGAGGAAAAACTCTCCCAGTTGACAGAAGCCAATTCTTACGCTTGCCCTGGGTTTCATAGGCTGATTCAGTAGCGAGTCATGAGTTCGGCCAGAGAGGTTTGCAACGTTTGTCTTCCCATCGGCGAACTTGACCTCGGAACTCTGAAATCACAGCTCTTTAACCGCCACTCACTTGAAGAGGTTGAGGTCCGACGAGGGCCGCCAATTTGCATTTTTTAATGGTGATACTATGCATCAGAAGTTATCTTACAGAAGCCACACCTCGTGTCGCAATGACCCGGCTGTCTGTGTCAACTTTGTGAAATCCGCGGTTTTTTTTGTGGAGGGCATTGTTGTTAGTAGTGAGAATAGTGTAATCCCTCGTTGGATTGATTTTTGGCGCTAGATAGGAACACGGTGTGGGCACGGAGCTTTGTCGCGCCTAAGCGAGCTCTGACGCTAATTTTCTGCGGATGCCGTGAGACCCGCGCCGCTTATCTTTTGGACCATGACCACACCTAGCCTCCGAATGTTTCGTTGATCCGGATGCGCAGAATCCCCGCATATAGTTTTCAGGGAGAGATGTTCGAACAAAGGGGGCTTCGAGAGAGATCAGAGACGTTTTTTTTTTCGGGTGCCGGGGGAAGTCACTCGATTAAATTATCAGTCGCGCGACTCGTGTTCGCGGCTAAATTCGCACGATTTGTTTCTTTCACAATACTTTTTTCACGGTTCGTTTTCTGGCTTTCCAGCAGGTGGCGTTTTTTATATCCATCATATGCTTTGCGCGTAATAATAGTCCCACATCGATTTTTCGTGAGAGGATTTCACGGTGAAATGCACGTTTTTTCCTGCCCATATATAGCAGTTCGATCGATGGTAGTGACGCGCGGTCGTTCCTCTCCCTCCAGAAATTTCCGTAGTCTTCATCCACGAGCGTTTTGAGAAGCGACTCATGCCCTAACCACCAACGTCAATCTATTAACCATCGATGGAATCTACAGTTCACGAACGATTTTTCCCCGTGTCTGAGCACGCTTCGGAAGGACCCATGAATTCGTGCCCACGCTGCGAACTCCTTCAGTGAATCGCCCGATGCTTGATATATATCTCTCAAAGTGCGGCACCACGCAGCAGTTGAACTAATTCCCGTATTCATCGAACGATTTCCATCTCCCATTGTGAACCAGAGGCTCAGCGAGCAAATTGGATCAGGGTTCAATTCCAGTTCACAGCTGGACCTTAAAGGAATCACGAGTATCGCATGCGAACACGAGTTTTCAAAGATTAATTTGTAGCTGTTCATCATGGCCCATGATAGCAGCGCTCGGTAACTGGCTTTGCACATAGCTTGACGGCAATCTGAGAATACAATGACGCATTGTATCGGTTCGCGCAGCTCACGCTGCTCTTCAAAAATATTGGCTCCTTACGTTTAGCTGGATCAATTTTCGAAATGATCCGGAAACAAAAGCCGAGCAATCTTGACCTTCTTGTGAAATGTCACTTTCCGGACGGGTGGTGGCTACAAGTTTCACACTTCATTCAGTCGGTCATTATCGATTCGTAGTCGCTCGTTGCTTGGTTGTTCGAAAGTTTGATATCTGCATTCGTTCATTAAGGAATGCTAGTTCCCGATACGCACTGAGAGCTTCGCAGAGCTACTGGCGTATTGAGTTCCTCGGTTCGGCATTCTTACGCGTTCTACGCCGGTCAGCGCGTGCTCGAGAAAGTGGAGAATTTCAGACTATCGTTGGTTTTCTTTCTTCAGAGTTTGGAACGATGTAGCCATAGGGATGAATTCCAAGCAATGAGAGACAATGAGCGATCACGTACGATTCTAGAAGCGATGGTTACACACAGGCGGGCTAGATTTTTGGAACGCGTTTGACGTGGATTGCGGTTGATCTTCGGGAAGATTAAGATGAGGAGAAAATGGAGAAATCATTGACAGACTCGCGGAGGCTGAGGGGTGTTCGCACACAGACGGCTGTGATTATTTCTTCGAGAACTGGAATCGCCGCTAAGTCAGTCGTCAGAGTTTATTTCAAAGCATCGCCTTCATTTGACGAGACTTTTCGGAACACTTCTTCTCTCGTTTCTTCCCGGCCGATCGCGATGGCTATATAGTGCAGCTAATTGTGAAGATTCTTTTGTTTGACAAGACGTTCGGGAGTAGGAAAAACCGATGGATGGAAGATATTCGCAACTTCCGAAGTCATGGAGCCCTTCATGGATCACAATGGCTTGACTTGTTTCTCCGCGGCGGCCGTGGCTCTGATTATTATCGAGGTCTTCATCGGCGCATCAGACGGGTGTTCTAATCGTGATGCAGATCGGAAGTCTCTTCGCATTTCAATGCTTTACTTTTCCTCCGTTCCAGGGTACGACAACGCAGACTGGATCAACGCCCCGCTGCTGCCCCTGGACGAGCCGCTCGACCTCGCTCCTGAACTCATCGAGGAAACGCTCAACTATTTTAGTGAGTACCAAAATCACTTGCAGTTGAGGGTGGTCCAGTTGTCGGCATCCGGTTGATAGGGAAGACGGCACGTAGCGCATTCGGCTCAGGCGTCGTTCCAAACTGGCTGCATCGAAAACATGGGCTTCACCATGACGTTGACGTAGCATTGCTGGTTGTAACATTGGGGTTGAGGTGTTATTGAATACAACCGGTCGGGTGTTCAATTGATTGATTGATGGACTCGTTGATTAATCGCCCCGCTTTCGTGCGCGTTCCGATCAGTTGACCGCCTTCGACGGGGTCATCAAATTCAATCGAGCTGGAGGAATGGATTGCTCATACAAACCGTTTTCCTGGATCTTCGACGACTGCAGGTCGTCCAGTCAGCTCTGGATTACGCTAGCCTGCGCGAAAATCGAATCATCTTCGTTCAGATGATCAATTCGACGATCCGCCGAGCTCTCTTTCCATACAATTGGCAGTTTTATTGACTGCGTGGTATCGTTCCGGTACCTAGAAGAAGTATCCCAGATCCACTCGAGAGTTCTCGCCGCAACGTTGATAACCTTCTTCGATCGTTGGTTCAGATTTCGAGTCCGAGAAGACTTAGCTTACCCTCCAGCAACAAACAAAGGATGCATGATCCCAATTATCAAGAAATTTTCGCACTCCTCTTCTTGAGCTTTCCTCTCTACTCGTGGCGTTGACAAAATATGCACCGCTCCTTTCCGGGGAAGCTTTTGTCTATTGTCTCTGAGTTCCTCAAGTTATGGAGCCGGTGAGATACGCCGGATTTCAGAGAACAATCCCAAGAAACTCGCAGTGAATTGATAAGAGCTTAGGACAAAAAAGAAAGTCAATAAATATTCGCTGAGACCCGCACAGGTGTACGTTTCCGAATACTGATTTGCATCATGCGGCGGAGTTCTTTGTGTCCCGGCGCCTTTGTTTGATCCATCGTGACCGGACCCGAACTTCGGTGACAGCGGTCCAGTTGAACCGTGCGGACGAATGAATTCCTCAGCCGCTGTGGATTTCTAAGGCCTGTATTCGAGGTAGATTCGGATGGGATACGGTCTAACGGGATCGTTTGCCAATCTTCCGTGTGTTTCGAGAGACAAGCGAAACTGAGGAGTGCTCGATGGCGTAGAACGCCTGAGCTGGCTTTATATGAGTGTACGCGTGAGCTACATATTGGATGTTGAAACAGAGGCGTGAACTTAGCGATCATTCCGAACGAGCCTTCCCAGTCGGATGAATGGTCGATCAAAGTGGAAACTAATTCTCATCCGGTACCCTAGCCGTTGCAGTTGGAAATCGCGACGGGCTGACTGGGAGGTCGGAAAGATGACCACCCGAACAAAATGATCTCAAAACTGAACACACCCAATGAATGGATCTTGATGGAGGCGTCGCTTGTTCCCATTTAGGATTGTTTGATTCGTTTCATCTTGGAATATGAATGGAGTCAGACGTGTTTGATCGAGTCTCCCCTCTGCGCGTGGAACAATTCGGTATTCTTCCATCCAAGATTCAATCGTGACAACGCTCAGACGCGTGCCACCATTTGCAACTTGAGCTCGTCGCAACCATCCGGAACTAACGGAATGTCTTTCTGAGTTCACGCTGCCCTTCCCAAAGGCACGTTTCGAATCGTGGTCAGGACGGGCAGCGAAAAATCGGGTTTTTAGACGAGTTTAGAGCCCTGAGACGATCGCGGAGTTGAGAGAGTCCAAACGGATGGAATTTATCGCACTGGTGACATCAGGTCCCGGCGTTTAAAGCTCGCATCATCTGATGGCAGCCGTCTTGAATTACCTGACCAGCGACTTCATTCGCAAACAAGAGTGAAACCGGCGGAGCCAGTGCCAGTATGAAAGGAGCTGCATTTCAGTTTTCGAAAGTGGCATAGGTCAACAAGAGACGCCAGCCAATGGAATAACGGCTTTGCGGCGCATGTCGTCGTGATAAACTGTAACAGTTTTCTCCATAATTTACAAGTAACACTTTTCATTCTGCGCGCCCGGTCGTTGTCGCAAGCAGTCTTCACTGCAACTTCCCACACCGGTGCAACTGGAACTTGTTGTGACGCTTAGATTGGTCACTTTCATCCACCTGCGGAGACGTCTCTGTCGAAACTTCTTTGAATCGTTCCACAGTCAAGCTATTCCCCAGGATCGAGGAGATTTCCAGCGCCGTTAGTCAATTCCATCGAGAGAAATCTTGGGCCGACGGTTCATCGTGATTCTGTCACGAGCGATTCCCTCCCGCACTGTCATCGATCGCGGAGGCTCCCGCGAGCTCAACTCCGATCGATTTCCTGGTCACGAGCGAAGGCGTCGGTTGCGGCGGTTCACTCAGGCTCTGACCGCGAATGACGTGAATGCACTGCGAAGCATCCTCCCAATCACGAACGGCTGTGGTTAGCCTATTGATCACAGGGAAGTGGGGGCAGAGTCGGACTCAAGCTCATTGGAAGTGGACACCTTCGGAAAGGAGAAAGGTTCGCGGTGCGGCATTTTTTGGCAATCTTTTGTCTACTGACATTACGTCACGCATTCAGAACCGTTCATCATTTGCCTTTGTTCGCTCACTTTGTCCTCTCGGTGCAGACTTGGTGTCTAACTTGAGCAAACGGAACCTGTTCCCACGATGAAGCGTTGCGACTTAGCACCGTCTCCGACGACTCCCAATTCCGCATGGATGAGGGTTCTTGAACACCCAGTTTTCCGGATTTCAGAAGACGACGATGGAAGGGGCGACTCCCGGGGGACTTTGTCGAACCAGGTTCGATTGTGGACAAAAGCGATTCGGAGCGATTTCCATGCAGGGTCTGACATGCATCCGTGAAATTTGGATTGCCAGAGCGGAGAGGGGTGACAAGTTGGCCTCCCACGGCAATTTTGATCGGCCAGGTGCAGATAGATGCGAAGAACAGATCTTTTAGAGTTTTTCAAGTAGCCATGGGTGCGCTGATCTTCATGACAATCAAACATGGTCCGATCATTGATAAACTGTCATTGACGGACAGTTTCGTCAATCACGTTTGCGTAAAAGGAATAACGCGGCTGTTTTCGATGCATCGCGAAGGGAACTCGGTGACGATTTTTTTTGAGCATTCATCCGATCTTTCCGATTCTCCCCGGATAGGAATAGTATAGCAACCGGTCGAGTTGGATTCGATAACGAGAAACAGACTTAGCGGTCCGGTCCGATGGTTCAAATCTGGTCTCGACAGTCTGTTGATGTTGTTTCCTCTTCTCTTCTCGATGCGATCGCCGCTGTGGTTCTCGTCGGAAGAAGCTCACTCGGACAGTGTACCAGAACTGTTGTACATAGTTCGGTTCAATGTTACAACGAAATTTCGGCGAGAGCTACGAAACAAAACATCGAACTGATCGTAGGTGCGAGACGGGAAGCGGGCGGTTAATCTAGTGCTCCATGGTCAGGGCGCGGTTTTTAAACAGTACCGTCCGTGTCGGTGGTAATCGTGTGCGCCAGCAGTGGAATGAGCGATGATGATCGGACGGATGAACCCATATTAGAATGAGGCGATGGGTGAATAACGGGCCAAGAAATCTCTGAAATCAACTGGCGGGGACTTTGGTCGACGATGCCGCGTACGCACAATGAAGCATTGAAGTTCAACTTGGATAGACGGGGTCGCCGACGACGCCGTGTGGACAAAACGCTGAGCTTGCTGAGACAAAGCAATGTTCTAAGTCATTTTCTCCGTTGTGAGAGCTTCACGAATTTGTTCGTTGGAAATCCATTTCGTCGTCTAGGATAACTGATCCGGCGCTTGGGGACCTCGACAGAAACTTTCGTATGTTTCCCGGTGCGCTGAGTAGGGTTAAGGTGCATATCCGGTTCCTAGAGCAAGTAAATGAAGCTGTGCAGTCGCGGGAAAGTTCTCTGAAGAGCTGTCATCATCTCAGTTCGTTTTCCCAATATTGCTCGCGGGTGCCTTTCGGAAGAGATCTCCGGGTGTTGTCTCCTGACGGCATGGTACGTTTTGCTTGATGGTGGTCGATCACAGACGAGAATAAATCACTCCGACGGGGAAGATCGCCACTCAGCCGTCATAATCGTCCAACATAAACGGAGGTCGACTGAAGATCGCAGTTAGACAATCAGACGACAATCGGATGATCATCAAAACATCGCCGAAGTTCCTCGGTACATCACGTCACCCGGAACGCATCGGGCGATGGGGTTGACGGTTAGCAGTAGGGAATCAATAAATGCATTCGATGAACGATGGAGTGGAAGGTGTTCAGGGAAAGGAAATTGCCGTGAGCCAGTGAGGGAATCGAGTGTGAACCACGTGCGATGGTGTGTCGTGCAGAAAACTAGAATCGGATAAGCAGCTAATGAGAGAAATGGACGGCCGGTGACAGCTCTGACGGCCCGTTCTATGGAAATGATTAGGAAGCGGGTCCAGCCGTTCGTTGGCTCATCAAGGGTCGGTGAAGAGGGGACATCACACGGCCAGTACGCGGGGGATCATGGCGACAGTACGCGAAGTTCCCCGTGTATTCTTTCTGTGCAGAGAATGCCTCTGTGATCGGCGTCTGTTCGTTATCTCGAAGGATTTCTTTCCCAAGCGTCGGGTCCGTGGTCCGGAGCCATGACGAAAATGATGTTCGACGGATACTCGTATGTTTCCCAGTTCAGTTAGCTGACGAGGTCACAACTCTAGTTAAGACTCGAGTCAATTTCCACGTTGTAAATGCCTGTTCCGCCCTGCCACTACCATTCTGTGCATTGTTGTACGCTGGGATCGAGGTAGGCTACCCAGCCATTGGTTCTTCGGAGCGCCACGTTTTCTGGTTGAACCCTCGCTCGCAGTTTTCTGGAAGCGACATTCGGAAACGCGGCGCACGGAGGCCGTTTCGTGTTGCTGGGGATGAACAAGTCAGTTGCGACAAAGAAAACACATTGTCAGTAAGGATCTCAATGCTCCCTTGATGTCACCAGAGCTATCCGGGGAGGAACTCGCGACGCCTCCAGCATGAGAAGAATTCGCCTTCACGTAACGAGAACGGCTTCGTTAGCGTTGCTGTATGAGCTCCTTGTATCAATCCGGACATGTGTCTGCTTGTGCGGAACAATCGAGTCGGTTTCAGTCAGCCAGTTTGTCGGTTCGAGCCCCTGATTCAATGAATGGGAGTACCGGTGTCAGCTTCGATCAATCATATCCGAGCTCAATTTGGAGGAGCCAGTTTGCGCCAAACATCTCTTCATGGAACGGAGAGAATTTGATTTCTGATGTATTGAACGTTCTCCTCGCAACGAGGATTCTGCGCCAGGACGAATTTTCAACCGAACTATCCCAGAGATGACTTCGTCTCTCGCGGAAGGAACTGCTGATCTCAGTGGAGCTCAGGCTCCCGCTTCCTCCGGCTTCAAGTTGATGTCTTTCCATCGGGCTCGCTCAAACTAGTTTCTCGGCTAGCGGCCTGATGTGCCTGAGTGCAGGCCATGATTGCCAGCGAGTCGGGCCCCCTTCCTTCTTCGGAGCGTCTCAAATCAAGCCAGCTGGACAATGCGTTGGCTACAGACATCATATACTACTACTGCGACGACAACACGTATGATTATCACGTTTCATAATGCTTTCTATTCCATATATGCTGGTTTTCCTTCCGAGCCGGCCTGTTTGCTCAATCGCCATGATTGCCGGATGTATTGTGTTTTCACTGACGATGAGCTGATCCGACATTCATCATCGCGTGCTCGTGGAGTCACGCCTTCCAGATGGACCCATCCATACATCAGTCCATCTATTTATTATGGATGATCTATTTGCTGCGTTTCGGCTTAGAAGTTCGCTTTTTGAGGTCCAAAATGACAACAATGATTGCGAGCACAGTGCTGATGATTTGATGTGACCGGTTGGTTAGCGTGTGTCCTGCTCCGTCCCGTCTCAACGAATTTCGCCCTCGGCGAAGCGCCGATGTCGTCAGTGTGTTGATAGTATTTCGCAGCGAACAGATGTTTTGCCTCGTTGTTTAAATGTAGAAGCTGTGCTGGGACAGGTCACTCGAGTCATAGGCTTTCGCTGGGAGTTCCGAGAGAAAAAGTTTTGACAAATTCATTCGACGTCCATCAGCAACTCGACTGACTTGGTGCCGTTGTTGTTTGCTTTTTCTTTTGCTTCTATTTTTCCCATTAGTATTCCTCGTGTGAATGCAGAGGGGTCCGCTCGCTGTGGCTTGACCGACTAGCTAGGAAGCAACCTCGATGTATGGCCAATGGCTCTCTTCCGCGGGAAAAACGCGATGAGGTCTGTCAATCACTACGGGAGCGATGGAGTGGGAAGCCAATTGCCTGACGCTGAAGATTCTGTGAGAAGCCGC
Organism: Phytoseiulus persimilis; assembly: GCA_037576195.1. Classification (NCBI taxonomy): domain Eukaryota; kingdom Metazoa; phylum Arthropoda; class Arachnida; order Mesostigmata; family Phytoseiidae; genus Phytoseiulus; species Phytoseiulus persimilis. The sequence goes on from CM075101.1 coordinate 21,802,730, forward strand.
TTATTGGTGCCATCGACCGCTTCTCTGTGAGCGGTCTTCTCGATTAAAGCATCTCCCACGCGTGGCATTGGGAAAATATACGTTTACATTTGTACTTGTGGCAGTATTGGAGAGATGAACTTGAATTAAGAGGGAATCATCCTAACCGAGCGCTGTCGATCGACCCGGTGGTGGGACGCTCATTCTCTGGCGACCCTAGACTCCAGTGAGCGTTGAATTATGATTGAGACGTCCGATGAATTGGAGATGTTTGGTCGATTTTCTGGGTTCCCTTTTCGTATGGTCAAAAGCGGCGTGGTCCAACCAACAATCCCGTCATTCGATAGCAGAGAAATTATTTAATTTCGCTCCAAAATCACCTGGCTCGGATCGTACGAACGAAGAAGAGCATCTGCCGTTTTTGTTGCTCACCCATCACTTTCAGTGGGTTGTGTTTTCTTCGAATGACGCTCGTCAAATGGTTCTCGTCGTTTCTTCTTCAAATTTTATCGCCAATACTGCCAGTGTTGTGTACCTGAGTCAAGTGAGCGTCCGTCAGCGTGGTCCTTTTGAACCCGTTGCATGCGTTCAATAAAGTAAACGTGAAGCTATAGGTGTAAATTTTGTTGCAAAAAACGCCGTCTCAAAAGTTCACGAAAATCAACAATAATAATGGACTTCGACGAGAAATAGAGGCTTTTGATCGTGGTTCATGGGTCGCATCGACAGTGTTGTGGTGAACTTTTGCACTTTTGACTCTTACGCACTCCGATAGTTATCCTCAAGCACCTGTGGTTTTCTGTCCGGACGCTGAATTCAGCGATATTCATTTCGAGTTGAGCCTCATGCGCTCGCGTCGTAAGCTCATAATTTCCTGTAAAGAAGAATTTCTCACAACGAGATCTTCTCAGCAGACTTGGGACCTGCGTACTAAAACCGCAGAAGAGAGTGGCCATGTGCTTGGTCAGAACACATTGTTTGGATTGATATTCGAGAATAATTCCAGCATGGAGTACCAGTCTGAAGCGGCTCACCTTTGCTAGTCGCCAAGTCCTCATATTGATGTTGCCTCCATGCGGCAAGCACTCCGAAGACGCAAGAAGAGGTTCATCGGTTGGATAGGTCAAATGGATAGGAGGAATCTGGAACGGTTGCCGAAAGTCGCTTGGGAACTTGAGGAAGCTTTTTTCATCATTTGAAACCGTGCGAGACAGAGAAGCTTCCTACGGAACTCCTCTTGGTTTCGCAGCTCCTATGGACGCATTCCGATTTCGAGCTCCGCTTGCATTGTTGCACTCGTGACTGCTGCAGCGTGAGGATGCAAGTATTCTGCCCACGTAATCTCTCATCGTTTTCACAGAGTCCAGTGTGTGCATGAGACTGACATGAGCTCAGAATCATGTAAAGCGAAAAGAGCCATTCGCATCGGTCGCTTAGACTTTGGAAATGTTTGCGGCCCTTGCCATGCCGCAGACCGTAACGGTGGTTCGCGCGACTGGGTGAGGGATCCCTTGCCGACGATACTATCCGCGCGGAAAGTATGAGCGCCGAATGGAAGTTTGTCAGAGCGCGTTCTCATGTGGACCATTGTGGTGGTGGTGTTGTGTCTGGCGGGGGGCAACCCCCACGGCGACAATGCGATGTCTGATGCTTGAGCCTTCATGCTGTGATGGAGACCTCGTTATACCTGACTCTCCCAATGTTGGTGATTTTTTCCTGCGGAGTCGAAGTGCGAATCCTCGCCAACATTGAGTTACTTCGCGTAGAGACTCTACCGTTCTCCACGATGTAGCGCGGCGAAGCTGAAGAGTCAAAAGAGGAGTAGAAGCGACGCCCACGAGTATCTGAAAATTTGTTCGTTCGTTTGTGTTCCTGACGTGTGGAAGTTTCGCTTTGAGCTCTTCGAAAGTTGATATTTTCCGCGGATTTAGCATGGAGGAGAAGGTGTGTGAGGACATCGGTGATCTGACTGAGGTCGCGTTTGACAGAATTCGCAAAAAGGATATCCTGGCGCTACAGTGTACAGAATTGGCGGACTTTTTTCGGGGTGGTGTCTGCGACAAATGTAAGTTTATGCTCGAGGACTCTCATGGCGAAACCATTCGGAACACCTGAGTACCAGAAAGCTGATTATTCGTAGTGAAAGAGACACCCTCTCGAACCCAGGGACGCGACGAGGAGGCAAATTCTCGTCCTCTGATTCGGCTTCTTGCTCTGGTAACATATACACCACGAAATCACATATCATTCGCTCAAACACAGAAGAGGTTCTGATTGTGGGCTTCAAGTGAGACTTCGGATCAGAATCGAAACAAAAGGTTCTTGGTCTTTCACAACGAGTGGCGTGGGTCGAGAGTTTCTGTCGCGTGTCGACTCTTCTCGCTCTGAGATGCCATCGTGGAAACAAATCTTCGAGAAACTGGAACCGCATCCCAACAGGAAACGATGGAACGAAGAGTGTTGGCTGTCCGAGTGACGGTTTCAAATTGGCAAGTGCTGAAGCTTCTTCGAATCTCAAGAGTCCTCGAGGCTTTTCTCCAAGAGATATGGAAGAAACGGTCATGCCTTCAGAAGTCCTCGTTGATGAGAGTTCTCATTCGTTGATGTTTTCGCTCCGACTGAATGATCAAGGGATGCGATCGCGGATTGAACATGTAGCCGCCGAGATCCTGAATCTGGTAGCAATTCTAAAACTGAGATCATCGCCATTAATCGTTACAATGATTCGTCTCGGGGTGGTCGCTCATACAAGAACCATTCAGAGTGAGTCAAGTTAGGCAGCAAGTTTGTTTTGTCCGTGGTTGTCAAGCCCACGCGTCCGTTCGCTCAACGATTGTTCGTTACCTTTGATGGGGGATGAATTCTTCTGTAATTCCGTTTGTAGAGCTGTGACCGATGGTGCGTGCAACCGGTGTTTGAAAGGCAGGAGTAGCGGGATGCTGTGTCACGCCGGAACGATTCCGCGCTCAACTCGAAAGTTCACGGTTTCCGAGGATAGTCTAGTCCTCTGCATTTAGCCATGTGCGTGCTTCCATCTCCCTACGGTGCTGCTACCCGTTATAACTCGCCATGCTCATGGAAAAATTGGTCGCTCCGCAGGCATGCTTCAATGGAACGAAGTCTGTTGATGCAGTTCCAGGGAGTTCCTGGATGGTCTCAAACAGAATGTGTTCTGAAGAGCGGCATGAGAATCGTGCTGGTTCGAAAATTTGGCAAAGACAGATGGGGAAAAAATGGTCGAGTAGACTGTCCGCAGTAGTAACCTCGAAGATAACCATCATCAGCTTTTTATTCCGGAGAGAAATCCTCAAGTCTTGTAGAAAAAGACCGCTGATAGCACGACCGAAGGCGTGATCACATCTAATGGGCTCCGTTCCCGCATCGCTGCACTGTCTCAGATACGAAGGGTAGATTTCTGCTGTTCGGCGCTAAGTGTTATTTTTGCATCGTCAAGGTAAACAACAATCGAGAGTAGAACCGTAGCTTCAAGCCGCTCCGGTTGGTTTTCTCGAAGTTTGAAAGTTGTAGACACATCCATGGTCAAACAGGATGTGTGATTATTCACGAACAATTACCGGATTCGAATTCGAATCAGAGCTCGGGTTCAGAATCCCCTTAAGCTGCGGAGAAACCGCGTTCAATGAGTTGTCGACGCGTTCATTAATTGTCTGAGAAACTCCAGTCTTGGGAGTGTTTGATGGGGATCAGAAAAAAACGGCGGCTCCACCTGACTGAATGTTAACGACTCGTGGAAGAAATAAAACGGAGCGGTACGGGTTCCATGAGAGGACCATGAGAGAAAAATCCACGAAAAGACGATTGTTTTCATCGAAGAATTCCATTGCTCGTGGCTCTAGTTGAGCGGAATCGAGTCTGTTCGCGGCGTGCGACGATGAAGTTTGCGTAATCCGTGGAAGTCGTGGGCGAAATGTCAAATTTCTCCCAGCGTTTGATCCTAACACAGATTATCTTGTTGTGTAGTTGACGATATCGCTGGTGTCGTTCTATGGCAGGTCGCGAAGTAACAACAATCTTGCATAAAAATCGTGGAATCTTCGAGACTCAATGAAAGACGGAGCCAACTGAGCCGGCAACGGTGTACCAACTGGGAATCGTTCCCTATTGACAAAGCGTTGACGATTGCCAGGATTAATGTTTTGGCGAACGGTTTCGCGATTCCTTGGATTGCAAATAACGTTCGAAGGGTTGAGCCTCACGCATCGACTCTGGTTGTGTTTTCGTCTTGCGCGCGAGGTTTTGTGACTCCGCTAATTCGAAAAGTATCGAGCATTGCAGATATTCTGGCAAGATCCGACGCGCCGTGCGCGCTGCCTGGAGTCACAGCTCTCATCCCCCATTAATGTATTCGAGTGCTGGCGGTGGTCGTGTCGCCGCCGTCTTCCCATGATCATTGTTATGGATTTCACAAGAGGAAGTCCCTCGTTCGCAGCTGAAGTTTGTGCGAAACGAACGACGCCGGTGCTGTCGACGAGATTAAGGGGGGGACAAGCATCAGGTGTTGGCTACGAAAACTTAGCGTCGTAGACAGATGCGCCTCCCTGAGGAAGAGTACGGCGGCCAACCGTTCTTCCGCGGGGACTTCGTCATGCGTTCCTTCTATGGAGGGTTTTCTGATACCTTGTAAATGAACAGGAGCAGCCACGACGAATCGCTCATTCTCTGAGATTCGAGCTGCGATATTTTCTCAATTATTATCCAATCTCTGAGCGGCGGCAAGGAATACGCGAAATGAATCGAGCCGTTCACGCTCAGAGGACGATTTCGAGTTCAGAGAGTAGATCTCGCGCCACCATTCCCGAAACGCATGGTTCCGAACTTTTCGGTTTTTCCTCGCGTTCATTACATACTCTACTCTCTCCCGTTGGGACTCCAGGTATGGCTGAATATGTGAGTTTTTACCTGCCTGCCCACCAGTGTGACAACGCGAGCAGAACGACCGACACAGTATGACCGAGGAAGACACTGCGGCGACCAAACGATCTCTCCGCCTAACCTCGTGTTTACAAACACGCTCCGAGCCGGCGGCGCCAACGAAAAACCACCCAGCGACACGGCCTGGCTGTCTGCCTACTTGCTCAAAACCGACCGCACGAACGGCCAGCAGCCATCATGAGCAGCCGTAGCAGCTGGGTGGAAGCGCGCAAATGAATGCTCTCTGATCTGATTTGGAGCCTGTAGACGTTCCCTGGCAAGCGTGACAATGCTCTTCAGTGCTCATGAGGTGCTGTCGGCGATGACTTATTGAGAAGTGAAGCCTCGTAGACTATATCGGAAGCGTTTCCATGACTGGTGGTTTCTCATGTTCGCTGCCTAGGTTGTCGGACGCCGTAGCAACCGAGTCTGAAACCTGTTGCTTCCGTCCAGTCACACCGCTTGTCAGACAACTCGAGGGTCTCTCACCTTGGATTCCGGGAGGAAATGTGATAAGTTGTGGAAGTGATGTGGAGCGCGCTCCTGAACTGATTGCCTAAAATGTGAATCTGCTCATTGTGTATCGCGCTCGCACTGCAGGCAGTGATTCCCTACGTACTTCCACTGCCTGCTTGTCGACCCGTCGATTTTTATTGCACATCTTTCGGCATCAAGTGTACCTCGGCCTCGGAACGCTTCGAGAGGTAATCGGAGTGGCGTAATCGCAAACTGAAGCCTTCCATGTGATCTACGGAGATGAGGGAACAAAACCGAGCCCGGTGCAAGCGACCAGACAACAAACGTTGAAGCCAAGAAGCCGTTGCAGTCCGTCGGAAAGCTCCGAACGGAAAACTTTCATAAATTATTCGATCATAAAACAAGTACCATGGAGGAACTTTTTATCGACGATGACGACTCATTCGACGGAAGTCCGGTGCCCTTCGACAGGGTGATGAGTCCAGCTCGTCTGAAGCTCTTGAATACTCCGATGACCGATACTGAGAGGCGCTTTTTCTTCGAGGATCGTAGGTTTTTCGAAAGACTTGCCTCGCGATGCTCCTCGATTCTCCGAGGGGCTGTGGGTCTCTACTATCTGCCGTAGAAGAGCCCTCATAAAGGAGGATCATCCGCGTTTCTTCGCGGTTGCTTTCTTGACAATTTTTCAAGTTGCGCTTTTCCTTGCAGTCCTATGTGCCGACCGGTTGACGCAGATGACCCGGACGTACGATGATACAGATGCGCTCACAAGGCTGCTCGAGGAGAAGGAGAGGGACCTCGAACTTGCCGCGCTTATCGGGAAGAGTCTACTCGAAGAGAAGAGGGCGTTGCAGGTGATTCATGAGTTATATCTCCTCAATTTATTTCGAGTTCTCTTCCTTGACACTTCTAGACTTGTTGTGGCGAGTGATCGGGGTGACGGTAAATCGGGCCGCACAAGAATTGAACGTCACATCCTTGCCCTCGACGCTGAGTGTGCACTTCGTTTTCTTCTCTCTAGGAGAGGATAGAGGCGCTCGAACAAGAATTGCAAATATCTCAAGAGGCTGTCACCCAACTTCGACATGATCTTACCAAGAAGAACAGTTTGCTCTCCATTTATATGGAGGGCGAAGAAGAGGGTTTGCTCGGAGAAGAGGCTCCGGCCAGCTTGGATCTTCTTCATAAGAAGATCAACGAGTTGGAAAACGAAAACGAACGGCTAAAAATCGAGGTGAGTTTCCACAAACTTGATTCATTCCTCTACAGAACGCGATTATTCATGACAAGTTGTTGAGATTTCCATGGGGAAAACAGGAGCATTTTCACAATAACGAAATAAGTTACATCCATGTTGGAGAGAGGGAGGGAGTGAGCCGTTTTGCGTCGTATACTCCTACTTTCGTGTTCATGTATGAGCACTCTCATGTAATTCCATGGCGGAAAAATGCGACATCCGATTGATATTTTTTCCAACCGTTCCCAGTCGCAATCGTGGACCGAAGACTTGGCCGTTGAAGAAGAGAGAGAAACGGAGCTGATAAACGAGTGTGTTCGAGAGCTTAACGAGAAAAATAAAGCAGCCGCGAAACTCCAAGAAGAATTGGCCAAAAAGACGGAGAGTGTTCTCAAACAACAGGAGGAGATCACCCAGCTGTTGAGTCAACAAGTGGATTTACAGAAGAAGGTGAACATCCTATTTCGCTTCCGTCATTTTGAGACTGTCCCTTTGCGCGAACTGCCGAACTTCATGATTCTCGGAGAATGATGATAATTGTGGATTTCATTGCAGTTGCGCGATTATTCGATCGAAAACGAAACACTTCGAGTCAACTTGGAGGTTATGAGTGAGACGCAACAAGAGCTCACTATTGAAATCAGCGATTCCAAAGACAAGTACAACACGCTGCTATGTGCCTTCCAAGTGAGTAGGAGGACGTGTTCCGTTCTTTTACCTCGTTTGGCACACAACGGACATCGGCCATCTGAGTAAACTTTTCCATATGCGCAGGAACTTCAAGAGGCACTGCGACAGCGCAAACAACGCACTAGTATTGGAAGTGTGTGCAGCATGGGAGTCGGTGGAGGCCCTCTGCCTGTTGGAGCTGCCGTCTCGCATCAAAATCAGCAGTCACAATCGAGTCATTCCTCGATCCAGAATAAAAACTCCTCACAGGGTGCTTATGGAGCCTACACCAAATACATAAACCCAGATTCTTTGGCTGCTGAACTATCCATGTCGCTGAGAACCGATCACTCTGAAGGGTACCATTCGGACGACAGGTCAGTGTTCCAGTCGCTCTTGGGATGTGGAGGGGAACGCCTAGTGAGGTTTGTCTCTCGTGGTGCCACCCGTTCTTGTTTGTCATCGAATTCGCTCCCCAGCTCCTCATTTGGCTCAATCGTTTTTACTTTTGTTCCCCCTTCGTCATGCTACGTAGAGCTCAAACTGCGTCGACTTCGAATCCGTCCCCTCGCCCACCGTCCCGACGACCTCCCGGTATCTCGGGAGCCAACGGTCGGAGACCCGTTTCGGGCGAATTCGACGCAACTTCGGATGACGGCGAAAGTTCTTTCCCTGAAAGTTATCACACTGACGATGATTCTCAGTATTCGTAAGTTTCGTTTCATTTTGTTCGTTCACTAGTCATTATCGTTAAGTTTGATTTCGTTTCCCCCCTCTGAGTCTCCGATGGCGACTGCGGTTCATGCGGCTGGAATGCTGAGGCGAGAACTCACCGACAGAAATCATTCGAGAATCGGAGCTGGAGGAATGCAAGAAATTGTAGTTTCTCAAGTCTGTTTCCTCACCTCTGAGCCACTCGAAAGATCTCTCCCGTCTCAGAGCCGTGTCGCGTCTTGAGCTGAACGGCGTGAGAAGATTACGATTTTCCTGTAGAGATCACGTCCCAGAGTTCGTGGAAGATCATGATAAGTTTCAAGTTTGGTTGAAGGCTTCCCAAAAAGTCTTCAGCGGAACTATTTCGCGTCGGTTTGCTTTCGTACCATCGAATTCACAGTTCCGCTCAATTCGTCGAGTTTACGGGGACCCTCGCCGGATCACTCGTACCGCTTACAGCGGAATTGCATCGAACATAGAGAAATTGGGAATTGGCCCCAATCTCACCAATGCCATCAAGGTCCACCGAGAATGTACTCTACGCACCGCGCTTCAGTGCACTCGCATCCCAGTGCTTTTCTGTCCGTGACTTTCCTGTCTGCCTGTCCCTCTGTCTGTCTTCCTCGCTGCATTGGCTTGTCATGCGGTTCCTAGTCTGGTTGAAACCTCGAGCTCCCTCGGAACCGCTTGCCGACAGCTCAAGCTGCATATTTGAGAGATCACAAAAGCTTCATCAGAATCATTTTCCTCGCGGAGAAAAGTCGAGAGTCGAGGTTCGAGGTAGTGCCCCGTGATTCTTCCGGAGAACGGGAAAGTCGCTACACACTGTACCAACTGATTGCTGCAGATCTTTCAAAAATTGCATATTTCTAGGATATCTGCAATGTTTTGTATCTTGTGGGGCTATCACCTACCCTCTATAGACCACGGTTCGTTCCTAAGTTTATTACCTTCGGAAAATTTTCTTGTCTTTTCATCGATTCTCTTGTCTGTCGTGCTGTTGCCTTTTGAGCTTTCGTTGTTTTTTGAGCTCAAGTTTCGTGTTTGATAATTGTGGTCGGGTCTCTGTTTCCGTGCCTCCTTCTCGTGCTTGGTCGTCGGGCTCTGTCAACCCCCGGTTCTTACTAAGTAGTAGCCAGGCTCGTAGTTTGTTGTTGAGTTGTGCTTTTTCTGTTATTACAGGTTATTTTGGATATTAATTTTGATATGCCTCCCACTGGCGGCCCAGTTGTTCCGTGGTGTCATCACCTCTCCGCCCCTGAAGCAGCTTATCGAGTTTCTATTTAACTAGCAAGAGGAACAAAGAGAAAGATAACGGATAAATCGTTCGTCCCACCGGAACTTTGGGAACATGATGAGAAAATCTTTGCAAAGCTCCGCAAAGCCGTTCGCCGAAAGCCCACCCAACAGTTAACGACCGTTCAACTTCCCTACCCACCACCCCTCGAAGTAGTCACCCGCGAACCTGCCCGGCTGCTTTGACTCGGCCACCGAATACAGCAAATATTAACACCCGGTAGCGTTTATACTAGCGCAGTGTCACCCCGATCGAATCAGAACTCCTGTGTGGCTCACCAAGCATACACCTTGCATCCTGCATGGAAGATGGTTCACTGTGAATTTGTCGAACTGTTCAGGGTGAAGCTGCTCAACATTTAAGGGAATGAGTCCACAAGAGTTACGTCGAGTACACTTATTCACACTGATCGAGCCAACGGAGTCCGAAACTTGAGCATCGCTCTCTCCGGGGGAAAAGACGTGTTCTCGAATTGCCCGTCTATGTCGACAGTGACTTGCACTTGGAGTTCAGTTCAGTCAGAAACCTTGAATCCGGAGCTAGCCTCCGTTTTTGGCATGGTTGGCTCGAGCGTGCTCCTTGGTTATCGATTTTATGAGCTCAGTCGACTATTTAAGTTGTTTTTTTGCAAAGAAAGAGCTTTACACATCCGTCGCTGTCGGCGACGCACAATCATTTCAATCAAGCAACAGGTTTGCATAGAGCAAGTTGGATAAAAGCCGTGAAAGAACAGTGTTGCGGTCCCATAAATTTTCGCCAAACTCTGCCTGCGAGATCGCCCACTGTTTCTGTTACCGTAATTGTGACCACTCAGAGATTCCATAGCTTGGCACTAGTCGTACCAAGATCAAGTTTTGGTTGGTCATCTCCTAACTTTCTTAACAGAGCAACAAGTAAACTCGCATCGAGCCTTTTTAGACGCTGATCTGAAGTGAGTTCTGTACATATCATCGAATCGAATGTGTCTTTTATTCAGTGGCAGACATACGCATTTCGGCCTGCAGCTAGCCGTGCAGGCCTGCTCAGCCAAGAGTGAGATGATCTCTATGCCAATATGTGAACTTCCACGCCATATGAATGTTTTCGATCCAAATTCATTCAATAAAATGTGTTCACATTGTATTTTTTTTCAATGTTTTCAACCCTGCATGCACCTGTATTTTGTTGGTTTTTCCGTCTGCCGTCCTGTCGGCACTCCGCATGAATAATCCACTACCCCTCAACGTACTCGTAACTCATCCGATTTCGTTCCTAACGCTTTGCTCTGCTCTGCATGACTCGTCCGCTGTTGGTGCTCGTTCCGCTTTCGTTCCCATGTATCAGTTGTGGAAAAATCGTCGATTGACCTGTTGCTCCCGCCGAGATGATACTTGTCCGAAGTGAGCTCCACTGATGTCGAAAATTGCGAGAGTTCGAGGCTAAGTCTTAGGTCGAACAGCACAGGCAGCGTGTGGTGAGAAGCCACTGCCGTTCACTGCTGAAACAAATCAGCCACGGAACTGACGCGCGGAGTCACATTCAGTAGAAACGCTATCAAAATCTAAACTGACACTCCGTATGATCTGTCTGATCTGATCTCCTCCTGTCTTTGGTAACGGTTACCCTCTTGTGACTTTCTAGGTCGTTGAGTAGCATAGGTTTGAATCCCGTTTGTGGCAAGCACCCGATGGGACTGGACCTTAACTCCCCGATGAAGGGAATGATGCCGCAGTCACGGAGCTTCTACGATTTAGATGAAGATCCCACATCGAGATGCCGAACTCCGGATTCGATCCTCAGCGGTTTCAACGGTTTCAGCAGTGGTTCAACCACATCAAGCATGCGTAGATATCGTATGCCAGGTCAGTACTCCATTATTCTCCATCTGGGGCGGTGCTGAGTGGTCTGAACGACACGCTCCGGACATCCCTCAGTGTGATCGGAGAAATAACTCTACGAAAAAAGCGATTCAGGTTGTCTCCGGCCCCACCGCTAAAGAGTGCTTCATCCCTTCCAGACAAACTAGAACTCATCAAGCGTCTCGAAGGTTCGCGAACACTACACAGATGGAGACGACTGGCCACACCGACTCCTCTCGGCCTTGCGGGGCTCGAGGAGGAGACCGAGGGGATCAAAACACGCACGGTACCCAAATCCCCACCGACTCTACCCAAAAATGATTCGGCAAAGCCGCCATCCTCGTTGGACATCACCTCTTTCCTCGAAGAGATCGACCGTGCCCAGGATTCGCCGCTGAGTCTGCCGGGCAAAAGCTTTGTCGACAGTTCGTGCATTTACACTTACTCGAACTCGAACGTTCTCCACCCGGATGCAACGTACACGACACCGAGTCTGGGTCCGACGAAGATGGCTATCGCGGTCGGTAAAAACCCATCACCCGTGCAAACTACTCCCAGCGTTATCAATCGTTCGAGCTACCTCGCAACAACGACATGCAGCGTCAACAGAGGCCTTGCCCGCATTCTGAACGAGCGCGGAATACATGCAATGCTGCCTTCGGTTCTCCGCGAGAGAAGCGAAGAAGATGAGGAAAAAACTGGTGAGAGTTCGAAGACTGAGCCCGTTGGTAGATGTTTGTGCAGATCTGATCCGAACCGAACATTCCGAATTCGAATGTGTCTGAGAAACCCGTTTCCCCCGCAGCAACGTCGACTCCTGCTCCTTCTCCTGACCAAACTCCTCCGGGAACTCCTCCCGACGAAGAAGCTGCCGACAACGACGAACTCGACGCGCTGATGCCTGACCTCGTTCGCGAGAACCGAGCCAAAGGCGTTGTGCTGAGAGCCTACCGTGTTGAAGGCAAATCTTCAACTCTGGAGCCAGCTGCCGTTCGTAGAGAATCGCTCAGGAGAACGAAGAGAGGAAGTCAGGAGCTCGACGCGCAAGGCCTAGTGTCGAAGTTGTCTCGTTTAGTGCAATGGCCTTTTCAAGGTTTTGTTTCCGATGGAAACGGGAACAGCGTTCGCACAAGTGACCCCAGCTTCCAGCTAACATCAACCGTCACAACAACATCCACCCTGACTGGTGAGTGTCTGCATCCCGAGCCGCATCAGGAGAATGCTTCATGGCCTGTATAAGTCAGCCCGATCCCCTTCCTCACACGACATAATGGTCCTGAGAAACTGAATCTCCGATTCATCTTGCAGACACCATCACATCCGTTATACCTATCGTGAGCGGTTCAACGCCGATGTCTTCCGTGACAAGCACCCGAACAACGTCGTGTTTGTCGTCGCCGTCGATACCTTCAGTGTCAGCCCTCTGCTCTACAACTCCATTCGGCGCAGCAGCTGGGAAGCCCGCCGCGTGGGCGCCGGTTCCAAGGCCTGGATTGGGCACAGGGAATGCTCCCACGTTGACACCTGCTATCCGAATACCTCTCGCAAGAGCTCCGAATCCTCTACTGCAGATCAATGCTGGGCGAGGACGACCAATAGGAACTGTGAGCTCTATGCGCAACATGAGAAAGGGAGCTCTGATGTAAAACGCATTGATCCCTCGCAGAATTCGATCCAGCGGAAAGCGTTCGCGGATAGTTTCTCGTTGGCTAGCTCGCCCGAATGTAGACGCAGGGGAAGGGGGGGGGGTTGCCACATTGATTCGTTTGAACGGGAAGAGTTTCTTCCGCTTCCAGCAGGCAACGGAGCTGGGCAATCGATGACGGACGAAACATTTTTAACAAAGAACGAGGAACGCAGCTTTACCCAAACGATATCCCGTTCCGAGGAGGAGAGGCACACTCATTCAAAAAGTATTAAGAAAACTACTTAATTTAAGCAATAACAAAGATTACGCTGTCCAGCTCGTTGGAAGCGAAGAAACTATTCGAGCAGAGACATAGTACCAATCCCTTGTTGTCAAATGATGTTAAGCGAATACTCCCTTCTGAGGCGATAATTTAATTTTCCTAATGTCAAACCATGAGTATAGGCGGATGGATAGCGGAATCAACGCGTCCTTCGATTCCAGTCGTGGCAAAAAGTATTTTTCGGCAGGAGCCGTTCGAGCTTGTTGTCAAGTTTTGCGGGGAAGATGAGCAGCGAAACTTCTCATGTTCCTTTTGAATGGCGCTAACGATCCCGACACGAGTCGAGTATCCCGAAGATCAAAATATTTCAGAATATTCCCCATTATTCCTTTACTGTTGAACGCAGCTAACGGGTTTGGCTGAGTTTTGAGACTGTGTTCCAGAGAGAAGGGAGTCGGAGCGTTGGCTCCGAGTTTCGCATCTCTGCGTGATTCTTCTAGTTACGATGACTCCTCGAGCAAACGTTGGAAACGACGGAGGCGTGAAGGACTCCGATGCAATTGCTAGAAATATTTGCAGTGGTTCACCATGTACATAGCGGAGTGTTCTCTTCGACACCACTGGTAATAAGAGAATAATTATTTGTGTTTGAAGAAAATTCCATCGAGTTGACTACCGAGTAGCACTTTGTATATAAAGCAAACACAAGACAGAATCGCTGTCGAAAAAACTACGAGTCGGTGGTTTGAGAGATGAACTGTTGACAGAGCCAGTCAGGATGTTCAGCAGACTCCTGACTGTCCAGCAAGCCGTCGCGCTCGGGAACATTCTCCACTCCCCATCCCGAATCGGTCCTCAGATCAGATCGGTGTTGATTTGCCACAATTCGTCAAGATGAGCCCGAACAGTGTCAAGCTTGAAGACCTTCGTCTCTTCTCTCTGAAGCGGCTTGTGAGCCCGAGAAGTTCTCAGCGACCCGATTCGTTGTTGTCACATTTGTTGTGCCAAATTGGTTTAGAAGCTATGGTCCCGACGTGCGAGTCTGGCTTCGCTGTATATTTGGAGAGAGGTGAAATCCTCTTTCCTTCTCTTTGGAGGCTATAATAAACTCGAAATCAACGCAACGTCCAGAATCCCTCTTCGACTGAAACCTTAAGCGGATAGATAAGCCAACCGAGATTCTCTCCCCCAGGCCGGATGGAACGGCACCTTAAACTGTATCTTAGAAGTGAAAACGATTTTTTTCCATCGAGAGAACTTTGTTGTTTCGACAGCTCAGAGAGACCGGCCTCCTATGTCAGGCCTGCGCTCGACCAGCACTTCGTATTCATCGTGGGTTCGTAGAAATTTGAAGGCGGTAATCAACGGTTCACCTTGCTTCACTCCTGAAGCGACGACCAGACCGAGATCGCGATCGTGTGCTGCGCGCCCTATGAGGAACTCGTCGTCGATGATCGACGCCCCTTCTGGAGCGCAGGATCCTCGAAACGCTGGCATCCAAAACAATGTGTGCTCCACGTCGGAGTTAACGCAGAGTATCTGAAAGGGACTCAACTCGTTATTCTTACACTCTCGCAGAAATAGAGATCTGGTACTCTCCGATGAAAAGTTGCCGCAGGATTCCATCGCTGTCTTACTTGAACATATTCGTAATTTCTTTCCACCAGTTGTCCGTTGAGCACAAAATAGAGACCACTATTCGCGAATTTGCTGGGGCCCATGGTGGTACCGAAATACTTCGTCCCATTGATAAAAACTTGCACAATCGTTGAAAATTGAGCGGTGACGCGACCCGAAGTGGATTCGAAGAACCGTTCGCCGACCTTCAGGACGTCCTTGGGCATAGTTTCACCGTACTGCCAGCGACGCCATCTGAGGGACGAGCTTGCGCCGAGTGGTGGGCATCGATTCCCGAGCTCTTGATCAGTGACTTCTGAAGCCGTTGCCGTGTCTGCAGTGGTGGACGTTTCCTCCGGAGAGAAATCCCGGTCATCTGCGGTCTCGGTGGGAGCGGTCTCGAGTTCTGGCGGAGAATCCGTCGTGGTTGCGATCTGGAATGGTCCAGAGCACTGAGAAAGATGACCCCGGGGTGCTCAAAATTCAATGATTGAGCTTCTAATTCATTCAAATAGGAGGATATTCTCTGATAGTACCGCAAAACTCGCGTTGCAGTTAGCGATATGAGGCCATTCACAGATGAGTCTCTCCGCCATGAAGTGGAGACCACGGGGACAGTCGAAGGTGTAAGGGCTCCAGTTGGAGCACTGCACGAAACGGCTACAATTGGTTTCGTCCGGGTACAAACCAGTGCTTTCCGGGCATTCGAACGCCACTGAAAAAATCGAGTAATCCCTGTCATGATCGAGCACGTTCACTCCTGTCTACATTATGAGCCATCGGAACTGCGTGAACCTTATTTCATGACTGACCTGTGGCGTACACTCCCAGGAGTAGGAGCGTCGCAGCAAACGTGCGCATGCCGGCGTCTGGATGGAGTGAATACGAGCCGGAGTCGGTGCTTGGACGTGTTTGAAGCAGAATAACGGGTGCATATCAGAGGGTTGGACAACGAATCGTAAATCGTTCACGGGTCAAATTCCTCTACTTAGTCGTCAACTATGCTATTTCTCCTGTATTTTGCATGCAACACGGTGTTGATGGTTATCCTCACTGTCGCTTACCGGAACTCGATAAGCTTCTAATCCCACAGGATTCAGTTGAAGAAGAAGTAGCGAATGGAAGAGATCAGATTCGTGAAGGAGGAAATCTCATTTATTCCCGATGAGTACTCTGCGGACTAGCCGAATTAGTTCCTCAAAAGCAAAAGATTCTTGGACCAGGGGTAACTTTGAAGTCTCGTCCCCCCAGAAACTCGGCAGTAAGACATAAAAATAATCTCTTGCGTCAACACGACGTTTTCAATTCATGAACCCTGAGGGCGAACTCTGTCTGACAATGAAGATTAGGCTGGCCAACAAAAGGTACGTTGACACCAGAACGCCAGTCGGGCAATGGCTGAAGAATGGGCAATATGGACACTGATAGGAACCGCAAACTTCACAGATGTTTTGAACCCATATATCCATGGTCTCGAAAATCTTCTCCTTGTAGTTTTCTGAAAGCGGGAGGACTCATTCAAGAGCCACCAGCAAAAGCAGTTGACGTTCAGAGGCCGGAGTTGATGAAGTATACAGTTAAGCCGATAACATATCCAGGGTCTCACCAGGTGCGTTGTATTCATAAACTTTGGCTTTGAGATATCTCGTTGCGTTGGCCACGGGAAACCATCGTTCCATTTGGAAGTGGAAGCAAGTCCAATCGTACGCCGGTATGGTTTCGAACATGAAAACAGCAGACCTGGAACGTTGCACCAATCAAGCTCAGGGGAAACTCCATCGGTGTTTCTATTATGGTTCGATGCCGCATTGAGTTTCTTGCACAGGTTTTTTGTTTTGTTTGTCTGATGTGCTACACCAACAGAGAAACTCACGAACCTCGGTGCGATGAAGGCTCGCTTCAATCGCGGTTGATCTCCGTATTTCACGTATCGATCGATAACTGGCCGATGATGAAAGAACCCGGTCGGAACGATTACTTCAACTATAGCTGCTCCACTGGAGTTCGATACTCGCGTCAAGAGCCACCTGGAAATGGGAATGACAATCGGCTCCAGCCCAACTCAACTTCTACGTCAGCCGAACTCTCCCTTTCGCTGCTTACCCCATCGGATTCAGCTGACCCATAAGAACGCTCTGATCAACTCACTTGGCACACGTACTGACTTCTATGTGGGACTTGTTGCGCCCCCAGAAAGATGTTTCCACTCGCAAATCGAAGGCATCTTGTGCTGGTGGAACCAGCAAATAGTCACGATCTACGTTGTAGGTGACATCCATTTGCACGATTGCTAGACCCGCGCCTTCAGCTGAGACCTCGGCATGGCCATATACTTGGGGTCCGACCTGATCAGGGAAAATGCAGCCTTGTGATCAGCACAACAACCTCGTCCGTTGTTCCCGCTGACAATGGCGAACTAAGGGATCATGCCATACCTGGACAAACTTGCGTTCGGCAAGGTTCTCTCTGTTGATGAAGAGCTCGTGAATCTGACCCGGATTCGCGCTCGATTGAACCTTAACTTTGAGATCAGTTACGTCCCTCACGTGCGTTCGAAAAGAATACTTTGTCAGGGCTTCCATGGCAAGCAATGTGTCCTAGATTCAATGGGAAGATTCAGCATATTTTCTTTCCTATATAACGAGTGAGAAAACGGGAAAATCGGTCGTGCAATGAAACAGAGGGGACGGGGCTTCACGTCAGAACGGGCTCTGGTAGCATCTCTTGCCAAGCTCGGCGGATGCGTGGTGCCAATTCAGAATGAGGACGAGGATCCGAATCTGCCGAGACTGACCTGAGTTCCAACGAATCCGAAATCCGTGTATCTCATCCAGTTTAGCCATCTGACAACTTGGCTCTCATCCTCGTTGGATCCGAATTCCATCATCAGCATGAGAGCATACGAAGTTGTTTCCACTCCTAGAGCATCATCCTCGGCAGGCATGTTGGCGTAGTAGAACGGCCTTTGTGCTTCGTTGACGATGGTTGCCGGGCCGATATCCACTGAGGACCAGTAGACCATGCCCTCTGAAAATGTCGGTGTTTTTCGTTGTATTTTGGTGTTTTCCTCCAGTCATTCGATGGTTCGAAGTGAACTCCAAGGTTCAGTGTTCTGAATCAGGTGGAAATCGAGACCTGTTTCACGCCGTAGTGTCTGCAGGATCATCCAACCGGTTTCTGCTTGGTTTGATCCCGCCAGTTTCAGCGCGTAAGTTGCGATGGCCAGGTGGTACGAGGAAGTTCTCAGGCGCGGTAAGTAATCCTCCAAATATCGAATCGCAGCTTTCTTCGCGACGGCGAGTTCTCCCAGCAGTGTCTGGAAAATAATGAAAGTTTCGGAGACAAGTATGGGTATTGCCGACAAATGCTCTTGGTCGTTGAAGAGAAAAGTATCTCACCCCTGTTATAACATCAGTGACCTTCGACAGCGTTATCAGAACATGAGCGGTGAGGGTTACATTGTGGAAATTACGCAGGACTCGCTGATCATCCAACATCTGCCACGGAAGAACGACGAATTGTCAGTATCCATGGAACTTCTAAAATTAGTTCGATTCCAAGAGTCATGAACAGCAAGCTCACAAAAGCTCGATGTCGTCGGTTGTGGAGGACGCCGTTGTTTTCAGAGAAGAAACCGGCACGAGAATCTTGATGACGTAGGAGAAACCGCACTGAGTTCGCTATGAGCTCATTATCGATGTAGAGCAATCTGAACTCCCAGTCGGGGAATGTTGCTTGGCGGTAAATCTTAGCTGCAAGAGCTGTCAACCTGTAGTGGGAAATGTTTTTTTTGAATGCATGACAAAGAGAGTGGAATGAAATGCAGATTTCACTCGAGAGAATCTTTCCTGGTCATAAATCAAGCTGTGTGAAATCAAGCTTGAAAGAGATTATGTGACTCACCAGACGCTCGGTTGATCCTTGAACATGGTGAAGGCACCGTCCCTGATATACCCTGTTTGGTCGACGAGAACCTGGTTCAAATGTTCGAACAGCTTCCTTGACGAGTCAGTTCTCATCTGGTTGGTCAGCCTCAAATAATGAAGAACAGCCAGATGATATCCGAAGTCGAAGAGAGCGTGTTCTCCTGACTGAACTCCAGTCGCAAAGCCGAATTCTCCCAGTCCCACCGGTATATCTACGGAGCTAGCGCCCACAACGTCGCCTGCGGTTGAAAACTGAGATTACTTCGGATGTCTCATCAATTGCTACAAGTTTCGTTTTGCAATGTTAGTTTGATTCTTGCGATACCTTGAACAGGTCAACCTAGAATTCGAGCATCTAACGAAGCATTGAAACTTATACCAATCACTGAAACGCGGGCATTCGGGGAATCAAAGGTGTATCTCCTGTGTGATTCGTCGAAAGGAACTATTGGCGTATCCGTGATGTTGAAATCGAAGAACTTGAGATTCTTGCTGACGGCCCGCATGTCGAACATCATAGCCAAATGCATCTGAAGAGGAACCCCCTCAGGCACGAAGTTGATTGTGATTTCGGCCTCCTCATTTGCCACCTGAGTTCTTCCAGTCAGTTTGAATGTGACTTCGCCAACCCGATTCGCCACGACTGGCACGTGGATTATGATGTGCTGCCACGCTTTGATCTGTTGGAACCGACTTTCACTCAGGAGCCGTGAACACAGTGAGCTTCGACTCGGACATATGAGAAACGAGTTCGCCGGAGCAACAGGACGTGACTCACGAAAACGACATGTTGATGATTTCCACGGCTCGTTCTGGGGCTGTATGCTGGAACTACTCCGAAAGATTCCACGTGAACGAAGCGATAATCCTCCGAATCGTGTAAGATGAGTTCGGCCTGGATTTCGAAGTGCTGATAATTGAAGAGAAACACGCGAAGTCCAATCTGCTCCCCGAGCACGGCTTCGCCGGGCGCTTCCGTCGTCATGAAGAATGGCCGAGTGCTGTCGTGCTGCAGCAAGAAGAATAGAGTTCAGAACGATTAACTCGGACCGTTTTTCGAGATAAAATCTCCATTCGATTTTCAAACCCACCAACACCGGTGCCTGGAGCACTTGAAAACCAAACTGCTTGCTGACGGCTATTGCGTTGACGTGATAGAGAGTCGCAGCTTTCGGTACTGAAGTTTTCGTGAATATCTGCCGCAGATTTCTGGAAAATACATCAAACGGTTGAGGCGAAACCACTGCGTGATCTCACGGATACCGATGTGAGGCAGGCCCTAACTTGTTCTCACCCCATGAAGATATCGTGATATCCGAACATGCTTCCTGTCGCATCGAAGAAGTTGTTGAAGCGATTTCTCCGGTACACGTGGAAGATGAATGAGTCCTCATCTTCGGCCAGGATGTCGTCACATCCAGACTCGTCTGAGCCATCATCGCATTGACGGTAGCCATCGCATCTGCAGATATGCCCATGAGCGAATATTGGTTCTTGGCGAGTTGACTTCTATCGCGTTTCATAGATGAACACGTACCTTTCGATCGGGAGGTAACACTGGAGGCCGGTTTTGCAATTCAGCTTCCCGGTTGTATTGCACGTTGATTGCAAAACTTGCGCCATGTATAAATTGGTGAAGATGATCAAACCTGAGGACTGAATCGAGTTCCGATAAAACGCAGCGTGAACGCTACCCGGCTGGACTTTTAGGAGCCTGAGATTACTGAACACTTCCAGATTATTCTACCTCAAACGTGGAGTTGGAATCCACGGCGGAGTTTGGTGTGGCGTAGAAAAAAAGCTTATCCGATCCTCCGTCTGGGTCTCTGGCGAGACCACCCACCAATGAAGTTCCATTCGTCTCCATACGATGGAGAGCTCGAATCACGCCAGTGGGGGTTATGTCATTGCGACCTTGATTTGCTATGAGATCAGTGTCCAAACTGGTGGAGCACACAATGGCTTCGGTAGTGTAGTTTGCGACTACTTCGACGAGATCTCCTCTTCTGTCCTGCTGTTTGTTGATCCAAATGCGGAACTGCGATGAATCATGCTGAATGCTAGCTCGCTTCGAACGAAGAACCCCGAGTTCCACTCTGAATGTCCCAGATCATCCAATCGACTTCCACAGCGGCTCCCTCTCGAGGAAAAATTACTCACGCTGCCCCTGTTGATTCCCCGCACAGGAATGCTTATAGAGTCCGAAATGAGCTCATCGTTCTTCTCGTCCACGATATAGACTACCACTCGCAGGGATGGGGACATTTCCGGGCTCAGAGGGAGGGCAAACGTTGTCACAGTGTGGTCGAGGCCCGACGCCGCTTTCTTCCCTTGTTGGAGAACGGTTCCTTTAGATATGGTCTGAAACGAGCAAAGCAGATAAACTTGAGCTCCCAGTGTCCGAATATGCGCTTGTGAGCCTGGCTCGAAGAGTCTCGAAGATTGACGGTCCAGTCCAGTGGCTCTCAATATGAATTTTCACAGAGCTTACGAGGTAGTAGAAGTAGTCGAGGTTGAAGTTGGAGCGTACGTGAAAAACGGCGTATTCACCAGCCTGAAATTGAGATTTGCTGAGAGTTGACCGCAGAACTCAGCTATCCGCCGTCTCTCGAATTCGGGTCGCTTACCACACCATCGGCCGTGCTTGTCGTAACCTGAAGTTGACGATTGTCCGGTCGATGAAACGCTACCATCAGCTCTTCGGCAGATGCTGTCCTTGAGTCATCGATAGTGAAAACTGCCTGTTGAAACATATTTTGTTCAAACCGATGTTCGAGCAGCAGTGATTTGTCGAACGCAGACTGCTGGGGGCGTACTAACACGTATGATCACGCGGTCAGTTTTCTCTGGGACCATGTCGCGGATCTTCGCGACTCCATTGGAGTCTAGAGCATGCTCTCTATGGCGTATCTCCCGACGACCGTACTCTCCGGTGGCTGTCAGCGCCACCGTTATGTTGGCGCCTTTGAGCCGTTCTTCAGGCAACTTCACGTGGTTATCATAACTCACTTGCACCTATCGGCAGAGAATACATTGAGTGATACAATTGAGACTCATGTATGCGTCTTATGGATTGAGTGTCCGGGGCACGCAATGCAGGATGCTCTTGTCTGTCTCAACTCACGTGAACGAAGAACTCCATGCCTGGTTTGAAAGTCAAAGGTTTATCACCGAGGATGTACACCGAAATGGAATCGTTGACCATCCGGGCTTTAGAGAAGCCATCAACGATCACATCGATGTAGCGCTCGCCGACGCTTGCATGCACCTCGACCTCACAGTCCGATAATCGGTAGGGGTAAGCCAAGGATTCCAATGTTTTCATTGAGTACTGGAAATGGTACGCTCCCCGGAACTGCAACAAGAGAAACGAACTGTAGGCAAATGTGCTATTATCGAGACGGAATCCAAATCCGTTCTTCCTGTGAAACTCACGTCGTGCACGTAGTCCTCGATGAATTTGTCGAGCAAGGCTATGGGTTTCCTCGACTTGGTGGAGGCGCTGAAGGGCTTGAGTATTGCTCGAACTGTGAGGTTTCCGTACGTCGGAGCTACGGCTGTGAAGTTCGCAGAGATGTCGCCTTCGAAGTACTCATCGGACGTCATCGCGTAGGGGGGCATGGATACATAAACGTCGAAGCGTTCAGTATACCACCTCTCCAGCAAGATTCGTTTCTCTTCGACCTGATTCAGAACCTGAGCTCGAATCGTCCACCAGCCCGGCTCGTATTCTTCGGGCAATGTGAAAGAAATGCTCACAACGCCCAGATACGGATATCGTGACGTCCACCGTTTCATTATGATGCCCCGTGAGTCCTGCGAATCGACGGCTCATGTAACCATTCGGTCCAGTTCCTGACGGACCCTTGGATTTTCTAGAAGGAGCTGTGAATTTCGACCCACCAGGAGGTAAACGTCTATCGGATCCTCGTAGGGTTTCAATTCTGTGGTCAGGAGCACCACGCGAGCAGCAACTGCGAGGAACGGAGAGAGTTTCACTTTTTTGGCGAGGTCGAGCATGAAGCCGGTCGTTGCGGCCGAAGAGCGTTTAGAAAGATCAGAAATGCACACAAGAGTCATCCACACAAATTGCACAGTCGAGTGAAGCTAGATCGGACGATCTCGTGAGCAGGTTCTCCAGACCGGAGAGGCCACTCCGAGCTACCTATACATCTAGATGTTTTGTGCTGAGCTGCTCAAAACAAAAATGATTCCCCCGTAAAGGTGATGAGGGCTCCGTTTCATCATCGGATGTGGTGTTTCCGGCATAGAAACGATGCCCGTGATTCAATGGGGTGCCCCGATCGTGCGCTGTGCCATATCACAATATCCATTCGTGAACGCCTCGACTCATACTTTTCTGTTCGATGTTGTAGACCAGTTGCGATGTTTGGATCAGGATAGTGAGAAACTGCGGTCGGAAATAGAGTTCCCTCTCCTCCCAGAAAGCGGTGCCTCCAAGAGCCCCACCGGTGTTTCCCTGAGCGCGGAAAATGTATCGACCGGACTTCGCGCTATGAGGTACCTGTTCGATCGAGAAGAGAACGTGATTCAGAGCTCAAATTATGCGAATAGCATCTCGAGTTACGAACACGGGGAGACCATCGGAAAAGCGTAATCGACACCTATCTCAGGCGATTTACGAATGGGGGAACATTGAAGCGTTGAATTTGCGCGAAGAAATGAAGCCCTCGTTGAAAGGAATGAAAAAAGAGGAGGGAAGCAGGCGAGCGGCTCTCACGATCACGCCGCAGTCAGTCGCCCGTAGAATGCCAGCCCTCACGCGCAGGAACTCAAGCAGCATTACGGCTCAAGTTACACAAACGTGACGATTCTGATGACAGATCGCGTTCAGTTCGGAGGTGCATGAAACGCTTGCATGTTCCCGACGTGAACGTCCTTATTAAACGAGCCCGAGCACCTCACAGACAACTTTGTATTCAGCTGGAGCCGCGGAGCTACTGCTGTGCTAGAGAAATTTCGAGTTTTCTTCTTCCTTTCCGATTAGCCCCGCCCAGACTACACCCGAAATGATATCGATATGAATCCCCAACTCGACGAATCGTTCGAGTGGCCTGTTCGCTAGAACTCGGCTGAAAACGGGACCCACTGTTTACCTGCAGAAGCATAACAGTATTCATTCCCGCGTCGAGCTCCTCAAGAGCTGCGGCTACTTCGGCTCCATCGCATGAGAGTGACGATCGAACGATGAGGGAATGCGGTGACTTGATCAGGTGAACATGAACGCGGAATATTTGTCCAGGCCTCACTGTGTTTGAAGCGAGCACCAGAAATTTCCTGCGAAGAAATATTCTCAGTTTCCTCCTGGTTTACGTATGGTGTCGCAAACGACCCCAAGTAAGCGTAGATCTGAGTTTAGTACGGATGAGGAGAGCTCCAGCCGCCGTTGCGGCTTCGGAGAATGCTCAAGTCTCTCTTGTTAGATTCCGAGAATGTTTGAAGCCCGGCGGGAGCACGGCGCTCTAAATGATGGACTAATGCAGTTGTCGTTCCCTGAGTGAAGGGCTCACGTCAACTTCATTCAGAACCGAACAGAAAAGAGGAGCTGCTTTGATCTAAATTGTGGTCGCTGACCGTTGCCGGCGATGGTGGCCGCTCTCCGCCTGTCGATAACGATTTCCGGTGTGTGTGCGCCCAAGTTCCTACCGAGCACAACGGCGAACACCAGGAATCATCGACTCATTCTTCACCGCACTGTTTTTTTTATTTGATCCTCGGACAGAATAAGAACGGAGGACGAAGCTCCGCCTCGTTGAATCCCCATTCTGCCGGAGCTTTTTTCTCCATAATCACAGAAGAGCCGCATCAGCATCGAATGAGCATTCACGGTGGAAACGTGAACACCCATTCGATGATGAGCGGCTGTCACCGGAAAAATCTTTGAGTCTTTTGTCGAATTTCCGGAGGCTCGAGTGGCCAGATGGCCCACGATCAAGGGAAGCGTATGAAGCGACAATTGGATTTAATTGGTAGCTGTCCCAGGCCCCTGATCCGAGGTCTTCGTCACGGGAATATTCAGCGGCCGGACGAGTACCTTCTCCAACTAGCGTGAACTCCAGCTCGGGCCGACTCATGCATCGAGTGATGAGGAGGAAGCATCGGAGAGACGGGGAGAAACCGGAAGCGAAGCAGAATTCGGGACTGAGTAAAATTCGCCTCCATCCAACCGGTCGTTGCTGCTCGTCGGGCTCGTCAGATGATAATAATAGAAGCTTGACAATGAGACTTGAGTAATTATATTGTTCTTCCCACTTCTGGAATGATCCAGGTATGAGAGAGATGTCTCTGATTTCCTCTGCTCGAAATCGTTGTCGATCTGGCACGGAAGAGTAACAAGAGTCGTTCTCGGCGCCGCTTGCTCCGCCTACCCGATTTTTTTTCCAAGGAAGGTCCTCGCAAGAGCATTCAAACACGATGAACGGATGTCGCCGTCTCACGATGAACAACCACGTCAGAGAACGGATAAATCAAGACAAAGGAATTACATAAACGCCCTTCTAGATGCATCTCTACGGCGGCTACTGTGCGGCTGGTAGGGAGATGTGCGTGACTTCACCTAAGCAGCTCTCAGCATAATGAGATAACCTGTGATCGGTTTCGGAATTAATTTCGCCCGTCAGCAAGTTTCTGAGGGTCTCTTCCCATTTTTCTCCACTCCGTTCGTATCGACGCTGAATTCACGTGCGATGCTGGCGATCTGCCGTGAGAACAGAGTGGAGGCAGCCAGCCAGATAATTTGTTTGGATCATTATTGAAGAGCCCAGTTCCAAAACGTCACATCTCCAAAATCACCGATTTCAGGATTCTTGCAGAATATCGTAAGCCTCGATATCCCGCACTCCATGAAAATCCCGAGATTTGTTTCTTCCTACATTCTTTCACCAACCGAAAATCGGGTCGAGATCCAGAACCGCACGTCTCCTCTAGGTACCAGTTCACATGACCTCCGTTTCCACTAAAATCAACGAATGCAATGCGGTTCTTCGCTAAACATGGCTCCTCGACTGTCGAATCGGGGCATGTCTCGATCGGTACAATATGAATGTGTAGCAAATTCATGATTGTCATCTGAATACTCGGGACGGGCATCGAGCGGGGAAATTACAAGAATTATATTATTTTCGTCGTACTATCGTGGAATCTCTATCGCCAATCAACTCTCGTCTTCCCTTGCGCATCCCAGTTCTCTGTTTCCAATGAACATTGATGTCATGTGATTCGAGCTCTAAAGCGCAATCCATCTTCTCTGTTTTGCGTCTTGGTACATTCTGCACTCCAGCGTACAGGTGTAGAGATTTCAGGCTTCCTCACCCGGAACGTCACTTCCCATCTGGCTGATATTGGGTCTGACCGTTTTCCCAGAATTTAGATTGCCATCTATAGGAGTCGATAGCGCTCTAGTTGTCCACTCGCTGATCGCTCGTGAACTCAGGCGGGAACGTAGATGCAAATGCTCCGAAAGCCCAGAGAGACTGCGCGGCCGGAGCTAGCCATCGGTCGATTCGTTGGTCAACGTTCCTAATGAAACGGCCCACGCTACGAGACCGAGATCGAAACAATCGTGCTTGAGTCGAGTTTCGTTTACCTAAAGGCAACTGAGCTGACCGGCTGAGCAACGGCGTGAGTCGGGTCGCCCTGATTCAAGTATGTCCACAACACTGAAGATACTTCCGTGCTTGGAGCTTTCGTCGCGAATCCAACCCCGTTTTCTCGAGAATTTCATTCTAAAAAATCCCGACCCGGCATCTCGCGATGGGCGGTTATTGATTCTACGGTTTGAAACCCGTTCTGCGACGAAATGCGAACGCCTGCGAAGAGAGTCGTCGGCCCGTGTTGATTTACATTCTTGGCGTCAACGGAGGCACACGCCAGCTCACAGATGTAAAGTCAGGGTTTTCTACCCTTAACAAGAAGTTCACTTATCATGACTTCAATGGCTACATGGGATCAGGGAAGACACGCGAAGCAGAGTTTACTGGAATCTGCAGGATGGATATTTCTTGTTCTCAGCAAAACTCGTCCGGTTATTGACGGTTCTGGACTGTTCTCACGACGTTCACCACGCTCGATATCAATAAGGCCGACAAAGAAAGTACAAAGGGCATTTATCGAGACTTGCGACAGGTCGCTTGTATCTCACTCCCACCCCCTGACGAAGCGACGGGGCGAATTGAGGCAAATGGAGAAGGAACAACGAATCTTCTTACACTTGATCATTGCTGGGTCCTTGCACGTTTCCGTTAAAGTCGACAGTATTGAAAGAGTATCGGTTATCTCTTTCACGCTGCCATAGTGTCATCGGGTCCTCTTGGCTCGAACATGGTACGAACAACAAACTCAGGCTGATGACGGCTGACCAAACTCGAAGCATTATGGAGACATTATCTGTGGAAAATGAAGAGCTTATTCAGGTAGAAGGAGGCATCCTGAATCAATCAGCCCGGTGCCTGAGCTGACACGCGCCGCAGGAGGAACCGGGCTTTCAGGTTGCTCTCTAGGGCTCCCTGTTCGTCTTTCATCCAACCATCTGAAGATGATTCTCGTGATGCATTGGAAGCGCCGGGCAGTGATTACCGAGTTTAGCCTCTCGATTAGCATATGAAAGACATCGAGGTCCGAACAGCTACTGTGTCGGAAAGGATGTGGAAGGTTTCATTTGAATGAAAAGCCCATCAGTAGATAGATCACAGCAACGAATCTTTTTCTGGTCACCGCTCTCATCCGCTGCGGCAAAGCAAGAATAACAAGCTTCTGCGATCAGGTGAGAATCAGTTTAGAGCAGGGCCCCTACACGAGGACGAGAACCCCCTACCTGGGGCGTTCTTTCTTCGGGCGGGGGTCACGGGACGTAAGGGTCTATCCAGATATCCATCCATTCGGCCCGATGATGGATGCTGAGGATAACTCGACTGTCAGTGATGACTGGATCGAAACAGGAATCAGCACCGTCAATTATACAGAAAGAGAAAAATTAAACCGCATGGAAAACTCTCAGAGGAGCTACCCCTGATTGAAACTAACTTCACTCCTGACCCAAATCGAGAAACTGAGTGTACAAGGGAGCGTTTCCCACTCGAATGAGTCCTCCGACTACGATGAAAATCGTGATCGTAGATCATCCCCAGTTTCTCTTGTCCACGTCCAGGTCTAGTATCGTTAACCATCGGGTAGCATGGGGACTAGAGTCTTTTTCCGAAGTCCCCCCCGGGAGACGTGAGTGCGCTGTCGTTTGGGAACACCAGTTAAAAGCAAGTTCAACTGATTTCGATTCGTAGAGATCGAACGGTTATGGTGGCGTGCACTCTATTATAAGGAGCCCATGTGTGAGGGGTCCACATCGATGACCCTCTCGAGGTCTGGTGAGGGTACCTGCATCGGAAGCCTCTCAGCAGTGTATGAGGCTGACGGCGCGACAGGAGCTCGATGCAAAAACCGTCTCCGAAAAATGCAGGACGGTATGTCTATTGAGGCGAAAGATGATAGAGGACCCCGATGCTAGCCTACAGCTCTCGCGAGCTTTGGGCACAACCGTTCACTCCGGCGTGAGTCAAGATGGGAAGTTGGTGAAGTTCACAATCGGTGTTTTCGGCTAGTTGTGTGACCGCACTCAAACTTCGATTCGACTTTGTGATGTCCGGGATGATAACGAGTGTCCCAAACGGACGAAACAGAACAGACATGTATCATGAAGCCGCGTGCTTTGTCGTGTTTCGTGCAAGACTCACTGCGCGGGAGTGTACCCACTGGAACTATTATAGTTTAGTGGTTCACGTACCTGTACCCAATGTAAAACACTCACGTTCCAGCACACGCGCACCCACACAAGCTCACTGGAGATATTTTTCGGAGAAGCCTCAGTTTCGGAGAGCTCGTACCTGAGTACCGCTCACAGATCGATAAGCCAAGTACGAGTTATCTCCGACTCGCTACCGCCAACGTGAGCGATTATCCAAACTTCATAGATGACATCGGAGTTTGGTGCCCTCTGCACCTTCGGGGTCTCGGTGTGGTGCGGGGAGCGAATCGTCGCAGCGAGGGAGTTCCGGCGGCGAGGGCCGAGAGAGAGAGAGAGGGGGCCGTTTGACGAGACACTCGACAGCACGTACTTTCTCGTTCTAATCCGTCGGACAGGATCATATTGATTGGAATCTGAGTGAGCTTCTTGGTCACTCATCGCAGACAGCCTTACTGATCAAAGATGCGGCATACACAAAATATCCTGGAGCCATTGCTTTCTATGAAGGTCGTGGTACCCGTATAGCTAACTATCCTTTCCAGAAATTTTCTCCCGAGATCGCCTGTCGGTGGATAGTACCTCGTTATTGAATGAACGAAAATTCCGGCTCGGATTCGATCCACGAACCCTGTGCGCGAGGATCATGGAATGCTCAGTTTACCTGTGCGAGGTAGCACGTTCATGAGAAAAGTCTACATGCAGTGTGGAGGCCGTCCTGACGGCCAGATTCTAGTTCAAGTGTCGTTCTGTTAACCCCTCCCCCGGAAATCTCCAATGTCACGAAAAATCAGATATTCTGAGTGTGGGGTGGAACGAGAAAGTCGCTTCCGTGAGGCAGGGGGTCGTCGTCATGGGATGGGTATTGAAACTCTACACTCTCGGTGTTAAATCATCGGAAGCCTTATAGATCCCTCAAAAGCCGAATTCCGGGGTCCAACATTCATAGTTCAGATACGACTGCGACGGCGCACTTCCTACCTCTCTTCGAATCTTGGAGTGTCGATCCATTTATAACGACACGAGAGGGCGTCTACGCGTGGGGGGGGGCGGAGATGGGAAAACGCGGAGATACAATATGCGAACTCATCACAGGGTAAAACGGACTCGCTGCCTTTCTAGCAAAGGTCATACTCCGAGAGAGGAAGAGCACCGCTTCCTCGATCTCGTGCTGCAGGGTTGATTCCAAGACGTTCAGACTGCAAACTGAAGCTCTTGATGAGGCGAAGCGAGAATGAATTCGCCAGCGAAGAAGTCTAGAGCTCGGTATCTGAGAACTCTAGTTTTCGGGAACGTCACGAGGACGCTCAATCTTAAGTGCCGAGAACTGTCCGCATACGTCATCAGAGGCATTTGTTCCCTTTTTTGTTTCTTCGACCACCACGCGTATTCATGAAACGTACGTAACGTCATCGGTCGAAATTCATTCGTCAGTTTCCTGCGGGATGGTCCCGGAGCTTTCAGAAGTACTGAATGAAGCCTCTCATAGGAACGCGCGACGAAGACCTTCTTCGAGAACGAATGTAAACTATCGCCCGGGTTCCGTGAAGGATTCCGGAGCGATGGGTCAGCGATGAGCGACTCGGGAGCCACAGGATTCTCGGCCAGCGATTTCCCTGAGGAACTTGTTGTCGAAGCTGAACCAAAGGTTCCGTTAAAAATTCTGAGGAGTCTCCCGCAATGTTAGTAGATTGATCTTCGCCATCATGTTCCCTATTAAATTGAGGGAAAACAGTCATTATCAGAGACTCTGCTCAGGATTTTTTGAGCCTTCCTCTCAATGAGCTCAGAGGAGTATCCCAGAAAAACAACTCGGGGAGTTGCTCTCGAACGCTTCAGGTCGATCGCAAACCAAGAATTCCAGGCAAAATATGCATCCCCTGTGACATCATGAAAACATAGAAAATGCATCCAGCCCAAAGCTGTTGTCAGAAAAATCGAAGCGTGAACCAAAGGGACCGCGTTCTTACGCAAAAATGACGGAAGTATCGTGATACTACCAGTTCAATCTCCCCTGTGCAGTTCACTGTAGAAATAGACGTAGATGACGCTACGTAACGAACCGACCATTGATGAACAACGTTCGCCTCGCGGACGTTTGAACAGCTGTTAAACCATGACTCAGGGCTCACTGCACTCGAGCGAATTCTCGAGGAAACTTGACTTGGGTGGAGAGGAAGAATCACTCTCAGTGAAAGAAAGGGGCGATGGTTTTTGCTTGCTCACTTTGTTCGGGAACTTCTTCAAAGTTTCGATCCATTGAATTAAGTTTGACAACAACAATCGGTCCCCTAACATAACTTTTTCTAAATATACCCTGTATGGATGGAGGCTCGAAATATTCATTCTAGAGAAGTGGATACATGTTCCGAATT
The DNA here is from genome assembly GCA_037576195.1 of Phytoseiulus persimilis. Lineage (NCBI taxonomy): Eukaryota > Metazoa > Arthropoda > Arachnida > Mesostigmata > Phytoseiidae > Phytoseiulus > Phytoseiulus persimilis. The sequence continues at coordinate 21,833,455 of CM075101.1, forward strand.
TTGTTTTCGAGATTTTTTTCCTCCAATTCGCTCCCTAAATCCTACTCAGTGTAGTTGGAAGGCGAACAGAAGAATCCGCGAATAATTATACATCTAGTATATATATTTGCGGTGATTTTTATACATTCACTCCCATGAGCGGGAAGTACGAAAACATCTTCTCTCGGATAAAGACTCGAAGAATCGCTCATTAATGGATCCAATCTCGAGAGGACAGTTCGGCTTTGCCCTATCTCGACTAGATCACGAATTGATCGGCTTCTTGGAAATAAATAGTGCGGAACAAGATGAGAATATATGAACAGTGCTCCCAATACTCTGGAGATGAGGAAGGTGGTTCTGGGGCCGATGTGGTGGAAGTCGACATCGACTGGACTAGATTTCAGGTTCTCTGCCGGAGAACTCGTCAATGAATGAATGTGCCCCTTCCCGGAGGATAGTGATTGTGATGGAAAGGACGGCGACGACGACTCTTAACAGGATTTTGCAGATTCTAGACACCTTATCAGATCCACTGGAGGCGGGATCCAGGAAGGGAAAGGCTCGGATCGAGGGTATAGTGACGAGCTGCGTGATTATCAGCAGTGTCAGCGAGATTCCGTGTCGCTGTCTTGAGGCAGCGTGCGAAGATGGCGTTGAACCGGCTTTAGACTGTGTTCGGTTGTGATCCTGCGAATCCGCTTGATTCTCAGGTGCTCTCTGGCTTGCTCCGTTCTCGTCCGGTGGTGTCTAGCTGAAACCGCAAAGTTCCAATTGATCCGTGTTGACCTTGTCCACGATGTGGACAACTCCGTTCATCGCGAAGAGATCCGATGCAATAACCCGACTCGAACCGAACGTCAGAATCTTATCTGCAAGGGGGATCAAAGGTTCAGGAATTCGGTGCATTCATAACACCCGATATCATGTACGGCTCCGAATCACTCACCCGCAGTCTGAGAGGGGTTGAACTTGCTCTTGTTTGCATCATCAAACTCGAATTTAATGGTCATGCAGGTTACACTCACTCCATCCATGGGGGTGAGCACTGTTCCACCTGTGGGCATCGATGACGAGAACCATAGTCCCGTAACAACGTGTTTGAAAACAGTGCCTATGGAGCAGAAAAAAATACTCTTTCGAGGGGGACTGACAGAAATGAATGGCAGAGGGTTTCAGAATATCGTTTTCTTTGTGAACTCACGGGCTTTGAGAACTTCGTTCTTTGCCAAGTTCTTCCGGATGGAGGGCGCGATCCGCTCGAAAGCTGCGTTTGTGGGCGCGAAAACGGTGACCATGTCGTTTTTCGGAAGCCTAGCATATCTGCGGTACCAGGAAGCGAATTCCGAGAGGAACGGGTTGGAGTCGAGGAACACCTGTATGCTGTCTGCAGCAACAGGATAGAGCACCCTCCCAAGAGTGTGTATCGAGCCGTATTTATAACTTATGTCACGGCCCAGGATACGCGCGCCGTTCAGTTCCTGTGGAGAAGAACAGTCATCAATCGGTGAAGCTTGCATTCAGAGACAATCCGAGAAGACGGCTGCGCCGCTTCTATTACTGGGGCTTGGCTCAGAGTCGCCTGCGGCTCAGTATGAATCCTCACGAGCAACGGCCTTGGGTTCATCCATGAAAACTCATCTCCTAGTTCTCCTCCCCCTCCCGGCGCTCAAACACGAACCCTGTCGGCGTTAACGTAGATGCTTTTCTCGAAAAGACAGGTAGCGATCCACGATTCGAGCTTGAAATCACGGGATGTCACGAAGCCAGGAAGCAGGTGGTAGAGAATGAAGCGCCGCAAATCTTTCGGATTTCTAACGAGACGCTGTTTAAGGTCGTCGATCGAAATCGGCAAGTAGGCGAAAGCCGCATCCGTTGGAGCGAGGACCGTGATTTTTCCTGAAAGTCATGATACAGGTCGAGTCAAGGATACCCCAGGTGTCGCAATCGCGCGCGTGATCCTGCTGCTGTTATTCAGATGCTGCATGTCCTCACCCTCGAATTCAGTGAGAAGTTCGTTGAAATCTATGATTTCTCCGAACGAAGCAAGCTTGAGAATATCGGAGAAAATCGAGATATCATCTGGAATCCGGTTGAGAATAACCTGCAGAGTTCCACAGCGGGAGCAAGCGTTTGGGATGAAGAGCGGCGGCGGATATGGGAACCAGGGCTCCGATGGAGAGAGCTTCGACAAGCATGACGGGCAGAAAGGCGGTTCGACAACGCACGATTCGCGCTTCGTTGGCGAGCGGGTTGGAACCTGTTTCCGAATCGTAAGGTGGCCTTATATCGAGCTTGGTGGAATCACATCGATACACGACAATGAGTGATTCATGCGAGGGCGAGTTGACAGGATCGTGGGATCGAAGACGGAATACTAATTTCAGTAAATCCCTAGAAGTTCTGATATTTACCGGAGGCTTGTACGTGATGATCGGTCTTATCTGCGTAGTCGATGTGGGCGGCATTGGAACATAAGGAGGTTGAGTCACAAAATGGGGCAGGGGACGCTTGCTCGTTGTGGTACTCGGTGGAGGTGTTATTTCCAACTGGTGGAAAGGGAAATGAACGTCGGGTCCCGTTATGTCGATATTGCTTGTGTCGAGCTCGGGGATGTAAATTGAGCCGGGCTTCCGGGTCGGCACCGATGCGGAAGGTGCCTCTGTGGTCGTGGTCGAACTTTGGGAGGGTCGAATGTTTTGCAAAACCCAAGCGAAACGACGCAAGAACGGAACGTAGACAAACCTGCAAGCCGAGGAGGCAAATTGTATGACAAATTTCTTGATCGTTTTGCGCGCCACCTTCAGCTCGCCAGATCCAGCACCCGAAAACATGCGGAGGAAATAGTACCTCTTGGCGGTGTTCAGAACGGCCGCGCCAAAAGTGCAAAGGCTTGAAGTGCAGTCTCGAGCCTTTCTGAAACAAACGTTCCCCTGGCATTCGTGGTCATGCAATTCCCTAGAGGTTGAGGTCACATCTATTGGTGCCATGAGAACTGATCACGAGCGTGCAAATCCTGATTTCCTGCTGGGAACCTTACTTCGGAGGGGAGTTTCCATTCGGTGACATCACAACCGGCACCACCGGGAGAGCAGCAGCAGCTGCCACCATTTGTTTGGCGCCCTTATCGAGGCTCGTCCCGTTTCCGAGGTCATTGGAAGGAGGAGCGTGGTTGTTCGAAATGGTTGTCTGATACGTAGCGCTGGCCGCTTGATTGAGAAACGCGAGCACGATCGATGCCGAGAGATAATATAGGAATATCATAAGCGCCTGCATTTCGCGCAATGCCTGCAAGAGATCTTTCCATAGGAGTGGTAATGATGACATCTGCTGCACCACACTCGCTGGAGCGGCTGATCGGGTCACACTTCGCTCGCGGATTTTCCGCGGAGGAAATCTCTGAGGGATCTCAGGAAGCTTTACGGGAATCAGCTCGCTTGCGGCGGTCCCGTTGGGAAGAGCTCTCGAATGACGCGAGAACTAGTGACTTACCGGCATGAACAATGCACTTCACCAGACGCGAGATCCGGCCGTATCGTCCACTGACAGGCCATTCGCTCTGCACGATCAGCTTCAAACCAACATACTTTGAGTACCACTGGACCTGACGAAAACCAACGCACGAGCCTCGCCGACCACGACAAACCGGGGACTGGTTGAGGAATTACAAGGTAGACGAGAGGAACGGGTTCTTTCCTCTTCGTAGTCGTCTCCTTCAATGCCTTCCGTTCCGTGGCCGCTGTTTTGTTTCGCTTTCTGGGGCGAATCAAGCACACAAAATGACGATCGAGTCGATCCGAAATCAATCACAGCGACTGCTCGTCACCGATTGAACCGACATCCGCAGTTCGTCTCACACAAGCTGCGTTCACATGATAACTGATACGGTCGTTCTGGCCGTCTGGATAGTTGGAGAACGCCACAGGAATCCCTACGGATTGATGGGCCTCGGCAAGCTTTGTGACTCCGCAGCCTCGTCAGTGGCCCAAATGTCGCCTCGTGGGGTGGTCACATGTTCCTACCACTTCCACGGAGGAACAGTCACTGTTAGACAGACGAGTTCCAGAAACTGGGAGGTCCAGAAAACCGAATGGGTTACGGAAACAGCATCAAGCCATACTAAGTGGGCGAATAAGGGAAAGGAACAACACGGTCAAACGGCACAAAAGAGGAGTTAGTATCCGACAAGGCAACAAGTGTCACTTTCCAAGCGCCGGTCACCCTTCGCCGGGCTTTATGAATCCAGGGAGTGTTCCAGCGTTTACAATACTTCGCTTGGTGTCGTTTCGCTGGCCTAGGGCGGGCGGACGGGCGGACGAGTCGGCCAGTGGTTTGTTCGGTGAACGAGCGAACCGCTAAAAAACTTTTCCAGGCAACGGGTTCCACCGGCTCACACAAGTGGACGACTTGACGTCGCCGACGTCGCTTGACGACTTCACTCGGAGAAGGTGGCCACGGACCCACCTCATATGCCCGCGCTCAGCAAACATCGATTGCGTGCGCGATGAACTATCGATCCTAGGTCAAAAAGGAGAGACCCCGGTAGCTGCTCCATGCCGGACGCGGAAACCGGATGCTCAGGGAGCTATTGAGATATTCGAGGTTGGCACTCTGAGCGGAGCAGCGCTCTTCCAATCCATCTTGGAATTGGAAACCGTAGACGTCGCCATTGTTGAGGGACGGGCCAAGAATGCGACAGGGAGACTTTTGAATGACGCGAAGATCAATGAACCATGCCCACAATTCCGGAACAGCCGGATAAAGGAATCACTTCCTGATCGGAAAAACATGAATATAGTGCACCAGCTCGCTGTTTATCGAGCCCATTCCTCCTCGGATGGGATCCGCTGGGATTCTTCCCCGAAAACTCCGGAGTCTCTGACCGCCCCCAAAGCTCGGCCTCCGTGACCTTCCGTGCGAATACGAGACATGAGAGAAGTTCAAGTCGGAGCTCGGACCGACTCGAAATCGATGACTGACGATTCTCAGGAGTCCCAGATGGGCTCAATACCTCAAAAGTCACCAATCGACAAGACTTTGGTAAGCCCGATTGACCATGGTTTGGACACCATTGTGATTGTAACCTACAACGTTGAACCTACAGGTGGGAAAGGATCGCTTAGGTCACGCAGCGGACGCTCCATGTGTGTCTGAAAGTACTTGTTTCTGACAGCTTTCGCCGAAGACAGTGCCGATCTCGACACCAGTCCGTGGGTGGCTCTGTGTCTCGGCAAGTTCCCGGAATTCTGCGTGAGACCGGATCGTATTCGAGCTCGGTGACATACGGAGAGAGCGTTACACGAACATTCCCTGTATCCCCGATCCCGTACGTGCAACAAAAAAATTGAGAACTCATCTGTGCCCGAAGCGATGATATACACTAACAGGTCTTATTGTGAAGTTCATCAGCAATCTGCGGGAATACCCTAACCGTTCTTCTTGTTCGGAAGTTCGAGACACCTCGAGAAGGAAGGAGACGATGTGTGCGAAAAAATCTTGTTGACTATAACTTCTCATACGTACACTGCCAATGAGAGGAAATGGGTAGGTTTGAATGTTGAATACATGACATGTCGCATGAACAAGACCCACCTCCAAACGGACATCACGAGAGCTTGCTTGGAAAAGTTCACGAAAACAAAATGGGATTAGAAAAAAGACGTTCAGGAAGCTCTCACTGAAAGCCTTTACTCCATGGAACATATGAAATACGGATGATCGTTCACAGAAAGGTCTGGGAACGATTCAGTTTGTGATCAGTTTACAGTTTTTGTTGTTGCTGCTTCTGTCTCTCGATTATGTCGCCGTCTCAGCTAAAAAATAATGTATTCATGCTCTAGCTTTCTTCTTAGCGATAGCATCTTCGATAGCTTTCAGTTGTTTCATTAGGTCCTCTCGCTTCGCAGCGTCGGATTTTTTCTCTGTCTTCTTCTTCACCTCAACTGGTGCTGCCGACCTCACGGGCGGTGGTGGTGGTGAGGGCGAGACCCTCGCTTTCTTAGGACTCTCTGAGGGAGATCGGCTAGGACTTGCACTGAAAGGCCTTTTTGTTGGCAGTTTCTTGGACTTATCAAGAAGATTCATTTTGATCGGAGGAGCCACCGCTCTCCCGACGGAAGGCTGGCGAGGTCTACGCGGAATGCCCTCGGGAGTTCGAGAGCGACTGAATCTTCGTCGTCGGGGAGATCTAGAACGCGACCTTGAGGTGGAACTCGACGAGGAAGACCTTCGACGGGGTCTTCCGACCGTCACAGGAGGTGGTGGTGCCGCGACGCCGGCTGTCGCCGCTGGAACCCGGGATCGGTAACGAGTAGGAGAGGGACTGGCCATCAGGCGTCCTCTCTCCGAGGGATACCTCTGACGTCCCGCGCCACGATAACCCCTTGAGGCCGGTCCACCACGATCGCGACGCCTGTCCCTGGAACGAGATCTCGAGGAGCTTCTCGAAGAGCTGTATGAACTTGCTGAGGAGATTGAGGAAGAATAACTTCGAGATGACGAACTCCTGCTCCGGCGTTTTGGTCTGCGAGCGGGTGATTTTGATCTCATCCATGGATCTCGCCAACTGTCACCGGCTCCCTGACGTGACCTTGTTGCGGCTGCGTGACGCTCTTCTTTCCAGCGATCCAGATTCAGGGGCGATGCCGATCGCCCATCGCGATTTTTGTCGAAGGTACCGTAGTGTTTGCTGCGCAGCGGGGGTGACGGGGACGGCGAGGGTCGCAGCGAAACGTCCCGCGGTGGAGATTCCTGCAATCCTTGGTGGAGTCTTCGATCTTCGAATGCGGGATCTTCTTCACGGCGTCGATTGGCTTCCCTCAACAGTTGTTTCGCATTTCGCAAGCCTCTCTCCCACGCGTTTTCCACAGGCGCCATAGGGACGGAGGAATAAGGACCTCCTGGGGGAGGGAAAGGCGCTGGAGCACCACCATAGGTTCGTCCCTGGTGAGAGAACGGTGATGGACCTCTTCCCATACCGCCCGGATGAACGAAACGGCATTGATTTCCCCAAGTGCACTGCCCTCGACTGAAGAACCGACAAATTGGAGGTTTTTCCTCGCGACTTTTTCCACTGGGCTCCTCGTCTGGAGTCGCTTTCACCGGCTCCTCTTCATCGGAGTCGGTGACTTCGCCGTCCTCAAGATCACTGTCGTTCCTCTTTTTACTCTTCTTTGGAGGCTTCTCTGGTTCTTTGGGAGAGTCATCATTCTCACCGTCTTCTAGTTCACCGTCGTTGTCGTCGTCGTCGTTCTTTGATTCATGAGCACCGGGCTCAGCGGCATCGCCTTTGTCATCGCCTTCCTTTTCAGCTTTCTCGCTCGACTCTTCGGTTCTCTGGATATCGGAGGCGTCGACTTCAAAATCGAGAACTCCCTCGTGGAGCTCCATGGGGTTGTCTGATATTTTCGAAGAGATCGAGTCCTCATGTGAGATGATAGAGTCCTTAGTTTTCTCATCTAAACTAACTTCATCATCCAGGGAGATATTTGTTTCGCCGGCATTGGATTCGCCGTTGTTGTTGTTATTCGGGGAAGACATGGCGCCACCTTGAGCTTCGTTGAAGGCTATTCAAAAGCTGCTTCTGGAACAGCTCAGCGAAGTCTTGCGCAGGTGCTGGGCGTCAAATTGACCTAATCGAGCGGTCAGTACATCGGGGTTACGATGGGAGACATCACAGATTCTTGGAGAACACGCTGCACAGGGATTTTCCTTGGGCAACTGGCCCGAGATGATGCTCGAGCTTCCACAACAACAGCCGTTCTGAGCAGACGATGCTCGTCGCCTGTCCGCAAACAAGCAGAGCGCAAGGCATGATCTTTGCCTCCTGGGTGGCGCAGGTTTTCCGATCACAAGCCAGTTTCAGTCCCGATGCCAGGAGCGATGGAAATTTCTCTGAAGTGAAGAAATTGAGTGATCCTAAGATTGTCGCTCTGCGTGAAACGCATTCCAAGACGAAGTCGTGCGGGATTGGAACAGTCCGCCGCATAGATCCGAAACTGGGATCTTGCTCTGAACCCCCGCTCGATAAAGTACATCCGCCATAACCCCTGGGTGATACGCCTGGGTGCTCAGTTTTCCTGATGACGCAGTCAGTAGGTCGAGGGGCTGAGTTTGGAATTAAAGGACACTGGTGAAGGGGCTCAAGCTCGGCTGGTGGCGCACCTCGATTTTCTCTCGAACTACTCTCTTATAACGCGCACAGTCTCGCCTCGTAGTTGTTCTCGCATATTTTTCTCTAGAATGCCCAGAGACCGGCAAGAGGTGGGCACAATGACACTTCAAGGCTGTTCCGCAGATTCTCGAGTACTGTCAAAATCAACTTGGTCTCGTTTCCCAGGCCAGTGTTCTCAGCTTGAAATGATCAAGAGGTCGATATCTCGGACGGCGGAAGAGCTCAGGAGTCACTGTGGGATCGATGAGTCGCGTCACTACTGGTACAGGCTAAATTCGTAGATTTGTGCGTCGAAATCCGATCCCACGGGCGAAAGATCGCCTCAGCGTTGTAAACATTTTGAAATTTTGCGGCATTTATCATATGCTTGTAGTGCCCACGACAAGCTGTTTTTCTTGGATTCGTCTGCGGCACCACCATCTTTGTTCGGCACTATGGCGCCTCTGCGTTACTCATCATCGTGAGGGAGGGTGTCGTCGTGTTCTGCTGCTGCGACCGGAGGTGGTGGTGAGCAAGCGTCAACAGCATCAGCCGCTGCAGTTACTAGTTGCAGAGATCTTTATAGCACGCGACGAGAGGCTGCCTCCCAAACTGTGATGATTCTCGAGACTGTGTAGACCGAATCCCATCGTTACTCCGACTATCGGACGGACGAATAATGGATCGAATCGACACACAAGCAGCAGGAGATCAGCTCGATCTCCTGCATGAACATGACAACAGTATGAGCAGCACTGGAACCAACCAGGAAGCAACCAGTCTCCTACCAGACGTAACGTTCTCCACCAAAGTGAGTAACGTAGAGAAGAAGTGGTAGTGTTTTCTGGAATCCCTCTCGCCGTTTTGAGTCTTTCCTTGCTTTGATTGTGGACGGTACCGCATTGGGCTGTCTGTCTACCAGACTGTGATTCCATCTGATTGTTGTTTGTTGCTGGCGTTATGTATTGCGTGTTCTTACCTTGATTGTTTCCCGCTCTTCCACTTCATAAAACCGTCGCTTGTACGGAATGCAGATCGACCTTGCGAGTAACTTCTCGACGGCCAGTTGCCCCGAAGTGGACTTGAGAACTGAGGATGAAGTTTCGGAAGATGAGCGGAAACGAGTTCGGTTTTCCTCGAGTTGTGATGGCGCGACGGCAAAGACGGTATAATTGTATTTCCTTTACCCATGAAACCAGTATCTGTAAATCTCCAAGTGGAGTTCTCTTGTCGTTCCTGTTATCATTGAGGAGCATTAACTAAGTCGAATGTTTAATGCCTGGTTTGAAGGCCATACGAAGTTCAGTTGTCAAGTTGACGATCTAGCAATTTGCCCCTGGGGAGACCAAATGAGTTGCGTTTGTCATCACGCCTCGTAGTTTTTAACATTTCTCGTGATCCTGCGAGCTTGAGCGCAGATCACCCAATCACGTATTCTCGAATACGATCAGCGGGACACGTCCCCCTTGTGTGACTCACACAAACAGAGGCGGGCTTGGGCAATTTTCCGGAATAGTTGTCCAGATTTGCATCCGGACAATGATTCCGGTTTCCGAGTCGCGCAGCTTCTCAATCCTGTCGGAAGCTTCAAATCACATTGTGTGAAGAGGGTCGATTCATTCGAAATGAAGAGCTCCGGAGCGTCGTGCTGATGGACTACGAATCGATCGACTCGAGCCGGAAGATCGACGAATTTCTGATCGCGTTCTGTAAGTGAGCTTGCAAGGGATCACGATCCAGCTTTCCGTAGCTTCTCCTCGTCCCGATAATGTCTAGCTTACCAGCTGAACCATCGTCGACACGGATGGGAATCGCCTAACGTTCCAGAATGTGATTCTCTGCGTCGAGGAAACGAAAGCTTCCGAGAGTTTTCGCTCCAAAAGTGTTTCTGCTGTTTCTCACGCAAAGGCGTGGACGTTCGTGTGACGAAATCGCCATTGCGCCAATCTGCAGAGCTGCGTTTGACGAAAGTTTCCAGCAGTTTACGCACAAAGGAATCCGATCTGGGGCGAGAACAGTTGAAAATGAATCCATCGAGCCTCGAGGGCCTGATAACGAGTGCGGACTGTCGGCTATCGCAAAGATTCGCCGTTCGCTTCAAGGAGAGAGTGGAACCTAAGAAAGATGTTATCTGACTTGTTTCATGATCCGTGTGGAGAAAAGGTTTGCGCTGCCCAAAGTCAAGGTGTTCCGCAATCGACAGACCTCCCTACGCGTTGGTGAAGCGTGGACATACGTCATATGGAGACCATTACGGGTCCTGGGTCGCTGATCGGAACATTCGCAACAGACTGACGCACACGCCCCGACTGAGGGATTGTCAAGTTTCCCTCTTGCTTTGCGACGTGCGCGTTCCGGCTGCGATCGACTAATGTCTACGTCAGAACAGACGGCGCGCCTCTCCGATCTCTCGGCAACCCGCTTTCGCTTCCGCACGGGTGAGCTTCCGTTTGATCGTAGGAGGACGCTCCATATCCCGTCTGCATCAAAGCATATTGGAGTTCAGTCTTGGAGGATGGTTGTGATCTGACCCTCAAGCTTTGGCTCTGGTGCACCCAGAAGGTTTTCCCGAACGGATCTCGCTGTTGATTGTTTACTAAACGCACGGTGTGAGTGACCTGACGAGAAAGTTCCGAGAGAACCGTTTCAGGTCGCCGATACATATCCTGATGCGAATTTTGAGAGAGAAACACAAAATAACTCGGCTGTTTGGAGCTTCACCCGGAGTCACGTGTCCTCTGCATGCCGTTATGATTAATAAATTCATCAGCTCGTTCATCCCAATATGGATCGCTTTAGACCAGCTGATTTGTGCCACCGAGAATCAGTAGTGCCACACCACAACATTCATTTCCGTCGTGTTCCAACCTCCTCGGGTGCTGGCCGCGAAATTCTGACGCAGGAGCCAGCGTTCCGTGTTTGCGAAGATAGATTCACTCGAGTTGTCTGAATTTCAATCAGGAAAATCAACCGCTGCTGAAACGAATGGGGGACGATCAATTGGATTTCACCGAGACGTATCTGGACGACCCGGAGTTCACGGCCCTCATCCGCGATGCGGAGTCGGCTATTGACACCGGAATCATGCCCGAGAGAATATACCAGGGAAGTTCAGGCAGTTACTACGTGAAGAACGTGCAGCAGGAGGTAAGACAGCATTTAGAACGGCTCTCAAACAGTCATTCCGACCATTCAGTCGCTCCCGAATGGAAGCGACCTCGAGTCCAGCACTCCCTTCGTTTCTATTCGAGACAAGAATATGTCTGTGGCACAGACATGTTCTCCCTTGGAGCGAATCAGACTAAAGATCAATCAAATTTTCGAAAGTCTTACGTAGAGAGTTGCTCCCAATTGAGATTGCGAGTTTTCGGAAGACCGTTTTTTCCGTTCGCTCTGCAGAAACTCTCGAAAGAGCCGATGAGTAATAAGTCCCTACGCGTTCGGTCCTTGCTTCATAGTCCTTTGCGCGGTTATTATCATGCCCGACCGGGCATTCTGGACGATTCTGCGCTCGGCCGTAAGGAGTATGTTTTCTGATTCGGACTGCAACCGTTTTATTTTTGCAGCGAATCGGTGTGTTCAAGCCTAAAGATGAAGAACCCTATGGCCGCCTCAATCCCAAATGGACGAAATGGATGCATAAGGTACAGAGCCGACGACTTCTCGCGGATTTCGATCCATAGAATTATCATCTGCGCCGAACCCGCAGTGCTGACTCGGACATACTTCATTGATAGGAGCTCTTAGGTTATCCCAAGTTATGTAACTTTTCCCGGTAGGTCTGCTGCCCATGTTGCTTCGGCCGTAGCTGCTTGGTGCCCAATCAGGGGTATCTCTCCGAGGCGGGCGCCTCTGTGGTGGATCAGCGACTTCAGTTGAACATCGTTCCGAAAACACGAGTGGTCGCTCTTGTTAGTGATACTTTCAATTATACAGCGATCGATAGAGCGAAGAGCAAGACAAAGCAAAGTGTTAGTGACAGGTGAGGTTCTTGGCTTGAACTTACGGAGATTCCTTCATTCTGAAGATTGTTGTGACAGAATGGAGATCGAAATTCGTGAATCTTATCTTTATGGCCGAATCGATTCGATTCTAACTCACCGACGCATCTCTCCGAAGGTTTCCGAAAGTCGGCCGGCGCTTCAACCGAATCGGTTTGCCGCCGAAGAATGGATCATTCCAAATCTACGTCAAAGGTTACCAGGACGCTGAGGAGTGGCTCAGAAAATGGGAACAAGATCCGCTACCTGAACCTATGCAGAAAGCATTCCAGCTCCAGTTCGAGAGACTGGTTATTCTCGACTATATTATCAGGAACACGGGTGAGTATTCCGATTCTCCCTGCCCAAAGTTACAGTTCCTGTGGTTGCCAGGCGCAGATGGTCTTAGAACGTTGTATTTCTTCCTTAGATCGAGGGAACGACAATTGGCTCATAAAATGCGTTCGACCGGACAAAGAACCCGAGGTGAGTACGCGTTTGAGGGACTCCCCTCTCAAGCCAGCCAACTCGAAACTGAGTAGCAGGAGAAGCTGGCGACGAATCATTGGTCCAGGCGAGATACCGACTCATAAATCAGGTGCAGCCATGTTCCTAATCTCCCGTCTGGACTTGGAAGTCGATCAGATTTTCCTGGCTGATGGCATCACTTGGTTGCCGCAAATTCGCCTCTCTCTGCGATGATTCCCGAATTCGCATAACAGTGTGTTTTCGGAAACCAAGCAGCTAATGCGCTGAGGGCGCTCCAGAGACATTCACGATAGCCTAGCGGCGAGAGCTTTTCCGCATCTCGACTCAAGGTCTTCCGCCAATATTCGTCCACATTATCTCGCCCTCGAGCGAATCAGCAGGGTCGCAATCGACAAGCTTAGCTTAACTGTTGGGAGTTGTTTGAAAGCTTATGCGCGTTGCGGGATAATTTTTTTTTCTCGAACACAGCTACCCGTATGTATAGCTTTGGAGAGACGTCGAATCAAGTGCTGGAGAAGCAAATAGAATTAGTTGCTTCCTAGTGGATTTCCGAAAAGATTGTAAACGTTTCCTTATCGGGTCTTATCCTCTTTTTTCGGTCTGGCAGAGCACACTCCCGATAGAGGATACAGTGGTAAGCAACATGGCATCGCATTAGTGAAGCTCCCGAATCCTCACTGCTCGATAAGCCATGAGGGAGCACTGAGTGACTTGAATGCGATACGAGGATGGATTGAGTTCCTCGGAGGTCACTCGGCTCCGGTTGCGCTCGTGTCGGTCTCCACTATGTGTTCTTCAGCTTGGCAACAGCATCCTCGGAAAAGAGAAAACCTCGTGTTTCGTGGCAAATTCTGTTTTTTTATTTATTCCTGTTCAATAATCCATTGTTTGGCTGGAATACCGATCACGCTGGCTCTGGAGGTGCCTGCGATGATTATGTCCTCATGATTTGCCTGGAGGATGTTGTGCTTCTAGCTGAGTTAGTGGTTTCGTCTGTGGCTTGTATCTGCACGTGGCCTTTTTATTTCTTTACGTTGCGGCTTCGTGCCTCCGGTTACTCGAGTTGTGGCGTTTCTATTGTCATGTATGGAGTCTCGGATTCCGATTCTAATCTCTGGAGTGCTTATCACTAAAAGCTACCCGGGTTCCTCCTGCAGACGTGGTCTCCAAAAGTGGCCGAAGTGAAAATCGCCGCTATTGACAACGGATTGGCATTCCCGTTCAAACACCCGGATTCGTGGCGTGCCTACCCCTACCACTGGGCTTGGCTCCCTCAGGCTAAGCTGCCGTTCTCCCAAGAAACCAAAGACCTCGTGCTCCCTCAGCTTTCGGACCAAACATTTGTCCAGGAAATCTGCGATGAACTGTATCAATTGTTCAGACACGATCCAGGATTCGATCGCCAGATTTTCGAGAAGCAGATGAGCGTCCTCAGAGGACAGGTGAGTTAGGTTTCCTGAGAGAAGCTTCTAAACAGCTTCCTCATCCTGCCAGAGAATTCATCCGGTCAAATAGATTCGCTGTCAGTGCGGAGGAAGCGAGCTCCGCTAACTCGAAACGCTCACTCAGACGCCCCAACCTTCGTTACAGGTTTTGAACCTTGTCCAAGCACTGAAGGACGACCGCTCGCCGCTCCAGCTTGTGCAAACACCTGCGGTCATTGTTGAACGGAAGGGCCAATACGGGAGGGTGAAGGGAGTCAGCGATGGAACCCATTTCACACAAAGTTTCCAACAGAGTGCCCCATTCTTCTCTTGGTGCTGAGTCGGTGTTGGACTCGAGTGAGACTCTGATCTGAGCGTTATCGATCATCACAACTGCGAAGTCCGACAGAGAGCCATCTGCTCTCCCACGAACGTTCCAACAGTTGAAATCTTGTTTTTATATCAAACACTCCCTGATTTCGACTTTTACACCTGAGGAGTGCAACTTCTGAGAGATGTCACGAAGACACGGTGGCTGGAGCAGTGAATCCCTTGCTAGTTTGCGATGATTTTAGAGACAAGCGTGATGATTGGAATAAACCGCCGGCGGTTACTAAGTGAGTAGTCTACGAACGGAACGCGGGAGTAGCGAGGAAAGCATTTGACGCTCTTGGAGCAACTTCCGATCGCCTTCTCGACTGGTGGAACAATGAGCCTCTCAATGACGAGGCTCTCGGAGTGCCTCGGCTCACCGGCTATCCAGCGGATTGAGTGATCAATCTTGACCGCTGAGCTCAATTCCAGAGCGGGTATGCAGAGGAGCAGAGATGCGGGAGGAGTGCGTTGTCGGTAGAATACGAAATCCTGAGTTTCGAAATGGTTAGTCATGTCTGTTTGATCATTCCCGCCCAGGAAGAGGGACGAGGGCGAAATTTAGTGGGGTTGGGTAGAGTCAAAGAAACTTTCATGATGATGAATGAAGCGAAGAGAAGATTCGAGGAGTTCGAGTCGTAGGTGTCAGGGATGAAGATGTTCGCACATTGCTTTCGGAAGCTTTCGGAACCGATTCTGAACTGCTGTCCTGTCTTCTTTCAGTTAAAATATGGTAGTCCGTGATTTCCAAATTCCCGATCACCATTGAATGGTATAGAGAGGTGTTATCGAGCGGGCCCAAGTGTTGTCTAATCATATCGTTCGCACCGAATTCTGCATTCAGGAGAAACTCGAGGCCTCGCCCGTGGTTCGGTATCACGGTCTACTAATTTGTTGTTATTTGCTTTTGGCCTGCGTGTTTGCGCATTTGCCGAAGCGAGTTAGTCTAACGTATTCCGAGGTCGTGTGAGTGCGCGCGTGCTTGAGAACGGAAGTATGAACGATCATCCAATCCCGCGGAGAAAGTTCCGATGGGAAGGAGCGACTTTCAGATTGTAAGATGATCGAAGGGGAGAGATATTTACACACACACAGTGTCTATTTTGTTATCTCTTAACAAAATGAATAAAAAGAAGTAACTACCTAAACTCGGTATCCTCATAGAGTCAGGGCTCAGATCTTATTGATGCATGGTTTTCCGGTCCCGATAGAGAGAGAACGATAGAAAGAAGAAGATTTCCGAACAACAAATCATTTATGGGATCTACATTTCCGGACTGTGTGCCCACAAGCATTGATTCATATGCACGTCAGCTTCCAGGAACGTCATTATCTTGAGGCTTCCCTCAACGCATTCTACAATTTCAATTAAGATCAAATATTCTGCATAAATATCGACGATTCACGATCGGACAGCGAGACCCGTTGTCTCTGGTCACTCAATCGTCGAAAACAATTTTTTTGCCTTCGAACGGCTTATTCAACGCTTCGTTGAGTTTCTTCTTCGCCATCCACGACGGGTGAAGTTTCTCCGCCGTCCCTGGCCTCGTTTTATCCTGGAATATGAGGAATTTCAGCGCGAGCGAGCGATTCACACCTCGAAGCGACAGAGATACTGAGGAGCAGCGATTGGACAACAAAAATCAGATGGCGGGGAGATAGAAAGAGAATCTAAATATTAACCTGAGTTCCATTCCCCTGAGGAGCAGCAGAGCTGGATGAGTAATGCTGTTGCCATCGATCCCTCTTCATGGGCCCTCCTGCTTGTCGTTCGGAACGCTCTGAGAAACGCTTGTCCTTTTGTTCGAAGCGTCCCCTGCTCGGCCGTCGTTCATCTCGATTCGTTCGTGGGTCGGAGCTCGCATTTTTAGAGAAGTTCACGAAGTCCCTACGGCGGTCCTGCGATGGGAAGTTCTCGAACCTCCCCGGTAATGACGCTCTCGGGTTCTTCCCCAACCGATGTTGTCCGTTTCTGTTGAAACGTTCACTAGCAGGCACATCTCGCGCGCCGGAGGAGTTGTGGTCAAAAGGCTTCCTCCCTGGAATTGGAGCTCAGGTGATTCTCGGAAAAACGCCGCGCTCGGACACGAAGGAATCTGATGAATATCCGGGGAATCCAAATTCGTAAGACCAGAACGTTACTCACTTTCGGAGCCTGGTTGGCGGTCTTGATGTTGAAAGCTCTTCCGCGGCCGGAAATCCTTCCCAAAAGTCATGTTGGATCTGGGTTCAGCATCTGCGGCGGACGTGAGAAAACGGCATGAGGTTAGCGAAATCGGTCTGCTTCAGCCCAAAGCGGGTGCACCGACAGGTGACGGAAGTGCTTATATGAGGATGAGGATATACATGAATATTGAAAAGTAATGCTGTGTCTGACCGTCACTGCCGTCTTGCGCGGGATCGTTGAAGCTCCGCTGTTTTCCATGACCTCTCCTCTGGCGTCTGTTCAGCCCAGGAGCTTTCTCCTTTGGGATAGTGCGCGACTGAACGTCTTCAGGCTGCTCTCCTTTCCTCAGAAAGAATGACGACGCTCGGTCATCATCCCTCTCCTCGTCGCTGTCGCATTCATTCCCGCGGTGATCATTAGGATCCTCCTGTGTTGGAAACCGCTCTTCAGAAGAGTCAGGTTCGTAGCTTGAGACTGGAAACAGAAATCAGAGTCGTAAGGCTCTGGACATGATCACCCCAAATGGGCTTTCGAGAAGCAGTGCAACCAACCGGGTATTTTCATGGTTCCTTGAGCGCCGTTCGATTTGAACTTCTTCTCGATTCGTTCTTCAAATTCGCGCTCCCGGTCACTATCATCGTTCTCGTCGCTGTGGTCCTCGTCCCTCCCTTCGCTACTACCTTCTTCGTCTTGATCCGAGTTCTCGCTACCGTTGGCCAGAATTTTCTTCCATTCACTCACAGAAAGCGCCGAGCTGACCGGCTTCTTGCCAAGGGGAGTGACCTGTTCCTCGGATGGGTTTTCATGTCCGTCCTCGCTGCTTTCTTCGTCGACACTATCGCCTCGACTCTCTTGATCTTCATCTTCTTCGTCGCTCTCTTCAGCGTCAGAATCGTTTTCATCACCTCCAGTGCTACTTCCCTCTTCATTCTTGCTGCTCTCCTCCTCCGCGAGTTCTTCATGAGCATTTCTGCTATCGCTATCGCTTGCATCATCGATCTCTTCAGATGTTGATTTTTCGCTCTCACTACTGCTTACGGGGTATTTCGGAGCATAAGGACGGAAAGGAACTTGGCAGACCGTCGAACTAGAGGGGCTCTCCTCCTCTTGGTCTACATCTGCTCTGGAGGGACTCGCTTCCTCACTGGTCACCGACACAGCTCGCTTCTCCGAATCGAGTCGAGGTTCATTATCTCCCCGGTCATCATCATCACTTTCTTCTTCTGCTGTTTCAACCTTCCCGCGTGCTTTGAAATCTCCGGAGTCATCGGCGGAGCTGACGCCTTTAGAGTCTTTAGACGTCTGCATCGGTTCAATGATGAATCGATTGCTCACTGATTTAGTTTTCTTCTCCTTCTGTAACGCAAGCGATATCACATTGAGTCATCAGCCCCCCTCAGATTCATCCTTCAGACTGTTGCTGCGATAATTCAAGATCGGCAACACTAACATTTCTCGCCCGCCGATCACTTGGCGCTTCGTTGCGTTTGGCTCGTTTGCCGCCGTTTTGATTATCTGTTAATTGAAAAAGACAACGTTATCAGAAGAGATATGAAATGATGCAGACGAATGTTTCTCGCAGGAGCATCGAGGTAATCAGAGAAGTGCAAGAACGGGGCCAACCTTCGGAATTTCCGAACTCCGCTTTTCTTTTTCTTGCTTCGGCGATCTCTCTGGCAGATAATCGTTGCGGCTGGAAACATGGATTGATAGTTAGTTCCCGAAGGTCTCAGGGGTCATCGTATTCCTGATTCGTCACAGCTAGACAAAATGTTCTCTTCCGAGATTGCTTTCTTCGATCAGTACCTCATCGGGATCCGGTTTCGAGATCCGAGTCTTCTTCATTTCTACTTTTTTATCCCACATCGCAAGCAGAGGAGGCACCCAGTATTTCCAATCGACGTTTTCTTCTCTGAACTGTGATATTGAGCTCTCGATAAATTTGGTCCTGGGAGGGGTATGCGATCTTTTAGTGTATTAACATGTTCCACTCAGTTCCAAGACTGAGTCCCAGCACTTCTGGTTCACGAAACCTCTAGAGACGGCTGGACTTACTTGCACAATCTGCAGAAAGCGCGATCTTCAGGGGAAGTGGATTCACGCTCGATTTTCGCAGCGAGATTCTCGGTGTTCAGGAGCATTTGCCGCGCTGCTGCTTTCCGCGCTCCTGATTTCGATAATGTTTTGAGGAACCTGTGAAAGAGACCATCATCCAATCACCCGACGTCGAATTCGTGGAGTACCCCGAAGAAAGGCACAATGGCTAACTATAACGAACACCCCACGAAAAATGAGTATCACGATACCAAGCAACGGGAAGTTGAAACGCTTACGCGATCTCCAAGATTAATCGCTCGATTCGTTTGCTTGCTTTTTCATCCTTCTTCACTCGCAGTGCACGGATCTTAGACGAAAGTCGGTGGGCAACATGAACGCGCGCTTTGAGGATCAAGTTTGCTAACTTCACAACCGCGTCGTTGACCCTCTGTTTCTCCATTCTCTCGAACCCCGTCGATGTCAAGAGCAACTGCACACAATTTGGACCCTTCAACTCAGGAAGGTAGGAAACTTTCAGTAGGGATGTCGTTTCGCGTGCCGGCTGGCAGCTTCTAAGCTCACATGGGTCTTCTCTCACCGACACGACGACAACAAGTCGAATTCGATCTGCGCGACGACACGGGTGAGCATTGCTCCGAAGATCCGGGTTTGAGAATCACTCCCACCTGAACGGAAAGTCGCGGATCAGTTCAGTTCTCCTTCCATTCATGGACTCGTAGCTCTCTGGTGAGCGCGCAGAAATCTCAATTTTATGCAAGTTGATTACCGCTATTCACGAGCTCTATATTTGTTTTCCTTCCCAACAATCGACCCTCTCCACCGACATTGATGAGTTAAGGGCTTCTTGGTGCCGGAATTGTCGTCTGCGATGGCGGCTCCCCCTGATGTTCATACGTCGAGATCTAGGAGAGCTTGTAGCAGGAGAACATAAGTCACGAAAGCTACCATTTTCGATGTTTCCTCATACAGCTCAGCCCATGTTGATTTATAGAATGACATGAGGAAGAGGCTCCACCTCAACGAGGACTGAGAGGGATAGCGCACGGAGTATCCGCCCTGCGGGAAAAATCATCAATCAGCCATTTTCGCTGTCAGAAGAACTCTCAAACGTCTGAGAGCTCCACGCAGCAGTCCTCTCACAGGAGGAAGCAGCTGAGAACTCTGCTGCCGTATGGGCTACCATGCTATTCTCCTGTTCTCCTGAGGATCTGCAATCATAGGAATACACCTCCATCCACTGAAGGTATTCCTGCGCGGGGGCGGGGGATTCAGTCGCCGCCGATCATTAGCGTCGCAGAGACCCAAATGTGTTGTGTAGAAGTTGAGGTGAACGCCACTGAATGTGTTCTCGTCTGCTGGAAAGTCGTGAAAAACTACTCAATTGACTTCCCGATGCCTCCGATTCCCGTTTCTGACTCGATTGAGTGCAGCCCAACGGGAATCAAATTTAATAATCAGTTGACGGCAATTATTGACCAACGTCGCTCTTGTGAACTCAGTCGTCTCCTTATTTTAAAACCTCAGCGGACAATATTCGAAAGTCTCTCAACGACACGAGATGCAGAACAGGCTCTCCGAGACTGGCTCATATTTTCACGCGGTCGAATATTTCGATCCGCGAGCCTCGCGTGAGTTTGAATCTTCCGGCTTTCAATGCAGAGATCTCAAGGAATCTGGGAATGACACAATCGAGTCGGCGACTTCCACGTTCGATGTCAGGGTATCAAATTAAAAGACCAGGAGGATTCATATTCAACCCGGTGACTAGGGGATATGTGGACGTGGGTGCTGGAATGCGCGGATGCTTGTCGGCTTCCGTTGCTAGAAGTTCACAAGACCGTGCTCGAAATGCCGAATTCAAAGCAATCGTAATAAATTGCTGGGGCTGTCTCACTTCTGTTGGACATTCATGGAACTTTTCGACGACAGTCGGACTCTCCTCCGTCGGCAAGTGTCCTGAGTGATGCAAGTGTGATGGAAGTGTCCTGAGTCCTGGGAATTACGGGGTTCATGATTGCGGAGAAGCCGATGCGGCAATCAGCAGAACAGGACAGCTGAATTCGCATTCAGCCATGACTACTTCATCGGACCTATCATCAGGAAGTTCTAGTACGGTGTTCGACTACCAGCGCGTAGTCCCGAGGGCAAGTGGAACTTTTCCGGAGTGAAAAAAACGCGGGAACAATACCACGTAAGACCGTACGCGAATCGCGCTACTATTCCAGAAGGGTTCCATCAGGCGATGTGAAGTTACGGGAAGCTTGATAGTCTCGTGTGTAGTGGGGTTGTGTGCCAGGAGAATCGGTTCCTCCCAGGTCCTGTACCACCCAAAAACCTTAGAAAAGGCGGCCCTCGAGCCCAGTCTTCGTGGTTCAGCCATTTTCCACCAAGATGCGATGAAGACTATGTACTGGAGTGAACTTCCGCCTACAGCGGAAAGGTGGCCGGTGTCCCGAAACGCTCCACATCGTCTCATGGAGGGGATACTCTGGACGCGGAAGCAACGCGTGAAGAATATCCTTGGGAGGTCGCTGCCCAGACTCCGGGAAGTGTTTACCCGGTACTTTCGGACACTCTTGAGATCGGTGCACCGAATGTCCAAAAATATTCGGGGACTTATCTTCCACGCGCTGCTTTGGTATCCATAGTCAAAGTACCCGTTTCTCTCATTCGAGAATTACGCTTCTCAAGACTGCCCTCCATATGGCCATGGTATCTTGGTGAACCTTGCCGATCAGCTTTCGTCCCATGAGAAATCTTGCCCGACCTCGACTCAAATACTGAGAGCTGGCCTCGACAACTCTCTGTCCGGAGGCTTTTGGAGAATATTGTGAGGCTTGGGAGCACTGCGAGAGCTGGTCTGCCTTCATGAAATTTCGTCTTCCATGTGTTGAGCTCGGAGCCAAGCTTCGCCAGCGGATGAATCCGTTAGGGGCCCATGCAGAACTCCCGGAATGTTTCGCTTGCCGCGCGTCCGGACGGTGTCCAGGAAGACGGGATCATCGTTCGATCGGCATTCGCATTCTCGAGGCACCATGCAGAAAAGGTATGTGCCGTTGTATGCGAGATTCGTATTTCTACTGCCGCTTTTTCGTCGCTTCGAACCGGCGCCCGCGGTCCCTTCCCCTCCACCGGATCCATCTGTGATTACGCCATATACTTTGGCGTTGTGGCCTCGCCTCGGACCGGCGCCACCGAGAGAGCGCTTGAGGTCAGTCTCTAGGAACTGTATGGGATATGTATTGTCGCGAGAAAGCCGTGTCCTGGCGTTCCGACACTCCACTAGTCCCGGGATGACATCGCTGTCAACGGCTCGTCCGCTCATGGTGTTACACCGGTGAGGGAAATTCCGGCGATCTAGACTCGGATTCTCTGCCGTATTTCGGAGAGGGCTCCGATCGAAAGGTTGCCAGACCGACGGCGGCGCGGCGGTGTGTTTACGAAGAGGACGGCGACTACGAAGGGCGGAGGGACAGGCGGCGACGGGCTGGCATCACCCAGCCGCATCGTCGAGCACCAGCAACAGCGGTGCGCCAGGCATTCAGCCAGCTAGCCAGACCGACCGACCACTCACTCACTCACTCGTTCGCTCGCTGGCTCGCTCGCTCACCACGCAGCTCAATAGCTAGCTAGCCAGCAACAAGCATCATCAGCCGCAGCCAGAAGCGAGCGAGCAGGCAGTCAGCAGCAGCGAACGAAGTCCTTCAGAGTGAAGCTCCCGCTGCCGAGAGCCGTACGAAGCCAACAAGTGCTCAGGAGTTTTCCAATCGAAGGATCGTGGACTCGCCCCCCTCCTTCACGCTTCATGGTGTGAGTGAACGTGTGTTTGTTTCGTGTAGTTGTGCGCGTATACCTGTTCGTGCCGTTCCCGGCCGCTACCGCTTTCTCCCTGGAGGAAAAGCAGCACCGTCGACACAGCGGAACTCGATGGGGACCCCCCTTCTCAGGTATGGATGCGATTCACAGGGGTTCGTGAGACACCTACGGCACTCGTGTCTAGACTGATCGTCCCGGAACGAATTCCAACTTCAAAGTCGCTCGGCGATGCTCTCTGGTCGTTTTCCGAGATCTGTTCCACAGGAGACGGGAAGCGAACGCGATCAAAACAAGTGAGGTGTCGGCCGTTCCTCTGACTGATTGATTGCCAGCTTCGGTTCTCAGAGGAACGTGAGCGAAACTCCATAGCGGATGATCGGAGCTTTCTTCAGACTCCGCTGGACGCTCAGCTCCGCGCCGGACGTTGATAATGAAAATTCCGCCCGGTTGGATGGCGTTGTCGAAGATGTGCTCGCAAATATCCCGCGTTGCAACAACTCGCTTCCAATGCCAGTAAACCACACGCTGCTGTCCTCGGCCGCACGCAAGCATTCAAGGCAGCCGAGACGGTAGACAAACAGTCACAGAGGAAGACAGACTGACTTTTCCCTCGACTGAAAAATGAAAACACGTATCGAGGAGTTGACTTTGTCCGGCGTCTCGAGACAAAGCACTGGACACCGTGACGCCGGACGACTGGCCAGAGACGAAACCAAAGACCGCCGTGAGTTCAACGAGACAATGTTAGCAATTGATTTCTTATCGAACCGCTTCATCGAGCGCCCGATTGGCTCCTCCAGGGGACCGCAAGGAAGACTTTTCTCGGAAACTCTATCGAGTGACCCTCCGTCCACATCTTTCCGCGAGCTCCGAATACCGTTTTCTAATCGGGCTCAATTTTTGGCTCTCGGAAAGCGGTTTCGGAATATTCCGATGGTCGCGATTAGACGATTGCCTAAACGTAAGAGTTCTGGGATTCAACAGACGGACCGATCGAGTGATCGCTCTCCGTATTCGTCGTCGAGTCAAGGAGGAACTTGTTTAGACTCGTGGTCTTGAAGACGGAACCCGAAGGTGCGCCCGAATTCAGGGTCCCATTTCATCGATTCCTCGGCAGATTTTCCACCTTCTTCCCCAGTGAAAGACGGAACCAAATCCCGAAGTCCTTGCCATCCTTCGCCTCGGTGGAGCGTTCCCCGTGTAGTGACGTTCCTGTCGAGCTCATGGTTCACTGGAGTTGTCTTGGGCGCGCTCCGCTGGAACATCGTGACAACGGGTAGACGTCAGAATCGATTTCGTTCCACTTGGTTTTCCCATGTTTGAAAGTATAGCTCGAGCGTTTCAAGAGAAAATTTGCTTTCCCCGTTTCTCTTGAACGTAGTGGAGCAGTTGGCAAAACACGGGTCACGTATAAACTAACAGGATTTCTGGTCCAAGGCGAACTTCGGTGTTAACTCCATTTCTGGGCGAATGATTGAATTCACGCGGGGTTGGGTTCAATTCCTCACAGAGCTCGGCTATTCTGCAGAACACGGGTCATAGTCGGTCTCAGTCAGTTGCTTGGGGAGTGGGCTTGTCACGCCTGGCAAGTTGGCCACGTTTACCTCTTTCGGGGAAATTGTAATCGCCTCAGTTCCTCTGAAACTTGAAATGCTTGCGACGACTGCTTGTCCTTGGAAATCAGAAAATGCAGCCATGGTACTCTCTGTTCAAACATGATTTAGATTTATTGGTACCGTTCTGCGGTACCCCCGCCCCCAGCTCGCATTGGATCCATCCGTGCGTCTTATCACCGATCTATCGGATCGAATATCGCGCGGAAGGCTGCTTCTCAGGATGAGCGTTTCATGATTGAGTGTGTTGAAGCCAGGGAGCTCTTGGGAGGGGAACTTATCGACATTGAGGGCGAAGCGACACGGAGAGAAGGTACAACAAACTAAATGCCGAGTGGCTTGAAGTGGCGATGCAGGTATGATGATTCAGGGTACGACGATGATGAGAGCGACCAAATTGTTCTAATCGCTCTCGGGTAGAGACGAATGGACAAAAGTCCTCGTCGCCGGCCGCCTCCGTCATCTTCCCTAATCAGGCGGTCGTCTGGTCTCGTCAGAGTATTCGATTCTTGTTTGTGTAGCAAGATCATCTGTCCGTCGAGTGAGTGAAGGCAGTCGCGCCGGACGCATGCAAAGTGACATCAAGAGTTCCAGCGTTCCAGGTAGGCAGTGCAAAGTTTCTGAGACAACAACGAGCGACACGGAGCGGTTAGTCAGCCGAAATTCCGGCGCTTCTGTTGTTGACGTCGACGTGTATTCTTCAGCATCTGCTCATGCCGAGGTCCGTCTCGGTGGCCGGCCGGCCGCCCGACGGGCCGACTTACTCGTTCGGTGTGGTAGCGTTGCCGTTGACGTCGTTTGTTGCGGCGCCGGCAGTTGTAGAGACCCTTTTCGAAAGAAAAAAAAAACGTCGTAGTCGTCTCCAATCGGTGGCGACTGCCGTTCCTAGTCCACCAGACACATCATTTGGATAGCAGGGTGGCGGACCGGCGAGCCGGCAGACTATGAGTCTATGCCTTTTAGCCGATCACAACTTCTCCAATCTGTGGCCGTCTAATTGTTGAAGAGCATTTAGACCGGTATCGGGGGGCGTGGGGGAAGGGAACGGAAGGAGATCCTCAGCGCGAAGAGACGGAGGAATCAACGACCGCCTTCGTTTCCGCTGTCCTCGTCGACTTCGTCGCCGCCGCCGCCATCATCATCATACAGGCATCCGGTGCATCCGTCGCGGTGGTGCCGGCTAGCGTCCTTTGGGTGTTGTTTCAGCGGCGCAGTCAAGGCGGCAAAGACGACGTCGTCGACCGTAACAGCATCGGACGATGAATGAGGCCTCCTTCTGTTTTCTGCACGGCTGCGGATGCTGTCGCTGATGCGGACACTTCTGACTTGTTGCGGAATCACCAGAATTGTCCATTGCAACAAGCACCATTCAACAACCTTTTGTTGGTGCTGAGGTCCATTCTTTTTGTGATTTCACTTAGCAGCCTGCCGCCGTAGGGTCCCTTACCTGGCTCGCCGGAATCGAGCTCCTGAGCCGTTACCACGATCAGAGGAGTTGAAATTCACCCGCGGAACATGCGCGGTGAGATGACGAGTTCATCGCTCCGGCCTGTCCTGCGGGATCCTTCGGAGGGTACAGAAGTTCCATCCCGCGTGCCCAAAGCGCTCAGTTCAAGCTCAGTCGAGATGCTCGAGTTGGTCTCGATTGGAATGTACGAATTACCCGAAATGATGTGGGGATGTAATACTTCCGATTGCGACCACTGTTGGTTTTTGAGTCGTCTTCCACTCGTATTTGATGCCCCGAAATTCGAACCAACCGCTCACGACAATCTCGTCTTCCGAAGACACTTGAATTTCATGGGTTGTCAATTTCATGGGTCGGATTGTCGGAAATTCTACACTGGAGCGTGCATCGCAACATTCAACCGCGCTGCATTCGAAGACGAAAACCGAACTTCACGAACGAAGTACGATGGTGAATCACTGAAATTCGAATCGTTGAATAAATTCGGCATGACTCCTCGGCATCGCTCGAAGACCACTCGCACTGCATGCGACTGTTTTGGCGAGACGCTTCGGAGCGTGCCATGGAGATCCACAACAGGATCCGCCCCGGTAAGCCCAGATGTTTCGTGCGCACAATCAGGCCATGTGTCGGCGTCGATGGTAGAGTATGCGCGGCCAATGTTTGGGCGAACGCTGTTTCCTCGTAGTCGCTGCTTTTTAGCTGTTTCTAGTACGCTCGTTCGACAGTGGGATGGCATTT
Source organism: Phytoseiulus persimilis (assembly GCA_037576195.1). Lineage (NCBI taxonomy): Eukaryota > Metazoa > Arthropoda > Arachnida > Mesostigmata > Phytoseiidae > Phytoseiulus > Phytoseiulus persimilis. Next base: position 21,859,714 of record CM075101.1, read on the forward strand.
GCTTCGCGCCGTAGGAACCCGACGGAAAGGCGGGTGGCGGATTCATCGCTGGTGGTGTAGTGGCCAACGGGTAGCGGCGGCGGCAGAAGGCAAATGCGTGGAGTCCTTCTTCCTTTCACTGTAGCATCTGGACGAGCATCTGCCTCTTTCGGAACCCGTTTCGAAACGAGCCGAGCTCACGTTCTTCAAAAACACAATTTCGCATTTTTATGTAGAACATCTTCTCCCTGAGCACATTTCCTGCGCGTTCCGAGGATCATCAGCGATATGCTTACAATGTTCGGAGCGGTTGCCACTCGGATGGAAGCAAGATAACCCGCTCGGCAGCTGGCCCACACCTCTCTGTGCCAAGCACATGCCGTGATCTCGAGAGCGAGAACTTGGGCGTCGCCCTCATGGCTGCGCTCCGAATGTAGCTCCGCGAAATGTGTCGGGTCCGAATATCCGCGGCTGACCCCTATCGACGTTCCGCGTGCATCGATCCCCTCATCGAGAAACGCGGCGCCGCGATCGGTCGCGGACTTTGAACGCTGTTCTCCTCGGCCTGACTCGGGAATTCGGTGAAAAACATCGCATCGTCGAAGACGAGGATATTCAGTCGGTCGTCCTTGCGAACGACCGTCATTTCCAGCTGCAGTCGTCGTGAGAAGCCCCGGCCCAGACGTGGCGAGGATCCCGGTGAGAAAATGACCACAACGCGTTGACAGCGATTCGAAGAATGGAATATCAAGACGCCAATGAAGATATAGTGAGCGACTCTAAACAGCTCCCAACGACTGCGCTATCTGTCTGCGGTCCAACACGCGCCCAACAGCGGTACTCAGCCCGGTCGGCTGACCTCAACGGCCGCCGGCAGAGTGCTCGGTCCAGCGTGGAAGACGTCACTCTTGATTCAAAAAGCAATTTGCTTCCGAGATTATTTTGGTGTTCCGCTCATCGCTGGTTCCTCCTTGTCGGGCCGGTTCTCTCCTGTTTTCGCGCGTCGACTTCGAACGTGGAATCTCCGCCAAAGATGCTCGAGTCTCTGCGTTGGTCCAGGTTAGGTTCGCTGGCCTCCCTGACTGCGGCGCGCTTCGTTCCGTGCGGCTATTCACGGAACTCTGCTCTTATCTGAAACTTATTCGCGCTGGTCTGCGCGAATTCACCGAATCGAATCTGAGGAGTGGGCGTACTTCCGTTCGTAACTTCTGCTTGGCAAACTCGACTGGGAATCGGGAACGACTGGAACGTATCCGCTAGCGTGTCTCTTCGAGTGAAATCGAGCTCTCCGTGCGTTCGTGATGTTGCTGGGGTCGATGTCCACCGGGAGCAACCCCACCCACCCACCTACCGAGGGACTTCTCCGCCGATGACGTGTTCGTGGATGGATGGATGAATGAATGAACGAACGGTCGTGTGACTGTCAGAACGAACCCCGGACGTCGGACGAGCTTCATGAGGGGGCGGCAGATATCTGCAGAAGCGATCGGAAGCTGCCTCGAGAAGTTTCCATGTGGTTCTGGGGCGAGTTCAACGGTTTGTCAGTTCAGCAGAGTCGACTCTCGGACCGTAAGTCGGGTTGAAAAGCAATATCAGAAGTCTGACCATGAACCTCTCCGACCGCTGTGTCTACTCCGTGATTCGCGTGTTCCGTGAGCTCCGCTCCGCTGCGTTTGATTGTGACTCAGTGGGTGAGTGGAATAGAGGGTTTGACTGAAAATTCTGCCAAGTTGAGATCTCAGGCATCGGAGCGAAAGCCGAAAACGCTCACTCCGATTGAATCGTTCTGTATTTGCATCGAACATAAAGACGGGGAAGTTCGAATCCGGTCGCCCATTCGGAACGATTTCCTCCCGTTCGTCGAACTGTTCAGGGAACGGGCGTGTACTTCCACAATCTCTCGAATTTCGGGTGCTCAAACGTTCCCGTGGGGCATTTAGAAGAAGCTCTCCGCCCGAGCGAACCGACGACGCTCCTGTCAAGTCCGTCAATGATGAATATCTGTAGATTACTGGCCCTCACGCCCCTGCAGGGACCCTGCTTCCATGCGTTCGGAATGAATGAATTCGGGATTCCCTCGTCGGATGTTAGCTAGGAAGTTCTGAATGAGCAGACGGATCTGGGTTCATGGCAATCAATGCGCTTCTCCAACTTGAAGTCATGTGAGCCGTTACCGTCCACGAAAAGGTCGGAGTAATTTCGAAAATCCCGAATGTAGAGTCCTGATTTCTGACACTGAAAGCTCGCGGAACTCTCTCATATGAATAGCAGGAACCTGGACGTGGAGGACCTGAATCGGTTCAAAAACACTGTCCATCGGCGCGGGTGATTCGACAGCGTTCGCGTTCGGCTGTCTGCGTGCTCGGAGCCTGCGTTTCGCGGCACCCAGTTGCGTTTCAGTCATGTGTGCGTGGACTGCTTCTTTGCGCGTTCAGATTGGGCGAGCGAAGAGTGTGCGACCGGCCTGACAACCGATTAGTTGGCTAGAGAGCTCAAAACGCAAGAGTTTCGGCGCGAAACTAGAGGAGTTGGGCTCTCATCGGAGAACACGGTTGACGGTCGTCAGTCGCCACCGCGGAACGGCAAGAGACAACACGGAAAAAATTATTTTGACGGAACACGGGAGGGAGACCGGTTCGATGGAGACATCGCGTCGTGCAGCCGGCTGGTCGGCCTCTCTGATGGCTCCGCTCTGTTCGTTTAGGAAGAGTGCGGGCCAGTTGCCTGCTCGCTCGCTCTCTTGAGAAATTCGTCATCGAGGAAGACACGATGACATTGTTGACGGTTTCCTTCTCCCTCTGCGAAAGACCACCGCCGAGTGTCTGTCGGACGCCATCGCCGTGCGCCTCGCTGCTTTACGACATTTACAATTGACGACGATCTTTCAGCTTGTCTGTCCATCCATCCGTCCGTCGGTGCGTCCTTTCGTTGGTCTCGGTGCGTGTCTCTGTTTGTGTTTTTCTTTCTCGAACTCCTTTGACGTAAGCGGCTGAACAAAGGACCCGTTCGAATTCACCGGTCAACTAACCTTGGCGACTCGCGACGCTTGATCAGAACCTTTCATTTGGGGTGGTCAACGCTTGCTAATGACGGTCCTCTTGACAAATCGATGCAGGGTTGACTATGACTCCCGTATTCTGCGAAGGTCGCTCGAAACTTTCGATGGAATTCGTTATCAGAAATGGATACTCTCGTCGACGGTGCTTGACAAGCGCCAACCGGTCCCCAGATATCGAATCGAAGATTTCGGAGACTTTCTAATTTCCTTCGATGTGTTGAGAAATAATCGTTGAATGCATTTGGTTGTGGATGTCTGTATTAATTGTCAGACAGAGGTGGGGCAAGTTGACTTGCGGTTCTGTTGCTGACTCGCCGTCCATCGTAGTGTCGAAAGTCGGGCCGGTGACACGATGGAGCCCTCATTTGGAGTCGTGACCTCAGTCTTCCTTTCTTCCGCCGGACATCGTTCATCTCGTGACAATCGCGGCCCGCGTAGATGTTCGGGTTAATGAGAAACTGAAATAGTTTATCAAGGAGATGTTTGTGCGTCCGTAAGAAGGGCTCCTGAATAAAATCATGCACTGCTTCCCATTACAGGTGACAGCATATCCAGAGCCGGGTTCCGCATATCTCAAACTGTGCCCGCGCAGCTGTGACAAGATATCACCCTGAACGACTCCTGTGGAGGCGTGCCCTCTGAACGCGTCGCACAAAACAGGCTGATTCGACCGCAGAGTGAGGCGGCCGCTGAATGCCTCCTGAAAACGAAGTCAGCCGATAGATGGTAGTGTTCCTCTCGCGGCATCAATTCTGGACAAAGGCTCTCGAAGACAATGGTTATGATGAGCAGCAGGACTCGTTGGGTTTGGCCGGCTGTTGCAAGGAGGATGCTTCGACAATGAGTTCGACTCCTGGAAGCCTTGGGCTGGGGGGCGGCGTGAATCATCCTGCTTCCCCCCCTGCCGCCAATGAAGATGTGAGCCGCTGCCACCAAGCTGCGCAGCAGCAACATCAACCGCAGCAACCGACGCAGCAACAACAATCGCCTCATCAACACCCTCAACATACGGCCACAAAAATTAGACTGAGCGGTGAGTTTCTGTACGATCGGGTACCAAACTTGACGATTCCAGGAGGTCGCTCCGAGGATTGCGAGGTCGTCGGCTGGGGTTAATCGAACAGTGTGGGTCAGAACGGGCTTCGGTTTTCCTGGAGGAAACGATTCCACGCAATGAGAATCGGCTGCCCGCAGTGTGTACTTCTGCGTCTGGTCACGAAGAGTTAAACGGCCTCGACCTCACTTCAAGTGCTCTCCTATGTCCGCGTCGATGGCGTGAGTGGCTCTCCGTCAGTGGGAATGTCTACGTTATAGGAAGTCAGACAAGAGGGAGGAGATGAATATTTATCTCTGACGTAGTCTATCACGTAAACAACATTGACCTCTTCCAACTCGTAATCACCCAACCCGCATTCAAAGGATCTCTCGGGTTAATGCTTCCGTTTGAAGGATGGTCGAGGAATCCATAGCGAGCATTGCTGCATGGAGTCAGATAGGCAGTCCACTTATCGGCGCGATACGTGTGTCCAGTCGGCTTCCAGTAGAAAACATACTACACGTGAAATCGTTGTTACTACCTGATCTCCAGATACCGGTGGTCTCATATTTGAAAACAAACTCTCGCTCGCCGAATATAGACACTTGTCCGGCTTTGACGTCGTCGCTGCGGTTATGAGGGGCGCCGCGATGACGAGCGTGATGAACGCCCAACTTTCCGACCAGCTGAGAGGGATAATTCACGGAAGTTCTAGAAAAGGTCCGGTCGGAGGTATGGATTCTGCTTCTGAGCAGAGTGAGAGACCGTATCTTCGCGATTGACGACGACGAAGTCAGGCAAGCCGAGGGCTAGTGCAATCTTCGAACAGACGGCGGTTTCCGTCTAGCGTCAAGTCGGCGGTGTGAAACACAGTTTCCACGGCCGTAATTAACCACAGTTACGCAAACAGAGACCGAAATTCTGGTTTTCGGCTATCGACATCGATCGTCTACTCCTGACACCCTCGTTCTAAGCGCCCGTTTTCTTGCTCGTCCGAAGATGGTTGGCCTTGAACGTCAACAGATTTAACGGCGGCCGCCGAGTCGAGCTGCTCGCAGAAGAAAATTCTTCCTAAGCAAAGTCTGGTTTTGATACGGATATTACTTCATCTTCCTCGAGAAGTTCGTTCTGTGGTTGCTCGTCTGCGTACCTTTGCTGCCCGCTCCGATCGCTGAAATGCATTGAAGAAATAAACTCAATCCACATCTGGGAGCTGTGCCGGAGGGCCACTATCAGCAGTTTCTTTTTGTCTCGGCAGAATAATATCAGATCGGGGGATGAGTCCGATCGAGATTGTTCGCTGATGCGTGCTCAGTCGAACGTGTTGGGAGATCCGAAAACACTGCGCTCCGTTTGTCCTGAGCAGCCGGTTGTCCTCATCTCCGCGAGACCAACGAGCATGAAGCAGGAGACAGAAGTCTGTCGCCAGCCTGCGTGCCTGGCTGTCAGGCGGGTGTGCCGCCGGGTGACCAGACGTTGATCTATTCATCCATGAATCTCAGCTCGGATCCAGCGCCGCCGTTAGGTGCAATGCTGTCCGCTCAGTCCGCTGGCAGCGTAACTGGTTTGTGTTGTTGGGCGACCAAGCCATGTGTTGCGTCTGTCGTCCGCTCGCTCGTCCCTCTGCTGTTCGGTCGTTCGCTGAGTGTTCGCAGGATTCGTTGTGGCCGTTGCCCTGGGGCTCCCCTCGTTCAAGAGCACAGCTGACAAAGTAAAAAGAGAACCACAGACAAATCGCAGACGCAACTGGTAGCGCATCCACGCCGGGGAATAGCTCACTGTGAAAGACCATGATGCCAGGGCAATTTTGGTGAAGTGTCGAAAATGACTAAAAACTGATGCCCGGGCCGAAAGCGGAAAATCGCTCAGAACCCGCCCGAAGTTTATAGAGACGCTGCTGCGTATACTACTCAATCGTTCCGTATGCATGTTTCCCAAGCTAACCTCAAATCGTTTTTCCGTTCCGCAGTGCTGTGTGCCAAAGGTCTCCTCAAGAAAGACTTTTTTCGGCTCCCGGACCCCTTCTGCAAGGTGTCCGTGGAAACTTGTGGAGAAGCTGTTCAGGACTACTCGACCGAGCCGCGCCGAGCAACGCTGGATCCCAAATGGCAACAGAATTTCGATTTGTATTTGAAGAAAAATGACTCGGTGAGTGTGTGGGATTGAAAGACCGCTGATCTACGCTCCGGAGCTCGTGGGGAGCTTTCGGCTAAGTGTTCTACATGAGTGTGCGCTTCCGCACGGAATCACCTGGAGCGAGTCTTATCATGAAGTGAAGCCGCGTCGTCGCGTCTGATTCTCAGCCAAGTACGGAAATGGAATCAAATTGACTCAGCCGAACGTCTGAGACTTCCACGTTTCTTGAAAAGGTGTACGCACGCAAGTTTGAAGGTCGAGAGATCTTTTGGATCTGACACAATACCACCAAGTCATCTTCTGGACAACTTCGAGAAGAGCGACGGCGCGAACGCTCGTTTTTTCTGTTCTGCGGTGGAAACTCGAGCTCCTGAATGAAAATCTGGCTGCACATATGCTTGCTATCGCAGACAGAACTTTGAATGGACGTTCCAGTCCTGACAACTAGAGACTGTTCGCGTGATAGGCTTAAATGTTGCGTTCACGGGGTGTGGCGTGAAATTTCATGTCGCTGACCGGGATAAAGGTTCATTTCAATTGGAACTTTGAAGCCGCCTAAACTGGAACCAGTTCACTTGGTTTCTGAACTGATTCGGGTCGGGAACTCGGGTTTCGTTGGTTCGACCGAACAGAGACGTTTGGAAGAACGTGAATTCCGCTGTGGAAAGTGGCGATACCGGAGGGGATCGTTACGCAGAAGCGCATTCCTAACGTTCGATACACATTTTTTCTCTCAACAGATCACTATTTCTATTTGGAACAACAGGAAAATCGGTTTCAAGAAGGAATCGGCCGCTTTCCTTGGCTGCATCCGACTCAAACCAAACATGATTCAACAGCTTCGAGATGCTGGATGTAAGACGAACGCATTTTCATTGAGCCGGAGAGCGATGGAGATTTCGAATGAATGAGCGCGATCGCGTTGGGGCGGAGGATCAGATCTGATATTTTCAGATCAACGACTAGATCTGTCCAGGAGCTATCCGTCGGAAGAATCGCCGTCGATGGATGCAGTCAAAGGTCAACTCGTGATTTCGTTGGCGTCCCGTGGAGCTCATACTCTGGCTACGCCTCACAGTCAACTACATCGAGACGTGCTCAGCCTTCCAGCGCCCAACCAACAGTTGTGTTCGAACAGCTGTAACCAAACGCAGTTGATGAATGGTCCTCTCAGTAGCCAGCACATCAACAACAATATCGTCCACAGTCCCAACAACCTCACCAGTAACAATAACAACAACAATAGCAACGTCAACAACAACTCAGTGCCGCCACCAGCAAGCGGCGATAACCAGGAAAACACTCAACCCAATGCCGTGAGCAGGAGCGGATATTTCCTCCCACAATCAGATGAACCTCGGTGGCGTTTCCGTGAGGAGGGCTTTGTTCTCAACTTCTGTCTCTCGAAATTGCAGGTAGCGTCTCCCGGAGAGAGTAGTGATCTCCCCGAGGGCTGGGAACGACGTTTGACTCTTACCGGCCGAGAATACTTCGTAAATCACGCCACCCGGTCAACGCAATGGGCCCGACCCGTCAATCCTGCCTACGAACATACCCCTCCCCGGAGAGAACGTGAAAGTCGAAGACGATCCACCCGACACCGAAATTATTTGAGCAGAAATCAATTGCATCGGAATATTCCAGCGACAGCTGAACTGCCCGAGGGCTACGGTGAGTGGGACTGGGCATCCAGGAGGAGCCGAACGAATCGTTAACCTGACTCGAATCCAAACTACCTCCATTCTTCCTGATCGCTTGTGACTCACGAGCTCATTAAACCCTCGCTCCGTTGCAGAGCTTCGTACCACAGAGCATGGTCAGGTGTACTTCTACAACACTCAGAACGGCCAAGTTTCTTGGCATGATCCTCGAGTACCTCGCGAAGTTCCCCGCAACGTGGACCTGGGACCTCTGCCAACTGGATGGGAAGTGCGTTTCACAGCTTCCGGGAAGCAGTACTTCGTTGACCACAACAACAGAACGACGCAGTTCACCGATCCTCGACTCATGGTCGGCAACAACCGAATATCGATGCCCGTGATCCGGAGGTGAGTCTCCGATCATCTCCTCCATCGAACCAAGCCCCCAGAGCTCCTCCGCCGAGCTGAACGCGATAGTGTCTCACTGATCGAATCATCCCTCATAGTTTGCGTTTTTTTCCGATTCAGCAGAGGAGAACGCAACTCGGACGCCCTCATCAGAAATCCGGAAACGCTCCCAACATCCATCAACATATCCGGGCTGCCACACTCCAACATCACCTCACAAACGTCTCCTCAACCTCTGATCAGGTGATTTTTTGTTATCGAGAGCCATCAATTTCTCTCTGATCGTGCACTCGTATGCATACTCGTTGACCGGGAACTTGTGAACTCCGGGATGACGATGATTGTTCTCTTCCAGCCAGGATCAGATAAGTGATTACAATCGCAGCAGCCCCTCAATTTCCTCCGTGGGAGTCTCACCGCGGAACAAGAAAGAGGAAACTAAAGAAGTGGGTCTTTCTCGAAACCTCGGGAGGCACAACAGAGACCTCGTGACGAAACTCACCATGCTACGAAGAGATTTGCAGGCCTTCCAACCGCCAACTGGTGAGATTCTCAGTCTCCGCAGCGAGATATTACAGATCACAGCTCGTATCATAATTGAGCGTTGCGCTCCGCTGCACAACGTACTGGGTGCGCCAAGGCTCGTTGATTTCTCATGGAAGTTCGCTCGTGCATTCAGGTCACTGCCGCCTGGAGGTGTCTCGAGAAGACATCTTCGAGGAGTCTTACCGCCAGATTATGAAGATGCGAGCCAAAGATCTCCGCAAGCGACTTCAAGTGAAGTTCCGCGGAGAAGAAGGACTCGACTACGGAGGCCTAGCCCGAGAATGGCTTTACCTGCTCTCGCACGAGATGCTTAACCCTTACTACGGTCTTTTCCAATACACCCGAGAGGATATCTTCACCTTACAAATCAACCCCGACTCCGCTGTCAACCCGGTTCGTGAGATGCTACCGCGTTCATGAAAATTTCGCCTGCAATCGCCCGCGGCTACGCTACGGTTTCACTCATTCCATTCTACCTTTGCAGGAACATCTGTCCTACTTCCAGTTCATCGGCCGGATCATTGGTTTAGCCGTGTTCCACGGTTACTATATAGACGGAGGTTTCACACTGCCCTTCTACAAGCAGTTACTGAACCAGCCAATAACACTAGCCGACATCGAAGCCGTTGATATGCAACTTTACAATAGTCTGAAATGGATTCTCGAGAACGATCTGAGCGACGGAGCGTTCGATGAGACATTTGCCGTCGAACACAATCAATACGGGCGCGTTGTTCTGCACGAGCTTAAGCCGGGTGGTGCTCAAGTGATGGTGACGGACGACAACAAGAAAGAGTGAGTTGCCACCGCGGCTCGACAAATATTTTTTCTCCAAACACACTCGTGGTATAGCAGAACAGCTCGAGAAATCGATTCCTAAAAGAGACCCGAATTTGCAGGTACGTTCGTCTTTACGTCAACTGGCGATTCATGCTCGGTATCGAGCAGCAGTTCTTGGCTCTTCAGAAAGGCTTCAACGAACTGATACCGCAGGCTTTACTGAAAGAGTTTGATGAGAGAGAACTCGAATTAGTCATCGGGGGTCTGGGGCATATAGATGTGGACGACTGGAAGAACAATACGCGCTTGAAGCATTGCATGAATAAGACTCCTCAAGTCGTTTGGTTCTGGGGCATTGTCGGCGCATATGATGAAGAGCAGCGCGCTCGATTGCTTCAGTTTGTGACAGGATCGTCCCGTCTTCCGTTGCAAGGATTTTCGGCTTTACAAGGTTCGACCGGTGCTGTTGGACCAAGGCCGTTCACCCTTCATCTGGTCGCGGACGCCTGCACCGACAACCTCCCGAAGGCGCACACGTGCTTCAACCGCATCGATATACCGCCTTACGAAAGCAAAGAGAAGATGAAGGACAAAATCACCCAGGCCATCGAGGAAACCTGTGGTTTCGCTATCGAATAATTCTTGAAAATTTCCTCGTCTTGTTGCGACCTCGGCTTTCAGTGTCGTCGTGCAAGCACCCCGGGGGCTCGCTGCTCTGATATGGAGACACCGTTCTTAATCTGCCTAGTCTGTACATACAAAGAACAAGAATCAATAGGACAATGCTCGGAAGGATGGAGATGAACCCCTTGACGATGAACGAGGAGAGGACTGAGTTTGACGCGGTTTCCCTGAGTTGGATGAGCCTTCTTATCAGCTGCAACCGATTGGGACATATCAAGTGCCTGCACGGAGAACGCTTTGCTTAGATTGCGGGAGCCGCGAAAACCTGACCCGTGTCCGGTCGCGTATCGAAAGCATCAGAACTCGGAACTGTTGCAGAACCTGATTAGAGCGTGAAATTCTCCTTCGTAGTACATTTTTACGAGTGCCTTAGAGAGTAGAGAGCGTCAACACTTCGCAATTGAACACCAAGCAACGCAAATCGTGTGGGTGTCTACGACCGATTGCTCTACTTCGAGGAAGTATATCGGATCAAATGAAAAAAGAGAGGAAAAACAGCACGGAAATTATGCATACGACATAATGATCGCGCACTTGGAACACCTACATTACCACATTGGATCAGGCCGCCAGCCGTGTGATGCGTTTGGAGCGCATTCTCTGAGACCCTACGAATCAAACTCAAACCAATCAAAAATACTTAGATAATAAGCTGAAAACGGAATGTTAATAGGAACAAAACGAATGACAACTTTGGTGATCGATACCATGACGAATGGAAGAACGGATTTGTGTCTACAAACTGTGTGTACATAGTCGTATTAAAACAAAGTGAGGGACTTTTTTTCAATAAAAAGAAGTATTGTTCATGTATCTCGTTCTCCAATATATTTTAGTAACGGCTCGTTAGCGTTCGATTCAATGGTGGTCAGCCCAGTAGCCAAGAACCTCTGAGTCCATACCATCTTACTCGATCATATTCGCAGCTTTTGCGCCATATTCTGGATCTCTAGCCTCTCTGAACCGAGCAATCCATGATGGAGCGATGTATCAGACGCGACCAACGGAGAGCATCGATACTTAATTACCCGAGGAACGAAAACCTCAACGCCTCGCTTCTGAGCTTCCAAGTCGAACTTAAACTCTCCTGTTGTTGCTGACAAGGCGACCCTACCGTTCCCATTGGGCTCCATGAATGGATGGATTTTATCGGTTCTCTTTCAAAGGTCAGGGAGAATTCCCCCGACGAGGACCACAACGGCATCGCGAAGGTTCCTCAAGGGTGCAGCAGATGATATCGTCATCAAGCGAGTTGGCTTCTGGGCGTCGAGGTAACACTGTGAAACAAACCGCACACTTTCTCTTCCAGGAGAGAACTCTCCTAGGGAACCTCTCAACTGCTCACAGATGATGAAGGGACACAGTTCGGGTGCCACTCCTCCGATGAATGGGAAGCCTGCAACAGACTGGGATCCTTCGAAAGATCGGAGCATAGACGGATAAACCGTCCGATTGGATGCGAAACGGCTAATTTTGCTCTCGATCTGCGGTCTCAAGAATGAAACCTAAAGATTTTCCGATGCTCCTGTGAAGAGCATGGACAAGGTCGTCATACGGATGTTCGATAGACGACGCGAAAAGCCCAAAAGCAATAATACTCTTGTGAACATAAAACGATCATTGGAAAGAGTCACAGTCGATTCTTCTCCTGAATTTATCCAATCTTGAATTCAGGAGAAACGTTTCCCGTTCTTTGCGGTCTGCTGTAAGTTCGATCTCAGATCAGCAGCCCAGGCTGGGTTCGGGACAGCATCGTCATGCCGTTGCCTCTTGAGCGATTCGGTGAGAACGCTGAAATAAACTGGCGTTACTCCTACGGAGACGTCGACGGGTGAGGATTGAGCCGTGCAGGAGAACAGTCTCTCGATGGCTGACCGAATTCGCTTCTTTCTTCCTTCGTTTCGTTTCTGCGATCCTGAGTTCACGCTTTCCTGCATCCGCTTCGGCCGCCGTTCAGCTGAGGATTTCTCGGTTCTCCTCGCCTTCCAAATCCTTTAATAATATTGGCCTCATTTCCGCTCCTCTTGGACAAACGCGCACACTCAACGAGCAGGGCACCCGGCAAGCAAGCAAGCAAACGGCTGGTTCTCCAATTCAAGACGGCCTCGGCTCGTCCGTTCGCTTCCATGCCTGCCCAGAAGGCTCTACCGAGCGGAAAATATATCATTTCGATGTTGCCTTCCATGATCGCCTCTTTGGGCTTTTCCTCAGCCGTCTTAGCACCGCTACTTTTCGGATATCATCCATATAGAATACAGTCTCTGCTCAGATCTGATATTGGCAGAGAGCAGGCGATCGGTCGTCCAGCGATAGAGGCTAGCGATGGCCTCCGATGATCCTGAAAATTCACTCCTCGTCACCAATCATTCATGGCATCATCTGCGTTGATGGTTGCAACTTTGGAGATCATCAGAATATGCGGTTGAAGAATGCGACCAGAAGGGAAATCGGCTACCAAATACCGTGGATCAGCTTCAGCCTGAGATCATCTACGGTGAAACTTGACGTTGTCCGGAGATTTTCTATTTCAGAAGCCTGTCACGTAGTCTAGTCTCGCTGCAGCTGAATTCCCTCAAAAAGGATGGATGATTTTGGATTATCGATGATTTCCAACAATTTTCAGCGATACGTTGTTCTGGGGCATCATTCAGTTTCCAACGGAATGCTGAAAACACGAAGCTATTTTCATCTCAGCCGGGTCATTCATCCCGGCGGACACCGTCGTGCCACGAGCTTCGCAATATTAGGATTCATGGCACCCTAACATGACTTTGAGTCGACATTTGTGAGGACTCCCAAAGGTGTGATTCTCTTCGAGACGCTCGGCTTCCACGGTTCACTTTTCTTCTGCCGCTGCACAAGATCGAGGTGGGCAAACCATATGTGTCCAGAGCCAGACTGTCAGAAATGTAGGAGCGAGCGAATTTCTTTCGATCCGATCAGGCGGAACTGTCTGAAAGCGATATTTAACCCCGGGAAATCGTCTAGTGCTGCAATGAACGCGTGGAGTTCGGAATAATGAACGCAAGCTCACTGTACGGTTATTCCCCGTCCTCGATGGCGAGCTTGAGTGCTCGTGTGTTTTAGGCGAACAGCTGACGTTCTCGTTGATACAAAAACTGAGCTCGAATTATCGTATAATAATCGCATTTATTTATCTCGGACACGGAGAGGGCGGGTCCCTTCACTAGATGCCGCAGCATACCGCATAATTATCCTGCCTCCATGGTCCGGGTTTTCGCTTGTTCGCGGAGCGTTTTCTTCCTACAGTCACCACGTTCGTATGGCTCCATCTTATTCCTTGCCACCGATTCCCAACTACTTTTTTCCTCTCCGAATCCCATTCTCGTCTTGCATGAGATTTCGTGGTTCCTCAGAAAGACACCAATGACGTTAAAACCTTTGGCATCGGATGTCGTCCGTTGACAACGGCCGCATCCCGCTTACCCTCCGCGAGCTGTCACTCACTAGAAAAATAGTCCACTTCTCTGATTCCGTTGGTTGTCCCCGTTTTCGAGCGGTCTTCGACCCGTGGAATTCTCTATTTTCTAGGAAATGAGATAAAGTCCACTGACGTCATGGTCTTCTCGAAGCCGGTCTCCGCGATGTTCGGCCTTCCCTCTTCAGTTGAGTTGGGATCGTCTGGAGAAAGCGGCGGGAAGAGCGAAGTTGTCTGCCGGCGTCGTCAGATCCCAATTTCTGAAATATGCTGGTGACGTCTGCGACGCTTCTGCTCAGCTTGGAAAGCAGAAACCCTCTCTCTGTTTCATGCTCACTCTGTACTCGCGAATAACTCTCGTTAGTCTTGTGGTGTACGCAGATGACTGTTCAACAGCAGAGCCAGTTCGTGAGTGAGAGCTGGATGAGCGCTTTGTTTCCTGTAAGTGAGCGTCATACTGGCGCGTAGGACGTCAACATTCGTCTTCAGCCAGCTCAATTACATGAAATGTTGTCGTGGACTGCGGCGACGGCAGCAGCGGAAAAACGACCGTAGCAGCCGTTCTCGGTATCGAGCGATAACCGAAGGGGACTCACTTTCCAGGAGAGAGGAGAACGGGTTGCATCAAAATTTCTGGATCTTGAAGTATGCCCACAAGTTTGGAGCAGTGCCCTTTCACCGTCTTCGTTATGCGAATCAGTAGCTCGTAGACAGACGAGCGTGTTTTGTTCAGGATAACTGTTTGCAGTTGTGAGCCGCCGAAATCGGGAAGTTCTTCAATTCTCGTGACGCATTATGAAGTTGGGACTGATGTAAGTCAGCTCGATAACCGCATTCCACGGAGCTTATCAACGCCTGAATCTTTCGGCCTTGCCTGCCTTAAAGGCCAACTTCCGAAATCATCGATTCCAATCCGATATTCTCTGTCAGGAGAATCTTTCTGACAGATAATTCGTCTAGTCGACACTCCATGGTTATCTTCTACTTATATAGCAGAGACGACTGTGTGAAGCGAAGTGTGGCGCATGCCGATTCAGTCTTCCGAAGACGATTCTCTCCGTTCCTTTCGTGTTCTTCGTGAGATAAGCCATCTTGCTGGGAAACCATGGAATGCTCTGGCTTTCGAGCAGCGTAATCTTGGTGTGAGCACCTACGTCAACGCTTTGTTCACCCAGTTAGCGCAAGAACTCGCGAAGATGGTGGCGCATTGTAAGCGTGTTTCTCAACAAGTCATCCCAGTTTTACAACTGTAGTTCGCTTGTGTTCCAGCCTATTTGCTCTGGTGTCCCCGATAGCTGCAATCACCTACGATTATCGATCAGAGGATACAGGAGAGCGGTATGTGGACGATCAGCTGAAAAGTGGTGAGCAATCTCTGATCGTATTTCGGTTCCACGGGCGTACATCGAGCATCGAGTGCGCACCTTTCGTGGCGGTTCCTCGGCGCTCTTGCTGCACAAAGAATTCTCTCATACCATTCCCTCGGAATACTCGAAAATTATTTCTTGCGTGTTCTTTCCACTAGCTCAGGGCTGTCAAGCTCCGAGCGGAAAAACAAAGTTTGTTCGTTGTGTCTCCCTCTCAGGGTAGAAGAGAGTTGGATCGCGGCACCATGAATCTTTCGCGGATTTCTGTTTGCTTTCTGACCTTTAACATGGGTTTTTCCGACGCTGCGCTTGTCCTAGCGAAAAAGTTTCCTTGTTCGGACGGCATGCGTCCTGAGCCATCTTCGGCCATCAGAATCGGAACACAACTGTGGGATCGCATAAAGTTTTCCTTACACGAAAAAAAAAGATTTCACTTCGATCAGTGAGGCTGCAGCTTGGTTTTTGATCTGTCGGCGTGAGCATATCGTGATCAGCTGCTCAATGGTACAGGAACGACGGCTCTGTCACATTCCCGAACCGGCGAAATCCCGAAAGCGATCTCAGAACGAGAACTTTTGTTTCTTTCAGTCTCGAAGAAACTACGAAAGCCCATTGATCTCAGCGAGTTCCAGAAAGGTAAAATCCGAGATATTGGTTCCTCCAGAGCATGCCACTTCTGTATCGAATCTCCGTCTTTTCGGATTTCTGAGGAAGACGGACGCTTTGAGGGACCCTGGACGATGCGAAACAACGAAATTTCTCTTCTTCCAGTTTGCGGAATCCGAGAGCTCGCCACAGCAAATCTCGCCAGAAGACGTAACATAAGCCCCGTACGCAAATACGGCGCAAAAGATACTCCGTTGGAAAACTGGCCGTGGATGGTAATTTCTATTGAGACCAGAAACTAACACGAAATGAGCTGCGTCATTCCTAGCTAATTCTCATGTTTTCGCAGGTGAAGATCGTACAGCGGAATGAGGACACAAACGAATGGGAGCTGCTGTGTGGTGGATCCCTGATCACGAGGCGCTATGTGATCACCGCTGCACACTGCTTCAGTCCAGTTCCGAAGTGAGTGCGAATCAGTTGGACAAAGCCAGGCTCGTCGGCACGGGCCGTACGCCGCGGCGAGCTCTCATTGATTGTGCGAGAGTAATTGTAACCAATCGAGTGAGTTTTGCAGACCGGTCGACGATTATGCAGTGCACGTGTTCTCGTACGGGGCGAAAATCAGTTCCAACCAGGACTCGGAAGCGAAGCGAGTCGACGGAATCTCGCTACACCCTGATTACAACCCTTACCTCCGCTACAACGACATCGCCGTGGTCAGGTGAATACGCCCCCCCTCCCCGAACGTAGCGCACGGAGGCGAGCGACGCGGGAACATTGGAATTTTCAAGTCTTTCACATTCACGGAACATTCGTCATTCTCCAGGCTGAGGGTCGGGCTTGAGCCCCCGTACATGGCCGTGTGTCTTCCCAAGCCAGACTCTATGAGAGACGATTTCGTCGACAGGAACCTAGTGGTCATCGGCTACGGTTCAACATACGATGGTGGGTCCACGGATTGGAACGATCTCGAATCAAGCAGCGAGTGGCTTGCCTAAAATGTCTTAGCGGCCTAACCGTAGATAGGAAATCTAAAACTAGTTGTGTCGAACAGAAAGTGATAGCTATGAGGAAGAAACCACGACCACCTCGTACGGACACCGTGAAAACTCCGGCGCGTCGGGTCGCGTTCGATTCCACACTTCAACGAGACCCATCAACGAACCGGTATCGACGAACGACGAAGACGATCGCTATCACAACCAGTACCAGCCAGCCACAAACTTGACTTCTCAGAGATCTGACTCACGGCCGTACCATTCGGTGGAAACGTCGACTTCGGTCTACGTTCCCTCGAGCACGAGAGCTCATTCATACGAGCGCGAAAGGCCATCGTCAAGGAGACCGACGCATTCGACGTCGACTCGAAGGCCCATCACGACCACGCAACGATCGTATGAGTCGTCCACTAGTTCTTACGTAGCGAACAGAGTCCAGTCTCATTCAACGGCGGCTCCGGCGAGAACGTCAGAACAGAAATTCATTCAGCAAGAGTCTCAATACGGACCAGTTCATCCTCAACAACAAAATCCGTATGGATACCAACCTGGCATCGCGTTCGGTCAGGGTCAGTCACGGTTCCGCCGATTCGCAGAGCGCAGACAAAGGGGTGAGCATGCAAAGAGAATTATAAATATGGTGATCAGCCGCTACCGCACCAGGAGTTTGAGCTGCTTCCCTACGCTTCAGGCTAACAAAGTCTGCGCAACATGAGCATCGACGCTCCGGTGCTCATGGAGTTCTTCTTAACAAAACTCACGGACCGCCCTTCAATCTGGGCTCAGCCGAAACCGCCTATGATGTTGGCTTCAATCATCTTGACATTGAATTTTTTCTTCCAGGTGGTCCTCCCAGCTACTCGCTACGGGAAGCAACAATCACGGTGATATCGTCCAGTCAGTGTAGCCAAATGTACAACAAAACGGATCGACAACATTTGAATCGCGGCATCGTTGAATCGCAGCTCTGCGCCGGAAACCCTGAGGGCGGTGTGGATTCCTGTCAGGTGAGTCCGTTTTCTAGAAAACTCTTCCGCGAAAAAGAAACGAGCGGTGGCAGACTCCCCGGGAACGGCGTCAACGTTCTCGGAATCAAAACTGACATCGGTTCTCCTTTCTCTAGGGAGACAGCGGTGGCCCGCTCATGACTCAAGATTCTGCGGGACGATGGACCTTGGTCGGCATAGTGTCGTTCGGGAATTCCTGCGCCCGCAAAGGTTATCCGGGAGTCTACACACGGGTCGCGGCGTTCAACAATTACATCGAGGATGCCATCGACTTCACAGCATGATGCTTCCAATCTGAGAATCCTGCTACATAGTCAAATCAGTGTACATATAACCATCAGCAATGTAAATGATGAATCCTGCAGCCTGAATAAATCTCAGCGCTCTCATGCCACCGGTGCGAGAAAATAGCTAAGAGTACTCGTTTTCGTTGATTCGCTCGTGACGGAGTCATTGAATAGACCGAACCCGGCAATTTTGATGAGAACTCGTCGATTCGGCAGCAGAGTTGTTGGCGGCATCGATGTCGCTCTTGGTTCCCCCTAGTGGTATTAGTATACCGCAACGATCTCGTTCCTGTGTGATGATTTGAAGGGAACATTCGTCGAGAAACGAGAAATTTAGTCCAGATAGACATTCGCGAAGAGGATCTGGTCGGTGCGATTTGGGAGCTCATAGTAGCTCTAGCTGAACCTGGGCCGACGCACAGAGCTCCGAGGGAAGCGCATCGTTGGCCACTGAGATGAAGTCAAATATAGAAAACCGATGCGTATGTGCCATGAGTTCGGATTCATACTTCAGAGCTCGTCAAAGGTCACGACCTGACTTGTCGAGAACGAACCAAAGAAGAATACGAAGCGTATCGGCAGGCTCCCTCGGGCTTCGTCAAGAATCCCTCTCATTCTGTGGATGTGCTGAACAAGAGATGGGAATGCGATCTGAAGCGCAAGGAAAGACCGGGTGTTTGAGCAGCACGTACATACATTTCATCTGGCGGCTGGCATTCTCCGGTAATTTTGAATTCATATTGCTCCACCTCAAATTTATTCGATCCACGATGCCTCGAACGACCTGTGAATGTCTCGGCGACGTTTTCTAGTTGACCTCGGAAGGAAATCAAGCGGTCAAGTGGTACCTGCATATAGATAACTCATGTGGCATAACAATGCAAACGAGACCGTGGCGTTTTGGATCGGACTTCTGTTAAACGCCGCGGACTCGGGACAGTGCCTCAGGCTGGATATTTGGCACTACAATCAGAATGGGGCTTACATCTGTCTGTTGCTAGAGCAGACATGCGCTTCCTTGCGATTCGAAGAGTCGATTCTGAATCCGGAAAACTGGCACAATGAGTCGCAGCTAAGGCAATGAGCAGGATAAGTTCTTTTCATCGGTTTACAGCAGCACTTGCCCCCGAGAGGGAACGAAAAAGGACGAAAATGCGGGATTATGAAGGAAGCGTTCGAGAAACGATTCCGGAGCCAGCGAAACTGCACTCTCATGTCAGCGCCATGGAATCGCGTCATCGAGGGTCGATCCGAGGCACGCAAATAACATATGTTCGCGCATAGATGTCATTGTATTGGACGTGCCCCCGACTCCGGCTCTAGAGGAAAAGTCCCGGAATAATGCCGACACACGTGTATTATCAAATAGTTCTAGAGCCGTTTATCAGGAACACGTAAGGTATGATTTTTCCGGTTCGCGGCGGACCAAAACGCCTCTCAGCACTCTGTTCTCATGCTCCGTAATGGATCCGAGAGTCAGCTCAGATGGAGCTCTGTACATTTCTATCTTTCAAAAGTAATCCCTCCATCACGAGTCGACGCAACTATTTTACAAAGCAATTATACTCAACTGCTCTCGTTAGCGTCAGTAGCTTCTCTACCCACCATTCAATCAATACCGTCGGCAGTCAAGTCAGCAATGACACGGCTGGGACGGTCAAATCTGAGTGGATGGAGATTGGCGTGACGCTGACGATCTCCAGTGGGAGACGACCAGCGAAAGTCGAGCTCGATAGCAGAAACTTCGTAATTGATCGAAGATTGGTAACTTAGCGCTTTCTAGTGATTGTATTCAAGGTGCCCGCTTCGGGGAGAAGCGTCCGATTTTTGCGCCTAGGGTGGCAACATTTCTATTGCAAAGAAAATGCTTTGCCCTCCGAGGTCTTCCTACGAGTTTTCAGGATTACGCCAAATTTCATCGGATCGGACTCCCCGGTTCCGCGTTCGACACCCAAATGGATGCTGATCACGTGCCGAAAACCGATTGAAGTCATTCTGACGCTTCGGGAAATAGCGAGCAATGCGAGAAATGACAAAGCTACGACCGAAACAGAAACGGGTGCGAAAAATCTCGATCTGAAAGAGTCACCCTGTACATGCATTTATGCCATCCGAATCAATTGCGAAGGAGTCAAGCTTTTGAAGTTCTGTTCAATCATGGGGAATTTGATGAATCCTGTAGGAGCACTCCCTCTCCTCAGCTGCGAGTCCTCGAGGACCCCCATCATACCTCCTTCATCTTCAGCGATCTATCACTTTCCGCAGAAAGGTTATAAATAATGAAAGTTGAAAGAATATCGCCTCGAGCTGCTAAGATTGATGCGTCTGAATGACTGCGATTTCTTTCGTACAGCTGAATAATCGGATGGGCTACGCGTTGCACCTCCGCTAATCGCATCCAGTTCTACTGTTTTGTCTGAAACCTTAGCTGCCTGTCATACTTCCCAGGTCCTCTTCCGGACTCCTGGCTGAGCATATATGTCTCGTTGACTTCCACGAAGACTCGATTCGCGGAGGAAAGCGGTCTAGATACCGAGTACTCGGGATTCCGAGTATTCGAGTCGGTGATCTGGGCATTCGGGATCCAGGGTGTTTGGGATGTCAGGTATGTACCACCTCGAAAGGTCCTGAAAAGCCACGTCCCTTTGCCGTGACGCTGCGAACACAACGAGCATCGATCCTGTACGATCCGGAGTCCGGTCCAGTTTGAGCTCGAAAACAATGGTGAACACGTTTGAACTTGTCCGAATGTTCGGTGAGGGACCGTTGAGAGATATTTCTGAATGAATTACCGAGGTGAAAATGGCAGGCGCGGTATCGAAGAGATCGCTTACTGACGGAGCCACTTGCCTCGCTGCGATCGGAGATTTTCAACTCTGGATGCCGAATAATAGCTGGAATTTTCGACAGCGTCTCTGAAATGATCGCGCCAGGAATGAAGTTTTCTCGAGCTTCCAGTTCTCTCAGTCTTCTGAGGAGGCCAGGGCGATCAACGTGAACACTGATCGCCTAATAACAGAAGTTATGAGCAGGGAAACAGGAGAAACCAGATACTTTCTCTCAATGTAGGATGGTTTTCAAAAACTCCTGCGGAAATATATATAGTATCTTATGCTCACTCCGCAACACCGATGACTGATTCGGTTTCCACATTCAGAGCTTCCTCTTCGACCGATATTATAAATCAAACTGTTCCACGATTCCGCATGTGAGACTGCATCGCTGTATCGGACAACTCCGGTTCCGGGCCCCTGGCGTAGGATTTTGCAGAGACTGCCCCGAATCGATACCGAAGATTAACTCTGATCGTCAGCTCGTGATGAGGCCACGTGTTATCATCCATAATATTCTCAGTTGCTCTCCTGCGCGGGAGGGATGGGGAACTCTCCTTTTTCGATCATGTCAATTTCCATCCCGATGTCGATTCAGAGCCGTTGCCGCAGGCCAGAGGCAAAACGGGCCTCTCCTCGGATTCTGCCGATTCCGCTCCCGCAGACAAAGGAGGACATCTGCGGGAACGGAAGCTCCAAGATCAAGCCGAGAGACTTCTAAACAAGAGCGAAGTCCAAATCGCGATCTGCTCCGATTCTAAGACTCCAAAACGAGAACAACCATTCCCGTGGCTTAGTCTCGTCCACAGAGGTGACATCCATCGTCGTGGCGAGCGAAGTCCGAAACCTCAGAAACTCTGGTCTAAACGAGGGAGAGCCCGGGGCGCCGAAATAGTTCTGCTCTCCTGAAATCTCAAACAGTCAATATGGACGTTGGCAATATAGATCATGCATTGCGGAGCAGAGCTCAGGGGCAATATTCTTAACCCTCACCTCTCCATCCGATGAATTGTCATTAAAGTCACCTGTCACAGCCTGACGGATGACAGATGCGTTTTTAAATGGGGAACTCAATGCGACAACAACAAATATATTGTGTTGTTGGAGAATTCTGCAAGACCACATTGTTTCGCATCAGTTTTCCTTCGCTGATGTCGAAGAGGTCACACACAGAGCGACATTCTGTCATCGCCCGCGTTTCGTTACCGGTGCTCGTCCATTGTTAGCTGCGTCAGAGCTCAATTAACGCGACTTGCGCCGTTATAAGTGTTTGTATTAACGGGAGCGGCAGCGTTCTTTATTCCGTCGCGCCCTGCCGGCCGGCTTGCCAGTCAACCTTGACCCCTGATCTCGTCAGATGTTCGCGTCCTTCAAGAAGTACCCTACTCCCAATCCGCTGCCCACCAGTACTATTGCGTAATTATTTTCCGTACACCTAGCTCAGTCACAACAGTGCAGACCGATTTCTCTGGTCGGGAGAGTCTGGGGGAGCTGAGCCATTGGTGGCGAGGAGCTCATAAAAGAGAACCAGATAGCTTCAAACACAGATAGAAGTTGTCAACGAAAGCCGTTCGAGACAAACGAGCCGCGAGCTATTCGTCTTCGGACTTTACTTACGGTCGGTGTTTTCGTTGGTCAGAGACGTGAATGCCGAAGATCTGTGAATTGTTCTCTGGATTGTGATTCTGTGGATCCGGTGGCGTTACGGACTCTGCTTGTAACTGGGAATGCTTCATGTTTGCCTAAGAGGCTCTCTTGAATTCCAGGTTTACGGAATGTGGTTCGTTGTGAGCTTGGCCCTCGTAGGTTTTGTGACATCCGACGACGCGAAAAGCGATTCGGAATGCGGTTTGAGAAGGTTCATACCTGAGTTTGCGTTGCCATTCCATCGGAATCCTTTTCGAATGCCCTTAACTTACTCCTGGAGAATCCTCCATGCGACGTTGTCCAAAGACTGGACTTCGCGCAGGGGGGAATCCCCCCTCATCGACCGCAGCTCGCTGACGTCCCAATCCTGGGTACCGACCTTCCTCATTTCTCACTGCGAGGACTTTCATTCGCAGAGTCTATGGGCGAGACGTCCGCGACGGGAACTTCCCTGAGTATCCCTTCATTGCTTCCATCTTGGAATTTCAACCACGGAAACTCGACGCAGAATTCATGTGCGCGGGTGCACTCGTTTCCAAACGTCATCTCATTACCGCTGCTCACTGTTTCGATGACAGACCAATGTGAGTTCTGACGTGTTCGCTTTGTCACCGGTTTTGGGAACATCCTCCTGACATCTGTCCCAACGTGGATATCGGTTCTGCAGAATTCGTTCCTGTTGCTTGAGTTGACCGACTTTTCTGAATCACTTAGGAACCCGAGATATTACTCGGTTATGACGGAGAGCCAGACTACTCGAGCTGGGCTCGAGTTCGATATCGAACGAATCGACAAGTTCCCTCTGTACAGAGAAGGCAGTGCCTACGATGACATCGCCATCGTGACGCTGCGGCACGAAACCCACAACAATACGATTCCTGTCTGTCTACCGGTGGCCGGAGAAGCCTACGACCAACGTTTGGCCTATGTGCTCGAGTACACCCCCATCCACAACGGGCACATGAAGGTAAGTAACGGTGCCCGCGTACCACTCTTGATCGGGTCAATCAATCTGGAGATAAAAGAGCTCAAATGGCGATTTGAACTCCTCCGAAGGTTTCCATGTCCCGCCAAATAATCGGAAAGCAATCAGACTGCGAGGAAGTTTATCAAAATTCGGTGTCCACGAAACTGGTTCGCGGCGTCAGCATGGAGCACCTGTGCACCGACAAGCGCTCTCGTCAAAGCCATTGCACCGCCTACGACGGCTCGCCGGTGGTCGTCAACGGTAAGTTACCCAACTGATTAGGAATTCATATAGCTTCGTTCCCCCGCAAGACTCTACAGGTCGACAACGAATCCGCTTTCCAGACAAGAATAATCGTCTCGTCCTGGCCGGCGTTGCCACGTTCCGTGAGAATTGCACGTCGCAAGAGTTCCCCGGTGTTTTCACGAAGATCACACCTTACCTCGGATGGATCGAGCGCATGATGAAACCCTGATTCGCGCCGGAATCGCTCGACCCGAGAAACCACTATTGTGACCATATCTGTTCCTATGTGTTAGTTACGTCCGCTACGTTCCTGTGTTCTGAGGAAGCTCTCGATGTCCTCCGTCTTCTGTGGTCGCCGCCGCTTCGGGAGTCTTCGAATACCTAAGCTTCGAAAAGCATCCTGAGCGCTGATGTAAATAAAGATCGAACCGCTCTATGCCGACTCGAGTCGAGGTGTTTTGACCAGATTCGTGCCTCTCCCCAGTCTTGTCGGAACGAAATCATTGGATTATCGTTCCGAGTAGCGTTAACAGCAACAAGAGTCGCATGACGTGTCTCCTCGTGGACGGAGCTGGGCCCTTCGGTATTTCAACCACGTCTCGAGGGGCGGTAATCAATCGTTGTCCGATGTTCAATCTCAGATAGACAATCATAACTCTGTGCTGAGAGCTATCGGTGCGTCCGCAGAATTACAGCAGCAGGTTGCGTCGAACGTGTAACTTTTCGACGGGCCTCAAAGGAGACCGCTGTAAACGCTGAGGACTGTCTCGCTGGAACCGAGCCCAGCTCGGGAAAACCATCTGGCAGTTACATCTTAAGATCCGAGCGACAATCGCACTCCTGTCGGCATCGGAGTGTCGGGTTGCCTCGTTCTCCCTGCCTCTCCCCACCCAGTGGGCCGAATCTACAATCAGCCACAGCTTGGTGGGCATGTGTCGCTCCCAAAAGAGAATTTCATCTCCGGATTACCCTCGGACGAAATACCGAATGCGCTGACACTGTTCCCAAAGGGCTTCGCAGATGAGACGGCTTCACCCAGATTGCAGAGTCGATGCGGCAACCGTTTTGTCTGAGGCGACTT
Organism: Phytoseiulus persimilis; assembly: GCA_037576195.1. Classification (NCBI taxonomy): domain Eukaryota; kingdom Metazoa; phylum Arthropoda; class Arachnida; order Mesostigmata; family Phytoseiidae; genus Phytoseiulus; species Phytoseiulus persimilis. The sequence continues at coordinate 21,884,460 of CM075101.1, forward strand.
CTAATCAGTCTGCGAGCGGATTCGGCATCGCCAGACGCACAGAACTGAATCACCCGATGATCAAACTCACCTACGGTGATTCGGGTTCGGTGATTGTTTGAATATCCCTTGAACTAGCCAGGGTGGGCACCGGGGGGAGGGGAAAAAGAGCTGGTTGTAGAGCTCACCGGTCACTAATATCTGTTTACACCTCGCGTCGATTAACGAGTTGCTGCCTCTAACCGTAAAGTAGCAGGCTTATTGTGTTTGGCTGTCTGCCTGACTTTCCACTATGCGCGCAACCGACGGATGAGTCCCCGAGGAACCGGAAACACTGCATCGGATCCCCGAGATGAGATCGGTCTCACCTTAATGAGTACCCCCCACACCCGGCGCTCTGGTTTCGAGAGCGAATCGATATCGGTCCGACGCAGAACAACAACAGTAGCAGAAATGAGGCGGCTACTCACAAGAATTTGAGACAGCGTCCGCACTCCTCACACACGAATGCCCCCGCCCCCTGACGAGTGCCGTGAGCATTTTCCTCACCGTTCAGAGACATCTGGCCAGCTCGAAGAATATTGCTCACCGGATTCAGTGCCTGCATTCGCGAAGGCGCTCTCGCCCCCGCTGATGCATTGTTGTCATGGAGGGCAACTCCATCGAGTTCAACAAGGGCCATTGGAAATAAATCTATTCTCTTTTCGCTTTCTTGTTACGCTGTATTGCGTGTGCTGTTCATCTCTCTTCGGCTATTAAGTTAGCAAGCAGCCAAGCCAGCGGTGCACAAAGCGACTGCCTGTCGGTCTGCTGCGAGAAAACTAGCTCGCGACGACCAAGCTATCCTCCCAGCCCCGTTTCTCTGCTGGTCCGCTGCGCCGGGAGCCGGTGGGGTGGACCGAGCTCGGAGGAGGAGGGACCCGCGAACGAAGGGACCAGGGCACTCCCTCCGCTAGCTGGCCTATTGAGGTCGGGTTACGTCACTCTAGGGACCAAAACTCCTCGAGCGGCCAGAGAACCCTCAGAGCGGGGGGAGCACATCAAGGACTGCAAGAACAGCATGTTGCCGCTGTCAATGGCCATCACTATACTTTTCCTTTGCATGTGGTGGTCATCTGCATTCGTGCGTCTGGGTCTATTGTAACGCGATCAGTTTATCGATCGGAGTCGGGACTCCGAGGTCCGAACGCAGAGCGGTGATATTCGTTAAACTCTCCATCGGGCTCAGCGTTTTCGTTCGGGCTCTGATCTCGAGACACGCTCGCGCAGAAGCCCGTTAACTTTTCTGAGCGCCACCTCGATGCACGAAGTCGCGGAGCGGCGCGCGCACGGGAATCGAGAGGGAGAGAGATAGTTTTGTCATGGTGCTCGCACACCACGAAACAAGGGAAGAAAGAAACCTGTCTCCGCGTTCCTGATGAGGTTCTTCCGCAGAAGGAAGAGCGGTTGATGATGTGATTTTGGACATCTAGACAGAATGCAGACGCCGATGAGAGAACCGCTTGATTGGTTGAACACTGAAATCACATTTGCATGAGTTCGTCGTGTATTCTTTTCTCGAGACGAAAGTCGCTCGCCAGCTCGCTGGCATATGCGCTCTCCTCTGTCTCGAATGTCTACAGCCGATGTCTTTTTTGGGTCGTTCCTTCGAGGGAGGGGGGGGACGCAATCGTGTTCTTCAATTCTGAATGCATTACGAAGAGGAATGATTCAGCCCCGGTCGTAGTCTCCGTGGACACGGAAGTGATGTATGAGTTGGCATCCTACTTGAAAGATATTCCGCCGTTTGCGAACTGTTGATTCGCCTCATAGATTGTTTAAGAGCAAGCCAGCAAACAGCTTCGGAGAGACGCCCATGGACGAGAGTGTGATCTGTTGGGTGTGTTGAACGACCGACGCTTCCCCAACAGGGTACGATTCGAGAGCAGACATATAATGGACGTTAAGTGGGATGAGGGGACGACGACCAGGGCGACGAAGACGACTAAATCATCGGGTGTCCCTGAGCGGAACGGGGGCGAGTAGGGAGCGACCTCGAATGGCTCCTTTCGGCGCGGCTTTTCGTTGGCTGCGTGGCTCTCTGAAGATCGTGAATCCGACTCATCTTCACAAGGACAGAATATCGTGAATCCTTTCGTGGGGAGGTACAGTTACACTCACCACAATCACGTATTCTTACTGATGTTTCCGGCTTGCAGCGATTCGTCTCCGAAGCTGGCATGCATCCTACGGGATTATCCTTCCAAGCTTTCCGGTATAAAAGTACATCTACCTCCAGAGACGCTGACGTTCTCCTGCAGCTGATCCTCGACCAGGAGTCTAATGCGCGCTGCACAGAACACCGAAAACAACGTCGCGGATGCAAGCAGTTCCGATGAAAGGAATCCGGGGGCCCAATATTGTCTGGAGCGAGTCAGTTCATCCATGATTCTTCGCTCTGATCGCGGTGTACTCACAGAAATCAGGGAGCAGCGTTACTGGAGTTATCATTATGTTCAAGGGCATGGTAATCGTCCCTAGGAAGCTGCAACAACGAATCCCGAGCACTCTGCACTATGAACTCCAGGTAATAACCGGAATGTGGGCCCGATCCCGCGTTTACTGACCGTACACCAATATTCACACCCAACACAGGTCAAGCAAATGCTGAGACGTCACACCGGCGAGCAAGAGTCCAATAGAAATCCCTCTATCACTGTGTGAGCATTCATAGGGCCCACAGATCAGGGTTCACGGCGATTTCGCGGGCCCGATGAAAACTACAGGGTGGCATTTTGGCCGTGTGGCATAAACCAACGCCTTGGGTGCCACGCTAAGCTAGCAATCGCGGGTTCGATTCCCGGCCGGGACAACGAATTTCTTATGTGGTAAAAAGAGGATTCAATTTATATCAGAATTAAATCTGAACCATCTTAAGATCCAAGCCCACCGCCCGCAATGGGATTTGCGGGGCGATAGGGAGTGTTACTGAAGCAATACCGAAAGGTGATTCCGGGACACTTCTGAGGGCTGGCTGAGAGGTTCAGCCGGAAAAACAAAGGGTGGCATTTTCAAGTCGGAAATATCCGGGCTCGATTTTGTACTGGCCAGAACGTTGTCAATTCTTGGATTTTCAATTGATGGATTGGAAGATAAACGAAGTTATTACGCTTCCTCGGAAAACGGAAACCGATCGTATCAAATATTTTTTTGGTGTCAACGGTGATTTTGGGGTCCGAGGGCGGAAAACTGAAGGAGGGTGATTTCCGGTGAAGGTGAAAAATCGTTGAATCGACCTTGTTGCTTGATATTTATTTACCCATCTGTGAGAAATTTTCACCGAAGGGGATACTTTCGATTCCGGCTCGTTGAGGAGTTACAAAAGGAATTGCGACAAAAACTCAATCAGTCAACGGGCCTTGAAAAAGCGCTGAATACGGAAAACTAGATGGGTAATATTTGAAACTATCTCCTGGACGCGATTCCCATCATGCCCACTCCGAAAGAGAATGGGAATAACCGCTTCGGAATCCGAGAATCGACAAATTTATGGCCGGAACAAAATGGTCCTCAAAAATTCACGATCGAAAACTCCCAACCTCAGCACTTCATTGCTGCGTAATCAAACTTCAATACCACCAGTCAATAGGATTGCAGCCGAGAACACAGTCGACGCGTTTGAAAATTTGATAGCTCATCACGGCATCCCGACGAAGTAGAGACCAATAACGGAACACAGTTCACGGCAGAATTCTTCAACTAATTCTGTGACCAAAGAGAAACACTGGGAAATCGTCCTCGGCACAGTATCATCCGTACAGCAACGGAAAAGCAGAAAATATAGTTGTCAGGTTCGAAGGTCCTCCTACTAAATTAACGAAGTAACCACCAGATCTGATCTGAAAATTCTCCTGACGCGAAACCAAAAGTTTCGGTGCCTGGAATGGCGAATCAGGGTGGCGATACAATGAATGGCGTCACATGAAATGAACAAATAACTCCCGGGCACGCCAGCCAGTTGAGGCGGGAACGATAATAACTACGAGGGACTCTGCTTGTTTCCTTGTCACAGAAAGAGCCGAAAGTTTCCAGGAACGTCCCGCTTTGCAAAGAGCTCCCCATCGTTAAGGGATACGTTGTGAGGTCCGATGGAAAAATGCCGAAAAGTCAATAGCCACCACAGAAAATCGAGATATTCACCCTGTGAGAAATCCCTAACAGTCAACGGTGAACTGCTATCAATTCGACGATCAGTTAGGATCACAACTATCAGTTGATGCGCATTCCGCAGTCGAACTGCCCTCCCGATACGCCCAGCTTGACCAGAGTAAACACCCTTCCTATCGAATAAACTATCAGTTCACACCGTCTCAGTCAAAACTCTTCAAAGAGTTAACGCTTCCCCCTTCCTAGCCCAGCATCCCATGTCGAGCATCTGCAGGAAGTTGTTTACCCGATCTGTGCCAAACCCGCCCGCGCAGTCACATGGCAAATCAGTGTACCTCTTGGACTACGGGGAGGACGAACTCGGGAGAGGTTTCTATTCTCTTCGAGGAAACGCCACGCTACGTCTTTCAGCCTCCGCCACCTGGACACAACGAGGAACCCGGATAGAAACGAATTCAAGCAGCTTTGAGAGTCACCTTCCCGTCGATCCTCGAAAAGCTAGAACAGGACCCGAAGGGGGGCGATAATCTCCGCGAGCCGACACCATCGAAATAAACCGTGCGGCCCGTAATTCATCGAACAAACACCATCACGTCAATTGGTTTTCCTCTCGTTGGTGCTGCTCCCTGAATCTCCCGGCCAGAAGCCCAGTTCACTTTCTTTCTCTCGAGTGGGATTGGAAGTATGGGGGGCTATCGTTTTTATTCAGCTCGCTTGGGTGTGTCCTGTTCGCATCATCCCTTCACACTCATGGAACAGGACATTGGGAAGGTCGAAACGACGAACGACAAGCCAGCCAACAGACTCAGCTCTGTCGGCATCGATTCGACCTATCGTGGAACAGCCGAGCCTTGCAGCAGTAGTAGAGGTAGGCAGACAGTCATTGCGGAGTGAACTATAGTGAACGGGCGAGTGCGGAGGACGAGCTCATCCGCTCCCTTCAACCAGCAGTCAGGCTCGCGGCTCTCCTTCCGCTCTGACGCGTCCTCCTTTAATTTGGCTTAAGATCTAATATAGAACCGACGAGGGATCGGCAACCATGCAACGAGCGAGCTAGGCAGCCCGAGTGGCTGTCCGTCCGTCCGGTCAGAGGAACGGACGAGATCTGCTTCTCGGACTACAACCACGCGTGGTGGCCCTCGCCGGTCTGTTTCGGGCTCCATGCCTCACTGACGAACGGTAACGCCAGTGGACTGACGGATAAGCAGGACTTCCTGTCTGACAGACTCACTGGTTGCTTTCTCCTTCAATATCCTACAAAGCCGAAGCGCCCGTTCGACTAAATCACTCCCCTGGATGCGGTATCACAGAGAAAACGGGAAACAGTTCTTTTCCCCTCCCGTGTCCAAAGACCGACGAGGCAGCCTGATGCCTTCTTTCCGATTCCGCGGGGTAGGTGTCGGAGACTACGACGAGCAAAAGAGAATTTCCAATCTTGGCCCGCTGGAAGCCTCTCTCTCAGACCCGTGCGAGGGAGCAGGAGGATTCAACGCGTACATATTAACGCTGCCTTCCTGCAATCCCTGCTGCTCCCTGAGCTTTGCTGTGCTTGGTTCGGGGACCGTGAGCGCGGCAAAGAGGCTCGCTCGACCGGGAGAAGGGCGAGGAGTATGGAGGGAGGACCAGGGCGGAATCCCTCAAGCGATCTTGACGCACGCCGAGCCAAAGATCAGCTTAGCACCGAACCTCGATAGATATCATTCCGTCGACCACTCTCGGCTCCATCGTCCGGCTCACAAACAACTTATTGATATGGATAATCTCCTCCTAGCACGGTGCGTCGCATTATCATACCGAATTCCAAGTTCCTCAAAAGCTGCTTCCAGAAAAAGGGCCGAGTCCCGCATCGAACTCGAGCTCGATCTCTAGAGTCGTCAGGATGCACTGTACCATTCCTCTGACGGCATCTCCAATTGAGCGCTCCCGGTGGTCGGGGTCCTCGAATTCATGGCTCAGAAAGGACAAATCAACGAGGAGTGAAAAAACATGAGTGTGGGTCACGCTTATGTATTTGAAATACAATTTGGAGAACACGATCATCGATCACTGCCCCGATGATTCGTCGAGAAGAGAAAGAAACAATCAATCCACCGTTCCGTTCCTCCTTCGAGCGGATCATCCGGTTCGTTATCATTTGCTCTCTTTCGTTTATTCTGCCGCCAGCTGAGCTTCAAGTTCGAGTTGGCCTCGACGACAGGGGAATGTCTCGATTGACTTTCAAGAGTGCCGTCTCTCCTGCTCGTTCTCTCTGGCTTTCTGATGCGCCGCCGCCACCGCGCGCCGATCGACTCCCCTGAGCTCAAACCCCGCGAGCACGGTCCTTGAATGCCGACTGATGACTGCTGCAATACTCGAGTAACGAACTGGAGAAAAAAACCAAACAAGCTTTGTCAACTCCCGCTTCCCTGTGGATCCCCCTCGGAACAGCTCGCGGAACCTGACAGGCCAAGTGGAATTGTGGCGCCATTTCAAGACATACTTTCGATTCTCTTCTTTCCCACCGGATTCCAACAAAGCAAAGATGGGGAGGCGAGTTGAGACCTTGCGACGTGGAGGCGCGGAAGGAGGCTCAGTAATGATCCGGTTCATTTGAGAGGCGGGACACGAGAAAATGACGCGCAGAATAATTCACTCAGAGCCGGTTCGCCCTCCTCTCACTTCCCCTAACCTGACTCTGTCTCACCGGTTCCGTCGCAGTGTTCTCGTTGAATTCGTTAACTTCATCGGGTCGCGGGGGTCGCGTTCTCGTTTTTCCGTTTAAATATTAAATCCCAATGAACGTTCAGCGTTCCTTCTGCGAGAAACTCCCTCTAATTCCAAGTAATGACCCGGCCATCACTGAATTCCGTTCCGTCGTCGGAGGCGCTTCCGGCTTCGTCGAACGACATACTTGAATCAGTTAAACTTGAGTGAACGAAGAAGGAACAGGACAGGAGAGCTCCGAGAAAAGTCAACCAAGACTTGTCTCGCTCGGGGTGTTCGAGGGGTTGTGTCAAGGATTGTGATCGTGTGACGTACACATTTCCGCATCGCGAGAGCATGCCCGAGACCAGAAACGAAGCCAATCCGCCGACCAGGGAAAAACAGAGATCGCGAGAGCCACAAGCGGGATCTGGGAGCCTCGGGAAGACTGCGCACCGGGTGTTAACGATTCGGCAAGTTTTGCCCCACGGCATGTTGACGGAAGTACTCAGAGAGCAAACAACATCCGCTCCAAGAGTGAGCGACACAGTTGATGACCACGATGATGAGGCCAACGGCGTGGTCACGGAAGCCAGGACCGAGACGAGGCTCAACTTGTGGAGATCGACAATCACGTAAGCCGACATTCAGAACTGATTGAAAGGCCAACCCCATGCCGTCGAATGGCTTTTTTCGATTTCGACCGGACTCGCCACCGACCAGGAGCTTAGCGCTCACGGCACCAGATGCCCGAGGGCTGGCACGATATAATTCCGCGAGGGATTCTGGAAGCAATGGCTGAGCAGCTCGCGCCCCCTCCCCATCGCGGGGGTGGGAAATCGGGGGCAGGTAAACCCCTCCGAGACGCCGCGCCGGATCGGTTACGTCGAGACCAGATCGCTCCGACAACGTTCTTCGGAACTGTTCAGAGGAGGTTCAAACACCAACGAGAGGAAGTTTGATGACGATACGCGACTTCATATGAGCCAAGTGACCTCTCTCCGAACTGAACATTCCTCGAAAGAGGAGGCTCTTAGTACCGAACTCTTGCTAGGCTCCATCTTCCCAGTAGGATGGATTCGCGTGTAATCAAAAGTTTCCGCGAAACTGATTTCGAGAGTCGAATCGTAGAATAAGCTTTGCCTGCTCCTTCTCTGTCTTGGGCGTCGACCGGACCAGAGTTTGGCCCTCTCAAGCAGCAGGATCCGATCGCGTTCTGCATCTCGAACGGACTCGAAATCGATATAGGGAGATGATCGACCGTCGTCCGGCGGTTGAGAAGTTCCCGAAGTCATTGAACGGTGCGGAGTAAGTTCCCTTCTGAAGTTGACGCCCGGCTGGCTCGATTGATTCAGTTTGAAAGTTGACGCTGCAGTTCTCCGAACTGCGAATGTAGAACGCTCGTGAGCACAGGATTTTGCGGACGTTTGTTCGCAGGGATAAACAGAGATTTGCGGGGTGCAAATCTCGCGTCGCAAGGTGGAGGACAACTCGATTTTCCGTCCTACCAGCTCAACTGTTCTGTTTGTCCGTTCACCTGCTCGCCCAGCTGCTGGGGTGCACCGAACAGCGCCACGTGTTCGGCATCGACCTTGCGGCCGTGTTTGGATCGGGACGCTGTGTCCTCCGCCAGGGAGTGTCCTGGACTGAAGAGCCCGCCCTTCGGAGAGTGCACTGGGAGAGGGACCGTCTTGGCCACAGATGACTCCACGTGCTCTCAGAGAGACTACCAGTGCCAACGGAGCCTGTCGCTGCCGACGACGTTCTCGCTGAAGTTCTGATATTTCGACTGCGGTCATCAAACGTGTGCAAGAGGAGTTGAAGCCCGTCTGACCCAGTTGGAGTCGAGAGGTGAATAGAGTAGTGGGGAAAAGTCTGGTGACGTTGCTGACAGACCCGACAGTGACACAAGAGAGAGAGAGACAACGAAGGACCGCCAACGGGAGGAATTTCAAACGATTCCGTGAATCTGTTCTTAGCTCGGTGAAGTACCGGTGTGCACTCATCTCATCAACGAGCTACCGAAACGCTGAATCATGCCGCGCGCGTTGAAAGTGCTCACGGCCGCGGTCGTCCTTCTTCTCGCATTCATCAATGAATCAGGTTTGTCGTATTCACGAGCGCTTTCTCGAGTTTACATTGAGTGGTCGCAATTCGTCAAGGACTGCTCCCTGAAGTGTGCCGATCCTTGAAGTGCATCCGACCCGCCCAAAGCAAAGGTTCTCTCGATCGAAGATCTCTGGCCCTTCCCTCTCCGCGCCCCAAAGGTCTACCTCACCGGGGAGAAACCGCGGAGCGTTTTGTCACAACACGGTAACGTCAAGTATTAAAAGGAGAGGAGGCTCTCATTCGAGACAACAGGTTCATTTAATTTACCCGGCTCCGCCGAAGGAACAGGTTTGAGCGGGTCACTCCGGTCGCTGGTACGCTGCCTTGGCTCTCGAAGTACACAGATCTGAGATCTCCGTTTCTCCCCGGCGATATGTCAGTTGGCACGCTGAACCAGCCAGAAACGCACCCAGAACGGAGCCAGCGAAGATTTGGCGCAAGGACGAGGTCTGAGACCGACTTGTCCCAGATTTGCCTCGCTACTCCTGAGAAGCATGAACGAAACCGAATATGGCAGACTTCGGAAGCTACACCCTCCCATGCTCCGGGAGAAAAGAAATAGAGGTGTCTGGGGGCCCCGCAGACGTCGACAAGTCAAAGCTGAATAATGAACGTCGTCGCGTAATTCTTCCGCAGGCGTTTTCCGTCTGTTCCCCTCTCGTTGGTGGCAAGCTCAGCCCCGACGTGCGCGCTCGACCAATTATATTACAACACAACAGCATGAATAAGCTCTTCTGTCACGGAGTGGTCGGGAGGAGACGTTGTTCGCTTGCTGACGGGCTTCCCTTGTGCGTTTTCCTCCCCTTCTCCTGAGGCTCTCGTCGTGGCGCCCGCTTGCTCACTCCAGCCTCTCGTTCAATTGTTCCATTTTTGTGCTTAATGTTCGTTTTTGCTCCGGTGGGGCCGCGTTGTACAGTGACCGGTCAGACACCGGCGCCCTCGCTGAAACGGGCAGACAAGCAGAAGGGCCCAACTTCGGCCCGGGGATTGCGGTGCATCGTTGAAAACGATCCTTTGAGGCGCCCGATTTCGCAAAAAGAGTTCGCGCAGTTTCGTGTCCTGCAGTGTCGCAGTCGACCCTGGCCGCGAGATGTCTCCTCTCGGAGCTCGATGCCGTTCGATAAATATGTTGCCATGATCACCGACTTGTTCCAGTCACGCAGATTTACGAACAAGCGCAGGAGAACGGACGACAAGGCCTCACCACGGTCGGCATCGCCGGCTACAGAGGGATCAGGAGCTTGGCCCGACTCGACTCGGTGAGATGGGCTTAGTTTGCTATTATCATGCTAATGCGGCGACATGGCTCGGTCGGCGTCTCTGGCAAGAAGGAGGATGGGAACGGGGATGGCCTTTTGATTCGTTGTTGTCGACGTCGTCGGCCTCAGCCGCCGCCAGCAGTTGCAGCGGCGATGTTGGCGGGCGTCTTCGCGGCGGTGGGAATTAGCCTCGTGAGGGACACCATAGCGAATGCACGGAGCGCAACCAATGAAACAAATAGTTCAACAGTGAGGGAAAGGAGCCCCGGTCCCTCCAGCGGGTTCCAGCAACCAATCATCGTGGCTCTAGTCCAAGTATACCGATGTCCGTTGACCCTGATGACCGGTTCGGCGTTGGTTTGCGTTGAGCGGCTGCCGCGCATCCGCGCCGTCAGCGATGGAATAACTGTCCGCGCTGTGCGCAACGGCAAGCTCCGGTGTCCGTGCGTCGCGACAACGGCATCCGTGCCAAGCACGTGAGAAAATCCTTGATTCTCTCGCTACATGCGGATCTGCGCGAGTTCGAGCGTAGTTGGAAGCGACGATACGTAGTTTGACGTCCTGTCCCTCGGCTTTTCCCGCTCTCGGTTGCTTTTGAATGCCGTTGACAAATTCGCTGTTCGCCACAGGACGCAAAGCTGTTTCATCTTTCCAAGCAAGGGTCCAGACAGACAAACAGCCGAGGGGGCACTTTCCCCCGTCTGTGGACGAGAGCGGGGTCGTGCCGCTCGTTGGCTTGTTCAGCTGCTTCTTTAGAAAGCGCGGTACCAGGAGAAAAGTGTGATTTTTCACATCGCGAGGCGGCCTTCTTCAGCATGCCTCCTCTCTGCTGTCATGCCTGCTGAGAACTGGCGGTGATTCCTCGAAAGTGGAACAGCGGAAACACGAAACTCCGCTCACGCTGTCTCCAGACTGTTGGTTAGCCAAAGCAAACTATGCGGCGCAGTGCGTTATTTTAACATTCGAACCAGTCTTCGTATTTCCGCGGCCGACTGTCGCTCGCTCTCAGCGTCCGTTTGTTTCTGTCGCTCATGTCCTCGTGAAGTCGACCACTGAACTCACATAGTACCGAGGCGAGCGGACGCGTACCAAACGTAACCCGATTAAGCGGCACTTGTGGCTGATGGAGTCGGACGTCAGTGCCGGCTGCCCGGCTTCATTCCTGCTCGCCTGCTGGATGGCTGGCTGCTCGCCCCACAGCATAGCACTTTACTAACCAGCAATGACAAATGTCTACAACAACTCGGTGGGCACGCAGACGGACGGACGGACAGACAGCCCAAGACGAGCGTCAGCCCAACATCGTACACGGCGCACGCGTCTTCTATTTGATAACTGGATAAAGCAGCCGGCCAGATAGATAACGACGCCAGCAGAGTAGACATTGCACGCTTGAGTGACGATGTGCGCAATCCCCTTCGCGCACCGCGGACGACAAGCGACGTTCACCGACGGAATAACGACGGCCCCACGGGTCCGAACCCTCTCACGGCGCCGGCGCGCCACGCAGAATAACGGAAAAGACGTCGAGGTGACAGCGTCATCGAGTTCACCGTGGGAGCTTCGACCTGCTCGACCGACCTGATGCGCACTGGCCCCACGAGTGATGTCGTACTGGTATATGTACTGGCTGCGTGGGACTGCGTTCCTCCCGGCAAACTTCCAGAGACGGAACCAACGTACGCGCATCGTCGTGCATACTCGCTCGGAAGTTCGAGCATGTGCGAGAGCGGAAAGCCATATGTAGCCGTCGTTACTTCGAATCTGTCGATATTGAAATCGGGTCAGACCAACTCCGAGACGCTCCCGAAGACGAGTTTTGCTGGATGTTCGTCGACTCGCTTGCCTGCCCGTGTGTCCACTGTTGACAGTTGTCGCTCACGCTCCAGCTGTCGCGTTCAATACATTTCCTCTTCCGGTGACTTGGTTGCTCGTACGCGAAAGCTTAAATTCAAACTCCGGGGGAGTCGAAGAGAAGGAAACGCGAGATCGAGGAGTTAACCATCAAACGCTTTCGGTGGGAGGAATCGTGAGCAGAAGGCAGGCTCGTCGCATGCGGGACACATGACGACCGTGTGCGATGAATGGACTTCCAACCATTTGGGCGTGTTCGCTGTCGAGCAGACCCGGCAGTTCGCGCAATCCTCGGAATCGCATCCGAGCAGATCAGAACGAGATCGGCCGGCTGCATCCTCTCGGAAGTAAGCCTGGGCCCGATGCTGGACGAGCACTACTGGCCGGTGGACGTCAAGTCGGCGTAATTATAAGATGACTGTTCATTCGCGGACAGACGAACAGTGGCAGAGGTCATGGTTTCTGCAGGCTGCCTGGAGGGGTGCGAGTGCCAACACCATGAGCTCAGTCGGCGAAATGGACACCAGACACTACTCAGACTGTGCTTGGCCGACTTGCAACACCACGAACTGGCGAACACTGGTCGCTCCAGTGTTACTCGTTATCCTGAGTGGCATTGCCAGAGTTCTTCTGGCCAGCAGTCCTCGCCAGCAGAAGCCGCTGAAATTCGTCCTAGCCGCTCAGTCAGGAGCTCGTAGATCGGACCGAAACGTCTTCCTTCGTCGGCCTAAGTCCCACTGTCAGTTCTATTCCCACTGGACCGGCAGGAGGAGGCCTCCTCCTCCTACCTGGAGTTGTCCGCTTACAGCTCCTCCGAGAGTTGAGCGTCCGCAGCGAAATTCCGAGGATTGTTTGACTCATCGTGTTGTCGATACCTTCCGTATTGCCTGGCTCCTGATTGGCAAGTATTTCGAGGGGCCCCATCGCCTCTCCTCGAGAGACCTGAGTATTCCAGAGAGCCCTCAATGAGCTTTAACGACTGCGGATTCAGGCTTTGCCGGGAGAACTTCGATCCGAAGCGCGTCCGGAACCCTTGAGTTGTTGAAGCACCAACTTCTGGTTTATCGCTCGCTCAGTCATAGAATATCAGCAATGTGACCGGGCGGCTGGCTGACTGCTAGCTGTTGGTTTCGTTCCCCCTCCTCCTTTGGTCTCGTCCTTCCAATTTGCATGGTGGGGAGTCAGGAGTGCAGCAAGCTCATAAAGTGTGCTCGCCCGACGATATGGCTTGTTAACTGCAGTCACGGGATGACATCTCTCGGCAAACAGAACGGAGCACATTTGCATCTCTCGTCTCTCGCGCGAGGAGGCGACGGCCTGACGACGAGCAGCGACGGGTCGAAGAAAACCATGTCCTGTCATCAGCGGCCGTGTCCTCCCCAGACTCTTCGACGACGACGACGACGACGACAAAAAGCGAGAAAAGTAAATTTGAATGTCTTTTGCGAGGATTCGTCCCCAGCGCTCCCTTTTCTCTTTGGTGCCGTTCCGTGATACTCCGTAGTTTGATCGGGGACGAAAACTCCCTAGTTCCAGTCCCTTGCAGCCGTTGCGTGCTTTCGGTGGAGTTCCCGCTAGATATCCTCGAGGGTTCTCGCTATTTCGTCCGAGAATCATCCCGAATGTGGAAGTCGCCGTCTCAGCTGTTGATCGGCCGGTCGACCTGTTCGACCAGCCAGGTTCGCGAAGACAGCGCGTGCCCCAGGAAGCCGCCTCCGCTGCAACTCGATCCATGACGGTAGCTTTGTCCTATCCCTAAATCCTCGGGCCATCTGGCTGCTGATCTCCTTTTGCAAGTCGCCAGTAACGAGAGAGAGAGAGAGAGAGAGAGAGAGAGAGGGATCCATGCGTAACGGGCTGAGAGCGAAGAAAGGGGTCCGCGAGGGTGGATTTTTTATCTGGAATTTAAAATTCTGCGCGCTCTCCCCCCTCCCCACTCTGCCGCTTATGCATGCTTGTGTATAGGTCCATGTAGTTGTGGCCTTATTCATTGGATTCACTACCGACCTGCTCAGCCTAACCTGTTATCCTCGTCCGTCGCTCGCTCTGTACGGACTCGGCTGTACCCCGCTCCGAACAATTAGGAAGCTATTGTATTCGAAAGCAAATAAAAATTGAGCAGGTTCATAATTCGTGGCACACATTCGTGGCACGGGGAGCATATGGTTTCGAGCGCTAGTTGTTCGTTGATCGATGCGTTGAGAGTGCCACTTGCGGTGGATGCAGATTATTTGTTCACGCACCCAGCAGCAGAAGGTCGTTAACAGCTTTCAACAGTGTGGGTAGCGGCGACTGTCGAATGTTTTCAAGCATCCTTCACCGGAGAATGAGAAAGTCCTACAGCGACAATGACAACGAATCCACCGGAGTCAGACATTCCATGTATGTATTGTGGGCGCTCCTCCGTCGGCCGCTTCGCCACCAGCCGACTCCCCCCGAAGCACGGAGCGACAACGAAGAGAACCGGGAGGAAAAGAAGTATCGAGTCTTCGTCGACCGTCAGAATGAGACCTGAATTTTGATGAGCGCAAAACCTTCGAGGGGCCTGCCGAGAGCCACGGTGGGGCGGTGCTCGAAAGCCTCGTGGGCTCACCAGCGAGATCACTCGCGGATGACTCCGAAGCACGGGTTGACATTTATGTGTCGGAGGAGAGTACGTTCCGCGATTCAATCAAACACGATCAGGAGTTTCTTCCTGTGTGCTCGGGTCGTTTCCATTGGTGGTTTCCAGGCAGAGCTCCGAGGAATTGGAGACGAATCGAGAATGTTTCACTCTTTGAGGATTCTCGCTCGGTTCAGAACAAGTTCGCCGAAGAAACAGCTCAAATCCGTAAAAATTCTCGACATTCGAACTCAAAAATTGTTTTGCGCCTCGAGGGCTTTGCGACCGGACGCTCGATCGCACAGATCGCCTTATGATGGAGGACAGCTCCCAAGGAAGAGCTGTTGCTGTCGTTGTCAGGATTTTTGATCCCGCAAAGGCTATCCGTCTCCATGGCCGAGTGAGGACATGGCCTGACCATTGTTCGTCGGTTTGGAACAAAAGCACAGCCTCGTCCGGGAGCTTCCTCTTCCCGCGCGGTCTTTTCCCGCCAGCCCGTCGCTCGACCCGCTCGCCAGCTTGCTTACTCGTTCAATCGCCCGTTCGCTTTCTTGTTTCCCGGTCTTTCCGCAACGATGGCGAGCACGCGGGGGCATCCTGAGAACGAGCGATGGCATCGCCCAATGAAACTATCGAATCAAACAATTTCGTGGTTTCGCTGCTGACGCCTGCGATTCCGTTCCGGGGACCACCGCTTCCCACCCAGACATTTTCCTGCTAAGAAATCATCATTTCCCCACTCCAGAGGAGTGTTTTTCCCTCGTTTTCGGCGGCTTCGCTCTGCCGCGGGACAGCATCTATGCGAAACAAAGCCGTTCGGAGGAGACGCACCGGCGCCAGGAAGTCCCGTTCCCCTTGGCTGGCGGACTTGTACCATTTGGCGAGCAGACTGCGTCGTTGTCGACACCTTTCTCCTCTGGAATCTATTAAATGTCGTGCCTCCTTCTCGTCGTGGCTCCATTCAGGTCTTGGCTCCCGCGGCTCGGTGACGAAATACTTCCCTCCTTGCTCTACTATAACAGCCAACGAAGTTACGAAGTAGCCGAAGGCTCAAGCGGGCAAAATCATGGGCAGTCTGACTCGGCTTTGATACGCGGACGATCGGAACGGACGAAGCCAACGGCTAATATTCCAGCGGAGGTTGGTCAAGGCGGAACGAGTTCGCCCCCCGATCGCGAGGCCAGCCGCCAAGGGGGAAGGGGAGAGTTGACGAGAAGTTGGCGCGTAAGTTGGTTCAACTCGTTCCTCCGCCCAACGGAATAGATCCAGGAGAAGCCTTGAATCGGAGGAGAGGACAGGAGAGCAAACTTCAAACGCTCTTCGCAGCGGGAAGGGAGTGTGCGACGAAAAATGAAACAACAAAGAAGACAATCCGAGCATCGACCTCGTCGGTAACAGAGTCACGTCTGAAGCAGAGGCGTAATGACTTGGAACAGAACGCCGCCGTGCGCTGACACCGGCATGATGATGATGATGATGTTGAGAGGACGATAGTATGTAAATATCAGCAAGACATCAGACAGGCGCTAGACGACGCGGTTGGGCGATCGAACGCACGGGAACGCGCGACCCGAAACCCTCCGGGAGAGAAGATTAAAATGTTTTGGGAAGCGCTGACACTCGCGATTCGCGGAAGAACTCGGTGGTTTCGTTCCCGCGACCTGTAAATCGCGTCTCCGCTCGTGAGGTACCAACCGGAGTCACCGTATATCTCTGGCCAGGTGAGGCGTTTGTCCTGTCGCTCGCTCGCTCGGTTGGTTGGTTTGTCGATCGATCGCAACGACCACAGTGAATTTTCCTTCGTTGCGGACGCAATGACCCGCGCAAATTCAAATATCGACTGCGGTTGAAGAAGCGCCCGTTTTCCTACCCGCTCTCCGCTGCTGTGTATCTGTCCGAAAGGCTTAGTCGCGCCCGGACTCGTTCATTCAAACGATCGCCCTCAACGCACAGTCACACCAAGCTCCACAGTCACTCGAACCATCTTTCGAAGAGGCAGGAAGCTCTCCAAATCGGATGTCTGCGAAGCGTCTGCCTTGAGCGCCGTATCTCGTGGTGCGGTGGAAAGATTGGAATTCGATATGCGTTGGTCAATTACAGCCCGACGAACAAAGCTGCGTGCTTTCTTTCCGTTTGGTCCGATAGTGAATACTCCAGCGACTCTACCAGTTCGTCAACCGGCGCGCTTCCCGGACAATATGGGAGTCTCGCGGGCTCGAGATGGTTTTCCATGGGATCCGGGAAGGCCGTGCTCTTCGCGAATCAAACCCACAGACGTTCGAGTTGATCCGGGTGACGGACTGCGATTCCACGGCACTCCGAGTCGAACACACGATTCCCTGAAGGTAGTATCTTGGTGAGATCAGTCCGGATTCTCTAACAACGCATGATTCGGACTCGCCGAGACCAGATTATTGTTGACATTTGAGGGTCCATTTGGAACCATTTATGAACGACTTCACCCGGATAGATATGGTCTGGTGATGGATCGGTCTCAGATGCGATTCGTGTCGTGAGTTGAGAACGAGAGACTTCGAGATGGACTCATTGATTAGCCTCACGGAGTTTTCTCTTCGCTCGACGTTTCGACACAGATTCCAGACTTGGAGAAATCTTGGTGATCGATCGATCGATACGGTTACGATACGCGCCTGTTTTCATTGCGTGCACACGGTACTGACCGAACGAGATTTGATTGACACGAATACCTCAATATGAGCCGGCGGCAAGTCGCACACGGAGTTCATTTATAAAGATTATCGTTGGAATAACAAGCTGTTGTGGCATATGGCGGCCATTGGAGCGCTCCCCCGAACATGAATACTCGAGCCACGTGCTGCAAACGATTCAGGGACTTATGACTTCGCTTCGTAAACAAAACAAAGCCCGATACTGCGCTCCTCGACAAGCTGATGTATTGTGTTTCGAAGTTGAGCGAGGACTCACGCGGTCGCGACAAATCTTATGAATACTGTGTACTCGTAATCTCTCCGTAAAACATGGAACCCAGAGGTATCGCTGTTGATGTAGTCCTACAGCTCTGGCGGAAAGGCTCGAAACTCCAAAGTTTTCGAACTCTCCGAGATCACCGACGTCATCCCCGACGTCCCATCGTGCATTTAATCGCATTCGCGAATCGTAGAGCAAACAGATCTGGATCCTATAGCTCGAGACCGCATCCGATTGGCTTGAAGGTGAGCTGCGAGGAAGCTTCTGAACCATTTAGGGGACAGCGACTCCCCAACAATCCAGAAAAGTATAACACATCTTTCTATCGTGTGCTCCCCTCTGTTTCTCATCCGGCCGAAAGTTTACGCTAGTCGCGGTCTTCGGAAACACAAACAACACGGCGTGAGTGCGAGAAGGCGAGAAAGCGAAACTAGAAAAGTGTGAGAGAAATTGAGAAAAACAAGCCAAGGGGCACCTAGAATTTTACGAGTTGGTTGTTTTACGAGTTGATTGTCGATGAAGCATTTTTTGAGCTCGGGATAAGACCAGATGTTGGCGCTGTTCTCTCTGTGTTGAATA
Source organism: Phytoseiulus persimilis (assembly GCA_037576195.1). Classification (NCBI taxonomy): domain Eukaryota; kingdom Metazoa; phylum Arthropoda; class Arachnida; order Mesostigmata; family Phytoseiidae; genus Phytoseiulus; species Phytoseiulus persimilis. The sequence goes on from CM075101.1 coordinate 21,902,619, forward strand.
AAGTCAACAACATAAAAACTCCGAACATGGAAACAACCGGATAGCTGGGCTTTGTAAGTGACACTGGGTCAGCCCCTAACTAAACTCACGAGCTCGACCGTGAACAGATTGCCAGTGGATCAATCAACCAATCTGTCAGAGTGCGAACCGAAGTGACGATTGTCGGTTTCTCGGTTCAGCTAAACAAGTGGACTTGTTTTGGAGCTGTCAGCTCGACCGAGCAGAGAAGGCCGGCCATGGGTCACCGCAGGGCACGAGCGGAGGACCGCTGTGATGGTCGCATCGTTCAAAAAACTCGTTTCGATAACTTCCGAGAGGAACGAGAGCTTAGGCGGCTGAATGAATATTCACGAGTTCAGGAGTCGTCATCGGGATGCTCAACGCTACAGGAGAAAAGGATAACTCATCTATGTTTTATTCACAATCTGTGAAACGGCGCACTACAGCTTGCTGGTTCCAGTTGCGCAGGTGCAAGTCGAGAAGCAGCAGCCATACCGTCGGGAAGCCACGTGGCCTGTGTCTCGAGGTTAGATTATTCATTGCTGCCGCAGCGGCGACCATATAAGCGGCATAACGAAGTGTCCGGTAAGCCATTTGGCACCGCTTTTACTGCGTTGCCAAACCTCGACTGTCTCATGAATCCGTTTTGCCGATGCAGGCCAACGACAGTCGAGATCACGATTCATTTCTGCTGTTGGAAGCAATAGGTTTAATATTCGAGAAGGTCGGGGAAACAAGGGAACAGGTGACACTGCCCCAGTTGAGTTTTCGGGAAACATCCCGGATCATGGATTTGTTGCGCTTCCCGATCAACACCATTCCTTGAAATCCATCCTAGCGGACTCACTGACGGAAGGATCGTCACGGAGACACCCCGCCCACGATAGGAGATTCGTGGCCGCGTTGGTGAGCGGCGTGCTGTTGACTATCTGATGCGCCCCAAGAGAGTTGCCTGCAAAGCCGATCTTGAGCGCTTGCGCCGTTTGCCAATGTCCCGAATCCTCAACCAGCACCCCGCAAACTTGCACAACCATATGGCTTCACGAGGATTTAGCAGAGCACGGCGTGTGGAGTTTTTTTCTTTCTTTGAGAGGAGAGCGCCATAGTCACATGGAGAGGCCGAGCGATTGAGCGAACGACCAACGCACATCGAGGGCAAAGGAGACAGAACGAGAGGAGAGATCTAAAAAGATGTGGCGTTTGTTCTCCTTTTCGCTTTCCTTGCTTGGTTGGGCGGCAATGATGAGTCAGGATCGCGGTGACAATAGGTTCAGCGATGAGGGCGTCGAGCCTGTCTGCCTTTTGCTATTTCTTGGACTCAGTCACAGTTGATCCAAGTTTTTCAATGGCTTTCCATCCGCTCCGCTTTCGAGAGCGAAGTGCAAGGCTTTTGAGTTAGCGGCTCGATGCTCGGGAGGGAGTAGGGAGAGGACGAGCGAGAACATGTGCTTAATGCCTTGGCGTTCGAGCTCCAGCGAGCAAGATACACTGACAAGCAGCTGCACCCTCGTGAGTTTAACGAGTCATAAGTTTATTCATGAGCGAGCACACGAAAATCACTTAAAATTGGGCAAAATGGAATCGAGTACACTTGATGAGACATCTCGAGCTGATCCTCGATTGAATCGGGGACCCGTTTTCCTTGCTGGTTGTTTGACTCGTTCTCGAGAATGTTCCGCTCAAAGCCAGCTTCCAGAACAGCAGTGGGACGGACGCATCATGGTCATGATGCCCGTGGTCGAGTCAAGCCGGAGACGACGCGGAACGATCCAAAATCGCTCAATCGCTGCACTCAGTCAGTCAGTCAATCAGCCTGTGGAGGGGGGGGGGGGGGTAGACTCACCCTCTATACCATGTTCTCTCTTCTTTCCGGCTCCATCCTTCTCCGCCCTGAGCCCCTCTCAGTGTCTTCGTGAGACATCCTGACTCCTTGAGCAGTGAGTCTGACCTCGCGGAAAATCGGCTTACGAGCTAGCTCTAAACTTCGCCGCGGGGAAAGCAACGAGCAAGCAAGCGGACGACCGAGCGAAAATTGTGGAAAGTGATTTTTGATAGGACAAGATCAGGGTTCACCGATGCTTGGTCTCGTTCTCGTCTCCCTCAGCGGCTTTGCCTTCTTCGCCTGCGCTTTCGGTCGTCCGTCTTCGAACCTGCCGATTCATAATTGGCTTTGGCCGCGTTCAGTTGTTTTGAATTGTTGGGAGCTAACTTGACGATCGTGTTTTCGCACGATTCTCATGAACTTCTCGGGTTCGGGAGTCCGGGGAGGAAGCCGGGAGGCCATGGTGACCGTCGTGGGCATAAGCTTCGACAAATCATCACTTTGGACTGGGAGTCGACTGCCTCATGGTGGGTGTTCTTGGAGGACCACAAAGTCTCAGTCAAGCTCGTGGCTTCGGAGCCCGTTGCACTGAACATGGTGTATACCGCAGCCGGTTCCATATTTTGTGTACGTTATTCATGCAGAACATAGGGGCATCAATTTATCATGGCATCAGGTCCTGGAAGGGGATATCTTCGCAGCGTCGACGCCTTTCGACTCACATGTTGTGTATCGTCTCTCGCCTCTGTGAGTTTGTGGCGTTAATTTCAAAGTTTGTGATTTACTCGGATGGCGGCCACTCAGAAAGGGCAATCAAAACGCACTCCCATCAAGACTTCAGAGGAGTCAATGATCCTTCAAACGATCTAGAAGCAAGAAAACGTCGACGATGAGGAAGATAGCAACTTGAAAGCTCGATGGAGTCGACTTCACTCATCTGACAACAACTTCCTCGAGAGTTCGGTCTGCGTTCCGAAAAGTTTGTCATATCATCGTTCCCGAAACACAAAGCAGCTCAGGTGTTCTTCGACCGATTGTGTTTCTTCAACTTCCTCACCCCGTCGGCGGTCGTTCAGTCAAATCGAAAACATTGGCTAAACGACATTGCAGAGGCTTTTTTTATGATATTTCTCTGAACTCCGATCACGAATTTCATCAACCCTCCTCACTTCTCGTCATCTGTACGCAGCTCGTTGCCTCCGTTCAAGGTGGGAATCCGGAAGACAACAACTCTTGTGATTCGTCGAGAGTCTTTCGAGAGTTCCACGGCACTTGGACAGAGCGGTCCCTGCGTTCTATTCCGAACCAAGTAGGCGTGAGGGCCAGCCTCAGAGTAAAGTGGGGGGAAGAGGGGGAGGGATGGTAAAAAGACCGGGTGGTCGTTTCGCCAGATGCAGTTGTTGACCTCCTCGAGGAAGAAGAGCAGGAGATGCCTGCCATCTTATGGCTCGCGCGGCCAGTCGGGGCAATAAGCCCACAACGTCCAGGCCCTGAATGGAGCCTGCCCCTCCTCTGGGGGGCGAGAGTGATTCGAGTCAGAGAGATGGACACGGAGGATAAAGCAGGGAAGAAAGAAATCGACTTCCACGCCAACTCCACGCCGTGAGCAGCGGCCTCCACCGATTTTCCTCGGACGGGCAATGAGAAGGATCCAGGTTCTCCCCCGTGAATAAATAGATGTCGAATAGATTTCTGAGTTCGTTCAATTGATCTCATCGACAGCTTTTTGGAGCTGAAACCATCTTCAGGCAACGCGGCGGATGCTCGTGCCGTAACTTGTGATACTCGCTGCCTCACGTTCCGGACGGTCCGAGCGATTTCCCAGACGAAGCCGGAGGATACCGCGTTGAGGCGATTCATTCTGGAGCCGAAACAAGTTCACGGAGCCGGAGATTATGCAAAGATCACAAAGTAAACAAGCCGTCCCCCGAACAGATGGCTGCAGCAGGTGCTTTGATGGATTCCCGTTGGGAAGCGAGACCGTCCTATATGCGGTAACCGCTTGAGAAGTGCCATACAAAAGACCAACAGTAGGGTACATATTGAATTATCGCCCCAAAAAGGGATGACGAGGAAGCTCCGATTCTTCAGAGACATGGTCGGGAGAAAACTTCATCAATGCAATCGTTAAGTCGGACTACCAGCATGCTATCGAAACTTTACATCCCCACCGGGCAACGATTCCCTCTATTCAGCGAGTTTTCCGCTCTCACGAACGGCGTCCGCCGTCATTGTGATTCGGGGGGCTCGGTGACTTTTCCTAACCCAAAGACAACATTCTAAATTTGCGAATAAGACTCGGAAGCGCGAGCCTCCTCGATGGAGGCTCCGCACAAGCGATGGTCAGAAGGTGCGCATTGGGCGATCAGTCCAGAAGTGGAATGCCTCACTCGAGAGGACCGCAGTCGAGAGAATCTCCCACCGACGAGGAAATAGATTGTTGATGACACGCATGAGAAAATCCGTTCGCCGATCCGGAGTGTACTGCGCGCACAGGAAACTCTCTCTTCGACGAAAGAGCTTGGTGAGCAGGACGACCACGTCCACGATAAAGACGAACCCCGCGATGATGATGAAAGCGTATCGCGTGAGATCAGCAGATGCATTGTGCGCACCGCCCCCTCCCCTCTCCGGCAAGAGCAACGAACAAGAAGGATGGAGCAGCGACGGCGGCAGCGAACTTAATACTCATTTCGAATACAATATCTACCCATAATGCTAACCCACCCCACCTATTGGCTTCTTCCACCCACATCGGGGCGGTGTGGCCAGATGTCGACTGATCAATGGGTATTACCGTATCAACCCGGAGAGCGTGGCTCCTCCACAAAGATCGAGCGGAGAAAAGCTGGAGAGAGGGAGCGACAACGGTACGTCTACAACGAGGGCCGAGATGAGAAAAACGAAGACGGCGGCGGCATCTAAGAAGGCAAGCAAAGAACTGCGAACAGCCCGATTTGGTTCCGGGCGAAAGAAAGATCGTATCGGGGATCGAAAACAACTCCAGTGAGCCAACTCCACATCGAACAGAGCGAGCTCCCGCACGTCATCCACGAAGACAAAACGCCGCTGCCTCTTGGAGTAAATTTAGGGGGAGGAACGAGTTTAGAAGATGAGAACCAGCGCGAGCAGGCACAAGACGGTCTCATCTGTTCAGGAATTCACTTGGACCCAATTTTTTGATGCATCCGAGTTCTCGACGTGATGCTGGGTGGCGGTTTGTGTCACATCGGTTGTGTCAGAAGCGGAATGATTGAATTCATTGCCACTCCGAAGTGAGTGCAAGGGTGGCCAAATGTGGTCAGCTAGCGGCAGCCACTCCCCTGAACTATGTGTCCGTCGTTCGATCCGTCTATCGAGTCAGGCCGAGTTGAGATCCGCGGTGCGAAACGCACTGGAGCTTACAGGGGAGGGGCTGAATGTCCGCCAAGAAGGCCGACCGATCTCCGGAGCCGTCAACTATGGGGAGTATCAACGTAGTCGGAGACGCAGCGGCAGCATTCGAGCGAGTTCGGTGACGATGCCGTTCGACGCTCGTCGCAGGAATATGTTCAACCGTCCTCGAAGGACATCGACTCAGAACCGTCCGCTTGGCGGGGGAGAGAGTCTTGGCGGATATTAGACAGGAAGTTGCGCGCGTGAAAAGCCTCATTAAGTTCAGTTGCTTATGGTGAACGCTAACTTGGGTTTCTTTCTTTGAGTAGCACTGGGCACATCTCCCAGAACAGCGTCATCCTCCTTTACCCCGGTGCTCAAACTTTTCCTCTCGCTTTGCAGCGGGTCTTTCCCGCCACAGGGTCCCGAGCGAATTCCTCCTACGGCTTTGATTTGACGCTCGCGCCGCTCGTTCGAGCACCACGTCTTGTTGATCGTCGGGTGTGCGAGGTGTCAAGCGATTGGTCGAGGAGGAAACGAACAGCATCGGGAAGGCACTGAAAGCCAGATAAAGATCAACAGACGCGAACGCTGGCACCTGCATCATGTCTTGGGTTACATCTGAATTGTTTGGTGCAGAGGGGTGGTGGGATATGTGAAGCCAGTCAGTCAGCGAACGACCGTTTCCAACGGAACAGAGGTCTACAAATCTAATTGTTCCAACTACTCAGCCTTAGTCATCCCTCGAACCGCTTCAGTCTTGGTCCGATACGCAGCTCCGTTTCCATCAATCGAATTACCACCACCCAACACTGTTGCTGAGTTTTTATTATCGCTCTCCCCATAAACTTCCCCTTTCATTCGTCCCCATTTCCCGTCATTTTCGGCTTACTAACGCCGCGACCCGCCCGGCCAGCCGTTCAAAACCTCACCTTAAGACACAAACGATCGTTGACATGGGCCGTTGGCGGGGGGCGACTGGGTTTCGGAAGGCCGACGATTTGGTAAAGGTTAGGGAAAGCTCGTCGATTGCTCGATCCAGTTCAGGAGTCGGAATCGAGCCCGGTGACAAACTGCGTTTCCCGCGGCGCGTCGTGAAATATGGAAGCGAGAGGTGAAACTGCAACAGAAACGGTCCAGTTCGCCGAACCGTCACCAGCGGGCCGCCATTTTACAATTATCGACTCTGTGGCCAGTCGCCGTTCGTTCCTCCGCTCGTCGAACCGACGGATTATAACTTCTTCTTGCGGACTTTCTCTTTTTTCCTCCTTGTGAGTCGCTCGCTCCCTCGTCCGTCCGTCCGAAGGCAGCCTAGTCTCGCCTCGCCATTAGCGGGCATTACGCAGGCTTAGCCATCGGCCACACTGACTGCCGCCCGAATTCTGTTCGAATCGTGGGAGAAGACGAAGAAGAAGAAAACTAAGAAGAGGAAGAAGACGACGACCGACTCCTTCGCTCAGACTTCTCGTATCCTTCTTATCCTTCCCCCATCCTGCCGCTGCTAGGAGCACTTTTGATAAGTTCGCCTTTGCCACTCGCTCCACTGAGCAGCTTGCGGATACGGGATTCGATTGTCCGCTTAGTTTTTCGGTAGTGTGAGGGAGAAAACTAGTTCGTAACATCCACGGCTCCTTTTCCAGGAGAAGCGCCGCTGAACGATTGCCGTGTTCGCACTATACGGCCGGGGTTCCCTGCAGATTTTAGTGTTCCACGTTCTCGCATATATTCTGATTTCTCGGGCCGTGTTCCTCGTTATCAATGAATCCTTGCAACTTTCGTGGAGCATCGGCATCTTTCCCTCCTTGCCCGTTCCGCCGCCCGTCCTTCCCCTGGACGCAGCCGCTAGCTGGCATGCTCGTTGGCTATGACTGCTTTCTGAGCAACTTCCCCAGGATTTATTGTGCGTGAAATCATCTCACCTTGAACCACCCGCCGTCGCTCCTCCTGCCGCTTGCGTAGCTAGTGCTTTCGTTTCCCAAAACGCCTCCTCGTTTGCAGGCTTCTTCGTTCGCGGGACTCATTCATCCCTCGTAATATAAATTTACACTCGCGTGCTCAAAGCGTTCTCTTTGAACAACTGACGACACTTTCTCCTCGTCGTTCCTCGTCTTCAGCCTCTCCGACCGGAGGACGAGAAACACAGCGAGCTCGAGCCTGCTCGGTTGAGAGGCGAGGTTTCTTCCCATTGCGACAAAAACTCCCAACAGATTGAGATATCGAAAGCTTCGATTCGTCTCCGATTGCTTAATTCGGTCATGATTATTATACCAACTATGAAGTTTTTTCAAGCTTTGATTTGGGAGATTCAGCTAAATTTTGAAATGAGCTGCCGATTCGAATCTTTGTTCCCTGTTCCAAACCACTCGACTTCGGGTTTTCCACCATGACTTTTGAGGATCTGAGACTGTGATAAATGAATCGGCTGGACAGATATATCCGGTTCGGGGAGTAGGTAGGAGAAAATCAAGTTTTCCATCGCTGTTGATCACCACAACGAGGGCGATCGTCTATTTAGATAAAGGTCCGCTTGACTTTCGAAATTGTCTGAGGGCGCTGGCAGCTGTTTCAGGAGCGGTCCAAGGTTGCAGCTGAGCGGGATGTCACGTGACTTATTTCAGAGACACGAGATAAGGTCGGATCAGGCTCCTCCGACGAGAGGAGGTGATTCGTCCCAGAAGATTCGCCAGGTGTCCCCAACGCACCGCTCGCGCAGCAACAACTTCGAGGCTTCACATCGCATCGAAGTTTTCCCTCTGTTCGCGCTGGCTTTTTGTCCAGCGCTTGGAAGCGCCCATGAGGGCAGCGTCGCACGCGGAGGCCTGTCTGAGAGGTTGCCCCGCTCTGAGTCTCCTATCAGCAACTGGGCCTAATCTGACGGCGCCCGCCTGCTGAACTGCCGGCGGGAGTCATTTAATTTTGAACAGCTCTGCGTCTCTGTTTGAGCCGTTTGTGGGCCTTCTTTTCGTTAAGGCATACCCTCAACATGTCTGCCCCGAGAGTTTCTCGTCCACCGGCTGCACCATCATCCACCCAACGGGATAGCGGATAGCGGGATGACTGGCCGGCTATCAGTGGTCACGTGACTACAGAGCCATTACATCCGACGACCACCGCCGCCGCAGCCACCTCTAAGCGCCCGGAACCTACCAACGAACTCTACGGTAGCGGTTCAAGGGAGAAAGAATGACGGTCGTCTGTTCATCGCCCGCTTGCTGCAAGGCGTGCTCACCACCTGACTGCAGGGATTCTGATTAGAGAAACCGCGACAAGCTCCGCCACACCTCTGAACCCTCTCCTGGTTACCTAGCCCCGCTCGACCGCTTACCATGCACGACCAGACCCGCTTCCGAGGGATGCGGGCGGATTCTCTTGACTTCTTGCTCGTCCCGCACCTCACGGCCGTAGAACTGGAGCCCCTCACTCTCTCTCCTCCGTCAGCTGCCGGAGAACTTCTTCCTCCGATGGCGTTCGATCTACGTGGCCGCTGAGCAATCCATGAGGGCTCAATCTGATTTTGGCGGTTTGGAGGAAGCTGGAGTCGAAGACCGAAGTGACAGCGTCACCATAGACAACAGGGTGCGTGTGGCTCACGAGGAACCACTGGACGTCGTTGTGGTTATCCCCTCGGATGATTAATTTGTATCGATCCGAGCGGCGTAAGCGATATATCATCTCGTTCAACATTCCGCGCAGATGATGGAACCGCTACTGTGTCCGCTTGTCACGGCAACAGTTCAATAACGGCGTCATTTCCCGCGCTATCAGGTGAATACATTCGGTGATTCCCGACGTAGGCATTATCTGGGTTCGTCACACTTTCGGGATAGGCTCTCAAAGGCCGAACCTCTGCGCACACGTGGTTGTCGTGTTCCGAGAGGAGTTCCGAGGAACACATCACTTATTGACAAACTCTCACGTTGCCAGCGGTTCCCACGATGCTACGCCTTCTTGGTTGTAGTCTTCTGTCATCGCAGGCGTGGGTTTACAGCGGCAGACGACTGACATCGTTGGACGGTGGAAAGCTGGAAGTCATCCGATCCCGAACGAGTTTGATTCCACAGACAAAGATACGTACAACAGGATCATGGAGACAAGAGGGAGAGACCGCGGTATCGAGAAGCTTTTCAAAACTCCTCGATCCGCGGGAGCAATTAGTCATTCTGATCTCCCGAGAATCGTTCTTGAATCAGATTCGGGAAAGAATGAATCGGCGCTCGATGGTGCACGCCGCGGCCTGAATGGAGATCCACCCCTCCCCTCTCCCATCGCAGCCTTTCTGAGGATGGTTCCAGGCAGGAAGGAGAAAAACTATCAATGGGGAAAAAGTGATCTCGATCCGGAGGCAAGCGCTCTCGAAAGGTAGCTCGCTCCCCTCGATCTGAGGTTCCCATCCAGTGCTGGTGGCCTGCCGTAACACATTGTGCTGTATTCATTATGAGACACGGAAGGAACCCACCAGAACGGCGCTGGTGGCGAGCAAGCCGGGTATGTTATTCATCGCTGCCCGGACCGGTCCCGTGTCGAGCTCTCGTCTCGCGGAACCCGGGCCGACCCCACCCCCAGGCAGCAATCGAACGCATCGTTGCCTCTCGCAAGGAGCCGAGAAGCGTGCGCTGTGTTCCCACTGAAGTAGAGGTAATGGAGTCCTGAACGACCTGGTGATGTTGCAAAGACTTCTTGACGCTGCTACTCAACTTCAGCTTCCGGCGTGCTTGCCTTTCGGGCTGGCTCAGATCGACTCTAAAGCTGATAGAGATCTAAGCGAAACGCGAATGGAGAAGACTTCAGGAGATTGTTTCTCCAGAAAACGTGGTCCAGCCGTCGAAATCAGTTCGACGACTGGATCGGTATCCGAGAGCGCTCCCGACGGACAAGTTCAGAGTGAACCGAGAACCGTTGGGAACGCCGACTTGAACGTCTGATTTGAGCTGACAGGTTCCGTCCGGAACCCTTCGAGGCGGAATACCGTGTAATATACTTCCCGCACGTCTCCAAGCTGTCTTTCAAGGATTTCCCTTCTCTCCAGAAATGGAGGTATTCCAGCAGAGAGGAATTAAGTTCGTCAATCATGCGGACGGGACGTAGCTCCTACGTCACGAACATGAGATAGCCGGGACCTGCGTGTTGCGTTTCGCGCCAAGGTTCGGTTTGAGGCTGCGTTGTTCCTCAAAGAGCGCTACAGATTCAATAGTTCGCTCTGTGAGCTCCGGGTTCCGCGCGTAAAGTGTCGCCGCCTGCGGTTACTTTCTTCGCCATTCGAGTTCGTGGATGTAGTTCCGCAGCAGCGAAGAGTCTCGTAGAAAAGAACGAGCGTAATATCTGTAATGGCCAGGGCCGACGGAGATTGAGGAGGAGAAACAGTACGGAGCGGGGAGAGGCTCTTCATTGCGATGCAGTTCGTGTTCCGAAGCGTCAGGAGTTTCTCCCCCTTCCGCGTGTGACCGACGCCTGGGACCCGGTGTTCTGGCGCTGTTGACCTCGTTTATCTATGACTCGTCCGAACAACCTCCGCGACGTCACTGCCACGAGCAAGCCTCGACGGACCGGCCCTCCGACAGATCAACCTTTGGCGCAAAGATGCTCCAGCCGAGAATGTCCGACGGGGGGATAGGAACGCCGCACGGTGAGCACGCAACTCCCCTCGCTGCGGGAAGTTGCGAGCTAGAGCAGACGTGCTCGAACGGGGAGGTGTGTACGGGTTCCGAATTCTGTTCCGGTCAGCGAGATCCAGTTGATTCGTGAAGCGCAGGGTGATTCGAGAGAGAATTCTTTTGTCAGCGCCAATGATGAGTAGAGGGGTTTCAGTATCGATTCGGGTTCTTCGGCCAATGCGATAACTGCCCAACTTCGTTACTACCCCCGGGATCTGATTCGTGCCAGCGTGAAGAGTGCCAGCTCTTCCGACAGATTATTGATCATTCGGTAGACGTGCTTAAGCCCTAGCAATGGTCATGGCGGATGCTTCGTGGAAGTTTCGGAACGGGCTCCAACCGCTGTTTCGATGGCCCTTTCCTCTGGTTGCCGCAAGACGAATAATAATAGCGACTGGGCATCGTGTAATAAAAAGGGACTTGTCCCCACAGCAGACATGCCTCTTCATGAATAAAATATAAAAGTTAAAAATTAAACATTCCAAGAAAGAAAGGGAGCACCAAAGGAAGAAAGTCAAGGTGCCGCGACAAGATTAATGCCATCACGAAGCTCCCGTTCCCCTTCCACCCGCAACTGCTCCCGCTCATACCCACCCGCAGGTCGCCCATCCGTTCGCCAGCTCGGTCGCTCATGCGCTCGCGGGTAGTCCCGCAAACCCAGTCCGCAAGTGTTGGGTGGTAAAACTGGAGAAGTGGCGCCCCAAGTGGTGCTTCGACCGCTGAACGGCTAGTTGGTTTTTCCCTCCAACTTGTGCCCGGGGTCTGCTGCGGCGGCGAGGGCGACGTTCGATCGCCGGAGACAAGCACCCTTGTATCGCTCAAGCTAAACAGACGGGTTTTTAGCCGGAACGAAACGCAACAAAGTGCGAACCTTGAGCTGCGACCCTCCCGCGGACATCGCAAGGGTTTTCAGCGGAGCGATGAGGTTTTTAGGGACATTCCTAGCACGGTATTCGAATCTGGCTCGGGGTATTTCCTCGCTCCGGGCTGCCGGCCTCGTCTTCAACAGCGTTATCTGCTTCTGAGTCGTACTGATCCTCTCCGGCGTGAAGTGAATCGGTTTCAGAGACCTCAAGCAGACGACCTCGGCCGGCTCCCGCATTTTAGATCTTATGATCTGATTTTGCTCAGGTGGCGGAAGGAAAAATAACCCAGGGTAGAGGAGGGGGTGAGACCGGAGAGAAGAAGGCGTCTCCGTGGTCCTTGCGTGAAGCTTTCGTAGACGGCCTATTTGAAGTAAATCACCTCCTTCTCGAGTCAATATAGCTCGATCCTTTCTTCCCTTCTTTCCCGCGCCTCGTTGCCCTCCCACCTTGGACGGCCATCGACATCTTATGAGTTTCGTTAACACCTCTCACTGCCTGGTTGGCCTCCTTTGCTTCGTTCTTTAGAGCTCTCGACGGGAACGGCGACGGCGGCGGCGGCGACGACGACGCGACGCAACGCCCTCTCCGCGTTCAGAGGCAGTTAAATAAATTTTAGTTCCAACGTTAGGAATTCAATGAGGAACCACTTCGGGAAGCGAAGCGCTCGCACAACACGAACCTCCGGCAGACAGTCTGGGCAGAGCTGTTGGGCGAATTTAGTCTACGGCTTTCTGAGCGCCTCCATAAATTGCTTGTATCTATCGAGGACACTTTTGGCGCTCGTTACTCCTGGTGGAGGACATCGGTCGAGGATCATCCGCACTGCTCCTGTTAAAACGGCTCGAAGATTCGAGACTCAACGGCCCCGATGAGAACCTTTCCCTCGGAAGGGTTCCGCAAGGATTTGGAACCAAACCCGGATGACGGGGGGTAGCGTTCCCCAGCAACAAACCCGAGCGAAGAAGTCGTCTTCGTCTCTCCAGAGATAGTTGCTGGGATGGATTCGGTAGTTTCAAGTGGTTCTTATAGTTGTTGTCGCCGGACTCGCCATCCGCTTAGTGGATCTTCTAATCTCCTCTCTCAGCCTATCTCTTCATCTTCAGCCCAACGACGGCTCAACTTCAAAAAGCAGAAAAGTTTGGTGAAAATACTCCGCTTGCTCTGGGACACCGAGGAGCCGAGAACGATGACTTGGAAACGCGGTATTCGAGGTGCACCACCAACGGCGAACGCAAAGTCGTCAAACTGAGACTGTTCGCGGCGAGTCACTTGTTGAGCTTTATCGAAGCGATTCGACGCACGGCGACGTTGTTTCGCGAGCTCGGAGATGAATCATAGGTGCAAAGGAAGATATTTCGGCAAATTGACAAACGATGTTACCAACGAAGTTTTTGTCCATCGACGCTCAAGCCGGGATTCGTTTCGTCATCGACGTCGTCCGTCATTTAGGGTTCCGGCGTCACCGAACGTCGAGTCACACAACTCGTCGTTAATCCCTTCTGGAGTAGGTGGGACCCGACCGCCGGAGTTGCGCCGCACGATGCGGGAGCCTCCGAAGACGCAAATCGCCACCGACAGTGATATTCTTCGCCTGCGCAAGCGGTGTGGGTGACGAGTCACTCGCTCGCCGCCTCCGTTGGTCGTCTGTGAGTGTGTGTGGCTGGCCGCGTGACAAAGAACGCTAATCAGAGCCCACTTAGCCAAATGTCTTGCTGAGGTCACGTCGAACAGGGCATGTCATATGATAGCCTGCTGACATCGTTCTTCTACTGTTTTCCGGTGGGTTGGTGGGCCTGGCCGGGGGCGATGTCTCTCATTCTTCATGCATCGAGCTCCATTATGATTGTTGTTGCCGTCAATGTTGCACTTGTTCGCTCGCGATCACTGCAACCGCTCTCAGTGTTCGTCTAGCAACAAGTGAACAACAATCAATCGAGGCAGAAAAGCGCGAATCGTTTTTGTTCTGTCCCCGGTGTGCTTCCGTCAGCAAACAGACTGCGGCGACCGGCCAACCGAGCAACCGGCGGGCGGAAGCCTGACGGCAGAAGAAAGGCCACAATCGGAGTGAGCGGAGTCGAGGCGTAGCTTCCTCCCGAGTTCCATTGAGGTGACATTAACTAGAGCTAATTGGTATTAAGAGCGGTGAACGTGATCTCTCCGCAAACGTCTGAGCGTCCGTCGCTTCTTCTGTGTCTTTTTTCGTCTATCTGTCTGTTGCTGACCCTGCGCCCGGGTGACCGGACGGAGGGTGCCTTCTGTTCCTTTGCATCTCGGTTTCGGAACGTTCGATCGGAGTGAGCCCGATCAGTCGGAGGCTGATTCCCGGTGTTCCGATTGCGAAAACCAGTCTACGTTCCTGATCGCTCGATGCGGGCACATGCTTCCCTCGCGGGGCCCAAATCAATGACAACGATGGGACCGCAGGCGGGAACAGGATCATGAAAGGGTCGGGAGTGCCGTTCGGGAGTTTCGAGGGTCGACGAGGGAGCGTAGAAGATTTTCAAGCGGAGAAATGAGAATGATATCCTCGCTGCTTTGTTAAGCGCAAGGGCCGAAACAACCGCACGAGGGAGAAGATGGGAAAAGTACGAGGACAAAGAGTAGCTTATTGACGGCGATGACTTGAGCACGTCCTCCACCCCAACGAGTCTGGCTCCGGTGTTTCTGCCGTGGGTTCTGCGCTGAAGACGGAACATCTCACGCTTCCCGCGTGCCGTACCTTCTCCGTATTCCTTTCTTCCTGCCCCTCCTTTCCCCTCTTCCCGGCTCGTTTGTCCGACTGCTTGACTTCTCCGGAGTGCTGATAATAAATTCCGTGTGCAGAAGCCCTTCGGCTGCCGCTCGGGGCGGCTCGTGGGTTTGACGCGCGGCCGCCCTGCATCGTTCGGCTCAGAACGCGCTCGTTCGCGTCGCCAAGTAGAATTTTCATTCGTTCCCACACTCGTTGCATCTCCGCGGCTTGTCACTTTTCGAAGCCCCCGGGCTGCGATGTTTACGGGATACCCCACCCACTTGTTCCGGCTTCTGCTGTCAGACGCGGCGCGAGTGAGCATCGATGATGACAATGATTTACGGCTACTCGGGCCGGAGGGCGACGCGTGAAGAATTCCGATGAACTGAGGGACGAACGACACTGAGGAGGGGGAGTTGAAGACGAAGAAAAGGGTTCAGGAAATGGAACAGCGACATCCGACACCCGACAGTGATTACTGACGCTGAGTGTTCCTTCCTTTCGCGATACTCCGAGACCACCATCGAGCCACGTTGCGGAAACGCGCGGTCGACTCATTTTCTCAGAGAAGAACCGTTAGCGGCGACCATCATAGTGTCAACAACGATTCCGCTAACCCAATGAGCGCTGCGCGTGCCGTCCAGACAGTTGGTCAGACGCCCGAAGTCGTGCAGGGACTTTCCTCGCACACTTCGACACGCAAACCGAACGGAGGGCTTTCTCAAACGAACGAAATCGAATTTGCGTTGGCCGGGCTCACAAAGACGAATTCGTCAGGCTCTGAAGGCTCGTTGTTGAGGGACCGGAATATCCGACAGATCCACGAGCATAAGGCCGGCAACCCGGAAGGAATTCAAGTTACGACGACGGCAACGGCGACGACGAAACCTCCGCAGACCGGAGCCGCGGGCTCTCAGAAGGGAAAGGCTTTGGATCCATTCGAAGCTGCGTTCGGCGTGGAATTGCCGGAACACGACGCGCCCTATGGTGGCTTTTCCACTCCGTCGCCGCCGAATCGGCGCTTCAGCTCTCCAGATACAACCGCAGATAACCTCAGACAGGTTTGGCAGACTCCAAACCGACCTGGGGCTATCCGCACAGAGTCCAGGGTCTCCGAACGCGAGTCGCTCCATCATATTTATGGTGCTTTATCTGCACTTGAATGGATCATGCGCGCAACAGGCTTCGCAGCGTCCGATGCCTGCGTGCATGCATGTGATACGCGAGTATCACAACAAGTTTGCACGAGCTGAACCGCCTGCTCGAGATGGTTTGTTCCCGCGTTGAACGCGAGTCGTTCGTCAAGGTCGTCCCTGTCGATCGACCAGGACAATAGGACGACTCAGGAGAATCTGTGCGAGTTATCTGGCTTCAGCTCGATGTTCTCATTTTAGTAATCAGGGTGGGTTTGCTGCCGGGAAGCGAGCGGCTGGGCCCGTTCTTCCCTTCCTTCCCTCGGGATCCTGAAGCATCTTGATTCACGAGCAGTTCTTATGTAACGTTAATGGTCTTAATGATGTTACCGTCACGAGTAAACGAAAGGCAACGGATTGCCTCGTCGACTCGGGTCCGTTGCGGCTGGTGCATAGCCAGCCTGGTGCAACCTTATTCGCTCATAGCGTTTTGATTGAAGGAATCTCCTCTCGAGCTCCGTCCCCGATGCGCCGGAATTCTCCTTCGGCTCCTCAAGCCGAGCGGAGTCCAGAAGCTGGAAATTGGAGAAAGTTTGAGCGGCACGTGTCGCTGAGCTCCATTTTTGAAATTCCCGCCGCCGCTCGAGCCCGCTGTTCGGAGGAGCTCGGGGTCAAGGTATGATCGTCCGAGGAAAATCAAATCAGCCTCTGTTGGGTATTGCGCGAACCTCTCTCGGGGGAGGATCGATGGTCAGATCCAATTCGCGCGGCGCGGGTCAACTCATGGAGCAATTTAGAATCTATTCTGTTACTGAGCATCGCTTATTTATGTATTTCGGTCGTGAGCGGATCGCGCAACGAGGTGATTTAGCCGTTTAGATCGGAGTTCCACCAACGAGAATAGGAAGCGGCACGTACTCGTCTGACTCTAAAAAGTCTCTGGGGAGCACGCGTTTGGTTACGCACGACCGTTACGCTTGTCCATGCGACGCAGAAAAAGACAAGTCGAATCCGAACCCATCCAGCGATGATCCCGCCTCAAGTCCACTCCCGATTCCGCTCGTTGGATAAGTCGACGTAAAGTCCTCCGAAGCCACGGTGAGAACCATGAGTTGCTTGTGACAACCGTGGAATATCGATGTGTATACATGTGCTCCTGTCCCTGTTCGATGCGAATGGCAAACCAGGTCGAGTCGGAAGCCATCAGCGGCGGCGAGGCGCCGCCACGACGGACGACCGACAGGCGTGCTTCGTCAAAAACAGTTCCTAATCTGAGTTGAGTGAGCCTCTCCGAGCAAGCCAATGATCGGAGTTGACTGAACGCCGGCCGGGAACGCCGGCCATTCAAAACGATGACGAGGTGTGGACAGGGCTCGTTGGCTGACGACACGATCCAGTTGATATCTGTCCGTTCGTCTAGTCCCACCGGATCCGTCGGTTCGTCTGATCGGCCATGCGAGGGGTAAAAAAAGAGCAGAAGGGGGCTCGTCGGGCAACTGAACAATATCTCACGTTCTTCCACCTGGACCGATGGCGGTGGGGCTTCTGACGTCAGGGTCAATTCGTCGATTATCAAAGCCACGACCTGACTCTAATAGATACCACTTCGCGCGTCGGCCAGCTGCCCTCGATAAACTATGCCGTAAACGCTTGCTTTCGGGTCGGTTTTCTCTCTCATCCTGTCTTCCGAACGGAGCGGAATCAGGAGCTGGAACCGCGAAGAACCGGCACATCCTGAGGACACGAGATTCTTGCGCTCCGCACCAGCGATGGAACGCGGAAGGAAGAATCGCGTTTTTCGGGGGGATTCAGATTTCCGACGCCACCGCATCAGAACAAAGAGGAGTTTTCTGTCTGTCGGGAGCCTGTCGGGAGCCAGGCAGCTCAAAACGGTCAGCAGAACGATTCGTAGATATTTCCCCAGAGGAAGCTGAGCGTGTGTATTATCGTTGCGTTCCGATATGATTATGACTTCTTAGGGTCTGAGCTCCGTGGGTGAGGGTGGCGCCCGCGATGGAGTTCGAGGGAGCGACGGGGACGGCAGACGTGTCGTCCCAAAACGTACGAAAGTTGAAGCATCGGCGATGGGAGGAGAACTCTCCAGGTGGAGTGGGGGAAGTTCTTGAAGCGGGCGCCATAAATATTGGGAACACGGAGCTCGCCGGCTCTGCCCATTGTTCTCGACACTCGTAGATTTTTCCGTAGACCGCTTCCGTTCGGTATGGCATGTGAGCTTTTTGTGGCGGGTGGAATCCCTCCAAAACATGTGGTTCTCCCCGGGAATCGAGGTCTAACCCCTTCGTAGGTCAACTCCCCTTCGGAATCGGCCGCTGATCGTTCCCCGAATTCGCGCAGCGCGTGTGACGATTTCGCGCCCTTCCCGCAGAAGTTAACACAAACTCGCCACGAGAGGTGGCGGCTACGCGCGTTAATCGACCCCCTTTCGACGGGTGGCACTCCTTTTGCTGCTGCCGCCGCCGCCGCTACCGTTTCGACGAGGAGACAATTTAAAGCCAATCGTCCCGGTTGGTTCGCTCAACTCCTCTTCCGTCCCACCCGCTCGTAGAGCTTCAGCCGACTCTGCGCCTTTGGATATTAATGAACCAGCGCTGTACGACGACGTCGAGACTGAGGGAGAACCGAACCGCTCGGAACGCTTTGCAACCTCCGTCTTCGCACTTTCTATCTGCCGTTGTGAACGTTTTTAGCTTTGAGCGACCGGAGCACTCCAGATGGGACTGCGGAACCCTCGGGTTGCCCTTTAGAGAAACTAGCTCGCAGAACGATCGGTTGGCTCGCAGCGCTCATTCACGCCCCGGAAGGCCCTAATACGAGCCGCAGGACTCCAACGTGGGTTTAGATTTTCTAAGCTCCCTCCATTCTGGAATGATCACAGAAGCACAGAACTGCCAGTTCCGAGGTGTGACCCCATATTTGTTTTCCAGATTGCCAAGCCCAGCCCCAGCCGGCTGTCCCTCCAACGCTAGAGCCCGAGTTCGCCGAGGAAATCAAAAACGCCTCAGTGTCCGTAGGAAGGCGCGTCACACTTTCATGCGTCGTCAACAACCTCGGAAATTATCGGGTGAGTCGGCTCCGGCCTCTGTGCACACTTTCCTCAATAAGCTGGTTCGAACCCGATGGGTTGAAGCTCGCCCTCCGAGCTGATATCGCCAGAAGAGGTTCGTTAGAAAGTGTCTCAGAAAAAGAACGAACTCTGGAGAGATTGGGGAGGGGGGACGTCACTCCGAGCCCAGGTCTCGGCCCCATGTAGACGAAACACAGATGTCGTGTGACGATGGGAACCCGGGTCTGGATCCTCCACCGATTTCCCAAACCTTCTGATATGATGGGCCGGCGGCCACTTCCACCTCTTCCGCCACTCTGAGGCGTCATTCGCTTCTCCGATGAACTCCCATCCTCGGTCGTGACAGTCAGCCATCAGCTAGCACGGCAAGCCGTCCGGCGGGTTGTGATACGCCGACGACGAGAAGCGGCGGAAAGAAAACTCCGCTCCGACGTGTGGCCGCCGTCGGTGGCGGTTACAACGTAATTTAATCCTCAAGTGGCTTCCCAGACTGGAGGAGTGTGGGAAACGGCGGAGGCTCGGCAGCTTGCTTGCTTGCCTGCCGGGAGGGAACAAGAAACCCCCAAGGACGGCGACTCTCGAAGTCAAAAACGAAATTGACGCCGTCCCCGTGTTGCCTGGGTGTTCTTGAGTGTTGACAAGTCTTCCCTCGCTTTCGCTGTTACACCTTCTCCGGCTTGTCGTCTATCGGCTCGTTGTGTGCCGTGGTCTCCGCTGCGAGGGCCGGACGGGCCCGATCTACCGCTCTTTGGGACGGGGAAAAAACTGTTTACGGGAACAAGAAGAAGCACTGTTGAGAGGACGGATGAGGAGGAGAAGAACGTCAATGGGGTCAATAGGAAATACATTAGAGGCCGGACATGAGGAACGACGACCGGCTGTGTTGTCCGGGTGGGTTCGCCCTCCAGGAGAAAACAGGATCTCCACAGGAGTACAACGCTCTCCTCGGAGAGAGTGGCTTTGTCGGTCGACCGGCGGACCAGACGTCGTTAGAGCGAGAGACAAAGTCAGGGGAGTGAGGGTCATCGGCGGCGCGGGGTTGAGAGGGGGCGGGAGGGGGGCTTTCCGACGGGATGGAGAGAAAACGCACAGTTGAGAGCTGAAGTTTTTGTGACCAGTAGTATCTATCAGGGAATTCCACTCGAAAGCGAGAACGCCCAGTCGGCGACCTAATGACCGCGTTCTTAAATCTTCTGAAGTTCCATCTTACGAAGGAGCTGTGATCCCCGAATCACTCCACTGAAGTCGGGACAGTTCCCGGAAAGCTCGGCGTTGGCCGAGAACATCCCGAACCTTGAGCAGCACCTGTTGTCACGACCTGCCGGACCAAGTGGCGCGGTTCGAGAAGGCTTTGCCGAGGCTCCTTCGGATTCATTCCCGTCCTCTGGATGGAGCTTCCGTCACGTGGTGTCTGATTAGCACCAATCCTTGTGGCGTCGACGAATGATCAGCGTTGTTTGTGATGAATCTTGAGATCTTCCACTTTGATGATATCCGTCACGAGGAACGTCCTCGGAGCCCGAGCAGAACGCTCGATCGAGATGGTTTCGTGTAGTCGGAGGAGTAAGCACTTTGGTGATGGACCCTGACCTCTCTCGCTGTCGTTGTTGTATGCCTCGACTTCCGGCGGAATTTCCGTCATCGTATGCAGCATTCCAAACGCCAATAGGCTCCTGTGAGCTGTGCATGTTTTGCCCGGCAAACATCCCGCCAGCTCATTTTCGAAGCCCCAGAGAGTTTTGTAGCGAACTCCAGCTTGGAGAGTCCGTTTCGGCATCAGAGAATAGCCAAATGACGGTGTCACACGGAGCACTATGCCCAACGGGTTGCGCCAACCGTCAAGTGATCTCCTCTCAAACTGGCACCCGGTTGAGATGAACATCCATCCGGGAGAGTCGGAACCTGTCCGGTTCTCAAAGCGAACATGACTTGTTCCTGCATCCGCGAATTCCTGCGGCAACTTGACTGCCCGCCCGTTTCGACGGAAACCCGGTTCAGGTATATCTCCGTTCCTTCCGCTCGGCTTCTGCGCGTGAACAAGCGGCACCGGTATTCTGACAGCTGGTTCCGATGAGGATCTCCACCCGGCCAACGACACTTGCGGCATCCGGAACACAGATTGCGGACTATGGCTTTGATCTCCAGATTTGGGTTCCCCATATCCCTCGCGGTTCGACCTTTCTTCACCATGCATCAGAGTTTCCAAAGATGAACGTTTTCGTGCATCTCCTGACCTCGAGCCTCCGAACCGAGCGATAAGCAGAAAAGAACAAGATGCTTCGGAGTTCATTCCGCGGCTGCTTTATTCGAGAGATACGAACGAGTCTGACAGCGAGAAGGAAATGCTGCCCACGAGCCAGCCACTCAGCCCGTCTGCGATAATGACCTGCGGGGGGAATTCCGCGTCTTTTTCCAACACCAAATTGCTGATGTTGTCGCCGCCTGTCTTCTCTCGACGACACCATTCGACGGTCGGTGCGAAGCGTTGACGAAAAACACGTCGAGCGTTTTTCCCTCGCTGTTCGGCCGCTATTGCTCTCTCGGGGTCCCCGACGCGCGCCCTCCGCCCCGACCGGGGACAGGAGCTTCACTGAAAGCACTCGGTTTTCTTGGAGTACAAAGCAAGCGGTGTCTTCACTTCTTTCAATTCGGGCCGCAAATAGCGAAATTCCAGAGGAACGCGTAGAGGTCGTGCAGTTGATTCCCCCGTGAGGGGAGATCCCTCGGCGAGAGGGGTCCGACCGAGCCGGGCATGGGCAAAAAGTGGCGAAACTCAAACCATAGCTTCATTTCGCGAAGCGATTCGTTTCCTCCAACACCTTCGTCTCCTTCTGAGCCAGCAGCTGTGTGTCGCAAGTGGGAAAAGAAAGCTTGTGGGAGGGCGGGGGAAGAGGTGACGGGAGGCCGCTTGAGTGAGGCCGGCGGAACGTGGCTCGAGGAAAAAGCGGGTGGCCGAGCGAGCGGGTGCGCAGACACGACTTCTTTTCTTCGGGGTATAAATGATGATGCTAGCAGCCGGGTAATTTTTCACTTAATTTGTGTTCGTTGTTGTTGCGACCGACGCTGCCGGCGGCAGTGGTGACGATGCCGCTTCTGCAGACCGAAAAGCCAAAGGGAGATTTCGAGGCAAATTTTTATTTATCGCTCGGCTTTTGCTCCCCGGCGCTTCGTTCGAACATGCTGGGCTTTAGCGGCTAGACTTTCTCCCCATCGCTCTCCTGGCTAACTCGTTGTTCTTCATCGAGCGTTCCACGAGAGCCGGGGGCCGGCAGCTCGAGCACGGAGACGCTCAGGGCGTTCAAAAATGAAGCTCACGTGCGCCGTCGTGCCGCCGTCAAACGCGTGGCCGTTACATTGACACCAACGATAATTTGTACGAGTTAACCCTATCCGCTTCCGACGGCTTTTGACTTAATGTCCGGGGATTTAGACACTCTTGCGGCGGAGGGCGCGAGTCGAACGACAGCCGCTCGACTCCATATCCCTGACGGCCACCGCTGAGGCGGCGGCGGCGGCCTGTGGGCTTTGCTGCCCTGCTGCGGGTCGCCGAAGGATCTGAGCGGAATGTCGAGTGGTTTCGTGATCTATGACGCTGCCCCTGATCCCCGCCTCGCTCCGTCCCGCAGCAGCCACGCTCAGAGACCACCAGAAGCACTGGTAGTAGAAGTAAAAAGTTCTGTTGCGGCTGCCGCTGCTTGAGATCGAGCGATGGAGCTCAGGGTCCGCGTCCGAAGCGCGAACACCCCTTGTTCGCGCGCAGGTCTGTCCGCTCGTGCGATAGGAGCATCGATTATGGAAGAGTTGCGCACGTTTCGCAATGATTCCGATAAACAATGGGACAACCGCCTCTGGCCAGAGTCGCGAGTGAGCCGAGTTTCGGGATAAGGCGGAAGAGGACCGAGCGGGAGCTTGGCGTCGCTTCGTTTAATGATCGCCACAGTGTATTGTGAGCGGCGGATGTATGGAAATGTTGCTATTAATCCGCCAGCCGAAAGGAATTGAAATCGTCAGGACAAATGAACTCGGCATTCAACCTTTCTTTCATAGCGGCGTTCTCCCACTGGCAGAGGACTCTTCTCTCCGAAAAACTCCCGACGATCGAGCTCCCGAAGGACCCGCCGGTCCCATAATTCATTGTCCGCCGCCGCTACTGCGTCTTTCTTGTGCGCTCCCCCCGCATTCACCTCTCCGCCATTCAACCTCATTCGCCGGCGTTCCTGGGACGAATGCGCTCAAACTTACGCCACACAGCAATCAGCCAGGCTCGTTCGGGCTCGATTTATGTCCTCTAATTGTTCGGGGACGGAATTCTAGGACGGCCCCGGAATCGACGCGTTGCTCTCCTAGCCAACGTTTTTTTGGAAAAAACGTCGAGGCAGTGAACCTCGCGCAGACTGATCAGAAAGCGCGACCCGAGAAGCGCGACAACTTTCCTGGCGCTCTCGGCGGTTGATAAGGGCCCCAGCAAACAATGGATCGCTCAACTTCGACCGCAAAATGGGAGGAAGGGTTTGTCCCGCGCGCCGCTTCACTTCTTCCCTTCCGTTTCTCCGCGCAACCTCCCGGAAACGAAGTTAATTCAGTGTCTGACTCCGTCCCGAGGAGGGCGGGGAATAGCCGCTCTTGTTTCCTTTACCGTGGAGGAAGTCGTTCCTGAGGGACGTATGGCCCGATTCGGTTGGTCTTCCACCCAACAGCGGTGGGGCTCTGCGACCCAGATACTTCTCGCCTCCCCTCAATCTGCTTTACGGCGCACAAGCGACCGACCCACGACATTCGTCGGGCCCACGAGCCCACAGGCGAGAGTCGACCGTGCGGATGGGCCATCTATGCCTCATTAGGCCAAGTGGCCTTCTGCCTGCTCCCAAACGGAGCGACCGCGGAGCCGTTCTACGCCAGAAGTCTCGGTCCATGCGACGAGTGCACGTTCCATCGAAAATCCTCCGGTCGTGTGTCCGATCGCTGGAAATCCGGAGAAAAAACTGGACGTTTGTGTTTTCCCGGGAATCGGGACCCGAAGAGGAGAACGCCTCGAAATAATTCACAAAGTCCGAGAAGTACAAAGAACTTCGTTCCCGCGGAAAAGATGAACCGCCGGCCACAGAGAGCGGATCAAAAATGTTTCTTGGCTCTTTAGTTGCGGCCCCGGCGGAGGCGGCCGCTGGTTGTTACGTTAATGAATCAACTTCTTGATGGTAGGCGGCTTCCTTCATTTCTTAGTTTGCTTGGTTAGCTCTTTCCAGCAATCCTCGTTGCTCTTAATGACTTTATAATTGGGAGTCTGAAGAGGGTAAGGAAAACTTGGAGTCAAAACTGAGAATCAGAATCAAATGAGAAATCAGGGGCTCCCTCGCTTTCGAGTCTGACAAATGGAGCCGTGAGCGCATTCAAGGTGCTCCACGAAACGAGCACAAATAAGGGCGTCCGGATGGTTTCGCTCCTCCAACCGACATGGGACCGCGGGTGGAACTCTCACGTGAGGCGCGAGCGACGGAGCTCAGCGAGACACGTTCCCCAATTTTGAACGGACCGGACGTCGCTCCCTCGAACCGCGAGCTCAGTGTCCTCTCGACAGTGTGTAGACTAGACGTGAGCGAGCTGTTGCTGCGAACGAGTACACTCGGAGAAGAGAGAATGAAAACAAGGAGCTCGGCGATGGCCAGGAGAGCAGTCAGGACATTACGGCGATGGACGGCCCCCTTAAGGGTTATATTGTAGCCATCCTTTTTTAAGGCCTGCGAGCGCGGTGTTTCGTCCTGTTCCTACGTCTCGTGGTGATGCATGCTCGAAATTGATAAACGAAAATGGGGAAGGAGCCAAATGCAGGGCTTTCTCGGGGTCCTCGTTCAGTTCACGGCTTGACGACTTGGGAGAGCTTCTCATCTCGCTGTGAGATAAATCTCCCGGAGAATAGAGTTCTTCACCTGATCTCCTCCAAGCGGATCAGTGGCTTTATGGGAACAAAACGAGAACTTCACGCCCAACGCTTTTTATAGAGAGCACTCTGCCGCCGTCTCGCTTGGTTCCGGCCTCCTCTTCCTCCCAGATTTTCAGAGTCCGTTCTGAAGACGGTGAAATCGAACACTCCCTCCGTTCACCAAATATTGCTAAGCATAGTCGACCCATTCCGAATGATGGGACAACTTCGAGTCGCTGCTAGACGCGCGTGATCCGACTCGCTCAACGCGGAGATTCTTCCTCGAAAACGATCGACAGAGTCCTCAATGTGTCCAATGAAGTCATTCTTCTTCCGCAGGTGGCCTGGCTGTACGTGGAGAAATATACTCTCCTCACCCTCGCCAAAACCGTCATAACTCACAGCAACCGTTTCAAAGTCACACACAACGGTCACCGCACGTGGAATCTCGTCCTGACAGATGTGCAAGAGAAAGATAAAGGAGCCTACATGTGTCAGATCAACACGTCACCCATGAAGTTCCAGGTCGGCTATCTCGACGTCGTCGGTGAGTCCTTCTTTCCTGCCACACGCAACGATCCGGCGGAATCTGTTTCATGTGAACTTTCGTTCCGATCCAATCTCTCGATAGGTTCCGCCATTCTACTCTACTCGACGATGACAGGTAGCGATTCTAGGGAAGCTATGCTCAAACAGAACACCGTTCCACGCGACGCTGGGATTTGCGGAGCTTGGCGGCGGTGTCAGTCACAGTGTGGGTTTTGGCGGCCTACGGCGACCCCGAGGAACGGGAACGAGGGCGAAGGATTTTATTCGAGCGAGTCTCGATCCGACATTGCCTTCGGTATTAGATGTGCATCGGAGAACAAAGAGAGACAGTGTTGGTTCCTTCCGAGTGAGCAAGCGGAAAGCAAGCGACCAATCCCCGTTGCTCCGTGTTCGGATCTGTCTCTATTCCTCCATCATCCATCGGATCCATAATCGAATATTCTGGGCTTCATGCTCCAAAGATCCACGTGCACAACAGCTGAGCGCGACGTGACTTTCCTCCGCTTTCACTGCTGCTAATGCTAGGGAAAGCTCGGCTCGTTCGACACTTTCCCGCCATCGGCGCGCTCGGTGAATTCCTGCGTTCGGAACCAATACCATACATTGAATACTCGCCATGAAAGCAGGCGGGGAACACGGGGGGGGGGGGAGGGGAGGTTTCCGTATGTGCTTCGAATGTCACCTCATGCTAGCCAGGATTCGATTGGTAGAAAAGTGCCTCACGAGTCAGCCGGAATTGTTTGCGAACCGCGACGGTGACTGGTCGCCCCCGCGCAATCGTGAGGAGGGAAAAGCGGTTCACGGCGCGGCCGGTTCCGGACCGATATAATTAGGTGTTATGATCTCAAAACCTCCATGAAATCATCGACCACCCATATTTCAGTTCATCAAAATCTGTGACGTGTTCGATCACGAGTGCGTTTCGAGTCACACGTAGATGCACGATGCTCCCATGAGCGCTCAGCTCGAAGAAAAGGCGCCGGACACACCGGCGTCCTGGCGCGCCCACAAAGAAGAGAGCAATCGAAGTTCCGGCGCCAATCTTCAGCATCGGAATGCTGTTGGAATCAGTCGCCACGGAAATCTAAACGATTTCCCGCCAGTGCACACCTTCGGCATCAGCGCTAAAGTTGTTGTTGAACGAGCTGCTGCTGCGCTCGTCGTTGTTGAGGGCGGTCGGACAGAAAACGAAATTGCGTTGAGCACAATCGACAGCGCGTTCAAAGCAAATTCCTGTAGTCTGCGGTGCGCTGTCTATATGCGAATTCGCGCTCACTCTGAGACGAACGGCTCCGGCCACCGGGCTTCTCCGCCGCCACCACCACCGGGAAAGGAAAACGAAGACGACGCCCGAGGAGGGGAGCCATCTGGGATATCTCTGGATTTATAAGAAGCGTTTTCTCTTCCTTGACTCCCGTCGCGGCGGCAGCAAAAGCAGCGATGAGGGCGGCGGCGTTTTCTCCGTCTTTTCCACAAACAACATAATTTCTATGCAAATTCCCAACCGCTGGTTCTGTCGTGCGGCTCGCAGCAACCAATATTTAAACTAGTGCGCATACGTCTGGCTCTATCCTCTCCCTCCTTCTGACTGACTATCTCGTTGGTAGGTTCCCCGACTGGTCGGTGAGCAAGCTGGCCGAGGAAGATTCGCCGCATGGCTCTCTCTTTTTCCATGCGGTCATTTGCCGCCGAGCAGCGCGATCTTCTTCCTGAGGAGCCTTCTTTCGGAGGGGGGGCGTTACCCGTCTCATGTCGTTCGTTCCCTCGTCGGATGTGCTTGGCAGTTTCCACAAGGAACGCAGCAGCTATTTGCCGCCGCTATGAAAAAGATCTCCGGATCCACCGCCGACGGCCGCCCAGACGAACCCACAAGGGACGCAACCTGGCTCGTACCGCTTTTGAGATTAATTCCCACGCGGGATGATGTATGGAGCGGATTGTCAGAGAGGTCACTCCAGTGCGCGTGCGTATTCACACCTCGGGGAACTCCAGTCGGAGGAAACTCTCGAAGAGCACGAGTAGACGAACCCGGTCGAATGATTGATGGAATGCCCCATCGTCCGTTTTTCTGATTGGTTGAATTGTTGTTTTTAGTGCCGCCTTCGATCAAGGAGGGACTCACGAGCTCGGACACCGAAGTGAAAGAGGGCTCAGATGTCTCTCTGTTCTGCGCTGCGTCGGGAACTCCTGAGCCTTCGGTGCTATGGCGTCGCGAAGACCTGCAAGACATCCAGATCGACGAGTACAAAAGTGAGTAACACGGTCGGAGCACGTTATGATTCCGGGGCTCCACTCACGCCGGACGAGCGATATCATCCAAGCTAGATTGTGGAGCAGTGGGGCATAAAATGACAACGTATATCGTTGTCGTCGGCCTCCGTTGTGGTCAATTACGCTCGGCGTGAACGACGTTTGATGATGTGCAAGAATCTCGATATTGCTTCCGTATCACAAAGCATTTTTCGGAATCGTAAACAGCGCAGATGTCTCCCGTTCGGTGCGGTGGGCCTCACGCTCCGTCCGTTGGATATTGAGTCGCCCAATCGAACAGAAACTTTCCGGCTTTGCCACGCGGGATTTCATCCTGAGAATTTCATCAGAAAGTTAGAATAGCATGCTTGGCATCAGAAGTTGCTCGGGGCGCGGCCTGACACTGAGAGTGAGCAGTGGTCAACAGATTTATACACGAGAGACTTTATTGCGGGGGCGGTCATTCTGAGGCTTCACTCCCTCGCCGCTATTGAGTGAAGGCCCAATGGTATGACGGCGTCGATGATATGAACGTGACGCCTTCGATCAGTTTTTCCCTTTTTCTTGATTTGCTCTCTTCCCTTCTCGGCGGGCTATATTAGATTCGGGATATGGCCGGGAAGGGAGAAGATTCAAAGTCTGATAGCTTTCGAAAGCTGTTCATAAAGGCCTATATTTCCGAAGGTTTTTCGTTCTCCGCACATGGCTCAAGACACGTTATCGAGCGGCGTTGTTGGAATCCTAGAGGCGAAATATTGCCTCGGTTGGCTGAGTTCGAAAAATTCCAGAAAGTTCGGAGCAAGACTGACCATCGCGCAGTCCATGCTGGGGTACTCCTCGAAAGCCTCTCCAGCTGAACGATCGACGGATTCGATCAGAACACTGGAAGAACCCTTCGACTGAGTTTGTTTTCGGGACTCCTTTTCACGATTTTGGAACAATCGTTGTTTGCAGCTAACACAGTGAAAGGACCCTGGCTGAACATCACCAAAGTATCTCGACTTCATATGGGTGCGTACCTCTGCATCGCTCAGAACAGCATCCAACCGTCGGTGAGCAAACGGATAAAACTAGACGTACAATGTGAGTATTAAACCAATCCGAGCTCCGGCTCCAGCTGACCCTCTCCGATCTGGATCGGTCCGATTTCCGCGCGGGCTCCAACAGCATTTACAGTTCCAATACGGGAATCGCCGCACAACAGAGTGTGCACGTCCAAGACTTTTCCGAACTCGTCTACTCTGAACAGCTCAGTTCCGACCGATATTCGCATGGTGAGATCCTGACTTGGCTGTTCGCCTCCGTTCGTCGTTTGCAATAAGGGGACTGTTGTCCCGACTGTTGTGGACCGAACATCCGGCACTTGATCAGGCTGGGAAGACTCGCCGTAAGTGTCGAAGTATCTCTCCGTTTGCTCGATTGTATGTCCCTGAGCCGAGTTCAGGTGTTTGTTTGTGAGCGTGGGTGGCTGGGCACTGTTGTGAGAGGTTGTCTCCCGCCCTTTGTCGTGTTAGCCGTGCTTGTTGGTTGTAGTTGCCCCCCTAAGAAATAAGAAACGCTCCTCCACCAACTCTCACTCTTTGTAACGATAAGGGTAATTGTGGCATTACCTTGATTGCGGCGTCGTCTGCGATCACTCCGCGCGAATCCATTTGGGCCGTCTTCGCCGTCGCCGTTGTCTTTGTCCCAGACTCCAGTGCACATCTCACCGTAGGTTTCGAATGGTGTCGCCGTCAAGATACGACAGCAGAGCTTTGCTCGGAGTCCGTCTGGACCGCCGAGCTCGACTGCCATCGACAAGGCTTTAGACGAGCGCAAGATATTGCGTTGACAGATGAGGATCAACACATGGACGGACCTCTGCGCGACAATCGTGACGAGCGAGATAAAGCTTGTTCTCAGATCGGAGAAGGGCGAAGCAGCCGGTAAGAGACTTCAGTGCTCGAGTCTTTGGGATGGTAACACGTTGAATTATTTCAGTCCCCCCCATGATCTGGCTCACTGATCAGCTGCTCGGAAAAAGCGTCGGCTCCAACGTCCGCATGAAATGCAACCTCGAAGCCCATCCTCGCGGGAACGCTTACTGGACACGAAACGGAGACCCACTGAAGAACGGGTCTCGCTTCGTGGAAGAGGTGCAGCAGTTGGGCGCCTACAGGCATGCGATAACTCTCGATATCAAAGGTGTCGAACCGGAGGATTTCGGGGAGTACCACTGTCTCGCGAAGAACTCCCTCGGAGAAACGGAAGGAACAGTCAAAGTTTTCGGTGAGTCAACCTGACCCGAATACGGGGTTTGCTCATTAGACTATCGAAGAGGAGCATCTGGATTCTCAGCTTTCGATATCGATCCGTTGCAATGTCGTCATTAGTGGATCAGTGAACCCATCATGGTTGTGGTAGTGGATGTTGTCCAGCATGGTTATGCGGCCCTTGATAAGTGAGGTGAAGCTCGCTCACCCCACTCGTCAACCCTTATCCGTCACAGTGCTCACTTCCCTCTGCACAAGCGAAGATCGAGCTGTGAGTCCAAGCAACATTTCTTCATCTCCGGCCAAGTGTGTCTGTCTGCGTGCTTGCGTGTGTGGGAGTGTGTGTATGGCATTTGAAAGCATATGCTCTTCCACCCTACCTCGTTCTCGCATCGTCAGCTTCGCGACCGTCGCACCATGAGACAATTGAGAATTCATCTTCCCATTCCTTCATTCATTCTGCCCGGCCGCCCATGTCTCGAGTTCAAAAGAAGGTCGCATGAATGGACGCTGCTAATGAAGTTAGTCCTAGCGACCAACGGCGGAGGCTACGCATCTGTTCCGAAGGTGTCCGTCTCTGTTTTCGGATTGTTGGAAACAGAAATCCGTGCGTTTCTAAGTCTGCGGTGACCGCAGAAGCGTCCTCCGGAGAGTTCCACTTTCAACGGTCGACTTCTCCCTAGAACAGGGAAGCCTTCCCCTAGGGAATCAGGAATTCATGAACATGCTTTCGTCGAAGGCGATCGCACGTTCAGACCGATCCTAGCGATCGGTTGCTTCTGGCTTGCACGCTCGATCCATCACATAATGTGTAGAGTAGTTCCCGTCCGAGCAACACGAGTTCAGGAGGGTCCTGCGTTCTGCTGGCGTTGTCCCATGAATTCGTCCTGGCAAGCTTTTGTTCGAAATTGCAGAAGTTGCGCCGACGACGACAACGACACTAAAACCGAGAGTAACCAGCAGACCTGGGAAAATCCACGTCCCGAAAAATAAGACGCGCACCAAGATCACCCAAGGTAAATCCGCGCCGGTACATCGTCCGGGTACCCGAAGCTCCCGTGCGAGTCTTCGAACTTGAATCATTGGTCCGAGGTAGCCGTGTTCGGTTGAGAACAAATCAAGTTGTATCTTCCGCGTTTTCCGATGGATTCATGCGAAGAGTCGTGGTCAGCCAATCAGCCCGTATTATGACGGATGAGGCCAAGACCCTCCTTCCTGGCTTTCCCCATGAGCTCTGAGCGTTACGATTTCCGTTGGCATAGTCGAGTTGCTTGGTGTGCTCGAGAAACCAATGGAGACGATGCCTCAAAAATCAGGCAGACGAGCAGGCCACCGAGCGAGCAGGCATTTAGCAAAAAGCGCTCGCTGGGTACATTTGAGTAGGATTATCCCCGGTTCGGAGCTTCCCGTGGCCGCGCATATGAGTTATGAGCAGGGCTGGCCGACGTGCGAAGGCATAGCAATCGGGGATTCCTGCTCCGTCTGCGGCTCCGTTTTTTCTGTCCTTCTTGTCTGTCCGTTTGTCGGGGAGTCTGCCGTCGCTCTGGCGAACGGCCGGGACGACCGACGAACGAGCGAGGAGGCCAACGGACGAGCGAACTCCTCTGTAGACGATCAAGTTTGCGGCAACGACCTTGCTGGACAACTTGAGCGGAGCTTTATACCGAATGACGGTGCCTCAAGCTCCCCGATTCGCTAATTCAGCCCGTTATCATTTACTCCTTCTTGCAGAGCGCACGAAGCAACCCAATTATGGATTCAATTCTGTCACCGACAATTCAATCAATGAAATCTACTCCCCGAACGAGAGAATAAACTGTGAGTTTCATCTGCGATGCTTCCGACATGAAAGTTCAGAAATCTCGAGAGTGCTGATAACGAACATTTTTTTGCCTTTCCAGCCGGCTATAACATTTCTGCCGCGTTCCCGTTGAGTAGGTGGGATTTCTGCCGGCTGACGACGTTGATATTCATCATCACCTTCATCCCATGCGTTCTGCTGAAGCTCTGATCGAGATTGTGTCATCCCAAAGCGGGGAATGGATGCTTCCAAGACCGACAGAGACATCCAAAGGGGCTGCCCGTGGGGACGGAAACCTCTTACGTAGTGTGAATTCCTCTCAGACGTCAACTCGGTTCCCTAATCTCTTTCGTACTTCCTGAATTCCCTCCACGAAAACTTCTGAGAAGCGGAGCATCCGGCACCACAACTTGAAGAACCGGGGGCTTCGAATTCCAACTCCTTATTCGGAATGGGTGACGAACATCGCAAAAAGTCGTAACGAACGAAAGGAGTATTGTATAGCGGCCTGTATGTACTAACAACTCGTAGAGATCACTCCTTCCGAAAGGGTATCTCAGAGTCGTTGCATTTACGTAAGAATAGCGTCGGCGGTCATTCTTCAAGAGGCAACGTAACGACTGGTCCAGCGGAAGAGACCACAGACGTTTTTGGAAGCTTTAATAGGTGCTACAGAACGAATCAACACAAATCCGATCCGCTCCTAAGCGCGTACCCTGGCGGACCGGAACTCGGTTTCACGTAGGCGTTAGCCAGCCTCCGGGATCGGCGGTGTTCGGTTCAATGTAAACCACCGAGTATCAGTGAAGCGGGATCTTCATCGCTGCTGATCGCTCGTGGTATGCGATTGTTTTCAGCAATCGTCGCTCGGAGGAACCGCAATTCGAGAAACCACGAATGATTTCCAAGACTGAGAGAGAAGGAGAGGGAGAGAAATGGAAAGTGAGTATCATCACTGTACATTGCGTGAAAGGAACATGTAGCCAATTTCTAGGTAGACGCCGTGAATTGGGAGACCGATGGCGGGGTGCCAGGCGAGGGAATGCTGTCAACAAAGTCGAAACGAGTGTATGTGAAGAGCTGTGAGTTGATTGAAAACTGAATCCGAACTAGACCTTGGATCCGGACTCGAGCTTGAGCCCTTGGATCTCGTTCGCAGAGATAATTTTTTCAAGTGAAAATATTATATGACGGAGCTTGGAATATCTGGACTGATGAAGAACGGTGCTGATGAAACAGAACCATCGTGGTTGCTATTCCAATCCGGGATAAGTTCTCTCTGAATCAAACCGCGGCGAGGTGCGAAACTGAAATAGAAGAAAACGGAGATGTCCTTCGATCGATGAACGAATGAATGAATGAACTGATGACCGGAGTCTGCCTGAAGTCTCTGTCTCTATGCAGGAGTGCGTTGCTCGCTCATACGCTCTCTCGATGACAGAAGGATGAGAAACTCTTGATGATGCAAATGTCGTGACTTCGATGGCACGTCGAAGCTGTTCCCATCTGAGTAAGGAGTGGCACCAAGACTGCTCAAGTTGATCCGCAGCGGCCGTCGTCTCCGATTCCGACGAAGTTCACGAAGATGACTCTCGTAGACAAAGATTCACAACGCGAAAAACGCTCGAAGGGACATTGTCATCAACGAGAACTCGAAGCGGGTGCGGCGACGGCCCGTCTGCGGCTAGCACTTCTTTGAAGAAATTTAGTTTTGTATGATCACTTTGTATCCGTCTGCGCGATGGTGGATTTCATTGAATTTGTCCGATACGACCGTTTGATGAAAACCTCCAGATCGGGCTTCTGGTTTTCGTTGTCACTGCGTCTGGGGGAGCTCGTGCTATACTTTCAACTTTTTTTTTCAACTTTTCCTCCGATGTGTAATCGGGGGCCGGTTCGTCGGTCGGTCGCTTCGGGGTCGACGAGGTGGTTCCAGCTACCATTTGGACAAATGGCTGCCGACGTGATCAGAGTCCCAGGGTTGACCACGCAAGCAGCCGGCCGGACGACCAACAACCGTAACAGTCCGCGGCGTTTCGAGGCTAAACTCGGCAGCGGGCCAGGAAGGATTGCCATGATGGCTCGCTGATCTGATGATGGAGGTGTCTTCACCACCAAAGCAGGCAGCCTGCGAACGAGCGAGCAGTCCGCGAGCTCATCTCGTCGTTAATGATATCTCACGGCTCTACCGAGTCGCCCGACGAATCTTGCCCTATATGTTTCTCCCGGACCGTGTCGTCTATGGTTTCCATTTAGTTTCCTCTCTTTTCATTCCCTCCAAAAATCGTGGTCGTCCTCTCTGGTTTTGTATCCGTTGTAAGTACATCTAGAAGAAAAATATATCGTGGTTTCGACTCCACCATCTGGATTTAAGTGTAAATATCACTACGGAATAAACTATGTACATATTCAACGAAAACACGGGATCCATTCTTTCGAAGTCACTCAGTCCCGGCAGTTTCCTAGTCCCGGCTCTCCTGCCCGCAGATTGCGGGGCGCTCGGCTCCGTTCCGCGACATGCCCGCCCTCTGCATCGAAACGCTTTTTCTTTGAGCGCTTGATTGCGAACCGGTGATGACGGCACGGGTCACTGCCGCAGACGACCGGCGGAAATTAATCCTTCATTGGCAGGTTTGTTAGTCTATTGCGAGGGTGCGACTAGGTCGAGCCGACCGGCCCCTCCAACCGTCGTTGTACAGCACAGCAGTGTACGTTCTCTGCATAAAAATTCGGAGCCTCATTCGGTCGATACTGCGCATCCAGAGACCGTTGGCTTATTTCTACGCGCGAACCCATTAGAAGCTGAAACATCAGTTTTCTCGGCGTAATCGGCTGAGAAAACCCCGCAACGGACTCGACCCTCCCGGAATGGAATCGGGAGATGGGACACTCGTCTACCGATGTAGAACTTGACTCAATTCCTCATCCTCTCACCTCCATTTTGTTATGCTGTCAGATTCCAACACTACGCTGAACGCATGCCGTTACTTTGCTTCCCCAGACAGATTTCAGGAGAAGCGAGACGCTCCAATCGAAGTATCGCACGAACCCTACGGCGCGGAGAAGGAAGCACGGCTTCGATGGGTCGTATGTCTGCACCCTAGCTGCAAATGCCCTCCATGCTTTTCGTCCATTGCGCTCCGAAAAAAAAATCGATGACCCCGGCTACTTTCCGTCTTCTGTTCGTGGGCTCGCATCACTCCCAATCGAAAGCCCCTCCGTTCCAGCGGTCTGCCGTTTCGATTCCTCTCCTCGGCCGAGGTAACAAAACAGCCAGTGTCGATCCCTTCCACCAGCTGTTGGACCACAAATTCGCTCCTCGGGATAGATGGGAGGGATGGCTCTGAAAGACATTGGCACTCCTCATCACTGTCGCGCGGGTTGTCGCATCGCGGAAGAAGCAAACGCAATCCAGAAGGAGCGACCGAGTCAGTCGTCAGCGACGCAGCCTAAGATGGATCGCATATTTGGCTACAGCTGGCTCGCTATACTCGCGGGAGGGTCAGCGAGGAGATGCGCGGATAGCCCGAGCGGACCGAAAGAAGGACGTTCCGGTAACGCGGGTCTGGGAGCCACAAGGAGGGGATCGGAGTCGACAATATGCGAGATGGCCGCCGGCATCAGACCCACCTCTGATGGCTCCGCTCGCTGTCACCATCTCGTCGCAGGGCCAGTTGGTGGTCACTTGTGGATAGATGGCCTCGGGCGAACGAGGTTTTCGAGGGATTTCAGCCATATTCAACAACAGTAACGAGATCAACACGACAAGCATGCTGAGTCAGCGCGAGTCCGGATCAGCAAATCAGAGGACGCATAGCTCGAAAAATTCTCGAGCACCTCCTGGGATCCCCTTGGGATTCCGGCGTGATTACCTCGAGCTGAGCAACGAGGCTTCTGACGAATTGAGAGAGTTTGCATTCTTTCTGTCAAGTTTCAGTTGCGCGGTCGAAAAAATCGAATGACGTCATTTCTAAAGGGCAATGCGTAGCGTCGGGACGAAGAACGAGGAAACGATTGGAGGTTAGAGGATCAGCGAGAGCTTTAGCAAGACCCCTGAAGTCGGGTGGACGCATGCTTGCAGAAGCGCGGAACATGCTGTGCATATCGAACGCAGGGAAGTGCTCTCCGCAGTCGACCGACGGAAGTCTCGAGGATTGTGGAAGACTATTCTAATCAGAGCTCTCCGAGCTGTGAAATCACAACGGGCGTCGTCGAACGTACATTCAATGCACGTACGTCAATTTCGGCTACTGCCTAACAGTCCTCAATGTGGTTCGCCTTCGTAGAGTTCGGCTCTTGGCGTTGTGTTTACCGGCTGTTGATTGGAGGCTGGCTGCTGCCGACTTGGAGCCACCCTCCTTGGCCCTCACCTGAAGCAAGGCCGTCCTTCGTCCTCGGCCGAATGAAGCCTCTTCGGAAAGGGCCCGCCTTTATGCGTCCGGCCGCGCGAGAGGGAGGGGAACTTTTCCAAACAGGGAAAGGGCATGCGACCACGTGGATTGCGCGAGACGGCACGAGACCAACAGATCCTCACTCAGAAAACTTCCAGGACACATGTGCGCTCCTCGATAGATATTTTCAAACTGCGGCCCCTCTCGGATTGGAGCGGAAAGTCGCCCCCATGTTTCTCAGCAAGCGAGTTCCTCGTGAGCCAGATCACATGGGATATATCTATATATATATATAGTAAGGATATAAAAATCCAAGATAAATATGGGAACGGCGTGCCTAGAAAGTGTAAGCTTCGCTCGCTACACGCTCCTCAGTAACCCACATTCAGTGGTCGAGCCGTATCCCCTCCCACGTAGACTGGGAATACAACACATATGAATTGCATTCTCCCGATCGCTTGAACCCATGAATCACAATAAAGGGCGAGAAGAGCTCGAACAGACGCGCCTTGTCAAGATTCATGGAAGGAATGCTCATTTCTCGATCCTCCCTCGTTGCTCCATGCTGTCTGTGTCCCGCTGAAGTCTCCCAGGGGAGAGAGAGATGACCTTCAATTTGGCAGCAGCGTAATAATATCGGCTTTTCACCTTCATTCCCCTCCGTCCCCTGCTCAGGACCCTGTTCAAAAGGTCTTCTAGGCTCTGTTCCAGGAGTCAGAAAGCGCGGGTCGGACGCTCGGTCTGCGGCACCGGAGAACATCCTCTCCGAGTTCACATGACTGCGGTACTACACGCATATTTTTTATCACCCTAACATCTAACCCGATGTTTCTGTTCCCTGTTTCTACATTCTGGCACCAGCTCTTTTCCACCCCAGAGCGTCATGCCATGTCCCGTAGATTTCACATCCGTTCTCACTCAGGCACCTGTGACGGTGGGCTATAGAAAGGAGAGCCTGGGAGTGGTCGGTCCTGGCCGTACCTTCGTGATCTAGGCACTCTCGCGAGACCGATGAATATGGCAACAGAGGACCGGGATCGAGGAAACCGAAGAGAAAAACCGGGGGCGTTTCTCAGTCATACACATTTGACACTCCCTCCATATCCAAATGTATATGTCGGGCTCATATATTGCAACTTCTCTCTCGTTCTCCATTATCGGCTGTTTTCGGAACGGTCTTGCTGCAGGACCTCCAGGCACAGAAGTCTGACTGAACGCATCTGAAATGAAACGAGGATCGACTTCAACCAAGGCTCGCCAACACGTTGGAACTCAATCGATCGCTTTCTTGATTTTACATCATCGGATGGATCGTTCAGCCACGTAGGGTTCGAGTAAGCGATCATCTACTGAAACCTGGAAATTTCGTGTACTTCCCCATGCATGCAGAAAAAGAGATCCCTCTCCGACCACCAGATGACGTCACCGAACTCCGTCGGCACCGTGGTGGGAGACGACGAGAGGAGTCGCATGCGCTGGCTACGGCATTCTCCTGAATCCGCCCCGCTGATGGCCGCAACAGAAGCTCGTTCAGCCCGAATACTGTTCGCCTGCGCAATCGACCGGGAAACCTCCCGACTGTACACAACAGAAATCAGTTGAGTTTCTCATGGTGATGAAGCGGGAAGGGTGTAGAGTGCAAGTCGCGTGTACGGGTACGGAGATGCGAAGCGTTTCTGGAACTTTCTGCGACTTGACGAAGGAGCGATCCCGAAGCGTGAACAGTTGAAACGATGCCACGGTTCGAGGTGAGTAGCTCGGGAGCGGAAAGTTTGATGTGATTAAAAAGCGTTAAGTGCCCTCTGCTGTCGAGTAACAAGGTTTGTTTCGGAAACGGGTATTTGATGAAGGTCACGATTGCACCTCCCACTTTGCACTCAGGCTGCGCTGCCAGCAACCAAAAGCAGCGAGAATTTGACAAGAGACGCCAAGGGGACGTGGCGAAACTAGCCAAGGCACCTCGGTCGACTTTTCGATCTCCGTGACATCTCTGACTCTTTCCTCTTCGACCAGGAATCCGTTAAAGTGTCACCAGCTGGCGTTTTTTCCTTTCCTAACAATTGCTCCGCCGACTCAGAGCAACTGCGGTTCACTCGGGTGGCCGGTTGCTGCAACGCAGGGAGAGAGATGTTCGGCCAGAGTCGTTGGCCATCGGGACAGCCAGAGCGTTCAACATGCGACGACATTGTTGCTGTCGGAGCCGACCGCGATCTCCTAATGAGTCGCGCGACTCTTCGTGGCTGTGGGAGACTAACGGGCTCAGGGTATCATCGAGAAGAATTCAATTAACTCCTATTGACACAGTCTACAGAGTCACCAGAGCTTCGGGCTGTTTGCGATGAGGCGGATGAGCGGTAGGCAGAACGGCCCACATGCGGCGAGTGAGAAGATAAGTATGCCAGGGCAAGCTTCGGGACAAGAAGAGGGCGAGCACGACTCATACCTAAGCCAATATAAACTCGAGTGAGAGCGGTCAACCCGAGCTGTCAGCAAAACAAAGAAACAAACGCAAGCTACAGTGGGGCGGAATGGAAACCCGTGTTCACTCCTCGGAGCCGAACAAGAGCTCCTCCAGACATCCGTCGACATCCGAGCGAAGCCGAAGGAGAGGTTTCTCGGGTTCTGCGTCCCGTCCACTGAACTCGGCGATGATCTGTTCCAAGCTCAAATAGGCCAGGTAGGATATTCAGAGAGGAGAAAATGTTTCATCAGGCTGTTGACACGGGGTTTACGGCCTGTTGACCTCGATTCTACTTCTTCAGACGGGCTTCAGGTAGGCGAGCATCTTCGTCATGCGCTCGCTTTCAACGACTCGGTTAGCTATGAATGAGAGGTATGAAATTTTGGTGCGCTCCCCACTTGGCTGTCATTGGCATGGCGGGCAGTGCCCTCCACTCCATAGCCGGGGCCTGCTTGTCCATCCCTTGGCTTGTCCCCTCTGCGCTCCCCTTCTGCTCCCAGGATGGCCACAAACATAAAGTCACAAACTGTCGTCTGCGGCGTCGTCGGCCCCTTGCTCTTTCTTGCCCCCATAAACAAACCGAGTGGACGAAGAGCGACGAAGCTTGCTTCATATTTACACCCCGCACACACCACAAGGAGCTGCTTCGACGGCAGCCGCGGCCAAACGCAAAAGCCTCACGCAGGAGCATCAAAGAGAAAACTCTCAAGAAGGCGTTGGTCATAACATCCGAGGAGTTCAACTCGACCAGAGGAGATGCTCTGCTCTTCCCGAGGCACTCAGCGCAATCTCAGAAAAATGGCGCGCAATCTCCCGGAACAAGGGATGCTCTCCGGAGATGCTGCCCGCAATCAGAATCAAACGGCTCCCTCCTGAGCGATCCGCAGAGAATCGGAATTAAGACCTGCATGTTCGAAGAAAGCCC
Source organism: Phytoseiulus persimilis (assembly GCA_037576195.1). Lineage (NCBI taxonomy): Eukaryota > Metazoa > Arthropoda > Arachnida > Mesostigmata > Phytoseiidae > Phytoseiulus > Phytoseiulus persimilis. The sequence goes on from CM075101.1 coordinate 21,941,828, forward strand.
CACTGCGAACCAAGTACGGATATCGCATTCTTCGCGGTAATCCGCTGTCCGCGGGTCAGGTATGTTCTCGTGTCAATCGGAACTCCACTGCGGAGGGGATGCGTTGAGTTTTCGTGTGCTGCGCCCGCCCGACCGACAGATGAACATAGCGATACAAGTGTGATACAAGTGATACCTCGAAAACTTCGAGAACAATACTTTGTTCGGTCAAGCGTGATGTTCACCGTTGTCTCTCAGACGATTCATCGCATAGACGAGGACTATTTCGCGCATTTTTTCGGGGCGGGCGTGAGCTTTTATGGATCATTTCGTACAAACGGCCTGAGGAGATTCCGCTGCCCTCGTGCATCGACCTCGCAGTGCTGCTCTCTCACTGTGGCCGTTGGCCAACCTCTGCTGCCCTTCCCTTTTCGAACTGGTTTCGCTCCATTCATTACGTGCACTGCGTACACCATTTCAATGGTATCTCCAGAACCACTTCGTTCTTCCCCCGTTGGTGATAACCGGTCGACTTGGTTTCTTTACCTCCTGTTTCCGTTTGGAATAGCGCGCTAAATGACCATTATCGGCGAATCGAGCGAGCGGATTTTCCGGATGTCGAACATGGGTCCTCATTCCAAGCACTCTCCGCGGTGCAATTACGCGGGGCAGTAAAGATTCCCAGGTCAGGAGGCGAACACCCCTTCGAGCGAACGTGAGCGGATTTGAGTGCGAATTGAAACCGGTTTCAATCGAGAAAAGCGCTCCCGCTTCGGAGGACCTCCAGAATACCTGTGCGCGGATTCTCTCTCTTACTGTTTGAAAGATATCTGATTCGGCTCTCCAATCATAGCTTGATTCTTCCCGCTAGAGTTTCCCGAACCCACTGGGCCAACGAGGAGAGCCGAAACTCTGAGGTTCTCGATCCCGCGGTTCAGGGATCGGACATTCCGCGAAGAGAGCATTGAGTTTGTTCCTCGAAGCGCACCAGACACGTGATGCACGCTCCTTGGTGGATGGGCCGACGAGGATTTCATCGAAGTGCGGCAGATATAATACCATTACGATTTTCACTGGCTCTCGAATCGAGAGTCTGTCATCTCAATGAGATTATGGCGGTCGCTTGGTCGCTCCGCTGCTCAGCTCGTTGACTGCTCGGCTGCTGTGGAGTTTAGAATTTAAAACGCTTCATCTGGCTTCAAGATAATTGAGTTAGGGCTCAGTGGCACCGTGAGCGTTGTTGAGCTCGCCACTCGAATTTCAGCCTCGGTGTTCCAAAAAAAAATCACTTTGGCCCTGTTGCGTTGAATACGAACGGATAATTATCCAAGGTATTTGCGCGAAAATAATAAAATAGGGAGCTAGGGCCTCGGAGTCATGATTGGTGAAGGATTCATTGCCCTCATGCACGAGCGCGAAGGTGACTTCGAGGAGAAACACGAACGAACGGCTTCCTCCTCGAAAGTACCAACTATCCGAAAGCGATTCGGAATATTTCAGCCGCTCCGGCCAACCAGCTCCTCCGAGAAGTTTCGGCGCTTCAGCTGGGAACGTCCAGAAGGATGAATGTGCGATGAAGATGACCGCGGGTGTTCTGCAGGAGTTCGGGTCGAGCTGCGCCTGAAAAACTTCCCTGTGATCGTTTTCTGATCACCTGCACCGGTTGAGGACAGACTCCAGCCGAAACCAAGCTTCAAGCTCCTGGTGGTGCAGAGCTCTTCCAAACAGCTCTAATCGCGCTTTCTGAGGCGTTCCATGCAGACTGAGGAAGTTTCTCCTCAGATCAAGGCCGTTCCGTCAACTTCAGCCCAATATATCAAGAATAGACCGACTCGCGCAATCCGAGGATCCACCCATTCAAAGCGTTGCCATTTTATACAAGGCAAAGGTGTCAAAAGCCGGTGATCTGTCGATGACAGGCCATTGAAACCAAGTTTTTGAGAGAGCTGAAAGCGGAGAAGGAGGAAATCGGAAATGCATCAAAACCTACTCGTGCTGGTGGATTGATGCGCCGAACTTGGTGCGAGACTTTGGCGAGAGTGAAATACGACAAGCATCGCATGGAGTCACAAACATTCACGTGTCTCGCAAGAACAGATGGCTCTAAGTGCTGAATTATCCAAAGAACAAAGACTGTCGGCAGCCGGGATTTCTCCTTCCGAGAGATGGAGCCAATGTGTGCGCGTGACTGTGAAGTTTCACGCAAGAAACCTTGTTCGGAATTCATAGCGCAATCTCATTATAGTTAGGCCTCTGTGGGCTGAAGGAACGCTACTTAATAATTCATTGCGTTGGGAAAAGGCGAAATTGAGAATTTGTGTTGCTCGCCGGCGTCGTCTCTAGAGACGACATATATCTGTATTAATAAGCACCGCTTCTAATCTGAGTTGAAGGCCACCTTGAGTCCTCGCGGGTTTGCTCCCGGCCTCGTCTTCCGAACTGCAACATTTCCACCAGCGACTCCGTTTGTCAAGATGGAAGTGCGGTATGTTCGAAATTTTCCGTCTCTCATCTGACCGTCGGTAGGGAAGAAGCTCGAAGGCGCCGTTTCCAACGCTATGTCGGACGCACTGCTCGACCCCGGAGGCGCCGTTTCGCGAAAATGCTCGGCAGGAGGCATTCTGCTCTCCTGAGAATCAGAACCGACCAGAGTCGTCAAAAAACCAGAGGCTCGACTAGGAGACGCTGGGAGAGGGCCTGAAATGTGGGTGGGTAACGAAAGAACTTTTAATGGAGGACCAGTTCCTGACGAGCTGCGATCGAGCACTCCAGCCGCTCGACGCCGATCCAGGGTTGGTTCCTCTTCATCTGAGCGGCTGCTCCGGGGGCTCTTTCCACGTACCAGCGGCCAAACGGAAGATCCGATCTCGAAGCCCGTTCCTCTAAAGTCAATGAGGCCACCTCCCTCGGCACCTGCGACTCTCGCGTTCGAGCACTCAGGCTTCCCTGGATTCTGCTCAGATTCCGAGTCCCCCTGTTCTACAGTCACTTCCGCGAACGCTTCGGCACCTTGCAGGATCCTGATCGTTCCTCGGGATTTGGTTGCATTGACATTGATTTTTGGGGAAACGTCGGATCTCGTCGTGATAGCCTCGTTCATGTGGCGTCGAAATTTGGAAAGATCTTGGATGTCCTCTTTCACGGGACGCTGAGCTTCAAACTTTTTCCGCTCGCAAACCTGGGCGCTCGATTCGTGAGCCGCTCCCATACGTGATTCCGAATCTTGTTCCGACTCCGCGAATCTGGAAATGTTTCCATTGACTCTGTAGTCCTCTGTTACAGGTACCCTGCGGCTATCAATTCCCAGGGTACTGTACACGAACAGCTGGTGCTCAAACTTTGCAATGGCACGGAATATTTTCGATCTTTGAGCAGAAACATGATCTGCCAGAGATGTTCGAGGGGATCGTTTTTGGAGCGGGTGCCGGAAGCTGACAAAATACGCAGCTGATTCGACATTGGTTTCCGAGTCTCGTTGCTCACGTCCTGCAGATATTCGAGTCAAGGTCGGAACCCTCGGTCTCGGATCCGGTACTTCGGTCTAGGGAGAATACCACGAGCTTATTTCGCGCTGAAAGCATCCGGAATGAATCGAGTTCGAACTCCTCGCATCTCACAAGTTGGCCAGGAAGTTCGCTTGGCGCAGAGCGGGAGACCTCGAAATAGCTTCCCTTGGCGGGCATGGAGCTGGACGAGGGCCTCGAACTGACCGCGTATTTTCTGAGATCCTCTAGTCTCTGAAGTTCTTCCCAATGTCGAGCGGTGGTGCGGAGAGGTATCGTGGATGACAACGGCTGAGGACTCTCTCTGGAATTTGAGGGTTGACCCCAGAACCCTGAAGATAGCAGCGAAACGCGTGGACACATCGTTGTCTTATCGAGAGTGATTCCATCCGAACACTTCTAAGCGAAAGGTCGAACTATGCGGCAGATTTGCTCCGTTCAATGCCACGGATGGGGGGCTCCTGACACGGACGTCATGAGAGTTCACATCGGCGTACGCGGAATACTAGAACGGGCTTGGCTCCATCGTTTTTTCTGCGTTCGGGGTTGATGTTGTGGTCTCAGGCTGATATTCCACGTCCTATTCTGCATTCCCGACAATGCATCGATCTGCGGGATCCTGATCCCCAAGTTTGCCCCCCGGAAGAAGCGTTCTGAATGGCGATGTTGGAACTTCGCCGTCGGATGACCCCAACCCGCACTGAACTGACCTCCATGAAATGAATCTTCCAATTCCCTGCGAAGAACTGCTCTGGATGTTTTCAGGCGTGGTTGTGGTCGCCTCTTCGTGCGTCAATCTCCGATCCCACTGCGGTGGCGCCTGTTTATGATTTTTATCGGGAGCCGAGCTTGGATTGCTTTTCTCACGCGTGCTTCCATCGTGTTTGCGAGAAACTAAGCCGGAAGGGAACATTGAAGGCGCCCTCGCGAGTCAGCTGTCGTGGATATCCATCGCACAAGGGTAAAGATATTCGGGATCACGTCGCTTCAAATCACTGAGATTATCTCGCTTTGAAACTGTTCAATCCGTTCGATGAAAGCGAAAATGAGGTTTGCGGCATATACCCGAAGCATGATCAGGCACAGGCAGGCTCTTGATTCCTACCTGCCTAGCTCCCGACGAGGACTTTTGAATCGCCGGGAGATACAAGAAAGTGAGCACTCAAAGGGGGAAGCCCGTCTCGTGGAGCAAGCCGAAGGGAAGGGGTGAGGGAGTGGGATTCAAATGAAGAGAATCGCTCCCTGGTGGGTCGTACACGCGTCTCGGGAGGAACAGAACGAAAAAAAGGGAAACCGCAGCCAGCGAATGATCTGCAGAACAGGACAAGACAGAATCGCGCAAAAGTAAACACGCTAGCCCTACACAGAAGCTCACGAATTTTCGCTCGATCTGCGCAGCGGGAATCATAGAGCAAAACGACGCAACAAAAAGCAACCAACATTGCGGACAAATTGTCATGCATTCCCGCCCTTCGTAGAAAGAGTGTTTGTCGCGATGAGCGAATAGTGGATGGGAATTTCCTCGGTCGTGAATGATTCTCACAGCCGTTTTCAACAGACGCTCATCGCTAGCGCCGTTCATTCAGCTGAGATACTTTTCACCGTCCGGGATTCGTGTAAACCATCGGTTTAACGATCCCGGACGCTCAGATCACTCCGGATTGATCCGAGACTCGAGTGGAGCATCGACTCGAGCTCGAGCCTTGCTTCCCGCGAAGACGCGTTCGGAGTATTTTCGGCAAAACCTCGAACCGCCCGGATACAATGTGACCGAGTGGGGGATGGCGACGGGGTTCGGGAACAGCGTTTGAGCGAGTGTGATGTCGTCTTTTGTAGGAGTGCATGGAAATGAGTCTTTTGTCTTGGATTGGTTCGTGATCAATCGCTACATTTAATTTATAATAGATGCTCAGAACGAGATGGATCACCGGACGAGTAGATCCATCAGGCGGCTTCGTCCCCAATGTTGTTTCTTCGTCGAAAAACGGTCAGGATGAAGCTGCACTGCAGAAAGACCGATGGCCTCCTGCGATGCCTACCGCCTCCGCCCGCCCCCTATGCTCTTGGTCGCGATATCCACCCGCTCCCTTTTTCTGTGCCCTCCGAGTGACTTCTTCAAACTTCGCGTTCAATACAAGTTGGCCGCAACCACTTACATGCTGGTTCGGTTTGTCCAGCGCCTCTTCATAGTTCTCTGAGCTCGAGTTCACAGGGGGGAACTCGTCGAATTCTCGAGAAAAACTCTACGGCGTAATCTCTCTGTAATGTTAGAAACAAAATAGGATCGTGGGAGCCGCTCCCTGGGAAGCGGAATTCCATTGTATACCCTCCCCTCAACTTTACATACCTAAACGATGTGAGAAGCCTCCCAAACGCCCGAGCCCCCCAGTGAAATCTGCGTGATTACGGGAGAGAGTGCAAGTCACGTCTCCGGCGAAACAGGTGCTAACAAGGTGCGACGGGGAGGGAGAAACAAACAACAGCGGGCACACACCGCATGCTGGTGCATCCCGACTTTCACCCCGATTCCGAAAGCTGCAGAGATGTGTCTAGCGGGATACCCTGGAAAAGCGGACGGCTAACGAGAGCGAGGAGTCCAGATCTACATGTTGCGAGCTCGCGATCGGACTGAGCCGCTGACAGGAAAAAAACCGACTTCGTATGCAACTGAGAGCTGCGCTCAGCAACACATTTATAACAGTGAGACTACATTTTCATTATCGCAGATAAATGTTTCCAGCGATAGTGAGTCTGCTGTCCACGGCAAAGCCACTGCTGCCAGCGAGGACTGATCTATGGCTAGATCGTAGGCCTAAAGCGCCGCGGCCGCCGCGCCCCGCACGAGGGGAGAACAAGTGAATCTGGTCGATTTAAATGGAGATTCCGAAAGAGCGACCAACGCTCTTTGACATTCCAATTAACGCGCGAGTTCTGGGCTGACAGCTCAGCATGAGAGGAGTTCACCCTTCGCTTTGTACGAACTACGCGCCCCCAGTCGGGAATGGGGGGGGGGGGGGGGTTGTCCCCTTGGAGAGACTTGAGATCACTCAACACGTCACCGGCTGGGACAGTTGAATCGTTGAGTTGAATTCTGAGCAGAGCAAGTTATTCCGTCATCCTCACCAGTAGAATCTCGTCATGCGTAGATGTTTGTCGGGAGACGTTTATCTGGCCACAAGGCGGAATCTCGGAGACGTAATTGAATCTCGTTGCTTGTGCCGTAATGACGAGGCTTTGTGCTCGTTCATTGGGAGCTTGCGATGTCGGGACGGTTATTATTGGCCGCTTTGCCTTAACTTGGCATTATGTTCTTATCGGCTGATTACCCGTCTGTGGTTGGTCGCTGGGCTGCCCGGACGGCTCACTTACCGTAGCCTCGAGTCCGAAAACGTTAACGATTCCACAAACGACCGTGGTTCCGCGATGGCCTCTAGATCGGAAGTATGGGAGAAAGTCTGAGTTGAATTCGGAGTGAACGAGAGTGAGGTTGATCCGCTTAGGTGTGGATCTTCGCGTCGCATTGCCGAGCTCACATCTTTGCGGAATTCCTCCGGCACTCCCGGGATGTAGCTCGTGAATGTCAGTCCGGAGTCTTCGGCGGTACGTCCTCGATGTGGGAGCGTCGCTGTCAGAGGTCGCGCTGACCGCTCGGCCATTCCGTCGGTTCAGCCTCCTTGGCCGGAGTTTGACGTCGCGTCCTTGGTGTCCCAGCTTCGAAAGTTTGGAGACAGTCTCGGATTCGCATTCGTTAAACAAAATATCGACTTTGGCCTCCTGCCAGTGGGAACTTGACAGAGAATAAAAAAAATGAGCGGAGCTCTCGGAGAGCGTTCGATTTTGATGGATTGAAAACACTCGCTGTTGCTGCCGCCGCGGCGACAACAACGGGAAGAAGACCGCTGTGGGACTTGGCCGGGATGTGTTCTTCGCAGCGCCGTTCGCTCGATTCACTCGTCGTGATCGTTCCTGTGTCGGGAATTAATCACTGCTCCCGTGATTCTTGGGAAAGGGGGAGGAAGCAGTGTCCCATGAAGCTCCCGTAACATTGAATTCGCCCGATGTCCTCAATTTTCCGACGGAAACGCCCGGCAACGATAATGCTGGATGGAAAAGACGGCTCCGGCGTATTTCTGCTGTGCCGTCCAAATATTTGCTTCGGCGATTTTATTGCAGCTCAGCGCTCCGATATGGAATCGTGTGTACAACCCTGAGCTTCCCGTCCCATCGGTTGTGTTTGCCGAGAGTGAACGCGCAACTGCCAACCAACAACGTGTTTATCCCAACACGGCTTCCGCAATGAGCAGGGGCAGTCTTTTCTCAGAGTTCCCCGAACCCTTGTTTTGGAGCGGGACTGGGTGTTCTTCCGAACCTGACCAGTATCATCGCTGCGGCGAGGAACACTCCGAGAATCACGTCGGGAGCCGTGGTCGATTTGTGATCCAGAAGGAAAAACCTTCCTCGGAAGAGTGTGAGCGAGAGGTTACGGGGATGAGCAACCGGGTTTGTGGTCTGCCCGCTCCGGCTCGAGAGTCGAACCGATGCGGACGGCTGACGCCCGCGAACTCAGCAGAAGGAAGCAGGAGCTGGAGGTAATAGGAACTCGAGTGGTGCAAGACTAATAAAGTGATCCGAACGAGATTGATTAACGCATTTAATTTCCTTCCTCGCTCGTCTTTTTCCTCTGCGTGGGAACGAGTGCTCTTCAGGCGTAATTATTTCTCACCGCTGATGCCCTCTCTCGAGCCACTGATTCCTCTGGACGACGCTCGAAGCCTTTCTTTCTCAACACCATTCTTTCAGCCGTCTAAACGGATCCGCGCTCGTTTTCTCTCGCAGCCTCGCTACTCCCTCCGAGATGATTTGATTCCTTGAGTGCATGCCGCACGATATCGAGTCTGTCCCGCGAATCAGTTCCGGAAATTTCTGGTGATATTCCAATAAACCTGCGGCAGTCGCGGGGGGTGCGGAATATTGGAACCTGAACGTGGAGATGGAAGAGCACGAAGTGTTTCGTTTTGTCTGGAGGATTTTCGGATATTCTGTGTTCACCTTCATCCCCCTCATCCGAGTGTATGGGGAAAAAACCGGCGATTCAAACATCCGTTTGAATTGGACGGCACCGTTGCTATCCCTTACCAGCTGCTTCGCGTCCACTTCTGAATTTTTTTCCTGCGGATACATTGATCTGTTGGCTCATTCGCTCGCGTCAAATGCGATGGCTCGCCAGGCAAGCGGAGGCATTCATAGAGATGATTGCCGTTGGTCCGGAGGTCGATCGCGGGGCTCCGCCTATTGCGAAAGATCACAGCCACTGAGCTGGTGGCGCTGGAGCGTTGCCCGAAGGCCAAGCAGTAGAGTGACGAAACGCAGAGGAAAGAGATGGAAGTAGCGCATCCCCATAAGGAGCTTTATTTTTTTTTTCGTAGACAAGCAACGAAAGGAGGAATTGAAATGGACATTCAGTGTTTCCTCAAGCTTTCCCGCGAGGGAGAGGAATCCCCATGGCTGTTCTCGCAAAGATCTGACGCGAACGACGGCACTGTCTCTCATTGAGTCCGTCGTCTAAGCCGGGGAGGAGATTATTGGAAAGCAACTCCCTTCCGCGACAGTTTGCGTCTGCTTTGCTGAAGGCATCCGTTTCATCCACGCCGTGCAGTGCTTCCGATGAAACGAATACACCGCCATTCAGTTGCGTCCTTATTCCTCTCTCTCTCTCCTCCGCTATCCGTCCGCGGACTGAGTGGATGGCCTGCACGCTCGCTTCCCTCGATACAGCGCGCGCAAAAGCAGTTGCCGAACCAATCCAAACGGAAAGCGCATTCCATTGACGTTGAACAACGACGAAATTTCGCCGAGGATTCCTCCGCCGCGCTGAATTCCTCTTTTAGGCATCTTCCCTACGCTGCAGAGACCGGTGGATTCCTCGTGTGGATCACGGTGGTGGAGCGTTAGAAGCAGGCATGCAGTCGTCTTGAAAATATCTACGAGTGCATTGACCGCTTGCAGAGAACGGTCACAGAACTCCATTGAAACTTGAAGCCACGAAAAAAGTCATCCTCGGAGTGAAACAACTCGCTTCCCAAGTTTTGGTATTCATTTCCGACTCTGAAGCGAACAGGGTTGCGTGGGTGAGGCCGACCGCTGAACTCGGTCTATAGGTCGCAAGGCGGGCAAGTCGGCGATCGGTGAGTTCCCCGGAGAACGATGTGGATTCGGGGTTGGGCCTCCCTAATGGCTGCGCCGTGTTACGATTACCTCATCGAGTGGGTAATCGCGGATCGAGTTTATCCCGCAGCAGACTGAGAGCCATCTGAAGAAGATGATTCGGATCACAGGCGATGACGACGTCGAGAGAGACACCTCGGCCGAGGGATCGGAGGACCCAACACGAACCCTCCGAGTCCTGAGCAGCTCACTGCGATACTGACGAGAGCGAGCACTTTCCTGGAGAGTGAATCGCCCTCGGCCAAAGCCCTCTGTGTCTCGGCGAGAACCTGCTCCGAATAAATGCGCGCAACTAACACTGCCCGGCCTACCCCATCCTTCGCGGTGATTTCGCCTTAATACACTCTTGAGAAGGTCCTGAACGGCAGCAACGCTTCCTCCCGCTTTGCATGCGGGGTTTGGGTAATAACACGCTAGCTGGCCAGCCAGCAAGCCTGCATGCTGGCTCGGTTCTCCCCGACGTACGGTCTAAAAGGCCATAAAAACTCTATCAATTTATCTTCAACTTCTTCCTTTTCAGCCTTCTCTTCCCGCTCTTCCAGTTAATGTTAACATTACTATCATTATCGCGATCATACAACTTTTTTTTTAGCGCCAAGGAAAGGGAGAAGTCACCGAGAACGGCAATGTGGCCGCATGGAGATGAGGAGACGCACGGCGAGGCCCGGATTTTCATTCGTTCATCCATCTATCCGCTCATTTGTACAGACAAACTTTTCAAGATGACTTCCTAATGGCGTTCTCTTTCCATCTGATACGTGGCGAGAGAACAATATTCGGAGGTGATCGAAATCGGCAGTTCCGAAATAGAGCTCACTGGGCGGCTCTCATCTTTAAAGTTCCATTGTTCGGACGCAATAAACTGTCGAGGCTCGATGTTGAGCTGTTGCAAAATGCAACAAGGCGTTCCTGACTTGTGTTGATGTGCGAGCTCCCACTGAAACAGGGTTTGGCGAACGAGCAGAAAGTTTCATTGATATTCTCATTGGTTTGTTTCGCTCAGAGACTGGACCATGATCTATGGTTGTTTGGCTGTTGAAGCGTTTTGAGCGAGGGCAAACCTGAAAAGATGGCCGGCTAAGGCCGGGGTTTCTCCGGATGGTTCCTCCGGTGGCCAGTGGCACGGAACAGTGGTTGGGGTGGGTGGCTGGCTGTCTGGCGGGGTGAGTGGTCGTATGGGTGGCGATGAAAAGCATTTTGAGGGACATTGATTTTTGCTCAAGATACTCAGATTCGTAGAAACCCAAATGGTGGCCCAAAAGTATGAGGGAAGCGATCATGTGGTGAGAAAGTCCGGGGAGTTGACCGGCTCGCCCCCGATGACCGCTTCCGGCGCGGCGTCCTCCGAACTCGTAATCGCTGGGGCTACGACGAAATCGTCAGCCTACCAACGGAGCTCCCGGTGGACAGGAGGAGCTCCATGCAGAGATCCCGACCCCAGGGTCGCTCCGGCAGTTATTCCGTCCTGTGATCACTTCGGTTCCGCGATTCTCAATTCGGTGCAGCGGGCCCAAGCGAAGACGAGGACGGTGCCGAGGACAACCACAAGAATACAGCGTCACTTCGGGCTGGGACCGTCCGTCGTCATCCGATGTCTCGTTCCGTGCCTAAGCAGGGTACACGGCCTCGAGCCGCGTCAGTGGAGCCAACATCTCATGCTCGCTCCTATCCGAAAAGCAGAGAAACTTCTCACTGGCCGAGCCCGAAACACTTTGTGTTGAACCCATGGCTAATTGGAATCCATTTGGCGTCACGCAATCACTTTCACAACGACGTGACGCTCACGCTACAAATAACGGAACGGGCATAGGGATTTTGATTCGCGCTTAACCAGGCCCAGCGACGGCCAGTCCTACCCGGGTTCCGTTCATCGGTACCAGCCGTGGCTGCTGCCGCTGCCATCGCTCTCGGGATTGTCTCTCTTGCTTTCATTGCCGTGATCACGTACTCGTCCCTTCTCCCAAGGGCAGGAAACCGAAACCCCAACGAGTGGACTCGCTGCGGCTGTGACTGCTTCTGTTTGGAGCGACAGCCAAAGGCAGCTAGCTCTTTTCCCAACCCCTACGCTGCGTGGACTTTTGAGTTGACCTCGAAACAACGACGTGACTGACACCAGCCGAAGGAGACGACATACGAGCAAGCAGACACTCTCGCGTCCTATTCTTCTAAACTCAGGACAGACGGGAGCGAGCAGATATCATCGTGACAGTATCGTGCAGGATTTAAAAGTCGTTTGCTTCTCCTTCTGTGGTGTCCCGTTCGACGGCCGAACCCCCACCTGCTTCTTTCGTCTTTTTGGCCTTTACTTTCCCCCGCTTTTTTCCTCAGCTAAGACTGCGCCGTAGACTTCACCCGGCTCCCCAAACTGTCTCGGATTGTGTCCCCACCGAGGAACACAAAAATAATGTGTTCGCGAATTGAGACTTCCCTCCGCTGTTCGGCTGTACCCTTGTGATTCTTCCTCCCGCAATATTTCGCAGAGGGGAAAAAAGAGAAGTCTCTTTGCGGGAAGTCAGAGCTTCCGGATTATTCTACAGTTTCCGAAGTGAGCCGTGTTGCGAATCCGAGGATGAAACACCAATCAAGTATTCGCCAGCCCGCTGGGAGCTGCGGCTTCCTCCAGTAGGAACCGCCTCCGACAAGAAACGAGAGCAACGTGGGCGACTATCGTTTCTGTATGTATGTGTGGCTCCAAACGTCAATATGATCATCATGCGATGCATGTCGTGGTCCCAGCCTATCGTGAGCGTCATCGGGATAATTACTTCATGGCGTTGGCGAGCTACGATAATATGAGGTGACACAACGCTTCATTGCATACAAATGACCGACCGGTGGACAAAGTCAAAAGAGATCACTACCCGTTCGTTCCACGTACGGTCTCCCCGGATGGCGTTAAGCCTAGACTCTCAACTAAGTAAATAGTGGATCGTGCTATGCCTAGCTCAAAACGGCCGATTGCAACCAATTACGAGCGCTGGTCTTTCGAGCAACCCCTCCTCTATAAACTTGAAAAAAAAAAGCCATCGCGCGCAAAGCCGTTGTCTCATCGCTCCGCTCGATTCATTGAATCGGCGTCTCGAGCGAGAGTTTCTCTCTCTGTCTGAAGTGACGACGCAAAGGCCTTGGGTCCATGCGCTCATAATGCTCTGTGTATTTTAGACAATGCCAAGCAAGGACAAGAGGATAGGAGGAAAGACAACGAGCGAGGCTAAGTAGGCAACGGACCGTGGAATCATCACCACCAGCAGCGGCGGCGACAAAGGCAGGGCGGCGCCGTCGTCGTTGTAGCTGTTGTGTTTAGCCCTGAGAGGAAGTCCTTCGAGGACCCCTAATGGCTAACAAGCGGACCGGGGCCGAATATAGAGAGGAACAGTGAGCGACTGAACAAACGAGAGGGAATAGCTTTTGTTTGTTAAGACCCCAGAGTACGCGTAGTTGTGTATGCAAACCCTCGCGCGGTACGAGGCAGAAAACGCTGCCGCCGGTCGCGGACGCGGTTCCAGAGAAAGGCGGGCCAATCGGTTGGCCGATTCGGCGGACGAGCGGCTAGTCTTCGCGAGTATCGAAGCCGATTCAAGCGTTTGTACATCTGATAGAATTCGATCCAGTGGAAGCAAGGATCCCTTCACATCGGTCGAGCCAGCGGAACCGCGGTCCACAACGAAAGCGAAGGAAAGCAGGAGGAAGATATCCTTGTCCACGCCTGCCCGCTCACTCAGCCGCCGGACTCCAACTTTTAATAGTGAATCGATTCCTCAAGGGCAACTTGGGCTTCGGCTCATGTTGTGTTTCGATTGCTTCTCGTTCCATCTTTGTGTGCGTGGCTCTCAACGGTCTTGTTCCTATGTACTCATCCCGCCTCCCTCTCCGTCGACGCGAGTCGCTGTCGTCGATAGCAGGTTGGGAAACTCGAAAGGTTCGACCGATGCGGGCTTCAATGCTGGAGACGGCGATGCAGAGTTCGTCAGCGCCTCATCAACTCCAAGAAATGTTCAAGAAATCGTCCCCGATCTCGATAAATCTCCAATGAGTCCTCACCAACCCCATTGCGCCATGGGGTGGCCACGTGCCTCGCCATGCGACGTCAGATAAACTGTGGGGAAACTATCAGCTCGACGCGAGCGAAGTCGATTCCATGATTGATTCTGTTAGCTGACTTTCGGGGTGTTGATCCGCATTCATTTCGGACTCGCAGCCAGGCCTCAGGGCTTCATGACTCGCGAGCTCCCACCAACGGTTTCAAATCCTGACCTTCGAGGCGCGCCGGAAAACGAGTATGGACCACTTCCGTGCAACAAAAGCCGCAGCAATAAGACACCAGAAACGCGTGACTGCTAGAGAGCACGGAGAAGGAGGCGTCGCCGCCACAGCTAGGAGAGCGAAGAAAGGCAAGAGCAAGAGGAACACTCGGAGCAAGAGAGAGTATAGAGCCACTTACCAAAAAAGATGAGTGTCGCATCATTCCGAGGCGAGGTTTCCCGCTGTTTGCACCTCGTAACGCATTTGGACCACAATCGCATTCATGACTCCTAAACATAAAAAAGAAGTCACAGCTTGCATTTGTGCTTTCAAAGTGAAAACAAGCTGAGAGAGCTACCGAGAGAGGAGGAGAAGTGAAAGCTAGCTTGCCGCCTACTCACCGAATGAGGAAAAAGTGAGAGAAGTTTAACTGGCGCGCGAACGTTTTGCTCGCAGCATGCCTTCCCGCAAGACGCTCCGCCTCTCTCGTCTTCTGACGTTGAAAGACTCTTTTATAGTTTTTGTATGGGCGCTTCCTTGTTCCCTCTCGTTCGCCCTATTGTTCAACTAGATATAAACGCTTTTTCAGTGCCTTTATTCGTGAACTTCCATTGAAAGTTCCTCTCACCATCGTCAATCGCCTCGAAAGGGAAACTTCATAGTCCGAGGGAATCCGGGTTCAGATCCGCTGCGCCGAAGAACTGGTCTCGGTTCTTCGACACGTTGAAGTCATCCGTGGTGAATTTTCTGCCATGAGGACAGCCTCGGCTTCGAACGGTACCAAAAGCGAGGGAAGAGCAAAGAAGGAAGGCAAGGGAAGTTTAAGGATCGATGCGGAGACATATCGAGTTGGTCTTCGTGATTGGAATGCAGGTGAGGACACTCGACGCCGTCGAAGTCTCCAGAGACGAGTGCACCACTGGAAGAAACGGCGCCTGTAGCAGCCTTAGGATAGTTGTAACGTTGCCCACGAATCACTCCGGCAGACGAACATCAAGAACTGTAGAGCTGGTAAAAGGCCGCGGAGGAGGAAAGAGTCGAATCTTGTCGGGAATTCTCTGCGGCTGATTTTCGATTGGTAGGCATGATGGCTTTGAAAACATTTTTGCAAGGGGAGAAATCATCAGTGTTGGTCACTGGACCACAGGAACAGGTAGCGTGCTTTCTCCGCCGTTCCCTACCAAAGTGCAGCGGATATGCGGCGAATACGGCGGACAACTAGTATTCTGATAGCTGATTAGGGCAAGAAAAACCGGCTCGTCCATGTCAAGACGACCAGAAAAGAGGCTATTGAAGTTGGTTCGATGGAAGATAGCAGTATTCTTTCGGCTTTGGATAAACTGTCGCTGCATCTTGCGACTGCGAAACAGTGGTAGAAACCATATTATAAGTATAAGTCAAGCTCGTCAGGAGCTGCTTCCGGTTTGACTCTTTTGATAGTTTTCAGGTGTGGACCAAGGTTCTCCGTTTCGATCTAGAACAGCTCCCGTTTGAGCCGGGCCGGTTCGAATTCGACCAGCTACGAACCGCTGGCTATCGAGCTCCCGAGATGATCGCGTTTCATCGAAAACTGCTTCCAAATCCATCAAATCGGTAGATTCCGAATTAGTTCAGCATTTTTGACCCATTGAAGCTCAGCCGCCTCGTTGCCATGTAGAGGACGCACGACTAAGCGTCGGAAAAAAGGCCACAGAGCATCGCACACGGCTATATCGTATGTCAGCGCATATATCGACGTACAGAAATCGGTTCAGGGAACCTCTGATTCTGACCAATGAACGGATACCAACTAGGGACCCACATTTCAAACTCTGACCTGAACATTCTGGATTTGATACCTTCGTGAATTACTCCGGATTCTCCCTTTCCTCAGTGTTGCTGATAGAATCACGCAGAACATCAACTGTGGTGGAGGGCATTCTCCAGATGAGCGCGTTGCTTCCTTCCCCGTGATCCTACCGGATCCCATGAGTCCTCTTCCTCACGACCTTGTTCCAAACGCCTTGGGGAAGCGCTCAAGAGGAACAATTCATGAATCGTCTGAGCTCAAACCACTACGAGTGCATTTTGGAGGACGACCCCCGGCATATACTACTACGAGGGTGGGCTCCCAAGAGCCGTAAGACGCTGATCGGAGGTGTCATTCTAGAGCTCGTTTATCTGGCGGTGGAATTACTGCGAAGCCACTTCTCGCAGCTAGACAGTACCATTATCGGGATCGATTCCGCGCATCGAATCAGAATTCAGTGACCCAACAGTCTGGCGTATGGAGGGACTGACTTTTTTACTGAAAACAATTACTGGAGCTCGTGCTTGTTGTGCACGCAGGGTGAATCCCAATAATTTTGCACGATGTAGCAGCGTTCCGCCTACCACGGAAAAAAAATGCCAGATCTTGAAAATTCCATCTATGACTGTGAATTCTGGGGTATTTTTATTGTTGAAAAAACTAGTCCTTCTGAACGCCAGACTCAATGGTTATTGGGGAGGAAAACCGTTCCTGTAGTGATGATACACAATCAGGGATCGAGACGACTTCCCTAGGAAGAGCGACTGGTCAGAGAACCGGGCGCCGCGTTCGCAGTGATACCGAATGCTGACCTGGTGTGCAGTGGATTGAGGATCCTGCAGGAGACTTTTTGTTTTCCTGGCTGAACCTCTCAGCCAGCCCTCAGAATGTCCCGGAATCACCTTTCGGATATTGCTTCAGTAACACTCCCTATCGCCTCGCAAATCCATTGCGGGCGGTGGGCTTGGGTCTTAAGGGATGGTTCAGATTTAATTCTGATATGAATTAAATCCTCATTTTTACCTAACATAAGAATTTGTTGTCCCGGCCGGGGATCGAACCCGCGATTGCTAGCTTAAGCGTGGCACCCAAGGCGTTGGTTTTATGCCACACGGCCAACGAGTCGGTTGCAAGGAGACTATCTCGACGTAATCGTCAAGGGATGAATAACTCCATATACAGAACACGCCCAATATGCTTGAAACAAAAAAAAGAGGACGTGGGGCGGAATGCGGGTGTGGGTGAACTTCTTCGATAGTGCCTACGCTGATAGTTCCAACGACTAATCGGGCTGTCCGCGGTCGACACCAACGCTCGGAAGAAAATTCCATTTGTGTCATCGCTCAGTCTGATTTGACCCTTGGAGAGATGCGCTTCCAAAGTGCTCACCAGCATTACAGACGGCAGCTCCGCAGACATGCGGACCTCCGCAAAGGACTCTGGACAGCAAACGAAACGGAAGTAGTTGAGTTCATTGTGGTGTGCACGAGCGTTTGGATGTTCGCCTGCTACCGCTCTCTGTCTCCCTCCCCTTGCTGGCACTGACTGATGTTCTGCTCGAAGCTTTGTCCGAAGGATGATGAACTCGATGTTCGCACTCACAAACTCTCGACGAATCTCTCCACTCGGGAAGCCTTGCAGGGCGGTCGACGCTGTTTCCAACCAAAGTGTACACGACGTCCGTGTGACGTCGGACGAATTTGGCTGAGCACCAAATCAAGTTCAACGGCGGACAAAGAAGTTTACGCCGAATTCAAGCATTTCTCAAGACTCAATCCATGATCGGAAACCCCTCCTGCCTTTGGTCGTTCTTACCGCCACCATCCCCCGTTCCGGAAAATCATCTCGCGTCCGTTCATGAACTGATCGAGAGAGAGCTTCCTCCTCCAAGTTCTCCTCGAAATTGATTGGATCCCGAGAATCGGTGACTAAATGAACACCTTGACAGCTAATTCTGTCGCGTCGTGAGCTTTGACACTGTGGCTCCGAGTCTGTTGGGAGTTCCTCGCTCAGACGAAGACTGAGAGTCAAGTCGTGAAGTTTTGATGTCATTCGGCTGCGGCATCAAGACAACATGATGGGATTGTGATGATGATGGGGCATCGTTCTCCATAACACAAGACAGGAAGCGGCAGGCAGCGTCGAGCGGCAGCTGAAAAGCAAGGTGCCAACATTTGTAGTCCACCCCTTCTTGATTGTATGAAGAATAGCTGGTGCTGACTGGCGAGCTCTGCTCCGGCCCTCTGTTCGGGCAGCAGACGAAAGAACCGCTCGTTGCCGACTCTGCTCCCCCACTGAAAACGGCGCCAGCAAGCGAGCGGCAAAAGCGCCTCCGTTCTGTCATCATTTGCCGCAGAGATCATTGTCGTCGTGATGTTCAGCAATCAGGTGCGAGGAGGAGCAATAAAACATTCCGTCAGCCATCGCCCGCTCATCGTATTTATATATTGAGCTGCTATCGCCGATTGGTCGTCTGACTCCTCGGATACGAGTACGCACGCGGGCGCTTTCTTGAGTCCATGATACTTTAGAACCATTGACAACCAGTGTTCGTGTGATTCCTGGCGGGGAAACAGGGAGAACCGCTTCCGGTCGGGTTTCCTCAAAACCAATTGAGGAATGCGCAGTGGAGGGCGAGCGTCAACGAAGCTCTGTTGTCGCTCTTGCACTCTGGTCGGCCATAAATTCACCTTGGTTCCTGCTCGCTTTCGACTCGCGGACAAGTGGCCCGAGCCATCGTTCTATCAGCTCGGCCTAATTCGCCGATTCGATTTCGCGCTAGATTTAACTTCAACCACCCTGACAGCTCAGACGGAATGCTCTCAGCGAGGGGGGGGGGGAGGACTGCCGTAATATTCCTGATTCGGTAAGATCGCTTTGCAACAAATGTCGCAATTAAATTTGTTTTGGTTATTTGGCCAGAGCACGGACGCCGAACCCAATCAGTGATTCCCGGAGGGAAGGATCGAGTTCATGCTCTTCGCGTCTGCTCTCAAGACCCTCGCGGACCGACGCTCGATTTGTAAATCGCAATCGATGCTGTTCTCCGAACACTTCCGTGTGCATCATCGCTGAGTGCCGCTCTACTGTCTCAAACACCGAAACGCGTTCATCCGCGCGCCCAACATCGCTCCATAATTCAGTCGAGCTCAAAGCCTGCGTCCTCTCGAACTTCGGAACTTCTCCTGTATCCTTTGTCAGCAATCGTGTACATCCGAGACGACGAGTAGCAAATCCGGCTTAGCCGTAGTTCAGTCATCGCCTTCCCCTCGCCCTCCCCCTCGCTCGTTCGGGGGGGTGATTGTGTTGCGTTGTGCGTACGGAACGCCTTAAAAGTGGGACGCCGCGAAAACTCCGAACGCGGTCCTCGAAATTGACCCAGGTTGTTTCGTGTTTGCCTTTTACGCCGCTGTCATTCCATTGTGCTATTCACCTTCTTTCATCGATCGATTCTCCAGCCGGGTAAGCCGTCGGGGAGGACTTTCGAACGCGAACTTCGCGTGATCGCTGCCGTTCCCGCGGACTGTATGTTTCAGCCTTTCTGCAGCAAATGGAGCAGGCGAGGATCTCGGCCGAGCTCGCCTCACGTTCTCAGACTCGCCCGCGACGCCAAGTCGATACAGCAATATGCCAATGAACCAACAGTAGACAATATGAAGTACAAACCAGAAGGAGGATCGGCCGAAGCTAAGATGGAGTGTGAAGCGCGAATGGCAGCGCGATGGAAATGTTGGTGATTGGGAGAGGCCAGAGTTCCGAGGAGCAGAATGGGACGAAGAAGATGAGAAATGCAATATCCGATAGAGAATCATGAGTTGCGGCCACAGGACTGGCCGAGGGCATATGTCACGCTGGTGATTAAGCAATTCGAATCGTTCGCAGCTGTCGCACCCGTCGCCGAGCGAGAAGCGAGCAGCCTATCGAGCCATCAGCGAAGTCGTAGCAAAAGATTCTTCTCTGTTCACTGCTGCAGTGAATCCTGTTTCCGACCGAGTGCGTTTCTAGTGTGTTATCGAACTCGATAGAAGGTTGTATCGGGCGGGCAGCGAATTCATTGTCGGGAGCCAGCGAGGAACATTGCCA
The DNA here is from genome assembly GCA_037576195.1 of Phytoseiulus persimilis. NCBI lineage: Eukaryota > Metazoa > Arthropoda > Arachnida > Mesostigmata > Phytoseiidae > Phytoseiulus > Phytoseiulus persimilis. The sequence goes on from CM075101.1 coordinate 21,961,649, forward strand.
CATTAGTTCAGGAATACAAATACCAGAAGAGTTGCCTTGCGGTGAGGCGAACGGCTAAACGGTGTGTGGTCATAGCTTTTTCTCTTCTCGCCGAGCATAGCTGCAGTCGGCAACTTGAGCCGGTCACTACGCGGCTGGCGAGATGGTTTCTTGGATGCTGACTGGCGCAAATCGATGCCAAAAACCGGTACCAGCTGCGACCATTGCCGGATCCATTCCAACGTGCCCTCGTCTCTTCTTCACCTTGGCCAACTTGAGCACACAAAGCGATTCGACCATCTCGACCGGGGCATCTCTATACTTCGTCGCCACGTGAGTCATCGCTGCTTAACAGCCACGACCACCGGTACAACGGTGGCGGACTCGCCCCGACCACCACATGCTCCAAATGGTCGTGGAAATCGCTCTTTGATCATTCGTATGTGAACTTTTCTCGGCGAACTTTTCTGATCTTCCCGTCAAGTTCGTTGATCATCACCTCGAGACCGTAGACGGATTCACCTAAGCCCGAGCGAAAAGACCGTCTCTCTCCGCAAACGCCTCGCTGACGAGCTCGAGCATTAGTTTGTCGGTGCGTGTCGCGCCGTGCCGTGACATGATCTTCGGTCCGGCCATGCCCCGCCGGGAAGCCCGCCCGTTCGCTGACGAATGAATGGAAACATCTCTCCTCCACTTTTTTTTCATCTCTTGAATCCTCGCAGACGGACGGAAAAGTTTTGTTTCATCGTGTTCCGGCTGTTCGGCTGTTTCTCGAACGAACGAGCACAACGGGCGGCGAAGACAGTGAGCGTAGATACGGAACAGGAATAGGTATCAAGACAGGAGAACGCGGAGAGCAGTGAGTTGGTCGAACGAGGAACGAGAGTGAGGCGAGACAAAATAGAGAAACTTTGACACCTGATTGATTGCCTCCATCTTCAAGATGCGATTTCAGGAAGAGTGCTGCGAGCCATGCGACTCAGAGTACCTTGAATTGCGACCATCCGCCGTGTTTCATCACCACGAGGAAGTCGTCTTATTGTAAAATAATTGGTGCCGAGAAGCTCAAGGCTGGCGAAGAAGGGGCTGTGTGGGGCCGCTCTGAGTTGTTTTCTGAGGATTTATGCAAGGCGGCTTCCGATCCACCCTCCTGAAGCCAATCCTCCAACACACGCGGGCGAAGTTGAAGTTCGACCGTGCGTCGATGTGTTCAGACGGAAGAACTACGTGAACAGTGGGGGCCAGTTGAGGGATCGGCGATGAGCGAAGCGCGCGGCAGCAGACAACCTCAGAAGAGATCACGACTTCAATCATGCCTTGGGTTCGCACACCACAACACGGGCCTTGATAAAAACGCGCCTCGGCTCTCCCCGTTTCCTGGCAGACATCTGCGATTTTTCAGATCTTTCCCGCTTCTGTTCGGCCTGGATTGTAGGTCGGTGCTAAATTCGTCCCGAGCCCCTTTTCGAGGTAAGATGCATTCAGTCATTGTGGGGGGAAGTGCTACTTCGATCGTATTTTCAATGAAGTGATTTGTTGTCGTAGCCGCCGCTCCGAAACCAAATATTCATCAACTGTAGCACGTCGACAAGAAGGGTCCGCCTGCATGTACGAATTGACTGGTTACTTGGTTCTCCCCTTTGAGAGGGCTGGCCTGGGAACCAGGGAACGGACATGCAATTTCGTTAGCCTGATGTTTCAATCGGAGCGGTATGAAAACTTTTCCAGATGAACTCACTCCACCCGTTCCTCTTGCTTTGCGCGGCCAGTGCACGATTCGCTGAGGATTCACAACAGCTCGACCCACCGCTGCAGCTCTCTCGATGGAAATACGAATCCACGACAACGCCGGCTCTTCTCACATCGATTAGTTCAAACAATCGCTCAGGATCAATCGCTTTCCCCACCCTGTCGCCGGTTGAAACGCTACTTCATCTCCGAACTGGTTATTCTGCTCCCCGAACTCTGCGAATCGGTCCTGAGGTTGCTGCGGACGTGCGGACCCATGCAAGTTCAGAGCAGTGGTCATCTCTTAGGGGAAGCGTTCCTCCTCTAAGAAGATGAGACAGTGAACAGCAGAGCTGGGGAGCCAGACTAAAATGAGCGGAGGGCGGTGAGTCTGAACTCATCCAAGCCAGAGCAGGAGGAAAGGAAGAAGAGGACCACGATTTCCAATCAGACCCGTCCTTCGCAGCTTTTCCGCGGCCCAGCCGGACGGAGGGTCGTCTTTCTAAAGTGCTTCATCTCGCTGATTGATTTCTCCCCGAGGACATTTTAATTAAACATAACAACACCTCATAAAAATCCGTTTCTCCGTTGCCGCTTTGTCTCATCCCCCAAAGCCAGGACGACGGCGAGGACTATGTGTCCAGGGGAGGAGGATGGGGACGTCGAAGAGGGATGGAAACGGAAACACGCAACCGAAGAACGGGAAATAAATATTCATCTCGAGTATCACGGGCGCTTCCTCGTGCACTCGATCCGTTTCCCCGCTGAATTTGAACTTCCTTGGTCGACTTCTCTGCTGGAAGGTCGCTGGATAACTCAATCGGATGAAAACAAGTGGGATCGTTACCTTGAACTTGACGAAAGGGGACTGGGCAATCGATCGCGATTCTCTGATCCCGGACAGGCGTTGGATCACGCGATTGAAGATGCCCGATCGCCGAAACCAGAGTTGTCGAGCTACACGTGAGAACTGCAACGTTCGAGGATTTCAATCTAGTGCTCGTCAGACCCCTCCGTACGGCTACGATCGCTATTGAACGAAACTATGAGTTCTGTCCGCGGGGGGAAACGGTGATTGAGTCGGAAAAAAAAACTCTGAAACGCTTCAGGGAATGAGCAGATCGATAGAAATGCCGGAACGTAGTCATGAGCAGCGGAGGGCGGCGCCCTGCGAGAACGCGGCGTGCGGTGTCCCTAGCATCGTTCCCCTTCAGTGTGGCCTAACCGGGCCACGGAGAAGAGAAATACTATAAATGGGTTTTTAAATCCAAAATAAGGCGGGGCCGATATATTTTGTCTCTCGAGCGCTCGGAGGACTCATCTGGTGGGATTTGGGCTCCGGGGCTAGGCAGGCCAGCAGGCGAGCCGGTCGGCAGCGAAGCTGGCGGCGGGGAACTACGCCAAAGCTGGCTGCCTTATTGCCGCTCACCCAGTTTCTTCCATTTGCGGATAAATTGTTTACCTTACAGGCGGCCCATTGAGGTTCGCACCTGCGCCATTTCTCCTTCAAGCACCTCGCGTGGCGATGAACGAGCCTTAAAATGACTTCAATAACCACCATCCTTTCTGGCGCAATCGGTCAGCTAGCGGATTCTGCGTCGAAACCGGTTGTCGCACTGAGCTCTCATCGAGTGTTGGACGAGGCATACGGTGGCTCCGAGCGTTTCCGTCTCCATTCCAAGTTTTTTCCTGATCGATCTGGAAGGCTTTCATGTGCTATCCTGAAGAGCAAACAACCGCCGTGCGATTTGGATGTTCGCCTCGGCGCTGACGTGGCACAAATTATGCTGCACGGAAGTTCGTGATTTCGCCATGAATATCGTCGACAAGATCCCGGAGATACTGCTGGCTTTAATGAGCGCCTCGGGATGCAGCAAAATCCGCACCATTATTGCTGGGCGGTAGGCGAAGCAGTTCACATGCATCGAGGTCATGGCCCCAGCACCGGGCGGCTCGTGATCTCAGGAGGATTCCACCGCTGACCAGCCGCTGAGAGTTCTGACGAGCCGTCACCGATTGCGGGTTCCGCATTTCCAGAATCCCCCGTGACGAAGACTTCCCGAACCGCATAATAGCTACGATGAGTTGAGGCGCGGTATAAACGCTCAATCCGAAACATTTACAACAAATTCTCAGCACCTGTTTCGACAAGATCCCATTCAATGATCTAGAAGCGCACTGTGCTCCGCACAGCAGGAATACAGGAATAAGTATTGAGCTCCTGAAGCAGGCCGCCCAATGTGTGTAGTCGAAAGCGTGGCGAACGAGCATCCTGGCAGTCCGGAGACCACGCCAGCCAGCCAGTCGGTCAGTCGTTTGGTGAGTTCGGTGTTTATCGAGTAGCCAACGACGTTATGAAGGATCAACATCATCTTCCATCTCTTCCGACGCCTCCGGCAACCTGGGCTGGACCCCAGCATTCGATCTAATTACGGGGTCCAATCGTCAGATCGACAACATTAGGTAAGTGACAGTTGAGGGCTTGTGACCGGAGCTTCTGCGATACACGGCTTGGTCCGCATTCCAAAGACACCTCTCCGGAACTTGGAAGTTTCGGTCGCTTCAGAGGACCAGTCGATCGACTAGAGAGCGAACTGATAGGCTCGGGTCCGGTGTATGAGGTCAGCGATCGCCACTTGAAAACAGAAGCGAGCGATCTGGAAGCGGGAACAGCTTCTCGGTCGGATATAGGAGCCAGTCAGGACGAACGAGTCCGCGAGCGGATGGGGTAAGCTTAAGGTTAACGATAGACGGACGAATAGTAACGGCAACTTTTGATGAATGTCTATGGGTCTGAATCTCTGTAGGGTAATCCAATGGAAAAAGTTACACTTTGATCCGGATTAGACCCAGCCCCTCTCGGCCATAGGAAGCGACCGTGGACCGTGGGGTGTATGCCCGTATCTATTGGACCATGGGTCCCATTCGGGCGCTGTCTCGGCGAGAGCAGCCGAGCAGCGTCTCCGTCTGATTCGTGAGCGGCGATCTCCGAGAATCAATGGAATCGGAGGCTTCTCGCAGCGAAAGCGGTTCTTATTCCCAGTCTCCCAGCCGATCCAGGCGTCCTGTCGTTCAGAAACGAGAACAGAAACGCTCGGAAGAACAGGATCGTTTTCCGGAATCCTCGTCAGTGATTGTAAGAGGGGCGAGTTTTCATCAAACCTCGTTCCCCCCGAGGAATGCCTGTGAGTCGTGATGAAGCACTCCCATCCTTTCAATTCGCTCGTTCCGCCGCTGCTGCTGGCGGCGCTGTTTCCGGCTAACAGCGAAATAAGGAAAAAGCTCGCCGCTGCACCCGCTGGATTGGGAGCCGACGGACTTTCAAACAGGGCAACGGCACGGAGAGGGAACGGGCACGGAGATTGAGGCACTGCACGAGAACATCCTCGCGGTCCATCAAGAGATGGACGCAGAGTTAAATCCTTATTAATTGCCTTCGTTGCTGTTTCGGGATGACCGACAGAGTCCATCGAGTTTTCTTCCCTCGCGGTTCTTCAGTTCAGAGCTGATCGCGGAACTCTAAAATCTGGAGGGAAACGTGATACTTCATCTGCCCTGCCTGCCATCGAGGAATAGGGGGTTGGGAATCGGGGAGCGGATGCAGCGTTCTCATTGCTGTCACACCAGAAGAAGCTCCTGAACGTCGGATAGTTTGCGCGGAATTGTTCTTGAACTCCCTGGGGAGCGGCAGTCTTGAAAAGCGCCTGATTGCCTGGTCAGGACTCCAATATGGAAAAAAAGAGGAGATGGAGGAAGCTGAGGTTGTTACAACGATTGTTACTTCTGTGTCTGTGGAAGTGAGGGGAGGATGCTGACAGACTCGGAGCGGAACACCGGGGAGAAGTCTCATGACCACCGAAGCTCTCCACGAGAATTCCCATAATGACGCTTTTGAAAAAGCTCGGCGACGACGGACAAGGAAAGTAAATCCCCCTCCTATCCGTCGGGCATCATCTTTTTCTCGACGCAGTTTTGGAACGAACCATCGCCGCTCTCAATGTTTTTGAGGTAGTTACAGGGAGTAAATTGGCCGACCGTTAACGATGGATTTGCTGTAGCAACTTAGCCGGAAACGTCCAGCAACCTACCGAGCGGATTTCGACAAAGGTTCCAGCGGCTTTGCGCGCTCCGAAAACGGCGGACCTCTTGGAATCGTCGAAGTTGTCACGATTCCAGGCAGATCCGCCAGAGTTCTTAAGGTGCAAAACCGAGACTCACCTAAATCCGTGTTTCGTGGAGTGTTCCGCACGAAAGGAACATCCCAAATACTTGATGATGGTATCGAAACCGCTCCTGCCAACCACGTCGACAGCGGAAGAATTTCTCTAGGGATTCGAATTCCTCCTGATCCACTGAATCGAGAGGACTCCGAATAGACTCCATCCACAGGCTAAGTCTGCGTTATCGTGTTCTTATCTGCTCATGTAATGTGGTACATTACCCGATAGCAATGATTCGAGAGAACAATAATTCGATTTCGGCACAGGTATCCCTCGATAATTTCTCGTTCACGAGAGCCGGAGTTGACTCCAAGTCAATCTCGACCGTGATGACTTCGTGAGTACGTTTCTCCCGAAGCTGCAGATGCAGCAGAGAATAATAGAGCTCACGTAATGGCGTGATGCTCATTCAGGGTCTCCAAGTGCGAGCTTATAGATACTGGAGTCGGAGACAAATGCGAGGGTTCTGAATTCTTTCAATATGAATCAGAACTCGATGAATGACATGGACTTAAGGACCACATTGCCGTTCCGTAGATGGGATTCTAAGAGTGCGCTCTACCTTCGGAGTAGGCGATTTCCTGGGGGGCATTCTGTCCCCCTGGTGCGCGGTTCGTCGTATGGGCAAGAACCGCTGGTTCGTGACCACAGAGATCGCCTGGAGTTTGATTCCAGGAAGTGGCGAAAGCTCCCCAGAAATCTAAGAATAGATATATCAACGTACGAAATACTCGTAGGCTCCATCTTGGGAACGGGATGCGCCCTGTAAGATGTGTATGGAATATAATTTGAGAACTAATCGACATACCCAATTGTATATCGCGGGACTGTCTCTGAGATTCGCTCGCTCCTAAAATGAAAAAGTCATCCACCGTCTGCTTCATGAGAGGATTCGCCCTCAGGTTAGAGCAGAAAAGTCAAGTGTGTCGATCTGTGTATGGCGCTCCGAGGATCTAGACGGTGTCCTCATCGTCGTCCTTTTGTAGGAATCGCTGCCTCGGGACTCTAACCACCGCTCTACGAAGGCCAACGCTTTGAAGACTTCAGATCCTGAATGTTTATGCAGCACTCTTTCATCTGTAACCTGCTCCGGTGGCACTCGCAGTTGTTGTCGTGCCTTTGGTCGCTGCAGCTGTAGTGAAGCCGTTGGCCGTCACCGCTGCTCTCGCGGTCGTCCCTGCCGTAGTTGTTGTTGTCGTCACCAACATCGTTTGCCTCTTGGAGAAAGCGAAAACCTAAGGCCATCAATCTCAGACTCTCTGTTTGCATATTCTTCCGTTCCCTCTATTCCTCCGTTCCACTACCGTCCCCGAAATCGAGCGCGCCGCCGCCAACGATCACAACCCGAAACAGACAGCGGGCCGCAAACGCAAAGCAGTTTCCGCCGTCTTGAGACTCCTGGTACACCCAACGTTAGTGTTTTCTTCCCGATTGGCTGTTCGGGATCGCTTCTCATATTCGTGTCCCTGCTGTGCTACAATGGAACAAGCCGTACGTTCCGTTCATTTGTTCATCGGAAGTGTACGGGAGGATTCGAGGGACGTTTTGCTGTGGGAGGGCATCCCGGCCGCGATGAGCTCAGCAGAAACCAGGGAGTCGGATACTTGTCATCGTCTCTATGCGTTGCGAGTTTCTGAGCGCCGCGGACCGCATCTGAATGCCTTCCATTTGAATGTATCTCCTCCCGACGTATCCCGCATCGCAGTCACTCACTCGCCGACAGACAGCGCAGAGCGAACAAACGGACAAACACACCGACGGCCTGAACGAACGACCGGACGCCGCGACGAGCGGCCGGTATGGTCATGTGTAGACGGACCATGCATAGCATTCCTCCTCGAGGCAGTTTTTCACAACTGGTGTTTAAGTCCAAGCCCGACTCCAGGCCCGGGGCCGGTTCCGCTCTTCGTCGTATAGACGACGTTCGCCCTGCTCAGTATGCGTCACAGCTAGAAGCGTTCGACACGAGTTTGTGTCAGTGCTTGCGGCCCACTTGAGTCCTCGACGGGGATGACGGGGTACCGTGACGATTGATCCCAGGGGAAGAAACCTTGTTGCCATTCTAGAAGTCTGTGCTTTCATCGGGCGAATCGTGCCTGGGAGGGATGAACGGCACTCCCTGCCGAACAATCGCCGAGAACATTCAGGAATTTTGAAGTCCTTTTTGAGTGGCTTGGGAGACAACTTCAGCAGCTTTCCATAAGCCTTCGGATGCGCATGCCATAGGAGTGGGAGTTAGTTCCCATCCAGTCAGCGCGGAGGCAAGAGAGCCAGCTAGCTTGCCAACTCACCACCCGTCGACCCGGGCAATCTCGGAGTGCTACTACAGCATAGATCTGCTGCTTGAAACTTTGAGATGTTTCCCTCTCCCCCTCCGGGACGAGTCCATCGTTGGGAGACTTCAAAAACTGATTCTACTGGATTTCTCTGGCGTGGATTGAGAAAAGGTTCGTCGCCTGAGAACGCATGGCTCTATATTTTTCCCTGGCGACGGCAGGTTTTTCGCAACTGTCCCCGTCCGCGAGATCAGAGTCTCGTGAACCAGAAGCTCGGAATGGTCCTGATGGAGCCATTGACGAAATGCGTCCGATCCAGTTCCGTTGTCATCAGAACCTCTCTTGGCGCTGCGAGATGTTCTTCAATGAGGAAGAAAATGGAGAAGAATGATGATGCGATTGCATTCAAAGAGGAGCGTCAATCGATTGCTCAACCGGCCCCGCGACCAGAGCGGGCATTGTCGCGGATCGCTCGACTTCCAACCGAAGGAACGGTGGATGCGAGTGACAGCTGAGATAATTCGAAATGATCGGAATCGGGAGATGTGATCTGCGCTCGATTGAGCAGCTCTCCATATTCCGATGGAGGGCCTCAAACCGAAAGCATTGAAGCTCAGAGGCACAAAATCGTGGGATTCATGAAAACCTTCGACGAGTCGCGAGGAATTCTCACCGCCGGCTCCTTGGATGACGGGAGAGACGCTCCGCGATGAGGGACTGGCCCGCCTGATCTGAGTTCGGTGATGGATGTTTGCCTGGCAGTGCCCTGGCCGTGCGCGTACAGTTCGACTCCCGGACGTTGGAGAAAGCCGATCACGTCGCTCGAGATTCTCCTGACTTCGACTGCACTGTGTGTGCGGTGATCCTCCGCCCAGAGTCCAACTGACGGTGTCCCAACACAAGCCTGAGATGGGCTCGCGAAACAGGACCTGATTATGCGTATTCGTACACTCCGAAAAAGCCAGGTAGGCAGTCGAGTTGGGCATTTCGGAATGGGATCGATTCAGGAAGGTACCTCGCCGGGGCCGTGCGAAGGGGGGGATTCATCCGTAACTTGGGGTTTCTCAGCTCGCGAATGCGCTGATAAATAAAAAAAAAATAAAAAATAAATATGACACTTTAGAGCTCGGGCTTCTGGCAGAAAGGGTATTCGTGCCTGAATGAATGGGGAAAAGAAGTTCAATGTCCGTTCTGATTCTGGTCCCTTCAAATATGAGGATTCCTCGGGGAGAGCTCCCGATCTTCTCTTGAGGTCTCAACATCTTCAAGTCCGGTTCAAGGTCTCAAAATTCCTGGACAGACGGTTCTGTAGCCCTATTACAGTGTTCCAGCCGATTTCTGACAATATTAGGGTTTTACCCAGCGAAAATTCACTTTTTTGACATGACGATGAGCGGCCTTCAGAGGCATGTCTATTATTCCCAAGAAGAGGATTCTCTGACTCTGGACCCCTATGCCGCGTGTGGAAGACACCCACGCCGACACTTCTGGATGTCACGTGCTCAGATTTCAAAAGCATGCAGAGAGATTTCATTGCTGACTCCCGCGGTTGCTGCAGCAACTCTTCAGGGGCTCGGCTGCTCGAATCAGGCAGTGTGTGTGTCTGTCTTTCATTCTCAGGCGATGGATCAAGCGATCCGTTCCCGAGAGCTCAGCGCATATTGCGACCGTTACGAGGCTGAGCAAACGGAAATGGATCATTTTCTGAACCAATGCTAGTCCGGAGTTTCGGTTCGCGCATGCGATAGGATAATGCATCCTCATGGTAGAAAATCGGGCACCGATATCGCGGCCGAGCCATATGTCCGTACACTATTCAATCGGCTCTGTGTGAAATTTCCCCGGGAACATGCTCCTGAACAGCGGTAGCTACTGAGACATACGTCTGAAGTTGAGCTTAGCAGTCTTCGCCCAGTAACTGATACTCCAGGATTAGGTTCCAGCCCCGATGACAGCCGTCTGAGAACTGGAGAAGGTACCGAACTGTAGTTTCGAGAACTTCAGTAGAGAAGACGGCTGAAGGGAATCTTGGGAAGACTGTATTCCCAGGCCTGCGGACTCTGTCGTTCCCTCACGGCTGTATGGCCGTGAAAGCTGGAGTTTCGTTCTCGTGGCAGAGAACTTTTTCGATATCAATTCCCTGCTGGACAGGGAAGCCAGCTCATCCCAAGGACTGTTTCTGGTTGTGACTTGTCGGAGTTTCCCCATTTCTTAGGAATTCCTAGCCACGAGTGCCGTCTCGATTTTGGGGAATACTCCCTGTTTTCGAAGTTCTGATTTTCGTCCATACACTTTTATGAGCTCTTCCAATCATACTCCGATTGAATCTGCGGTCATTGGGAGTGTGACGTGCTGGTCTCCCACGCTCGCTCGGTATGCTACCTGATGCAGATTCAACTGAAAAAACGTTGACGTCACCCAGGATTCTCCACAGTACAAGCCGGTTCTATTTTTTCCATCAATATTCATTCGTTCATTAGAGCGATAGCGAAGATGCCAGCGTGACTCGCGTATCGATATCTGCGTTACCTGAATTATGCTAATTTTCTCGAAATAAAGTTAGAGGGCTGCAGGAGCGGGTGCATGCACGGTGGAATGAGCTGGCCGGCGAGGCGTCGAGGGAACGCGCGCGGCCGATGGTCCTGGACGATGCTGCTCCTGTATCCGCGGCTGCCCCTGGGTGGCTGCTTGACTGACTGGGTTCCCCTCGACTAGTAAGCCTGTCGACTGGGTGGAAGGTGATGGCGTAATAATAGCCCCACTGATAGCCCCATGAGCGCTCCCCCACAGATAGCCCCATGAGCGCTCCCTGGGTGTCGCGCGACCTCTCGTGTTGCTCGAAGTTTTGGAAAAACTGTGCTGGAGATCACTTCTGAGGACTCCTCAAGTTCTAAGCGGAACGAATCGAGGAGTTCGATTGACCAATACAAGGCATTCCAAGTGATAGAGGTCATCGCTTGATATTAGGTAATCGGCACCCGATGTCAGCAGTCAAAGTTTCAAGCTAGGCACTGTACGAAGCTTTCCTGTTCCCTACTTGCGTGCTTTCGGAGCAAATGATCGAAGGAGAGCTTTCCTCGAGGCCGGTCGGATTCGGAAAACCAGCTGATCTCCTTATCGAGGCTCTTGCATGCACCTCTGCGGAACTTGAGCGACCCTGGGTCTGTGCCTTGCGGAATTCTGTCGCAGAAAAAGTGCGTTCCACCCAAAGTCGGGGCTACAGTCCTCAGTTCGAGCGATCAGTCAATCGTTTTTTTTTCTCAAATTCGCCTGGGCTTTAACACAGCCCTCCCTTGTAAATATTACGACCGGAGAAAACAATTAGGATTATGGGGTCTCGATCGAGAAAAGGGCGGGCCGTAGCGGGGACTTCGGTTGACAGAGTTATACGTTGTACTCTCCGAAAATCCCAGCCTCCCACAATGACCAGTTTCTAAGCAGCATCTAGAGGGAGTCCCGTGGATGATCTGGATGCTGGAACTTCGCCAGCCTCCTAGAGTTTTCTGGAGACTCTACTTACGTAGTTGAGAATTTCCATTGGTCGGGCACTTCGCTCAAAGATCGCAGCGAAGCTTGGCGCGAGGAAGCTGATCCCCGTCAAACGGTACACGGCTACACCACGAGGAGCTTGACGTTTGACCGATACTCTCACAAAACCGTCGATCGAAATTGCGATCGCTGTACCCACACCGTGATTTGCTCAATACAAAGCACGAGAAGAACGCACCCGGGTGGGGGGCTCTGTTTCAAAATGTTGTTCAAACTTTCTTTATTAAATTCGTTTCATGAAACAACCCGAATGTTGGTGGAGCTGGGGCGAGGAAGTAAAGGCTGCCCTGTGAGATAACATTTTCGCCATGCTGATCCGTACGTAACACTGGTTAAAGTTATTATTTACTGTTGTTTTTACAATGCGTAGCCAGGAATCAAGCTTGAACTTTCAGATTGGACCATGCATTCCAAGAAAAGTCTCCGAATCTGAAGACAGCGGACAGCTCAAAGAGTAGTTCAATCGGATGCGCACCATACTGAACTACACTCAGTTTAGAGGAACTCGTCGCACCAATCCTTTAGACACTGGAAACAGTCGTTGGATTGTTTAGCGTTGGCGCCAGAGATTTCCTTCAGCCACTCGGTAAAGAGTTCTTGGTTCTTCTTCAGTACCAGAAACTGACCCAGCAATACATAGGCTTTGTCGAAACCTTTCGCCCCGAGACGTTTGCCGAGGACCTGCAAGAGATCGAGATAGATTGAAAAGTAATTTCCGGCTCCGATCTGGTGAGTGTTCCAATTGACAGGTCGTTCAAGAGTCTCGACCGTTCAAACGGGTGAAGTGGAGTGAAAACATGGCGATTCATGTGTATTTCGACTCCTGTGTCGAGCATCGCGTCGGTCAGCCTCAACAGCGTTCACGTTTTCCAGAAGGTTAGACCAAAACCTGCGTTTATGGGAGCGTATAGTCTCAGACTCTTCTGAGGCAACAAACGAAAATAAGCCCACCTCTCCGATGCCGGCGACGTCCGTTATGGGCTTGTCGCCCATGGGTTCTGTGACAAACGACCTATGCTTCTGTGAAGTAGAAGACATGATTCCCAACAAAATGCCTTATCGGCAACAGTTTCACCAAAACAACGAGGGAAATGTAAGAACTGTTCTGACGCCGGGAAGTGTTTCTTGCAAACTCGCAGACACAACGAATGACAGACGATTATCCCTATGGTGCCAGAAAGCATGGGCATAACAGATTCGAATTTCGGCACCAGGAGGTCCTTAAGACGACGCGGAAGAATATGAGCTTCTCCCACGGAGTTCTGAGTTCCGGATTGCGCGGTTGTGCGACAGGAGCGATGTTCTCCTGTCTGCGAGACGAAACTTGCGCTGTTAGCGAATCATCGCCCGTTTCTCATGCCTAGACGCATTGCACTCGTGAAAGTTGGCATCGCTTCTGTTTCAAGATGGCGACACCCTCGGTTTGACTTTCGAATGTTCCTTCTTTCCGTTTACATTGTACCAAAGGACACAGGATATGTGCCTGCCGTGAAGACTCGTGGAAGTTCAGAATGAGTGCGTTGGTCGCGATTCTATTCTTGTGAGCCATGCTCAGTAATTGTTCTCCGTTAGCTTCGAAACCCATTTCCTATAGCTTCGCGTGGAGTTGCTTGCAGAGTCGGCTCAATGTGCGCCATGCATCAAGCGGCAAGAAAACCCTCTACGATGTCCTCGAGTTGCCCCAGTCGGCCTCATCAAAAGACATCAAATCTTCATTCTATAGGTGAGGAAATCATGCAGTGAAAACTCGCTTCACAAACGATGGAAGGCTTTGGATCGTTAAACTTGGCAGAACGACTACCTGCTTCTCTGAAGGCCAGCTTCACTCTTCAGGTTATCGATGAAATATCATCCAGACAGGAATGTACAGGCAGCATCGTCTTCTGAAAAGTTCCGTGAAGTATCGGAGGCCTATCAAGTACTGTCGAATCAGGAAAGTAAAAAGCTGTACGATGCCGAGCTTAATGGTAAGTTCAGGTATAAGGTTCTTCGAGCGGATCATACCGGAATATACAATGGAAGATACTGCAGCTTCTAATCACACATTGATCGACTGTTTCTTCCGAGTGAAGTTCCCTTTCCCGCTCCTAATTGAGATTTGGTACCACTATTCATTCACCTAATCGTCGGAATCCCCAGATCACCGGCATGTGGCTTCAGCTGACGGACGGGCTGTGAGACCGAGACCTGCCAGTGCCGCCGGCGCAGCAGTTCGCGCGAGGCCCCCCCCTCCGACGGGGCGAAGCAGAATCTATAATTTCGACGAGTTCTACCGCCAGCATTATGGTGACTCTCTGAAGGGCCACGCTCATGAAACCGCACGGAGAGAGCAAGCAGAACACCGAGGTGAACGCTGGAAGAGCGGTGTGAAGGGCTGGATTCTCGCGTGAGTGAAGTTGGTCTCCACCATTCGCGACTGCATAGATTTGGCCGCAATTCTTTGAAGCTCTCGGCACGGGGAGGGATTTAGACCGGATGTCTCCCTATGAGGACCTCGAACATTCCTCTCTTCCGGTCACGAAACTAACCTTGGTCATACGCTGGATACTCTCCTTCTTTGTTTCCACGACTTCCGATATCATTGAGTCTGTCTGAGTCCACTGATTGTCGTATCTAAGCCGTATCGAGCCGTATTTGAAGGGCTGGTTAGGACCTTTGTGGACACCGATGCGAGTTGATCAATTTTTCCGGTAGCATTCAGAGATCCACGAACAGTCATCGTGACCCCCAATCTTGTCACCGAGACTACTGTGAATGATAAAATATTTGACTGACCTCGAGTTACTGCTTGCAGAATGATCGCGATAGTCACGTTCTTCCACCTGGACGAATGGCAGGAACAGAGTCGGCACGCCAAACAGTCGAACTCAGATGGAGAGAAACAAACCGAATGAAGCAGACTGTGATGATGTTTGTCGAATGTGTGGACTTCTTAGTAGATTATCATGATTAAATTTGGAATCTGTCTATGTATGATTTGGCAGTATATCTCCGAGCTCAGAAGTTCCGAATACGCCCATCGTGTTCATTAAATGCACTGGAGAGCGAGTGAGAGTAATCGTGTACTCAAGCCCCCGGAGCAGACCCATAAGTTCCGTTATGTCAGATTCATGATCTACTTTCATGGTGGGATACTTGCAGTTATCGTGACTTCGGAACCTCATGTCGATCTCGCGTCACGACTGATATCTGCGAGATCGTTTAGAATGAGGGGACCATCAACAGTTGATAAATAGACCCTCGTCGGAACGTTGACTCGCAAGGGTTGTCGATCGGTGGGATGGGGTCCACGGAAACATTGGGAAGCTTAAGGGAGCGGTTTTATGTGGCTTTGGTTCACGGGACCCATTTCTCTATACTGTTGCGAGGAACGAACGTTTTGGGATCTAGTTACTCCGACGGTTGAGCCGGATTTTGATTCGAGAGAACCTCCGCGAATCGATTCTGAGTTCGAATCTGATTCATGCTCAACTCCGGTGAATCCATATGAGCTCTCGGATCCATTCAAAGCATTCAAATGACGCTGGAAGGAATCCCGCAACAGCTGGCATGTCACCTTCAGAGCTCCGTCGTTGTCTCGTAGAATATCCGAGGGAACCGATCACACTCGAATGACAATGTGTTCGGGTATGACAGAAGCGTCTCCTCATGAACACCAGGCTCGCGAAACTTTCATCAACCCAATCAATGACAAATGTTCAGGTCGACTCAATAGATTACAGGCACATACTGTATTACTACATGCTTGCTCGAGGCTACACAGTTAAGTCCTTGGCGCCGCTCACGAATAGGAAACAGCGTCACGTGTATCCATCCGTGCGGGCCCGTACATTTCGTTGAGTTCGGAGAAATCGGGATTCAAGCTGAGAGGGTTCTCCGAGAACAGATCTGGGATTTTCCGTTGGAAGATTTGTGCTCCTTCCAGATCAGAGGAGCGCCGCCTTTCGGAGATATATCGAACGCGAGTACCATCTCCGACTGGTTCCTTCCGATGAAATTAAACGTTTCGAATCTGTCGTCATCATGGTTAGAGCTGAATCGCGGAAGATTCATGCTGGATCGCGAATCGAGAACAAACCGAAAAACTTCCATTCCATGCGAAAGCAAAAACTCGACTCCCTCGAGGAGAGCGCGTCTTGCAGAGCGTAGATCCCTCTCAGCAGCACCAAAGTCATAGGGGGGAACCGTGTACTTCAGTCTCGAAAGCTTTCAGTTGGTCCAAGAACCCGTCGTTGGGGCGAACGAATGGACGAATCGAGCGCACGTGTTTCAAAGCGCTGTTCAGTTTCATTTGTTTCCGGCTTATCAAGTAGGCCAAGCAGATCGAGCAGCTCCGAGAAACTCCTGAAATGGAATTTCACATCACGTCAGTGACACCTCAGCTCCCCCGTCCCTACCCGAATGCTGATTGTAGCCAGTCGCTCCTTTCGGGCTCGTTGTTATACTACGGAGAGGATTGGAATCCTCTTATTCGCGGCCGGAAAACTACTCCTTGGAAACAAACTTCACGAAACTACTCATTGGAAACAAGTTCACTGCTAGCATTCTATTCGTTGTGGAGTGCTGGAAATAACATCCGATCTCATCGGATCGGATGAGGGTACACAGCCGGTTAAGCTTTACCAACCCGCATTGCAGTGGACGAGAACAGCTCCTCCGGTTGCGATCGCGTCGTCTATGAAATCAATGCAGGATACGAAATGAGACCTAATGTCCTGCTCGGGAACATCGAGGATCTCTACCCGCTTGTACTTGTAGTCGTCGGGGAAATGATTTGGGATTGCTGTGGCCGCATTGATAATGTGAGTGACACCCTTGTTGTCCAACAGTTCCCGAGATGATGCGACATCTTGAGAACCTGCAAGACAATCGTTCGATTGAATCTCGTTCCGCAGCCGAGTTTCCAAAGGTAATTTCATTGCGACTCTTTCATGTCCCGCGTCTGATGCAATGTCAATGTGAGCATATCTTATCGCGAGGCTCCCGTTCTCCGCGAATGCAACCGAGGGCAGGCAATTGACAGCTCAACTGTGAGATTTGCTAACATTGCATGCGATCGCGCGATACAGTGGATCCATTACCGAGGAATAAGCCTGGACACAGCTCAGCCATCTGCATGTCGGGCTTGAAGTCATAGACGAAACCTCGACAGCTCTCAGTTCTTGGTTCAGGGTTCTCGATTCTCGAAAATCCTCCTTGTTCGGTTCTCCTTTCCACGAATGCCGTGCCTAGAATGAGTTTATGAATGTTGGAACTCCGAGGAATCGATGAGGATTGGGCTTGGAGTGATGTTTGGCTCCGGGTTCTCGAATGCCGAGGACTGGCGTTCGAACTCGGGATGGACTCCCTAAAATTCTATCAGAACCACCGAAGCGACAATGGATTTGCGGCTATGGCCAAGGGTTCAGGTGTCGTTACCGTCTCGAGATTGTACGCGAGTCTCGACGTTGCGGAGCGTCGGCATCCGGTCCCGAATCTCGTCGGCCAAATTCTGCATGTTGGAAAACTGCTCCGCAGTCGAATGCAGAGTCAGGCGAACTTCGCTGGAGCCCTGCATGTCCGCTTCTTCGAAAACCGCTGGGTTGCGGTGGTTGAGGGATTGAATCACACAATTTACTCCCACAGAGAGATTAACCGACGCCTCAACAAGAGGTTTCTGTACATCCTCTCAAGGCAGTGATGGTTCGATTGAGTTCTCCCGCTGCAACCAGGAAAGGGTACTTCAAATTTTTGGCGCGAACATCCACTGTTGATGACAGAGCTCAGAACTATTTGAAGAGTGATTGTTCTCGAAAGGAAGGGAGGTCTTGCGAGCAACCTTGAGAACATGTTTTGCTGCCCTCGTTCGCCACCCCAGGTGGAACTTGGCCAAGTTTCTTACAAGGATGCTGTTCCCTTGAATCACACGACACAACTGAATCTTCGATATCGACCTCAGCTAATCATTCGATAGCCGGAACCCTGCGTCGAGCGGGCCAGTTCGTCAGCGATCGCGGAAACGTCGACTCTGATTCCATGTTGAGTCGTGACATTGACAGGAATCGTAAACTCATCGAGGGCAGATTCGAATAGGATCGCCGTATCAGTGTCTGGGTTCGAAGCGAAATTTCCGACCCGAGGGACAATCCAAGGTGATGCAAACCGAATCACCTTAGTCGGTTTCGCTCCTCAATGCAGCAGTCGAACATTCTTTTGGGTCCACACTACGAGAAGCATTGAGCGGCGGTCTCCTTCCCGCTTCCCTCTCGGAAGCACGAGACTCTACGTTCAGATAGAACCAGCCAGCCCGGAGATCACTCCGCTGGCACGGTGAGTATTTCGCTCTGACATTTCTTTTTGTTTCGACAGTTTGACAATCGGCTTCGATTCTCCGCCTAATACTCTGGGATCTACGATCGGAGTGAGCATCCGTTGCCAGCTCGCTCCTAAATCTTGGCAGGATCCGACAGGTTCCAGCTTTTAGCCCAGAGGAGTTGAAACCCTACTAAATGGAGTTCCATTATCTCAGTTCGGACTTATTTGCAGATGGCGACACGTGAGCGGAGATCATTGACTCCGGGGGGCATCTCCGGAGACTCGAGAAGCTCCTCCAGAGCCGGAACCCCCAGCACATTGAGGAGAAGACCCCACTACAGATCGCAAATGTCGGTGATCTCATTCCAATCAGACCCAACTCGACCGCCACAGTACTTCATTCTGAATCCGATGCACGTTGTGAACTTGACCGCGGACAAGACAAAGTCCTTCGGCATCAGAATGGCTCAGAAAATCAAAGCGTTCTCAGAGAAGTGGTTCTCGCACGTGCTGCTGCTCACTATTCTCCTGCTATACGCAGCGGCGGGTGCTCATCTATTTGTGTGGCTCGAGGAAGATTACGAGATCCGTCAAAAGCACACGATCGTCAACTTCAGAGACCTAGTGATCAATCGGCTGGCTAGCACTGTCCGAACGCACAACTCAACTCAATGGTATAAAGATGCGCACTACAGGGTAATGGAATACGAGGAGCAGATCCGAACTCTTCGGCGAGAAGCTTACCTCTATACACCCTCGGATAAAAAAGTGTGGACGTTCTGGGGTGCACTGTTCTACTGCTCAACGCTCTTCACCACAATCGGTGAGTCGTCTCCCCCTGAATCGAAAAGAAGAAAGAATAGGTCCTCGATACAGCCCGGAAGTGTTCCGTTCTACTAGCTTCGACGTTCTCTTTCATGACGCTCACGTCGATCTTCTGCTGTGCGTTGCCGCTCAAACGATGACAGGATCAGTGCTCGAAGCTTTTCGCAAACGCGACGCACCTTCGCCTCTGAGTCTTTAGTCTGTCGGCGTGAATCTCACAAACGACTCGTAACGCTTCCCCAATGGGGATTCCCGGACCAGCTGCTGGGTTGATGAGATTATGGAGCGCCGATGTCTCGTACGCGGCACAATCCTCTTTGTTTTGAACTTTCCTCTCGTCCTCCATTGGCTTATCACTCAATTGGATGTTCACTCTCGTTGGTGTGTGAATGAGGGCGAAATGTCGGAGCTTCGGTTGATAGGCGGGATTTGCCTTGTTGTTCCCGACGTCGAACGGATAATTAACTGAGAATCCTTCACCGAGGCCTGAACTCGGAGCTTCGAGGTCAACCATGTCAGACCGGCTCGCCTACGAGCTCGTGTTTGGAGTCACCGAATTCTAGTTGAAGCGCACGAGTGGAGAAGAGTGAAGACAACGGCGAGAGCAGTTCCTCACTCGTTCGGCGACCGGTCTGGGTATACTCATCAATCCCATCTGCTGCCATTGCTTTTAGCGGCGACCCTCACGAAGCCAGTCAACAAGCCGACAGAACGCCCAAGCTAGCGCGTATGTTGTGGACATTCCTGTTCAGTTCCTGCGCCCGGGCTCTGGCTTCCAGGCCCTAGCCGTCCGTCGGTCTGTCCCTGTGTCGTTCTTTCGGGCGGCCGAGCGGGCGGCCTAGCGATCGGTCGCTGGGCTCTGGTGTTGCGCTATGACGTTCCTCAAGCCGATCGGCCGTGGCACCCAAGATAGCTCATTTGATACGGCGTACGCCCCGCGATCAGAATCGCAAAAGCGAACTTTCCACCTAGTTCGCGAGCTAGTCACTTTGGGAAAGAGAAATAAAATATCGTCGTACAAAGTAACCTTTTGTCGGAAATTCCGGTCGCTGTAGTAACGTATCAGGCATCTCTCGATCATGTTCGAAACCTGCGTGGGCTCCGGAGGGAGCGGAACGAACCGGGCGGAGGTTCTGATGGAATTTCGAAAGGTATACAAAGCCCGCTGGTGGCAGGAGCCGGGAATAAGATCAGACGCCAGAACCCCGGCAACCACACCGCGCTCCGAGGCGGTTAGGCGGATCCATCCCGGGATGGATCGGGAATTTATGAAGCGGAGGATGTTTGCGTGGATGAGTATCAATGGATAGCTCCCGGGGCGAGATCGCCTCTGACCGGAATCTCTTCCATCGCAGACTTCGGATTCGCGGTCGCGTTGACGTCCGTTCCCAGAAGCGAGGAGACGTCGTGAATAATTTGCTGACTTGATGACCTATTGGTTGTCTGACTCGGACGTGCATGCGTGCGCGGGCGAGCGTGCCCCGCTGACTCATCGTCGACACTAACTCGGAGCACTTGAGTTCAACTGCTAAGTGAAGTGCACGTACTTGCACCGCCCCGGAAGCCAGAGACGGTTCAACTAGCGGCGTTCGTTTAGCGCCGAAGGTCTCGCGCATTCCTGCAGTGAGTCACCGCCGCTCTCTGGAGAAATCAGAGGGTTGTGTAGTACAGTACGGTGCAAGTGTTTCTGGTTCCTCCTTCTTGCTCTGGAAGCTTTTCGTGACATCACTGTATGACTACACAAGGGCCCGAGAGCGCAGAATTACGACCTGTGGACGAACGCGTCGGGAAGCACGCGCACCAATGGCAAGACGACCGCTCAGAGCTTGGGCGATCCGGAGCGATGATAACGAGTGTATTACCATTCGGAAGGAGCTCCACGGGGAGCTGAAGGTCAGACGTGGTCGAGACAGATTAAATTCGCGCGCATTATTACCCGTCTAGAAGAAGTATCTATCTATTCTCGAAACGCATCTTTGTCCGCTACTCCTTCTGCCGTCGAACAAAGTTCATGCGGTATATCAACCCTCTCTGACAGCTCTAATCTCTCAATATGGACCTCGAGGAAGATGGAGAATACGCAACCGCCGCATATCGGTCTCAATCGATCATCTGAAGAGTAGGCAGAAACTGCTCGACTCCTCCAGAGCCCCGTCGAGAAGGGGACACGTTTCGTAGGGAAAGACTCGTAGACTCGAAACCTGGAGTCTACCACTTGGAAGTTGTGCTGATTCGAACGACTGATTCTGGTTCTCAGACACTTTCTCTGAGTTGCCGATTGCCTCTCTACAGAGAGGCCAGTGTCGCTCTCGGCCATCCCCGTTCGTCGGGTCCGCCAGCCAGGCAGCCAGCATGCCGGCCGGCCGGTAGGCAGACAGGCGGGCAGGCAGGCAGGCCAACGGGCCTCAAAGCGAGATCTGAGCTCAAGAACGGTGTCTTCGGGCCCAGGTGAATTGGGCTCTCGAGCGGTCAGAGCGCGTTGTCAATTTGTGCCTGCTTCGTAAACAGAGTTTCGTTCGTGCTCGCATCGATGTTCAGGGTGTCATGTGTTCGTGTTGAACGACGTCGAGTTTGACCTGGTGGGAAACGACGCTACGCGATGCCGTCGGCCGCAACGCTGCGAACCATGTCCCCCTCGGGGCTGCAGCGGGTGCCCTCGCTGCCGGGCACCCCAACGAACTTGCGACGGAGACCGATGTACGCTTCGCAGCGATCCGTCATTTCGATTCAATCGAAGGACCGTCGGAAACCCCCGCAGTTCTTCTTCGTGAACCCGATGAATGTCGCGAACATGACTGGCAGAGGAATCGGAACAGCTTACTCCCGGGGAGTGGAACTGGCGAAGAAGATCAAGGAGTTCTCGGAGAACTGGTTTTCTCATTTGATGCTCCTGTGCTGTCTCATGGTGTACTGTTTCATCGGGGCCGCGATGTTCGTCTGGATCGAGGCCCCGTTCGAGGAGCAGGAAGCCACGGCGACTGTGTATCTGAACGAAACTCGGCGGGATCTCCTCAGCTCCCTCCAGGCGAATCTAAGGAATCGGACAATCGACGATTGGAAGCGCTTCGCCAATGAATCCCTCCTCGCGCATGAGAAAGTCGTTTTCAGTCTTGATGACGTCGAGTTCCTGACAAACTACTCCACTCAATGGACCTACACGGGATCTCTCTACTACTGCATGACTATAGTGACCACGCTGGGTAGGTGAATATCCGGTGATCCAGCCTCCGATGATCCGTTCCTCAGGTTCCACGGGATCGGAAGCGAGCCGAGTCGGGGTTCGACGTAGTTTGTTGCGAAGTTTCTCCGCTTGCCAGATCAGAGCCTCCCACCGTCGGGTATTTAGAGCGCGCTCAGCTCGCTTGATGAAGTCGGTTAAGCTTCGTCGCGAGACAGACGACGCGCTTCGAACCCTGAAACGATGAAACGTGCTCAAGCAATCAACATTATCTGTTGATGAAGCGGTTGTACAGACAGCTTCGTCGACAACAATCGCGATCAACGAAAGCTAGATAACATCAGAGACAGAGATTCGGCTACCAGTAGATCGTTAGCGGCCTTCGAGCTCCCGTGCGTACGGAGCAGTGACTCCGTCGGTCGGTCGGTCGGGCTCGCGGGCTGGGGAGGGAACGACGGGAGGAGGTTTGACAGCGGCTTTTGCCCGCATGCAAGGAGTACATGTTCACGAGTGGTATGCAGTATGCTCAGTGAGCATGGTGAGCGACAGCCCGTCCTGAGGATGTGCCATGTCAAATAACTCGCCTGACAATAAATGCCAGTCTGCGTGGATATCAGCGTGGCGAGACGAAAGCATGTGGGGAACGGACGAATGATTGATTCGGCGAGATCGGCCAGACGAGCCCCAGTCGAGCGACACAATCTGTCATTGTATGCAAGCTCGCCAAATGTCATGTCCGGCCAAACGAAGTGCACGAAACGTTTCTCGTGTTGCTGCTCTTGTTCGAGCAAGCTATGTGGAGGCGGCGGACCGACGCTCACACAAGAATGCTCTCTGGTTACTGTCGCCGATCGACATTCTGTTCTTACCGTCCAGTTTGTGGGTTACTGAGTGAGTGTAGGTTGTCCAGAGTGACAGCTTCGAAGCCAGCGCGGGTCACCGTGGCCGCTGCAAAAGTCGCCGTCGTCGTCCCGGCCGCTGCTCTCCTCGGCTGCCGCCATAAACTTCACTGATATATTGCTCTGACTTTCTCCGCGAACGCATTGTGGCAGAAGAACACATGGAAAGAACAAATGCCGCGGCCGGCAACTGAAACAACCCGCGGAGCGTTCTGCCCGCCTGAATTCGAGCGGTTCGCGGGTCCCACGACTGTCGTCGGGCCTGGTTGGTCAGGACATGAATACGATCGATGGCCTCCCTATCGTGGTACAAACGACTGGATCTCGCTGTCGATCGGAACAGTTTCCTGAAAACACCAACGTTGTAATGCTTGGGTAAACAACGAGCGGCGATGATTGACAAGAGACATCGGAGTCCAGAGTGATGTGAGCACCTGGCGGTTTTTAGAATTTACGCCGACTGAAACCTACGACTCGAGTCGAACACTGAACGCTTGATGTTATTCTTTGAGGCTTAGCATCAGGAAGTGTTCTTTGCTGCATCATCTCTCCGCTCGCTTCGGTCGGGCTTTCTCGGGCAGCGTTGACAAGAGATGACGAGCTCCCGGCCGATAGACCAGCCAGACTAGCTGAGCCGGCTGAGCCGACCGGGCACGCCATGTCATATTGTCCATATTAGGTTTTCTTTCACAGCCTGGAGCCTCTGAGCGCTCGCTATCATTAGTAATGATGACAAAGAGAGCTCTCTGAGCCGCGGAGCTGCCTAACCGACCGACTGACTGACTGGCTGGCTGAGAGGCGAGAGAACTAGAGCAGGACAGCGATAATTGAAGGCAACTCCATATTCCACCAGTCGAGTGTTGACGTAGATGCTCCCGTCCCCTGGCTCTCACAGCTCATATGATAATCGTCAGCTCCTCTCGAGGAATTCGAGCAGCGCATGAAGGCCGCAGGACGGAATCGCGGCGAGCTCGATACGTGAAAGACAGTGGACACATAACCCGTCGGGATCGATCTTGAACCTCCTCTTCAGAATAGATGGTGAGAAAATATTTCGGAAACGGACAAGTGACTTCACTGCATGCAGAGCGAATCGAGTTTCTGAGTGGCGGGGAGATTTCCCTCCGTCAGACTGCAACGAAGTTCGTCCAATTTTCGCGGCGCTCCAAGACTGAATTGGGAATCGGTCCAGAAATAGTCTTGCGATCTGCCTCCGGCGACCCGCTTTCCCGGGGAGAAGAGATTCTGAGAGGTATAACCAGCTAAATCAGTCGTTTTTAGGTAACCTCGTCCTCCTCCCCGTGAGCGGCAGTGTATTTTTTGCTCGTTGCCAGCGCATCGCCGCCGCTCATTGCGAGAGCGAGAGAGAGCGGGTAATATCAAATATCCGATTGTTATTCGGATCTAGGTTAATTCCCTCGAGTGTAAGGCCCGGAGCCTGTCTTGTGCAAACGATCCTCTAACGTCATCGACTGCCGACTGTCAAACGGAGGGCATCTCGTGAGATTCCCTTCCGAGCTTTCTGATTCGACGGAAAGCTCGTCGGGCGAGATCCTCTGCAGAGTCGGATCGAGACACCGAGAGGGGAGGACGCTTCCTCGAACGTTGGATGCGCAAACTGGTTTCCTTGATCGGTAGGGCGCACCCGGGTGGCGTTCAGTGACCGGAGAAAGTTTTGCTACCACAGGTGTGGTAGAGCGCGAATCCGGGAAGAGTGTTTCGCATATGAAAGCGACATTGTTGCCGTGCGCCCCCGTTGTTGAGAACGGACGGAACGTTCACGGACGGCTCTCGCGTCCCACCGGAACTAATCAATCGGGCTATCCGGAGTTGAGTGGAGCGGGCGGAAGCCGGGACCGCGATTTCCAGCGCGTGAGATTACTTTTCCACACTGGCAAACCAAACAATAGAGGCTGTCGCCATTCAGCTGGCTGTCAATGACAACGAAATTCGATAATCCAACGACGACGATGAAGACCGGCGTCGCCGTGCGATGATCAGATATCCATATCCCGGCATCGCGGTTCGGATTCCAGCGAGAAAAAGAAGTCTGCAACCCTCCTCCAAGGATCCTCGCGGGTGAGGATCCCTCGAGGCTCGTATTGAGTGGAAGCTCATCGGGAGAATTTTCAGCAAAAAAGTCTTTGCGGACTCGGGCGAGAGGACCGAACTCCGTCAAATGATTCCGTGCGAAGACGGGTAACGGCGAACTCTGACCCGGAGCTAAAAAACTCTCGGAGACCGTGTCTTCTCGGCTTTTTCAAATGCTCGCTTGAGTTCTTGAAGGTTGACTCCCTCCGGGAGAGAACCAGCAAGGGAGTCGCTGCCCGAGATCCGACGTGAGCGTATCGTTCGTTTCTGAACGAGAATCTCCGCGCCGCGTTAGTCTTCGACAACAAAATGCGGGTAACGGTCGCGACGCGATTGGCCGGCACCAGCCGTGGTTCCACAGAAAGCTCTGCAATGAAGTGATTCATTATCAAATTAGGTCTTCGAGACACTGAGTCAAGGTCGCTCGAATCGGCTACAACGACCCTTCTCATTCTCATCCTTGTTCTCTTTCGGGAGGACGAGAGATTCACACGGA
This sequence comes from Phytoseiulus persimilis, assembly GCA_037576195.1. Lineage (NCBI taxonomy): Eukaryota > Metazoa > Arthropoda > Arachnida > Mesostigmata > Phytoseiidae > Phytoseiulus > Phytoseiulus persimilis. The sequence goes on from CM075101.1 coordinate 21,987,184, forward strand.
GGGAAGCAGCTTTCGGCTTCTATTAAGCACACAATCTATCTTGCCAGCCATATCTCACAAAGATGTCGCCCGGCTCTTGTTTGTTCTCGCTTCTGGAATTTCCGAGTCTTCTTGAACTCTATTCGGGAGTCGAGCTCATCACTCGAGCGCCGTTCTCGACTCAACGAGCCCGAGTGGGATCAAGTGCACTAGAAAGAAGCTCGGAGCGCAGAAGCCTTTTCGCAACGAGTATCTGATTAGTGATTGGCTTGAGAAACGCGGACCGGGGGTGGACGATGAGGGCTCCTGAGTGATTCACGAGAGAAGAGCTCCGGGGGACGTTGTTCGCCTGTATCTTTCAGAGCGTTCAGGAGGAACACCCGGAACGATGCGGTATAAGACCGGCGGCTAATAATGCGGGTATGTTCTAGTCACGGATGTGGGTGCCACGCAATTTTCGTTTCCTCGCCACAAAAGATTGGAGCTCGGAACATGGGCGAGGGTGTTCGGGGCTATGTGCACACAGACATGAATGTTTATGGACAAGCCGGGAGGGCAGATCTCCTCTCAGAGGACTTTGCCGAAGTCGTCGTCTGCGGCGAAGGACAGGGCAGGCCGAGCCGGTCAATCTCCGGACAATATGACTCAGTGTTCAGATTTCCGGTCCAACCAGCCGTCTTATAAGTGTGAACAGCCGGCGGGACGACACAGTGGCGTGCTCTGCTGCCGACAATGAACACAATGAGAATAATGAGTCATAGCTAAGAAGGAATGAATGTATGAGTGACCAAAGGGAAAAACATGACTCCATAGCTGTCACGGGGAATAATTTGCTTCGCTCCAGCCGGGGAGACGAGAGTTCAGCGTGTGATTATTTCGCAGTCCCAGAATGGTCGAAGTCGAAGTTTTTGGAATGCCAGCCCAACTTGGGCGACTGCTGTTAATCACGCCTTCGCTGTACCCCATGACAGCCGGAACTAAGGTTCTCTCCGTTGTATTATTGCAGGTTATGGCAATATCGCACCGTCGACGACTGCCGGCAAAATCGCCACGATTTTTTATGGCATCATCGGCATTCCTCTGCTGCTCATGGTCCTTGCCGACTTGGGAAAACTCTTCACTAGATGGATCAAATGGTTCTTCTTCCTCGCCAAGCACTTCTATCGGACTGGAACTTGCGCGAAGAAGAATCACGACAAAAGCGGTCCCGTTCAGGTGAGTCCGACCCATTGTGCTATCGCGTGATGGCTCAGCTCTCACGCTTCCTGTTCGCCATGAATGCGAGCGTTACTGTTACCGAGCGCCACTTCAGCCTCGAAGCAAAGTTAAAGCTGAGCTTGCGCGGGAGGGCGAACTTCCATCGACGATCGGTGAACTCTTATGCTTCCGTGCCCGAAAAGAGCTCTCGTTGGAGACATCGTTCGATACTTGCACCACACGAAGCTTCCATCGGAACTCGTCAACCTTCCTGAGAGCGTTCCGCTCTGCGAAACAGCGTATTCGATGATGCTTCGGTTGCCTCAAGGAGAGGCGTCGAGGAGCTCCTACGTTGAGCTTTTCCGATGACGAAGAGTAAACTAAATCGACAGGCCTAAGTTTTCTCTCGTTTCCAGTACGTTGCGTTCGTTTGGCAAAAGGTCAACGATAAAATGACGTACGTGCCGTACCCTGCGTACATGAAACCGAAGTCGAAAGTTTCGGACGATGGAGAAACAGGAACCGACGTCGAGTCTCGTAAAGCAGACACCGAGGCTGGCCAATCCGAAGCTCCAGAGGACTTCGAAGCCGAGGTTGACGAGGAGTTCAATCTCCCAGTTACGGTAGCTCTCATAATTCTTTCGTTGTACATGACAGCAGGTGCCATTCTGTTCACTTTTTGGGAGCGCTGGGACTTCACGAACTCGTTCTACTTCGTTTTCATCTCAATGTCCACTGTCGGTGAGGGTCCTTCAAAATCGAATATTCTGCGCTCTGACCACACTCCCCGAGACCTGCGATCGGCGGACGGTTCTTCAAGCTTCGAGTTTTTTCCAGGTTTCGGAGACTTGGTTCCCGAACATCCGATCTTCATGATGGCCACATTCATTTATCTTCTTTTCGGGCTCGCTCTAACTTCGATGTGCATCAACGTGGTGCAGGAGAAGCTATCCGCCATCTTCCAAAAGGCCAAAATGCAACTTGGCACAACGATAGGTTTGAACCCCCTGGATTTGCTTGTTCAGAAAGATTTGGACTTAGACATTCAGACCCGAAGCTCACTCGGCTCTCTCGATCAGGAAACTCGAGGAAGTTGAAATTCAATTGCTTGCTCGTCAGCGCGATAACTCACTTAGTGGCATAGACTCTACGGTTACGAGGTTATCCATGAACGCCGCGAACACGAGCAGCGGGAAGTTTGGATGCAGTTGTTCGCGTTACGTGTTGTGTCGTTTTCCCGACAGGTTTCGATCCCTCAATGCTCGCCGAGGAGGTGATCGACGAGGAGTTCGAGGATGAAGAAGAGGAGGATGCGCTCGCAGGTGGTTTCACGGGACCCGGTGCGACTGCAGGATCCATCGCGGCGACATCGAGGAAACAAGCACCTGCCGTCGCAGCTCCCAAATTGCCAGAGAAGCTCGCCTCGAAAGGAAGCGATCGCAAAAAATCCATTGCCGGTGAGACTCCGAGAGGTACTTTCAGAAAATCAATCTTCACAGAGTGCGCCCGGAATCCAGCCAAGGACAACGGAGAGAAAGTGTCGTTGTCTACAGTGAGTTCACGGTTGAAGAGAATGCCCGAAATCGTCGAGACCAAGGTTTTGCTTGGAGGTCAAGCTCGCCACTGCCCGTGAACGTAGAGAATGGGTCACGCATCGTCGCGACATGCGTCCAGCGGACACGAGTCGGTGGAAGTGAGTTCGACGATGTCCACTTGTCTCGGAAAAGAAAAGCGGCCGCTTGATAGACAGTTGTGAGCCGCGACTTGAACGCGAACGAAGGCGCTCATTACCAATGGGGACTCGTAGCACTTCGGACTAACGTCAACCGAGCGGAAGCTACGGAATGCCGCTGCACGCCGGTGGAGCATTCTGTCATTTACGCAAAACTATGCATTACCGACAATTCGCTTCCTTTCTCTCATGCTCATAACCGACTCGACTGTTCGCAGGGGGAGGCCGACGGAACTCGAAAGCGCCGAAAAAACCGGAAATCAATATCGACGAGCTAATAAAGAGCGGTAAGGGTGTCGATGCCACGAAGAACATGCAAAGCAGACAGTAATTTATTGACCAGAAAATACCAGAACCCCCTGTCAGAAGATCGGTAGTGCATTTTCCATGAAGGTAAGTAGCCGACCCTCCACTCGGAGGGCTCGGTGATGCTTGCCATTTCGCGAGCTCAAGTGAAAACATCTGTCAGTGGTGCCTGATCTGCAGTTTCATGCGGAGAAAAGAGAGAAAGCTTTTACCAAACGGTGAATCTGATTGGTAACTGGATCGTGATCTTAACAAAAGACGTTGTCATCGCTATAGGTCGCCATGACAAAAATAACCTCGAACTTCTCTCTGGATTTTTCAGACTTTGCTGTTGTTGCACTCCATTGAACAGGGGGTTCTGTGTGGTAGATGAGTCAATTTTCGTTTTTTCAAATCCCGTTTTTTTTTTGTCCTTTTTGCTTCGCGCAAAGGTTTTTTTTAGACAGGGTCATGAGTTTTACCGATGCTCGCGACCTCTATGAGTAACTCGCTCCGCTCTTTGTCGAGATGATTCTCTCAGCTTAGTGTTGCACTAGGAGGAGTGATCTTGGGTCTTCATAAAGTACAAGACATCTCGATTCGGAGCCGAGATGAGATTCCCCGCTTCCGTAGAGGCCCGCTGTTTGATGTTTGATGCGATCCGTTCATTTTTCTGTCCGATTCTCCACCCAGAATGGTTGGTGATAGGCCCTGACTTTGTTTGGGTTGCAGGCGCATGGCAGTACGTGACCTAGGAACTCGTTCGGTCTTGGAACAATCAAATCAGGACGAAACGCTCCACGAAGTCTTGGGATTCGACGAGCCGATGTTCGTCGCGGCAGTTTCAGGGAGAGAAACGGAGACATGAAGACGTCACGAGAGTTCTCAATGCTTCCTGTCAACATTGAATGGCTGGCGGTTCAGTCGACAACTCGGCTTGACCTTGCTCTGGACACTTGGCTAATGACGTCCGAGACGACCTCCTCACAAAAACAGGGGGCCAAGTTGTTCGTCGGTAGAACCTTCGAGCCTGACTTCGGAATTCACTGTCATTCACCAAGCCGGATGCTCAACAGAGTTATGATTCGAAGGACAAACTCCCATTTCTCGACCCCCGATTTAGCAAAAGTCTTCTGCTCTCAGAGTTCGGCGTATGATTCTCTTCACTCACGCATTACCGTTGTACAAATGTAGTTATGACATTCTCTAGGCACCGTTCATGAATAAATAGATTTCAAGATGGCGGAATTTCCTTTCTACAACCACGCAGTATGAATTCAGGTCAGAAGGCCTCTCTCCGTCGCTCGTAAGATTATTGGTTCTCACACACCACTTCTATCTCGTGCACCTGTACTGATATCATGTGAGCTGAAGCTGGTGGAATCTGTTCATACGAGAGGAACTTCGGCAGTTGGCCTCCTTCGCACGCTTACCAAGGACTCTCATTTCTTGTACTGAGCCAACAACGAACCACATGGGGTGTAATGTCAAAAATCCTGCTTATACGTCTTCCCGCAGTGATTGGACAGGTGGAACAGTGCTAAGGTTTTCGGGACCATTCTTCGAGAGTGGTGTTGAGTGTGAAAGCCCGCCATGATAATAACGGTCCATTGGAGTGCCCGAGATCGCAGTTCTCGAAGTTGGCCGGTCCGTTGCATGGGATCATATCTGTTATTCAGCGTTAAGGATCGTTTCGCTCCCGGGAGGTTCTGTTAGAACGAAGGAATAGACGAGAAGTTCCCAGCTGATCGTTTGTTCGCAATAGAGGAAGCGATGGAGTAAACTACATACATCCTCACTGGATGCAATGACAAAACACGAAAACGACGTCGCTGGTCAGAAACAATGAAACTGGGACAAAGCTTAACTCGAAGCCTCGACCGTTAGTTCGGCGATGGGTTACATTGTCCCGCCCATGACGAAGCTTCGGAACTCAGCCATTAGATCCGAACGGCGTCAATACTAGCTGGCTGACTTTTCGAACGAGGAGTTTGAGGGCGACTGAAAGAGTCACAGCCTTGAGAAGTTCAGAGAGGAGTTATGCAGCGCTCCAGCTTCTGGTGTCAGAAGCTTTTGAACGTGCACGTGAGAATGGCGCTCACGAATTAGGTCGTGTTTTGATGATTGCTTACATGGAGTAAGTGCATGGACTATTTTCAGCCCGTGATGGAGTCGGGAAGTATAGAGTTGAGAGGAAGTCGCCACTTTTAAAGCCCTTGGCGGGCGTTGGATATTCAGACTGGACTCGGCAAGAATGACAGAGAATCGCGCAGTCTGGAGCGAGAGCTTTTTGCTAGTGATCCATCTGAAGTTCACTTGCGGTCTCATCTCATCACTCCTTGGTGAGCTCGCCGGGTGCGCGCCGAGCCAGCTTGCCCTATAGCCGGCTCAGCAACTGGACGAGATGTTACGTCCGCTCGTCCGCAATCCCCTATAAACTTCCGTTCGCCTTCCGCTGCTAAATGGCGCATGTAATCAACTTTTGGCGGAGCGTTTTTTTTTTCCACCAAGAGCTGCGCTGCTTGTTCAGTCGCGACTACTTTTTCCCAATGCCGGAACGGGGAAAGATGCTGTCTCATTTCATACGAGTTCTGGCGCAGACATGCCGGATGATTGGCTGGTGAGCTCGAGAACGATTCAGAGATCGTTCGTTTCTGACCGGACTCCCCGTTCTTAAAAAGTTGCATGACGTTCTTCCGATCCACCGACAAGCGTCGTGATGTCCTCGTTTCGAGAATTGTGGCGCTCAGCATCACTCAAAGAGAGCAGCCTGTTCTCGGCAGGATTCCCGGATTGCTCATGGCGGCCTCAATCACCTGGTCGCCTGCACCTGTCGTTCTTCCCCTTGGGAACCCGGAGGCAATCCCCAATCGATGTTTCTCATTCGCAAACACGGAACCAGGTAGTTAACCGGAGCTATTATCAAGCGCCTGTTCGGGCCAACCCTAGAGAAGGGGACTCCGGCGACATGGGATCGGCGGCGCGTACCTCCAAGCGAAGTTTCGAACTTCCGTTACGATGCAATCGCCGTTGACGGGATGACATTGCCCGACCGCGTTATCAAACAGTGACCTCACCGGAGCTCGAGTTCTGTGATTTGGTCGAAGCATATACACCTAACGTCATCGCCGTTCTAATTCTCCCGCTCGTGGCAGGCGGGAGCTTGGTCGAGCACTATGCATCGCATGTACATGCATTTCTGCTCGGTAGCCGACTATTTGTCGTAAGGGCGCATCAGCCCTATGCCGTGTGCTCACCCGAAATAGGAATTGTGAGTAATGCGAATATGCAGATGACAAGACGAGAAAAGACCCTCCTGTTATATTTGATTCCAGATCTACGAGGAGGCGTACCATTATCGAAATCGTTCCAAGAATTCGGAGTTGTCGAGCTCCGTTTCCGGAATAGTGAGCGGAGCACGTCGACTCGTGAAATCTGAGAAATACCACTCCGCCTTCGTACCGCCATCGACTTCGATCCGCTGACTCTGGAAGACATGATGCAGGAAGTCCTTGAAGGAATGTATTTCATCGTGTATGCACTCAACTCCAACGTAATTTCATCTCACTGCTCGAAGAGGATCAATGCTTCCCCGGAACGAAGGCATGCAGGTGACGTTCTGGGGCGGGAGTCAAGGAGCGGTTCCTGTTTTCTTTCGGGGCGAATGGCATTTTGTCACCGCCGAAGAGCGAGGGAAGGAGTGGGAGGAAACAGAACGCAACTCTTGCAATACCCGGAAGAATTCCTTCAGGGCGTTAAAGTCACCGGCTGACGAGGAACGCGCCTCTGAGCTCTCTCTCACTTTCGTCCGAGGCGAAAACCAAGTCACCCGGCTCTATTATCTTCTCTCGCTCCGAGCTTCCGACCGAGTTCCAGCGCGAAGAAGCTCTTCAGAGGAATCCCGTTCTTCCAAAGAACGATGGGAAGGGCCGACGATATTTCTTCCACTCCCTTATTTTACAGCGCGTAAGGGATATTCCCCAGACGGCGAGGAACGGTGGGCGGCAAGCATCGGGCTTGCGTCTCGAATGGCCGTCTACCGACTTTGAGAAAGGGAATGGCGGGAAACCGTCCTCGCTGAAGCGAACCATGGAACGGAAGAACACCGGGGAGAAACACAAAGAGAGGACGACGTTTCTCTCGCCCAAAGCCCTTTCCGTTGAACTCCTCGACATCCTCCGCAACGTGCGTCGAACGGAACCGAATCGAGATCCTCTGGATCTCTTCATCTGGTCGGGATGGAGTTCCCCTAAAATGAACTTCTTAGCTGACAGTAACTCAGTTACCTGTCACAGAAGCCTCATCATCGATCTTTCACTCTGTTTCATCTGTGGCTTCGCTGTGGAAATCAGTTGACGGCAGAGTCGGCTTTTCATCTCCCACTTTTTTAATCTGCACCTCCACCGTATCTTCATTGCCATCGCAGTTCTCTATTTCTCTCTCAGGTACTGAACAGAATCTCAGGCTTTCGGCCCGACTGAGGGTTCTACTCTCATTGGTTCCCGACTCATCCTCCGGTTTAAGTATCAAAAAGGCTCCTCGTCAGAAAATCGTCGGGTTTCAAAATTTCTGATCGGCTTGTTTTGATTGTGTTCTGTTCAAGTCCAATAAATTCCGACTTTACCAAAACGTGAGTTCGGCGAAGAGGATTTGGTGTGAGTGAAGAAGACACGAAACGAGTGAAAAGCAAGGCGCGTCATGTTTGGCTCGAAGAAGAAAGGTGAGTGAACACTCCTCCTCAGACCTTTGCTTAAGGCTGCTCGATATCACAGTCCCAGATCAGGAAATGTGTTCGGCAGAGAGGTTCAAGTAGGAGCGTCCAGATCTCCATCGACCGGCATCAGCTTGCTGATATAGCCTGTTGGAGCGGACTCGCACATACGAAAATACCAAAACCGCATTGATGCTGACTCTGTCGGGGAGATTAGTGCGAAATGAATAAGTTCGATCTGCAGCCTCAATCTCCGACTCCGAGGTCAGTTTCCGTGATTCGGATTATCCTCGGTTCTGTTGATTTTCATCTCGAATATTTTATCTCGTTTAACGAGATTCGGGAGTTACCACCGTTGTTCGTGAGCAAATTTCCCTCAGTGAGGAAAACAGTACAGAAGAACCCACGGAAACCAGGAGAGATAGACCTGATTCTTTCACACTGTGCCGGGGCGGATTTCCAGCAAGACAACTGAATGATCCCTGTGGGAACCGATCCCAAGCTTGTCTTGGAAGGAGCTCCCCCTGAAAGTAAGGGTGGAACGTTCAGTTTCAGAATACTCGATCTTCATGAGCTCCGTCAGAAGCTAGGAGCTTTGAATTCAGCAGAGCTCCGCTTGGATGCAGGGATCGCAAACAATTTGCTCAGCCAATGGCTAACAACGTGTATGTGTACAGCTAGATCAAGAGTCACGAATCTGAGCCTTGAGTGTGTTGAAGTCGCCGTAAAGATCCAGATCGAGGGGTCTGTAGGCGACAAACATCGCCTGGGATGGAAAAAAATGCCCACTTATGTTTTCCTGTCACCCGAGGCATTTAGATAGGTCAGAGAAACTTTCGGTAGAAATCTTCCGATCATATTCGAAGCAAGACTTTGCTATGTAGCGATTTGCCTTGCATCACATGGATATTGAAGCCCTGTGCCCCCTTAGTGATTTCTTCAACACTTATGATTTTGATCGAATCCGGCTGTGGGCAAGGCCACTAAGCCTGACTCTTCAAACTCTCACTTCATTTTCTCTGAACATCGGGAATGGACGTTCTAAAGCAGCAATGTCTGGCAAGAAAGTAAGCCGGAGAGTCTTACTGTGTTGCCCGAATCAGCAAGGAGAACTCGCTGCATCCTGTTTTCTCAATGCCGAAAGTACCACTCGGAAACTGGCAAACCTCGATCGCTGTATGGAGACATTCCGAACGAGGTTTCGCGTCGTGGGATGAGTTTCAACTACCGCGTTCGATGCCGATGCTGTCAACGCTGACGACCAAATACCAGAAACTTGGCGTGATGTTTCGAACCCTTCTCAATGGGCGGAAAACGGATCGCGATTCTATTTTCCGAAAATAGGTGCCCAACATTGGACTCCAGGTCTCCTGATGCGCTCTGCCCCGTGTCGGGGTCGCAATGTGATCCAAAACTTTGGTGTTGACGATGAGCTCATATCAACGAGTTTTCGGAAAGTCCCCTACGCATCCAACCATGAGCATAATGAATCACATCGTCGAGAGCCGCGCACGCGTAAGGCCGTCAGAGTTGTCAGAGGAGTTGACAACCGTTCACCATTGCTTTGCGTTTCCGGAAGGTAGCCTGAACGGTATTCAGAAAACCATGAATGCACCAGCTTTCGTTTCCCTTCAAACTAGAACATTCAGCAAGGGCCCATGTTCGCGCACCCCGCTGTCAAATCTTCGGGCACCAAGGAAAATTTGCATGAAATTGCTCGATTGGAAGACCGCTAGCCGAAAGCGGAGAGATTCGAGTGCCCACTCTCCTCGGAAGCCTCGGATGACGCCTTAGCCCGGCAATCGTTTTGACACATCCGTTTTAAGCGACTCTAAGGAAATCCATTGTATTGCTTGAAAGATACTGATCGAGGAATGGGAGTTCTCGAATCGTCGTTCCCCTAAATGTGGATGTATACCGAAGTTACCCTCGCTTTTTCTAATCGACCCCAGGCCGATTCAATGACCTGATAGAAATTCACTCGATGCGCTATCTTGGACCGAGAAATCCGGTGGGTCACAAATCGGAAACTTGCCGTCCTTCAACCGAGTTTCGTCTACCCCGACGTGTTCCGTTTCTCTAGAATCGATGACCTCGATTCGAGCGGAGGATTTGAGCCCTTATACGTGGATGGAAACTTCGTCAAATCCGTGGAGGAGCAAGTGAATCATCGAGTAACAAACCCATACGGCTTAGAATTATTCTTGGCGTGCGAGACCACTCAGTCCAAGAAATTCATCAGTTCAAACGGAAAACAACTCTGAGCAGATTCGAGCATCTGCCAGCGATCTCTATCTATTCTCGATCTCTGCAAGAGCCTGCGGTACTCGTGTATTTTCGTGGGATGGAGAGCCATTCTCAGTTTTGGAAGGATGCAGGGTTCCTTTCCAACTTCCAATGATCAGCCCCAGGCCAGTAACTTTCTTCGGCGGGGTACAGCCAATGAGGCGTGATGGCGCTGCACGCATCTCTCCGCGCTGGAGATTGAGACCGAAATGTGAGCATCGAAGTTTGTGTGCAACCTGTTCCGCGTAGAACCGCCCGGGACTGGATTCTGGCGGATCTCACCACGACTCTTACAGGTGGCCGCAGAGCGCATTTTCGCTTCCATATCGCGAAGTAAGCTGACCGTCTTTGACGCTGCACTCCTCATCCGAGACACGAATAGGGAACGAGCCGTTGAGAGCTGCAACGCGATGTCAGCGGGCGTCCCAGACCGAAATCAAGCTTCTCAGCAGAGTCTCGGTATTCCCACGAACCACATCCCGAGTTTCGGAGGCTCGTCGAGCTACTCAATGCGTTCCGTTTCCCTCATCAGAGTTCGCCGGTTCGGGAGGGAGTTTGCAATATTTGAGCTATCAGACGGAAGCTCCTCAAGCAGCACGTCCCGATGGTATCCGTGGTAGTCGACGACGACCGATTGCCAATCAGAATGCGCACGAAACGGCAGTGTGACTTCACCCGCAGCTCTCGAAACGAATTCAGAGAGGAGAAGGGCCGTTCAACTCTTGGGGCTGGAAGAACTGCTCGAACCGAGGCCCTAGCGACTCGCATTTCAGGCGAGAGGCTGTAAAAGGCTCGAAAGAAATATCCTCGGGGGGAGGGGTGGCCGATCGAGAACATGTTTTGATTCGGATACATCACAAGGCTCGCCTCGTTTTCATGACACATGCAAAGCGATGCCGCTGCGGGCGCCAAACACCTTCGCCGCTCGCTGACTCCTTCAACCGTTCGCACGTCCAAGCGGTCCTGCTATCGTTCACACACCGGACAAGCCGAAGAGCGGTAATAAAAGCTCACTCCAGTCGTGTCGTAGTGAGGGATCTTTGCGTAATTTTTCCGTGTGACAGCGGATGCGCCTGCCGCTCCACGCCTGACGATACAACATCCCCGACCGTAGCCTGGGCCTGGCCAGGACGCGTGCCTGGTGCACTGGATAGCTGGCGACGAGGAGAACAAACGGCCTCAATCTGTCCAATGGACGGAGCTATTCCCTGAGCGGACAGAACGTGTTACCCTATAAAGGACATTACTCGCTGCAATCAACTGTTCGAGGTCGTCGCGCCATCACTCGAACCTATCCGGAGCTACTTGAGTCATGCGAACCTGCACGCGCCCAGAACCGGCGTGCTCGGTCATTTAAGTTCCTCGATGGCGTTCTCCCACGAAAATTGTTTCTGCACGATTTTGCAATTTTCTTGCATCATCGCCAGAGGTCACGTCCGGATGCCTCAGCTTGAGCGGCGGCGCCTGAGCTCCGCAAACGTATACCGAGAGCGTATTCGCCAACCTTCCCTGGAATTCGAAATCATTTTTTAGAACCCTCCGAGGGTTCGAGAAACAATGCGCTTGTATATCCCGGCATGCGGTTGATGCACCGCCGCGGCGAAGCTCGTCGTGCTGCACGTGAGCCTAGATGTCCCTCGAACCTGTCTCACGTAGGAGCGATACGGTTTCGCGAGGTTTCGACGGTGACAGAATCACAATTGTAACGACGATAGAGTCTTGGAAATGGAAAGCGTGACGCGGACATCACGGCTTGTGTTACCCGACAGCACGTGTTCCGCAGCTCGTAGGCGACGCGCCCGCCAGCTTCAATCGTTGGTCGACTACGTGAAATTGGACAACAGGTAAGCGTGACTCCACGTAGGGGCTTCGGCCAACACCGAGTGGAACTGCCCACCGACCTAAAAGCTTCCCGCAACCTGGGCTCTGCCATGTCCAAAGGCGAGCGCAACATTCGCTGCACTGAGCGTAGCTCCAACAGTTCAAGCCTGGTTTGCCTCGATGCCGTCAAGCGTGAAGTGTTGACGATTACAAGTCGGGAAGCACACGCTTTTCCTCAGCTTCCGTTCCCCCAAGTGTAGAAGTTGGCTTTCGTACGAGGTGTTAGTGACAACGAGTGGAGATCCGGCTGAAGAGAGAAGTTCGGAGAGAAGAGAACTAGAAGCAAGAGGAGGAACTTCCTCAAATATTCCTTGCCCGAGGCCATCACAATCATAACTACAAGGGCTTCGCCTACCGCCGCCGGCTCGGGCATTATCACTACTGCTGCTGCTGCTATAGTTGCTTCTATTGAGACTTTCGAGAGTCGAACGTGTTGTCTGTTGCGGTCGGTTCCGCTGGAGTGGATTACCTCAGAGAAGCCATCGTCAACTCGAAGATTCGCTGTCGTCATATGCGCCAGATGAGCGTGCGGTGAGATTGGGTCGCATCTGGTAACGAGCAACGAGGCTGCCGAAATCGGTTCCCCCCTCCGGAGGACTATCCCGTGCACACACAAAGCGTATCGAGCAATCGTTCCAAATCGTGTCCCCCGATAGAAACTCTGCGTTGCCTGTTCTCCTTCTCCCACTCCGCCTCCCTCCTGTCTCCGAGCAGGCGAGCCCGCTGCCCGACCGTCTTCATCCTGCGCAGTGAGCACCGACCGTATATATAGATATATACATACGTTCGGCCGGTGTACTCTGGGCGACCAGGCGACTGGCTGGTCTTCTCACAAAGGGACGCAACACTCGCAGCTGTGAGCCGCCAACAGCAGGAATACAACAACTCGGGCTGGCTCAGGTAGCTCGAGAGCGAACTATGGAAGGAGCCGAGAAACGGATCGGACTCTCGAGCGAAGCAAAGCACCCCGTGTGAACCTAATCTAAGCCGACACTCCCCGCAGGCGCCATATGCGCTAATTATTATCGCCTGTTACCTCCCTCGCGACGCTGCCGTTGGTGAACTTCGATTATCAGCTGACGTCAACGACTAGCGTGCTCAGCTCCGTGTTTTCGAATCCATCCGCTTCATCGCCGATCCATCAGTGCACCGAGTCCTCAATCGGACTCCCCCATTCTTCCTTTTCGAGTCTATCTATGGATTGATCCATCTTTGCCGCTCCATCTGCTTCCATCTATCCGCTTTCCTGTCTATCCGTTCATCAACCGCCGAAAGGGCCTTGCTCACGTCCCTGACCGGAACGAGTAGTTTATCTTTGTGGAGAAAACCGGAGTCTTCGTAATTCTACAGTGAAGAGACGCCCTCGAACCGCGTACGCGCGATCCAAGAGACAACATGGCTCTCGCTTCAATATACACGGGCGTCTTTGGACTCTTCAAAGGAGTGAAACCCACCGTGCTCTTGCGGGGCAGGAGGACACGTAAGCTGAAATCGTTCACTGAATCGCTTCTCACGACTCACACTTGCGTCGGCTGCATAGGGCGCCCTGGTTGCTTCTCACGCACGTTTCGCCCTCTATTTCGCCTTAATCAATCTCACGAATGGGGCAGCGATACCATTTGATTCGCTTTCCAGATCAAACTCGAAGGAGCTCTCGACTGGGGAAAGCTTCCTTTTGTTCCGAGTCGGTGGAAAGATAGATGACAACTTCAGATCGACCAGTTCCTGATTTCACTCATTTTGCATGCGGGTCTCGTTTGACCGACGGCGAAACCACTCTTCTTTGTCAGAAGTGGTACCGAGCAACGAAAGTCAGAGTCGGACCATGAGCCTGCGGAAAAGTTGACCCGTCTCTGACCCAGCTCATGTGCACGAACGAAAACGTCATCTCAAAGTATGAAGTTGCAAATCCTGTTCACTGAGCGAGTATGCTGCGACGGAATGCTCTCGGTCAGGAATACGCCGTCCACGACAGGTCTGTTGCAAGAGCGGGAGATATTCAGAAAGAGCAAGTTGAATAAAAGTAGGCGCTTAGGTGCTGGCGGTGATAATGGCAGCAGCGGTTGTGGCGAGAGCGACGACGAACCGCGGTGCGGCTCGTGAAACATTCAGGAGTTCGGCTCTGGCATGCAACAGGCGCGCGAGTGGTCCTGAGTTGGAAGAGTTTCCTGATAACAGCTGGAACTAGCTCTGAGCTCAACATTACCATCATCATCAAGTTCGTTATACATTTTTTTGACGTTAAATGCAGGAGAGCGCTGTCGGCGCTCGAATAATTTACGAGTCGAGGACGCCCGAGTATCTCAGAAAGTCAGATCTCGCGACGAGACTCAGCAGCGTCGTTCGCCTCAGAGTTTCGAGGAAGTTGCATAGTTGGCCGGCGACTTACCTCCAAATCCCTGAGAGTTCCCTGACTCAGAACAAATCCGTGTGCGAGCAGCGAAACTTCGTCAAAACCCCAAGTAAACCTATCGGCTTGTCCCATCATTGGAAAAGTTCTCCGAGCCCAGGAGAATCACCACTTTGCAGCGGCGTCTTGTCTGAGAAGTTGATTCAGTGACTCGTTCCCTGAGAAAATCCTCTTGCCTTGTCAGAATCCTCTGTATCTGAGATGAAGATTATCTTAGCGCCTCTTCCAGCTTACTGAGTATTGAGAGATAGGGGAGAGGGGGCAGAGGGAGAGAGACAGATAGGGTGAGAGCGAAAGAAGGAGAGAGGACCAGAGGAAGCGAACGGCGGCGCTGGAGTAGGGAGAAGCACCGGTGATTTTCTCAGCTCCAGGACGTTTGGCCGGGCAGTTTTAAACAATACGTACAGTCTCGAAGGAGACCGAGAAAGCAGTCTCCAATAACGTCAACTTCCCTGGCCTTTCGGTTCGCTTCGCTTGTTCGAGAGAAGCCATTCACTTGGAAATATTGGAGAGTCGTCCTTGCCAGAGTTGCCACGATTCGGATGCCATATTCTGGGAGCATTGCAATGAATGCAGCGTGTGACCGAGATGCTTGACACCTTTGACAACTTGAGCTTGGGAACGATGTTGGGAGCGCGACTGCACGATGTGGTGGAGAATCACCGACCGAGGCCTGAGGCGGCAAAATACAAAGCTGTCTGACAGTTAACTTTAATCCCTGCTTTCATGGGGAAGTCTTCGGTGTATGGAGCCAATGTCTCACAACCGGGGCTCGGAACATAATGAAAACAGTATAGAAACCATCTTTGCCCACGGCACTGTTTGCATTATGCGCCGACGACGGAACGCAGGAAGTGCACTGGCTTCACCCCCCCCCCCCCTGTTCGATCTATATTTCCTTATTATATACTTCCCCGCGGGTTTCTCCTAACGAGGTGACAACTAATCGAAGCTTCAAGCCGAGACGGGTCGAGGGGGAGCTTCCTTGGGAAGCAGTCGCGGACTGCTACGACCTTTCTGCGGAATTCCGAGTCACGGCCGAGCGCGACAAAAGTTAGAAAATGTCTTCATTCCGAATCGAGCAGAGTCAGTCCTACGGGGAGACAAATGGAACCGTAGTCTCCAGGTCTTCTCACTTCTTTCGCGCCGTTTCTTCCGCTTTCTGACGACTTCCTCGCCCCGGACTGAATCTCATTTCTCATCGATGTTGGAGGAGTTATACAAGGAAGAATATTCCGACAGACTGTCATTCATTACGTCTTGCCGTCTTGGGTTATCCGAAACGCTCAGACGGGAGGTCGTAGGCTCTATTTGAGATCGTTCAATCGTTTGCTTCGAGAAAGCTAGCGCGCGACCGGGCATGGCTCATTGATTAGCCCGAGACGGGGATTTCAGACTTCCGTTCCTTGTGTTGCTGCCGGTTCCTTCGAGTGGAGGATTCCGATCGCAAAAGACGATGAGCGAGACATTTGCGTCATCACTGAGCTCCCTGAACTTGCGAGCATCGATAAGCAACTCACTATCGTTATGTCCGTGGTGGGAATCCGCGTTCAATACTCTTGCCGAGGGCTGGCGGTAGGTTCACTGGCCACGAATAGAACCTCTACAGGAAGCTTGATCCGCAGACCGTTGTCGGGATCGCTCGGTCGGTTGGCTGGCTCACTCGCTTCCGACCGTTTATTGAGGCATCGCATAATAAGTTCGTCAGTTAACGCAACCTGTGGGCATGCATACGCTTAGCTCTTTCGAGCAGAACTATGTACGCCCATAACCGAATCGGGAGCACAGTTGCCGAAACGCTCATCTCGATTCAATCTGCACTGTGAGCGGGTCCAATTATTTTCACGTCTGATCTCGATTCGGCGAATACCGCCCAGTCTCTGGGAACGATGGAACAGGTGCGGCTCGTCGTGGCTCCAAAGAGCGGGGATAATTCCATGTTTCACGGTGCCCCCCCCCTCCATATTCCTCACTTTCTCGACCTCCACGAAGCTCAAGTGGGCTCAAATACTTCGCTATCGATGGGAGACTTGGATACATCGATTTTCATTATTTTCGGATTTCTTCCGCCGACAATGCCGTGGCGCTCGAATCAGATTCTAGACTTTTATACTTCAGAGAACGATCCGCTCCGGCTTGTCGCAGTGACCCTCCCAACGGATCGAAGTGGAATGAGATTCACGGTGTTCCAATACCGATGCGCGCATCAGCGTTCCGCTGTGCTTTCTCTTTTTGGCACGCGGAGGAGAGTTGACGGATGGATGGGTCATTGGACAGACGAATTCGAAACCTCTCCCTCGAGCGAAATCGTCAAGGAATATCCTCCGGCGTTTCTCTCGTAATAATCCGTCAGCCTCGTCTGTCTGCCAACAGTCCCATGTATTCGCCAGTCGGCTCGTCTCCACGGCCGTTAGGCTCACCCCGAGACCTTAGTCGAGCGAGTGCCGGATCTGCAACAGTTGTTCTCGGAACATCGCTGGTTACAGCGACGAATGGAAGAGCAGGAACCGAGTGACGATGGCGGGAGCGACTCCTTCCGCGCTGCTTTCTGACCGTCTCTCCCGTCCGTCGTCTCCTTCTTCCCCTGATGACCCCCTGATGATGGTGATGAAAAGCCAAATGGTTCTGACCTGAAGCTTCTCGCTCTGCCTGCTCGGTTCGCCTTCTCCTCCCGTCCTACTCCGTTCGAACTTGCTCTTGTTCCGAACCGACCTCTCACTCTGTGTCCGTCCTGCGTTCTCCCGTCCCCAGCCCTCCCAGTGATCCCCTGCAAGCCCCCAACTGCTCCCAGCCTGTCCCGCGGTTCTTTCCAGGCGGTTTCTCGAGCATTTCCGAAGAAACTGCCGTTGCCCCCTTTCTCGGTCGGACGTCTGAAGTAAGATCTAAGCCCATGAGGTAACCATTACATCAGTCAGCAGGCCGACGGGCCCTGTAGCTGATCAGACAGTCATCCACGGATCAGACGGCTTGGTCATAGGTCATCATCATCAGCGTTCTCGTGGAACGTTTGTTCGCGGTCCGTTTTCCCGGTCGGTTCATTGATTCTGGTGCTTTCGTCAATCTCCGAGTCGGCGTATGGGCGACGGCGATCGCTGAACGTAATTGAGAACTTTTTTCCCCGATGTGAACGAGTCAGTCGGAAAATCGCGAAGGAAAACTCGGGCTTAGCATTGATGATGTGAAGGTCTTGGAAACCGGAACGGACAAAGAGAGAGAGAGAGAGAGGACTATCAGCAGTAGCCAACAATCCGGTGTCCGACCCATGCAAGTAGGTCCAAGTTGCGATTGAACAATCGTGAGCAAGCAGGAAGCCAGTAAAAACTCTTGTGTTCTCTTACGTGCCTCACAATCGGTCCGTTCAACCGTCCACTGCAGTCAATGCGTCTGTTTGAGCGTCTGCGGTCGGGGAAAGCCACCAAACGAGCCCAGCACTGGAAACAGACACAGGCACTAGAGGCAGCACTAGGAGATGGAACCGGCAAAATGAGCAAGCTCGAAAGGGCGGTTGCGTCATCTGTGGACTTGTGGCGGGGAAAAGACGAGAAAACAGAACAAAAAGCGGGCGAAAGCCCAGGGACGACGGATCCTGAAACCAGAATCAGATCGATCTAGGCTAATATCCCACCAAGTGTCCTCCGCTGTGCTTCCCTCGATCGTGCTATATCACTCATGGTATGTGCTCAGGTCCGTGGTGCATCGTATGTGGTGGATTCACAATGCAATTGCTATAAGAAAAGGGAATTTCCTCCGGGAATCTCTTGTGGCGACTGGTGTTGCGGCTGTGCAGGTGCGCGACTCTCCACCTGTCTTGGAGAGGGACAGCAGTCAAGTAAAACAACCAACAAAGCGCTTGAACAGAATCCACGTTGTTGGCCATGGGGCCGTCTTCTCCTGGGTTCTTGAGTGTACCCCTCCGGTTGACAGTCCGTCACCCTGTTTGTTCGCTAGTTCTTTATTAGGCGAACCAGTTGTTACCCAGCTAGCTAACTATCCTATTTGTAGCGGCGCCACCTGTTTGATAGGAAGGCGGAACGACGACCGACGAGCTGGCGGGAACCCGACGCTGCTCTTTCGTCCCGTAACATTAATATGGCGAGTGCGAAAAGAAAGAGAGAACAGGTGACTGCGGAGCGCGACTGCTTTCTTGCACACGAGACGTTCGCGAACGCGCACGAAATAAGCGACAGGCCACAATGTTGGAGACCGAGGTAAAACAATCCGGGAAGGCTCACTTGGCCGTAACAAATTTATGGCATTTCTTCCGGTCTCCTCGCCGATACGATGATACCCAGGGGATGGATGGGCAGAACGGGCCGGTGGACTGAACTACTTCCAAAGAAGCAAGTTATCGACGGAAAGGCTTTCCCGCTAGCTCACTCGCCACCCTCATAACTCGGTTTCCTGAGTTAAGAAGCGGGTACTCCGATCCAATATACTTCGAAACAAGAGGACTCCGCGATAAGCACACCGAGTTCCTCCGCGCCGACAGCCCGATGGAATGCCGAGGCTTGTTCCTTTTCCACTGCTCGAAAACAAGATCCACCATCCATATTCGAGGGCAGACTAGAGGAGTTAGCGGCACGTCTCACGTTGAAGACGGGCTCAGCGCGAGAAAGCCCCACCAGGGCACACTCGGCCCCTTCACGCTGGTGTGCGAGCGAGCGTGTCGGCCACCAAGCGTGCCACCGGACAGACTCGCTCATGGGGCGACTGTCGGATAGACAAACCCTCGGGGCGAGGCTTACCCGTGGGGACCTTACATACGTACGGAGTAAAATATAAACGAACGAACGAACGAGCGAAACATCGTGCCGCCTGTCCGAGCCGACGGCCAACCAGCCCACGGACAAGCGTCTGCAGCTCCAGATACCGTTTTAAAGGCACCTGGGAGGACGCCTCCGAGATTCCATTTGTTGAGGGGTTTGTTCAACACAGCGATGTTCCGACCGGTCGAGAGACAGGGAGTTAAGGCGGGAACGAGCGTTTTCAGGAGCAGTAGTTCGTGAATCGTAGCAGACAACAGGACAGTCGGATCCGCCCGGCGAGCGTCCCCCCTCGGGAAAGACTCACTATCCATTCTGTGGACCAAACCGGCCGGAACGCGAATCCGGTACGCGATTACACCTGTTGGCGGCTCCGGGGCTGAAGGCGCCGTCTACGTCGTTTTCAATTTCCACTGACCGCTCGCATGGAATGAAGTCTCCTCTCCCATCCGGTGACCCGAAAAGGTCTGTGATGTAGGCTTCCTCGTTCGCGATAAGACTTGGGCCGACGGATAGTCCCCGCGTCGCTCTGACGGTTCCATCCACCAGCGATTCATCACCGGAGCGGACCGGAACTAGTGAGTGCTACTCTCCTAGTTTCCACCTCATCACAAGTTGCCACCAAAACGCATTTATGGGTGAATCTTCCCTGAAGAACCCGTCTTGGAAGTATTCTCACGGCGCATCGGACGAGAAACACGATCCCACACTCGCCTGTCCGAAGCACGCGATCGCGCTCATGTCACCGTCGACAATTGTGGAATTAGCCGAGAAGTAGGCGCGATCCGCCTGCCGCGTGTGTCAGATTCGCGCGCAGCCACATTGAATCTGACTCGAGCCTGAGTTCAGGTCGGTTGCAGCCGGAATCGGACCCGTCGCTGAGGCTCCGGCCCACAGCGAATGCTCTGGTAGATCCCTGAGGCTCCTGATGGGGGGGGGGATCCCTCCGGGACCCAAACCCTCGCAACACTGGCTGGAAGAACCCATCAAGGAGGCCCGGACAGAGACCGTGGAGGAGATTCAATGTGTCCGACGCTCAACGTCAGTGCGGACATCTGACCTCGAGGTAGCGATAGGAACACCCGTGGGCCTTTTGTCACCGCCGAAGTTCCTCAACTCACTCGATCAAAATCGCCTTAAGTCGTGGTCGATTATTCTTTTATTTTTGTCATCCAAAGGACTTCCGAAGCGGAGACACCAGGTATCCCGAAGCAAAGTGCACCCAGTGTTCGAATACCATAGAAACCCCGCCTCATGGAACTCCTGAGGAGAATGGAAATCTCCAGGGGCCCTCCCTGGGTGGAAAGGAACGCGGCGAACTTTTAGAGGATGCTGCAACTTGACAACCAGAGTATGTACGTACGTACATCATTGCGATACGCGAACGGACAGCCCACACGCGGTTCTGGAAAACTTGATTCGAAACATACACTGACAGTGGATTCACAGGATATTCTCGCTCCACGCGGTTTTTCTATACCCGCTACGACGAGCTTGAATATCGCCGCTCGAGAATCGAGAGGATCCGTGGCACCCACGGAGCCCCGATCGCACTCACGGCCGGAGATTTCGCGGTTTTGCCGCTTGTGAAAAACCCCATGATTGGGAAAAGAGCGTGGGGCCCCGATTTATATCAGAGAACTTCGGAAGTCGACACAGGTCTCGACCGAGACGACCGACCCGCACCACAAGGCCCATCTGGTTTAATTCATGCGCTGTCGGTTGTACGCTTTCATTTCTCTGGACAGGCGCAACGTGAGTTCTGCTCCTTGCATATTCCGAAGCTTTCTCCCATCAATATCAATACCGAAGTCCCCGCAACGGAATCCGATCAGCATTCTGTTCTGATTTTTGCTCAGGATCCGGCTGCTGGCAGACTCGAGGTCTGGATTGGAGGGTCTCAACCGCGAGGAGAGATCCGCGCTCCGAGGCTGCAACGCGAGATCAGGCAACGACCATCGATGAAGGGCGCGCGGGGAAAAATACACGTTACATTGTACTATCAAGCAATACGTTTCCCTCGGAGCAAATGTTTCACACTTGAAAATTGAATACAAACGTAGCCATGAGTTGCGAATCAATCTAGCCGTTATCGTAAGTCAAGAACATCCAAACACCACAGTTGCAAAAAGCCCCCACGTAGAATGAGCTATGAATCTGTGAACAATTCGTTCAATGACCTGGATAAACTCCCTCCGATTCGAGATTTGGGATCAGTCATGTGAGATTCGCGAGAGTTCATCTGAAGAGGCTCGCGAGCTCCGGACATTTTGATCTCGCACGAGTGGACCTCGAATCACGTCTCCTGAAGACGCCAATCGAACATTCCACGTCCTGCGATCCTCATCAAGCTTTCAGGTGAATTTCAATGGAAGCGTAGTTCATTCCGAGAGAACGAACAACGCAGCATTCGCATCGCGAGATAGATCAAACGGTAACTGGGAGCGTTCAGAACGAAACGCAAGCAATCCCGAATCATTCCCGCACTCCTGAGTCGAAGTCTCATTCGAGAATGCCTTGCATGGTTGTGTAAGATGTCAAAGGAACAGAGCACAGAAGAATCCTTTGAGAGAGGGTTGGTGATTATTTTCCGCGCCACGAATGCCATGTTCATGCAGGGTACATACCCTGCATCAAGCGGGGGAAAAGCCTGACAACTCGATTTCTTCCCGCCAATGGAACCCCTGCCCCATCGACCATCCCTGGAAACGTCCGTGTCCGACACGCTCCCAAAGGCGACTCCGTTACGCCGTATCGGGTGGGGTCGAAGAAGGAGGGACTGTTGGCTATTCGCAAGCACAACTGGAAGAATTTGTTTCGAATTCCATTGAGCCGTTGGGGGAATATTTGAACGAATGAGACTCTTCTGGGGCTCAACGTGTAAGTTGATACTCGATAACCTATCTTCCATCCGTTGGGACGAGAATCGCCGACCGAGTGACTTCAAGAGCGTTGTCCATCGTTTTCATCTTCATCATGCTTCTCTGATATCCTCGTGCCCTGGAGAACGTGGGGTTGGTTCCGGGATTCTCAGTGTCTTCAGCCGAGTTATCGTGCCATCTCCAGAAGCTGGGCTCAAATCACTTGAGAAAGTTATCACAGTATCGAATACGAGGCGTTTGGCGAGATATGCTCACTCGCTGATGGCCTCGAATCCGGACGATAACAGAAGAAAATTATTTCTCCTCCTTGCGCGCATGCGGGGAATGTGGTTCGCCCATCATCTGCTGAATATGCGAGCCCTTCCTTTTCCGCGCGCTCTTTTTCGCCATAACCTCCACACGACCCTATTGTCCCCGCAGAGGAAACTGATGGCGGCGGAACTCTTCGTGCGATATCGCTCGAAGTGATTTCCATCGGACGCCTAGGCTGAATATTCGCGTTCGCCTGGAACTTTGCTCAGGCAGGGTTTCAACCCGGCGTGGCAGCCTCCATGCGATCGTCGGCTGTTCCGCACCCGGCACCACCTGAATTCTTGCCTATCTGTCTCCCATGGCCGATGCGCGGGCGTAGGGATGCGATCCGATGAGAAGATTTTTGTCGTCAAAAGCGAATTTGTCGTCATTCGCTTGTAGTCGTAGCTAGCGACAAAGAGCTTCGATTGCTGTCGGCGGGATGGCTGTGGTACCCGACCCGATTGAATGAATGCGTTGGTGTCTGCGAATCCTCGACAATCGGGCCGAAGTAGGCGTTGTCGAGTCCAAGGAGATTGGGACGTCCCGGCCGCTTGTTGTCGTTCCGAAGGAGCGATTGCTGCAATTGTCAACTTGAGAACTCCATTTGAACGTAACGGGAAATCGAACAAACATTGGCGATAATCCGACCTCCTTTGACGGTCCCCCCAGGGTTCGCTGCGAACAGCCCGACTCGCGTTCCCTTGGAGAGCTTCCAGAGAAGTTCTTTTCCGATGTTGGTGTTTTCGGTTAGAGTTTTTTCTGGCAAATCTTCTTCAGCGAACAATGTTCCAATTTGTTTAAGCCGATCCCGCGGGCTGGCTTTACAACGGCTTTTCCGTAACGCTCCGTTGAATTGTTTCCTATCTCGAATCATCGCATGTTGCGTTCGCAACATAAACACTCCGCTCGCGGATTTCCAAGCATCCGCGCAAGAGCTCGTGATAAGGGTTCGGCGTTCATGGTCGCATCTCCGTGTCGGCGCAGCATTTTATAGCGAGAACCTCGCCGATCCCCACGGAACCGATTCGATTCCGGTTCAACAATTTATGCAGAAGACACGTGACCCCTGAGAGCGTAAGAGAGCCAGCAATTGTCGTCGGCATACTAAACAGCGGGACCGTATCCGTGAATCACGAGTCCGGCTGACTTATCACCTCATTATGATTCCATGCTTTGTGCTCGTTAGCGTCTACATTATCGTACTCGTCGACCAGACTTTCATGAAGCTTTTTCGACTCGCCGTAGCGGGACGATCCCTCGACGTACGACCGCTTATCTTCGAAGCAGTCACCCGCATCGAGCGTCGTCTTGAACTTCAACCAGACAACGCTCGCGCATACTTGAGAGCTGACACGAGTCGGAAAATTTACTCTCGCAGAGTGAAGCATCACATCGAATGGGACGCAAGTGGATGGCAACGGATTATTTGCTGGCGCGGCAAGCGCCCCGTATGTGCAGAGCGAGGAAACGAGCTCCGAATCACTCTTCCAGATCCCGAATCCGACGACTTAGACGACCAGATCCCCAGAGATAATATTGGTTCAAACGAACTGCGCAGCTAAGAAAAGCGTTGTTGTCCCAAGAGCTCAGCGAGGGAACACCGGCTGCAAATCAGTCCATATTCGGCGAAGGAGTGAGTGAACGAGGGAAAAACACTCAGAGGGGCGAGGGAGGGGGGGGGGGGGGGGGGGGGGGAGAGCTCCGGCAGAAAAGATGGGCCTATGACCTCTCTAGAATATCTTTCACGAAGCACGAGGCATGAAAAAGGTGCAGGGCATAGCGTTTTCCTGTGATTTTCGAGAATCGGAGAGGGAACCAGTTGCAGCCGGTGGAATGGTCATTCCGTCGCTCAGGAGAGATCATAGACAAACGCTGACGTTCAACGTCATAGTCAGTGCTCATTGATTCACAACGAGCAGCTAAAAATTTACGCCGTCATGGTAGGCCGCTTGATTCTGAGCGAGCGCAGTCGTGGCTGCACCGGGCGGGGGACGTAGGCGGATGCCACCAGGGACACTCTTGGACGTAACGTATCTCCTGCTGCGGATCGTGCACAACCAACTGAAACCTCTCTGACTCTCGCCAGCGGTTCTCGTTGGGCCCTCCCCGCTACTGTTCTATTTTGAAATGTTGGAGGGGATGCCAAAGTGTTTCCTGCATTCGCGGGAAGGAGTTGAAACAAATATGAGATGCGATAAGTATGAGCATCTGCTACGCTCATCGGTCATGCTCTCGAGGGGGGGGGGGGGGGGGGGGAGAGACTTTTCCGGGCCTTCTATTCTTCCCGTCGTACTGGATGCGCATAAAAAAAAACAGACACGCGCACAGCCATCTGCTCACGACTTCCTTCCACATCCAGGTCTGGCCACGGAGAAGCTCAATGAGTTGAGTCAAAACAAGACTGGGATTCTAACTGAGGGGCCAAGAGGGGGGAGCGATCACTTTTCCGATGATTTTTCCCCGACTCCAATTGAAACCATACCATGCTTGCCATTCTCTTCAAGCTCGGACCATTATACATTTGTGGCTCACTCCAAGCATGGCTCTGTCGCAAATTTCGATCTCGCGTAACCGACGGCAGGGATGGCCAAAACTCGGGGAGAAAATAGGCGTGACACTGGCTGAGGGCCATTTCTGAATGCAGCCCTCAGGAGTGGCACGTTTCGAAGCGAAGATGACAGTCGTGCCGAGGTCGGTCACGCAGATATCATGCGTTCTAGAACAGAATCAGGAAGGGCCGCGTCGTACACCGGTGAGATGATGGACGCTTTCGACAGACAGACAAAGCAGATGTTGGCACAGCAAACTGTCTCTTCTGCCCTGAAGCGACTTGAGAGAGCGACTTGGGAGGGTCGTAGCCCGGAGAGGAAAGCTGTGAGGAAAACGGCGACCCCGACGGACGCGGACGAAAGATGGCAGAGTGAAACAGAAGCAAACTGCCCGGAGCGGCTGAAAACAAAAGTTTGCTAACATTGATTTCCGTTTTGGGAGACATCGACGGAACGTCGTAATGAGACCAGTCGCTGTTGTATCCCAGTCCCCATGGAAGATTCGGTTTCCGTACGCTGTCTCTGTATCCGACTCAGAATGCCGTTTCGAGATCGTCGTTCGCCAGAAAAGTCCCGAGTCCAATAGTTTGTGACTCGATTGCCCTTGCGAACCCGAGTCTTCCCGCATCTTTCCCACGGCCGCATCGATAGCTGCCGCCAACTCGATGACGGGATCGCCGAGAGGTCCCGCTACATGTTGCGATGTTATGTATGGAAATGAGCTCGGCTCGAATCCGTAGAGGGAGCTGCGTCAGAGGAACAGGGATGAATATGGAGTGGAAAAAACAGCTCCACGCGCCGCCGCAAAATACGCCCGTCTTCGGGCCTCTGAACCGCGATCTCTGGGGAATGAAGATTAGGTCGACTCGCTGCTCCAATGCGTGCCCACCTGCCGGATCGTTGGCTCGCCTGCCTTCTTCCACGAAAACGCGGAGCTGTCGGCCATCGAGAGTAGCGGGGAGGGTGGGAATCGAGTTGGTCGGGGTTGTTCGTCCCGTACGTCCGTCAGTCGGTCTGTCAATCTGCCGACCGACTGCCGGACGTACGGGGAGTCGCGGGCCGGTCGTTGCAATTTGGAAATTCTCTTCGCGTTTCTCGTTTTCATTCAGGGCGCGCTCATCACCGGCACAAACACAACCGCTACCCGTGCCCGCCTTGTGCTGAATAAATTCATTTTCGTCAAGTAGTTCCTTGCCTGCCAACCGAGCCGACTGCGGCGGGCCACCACCGTGCCCTTTCAGTGGGTACCGGTGGCGTTTCCTCGACGAGTTATATTCAAAGTAAGAAAAGACTCATTTGTCCGGATAAAAACTCTTCGCTCGTACCATGGCAAGAATTTCCAATGGATCTGATATCCGGCATCTACACGTACCCCACAAGCCCGTCGAGTGCACGATCGGTCGGAGTGCACACGCCCTCCAGAGGACTACTCAATCGCTTCGTCGGAACCCCACGTGTTATAAGTTTCCCACGATATGCGAGACATTGCCCAACAACCGATGACTAAACTTACAGCGCCGGCCTCGAAACTGCTATACGGAGCGAGCTAGGATGATTGGTGGCTCCTTCGTTGAGTGGGAGAATAATAATCCGATTCTAGGCCGCATTCACCCGAGCCGTGACCGTCCTGGCATCAATCAGAGCCAGGACCACAATGCGGCCTCCTGCGGTGCCCTTTCCGTTCTGCCCCCACGTTGGCCAGCGCTCGCTCGAGCTCGGATCATCCACTTTTTCGACGTGAACGTGAATCCACGCGCGAGCTGTGGGAATAACATATCAGGAAATTCGTCGCGGGTATAAAGAAGTTCCATCTGCGGCGAAATACTCCCTGGCGGCCCTCGTAAAGCCAACTGGCTTCACGGAGTCATTTCCAAGAGCTTCTTGGACAGCGAACTTCCATCAGGGACCGCGCCAGACTGTCTGTGGTAATATCGTGCGTTCTGCTGTCTCAGACGCAGAACAGACACGTCATGCGTTCCGTCTCGTGCAGCGCGCTGCCGTCCCTCCTCCCCTCAGTATGCGCACGTCTTTCTTGTTCCGTTCCGTTGCGGGAAGGCAAATGTCTGCAGCACGAAAAAGTTTGAGCTACATTTCAAGTTAACGCTCGGAGCGGCCGGCCCGGGGGGGGGGGTGTTCGCGGCGCAACTGGTCGAGGCTCCTGCATTGAAGTGCGTCGTTCGATCACCGCGCACGCCCAATCTGGGTGCGAGCAGCGAATGTTGTCAATGTTCGACAACACACCGCGGACGGACAGGGGAGTGGAATTTTCTTGAGACTCCCCGCGGACTTGAGCGGTTCGTTGACGTCAGGCTTGGAGTGGAGGACGAGCGAGAATCAAGGGCAGCCAGTTGAGGCCGTGCATTGCGTCAAGCGGCAGCGTACAGTTCTGGCGGCGGCTCGTTTCCCTGGGAACTCACCGTGGTTTTGAGCGTCGTATCGAATGCTCCCTCCTCAAGATGCTCGTCTTTTCACGCTTCCCTTCTGAAACCGAAAGCGCGCTGTCTGGGAGCTCATTCGCGTGAGATGTGGCTGACAGCTCATTCAAAACCTACACGGACAGGAGAAGAGGAAACCATTGAGAGAAAAGGAACAGGGACGGAGGGAAGGCGGCTGGTCGCGAAAACGGATGACAGAGAATGAAAACCCGGCCGCAAACGAAACAGTGAGCTTATGTTCTCCCGACAGTTTATTCTGATCTCCAGATCCTCGTACAGTGGACGAGCTGACGAATGCACGTGGGCGCGCCGGAGGGCGATCGCTCATGAATCTGTTGCCAAGGACTTCAGATCCCTTTTGGATGCGATATCCGTTCCGGCTCTGCGCGACCGAACGTTCAGAACACGATCTGGAAGCAACATCGCCACCCAACTCGAGAGTTTATGGAAGTTTGTTCCCCGCCGTTTGACGGCGAAAGCCCCACGTAGAAACTTCGAAATCACCACCTGATGGATAGAGGCATAATTAAATGAGCGAAGAGCCGTCGCCCTGGTTCAGCGATGGTTCTGCCATGGTCTCAACTGCGAGAACAGCAGAACTTGGAACTGAGAGAGAAAAGTCGGTGTAGTCGTGCAGAACCCAGTGGAGGTGGTTGGCACACTTTTTCGAGGACTCGAACTGGGGAGCAGCACACTCCAACATCCCCCGACTCCTCGGCGAGTGCAATTTCAAGCCCGATATGAATTACACATCAGCCTGCGTAGTCTTCAGATTGTTTTCTCTCGCAGGAAAATTCCAAGGTGTCTTACCGGCGTTTGGCCCGATGTCGCTGACAGTGTTTTATTCCGGGAAAAATGCGCACACATGTCGTGCGTTCCCGGAAGAAAAACGTTCACTTCGATGGAAGTTGTAAAGTCGCTCGCAAAACGCTACTCCTTTGCTACTTCTACTAAACATCTTCTCCGAGCACTGACAGAGAATGGCTTGCTCGAGTGCACAGGAATTCCTTACGCATGAACATTGCAGCTGTACATCCGGTGCCATCCTAACATGTCAGGATGTCAGGAAGTACAGGAACCGCGGAGACTTCAAAGATGGTAGAATCCAGCTCGGGAGGAAACGCGCGGGGGCGACACCGAATTCGTCGCATCCTCTTAGCGTGAAGGAAGACAAAAAAAAAAACCTTGAAAGCCGACTGCTCTCCGTGCTCCGAACGTCTTGGGTCGCGACAAGAAAAAAATTTGACATTGTTCCGTCATTCGAGCGAAGACGGAGGAATCCCGGACGCCATAGAAAATTTCTACGATTCCGCTCACGGGATGGGTCGCGCTCATTTCATACGGCTGAATGTCTGAGGGAGCCACGGTATTTTCCTTGATGGGAAAAGAGCTCCGAAAGTTTCAAAGATTAGATTCAGCTTCCTCTCAAACCTTCATCAGCGCAGCGTTTCGAGTGAGACTGGAGATGGAAATGAATCGGAAGGAAGTCGAGTTCGTTTTTCGAAATCATGCTACCCTCTTCGACTCCGGGCGATAACGATATCTATCGCTGGAGCTGAGTTCTCGGAAAGTTCCGTGAGGCTAACGATCGGATTGTAAGATTCGTATCCCTCTCGTTCCTTGCGCCAGCCACATGCTCGAAGTGAAAGTGCTAGCAGGGCACTATCGAATCAAAGAACGATACAAGATTGTGTCTGCCGAGCAGCAGCGATTGTTCGGACGCTGCACTCTGACATGGGTGGCCGCACTCATGGAACAAGCACCACTGGGTGCCCGTGATCTGGAAAGGTGACAGTCTGGCAGCGGTCAGAAAAAAGATGCTTTAATGCAGGGATGGATGGATCTCGGCAATGAAGAAGCTCGAATGGGTTGTCTCGAGGGCTGTGTGCGGATCCGGTCAAGGGGCCAGAGGGAAACACTCAAGAACCTCTGTTCATGGTTGAGAGTCGGCATCATTTCGGGACAGAAGCTATTCAGTGCCGTACGAAGGGCGAGCAAAGGCCATGTTCTCCCCAAAAATCTCTGATCATACCCGGAAGGGTGTTGGGAGGGGGAAGGAAAGGGGCGGAGTTATAGTCTACCTCAGGGGTCTCCAAACTGTGCGACACCCCAGGCTGCCAGCAATGTCGGAAAAGTTTGACGACCTCTGGTCTACCTCCATGGATGAAAGTATCCCGCGAAAATTCGGTGTTCACGGAAGCATCCTCACGGGGTTGAAAACTACGTTGATTAAGACATAAAAAGCTCGCGACGGTGATGATAATTGTTATCATCGTCATCATCACATCCCTCGGTCCTTCCCGCCCCCCTCCCCCCAAAAAAAGAAGCTGGGTACGCTTCCCTCTTGAAATTGGAATCTCCGACATGAGAGTTGAGCCGAGGAGTCGTCGAAATCCGAAAGAGAAACTCAGAGAATGAATTCGCGGAAAGTTCAACACTTTCAGTGATGCAAAGAGGTTGCAGAACGCTCTCGGAGCGGAACAGCTGTCAGAAGCAGCGAAATCCGGTGAGGAATACCGCCGAGCTTATTAAACCCATATTCCACTGAACAGGGCTAACAAGCGTTCAACGCTGACCTCCGGACTCACCTGAGACCACTTGTGGTGGATTTGGTTCGTGGCAGACCTTCGCACATCGGGTGCGATGTTACCATTGTGATCAGTTTTTTCTGCCACGTGATGATTCCTGAGTACTACGCCATATTAACGAACAAAGCTACGTGGGTGAAATCGAGCGAACGAATTCCGCCTCTCCAGCAGGAATGATTCACCCAATATCCAGGCTATGGGAAGCAATCGTAGCTTTTATAACTCCAAGAAAGACGTAATATCGAACGTTGCTTCGAAATTCTCGATTTGAATGCGGATGAACTTCATGCTGGAGTTGCTGGAGCTGAAACTCGAGGGAGGCGCCACGCACGGGTGGCTATTTTGGGTCGGGAATCTCCAAATCCGATTTCGTTTCTGCTACAACTTCGTCACTTCTTCTCCAGGAATGAGTGAGAGAGGTTGAAATGAGATTTTGAGGAAGTTATCCCAATTTTCGATCGATGAGGATATCGAATGGTGCACTGAGAGTCGTTTCCTG
This sequence comes from Phytoseiulus persimilis, assembly GCA_037576195.1. Taxonomy (NCBI): domain Eukaryota; kingdom Metazoa; phylum Arthropoda; class Arachnida; order Mesostigmata; family Phytoseiidae; genus Phytoseiulus; species Phytoseiulus persimilis. The sequence goes on from CM075101.1 coordinate 22,017,675, forward strand.
TTGGAGTCATGTTCCCTCTCTCGGACCCGTATTTCGATATTCGGCCATCACATAAGACGCTGCCAACTTTTGATTCGGTTTTTGACTAAGAATCTTGATTTTGACATTCGGCACGTCTGATCTCCCCTTCCGCGGAGCTCTCATGTGAAAAATTGAGACGTGGAACGTTGATTCGTGTTTGTCGTGAGTTGAGATGCCGCGAGCACACCAGATCGTCCTTGTCGCTTGCACATAGAACATGCCATTGTGAATGAAATACGAACAACCGGATCGTATACCACGGCAAAGGAAACAAGATGAAAGGCCTGCATGGAATTCAGCTCGAAAACCATAGAACCTAAAATTCGTTCCAAATTCATAGAAGCTCAACTTCACAAAACTGAGAGGGATATTGAGTCTTGGTTTGGGTGTTGCGGGAAACCGCATGCTCGAGAAGAGCACCGTAGCTTCTCGCTGAGCGAATACAGGTGGGAAGAGCTGGAGATTTCGCTCAGAAGGATAGTCCTACCCGCTTGCAGTCTCTTTGTTGCATTTCAGGTTGACGGACTTCTTTTTAGTTCCTATGTCGACCTGAGCGGAGACACGGGGGCATTCCATCATAACGAGGAGTTGGAACCAGGAAGCGGTTTTGTTATGGGTTTCTCTAACCACTTCCGGTCTTGCATTTGTCCGGATCATGAGCACGGATCGTCGCTCCAACGCCAGCTTCGACACGCTTTTCCAATTTCGATGGTGAAGTGCTCAAATATATTCGAAACGGAACGTGGCAATTCGTCCGTGGCAACTTTCGCGACCTCCATGTGCCGCGAGCACATCCACGAGATTCCACGGTAACCGTAAGGAGCCGACTCATGTGCTGTCTCTCCGCCTCGCCGTCGTGAGCTCGGCCCTTCGGCAACAAAAGAGGTGTGCCGGCATTCTTCACTACAGTCAATTCTGACAGAGCATACTCTGGGAACACTCGGCAAAAAGTGTTCTGCTGGCTGTCGAGTACACGAGCCAGCTAACAGTGTGCCTTGAGGAAGTATTCGCCACCCTTCGGCTGCACAGACGATTATTTGGTTCTCTGTGCGTTGGTGTCCCGGCTTTTCCACTTATACGGGGTTGGGACTCAGCTTCTCAGCTCGACTCCTTACTTTTTCCCTCGGCGCCTCGGCTATGTTTCCTCGCCCGACTCATTAGGCTGATGCAGCTGCAACGTTGCCGTGTCTTACGTTACAAAAAGCGACTCGTGCGCCGAGTCGAACGAGTTCGTCCGAGACGGGCTAAGTCCCAATGACACCTGTTCGCTTTTACCGTACGTCAGGCGGATTTTATCATACAAGAGCGTGTAAGCGCTCGTCTCGGCGTCCTTGTTCAACGCCGGCCTCGCACGGTACTTCCCGATAGACACCTGCAAGAAAAACGAGCAGCATGACCATTTTTGCAGGCGAGAATACTCTCTCCGATCGGAGCCGTCCTCAAGAGACCTCCCGAATCGAATTACCGTCGGTTTTACACGCAGCAAAGAGCCCGCTGCATTGCTCGGGCTATGAGATATCCTCTCAATTACAATGATGTATTCGGGAAGCAGCGAGCATCCGGAGTATCTCCGTGAAACCTCTCGACCGCGTTGAGTGCGTTTCAAAGGATTCGCGATCCGCGGTGAGAGCCTGCGCAGTATCCTTTCGTTGAGCTCATTCCGCATGCTCACACGAGCCGGTCTCCCATCCATTCATCCGTCCGTCCATCTATTCATCCAGTTCGGCTCGTGTTCAGCGAGGAGGGTAAACAAAGGTCCCCGACTCGAGCTGACATCAATTAATATTGATCCCGCGGCTGGGTAAAGCGGACCAGCGAGTCAGCCAGGCTCTGTCTGCCCGTCATGCAGTCACTCGAATTCGTCGAATTGCTAGAGAGATGACAGAACGGACAGTGGAAATGGACATATAGAAGGGAAGATTCGACACAAAAACGAGGTTGCTCTCATGATGCTCTCGTTCCGGCTTCCGTTAGAACTAAACAACCCAAGTATCGGAGGGGTTGCAGGAGACGGGCTACAAGTGGTGCCATCGATTCTCCGATAGATCACGACACCGCGCACTCAGACACTGTACCGACCGTTTAGACATCGGGTGATGGCAATCAACGGCCCGTATCGTGTTCTCTCGCTCTACGGGAGACAACTATACGATCATACTGATACACCGCGCTGATTACACATCATGAGACATCGTTATTAGGTGTCTTGGCGATCGCCAGGCGAGCTCTACGCGTTATTACCGGAACATAGCCGGAGTCGGAGTTTTTATGTCGAGTCCGGGCACAGAAAGGACCACGGGGAACGGGACATTCAGAGGCTACTGGCTGGCCGAAGGAATCCCCTCCTCACCTCCGCGTTCGACTCATCGCATTTGTCAAAACACCCTCTAGTGACACATTCGGTCCCGCCCCTCCCTTTGTTCCGTTTCGTAGAGGAATGATATCAAGGCGAGCAGTCGTCTTGATTGTTATTCATTGCAACTGCCCATGGTTGCGACGTGCGAATAGCTGCCGATTCTTCGGTCGGAGCGAACCCTGCTCGTTCATTTTGAATCTGGAAACCCTTCATGGCCGATGGAGTTCGGAGAAATCGAGATACCGGAATCAAGTCCTGTGGTGTTCGATTCCGGTGCGGGACATCCCGAGAATGAAAGAGTTTCGCAAGGCTCCGGAAGCGCCTTCACGCTGCGGGATCGTGGGAATAAATGCGCGGACTGCGTTCCCACCGTGGCAGGTTCCCGGTGGAGGGCCTGAAAAGGGAACAGAGGAAATGACCAACAACGCCGAAGAAATCGAGAGAGTATCGAGCGAACTCACCTGAAAGTGTGTTTGAACTCTCAGAATGCTGACGGGAAGCGTTCTCGCAACGAAACGGTCGCTGAAAATTGTGCATCGCCACGCGCCGATCACCAAACCTGTCGCTTCCAGAGAAGGATCAGTGGTGGTCTTGAAACCCGATATTAGGGCTCTGGCCGATCCATCAAACACGTCCACTGCAGACGGACCGATCGGCCAGCCGGCCGGCCGGCCAGCTCACCGACACGCCGGAAAAGTGTTCCTGTACTTCTGCGAAGTCTCATAAATGGAGTTAATTGATAGATTATTTTCGGTTGTTCCTCTCACAAAAACCAGGGACTGTTTGCTCAGCAGCCCCCGCCTGAGCCCCAAACTGCGGTGCGTCATGATTTGCGCCTCATCAGATGCAGCAGAAGCATGATCCGCGAACCACGAATTTCCAGAGGACACAGAAAACTGTTGGCCATGAAAGTTGAGACCAAACAATGAAACGAGTGGGGTCAATCATTGGAGGGTCGCTCCTCGGTCCAGTGCGTTCTGTTGAAGTCACTTCAAGGATCGCGTCACGGCCAGCGTTTCATCGAATGAGGCACGTTCCATTTCGGGACCTCGTATTTCGTTGGACGATTTATCGCTCGGAGAGATCGACCCTCTCGTTGAGTCGCTCGATGCGATCAGCAGGCGATCCAGTATCCGACCTCGAAGCCTCTGGATTTCGGCAGGCGCTCGAGTATTCATAGCAGCGAGAACGGCACTGAACGCTGTAAACGGCGCTGGTGAACCGAACATCATCGCGATCCATAGACAAGTTTTCTCGAGGCTGTTGAAAACGGAACGCCTGACGGGAAAGCACAATTTTCGCAGCATTCGCAGCCGTCGTGTGCTAACAAGGGGGCCGCGACGCCGACATCGAGAAAGATATTCGAGAGAACAAGGTCGAACAATTTACAAGGATTGCCAGAACAAACAACGCTTTAGGCACCGAACGAAGGCGACGCTCACAAGCCGGCTACATGAGCTCCGAGAGACAAATGTCGCTTAAATTATGACAATATCTCCCAGTTTCGCGTCGTCTCACGCGTCCATACGCCGATGCGTGGGCCTTTATTCATTTCTCTTGACTTTCTCCAACAAGCAAGGGATGTTGCGAAGCAACGAAACCTACTAAGAATACATTGCGAGAACATTCGCGCTGGATCCCGGGATCGCTTGGTTTTTCCGGGGAGTCGATCGCCTCACAAGATGCTGCCACACGTACGCTACAGAAAAAGAGTAGAATTGAAATTACCGTTCTTGGCCTTTCTTTGTGAGCCACCAGAGCTCTCGACTCGATTTCCGTCGAAAACTGTGTGCGACCGCTTCCGTAATCGTTCACCGGGCTTCGCGGAAGTCTGGCCTAGTTCGTGGCTCAGACTAGTCTCGCCTGTGAAAATTTGCTCGAGAATATTTTCCACAACTTCGTCGAAATTCATGGAACACCATGCCCCAAAGTCGGCCAAGATAGATGAGCGAGAATCCCGGTGTCGCGGATCTCTTTTTCGAACTCGCAGCCTTTCAAGCTGCTCCCACGCCTAGTGAGGACTTCTTACATCACGAGCTCGGAGTCTACATCGTTCGTATCAATCATTCTGAGCGAAACCAAATAATCTGACAGCAAAGAGCGGTTTGCAAAAAGCCTGAACAGGATATTTTGGAGGCTCAGTAGGAAACGTGAGTGTGTAGGCAGACTGACGATGCTTTTTTTTGCCGTTTAACCCCATCCGAAAGCGTTCTTCGCCGTTCGCGGTATTGTTCTCGATGCAGCTAACCGAGGAAAAGAACCACAATGAGTGCTGCTGTGCGAGGAGCATGACCTGACCTTTTCAAAGTATAAGATGGTGAAGAGCACGCTTTCAACGCGCGTCAGATTTCCTCAAGTGAAAAGCTTAAGCACAAGCCGACGAGGAGAGCCTGAACGGTTTTCCCTCCGGAGCCGCTGTCGATGTGTCTCCAACAACGCCGAGCCAGACTTTGGGACAATTCCCAGATTTAGATAAGGAGCACTAAAATAAGGCGAGATGGCCGCCTCCGGTCGCAGGCCCCCGTGGCGAGCTTCTGCTTGTTCAGGATCGGATGACGAGTTTTGGCTTTTGTATTTGTCGAAATAGGACACCTCTCCGGAAGAGTGTGCCGAAGAGCAGCCGCGAGAGAAAGAAGCGGAATTGCGGCTTCCGCTCCGTCGCCGGATCGGCTCAATGAAAAAACTCCACGACGCGCCCTATTCTAGCGGATCTGATCTGATCCAGTTCGCGGGAGCCATACTGTCGCTGAGCCGAAGATTTCACGAATAAGCGATATCTGTGGATATCAGCTGCGGATCTTCCCACTGTTTGTGTCGCTCGCCTGTGGGCGGGCAGTGTTTGGTGCACAAGGAGGAAGGAACTCGCTGATGTACTCCGTGGGTTATATCGTTAGACTTCCTCCATTGACGGCAACGGTAATGACCCCTGAACGAGGGCGCGCTGGCTCCCTGAACGATGATGCCACTTTATGGCAGGAATTGCCCGAACTCTCCGCTTCTGTTGTTGTCTGAACCGAGCTCCAGGACGAGGATGTCTTTACCCTGTGCTGAAACGAATGCTGTTCTGGAGTGCAGGCCTGTGTTTAAGCCAGATCACAAGAAATCGATCATGACCTCAACTTCCGTTTCACTCTATTCCCGATGGAGTTGCTTTCGTTCGGAGGTCTCCGCGTTTCCTCGAATTTTCTAGACCACCGCAGTCGAGGCCCTCATTTTCGAGAGTCAACGAGCGAGTCGCGAGAGGGAGCGTTCGAGAAGCGTCGAAAGTCATCGTTGCCGATTCAGGGTGGGCGGCGAGGAGATTCGACGCAAACAAAGAATCGGACCGGGTCAGGAAGAAATAACGTCTGAGGCTCGGGGTTTCGTCACAGAATTCGGCCGCAGGGTCTACGTCAAGACCCGAATACTCCGTTGTCTTTGTCCCGAGCCTTTTTTGAAACTCAGACAAGAGGGATCATGAATCCGTCGACGCGCGGCTGACTCATGTCGTCGGGTTTCCGACCAGGGATCGCTGGCCCTCAACTCATAACGCATTAGTCATTGAGCTAGGCCGCGAAACTCCGCTGGAAAACCTCATTTCGTTCATGACGTACTAGTAGAAAATTACACGCTATAAAACAACGGACGCGCGTTACAGAAACCGGCCTACGAGCTTTACTGCGGCAGACGAGATTGGTGAACGCTGCGCTCTACGGAAAAACAGCGCTGTTGCCTTCGATTCGGAACAGAGGAGCTCGTTCCCGAAACGAATGTAACGAGAGGAGACAGCTGCGAGGAAACGCAGGCTCTCAGCGAGGGAGTATCTGATTACAGTTGTACGAGTTCAAGTTGGCCGAGCTTCGTTTTTATGCGAATCATATCTGCTACCCTTATCGCAACGAGCGTCGTTGACAGACCCGCAACAGTCGATGAGGGCGATCTTGAGTTTTCCTCCCTATACTCTGTCTCCGTTCTTCCTCCCTCCCCTCGAGACTCCGAGATTCCGATGGTCCGACATCACTCTCTCACCGTGGATGGTTCGCGTGCTTCCCACTCGATCGGGGCACGTGCCTCCGGTGCCAGCTGATTCCGCCGGCTTCTCTGACTTGAGGTCATCTACCTCCCGAAATCTCAGGCCAGTGCAAATGGTTCCAAAGTCGAGTGTTTCCTGATTCCGCGATCGAGAATCAAAACATCGTTTCGATTCAGATCGGCAAGGAGATTTCGACCCCGTAGAGCTTGCTCCAGCATCGCTGCATCGTCTCCTCATTTTCATCGGGATTCGAACGTTTTCCTGGTGCGGCGTACGCCTGGCTCGATATGGCTGGCTTGAGCGAGGGCTTGTAAGCATTCCGCGAACCTCGTTCCATGGGAACTCCAGAATGATTTATGGCACGAGGTGATAACGAGTATTAACCCCGGGGGAGTTGAGCTCCACTTCTGCCCCGTATGCAGGAGCGAGGCGGAAAAATTAGGGCCAAAAGAGTCAGAGGTGATCCGGAGAAAGACCTCTACCCGCGCGTAGGAAAGTTCTCGTCATTATCGGTCTGTCGACGTGAGTAGGAGATCAATCATACAACGACCTGGGCGGCTAAGATAAGATCTCTGGGTGCATCTATTCCAAACGACCTTAGCCGTGCGACGGTTGGTCAGCCGCCCAGTGAATCGGATTTATTTTCGGACGCAATGCCTGTTTTGAACGGCTTCTTTTTGATTGTACCCGGACGTGACGGCCGCCGACGCAGTGGCTCGAGACACTACCTACAAGAATCCGAAGCTCGGACAGGGAAACGGTCGAGTCAGTTGAAATGAGGTAATCAGTCTCATATTCGAAGGACTACTTGGCTGGCTAAGTTGGGCTACTGGGATCTGTGTACTGTTGTACTCCCGAGACTGAGGAAGTCAATCGCAGTTCCTCTCAGTGCTTGTTTTCCGGCTTGATAAATGAGTAGCAGCTTCCGGTCTGGCTGATAAGTACTGCCGCGTTGCAAGCCCGGTAAGTCTTCATTTGTATTCAGCCGGCCTTGGCCGCCGTTTTCACCAACGAAACAGCGAGCCAGGCACCGGGCCAGGTTGCGTTGATACTCGCGACTATCACTCGCCAGCTTGCCCGGCCCTCTCGCTCACAAACAGCCGCTCGCTAACAACGTATCAATTACCTGAGGGTGCCGTTGCATGCGAACCACTGCGGAGCGTTCAAGTGTGGGCCCGCAAACGAGAGGCATAAAGGAGCCGAATCTTCCGCTACCGAAGAAAATGAAGTGAATTCGGTTGTGTGCGAATCTCCAATCTGACAGCAACCGATCCGTTGCCACTCTATCATGCTCAGTGAGATCAGGGAAGGCCCTACCACCCCCTCTGTTGACCTCGACGAGAAAAAGAAGAGGTGGTCAGAGGTGCTGCCAGGTCAACGGCTCGGAAAATAATCGAAGGGTTCCGCTCAAATGAAGCTTCCGACCGGGCTCACAAAACTGCCGCGTCAAAAACTGACCTCCTCCCAGGAAGCCACAGTCTATCATGGTCTTATCGAGATATGTTGTCATCGCACTCTTTCTTTGCCAAATGTTCAAGGAAACTTCGCACGTCACCAAGAGCGGCGACTCGCACACATATTTAGAAAATATCGTTGTAACTCAGCTCGAGCCGGGCAGAGTTTCTAAAATAGTCGTTCGAGACCAGGTGGCATCACGTCACATGTGAACCAAAGCCGAGGCCCGGGCCCAGAGATGACGGACCTTCGGTTTGCCTGACGGACTCTCCCACCGGGCTTCGAACTCTGAATGCTACCAAAAGCGAGCTTCCCGAAGCAACCTTACAGCGCAGCGAACAACACTGCCGCGAGCAGCGTGAAGTTCAACAATAACAAAGCGCCAACGGAAGCTGCGAAGAGGAGTGAAGTGAGGAACCGGTGATTTCGAGTTGACGCCTCGGACTCTTGCTCACTGTTCGCGTGTTCTTCTTGGTGTTTATCAGACTGATGGCTTTTTGATGAGACTTTGTGATTGTCTTCTGCTGACGATTGGATGGCTCTGGCTTCGATGCTCACCGGCTTCTCCGGCTTCTTCCGGATGTTGAGCCGTGAAGATCAGCTTCCTGTGGTAACCAAAAAGAAGAAACAATCCGTCATCGATTGCGGTGAGTGTCGGCTCGAGGGAGCGAGAGAGCGGGGGGGGGGGAGTGTCGTGATCATGTTCATGAAGTACGTGCTCGCCCACATCGACAGGAGGCATGGAAGTCCCCAGATTCAAGGGACTCATGGCAATCTCTGATAATCCGGGGATATCCTCCTCCCAGTTCTCTGTTCCAAGCCCAGAACTGGAGCCCTCGATTTAACGGACACGAGGACATGTCACAATTTTTCTCTCGCCAGTCGGTCAAGTGTGACAAGAAGTGCCGTTATTTCCACGAGCGGTCGCAGCCACTCATGGAGCCTGCAAAGTGCCTTTTGTTCCAACGAGCGCTCTAGTCTCACATCGGAGCTATTCGCCCAAGGTGAACGAAAAAAGTGGGATGGTTTTTGTTTCCAATGTTTGCGTTCGATCTGGACGGCAGGAGCCCGGGCTACGCCTGTTTGCGCGTCCCTGTTCGTGGATGACGTCTCCTTGTCACTGGCTTGCGAGCTTTGCCGACGCCGTCGCAGCAGAACGGAGCTCTGGAGCTCCCTTCGATTCACAGAAAAATATGCCGATCGAAACACACACGTACATGTTCCTTATGTTGCGGCAGCGTGCTCTTGTTCCGACACAGGACCACCTCTCACTCCGTCACGCATAGTGAGCCCAACGTCACTCTACTCTGCGTCACGTCGCCTAACGTGACGCAATAGGTCTGCGACGAGGCTCGAGAGACTCGATAGGAGATTCCGAGTCTTCTTCAATCTCACTGGTCACACATCATCATCTGTTCATGGAGGACCTTGAAGTTTTTCACCGCACATTGAATATACCTCCCTCTCGCACGCACGGGAATGCTTTTACACAACCGGAATCGAGCAGGTAACAACGAGTTTCGAGATACATCATGCCGCGTTCGAAAAGCGAATCCACGCTGCGTGTGACCATCCGAGGTTGATGAGCGGCGCAGCACGCGTGCATAGCTCGTCTTTGATCGAGAGTACCCGTATCACAGCGGTGGGGAGACTTCATCCTATCAACTGATACCGAGCTCGCCGAGATGAACCACCATCGCGAGCCCGTTTGGAACCAAAATTACAACGGGATTCCCTATAACATTCATCGAAGCAACGACGGCAGCTGGGACCGGATTGCATAGCTGAATCCGGAGAAAAAGATTGCGAAGCGGTCTTTTCCGAAGACGTGAAGTCCCTCCGGAACTCCCGTGAGACGGAAACCAGGAATGCCTACAGCGTAACCGCCAGTTGGAAGAGACGGTATTCGAGAATTCGACTTCGGGGAGCGCCTGCTCTGCAAGATAGAGCTATTTTGACATACTCTCGATAGATCGGAAAGCAAGTTTGCCAAGAGATGCCGTTATTCTCCGCCGGACAGATAGACATCATTGATGGATATCTAGTTTACAAGTGTCCGTCAAACGCCCTCAGACAACATCCCCTCGCGCGGGTGACACGTTCGGCTGTTTTCAGCTGTCACCGAGCAGCCGATGGGCTTCAAGAGGAAGTCAAGATGACAGACGTCTGGAGTGGGAGTACCTGAATATTCCCCTTCGACAACGACACGCAGCAGTCGACTAAAGTGTCAAGCCCTGCAGTGAGAATTTAATATGTCGCAAGTGAAGGCTTCCTCATCCAAGCTGAGACTTTCGAGGAGACATTCCGCTCAGACACTTCGGCGATTTCTTTCCCGCATTAACAACTGGCTTCTTCTGGGATTAGAATTCCACACACTCGGCTCGATCCTTTGTGAGCTATTTGATAAACATTTGTCCGAGCAGAATTCGCGATCGCAAAGCTCCCGAATTCCGATTTCGTCGTCTTTCACGTTCAGCAAGAACGGCAAAGCGCCTGTTGGGAACAGCCCGAGTTGGGAAAAGGAAGGAGAGCCTGCGCCAACAGACGATTCCGAGCTCGACATCATTTTGATTGCTTCATTTCATATTTTCAACGCGGCTCCGAGAGTTCGAATTTCATCACGGAGGATTTTAATTAAAACTACTTTCGGCGAAAAAGAATTCTATCTGAGATCTCGAGAGAGTCTCGCATCTCGGTCGGAGAGATCAGACAATGAGCAACAGAGCTTCGGAACAGCCATGAGATTAGAAGTTCTTCCGTTCCGATAACAGCGGGAGAATTTGTCGGACCACGAATGCGAGATGGTGAACGATTTCACGCATCAATCCACGAGGATGTTGGTGTCAGTGCCGCGAAATCGAAGTGAACTTTGATCAGAACGGTTATACATACCCCCGTGAACGAAATCACCAATCAAGCGGTAGGTATTCGATCGAGCGGACCAAGGTTGCCAGGCGAACGATTTCATTGACAGGTTGGCAAAATTAACGTGGTCGCGAGGAAGCGGACCTCGCGGAACACCACGGCATGCCCTGCGAGCAGAATAACTTGGGAGATAACTGGAGCCGAGCTCATCTTCGTGCTGCATCCGCTGTGGTATGCTTGTGAATCTGAACTGTTCAGCATGGATGGAAGCATTTATCTCAGCTCCGATCGGTTCTTGCAATACAAATCCAGGTTGAATCATCATCTTGCGGTAGGTCGGGTTAGGTTAGGTGTCAATGAATCTCTGGGCGAGCGACCCTGCCAGAGTCTCGGAATCTTCCAGCGTCCACACTTGGGTATCTGCCCCAGTCAGTCATAGTGGGGGTCCAATAGTCACAAGTCTTAGCCTCCAATGGACGAGAGAAGTTGAATCTTCACGAATAGCTCATCGAAATTTGAGGACGGCGTCGATCTGAGTCGTGAGACGAGATCGATGCTTCCTTCGCTGGACCCTCACTTCGCGTCGTCAGAGAAGCGCGAATGAGCACAGAGACAGCGACGTTTTCACGACCAGAGATGCCGGCTCAAGTTCCGAGCTCCCGAAAGAATTCCACTCGACCTTCTATAACAGGAGCGTACGCCATCGACCTCACGATACGGCAGCCCATTCCAAGATCATTCTTGTACCTTTTGAAGATCCCCAGGCATGGAGGTTGATGGATTTATAATGCGAACAGATGGAAGTTGTGTCATCCTTCAAGAGACGACTCGTTTTTCCCCAGCCCTCCGTCTTCCCACAAGAATACACTATTGTAGAGATCTGGGCTCACTCACAGAGCTGGCCAGTTACTCAATCAGTCGTTTGGACGGATGGTCAGGAACCAAGGGGAGCCGTCCTCGCCGAGCGAGCCTCCCGATCTAATCATTGTATCCGAGTTCCCTCCTGAGGCCGAATGACGTGCCTCCGTTTTCGAGTCAGGCGTCGTTGGCGTTGGTTTCACGGTCTCATCCGACTGAGCGAGGGGAAGCCATGTTCACTCCGCTACGCGACTGTTGGTCCTCGACTGAATCGAGGATTTCGGCTCAATGTAGCTATTCAATAAGAATGAAGCGCAGTACGAGCCGCACAAGGGAGTCCGTGCCATGAGGGTCCCGTACTCTTCGACATTCTATACTCTACCGGACGCGCAACGGCTAGTTATTCTTGTACAAGCTAGCATGACGGAGACCGCGACGTCGCCGCCGACAGCTGCAGCCGTCAACTTATTAACGCCTACCGCTTTGAGATCCACCGTTCGGTGATCTTCGTGGTGAATGCCTTGCCGTCCGAGTACACGCTTTGGTACACCGCTATCTCATCCATGGCGCGGATGAGGCGTGACTGGACTTTGCGAAAGCGAGTGACCACCAGGTAGGCATCAGGCAGGACCGCTCGCCGCATTCAAGCTGTTCCTGACCGCCACGGAGCTCTGCCCACCAGCTCGACGATCGCATCGGCGGCGGCGGCAGCAGCAGCCGTGGTAACGTCGCTGATGACTATAGCGGTCGCGGCGGCGGCGGTTGTGGTGCAGGAGGAGTGGTGCTGCGGCCGTTGATTCTCGAGCCCTCAGTGTGCGGTTGAACTCAGCCTGCCCACCGGGCGGCCAGTCTCCGAATCACTTCCCACAACCGAGCTGGCCCAGGTGTCTTCGATTCTGGTGGTTGTGAAGACAATATCAGGTTGCAACATGATTGAGTGATCGACCGAGACGGTTGATGACCGATGGACTAAGCGAGTCCCCGACCGACCGACCGGATTCAATGTCTATACGACTTCGCCCGGTCGAGACCACCTCGCTACCGACAGCGATCTACGTTCCGGCCCCAACGCTGTGCAATCATAGTTATGTTCGGTGAGGATAGCCAAATCCGTTGTATGTCAGCGGGTTCGTTTGTCTGACCGGCTGTCTGTGGCTGATTCGCCGTCCGTCCGACTGTCGTTGTCTGACTACTGCCGCTGCATGCGACCGTTTGAGGAGGGAACCTGTTGTAGTGTGGACGCTCTTGAAAACTCAGGCCGACCGCCTGAGTGACTGACTGACTTTCCCGCTGGCCAGCGTGCAAAGGCTCGCGCCGCCGAACGAGCGACCCAGCATTAGATCAACTGGCTGTCTCAGGGAAAACACTACGAAGCCACATTTGATCGGCAAGCGTAGCAGATGCAAAGCGTTGTCTGCTCGCCGGCTCATGAGAGTGTCTACCAGCTCCCGACAGTTGCTCGACACCGCCACCGTCGAGAACAAGCAGTTGCCAGATGTTAGGCCCGAGAATGTTTGCCTTCGTGGAAGTGTATGCCCTGGAAATGAGGTGTCGACACAATATCGTTTCCTGGCCCAACTCATGAGCTCGACTCATATCGCGCAATGCTGCGGCCGCTGCCACTCGAACAACGACCTCGCTGCCGCGGACTCATCATTGTTGAAATTTGGAGCGTGTGTGTGCGTGAGCGTGCGCTAGAGACCGAATAACCAACACGGAAAGTGCCACCAGCTGAGAGTTGTCCTTTTGTTTCCCGGTTCAGTCATAAAGAGACATTCAGTCGGTCCGTTGGTCCGCTTCCTGGCTGGCCGAGCAGGTGGCAGGTGCAAGAGAAGACCCAGGCTAGTCGAGACTCGAGACAGCCGCCGCCACCTGCACTGCAGGTGGACTGGCCTTACCGCCGAGATGAGTGGGAACAAACTCATTCCCCAAAGATTTCTCACTCTTATGAACCGGATGACGAATGAACGCGTCAAAGCTCCCGTTAAAGGTTTGTTGCTAGTAGTCAGTCACATACTCGCGCGCTCACTCGAGCACCTGCATCGGGAACCACCATGCACGGCCACCTGCATAGAACAACATTAATCCCTGTGACTGTTCATTCGCATTCTAGTGTCATTATTCGAGTTGCTCCTCAAGCGTTCATCAAGTCGCGCTTGCGTTGGCCCAACTCGTTTCGCCTTCCTGTGGCTCTGCAGGGACTACCGGCCGGGCCCTTCCCGCTATTATTCCAGGCCATGTCCCGTATACACACACCAATTGTTCTTATCAACAACTTCATGTTTATCCAAGTTTCGATACCATCCCATTGTAGAAAACACTGTGCTCCGAAGGCACCTTCCAGTGGAACCTGTCGAAGGTGGCGAATTAGGTTCCACAGCAACAGACGACGCCACACAATGCGAATCGTCCAGAATTTCGTACACGGCGCGCAAGGTTTTTTCGCGACCGGCCGGGAAAGTCGCTGGCTGAGCGGTCAGTGCCAACAGCGCTACCATTATTAAATAACTCAAGAGCCGCGGTGCAGCAGTCGCTATGAACGGAAATTTGGCCTCAGGCGCAGTCATTAACGACCGTGGGACAATATTTCTTCATCGAAAGCCTGCTTTAGGTCGTTTCTCTGTCCGATTCATTGGAGCAGACGCTCCTATTGTCGCGTGTCAAAGTAGGCGTGCTTTACTGCTCTCCGCCAGTTGGCCGACCAGGGGCCACTCAGTCGGCCGACGCGACCGCGGTACAGATATCGTTTGATCAAGTGTCCCTCTAGTCGAACCAGTTACGCGATAGCTGGGAGCTCTTCATCCCAAAAAATCTCCTCGATATTTACAAATATTAACCGAGCGAAAGGCGCAGGAAGTGAGTAGTGGTCCCGCTGCGATAATTGATAGTTTCGCAGCTTGGACCGAGCGAATCGACGGCAGACCTGCGACTCCGATAGGGTACTCGGGCTTCGTATCGCCCGAAGTTCCGTGAATTTCTAGGGGAGAATCGAGAGCGAAGGTCTCCAGCGAAACGATACCAGGAAGACTCATTGTTGGGAGAGGAGAGAACAATCTCATTGAGGCTATCAGAAACTCCTTGAAGGGTGACGGTTCGTTATCGCTCCTTATGCGTTCCGTGTCAAGCGTCATCCCAAGAAAACAGGACGATGCCTGCAAGTGCAGAGGTTTTATAGCAGGCAGACGCCTTCTCAGAATCACTCGCGGAGTATCACCAATTCATTCGTTATCAGCACCATTCCAGTCCTTGGGGAAAGGGGGTGCGCACGGGCTGCCACGGATCACGGTCCGCCCATAGAAAAGTTTGGCATAGCGGCCAAAAGCCACGTTATAGCAGTGAAAGTAACATTGGGTCCGTGACGCTGCTGATGAAGTTTCGCCTTTTATGAACGGTTCGCGTCAGGAGGTTGAGTTCCCAGGCTGCCATAAATAGACCCGGGAAAACCGCAGTGCCTGCAGAGCTCCTACAGCAAGCGCCGGAGGCGATCAGAAGGCACCGAGAAATCCGTGGCTTCGTCCGATCAGCCTCACAAAGCCGAACAAGTGCTGGTAGTGCTTATCCTATAGCTTCGGAGTGTGTGCGAGTTTCCGGTTCATTGAAATGGCCGACAGTGAC
Organism: Phytoseiulus persimilis; assembly: GCA_037576195.1. NCBI lineage: Eukaryota > Metazoa > Arthropoda > Arachnida > Mesostigmata > Phytoseiidae > Phytoseiulus > Phytoseiulus persimilis. The sequence continues at coordinate 22,032,857 of CM075101.1, forward strand.
CCCCGTAGTGGAGGTTATCGTCTGGTTTCGAAACGATTCACCTCACTCATGAACTGGATTTGGACAGAGCGGATGATAAATCGTGAGTCTGAAGCATCGGAAAAGCCATCGTAGCCCAGGTCGGCAAGCGCGACCACCGTACCTCCCTTGTACCGAATCGTTCCGGTAGAACAAGTGAAGGTATCATGTTCATCTAACGTCCGAAATCCCGATCGAACGTTACGTGCTCGTTGATGACAAGAAATGAAAACTCACGAATCGTCCGATTGGCCCACAGCAACGAGTCGCTAACTTCTCCGCTGATTTACTCGACATCGCAGAAATGAAACTAGCGGATCGGTTTTCGAGTGGAGAAGACGTCACGGCTCGCAGAACAGTCTCCTCCGAAGTCGGTATGTGGAAGGCGAGCCACATTGGCTGGCCTGGTGGGCGTTGCGCGTATGTTGTTTCAGGGATCATTACGGCTCATGACATTAATGGTCGCCATATCTGCGGAACCGGGTATGAATAAACGTGAGGTTCTTTCGTAGAGATTCCTGCGAAGAATCCCACTTGTTTGATTGATGCACTCACCTTCCTGCTCTCCGTGCTACATTCCTGACAAGTAATGAAGCAAGGTGTTAATCTTTGTTCCACTCCGCAGTCAGCAGGGAAAAAAGTGAACGACTTGGAGCTCCGCTCCGCGTTATTAACTCGCACAAAGCTCGAGCTAGAACGAAAGACGAGCCAGCTGCTTCTGACAGTTGAAATTTTTTGTTCACGACCCGGTGGTGAAAAACTTTGAATTACAGTTCCTTGCGAACCCCTGTGTGCGAGAGAACCGACGCAGCAGTCTTTGGCTATTCAGGCTGAATAAGGTCACTGAAAAGTCGATGGTTTCACTGCAAAAAGGGGATCGGGCTCTAATGTTCTTTTTTTGTGAGGTGGGAGTGAGTGCTTTGCGCGGGTTTGATCCTCCCATGAGTTTCCCGAGCGGCGAAATCGTTCGAAACTGTTACTGGCGCAGTGGACGATAGCGTCGACCGCACCGCTCTCAACCGAGTCCTCGGAGAACAGACTCGGATGCCTGATAATTCCGGAGTGAAATTTTGCTGAATCGGAAGCAACGATAATGTTGGTATTCATCGGGTACCCGACGGTTGCGAGCTCCAGCCGTTCCCGTGACGCAACCTCAATCGCTATAAGATTGCGTTTAACTGAATCCACGACGCTGCAGACTGCGTCCACTCCCCCAACATCTTGGGCAACGATTGAATTCTTCGCGTCTCCCTTGAGGGTTTGAGCAAGCAATCTCCGGCGCGTTACCCACATGCCGATCCCGAAGGGGGAGGAATAGGTTCTACTTCTCATCCTGAAATTTCGCTCTATCATCCACGGGTTGCCGATTCTCGTTCTCGCGGCGGACGGAATCAAGAAACTGCCTCCTTTTCGCTCGACTGGAGCTCTCTTGGCAGCTCGCGACAAATCTGACAGTTCAACCTGTTGTTGGGAAAAGTGAGATTCTGAAGTTTCTGGGAAGAGATGAGAAATGAGCGAGACCTGCTGCGTAGAAGATGGATTGGCCAGTAGAAAGATCTCATTAACTGCGCACTCGCTTCCGTCGTCAAATAAAAACGCAACCCTCAAGATCTGGTGCATCAAGAGAGTTGCGTCGGCCTCGTGAACGACGCCACCTCTATTACAAGATTTCCCAGCGTTCTTAAGGTTTGTTAGGGGCGTTTTTAGGTTCGCAAAAGGTAGGCAAGGAGGTGAACTACCACCCGCGAACACCGACAAAAACAACGAATAGGTTCGCAGTGGAAACATTGCACAGCTCAGAGCTGTGCTCGCAGCCGGTCCGGAACATCGCCAGCTGAGCTCGTCGCAACATATCGCCCAAGTTATGAAACCCGTGAAAGCGTGAATTAGTTGGATATGCGTGGAGGTGGTTGTTGTCATCGTTGAAGTGTTCTAGTTTTTTGTTGTGTGACAGCAGCGACAACAGGATACTTTTCGACCAAGACGACGATCCCGAGGGAAGAGACGATCATGTCGAGCAACTACTCGAGTTACAAGATCCTCTCGGAGGGTTTCGTTTCTCTGATGAACAAGATGTCATCGGAGAAAGCCCGGGCTGCCCGTGAGTAATAGTCCACCATGCATATTGCTCAGTAGTCACGCTCAGTAGCTGTGTGGATGATACACACCCTCTCCGAGCGATGCGGCGTTGAATTCGAAGCCGCCGATAAACTTCAGGGGCGTGCTCAAGACGATGGGAAAGCGATCGCCTCAATGCCTCGTTCGCGGAAGTGTCCAAATCCGAGAAGCTCGCGTGCAGTCGTCAAACGGCCGCCACCGACACCACCGCCAGGGGTTCCGGGCAGGAAGGCAAGGGAGCTGGCTGAGTTCGGTGTTTTCTGCTGTGAATGGGAAAATGATGAGTCTGCCTTTACTTCGCATCCATCTGTTTTTTCCCTCTCTCTGGCCACAAAGCTAAATCGCAGTCGTCAAGATTGGCTGCGGCCTTCCCGCGCAACGCTCGTCAAGCTTGTTCAGAGAGCTGGCCCAGTCGTTCCTAATGACGCTTCACTGGGAGCCCCTCAACGAGAAGGCAGCGATCACCTCTGTCATCCATTCGCTCGTGGACGAAAAAATCATGGGAATCCCTGAATACTCTCCCATTTTACGCGCCATCCACGATAACACGGTATTCAAAGAGCGTGAATCGTCGGCAAGTTTTGGGAAATTTCGGTTCTTATCTCCTCGAAGAAGGTATTCTGATTCGTGGCGTCGCAGATCGTTGGGAGGACTTTGATGACGACTCGAAATGCTTGGATTCTACTTTGCGTCTTTGCGGAATGATCTCGTGAAGATTCTCGACAGATCGATTCGGTTACTTTCCCATCTACGAATAACATGACTATGAGAGCGATAGGAACACGGGGTTCAGGCATTCGTTCAGACTCATTTGACTGCAGCTCGACCCGATTGCGTAGAGTTTGAAGGCCTAACGTCCGGTATTTTGGAGAACAGGAAAAATTGCCTTCTTGAAAGGCCAGCTTGAAATCATCAATACTTCATAGTCTCGCGAATAATTCGCGTCGTCACGTTGACTCGTTTCCTAAGCGCGCGCCACGAGCGCGGGTTCGTAAGACCTTGTGTGGCAGTCCGGTCCCTAAAGTCGGACGCAGAAAAGCGAACGTGTGTTTTCCTCGGAATCAACGATTTCTGAGCGAAATCTCGTCGATTGGAGAGGGGTGGCACCGGGTCCTGAATTCCTTCCACTGGGCCAAGGAATGAATCTGAAGCGTTCCTGCGATTCCAACCGCCTACAGACTCATAACAAGGGTGAATGAAGAGGTTTTTCTGCCCATTTGCCAATCAGCTGCTGCCTGCCAAGCAATCTATCAGCATAATTGAGGGGAACGACGAGTGGAATCCCTCCCGACGGCTGCGTCGATACTTGAAGCGACTTGTAGTGATTTTTTATCGAGCGAGAACGGCGATGTAGCCGCTGATGTTCCCGAGACGCATCGGTGAGCGTCCAGGATATGCATGAAGATGCGGGCCGAGGCGACGAAGATTCCTTGGGTGAGGGAAAAACAAAATATCTGAGTCGATGGTAACTTCCAGGGTTGCTCCCACTCGAAGCTCCGGCACACAGCTAAAAGTATCCCAGTGTCTCACGTGGCGCATGAGGTTCCAGCCGCCGAAGACGCACACGGCGTCTGAGCAGCGAACGAAGGCGCGCTCTGTGGCAGATCAAGACGGCGGAGGTCTTGAAAGTTCCCTCAAGCTTATCACGAATAAAAATTCCATGTGTCGCATCATAAATCTCATATCGTCGGACGAACGGAATGCATGGGCCGCAGAAACCAGCCCCGTCAGCGAATTAAGACTCGTCTCATAGGACCGAGTAAGCGGTCGTCTGGTCGGCCAAGAGTCGTTGGCTTCTCTAGTGACCACACCAGGCGACGTCCCGGGTCATGTATGAAATGAATTCACCTGAGACTGGAAGGTCTATCACATTCGCCGTAACCTGCCGTACGGACCTGCGTACGCGAGGCCGAAATATTCTGCGGAACTCTCGGTCCAGTCCTCTCCCTCTTCGTGTGCTTTAGAGAAATCTCGTTGATAACAACGGCGAATAGTGGAACATCGACAACGCTTCGAATCAATAATTGAGACAAATAGGACAACTTGGAGAGATAATGGATGTCGCGTCGATGCTGGTCGCCATGAGAGCAGTTTTGACGAACGCTTCGAGGGCGAGTAAGTGCTACGCTGAGGAACGGTTTGGAGTAGGGCTCAATGAGTCCACGCTTAATTACGTCCCGATAACAGCCGATGACGCTCGGCACATGATGGATTATCTCGGGTCCGCAAAAACCTCTTCGCTCCAACGACAAACTCGGCGGTGAAGCGGGGCTTGCTCCTCGCCGGCGTCTGGGCCCGAGATCAGCTATCAATCCCTGAAGACTTCAGTACGTGTTAGCGGCTCAGGGCGATCCATGGACTATCGTGGATGAATGTCGGAGTGGGCACGAAAACGTTTCTGGCTGATCAGGGGAGTTGCCGTCCAAGACATTCTCATTGAGATCATCAGATGCTACAGCGACAGGTTGCTCAAAGGGTCTGAGCAGCAGCGAATGGTTATTCCGGAACAGTCATTTGAGTTGGACGCGTTCGTTGTTGCTTCTCCACGATGGGAGCCGCTAATTACTTTCCAATATTCAATGCCGCCTTATTAATGGTGGCCTTGGGCGAGATTTCGTGAACATTGAGCAGAGATGACTGCGGAATAGAACGAACTTTCCAATGGATTTCGAATGTTGCGGAACTTCTACGCACGGTGCTGAGAGCTCTTTGTGATTTCCGATGTCGGGAATGTGGGTACTCGATGGGCTCTCTGAGCCGGTGCGTTGGCGGAGAGCACGAACGTCGATTTGAGAAGGCTCCGAATGTGTGTGGAATAATATTTCCATCCAGCGGTTCCGATCTGATTGTTACGTGATCGCAATTATTGCTATGATAAGACTCTGTGTGTACAACGCGGCTCGCGATAAGCGCTGCCGATACTGCTTCCGTTCAGCTGGCCAAAACTACAGACTTTCGGGCAAGATTATCTGCATAATTATATCTCGTTGGTCCCCGCATGGCTCATGCCTGGAGAATCAACGGAGCGCTTGCGTCTGCGTGGGCTGCAGCGACATAATTTCCCCAGAGCGTCCAACTGGTGTTTCCCATCGGACGAGATGCTCGAACGGCGAAACGAGTCCTCCATTCACCGTGTTCAAGTTAAGATAAATGCTGGCGCGGAAACTTTGTTGACATGGTGAGATGCGAGCAGCAGTGATCAGATGGAACCGACGGATGATTAACTCCTCGCGAAGCGTTCAGGAAGGAGTACGAACCTGGAGCAACTTTCGAAGATGTGGATCATGCATCTATCTTGGATCCTCCATCAATGTCGACTGCGACTCTTGCGTCGCCAGCGATGGTCCGTCTGCGTGCCATCTCAGAGCAGATTCACGTGCAAATATTCGGTACGATTCTCAACTTCCTCCTGGGTCACCTTTCTGAGTTTTGAACTCTTTTGTCTCCTCGATCTCGTCCATCGGTGGGCACGCCACGAGCTCCGCGCTCCTATCTTCCAAAGGAAACAGGTCGGATTGTGGATTTGTGGTTTCCTGGCTGATTGCACGTCGCTCTTCCTCAACGTGCTGTCACTCGCTTGATACACGATATCTGCGCTCCGTGCGCAGGGTGAGCACTGGAGCCTTCTTCCCACCGAAACCCAACTGTCCCAGAGATACACGATTTCGTCTGCACGACGTTCGTCATTCCTGCCTCAGGGCGATCTCGCTCGACGAATCCCCGATATTTTCTTCACTTGGAAAAAGCTCGCACGACGCGCAACCACGCATACCACGTCATGGGATTATTATCCTCTAAAAGGATAGGAGTTTTTCACCGCAACAGACGCCTCATAAACAAACAAGCGAGGCACACTTCCGTTCAGTCAACTTCGAGGCTCGGAACAGCCCTCTCTGGAAAGTTTAGAAAGAGCCATAGGGTAATGAAGACCGGTTTCAGCTTCAGGGTGCAGGACCAACAAACTTGTTGGTCCGTCCGGCTCGTGAGGGAGAAATGTAGCGCAAGCAACCATGTCTGGGGGAAAGTTCTCCCATCGGAGCGTCCACCGTTCGTTCCATGCAAAACATAGTCACGCCATTTTTTCCGCTTGCATTCTTCATTTCTCAGTTGTTTGCTAGATCGAAATCGTGCACGCATGCAGCAGGACCGAAGGGCAGCGTATATAAGTTTGCCGCGTATCAAGTGAAGATCGTTATCGGGGGGAGGGAATCACTTCCAGTCCCCAGCAGGTAGGATATGTTCGACTGATCATGGCGTTGCTGTTTCAGAACCCGAGGTGGAGGAGGAAACGTTTGGGCCGCGATACAAGCCCGAGCGACTTGACGAGCTCTGCAAGAATACCAAATTCGATCGTGAGGAAATACGTCTCATCTATCAGGGTTTCAAGCAGGTTGGTTCTCAGCGGGGTGCATAGAATTCAGACGAGAGCATGCAGATCCTTCCGGAGTGGGGCCGAATAGTGTTGGTATCGAGATCCGATAAATCGATTTGAATAATCCGATTTTTCTCCTCGTTTGTTATCCAGGAATGCCCAACAGGTCTAGTCGACGAAGACGCGTTCAAACTCATATTTGCCCAGTTTTTTCCACAAGGAGGTAATGTGAGAACAGATCGCGGCGCTTTGATTAACTGATCGAGAACGAATGGTTCGATCCCAGGTCCCTCCACATGAGAATTGCTAACGGCTCTAGGGTCTGCATTTCAGATGCTTCTCAGTATGCCCATTACGTGTTCAACACCATGAAGCAATATGGTCACAACGGATGCCTAACGTTCGAACAGTTTCTCCAGGTGGGTCACGTGTCAACAGGACACAGCGCATGTCTCGCATGGAGCATCGTGAATGATAGTTTTGGCAGCCCAGTACGCATCAGATATCGTTCAAAGATGCATCAAGGGCGCAGCAGAGCCCTTTTAATGTATGTTTTGCACGCATGGGATTCTCTGTTTCGGTCATGTTATTCCTTTGGTCGTTCGGGATCATTCCTTTCCCGTCCAGATAGCAAGCGATTCCTGCAAGCTCTCTCTCATCCAGTGTCTCGTTTCGATCTCCGGTATAAGAAAGCAGATAGCCTATCCGCTACTCGACTCTGCGCATCAACAACTGATTATTATCTATATGCATGCATATAGGGACACAGGCGCTCATCGGCATCTAGATGAGAATTCCGCCATGCGAAGCCAGCAGGGCGGTCCAACAATCCGCGAGCTGAATATTCCACTTCCGTCCGCAGGTGCTCTCATCACTTTCTCGAGGCAGTGTCACAGAGAAGGTGCAGTGGATCTTCGGGCTGTACGACTTAAATGGAGATGGCTTCATCTCTCGCACGGAAATGCTGCGTGTTGTCTCTGCCATATACGACATGCTGGGCCACTGGACACAGCCGCAGGTGAACGAACATACGGCCAAGGAGCACGTCGATAAGATTTTCAACGTGAGTGGAGCAAGCAAGCCACTATTTCCCGACCTGGTCATCATCAAGCTATTCATCCAGGGACCGTGGGATTAGAGATCAGCAAGGCAGGCGATCCAGAGTAGAGTAACGGCGGGAGGGAGTCCGCCGCGAGGCACGATCGGGATGCCTTTAAATTCGAATACAAAATTAACCATCGAGGCTCGACTTCCGCCTGTCCGAACGTACAGGATTACGACCAACGGCTCTCCTCCTGTGCATCGCCTCAGGGAAGGGGGAGCAGGGCGGACGGGGTCGAGGATTGATGCTTTCAGCCTAGCGGCCTCTCCAAGTCACCTCCGACGGAGCTGAAAACAGCTTCATAAAATCTACTGCGTCGTCTGCTCGTTGTTCCTCGTCGAGGAGCGCTGGCTGTCGACTCGGCCCTCCGCATCCAATCGCATAAGAATTCAGGAAGAGCTTCGACGTTCTAATCGTGCTGTTCATTGAATTACAGTTAATCGATGCCGATCATGATGGTCTAGTGTCGTTTGATGAGTTTCTTGAATGGTGCCAGAGGGTAAGTGACTCCTTATAGCCTTTTCCCAGTTCCACTTGGGGGAGAATTCCGCAAAGCGACTTCTAATGGGAAGAGGAATTGCGAGAACAAGGGGCAATAAGATCGGATCGGTTTTTTCGTGGAGGTTCTCCTTGATCAGCTCAAGTTCACACATGAAAGGGCACGAATAATGCGAATCGGACGCACTGAAGAAGGCTCCGACATGCTATCCGTAACTAAGGGTGACTTTACTCACTCGAAGTTGGGGACTGTTCCAGCTGCAGTGGCCTGCGGGCGGAAACCTCGTCCTCATTGCCGGAAGCAATATGAAACTCATCGACGGATCGGGATGCTGTCACTGATTTTTTACCTCGATCAACAAGAAAGCGTTGCAGAATCTCGAAACCGGCTCTTGCGATGCGCGGCAAACCAGTCAGCGAAGCCGTGGCGGAATCTGATCGGAGAAACGAGATTTTCTCGCCCCTGTGTTCCTTTGGCTTGTATGAGGCTGCTATCCTAAGACAGAGTCTGGCGTCGATTTCTTCTTCGTTGGTGGATTGACGCAAATTTGAAAATTGCTTGTCGTGTCGCAGGCACAACTCTTATCCATCACCATCCGAGAGCACCGGTTGGGCGTATGATCGCTCATCTGTCAGTTGCAGCGATGAGGAAACAGGCTCTTTTAGCGCCTATCCGACCGGCGAGCGTCGACGCCGGGCCGCTCCTCTGACGATCGGAACGCGGAATAATCGTTGGAAAAGAGCATGATGTCAAGAGCTCCCCAGTTTCCCATCGCTCACTCGACGCGAGGATCACAAGCGCTCCCGGAAATGGGGTGCCGCAGTTGTTACAGAGACCCCTCGCGAGACCGAGGCGGCTTCGGCGGCAATTGCTGTGGGATCGAATTGAATCACCAGGCGTCTGCGAGGCCCCAGTGTCTAATGGGCCGCACGGCGCGAACTGAATCGGTTGGTGTGTGCGGTGCATCGCGTGATCGTCCGCGGACGTAGTGGACTGTGAGTGACGAACGAGTGGATAGTGCTCCACCAAACAGCTTGAGCGAAAAATTCAAACGCTGCGGGTTGGGCTGGGTTGCGTTCATAAGCAAAGCAGAACAGCGGAGGCAGTTCCGCGCGCATCACCGCGACCCACTTATTCGCTGGTCAACGATGGTTACTATCGGGTTTTAGACGGCGGCCAAGGAGGAAAGAATCCCAACTCAACGGCAGCGGGAAACAAGTCAGCAACTTACGCCTATATTGCAACAGCGAGGGGGAAGAATGGTGGAGTAACGAACGGAAAAAGTGAACGACGTCAAGCGTGTTTTGCTCCTCCTACAATTCCGCGGCGTTACAGCGGCGGCAGTAAGCTGGGCCAGGGTTTAGAGCTGTAGCCTTCGCGCGGAACACCTCTCGCGTGTCAGATGCCGTTGCGTCTCTAGAGGTTCTCTTCCTTTTCTCCTCCGGAGAAAAGTGCATCGCGGGGTCTTCGGCGAGCGGGAAGCCCGCGGAGTTCGCTCACTGAGGCTGTCCGCTGGCTGCCCGAAACGGGATGGACGGACAGATGAACAAGCGGGTATGCCGACGCGCAGACCAAACACGCAGACGAACAGACATTGTGAGCCAGCAACATCGAGTACTTTGCAATTCCGATCCATCGGGCGGCAAATTGTTGCTGACTCGACAGCCATCATTATACACTCACCACGAAAGCTTTCGCCGTATCAGGGACGAGGACGACGAGCCTGTGCTGCTCCCGCATACGAGCATCTGGTTGGCGAACCAGCTGCCGCCAAACGACGAGATATGCAATTTGTCCAACAGTGTGTATCTCTGTTCCCGGCACGAGCAACCTAAGGCGTCCCCTCCTGGAAGCCGTCTGTCAGTCCGGCCGGCCGACTACCCCTTCCCGTCCCAGGCGGTTGTGGACTCACTATCCTTCCAATCGAGCTTCCCTGTCGGCTGCGCTGGAGAAACGTCATTCGCCGACCCATTCTCGCTGTCTAAAAACCCTGATTACTCGCTATGCTCGCCGTTTGTTTGTCGCAAACTTTGTTGAGTTTCCAACTTTTAAGCCGGCCTCGCATGGAGCTGAACTTGGTGCGTCGTTTTGCCCTTCTGCACGCCGCAAGTTGGGAGTTCGAGGGCTGGCTGCGAGAGATATTTTCTGCACCTTGACACCCAGCCAATGTTTTCTGCCATGCGAATTCCATGCGCGAAGCCTCGTTGGTTGGACGGGATTCATGTCACAGCTGCCTCGATTGAGTTTGCCTTCGTCGGCGAGCTGCGACTCACGTTTATCGGATCGCTCGTCAGGGCCGTGCCGAGGATAGTTTCTTGGAGAGGCGTGTTTCGTGCGGGCCAACACGCGATCCCGATCGTGGAGCGCTGGTCTCCTTAGACGATCGGACTCCGGCTATGTACGCGTATTGACGCGAATTTTCTTCCCCACAACGTAGTCCACATGAATGGGAGCCAGCATCGGCGGCTCATTCGATTGAATCTGAATTCCCAGCGTGGCTATCTTCGGAAACGCATGAGCCCTTATCTTGGTAGCTGGTAGTCCGAACGAACTGACCAAGCCAACGGGGTAAGGTCATCTAATTGGCTCAGAGTCGTTTGTTTCGCGGACCACATCATGGGTTCCGAGACAAACGATGCGATTATCGTCCCATAGCGCAACAGGCGGAGAGACGTCGTGCCGTGTATGTGATGGCTGTGTACTCTACGTACATACAAACCCGATATAGATGGGATCATTCTCCAACTACGACTGCAGGATGTTCGCTCTCCTGATCCTCGGATTGGAGTGAGAGCTTTTTTGAGACACGATGGCAACGTACTTCTCGGTCGATATTGCTCCAAAACCAGACTCAAACGTATCACCTCATTCGAAGCATATCTCCGGAACGGCCGAGAGCGATTTCGAGCGTAGCGGGTGTTCGGACCCGCCGGGATCCGAATGAAAGATCTCTCACCCCCGGAATCGCACCGGTTTGCCGAATGGGAGTCCGCATTGTTCGCTTCGCTGTTGCGGAAGGCCATGACTGCCTCTGTGGGCTGCTGAACTTGGGAGCGGCGCTTCAGGAACCATTGTTGCGGAAGGAGCTACGTCATTATCGCCGCGATTCAGCGATATGATCCCGCGAACGACCTTCAATGCAAGCAGCGGGCGCGGAAGCATATACATGCATGATCCTCATAACTGCGCAAGTTTGCGGGTTTGTGCACGAGTCGCGTAGCTCACCTCCGGGTCCGCACGCAATCACATCAGCCCCCACTACGCATGGCTGCCAGCGCGCGAATGCTCATTCGACTACGGAGTTCGTCGGGTGTCGGATGATGACGGTCTCGGAGAAAAGTCCGAAAAACGGCGGTCTCGCTGCGAGGAAGTCGCACCGGAGCGCGTCGCCCGGAACGGATCTCGGTTCCAGCCCAAGATACGGCGAACGTCTATCCTCCGCTGAGAGAATGAAATCAGGCGGCCCTGAAGTGGCGAAGCGACTTTCGTTGCGGAAGTTTGATTCGCTGGAGTTGGCCTCACAGCACTTTAGGATATTTCGATCTGGCTCCAAAATGTACCTCGGGGATTTGAAAAGAACTCACGACCTTGAGACTTCAAAGGCAGACAGCACGCCAGCCACGCGGCGGGCCGAAAGCTGGCCGACCGGCCGGCGGGCCCGAGTTGCTGGTTAGCCCCGCTGCGCCCATTCTGTGCGCCTCGAGCCTTTTGCAGTGCAGTCAGAAGCACATTCTTCCAGCTGTGTGGGTCGCCCTCGTCTGGAGCAGGTGGATCTCCGTCGGGCGGCCCCTTCTCCGCTGAGGAAGCGCTTTGCGCATTGTGAAAGAGAATGGTGAGCAACACGACCAGATGAGCCCGAGGGTACGGCTCGGAGCGGCAATGACAGTTTTATCAGTCCGTGAGCTGTTGATGTCGTCGTGGTTGCGGGGATGTTTCTCGTGTCGAACGACACAATAGTGGGGCTCAAGGCAAAATCTCTGTCGGTCACAGTCGCGAAACGGCGCTGGCGTTGGTGGCCACGAATGGGTTATCAGCTGCATTAAGGTACACCGAAAAGGCGGTTCTTCTTAGGGAACCGAACTAGGCTCGGGCAAAGTCATCCGAGCCCAGTCTTGCGCGGCCTCGCTACCAGCAGTGGGACAAAAAGAGTCGTCTCTCCACTTCCTTTATTTCCACTTCTCTTAAAGGAAACCCCGTTCCGTGATCCGATTGAATGGGGGCTAGGCCGGAGCTTTCGCCGCTCTTGCAGGATGTAGAAGGTTCTCTCCTACCGGCGGTCTTTCTCTTGTGCTTCCGTTGCCCTTTTCCCTCCACAAGGCTGCGCCGCTCATAACTCGATGAGTTTTTCTGCTCTACGATCCGAGAAATGAATGCCAGATGACGAGTATGCCCCTGGAACGCCACTTAAGCGATTGCGTTGTACAAACTCGCCGAGCATTTCACAAAAGTTGCTCGCTCAAATGATTGCGCAGAAAAACTTCGGGACCGAATCGCTGTTCCAAAGCGAACGAGATCATCATAATCTTGTTCCCCGTTGTAGCGGTCGTCGTTTTTCCGATAGACCAATGCTCCGACCTCCAGTGCGCGCTCTAGTCGTTCTGAGGCGCACTTCCCAGTCGGCTCCGCTCGGGAACGGAAGCCCCTCTCTTGGACATCAGAGCTACCATTCTAGAATCATTTCTGAAAGCCTTTCGTCCGAGTCAGACTTCCAGAGCTGGAGTGGCTTATATTCTGTACGGCGAGGTACAATGCCGGGAGAAAAAAAAAACGCATGCGCGGGGCTCCAGCGTTCCAAATACAAAGCCATCGATTGTCTCAACGGATTACTCACACGTGTGAAGCCATATATCTCATTACTCGAGCGCTCAGCTGAGGTTTCAGAGTCGAGCACGCCCTGCGGATTGCGATCAACATATTCAGTCGTGTTCAGGATCACTATCTTCACGCACGTTATCAGCGTAAGCGCGTATCCCACTAATAGGAGTGCTTGAGCGTCGATCGTTTCCAATATTCGTTGAGCGAAGTCTTCAGCCAAGTCGAAGCGGGAAGACCTCGAGCGAAACACCGCTAAGACCCTAGCGAACTTGGCCCTGCGTGCGCTGCGCGTGGAGTTTCGCATAACTGGACTCGAGCCGGGACTCGGAGCGCACGTGATAGTCTGTTTGCCCTCCGACGATGCTCCAGCCCACCACATTCGCTCTTGGGTCACATTTTATGCGAGCAAAAGCTGATGCATATACAGGCCGTGTAACCAGCCATTATACTGATGAGTTGGGAGAGCAGCTTGCGGAACACAACAATTGATTCGATAAAAAAAATCGAAAGCCTGACGCGCGATTCCAATGGAGCAGATTGGCAACTTGTGAAACTCGCGTTCTCGCTGTTCGCGACTCTGACAGCTATTTCGAGATGAGAGAGCGATTATCGAATCAGACGAGTGGTTTCAAGAATCGGGAGTTCCCCGAAAAATTCTCCTCGGATAGCGGAGCCTTGATGGCAACTTGCCAATCCTTGGCAGCTTCCCCACCCCCCACATTCCGCTTCAGCACATAAAAGCTCATCGTTTGTTTGCAGTAAGCATCGTTTGTCACAGTGGTTTATGCTAGTGCGTTCTGATCCCGTCCATTCATCTTTCTAGGATAATCGTCGGTTGTACTGACACTTCTGAACGTTGATTATTTTTTCCAGGATGAAAGCCGAACTCGCAGTCTGTTTATGCTGGACACCGTCCTGTGACTTAGCGGGCCGTCTTCAAGGGATTCTTCCCTGACAACAACCGCCCAACGGAATCTCGTCAGCTCTCCGCCACAAAATTCTCTCGTCAATAACACGCAGGATCTAGCTTATATCGACGATGGAGACGAAGAACAACCGTTCTGGTCGACGATCCCGTGATTACAAAGCCTATACTGCTTGTGCAGCTGAATCGGGATGTATCTGTTCGACGGAGAGCGACGAGATTGATGTTCGCCTCTGACTTGTTTCCGATTCACCCACCTTAGTCTCGCAGGTGACCAATCTCGAGCCAAGTAGAGTCGTGTGTCCTCGTTGACCACCTTCAAAATGAGAGGAGCTCCAAATTAATTTTCCGACACCATCGACGATAAGTATCGGTCTGAAGTATTGAGGTTGCGTCGATAGATTGGTCACCGTGCACACTTTACCGAACCAGGTTTTTCCTACTACTTCTTCCGGACTCATTATTGTCAGCCAACATTCCTTCGTTTTATTCGCCCTTTCCTTCCCACGAAATCATGCTCAGCGAATACGCCCAATCGTGTGACTCACTTACTTCTTCATTGCATTCACTTCGCGAGTTGCACGCACGCATGCGCAAGCAGCCATGGGTGGATGCCGTTCCCGGAAGCACTCGTTTCGTTTTCCCGAAAAAGGATGGTGTTGGTTCCGATATAGAGAGGTCTCAACTTCGATGTAGTGAGTCACGACAGATTCATTGACTATACACGTCTCGATGGGCTCAGTGAGCCGGAAACGAGCAACCGATTGAGAGAACATGCAACACAGACCAAGAGTGACTCCTACTCCGTTTGGGTCGCCACCCACGACTGTGGTTCATATTTTGAAGTCCACTTGGAAGAGCTGCGGGAGAAACCCTTGTGCATCCTGCTTCCACGACGGTCTGAGAACCGAATCCACGCCGTCATCGCCATCATCACCAGCAGCGATCACGACAGCAAAGGCGGCGACAACTGCAACAACGAGACAGTAACACAAGCCTGGCTTGAGCCTTCGAGCGTTCGCCGAGCTACCATCACGCATTGATGCATCGACTCGCTTCATTTCCTCCAATGTACGTATGTATAAGCTCTCATCCCATTCTGTCAACCCAGCCAGCCACTGAGAACCTCAATCACCAGTCTACCGAGCCGACAGCACCCGAAAACGTCAGGTTTATGGGTTTTTCCTCCAACCCAGCACGTTTCTGACCCGGAAGCGTCGGTGAATAATGTGCACGATACATGCAAAACATATTAAGAAGTATCATTCTCCACGTGGAGAGGTCGATCCCGAAACCGAAGACTCTTTAAGCACTGTTTATCCTGGCTGTCTAGAGGACGAAAGCTCTCTTTCTCTCGATCCTCCAACGCCGCAATCCCGCGATTCGCTTCTGAAGACTCCAAGCGGTCATTACTCACGCTTCAGGGCAACGGTTCGTTCGGAATGGGCGGAATGGTTTGAACGGGTATTCCTCGATTTCGCGTGGAAGAGCCTTTTATAGTTCCGGATGAGACTCAGGGAAATAGAACACAATGTCTCGAACTTCCCTGACGCTGTATTGAGGCCGCTGTTCTCCGTTCTGAATCGTCCGCATACCCTGCGACCTCCTCCTCCCGCTGTGCACGCCTCACTCACACTCGACATGATTCGCAACATTGACTTTATAAATATTGTCTTCCGTGGACTGGGCTTTTTCATGTCCGGGTCAGATCCTGGCAGAGTATCCGAATCCATAGAAATCAGCACCTCTCTGACATTGGAGAGCTTCCATCACCCTCATCAAAACTTGATCGAATATTCTGTAAAAAGCACAGTCGGCAAACAACAGCCGCTTCCACAGTTTTCTTCTGAGTTCGGTTTTCTTTCCTGCGACTGGCCCCAGGACCCATCAACCTGTGACTTGACCTCCTACGCTCGTTCAGTCGACTACAAACGTAATCTAAAAACCTCGATGAGCAAGTATGAGTCAAGTCTGGGAAATCAGGTTTGGACTTGCAGGCGGCCATGTTAGCAGATAGATTCAAAAATACCTCAATTCTCTCTTGGATCCCATTAATGATGCACCGCTGATTCAACTGCAAAAGAAGACGAATCAGAAACCTGATCGGTAGAGAAAAAAAGGAGCATCCTGAGAAACTCGTCTGAAAAGTTATTTATTTAAGGTTGTGAGTTGAATCCGGACTGTGACTTGGAGTACATATGAACATTATGTGCTGGAGATTTCGGCGCTTTCTGAGGCGCGCGTCTCGAACAGGGAAATGAAGATACATGAGACAAACGGCAGGACGGTACGGGGGAATAACGGACCTCGAATCTTGAGGTCAGTTTTCTGACAAGAAATTCTGGACTCCACTCTTGGACCTCATTCTGGCTCCCCGCAAAACTCGTACAGCGGGGACGACGGATCTGAATTCCTCCTAACTACATTTGAGAAGCCTCATGTGATCCTATCCATGTATTATTCCGGTGAATTTCCAACAACATACGCCGTATTTTCCATCCGTAGCGAGCGAGCGTTATCTCAAGATTTTCAGGTCTAGTTGAGAGCCTACAAATCGTTCTCTGTGTCTCTCATTGAGCGGAGACAAACTTCGCAGCTGTTTGGCCCTAATGAGTTTACGTTTTGTCGCGAAATCGCGTGATGAGCTTAGATGACGGGTCCGCAAGCTCGTTCTTGTTACGGTATGAATTATAATGTCGAATATAAAGTCCATTGATGATATTGATGAGGATTATACAAATTGAAATAAACAAATCTGTCAATCGTGTTACTCGTCTTGATCTCGACGAATCCCTCCCGTACGCCCTCGAGCAAGCTTGAAAATAATCACGACGGACACGAGTCCGAATTCTGTTCCCCAATCAAGAATTGTCAGCTCAACATCTCCCTGGAAGTCAGCCCGGGACACATATCCAAAATATTCTCCGAGTTCCACAGTATCTCCCATTCTGTGCTTGATTCAGGGGAGGACGTGTGCGAAATCTCTGAGAGGTTCAAGAATATCCCTCGAAATAGCTCAAGATCCGCGGCCAATGTCGAGCTCAAGCAGCTTATCACGCAACATAGGGCCTTCGAATTCAGTGTGTGGAATGTAGACAACCGGCGTGCGACTTAAGATTCCTAGGCAAAGTGGTGAATAATGAGCTGCTCTGACAATGCAACTTCAGCAGAGAAGCATTGCACTCCTTAAAATAGTTGAATGGAGCACTGAACCGGGGATCGATGTCGGGCGGCGACCAGAGCATTCGAGGACTAGGCCTCTGGACGTCCGCGATGACGGTCGTACGCTTCCTTGTGGGGTCTTAGTGAGCCCAGCGGTAACTAGGCCGAATTGGGCACTACCGTAAGGAAGGAGCTCAGTTTCAACCGATGCCTCATGATCACGCGAGCGAGATGAACGCAACCTCAAGCAACTCTACTGATCGTAAGGAACCCGACGATCCGTTCTCATACGACGACGCAACATGGGTTCTGACTGCCTCGATCGTCATTTTCACCATGCAAACCGGTATGTTCGGGAGCGGCTATCTAACGGGATCTGAGATCCTCGCGAAGCATCAAGCCAGCCGATCTCGATCCTAAATCGATCTCTTCTACAATGGGTTTTGTTCCCGACCTCCGATGGGCATCGAACGGACGACGATTGATCAGGGTTCGGTCTCTTGGAATCCGGCTGTGTTGCACAAAAGAACGAAGTGAACATTCTGATGAAAAACGCAGCGGATATTGTGTTGGGCGGAGTCACGTATTGGCTGTTCGGGTATGGTCTCCAATACTCCAAGGAGAACTCAGCAATAGCATTCGGGTATGTATTCCCAGACGCGTCTTGCCTACAAGGGTCAATCGCTGTGTTTCGCAACTCGATGAGACGACTTTCGATCGAAGGGGGCACGACTACTTTGCCGTGGACGCTGACATCTCCGTGATGGGTCTTCGTTTCTGCGAGTTCATTTTCCAGGTGATGCTCGTTGAAATCTCTGATAATAATAGCGGTTCCTATTCCCTGAATCGTAAGTTCTCGTGAGCGAGTACGGATGGCCACTGACACATGAAAATTCATGTTTCCACACCGGATCCGTCTAGCTCTCCTTCTCCACGACCGCAACGACAATCGTCTCAGGAGCAATGGCCGAGCGAACGAACTACAATGCGTACTGCGTTTTCTCGCTGCTGAACACCGTTGTCTACTGCATACCTGCAGGCTGGGTGAGCTGCTTTCAAGTTTCCTCCAACACACTGTGGCATCGGCGTCCCATCCCGGGTCGGGTTTTCCCCTCAACGATCAACTGAGCATAAGAAGCAATCGAATAACGTTTTAAGGTGTGGGGGAATCATGGCTTCCTGAAGGCATTAGGTGCTCTCGACTTCGCGGGATCCGGCTGCGTTCATCTTCTGGGCGGGGTGTCCGCTTTAGTCGCCGCACTTTATCTAGGCCCGAGGAAAGGTCGATTTTCAAAAAGCGATGACGCCCAGGATTATTCGATGAGTAATCCAACAAATGTCATCTACGGCACTTTAACATTGTGGTGAGAGCTGTCTGCGGCCCACAGCATGGTAGTTCGAATCCGACTGTGCACCCGAATCGGCAGAATCGTTAAGGAACCTTTCCACATGACGCAGATTGGCTGGATCATGCTTATAGTTACACGGAGGGCCGGGGGTCCCTTTCCTGGGAAGCCCCATCGTTGGAGAGGAATGCTTCCTCCGCGAGCGTTTTTCGAGAGTTCCTCAGCTGATATCGTGCAAGTCACCGATTCCTCACTCCAGGTGGGGATGGCTTGTTTTCAACTGTGGTAGCTCGTTCGGCGTGACGCACAAGAGGTGGATGTATGCTTCTCGAGCTGCTGTGACCACCATTAATGCTTCGGTCGGGGGCGGCGTAGTAGGGATCTTCTACACGTGAGTATTCTCATCGCAACTTGCTCCGAATTCTGGTTCCGTGAGAGCAATACAATGATCCTCCACACCATCCGAACGAGAAGTTGGGGATGTCTGCGTTTTCAATCAGCTACATTGTGGATTACCTATGTGGCCTGAAGAGTGGTTCATCGTCAGCGACTCTAGGGTAGTCACTCTCTGAGGTATTCATGTGGAGCGCGGAGGAACGGCTCACTTATCATTAACAGACAGTTTCCACAGCTACATGTCTAACGGGAGATTTCACATCGATGACATCGTCAACGCTATCCTGGTAGCACTTGTTTCAGTCACCGGTATGGAATCGGTCCAGAGAAACTACAGAGGAATCCAAACCTTCCAAGAGTATGACTCAAGCGATGGCTCGCTGAGGAATTGAATGTAACGCTTCGAATTCGATGCTTTGAAGTTTGGAACTCTGACCTTCCAGCCGGATCAGGATACTTCACTGCATACGCAGCGTTGGTCGTTGGGATTCTCGGTGCCTGCTTGTCCTGCAAGATCCCGAAGATTCTTGAAGTTAGCAATACTCGATCAGAGAGATCCTTGTTCTCCCGCATACTCCCGTCGCTGGATAGCGGTCTAGTCCAATCATTCTTCAAAATTCCAGAGATACGAAGTTGACGATCCGGTGGGCGCCTTTACAGTTCACGCGGTGGGAGGACTGTGGGGTATGTTGGCGGTGGGCCTCTTCCTGGAGGACGATTCATCACTGTTGGGGTAGGCCGTAACTTCCTTTCTTCTGGTGAGCAGTAGGCTCCAACGTGAATTTCATGGGACCCATTGCCCGACTCGCATCCGCGTACTGCGGCACCCCTTATTCAGATATCAATGGGGCGGAATTCAAGCTGAAGTTCGTGGAAGTTTCGCTCGAGTGAAATAATTCGGGTGTTCCGACCGAGAGAGCTGTTCCAGCTTCACGTCTTTGCTTTCGGAGCATCTCCAAAAACCTTCCTGAAGAAGCGAAACACCTGCTCGTCGAGTTTTCCTGCTAATACTCAATTGACGCATCGGTCGTTTGAAGGTATGCGAATGGAAACAGCGGGCTATTCCATGGAGGCGGGACGTATCTGCTCGGCGTGCAGTCGTTGGCCTCGATCTGTATCATAATTTGGAGCGGAGTCGTCACGTTAGTCTTGCTGATGGTATGCGAGCCTTTCCCCGAGTCTTGAACGGTCAATCCATCAATGAGGCTCTGCTGACTCTCTCGAATTCCAGATCATCAATTATTTCGTACCCATAAGGATGACTGCCTCTGAAGAGTTCCTCGGGGCCGATTTCGTGGAGCACGGTATCGTCCATCCAGCCTACAATTATTCACTCGCTCTGGAGAATCTTCGTGAATCGCAGCTCGGAGTTCCGCATTTACCGTTTGATCTGAGCATATTGAGCCAACCCACGGTCAATCGTAGAACTTTTGATCATTTCGTCATCCAACAGTGAGTGTTGTTAGAGGCGATGAGGATTCGAAAATTCGTCCAGCAGAGGCATCGGAGGTTATTCCCGCTAAGAGCACGTTCTGCCGAGCTAGACGGAGTTAATTACAGATTCTTCGACGGCGAGTTCAAGGATAACGAGATACGGCGCCTGCTCGGAACGTTTGATTGGGTCGCGGGCCCAGGATGATTCTCTGGCTGAGCTCGAGCCCAGGTTTCTTCACAATTATTCTCTGATGATCTTTTTCGAGAAGAACCGTATGGCTCTCGAGCCGAGGTGCCTGCGGACGTTTCCCAAAAAGCGCCTACTAACTGGCTCTCAGAGTTTTCCGCTGGTGCTCAATGGATTCGTTTTTTCAAAGAGGGGGAGGCCAAAATGCAGATCTGTGCACGTGCGGTCCTGTTTGGCGATTATCCACTGAGCTGTTGGAGCCAGCTTCGTCAGTGAAGACCTCTCATCGACATCTAGTCGCCTGGAAATTCTCCCCAGAACAGGAGCCCATGGAAACTCCTCAATGCCGGCTCTTCCTCCGTGGTATAAACGGAGCTATGAATATATAGCAAAGCTCAATAAAATTTCCGCATCCAAGGAGTTTGTTTCTGTCAGAACCTCGACTCTATGAACGCATCCTGACCTTCATCATTGATATTATGGAGATAGTACTGTCTCCGCGCCCATTTGTCAGGGTCGTTAGGGGTCACTTCAAATCGTGACAACATTTGTGTCGCGGGAAGAGCGTTGCGCGGAAGGCGAATATCGATATTCTGTGCTCATCAACATAACTAGAAACCATCCGACATGAACGTCGACATTCCGACTTCGTGAAAAGTGATAAAATGAATAATAATTGATCCTGTCGCGAAAACCTCGGCCTCGTTGAAGAGTCGAACAGCTTGAAACTGAGAGCGAAATCGTCCACGTTCATGTTCACAACTGTCGAG
Organism: Phytoseiulus persimilis; assembly: GCA_037576195.1. Classification (NCBI taxonomy): domain Eukaryota; kingdom Metazoa; phylum Arthropoda; class Arachnida; order Mesostigmata; family Phytoseiidae; genus Phytoseiulus; species Phytoseiulus persimilis. Next base: position 22,054,001 of record CM075101.1, read on the forward strand.
GTGAAAGACCGAGAGTTATCAGATAGAACCTATTGACCATGGAGCGTGATTTGAGCGAGCTCCGATTAGTATTATAGGACGATGAGTTATCTATGATGAGGAGTTCCAACCCCTTCTCTAAATACATTTCCCACTGGAATTTTGCGTGGCATTCCCCAAAGTAGGAAAATAAATCGTCACGTGTAAGGCTGATTGAATCGCCGAGGAGCCGTCCGCGAACGCTCTCGTCCACGTCGATGACGCGTGCAATGAGGTCTATCACGATCTCTAGTCGAGTGTTTCTTATCTTCAAGGAAGGCAAAGATTGTCTTCACATTCGGAATCAGCTAGACTCGTGCGGTTCGAATCCCACAGGCAGTCAGAGCGGAGCGCTCGATCCCCGGAAGAGGAAGAAGATGAGATTGAGGGATCATGGACGGTTCCGATTTTATTGAGTCCAAAACTCCAACATGTGATCATTCTGTGAATGGTCATGAACCGTCCCTCGCGGCAATAGAGTAACACAGTGGAAACTGTGTATGAGAGATTTTTTGAGAATCAGAAAAAGAGTGTCTCGTAGGGCAACTGTGTTCACCAGGGGTTCGAGTGACGTTTTTCTGAATATTCTCTTCTCCATCCATCAATGAGTTGGTACTCGGTCAGGAAATGAGTTTCCGTCTGATCGGAAAAAAAGATCTCTCAAACGTCTTCCCAGTTCAGACGGATTTTTCCGAAGTCGAATTCAGCATTCGACTCTCATCCCAATATCTGAGCTCATTTCTCATTCTAGAGTCTCTGCAAACATGGTAGAGAGACATACATTGTGCTCATGATTGCATAATAATGCACATGCTGGATCAAAAATGTAAATTCTGTGCTCACAGAGAATGCTCAGCGCTTCGAAAAGTTCGAATTCCCAGGCTCGGTCTTCTATTGCAACGATACGGGTGGCAAGAACCCTTCCGTAAACTGCACTTTGACACTTGAGAACTTGTTCCCTCGGACAGGAAGGCCGTCTTCTACATATCATATCTGACAACCTCCGATGAGGAGCTTTCGACACGAAACCCTAAATCAACGGGATCAGGGTTTGGTGTTCTGCTGTCGTATAACTCGTGTATTCGAGTCTTTTTGACGCTTGGGTTCCACGCCCAGTTTCTAGGTAATCAGATTCTTTCTCTCATCAGCAAGTTCCTCCTACAAGCGAGTTTCCTTCGAGCGGATTCGAATGTACGTAGATGAGGACGTTGCTCTGGTTTCGGACCACTTCAGAGGAGGCACGGGGGAGAAAATATGCTTTCCCGCCATATGCCGGTCGGGAGCCATGCATGCACAAGAACTCAGCCCAAAAGTCTGCGATTTCAAAAGTTTCGCTGTTCACGCGTTTTCTGGTGAGATAATGCCGAGGAAACACGCATCATCAGTGGAGAGTGCGACTTCACCGCAACGTACTTCATTGTCGCTTGTCTCTATAGGGACTAGATTGTGAAGCTTCTTCCTGAACCAATCGGCTTGACTAGTGTTACTCCGAATGGACGTTTTTGAACCGCTCCTTCCAGGTCCAGGACATGCATCCTTGTTGTGGGAACTGCCTTGAATATGAAGAGGTCTAGGAGGGCTTGGGACCAGAAGACGTTCAGTTGGAGAGTTTTTTGAGCAAAAGGTACAAAGTTTTGTTGGATATGAGCATCGTATGTTCTAGAGGCTCGTTGGTCATGGGACTTGTCTCTTTGCCGCTCTCCAGCCATTGAGTGATTGCGGATCGTTCGTAGGAATATCCATCTGAAAGATTAGCGAGAATGATTCCCACAAACCCCAACGTTGCCTCATGACCTCTTAAGGGTACCTCAGGAGAACGCGTGGGTTTTTTACCTGCTGCAACTACTGGATCACGCATGACTTCGTGAGTTATCGGACAGGTACATTCCTGGGGAAAACCATATCGTAAACTTCAGGTCTCTGGCAATGGTACAAGCGAGACCCTGTCATATTCGAACGTTCAGTAGCGTTGCATGGGCTCACCTTTATGAGAGCATTGTCCTCGTCTTCTGGCGCAAACGTTTTCCATAGAGGATTCTTCAGCCGAGCCACTTCCCTCAAAATCTTCTGCCGATGCCCGAGGATATCTGGAACCACCAGAAAGAGCTACATAGCTTGCTAGTGTGGCTTCCTCATCGGGCATTCTGCTCTCGATCGATCCATAATTAAATACGAGACGCTACTCTCGCTTGTGGCATTCTGGATCCGTGGAATCGATCGGAGTCAATTCTTGATTTACGAGAGTGCACAGCATGAAACTGGTGGCTTCGAAGAGGAATATTCAGAAGATGGACTCTAGTCCGATCGCTGGAATGGATCGCCATGGAGGCGCTGCTTTGTGACGCAAGCGAACCAAATGTAAGCGATCTCATCCGTGACCTCGAAGCGAGCACCTACCAACTCCCAGATTGTTAGTTAGCGTTTCGTGGGTCAAATGGAGCAGCTCCTGACCATCGATGGCGTGTTTACGGAACTCATTCTGTAGATTCGGCAAGCCCAGTTTGGCGAGCCAGAGACCGACGTCCTTCACGTCCCATTGAGAAACCACGGCGATTCGATGAGAGGCAGGCAGCGTTGGTGCCGGTACGATCTGCAATGTCTCCGAATGAAACTGATCGGGCCCACTCGAAGACTCTCCGATGTCGTCGCGACAAATCATCACGGCAGTAAATATCATACCGGTCCAGTTGAGTACGGCTCGACGCTGCCGTCGTCGTCCAAGGCCCAGACAATTATGGTGCGATCGTTTGACCCCGTGGCAAGCGCCTACTCAAATATGGGAATCCTAAGCTTGCTTCCAAGTAATGATCTCAGAGCTGATAGTCAGTCAAGAAGAAGTCAATCCACACTTGCCTTGCCCTCGAAGCCGAACGCGCAGCAAGGAACGTAACTTTGATGTCCCTCCAAACGTTGGAGAAGCTCACCGCTGCACTGAAATCAGATGTGGAAGGCTAGTTCATATGGAACTTCGCTCGTCACTGTCCTTCAACGGATCGGGTCCGAAGAAAACTTTTAGCAAGTGACGAAAGAAAGTTGGTGGAATCCGAGTGCGATCGTTCGAATCGATTGTAACTACGTTTTCAAGCGAGAGCGAACCAGCCACATTCGACAATAGTTCTCCAGAGCTGATTCTTTCGTATTAGGTACGGAAGCATCGCTGAGTATAGATCTGGAGTGCTCGGTGACGCCTCTTAGAAGTGAAGCACGCTTGTTGGAAGCCCCGTGAGAGTGTACAGCGTAGTGAATTTTTATTTAGTAGCGGCGGAACTTCGAATTCTCCAGACTCCCGGACGCAGGTCCCAGGGCGGCCGATGAGATCGCGTAAATATCCGGATTACATAGACGAGGCTGAAGGAGCCAGTCATACGATCCGGTCTGATTTGTCACGTCGTTTCGGCTCCCAAGTTCCGAAAAACATTCTCGGAAAGGTGAACAAGATATACCTGGTCGAGCAGTATAGGTTCGTACTGAGATTCCAAATGCTTTCTCCTCTTCAGTGTCATAGTTTCTCCGCGGCCAAAGTATTCTGTGTATGTTGGAGCAAGAGACCGTTGAGCTGTCGTCTCATACATCCGGATCTGAAAAGCCCACACGGCACTCTTGGGGGAATGATTTTATCCGAGTAGCCGTACCCATTCTGTTTGGGAGATTTTTCAGCATGCCACGTGCAGGAGGTGTATTTAGGATTCGTGCGACTACATTTGAAGCTCAAGGTGTGCCTTGCTTCTCACTCACCGCATCCCACACAATGGCGACCTTGTCGCCAGCGCTGAAAGATGACAATTAATTCTCAGAACGGGTTTCTTTTTAGATTTCATATTTTTCGCCGCACCGAGTAAATATGAAGTCTAGGCTGTCGCAGATCCGTCCGCGCGTCCTTGAGTTCAGCAAAGTTATCGGACCCCTTCATGATCCCCTGGGAGACCGCCATGATTTTGATTGATTCCAAGGAGAGCTTCCAAGGTGAGCCACCGAGGAACGGCTTCCATACCTTGATGCAAGCATCGCTCCATCCGGGGAGAATCGAACGCCCATCACGTTGCCTGAGTGTCCTGCAGCCAGCGTAGACGCACTTAGAGGTGATTGAATTCACATAATCGTCGAAAACAAGTTCTGTTCGTATCCCTTTAGAGCATCGTCCGGTGTTACCTTGGAGGTTGTAGATCAGCGTCATCTGGCAATGGAGTCCGGCTTCAACGCGCCAAACACGCAGCTGGTCGTCGTTGCCCCCGGACGCCATCATGTACATGTTGAACGGTCCTCCGGCCGAGGCTGTGGTAAGAATCAACCTGTAGCCCGGAATTTGGGGAAGGAACATGCCTCAAATATGAGGTACTGAGTCCCCGGAGCCTCACCGTCTGTTTCATATTGTGGAGAGAAATCACAAGCGAGCACACCGAGGTCGTGACCGTCCAGTTTCGTAGAAAGGCATTTGCCTTCGCGAACGTCGAATAATTTTAGGAGACCCTCCGCGGTTCCCGTGACGATCAGGGTCGAATCCGGTGAGAATGCACAACAGGTGACCTGAAGTATCGGATGAACAGAGCTCGAACCGATAAAGTCAGGCAATGGCCTCTGCGCTTCTGCGACGGAAGTGGAGCCAGGAACTCACCGTTGCCTCGTGTCCCCCTAGGGTCCGAATCACTGACCGACTGGCTACATCCCAAATCACGAGCGTCTCGTCATCACTTCCCGTCGCTAGTGATGTCTCAGATGGCGAGAACGAGCAGCAACGTATAGAGTTCGACGAAGGATGTCGTAGAGTTGCAACTTGGGAGCCGGTCTTTTGAAAAGTGAGCAACCAACTGTTTCCCGTCCGAACGTTAAAACAATCTACTGTACTCTGGTCGGCGCCGAGGGCTGTCCGTAGAAGTACCACAACTGACCTCAACATTCCAAACCATGCAGGTACCATCGATCGAGGCCGAGCACAAAAGATTCCCCGATGCGGTGAAACGGACCGCAGTCAAAGCGTACGTATGTCCCACGAGCGGTGAGCAGTCCTTCTCAACGAACTGGCCGTCCGAATACCTCTCGAAAACTCGCACGGTTTTGTCACTAGAGCATGTGGCCAAACACTCGTTGCCAAAATCACAGCCAGTCACGTCTGCAACGTGGCTCTCTGGAAAGTCTAAGTTTGAGTTTTATGCTCCCGGAGACCGTGGCTCGTTTTAACATGCATGGCGCTCCGTCAAACGTCTCGATATGGTCGTTGATTGCTCAATCAGGATATTCTGACCTAATAGTTGAATGTTTTTCCATTGCAGATGCATTTCTCTGAACTCGCTGACGAGGTTCTTCCTTTCAAAAGCGATCGGACCGAGGATGGTATGCTTTCCGCTTTTGAGCGAGCTTCGGAGTCTGTTGTGCAAGGGCGAGGAGTCTTTCCCCGAACCAAACGAATCTCTGCAACGTACGCCAGATCAAAGCATTGCCCGGATAGAGCTTCTTCAGATAATTGTGAAGACTCACGAGGAGAACACACATCACGGAAAGTCAGTCGGGAAAGTCGATAGGAATTGAAATCTGTGGAAATATCCCAGTTTTGCAGGAATCGAGTGAACGTGAGGGCTAAGCGAGACTCGGAGACCATGTGAACAATAATAACCCGATGCAACGATCCGAGCATCCAAGGACGATAAGATAACATTGAAGTGTCAACTTTAGCTCACGGCTCTCGAACTCCGAGCCGGACTCCTCCCGAGCAGAGCAACGTAGGTCATCAACATTATCGTGGCTTCTATGTGGCACGCGAGCAGTTTGCTCGGTAAACGAACGAGCATTTCACCGACTGCTCCGGTACGTGGCAACAAGCTCCCAACCGCACAGCTCCTCAACGAGACCGTTAACATTGATTTTTGTGCTCACCCCTCGTGATCAGCAGCTGCTGCTTCTTTTTCGGACGGTGTCACGATGACTACAGAAGTTTTCTCACAGGAAGTCCCGCAACCCATTGCGGAACTTGAAGCTTTCAATAAGATTCGGGATGCATATCGACTGCGAATCCAGTTATGAGGTTGATCTCCGTGGTATCTATAACATTCCGAACGGTTCTTGTCAAGAGATATGATTTCCGAGTCAGACTCGGGCCACCGGGGCCACGTCAGCCAGGAGCGGCCCTCTGAGACCAAGGAACTGCGGGCCCGGAACGGATATGTTCTTCTCCTCGACGCATCACAGGGTGTCGGAGTAAACATCACGCTCAGAACTACGAGTACCACGCACTCTGTTCGGTCAGAACCCCACGATAAATCATTGTGTGTAGATTCTACGCAGTTGGCAGCGAAAGATGCGAAGAGACGATTGTAGTCCCTCGGGAAAGATGGCCGCGCGCTCATAGCGACTGCTGCCCTTAGAGAATCAGCTCCCGCGGATCAAGATCGACCGACGCCCAAGATGTCAAGCTGTAACTCTCGGACACATGTGTTGAGGGGACAAACTGACTGAGGTGCGTGGAATAACCGAAGCCGCTCCTCGCATCTTTGGCCAAAATGACCCAGATTGATAAGGAAACAAGGATATTTTCCGTCGAGATCTGCGGATCAATAATGGGAGTGTTGCTCAACAGTGAGTCTCGGCTACGGGTGCAGGGACAGAGGTTGCGAAGTGAAGGGTTGAAGAACGAGCCCGGTCTGGCTGCATAACAGGACATGAACCTACACAGGGGAACTCGTAGGCTACGCACGACGGTATCACGAGCGGAGCTCGCGGTGCTTCCGTTGATGCTTCCTCGAACGTAGCTGCCTGCGGAGCAGTGGGTCCCTTTATGTGGGTAGAAATCGGCACACGATGAATGAGCACGTGATCTCATGCTACACTTGGAGGGGATCTCGTGTCCCATGCATTTCAAATGGATCCATCGATTAAAATCTGTTAAAACCCGCGACCTCAGAGCTCGGGCTCCTCTGTTCCCCCCGAAAAGCTGACGTCCAACAGCAGTTGATGGGAGCCACAACTATAGAAGAAGGGCCTGATGATCCGCATAGGACACACTCCTTGCCGATGATTCCGCGGGCTGAAACGAAAAAGAGTGATTCATTCAGGCACGTAGGCGTAAAGATGCCCTACGCGTGAAGTTGGCAATCACGGGGGCCTTTGCGCAGTTTCTCGGCGACGGCAATCACCGGCGACCCCGCCGGCGATACTTCAGGTGTCGCGTGAGACGTTCCGCGTACCTCTGAGCCGGGTACATGAGACACGGGCTGATGAAAACTCACTGAAGCCGGCTGCGGCTCCGTGAGTAAATATAAGGGATTAGCATACTGCAAAAGCTAATGATATCACCAAAAAAGCATGAGACAGACAGAGTCGAACGCCTCCTCAAACCCCTAGGAACAGACAACTCCTAGCAGTTCTCACAGGAACAGACAACTCCTAGCAGTTCTCACAGGAACAGACAACTCCTAGCAGTTCTCCCAGGAACATATTACTCGTGTCCGAACCTAACTACGCCTCAAATGTCATCGAACAGAGGAGTCGTCGGGCCCACCGATTGGAACTACCCCAGCTATCCTTTTCCGTGAACTTCAACCGCCGAACTACACAGACATGGGATCCACCTGACAAAAAAGGAGAAATCTCACATTTGTGATCGCGAGTCGGCAAACGTCCCGAAATTATCACGAGTCGCCCGTACGAACAACGGGCCGGACACTTCGGCAGTGCCGCTTGAAAACGCTCGCAGCCGGCTCGAGTGGAATAAATGTTCTCTGAGCGACACGGACGAGCCTTAGTACAAGACCTTGGATCGATGTGGGGGAGAGGAGCCGACGTAGGCGACGTGAATTGCACGGCAGCCGATCCCCGTTGTTAAGAAGGCGCTTGGTTGTGAACTATCAAGTGAAGTTCGATTCCCCAACCTGTCAAAGGCTGACATGCTCGTTGTCTACTGAAAGAAGCCCTACCCTGGAAAAGCTCTACCCGCGCGCATGCATGCCGCTGCACTCAGGAATGACTGGCGGAGGCGGCGAATTCGGGAGACGAAACAGGATGTTCACAGCCAAATGTGATGAGACGGAGCATTGTCCCTCTGGATATGCTCGGAAAACCCTCTGTGGACGGATTCCTCTGTGGGCGCTGGTGTTCCGAAGCACTGAAGCCATCGATCGGCGGTTTTTATTCGAAAACTGAAGAATCGCCATCCTGATACAGCCTGCCGCCGCTGATAACCTCTGACCTCTGATAACACTGTCCGAGAGCCTATCATGGAAAAGCCCCGAGCATTAGCTGATTCATAGAAGTCATGTTTGTTGACAATGAGGGAGAGTATTCTTGGTGTATAGCCTATGCTCATCGAATACACTTTCGAAAACAATGAGCGCGAACAACGGCGCACGCCATCAGCGAACAAATGCGAGATGTTTCTCGATACATAGCCGTTGCTTCTTGCAACAGCTTGTTTGCACTCTGACATAGAGTGTAGCAGCGAAGCGTGAAGACAGCCTGACATCCAATGGAAAAATCATCGGACGGCGATCCAAGCGCTGAAAGTAAACGTCCCTTCCTTGAGCCCACACGGCGGATAGTTCTTGCGTTCGGTGGTTTTTAGGCAGAGGGGTGGAGGCCGCTGCCTCCAAGGAATTAGAGAGGACCATTAGCACTATGGGCCCGATGCTCGGAACCGGTAAATCTTCTGACGTGTTCCATTTCTTCGGACGTTTGTCTCTCCTATTTCATTATTGCGCGGAACGTCCTTTTCCATGCGCCGAATCACGCGAGAGTTCACTCTTCTCGTAAGTGTAATCGGATCTGCATCTCCTCAACTAACCACGGAATAGCTGCTGATAACAGAAGTAAGGCGGATCGAATACTCCATTGGCAACAGCCATCGCCAGTGTACGGGTAGAACGTATGCTCTCATTGAAGCCCCCACGGAACCGGTCCGATCGCTACGGGAAGTTTTCCCGGAATGATGGTAGTGACCGTGATCGCATCAAGGCTCAGGTTCAGCCATACTTCATATTACGGGAGCCTGCTACCCCGGGAAACGCTTGCGTTTCCCTGACTATGAAACTTGCCGGGGGCTGAGAGGGGATATCATCCGGTTCGCAACCGCTCCGTGGAGATTAGAAGAGTATGCATATTGAGTCGACAGAACAGAACGATTCCGCGGGAACTACTTTGCGTGCCAAGTCCGTCTACAGAAGCGGCTCTCAACAGACTAGAATGGCGATCCGCATCGAGCAGAATGCGACTGAGCTCGTCGTTGCAATCGATTCTCTAGTTCAGCATACATATCTGACGACCAGCACAATATTTGAAGACATCGACAGCTAGCACTTGAACTCATTGTTGCGCCGGGGAGGGAAGTTTTGCAATCAATAGACACCGCGTGGACTTCTCGGGGGCCGATCGAGCAGCTATGGATGCGTAGGCGTACAGGAACCTGCTCTGCTCGAGAGCACGTGGGCTGCAACCGACGAATCGGGGAGGGTTCGGCACTCTCTGCAGTGCGAATTCGATTGAGCTCGGTCGCATCTGTGAATCGAGATTGAGTGCAACTTCTCCACGGCGGTGATAGATTGCGGGATTGAGAGACCCCTCGATTCCAACAGACGTGTTCGTTCGTCCTGCTGCCGTGCGTATACGCTCTATGGGAACCAGGCTCATGGCCCTGTTGATATGTTCTATCGAGCGAAACTAATCTGTTCGCTCAGGGGCTGTGTAGGACTATATGTACATTGGAGCGCTGTGGCATTCTGGAAGCAATACGTGGACGAGTCCCCCCGTGGTCCCTGCGCCACGAACGGTCCCAGGCGGATCTGTGGCGTAATCGAGGCCAGCGGGCTTGACTAAGATCTCGCTCCCAGGAAGATTACTCGATCAGAAGTATCTCTCTCCGTTGGGGATTCCTCTTGACCGGACAAACCTCTTCCGTATGAGTCGTACCGTAGAGCCCATAGAGCGCAGTTCTGATGCGAAGACCTGATTCGCTTAGCTGACTGCTTCGGCAATTATATTGGTTCTGTATTGCTCACAGAATTTCCTTCTCAAAATCACAGAAAAAGTATAACAAGTGACCTCTTTCAAGTGGAACAAAAACAGACGATTCGAGCGCGGCTGCGGAACCTCTCGGCGTTTGGGAGAACAAACATTGTTCACGGAGAACTTGAACATTGAATGTGCAGTCAAGATAATGCGCTCGTTTTCCAACATCCCACGGCTTCGCGGGTTCCTGATCGGATGAGAGAGCTCTATGAGAGTTTCCCCCCCCCTCGATTCCCGTGCGCCGGGTAGTCTTTGACGAAGGCACCCTGTGTGGTCAGACAGTTCTGACTCGATATCGAACGTAATAAGAGGCTTGATAGAGCTCGATGAGTTACTGCGAAAAGCTTCTCCGACCGACAGACTGTCGTATGGGGGATCTGTTATCAGGGGAAACTGGCACTGCTATTTCTTCTTGAAGATTAACTGTTGGCGTGGTGCGTCCAGAAGAATATCGGAATTCTTCTTCTCCAGTATAGCCGTCCCTGTTCCATCAACACAACTGAGCTCGAGTTTCTGCAGGGTCCTGACCAGTGTGTAGAACATGTCTGCTTGGGCCATCTTTTCTCCTGGGCAGGATCGAGCCCCGATTCCGAAAGAGTTAGCGCCCCGTGCCTGTTGATCCTTCGTGACCTTGAGGAATCTCTGAGCCTTGAACTCGCTCGCATCGGCTCCCCAGATGCTCTCATCTCTATTCACAGCATACAAGTTTATGAACACATCAGATCCCTTCGGGATGAAGCGACCGTCTGGAATGGAAAAATGGGGAAATTTCTAGATAATCAGAGCTCGAAAAATCCTCGAAAAACAGCCAATCCACAGAACTGCCACACATGAACCGAGACTGTTGAACACGAGAGTCTCCTTGCTTTCGAGTATCTCAAATTGGGGCTCATGCTTACTGATGGTTACATCTGCCATCGCTTTCCTTGGGAGAGACAAGGGAGCAGGCGGATAGTAGCGTATAACTTCTTGCAAGAAGGAATCGACTTTCGGCAGTCGCTCTCGGTCTGCAGTAGTACACCTCTTCGTTCCGATTTCTCCCAGGACCTCGGACCGTAACTCCCCTTGGAGATCAGGGTCATTCGCAAGTCTGATGCAGCAGTAGCTCAAAATGCTTCGGCTCGTGCCGGTGCCAGCGCCAAAAATATCAAACACGACCTGTCTGAGGTTGCCGTCGGTGAGATATTTCGCGGAATCGCGATCGTCTGCGACGAACTCGTCGCGAGCGTTCAACAGAACATCGGTGAAGTGACGGGCTTTCCCTGGGGAAGAATGTTTTTCCATCCAGAAGTTCAGTTACCAAGGAGTGCTGAGGATTATTCCATCTCCAAATGATAAGTCTGGGGAACTACCGGGGATCCAGGTGTCCTTGGCTTGAGCGAACATTTTATCGGTGACACTCAGAAATTTATTGATCGAGGCTGTAGCAGCATTCTCTTTCTTGTAGAAGATGTAGCGCAAAATGGGCAGGATGTCGGACGGGAGGCCGTTCGGGGAGTTAGTTTCGAACTCGTGGTTGGCTTCCCTCATCTTCTCGTAATTCTCGTCTCCTCTCTTGAAGCTAGAAGGGAATCATACAACGTCTATATTAGGGAGAATATACATTTCTCCCGAGTAGAATTTCGAGACCATCCGCGGAACTCAAAGAAACTCTCGGCCGTCAACTCACGTTTCCCCGAAGGACGATGCGGCCAGAATGTTATTGACGATGCCCTCTATGTATTCGACGACATCTTGTTCTACTTCCTCGCCGCTTCCGAGAACTTCATCGATCTCGGCATCAACTTTGTCTGCTACCAACTCAGCCAATTTCTCGGTAACGGCATATTTCCGGATCGCAACATGAGCGAGTCGACGCAGAGTATCCCATGCTGGCGTGAAATCGCCGAAAACCACATCCTGGAAGCATAGGCAACCATTTTCAGACTCGGTGCGGTCAATGCTTAATGACGATATATCTTGGACTTTAGCGGGCCGCTGTACCTCGAAACCTCTTGTTTGAGCTTGAGCGAGGTTAGTCGAGCTTCTCCCGGCCACAAGATTACGCAATGGTCCCGAAATGTCCTTGAAAGCTTCTTTGGATGAGGCGATCACAAAAGGGCGTGGTCCGACCCATACAGTGATCGGGTCGCCGAACTCTTTCGCCCAATGGACAGCTTTCTCGAACAAAGGCAGTCCCGATCGGAGTTCTCCATGGAACCGGGATTATTCGACGGCGTTAGTAGGAGCTGAATACCCAACGTGGGTGTAAGGGAGAAAGCCCTCTGAATGAGCGGAGGCAGCTCTGCTAGTGTAAACAAAACTCACGAGGAATATTTCCAACAATCGGCAAGGGCGTGGGGCCGGGCGGAAGTTGCCGAACACGATTCCAGAACTGAATCAAATAGGCCGTCAGGACGCCCAACCCCAGAGCGATCCACGAGATCGGCTCGGTCAGCTTAACGAGTAGCAACTCGACGAGCGCCATTTCGCAGCTGGAATGACAACTGGCCGTATTCCAACCGGCCATGAAGCCGCTCAGCTGAGGCGCGGCGGCCCGGGAAAGAGTAAGACCTTGAAACTCACGGCGTCGCCAGAAAATCGCACTGCAATGTTATCTCCGTGATTTGCCAAGCTTGATTCTATTGTAGATGGGATTATAGCGCTCAAGAACTTCGACTCACCCCGACCAAGAGTAATCGCTCAATGCAGAATCATAACTGTGAGGCGAACGCCAGGTAAGGGCGTCCGCAAACACCGAAATATCCTCTCGAACGTCCCGCTGAGGATTCTGAGGATGACTCCTTCAGTTCTGGGGGCGAGGGGGCCATGTCCCCCCCCCCCCCAAAACTCTTCGGTGATATTGGGAAGGTTGGATTATATTCTATTTTGATGGACGAAAAAGTTCCACAAAGATTCAATCTTATCAGGAAAATTCTCACAGGTTTGAAAACCATGTTGATTGCGTAATGAGAATCTCGAGACGATGATCATCATCATCATCCGAATCCTCATCAAATCCTTGCCCCCCCCCCCCCAAAAAAAAAGCTGGGTACGCCCCTGGATACGTTATGCAATACCTGGTCGTGGCCTGGTATCTGGCTCCTATGGGGAGCGTTTGGCTCTCGAACGGTAAGAAGCCCACCAATTGGCCGATGGAACTACTTACATCATCTGAGATTCCGAACGTCCGGCGTTGGGAACTGATGATAAGTTGAATCAGGTATATTGGTTCAACTAGCTCCAACTAGTCCCCGGCTGCTTGGCGAGCGGGTTATCTTTTTCTGGCTGCGTCTGACACTTGTGCAGAAGAGAGCTTGCGGCCAAAGCTCATGATTCACTCAGAGACTTCAGCGGGGAAAGTGTCGCGATCGTCGCTCGCCTTCTCAGTGTTGATTGATAGATTAATTTTGTTCCGATCCCTCACATGCACATATAATCCTCTTCGTTCCAGGAGTGGATTGAATTGTATTGCATCCACAGATTATCTTTGTCGGTTTCCCTAGCGTCGTATTCATTGCACAATCGCCACGAGATTGTGCCATTCAAGATTCGAGGAAAGGAAGACGCCCAATATTGAGACAGCTGACGGAGGCGGCAACGTGCTGCTGTCGAAAGACATGTTGAGTGAGAGCTATTAGACGGGCTTTCTTCGAGGAAAGAGTGAGCTGATTGTTTAGAGAACTGAACTTGACCTGATTGGTTGATCCCCATTCCAGAATTGTTTGGAGATCACAGCTGAGGCAGTCAAGCATGGTGGTCCGAGACGAGCTGGTTCGGGCAGGGCTCTGGTACTTTTTAAAATAGTACCCAGAGTGAGAGTTGGAGAGTGCACAGAGCCTTGGGGTACGCCCGTATATGATGACAAGGATCTCGAAAGTCCATCGGCCATATCCTTCATGGGGCAGTGCTTGAGAAAACTTGAAATCCAATTTCAGAGGTTCGGCTGAAACTCGGAGGAGGGGAGTTTGTTGGGGGGAGCGGAATGTCGAACTCCTTCCAATGCGTTGGGGACATCGAGAGCAACGACAATGATCTCGCCGTGTTTCTCGATAGTTGCGTTCGAGAGGACGCAGAATGATCACCAATGGCGGGTTGTATCGAGGAAAATATCACCAGAGGAGCGGCCCCTTCGGAAGCCATACCGACGATCGCTAATGAGGGAGGACTGCTCTAGTTGGGGGAGGAGCTGACAATTGATGGCTCTTCCCATCACCTCGGAGAGGAAGGAGACAAGTGAAATGAGACGATGATTGGAGAGCAGGGATTCTTCACACTCCTTGGGTATAGAATTGACGGTGGCAAGCTTCCATCAATCTGGCAATATGCTGGAATCGGAGGGGAGATAGGGCGTATAGGAGTCAGATGAGGGATAGAAGTCAGAAGAAGGATAGAAGTCAGGCAGAACGCGGAGCTCCACCATCGCTGAGGAGTTCATTCAGGGAGAACTCGGATGGAGCTCCTTCGATGCTAGGGAAACCGTGAGCGAAGTGATGTTCTTCGAGAGCATGAAACGAATGTATCTACACAGGAGGCCAAAGCTCGTCCTTGTAGCCACCGAACTCGCCAAAAACAAGGTCAGAGCATCCGAGAGACTGAAAAAACTGAGCGTGCAATTTGGAATTGGGGGCATCCGACCGGCCAAGAACATATCCGGCGAACCGATGTGAGAGACATTCCGCAAAGAACTCAAACTGAGGGTGCGGAATAAATTGGACTCACCCTGGAGAGACAGGTTGGGATCCACACTGAGTATATAAGGACGATACAATGAGCCTGGAGGAGTTAGCTCCGGATTGTACGATAACTCCCGCGGACGCCCCTTTTTGACTGTGGCCAGTGCAAGAATGTTCAACGCCCGGCAACAGAGCCGGGAACCCTCCCTCGACTACAACTGCTCAAAATGTTGAGCACCCGAAACAAACAAACACGCAGTCTCGGGATGCGAAGAACTTTCCCCCAGAGGAGTTTCTTTTCCGAATTAGATTCTCACCCAATGGACCCTAACTAACTGGGAGCTACAAGATCTTTGAGAGCGATACGACTCACTCCCGGAATGAAGGGGGGGAACATATGTATGGAGAAACGTAGTGAACCCAATGCAATCTGAAGTCTACTGAGAACAGGAGCTATTCCAGGGGCGCAATTTTCGAGAACGATTGCGGGGATACCATCAGGGCCTGGGGCCTTGGAAACATCGAAGGAACTGAGAGTTTTGTGGGTTGAGAACTGGATGATCGACTGGACTGATCCTTCAATTCATCCAAAGTATCTAGAAAGGACGAACTGGGATTGTGCTCTGCGACTAGATCTTCAGGAGAATGGGAACGATTCGCGCGAGTCAACAAAGATGGGAGCAAATGGAATATCATTTGAGCAACGGGATCTCCTTTCCTCGGAGCGCATTTTCCCTCATCTGAGGAGCAATGAACTCTCTTATGGACTCCTTGAAGTCTAACCAAGTCGTGACGAATTACTTGATAGACAGCATGGCAGGGTCAGAAGACCTCGTTTGTGAGATTGGATCGTGGATGATTCTTGATGAGTTTCAGATACTACGAGCTCCGCTCGCATGCGGCAAAACCTATGCCGAAAGCTAGGAAGAGCCTGAGCATCATCACAATATTTGTAACAGGGATACTAGAGCTGAATCAATGGATGAAATTGAGCAGCTCCAAGGAGCCACCTTTCATGAGGATCGTTGCCTGATCTTGGGCGGAAACAGGATGAACTGAATGTTGCCTCTCGGTCATGAAGGAGAGCGGAACATGGATGACGAATCGTCCAAAGGGCGAGAAATCAGATGTAACAGTGGGACTTCTCCCCTATTCTAAGGGCATCGTCAAGAATCCTCCGGACAGAACTCAAGTTCCCTGATGGACCAGGCGAGGCCTTTTGATACATCTAGCGATGCGATGCCCGGGGCGGTCCGTCACCCGTCGCTACGCTAGAGGCCGTTCGTTGTTCCTTGACTGATAGATAGTTTGGATCTTTTTCCAATACCGACAAACGGCCTCCCGCTTTCTCAGAAGATCCTGGCGGATCTCAGATTCCTGCAATGCGATACCGGGAAGATTCAGGGTCGCTCCCTCCGATCAGAGAGTACCACAGCAGTACACCGACGAGCCTGCTGAAAGACCCAGGTCTCCTCTTCAGCTACTCAGTTCATGTCAGTCGAAGTATTGTCTAATCTGCCGGTGCGCTCCGAAAGCTTCACAAGCGCACCTGTTTCATAAGAACAGCTCTGAAAGCAGCGGTGTTGTACCGCATGGACCTCCTTCGATTGTCAACACTGGATCTTCCGAGTACACAAGAGCATTCCGAGATGAAGGTCACGGACGTTTTTCTTCCAAAAATGGGAAGGATGGATTTTCCTACATCGCCAGGAGTTGGTTTTCCGCCTCGAGGGGACTCCAACCGATTTCTCATCCCTGCAATGCTGGAGAACGTCGTCCGGAGTTCCCAAGCCCGTTGACCACGGAAGACGATTTCATGATCTTGAAAGTTGACGCGTAAAGCCTGGGATGGCTTGTGCCAAAGCGCTTCCGATTCGTTTTGAGATCTACTCAGCAAGGCCAAAACCTGTTATCGGGATCATCACTTCAACACTGTCCATAATGCCATTCGCTTCCCACGCTGACGTAACCTTCGTTCGACTGTTTCATTCTGGTGATTGAAGCACTTATTTTCTCCCTTCTCCAACGAAGACTTCCCTCGGAGCTTGAGTTCTCGATCCATTTTGTATTCCATGCGAGCGCCTCGCCGACGGGAGTTGGAGTGCGAGAAGTTCGGAGCGGCCGTTGGGTACACGGTTCGACTGAAACCAGAGACAGACAGAGCCATGAACTCCGTTCAGTGACGTGGGCTAGAAATATGTATCAGAGATCATACATATGTGTTTAATCTTCGGAAACTGCATTGAAATGTTGATACAGAAGACATTGGAAGATCTCTAATCCTGAAAATTTGTGTCCGTGGCCCGAAACCGGACGAAGGGACTGGAAGAGGACATATCCGGGTGATTGGAAGGTCCACAGTTCGATGGTATACGTCCAACGAAGCGGTAGGAAGAAGAGCGCAGTTGTCTTTCGTTATATTTATTACATGAAGGGGTAAAGATATCAACATTCAGAGGTACAGATATCAACATTCAGAGGTACAGATATCAACATTCAGATACGTTTCCAGACGTAGTCCGTCGTAGAATGAATCTTGACGTCGTTCAATGATGAATGACCGGGCGTTCGGACCCAGCGTCACGTCTTCAGTCTCTGCCATGCCAAGATGAGTCTTATAGATCAATATTCTGCAGGGCCCAGATTAGCGATTTCGACTAGGAGTTCGACCACGAACAGGTGTCCATAGGAGCAGCCGTATAATGGAGAGCACAGTTCCCGCTGTTGTCCACCAGGGGAGGGTTCGCACTGTGCCGTAGGAGGAGGCAGGCTGCGCGGGAAGGTTTCCTCACGAAGATGTCACGAGATAACACTTTGCCTCAATATGTTCAGCGGAGGAGGCTTGGCGATGTATGTAGCCTCAATTTGTAGCAGGCCGCCGCGTCATTGAGATCTCCTGCAGCGTCTTCGCCGCCCATACCGTCACGAATGGCCTAGAGAGGAGTTCCGGTGACAGTTCCTCGAAAGTCTTCTCCTCCATCGTCGACAGGAATGATCTCCAAGCTGTCGATTGCTGCAGATTCACGCCTGTATGAGATTCACATTCGCTGTTGTCTCCCGAAGCACCGTTTCGACTCTTCTCGATGAAGTCCCGAACAACTTTGACGGGGTCGATTTCTGGAACTGCAACCGAGTCCTTGAGAGCTTGCGAACGAGTCCTCATCTTCAACAGAAATGAGATTTTGGAATGCCGTTCGCATGCTCAGCTCTGACTTAGATATCTAAATGGTGAGGGCGGAGCGAGCCCTCGCAAGCCTCTGCCGTCACTGATTCGAGGGCGTAGGGCGAGCGAGTCAATCCGAGAGCATTTCATGAGCGTTCTCTCTCGAGAGATCTGTCTCATACCTCTCTCCAGAGCACCGCTTCTTTTGCGGTTTCCTCACGGGTGAAATTCCTGTTACAATTGTTTTCAGCCATGAGAGCTGCTTGGTTTCTATTGCGGTTCCCCGCAACTCCATTGGGGTGTTCTCTAGCGGCACGAAGTTCTCAGGGGCCGAAGTAATCACATTTGAATCAACGCGAAGTACAGTCATTCCAAGAAAGTTTTTATCGCACGTGCTCGCAGAGCTCTGGGATTCATCCCCGGCGCTCCAGTTTGAGTCTTCTGGCGGCTTCAGGCTAGTCTAAGGATCCATGTTCCTCGCTTCCCGCAGCGCATCTGTTCGATATCCTCCAATGATTCGAACAATATCCGGAGGCGTATTTAGGATGCTCACTGGACGTCACGTACCGCCTATTATCACAAGAATGGAGCCCTGCTGGCGTTTCGGGAGACGATCTTGATGAATCGTCATGATCAAAAGGGTCGGAATTCCAACTCAAACAGGGGTCAGTGGCGTAGCAAGCCTTCATGATGCCCGGGGCGGATTTGATGCCCCCCCCCCTCTTTTTTGAGGTCTGAGAAGTTGAATGCGTTTGATTCGCACTGAATGTAACTTCGTATGTCCTCAAATACAAAATATGATCATCTGAAATGGAGATCTTCAGAGAAATGGAGACAACTTGCGCGAGCTGACCCGAATGTAAGCAGCTAGAATATTATATGAGCAACTGGATTACGTATTCTTGGAGGGTTGTTTGCTCCGCTTCTGGAGCTGCGAATCTTCTATTGACTCCTCATTGAAGTTGAACTCATCCGTGATGGACATCTCGATAGATAGGACAGCGAGGTTTGTCAACTTCGTGGGCTCGATCTCTGGTCCGAGGCAGAAAGAAAATGAACTCAACGCTGCCTCTCGATCAGGAAGGAGGACGAAAATCATATGGTGCTTCGTCAACAGGGTGGAAAATCAGATGCAACGATCGAACTTTGCCCCCATTCTGAGGATTCCGGGAAAAAAAATTACCTGGAAGAGCTTAGAAACCCTGATGTGATAGACATGGAGAGGCATCCTGATGCCCCCAGCGACCTGATGCCCGGGGCGGACCGCATCTCCCAACCAGTGCGACTCAAGGGCTGAGTTTCCGTTTGAATGTAACGGGCAGCCGTCTCTCGTGCCCGTGCCGATAGGACCGGGATCAGGTGACGATTAGATACCATTTCTCTCCGTGGGTGTGAGAGTTTATGGAGGAGGCCTCGACTCACTCTAGACTTCACTTCACTCGATCTTTCTTCGACTGACTACGACCTGGATGTTCAGACCCTGTGATAGCCCCCAAAATCATCCTGAAAAAAACGCTTTCCTCAGTTTCAAAACCACGCAGAGGAACCCGCTCTCAAGGGAAACAGAATTGGTGAGGATTTGTTTCGATTCTCCTTCCAACTGAGAGCCGGACCGCATGGGAGGTCGCTGCAATTTCGGGAGTTGACCCGGTAAGGCATGCTATTCAGTGAATTCTTATGTCACCTCGAGTACTCGAATCTTTCTTCGTCATCTTCGTCGCTGAGGGAGTCTCATGAAGATGCTCATCGTCTCGGAGGGGGGTTCTTCGACGAGCGCTGATTTTCCTAGCACTTGTTCCTCCTTGAAGCCCGTTCCGCTGCAATCTCAGATGACGTGGTTTTGTGTCTCCGCACAATGCCACATTGTGTACACACATGTTGTGTTTGGTTCTGGCTCGAAGTTTCTCCCGGCGTTCTGTGCCCTAGGAATTCCTGCTCGACTCAACGCCCGTAAGGTTGATAGTCGATTGCTGTCGTACGGGTAACCCCTTACACTTCTATCAGTCGCACTTATTCTGTATCGGGTGAAATCAACTTTCTGGATCAACGATTCAATCCACCTAGCCGTCCCGGAATCTTGGATTTTCATCCTGATCGTGGTTCTTGGATACCCCATGGAGAGGAATGCAAGCATCGGTGTGTGGCAGTGTGATGTCGTCACATTCGGATTCTTGTTCGCAGGTTATGTGCCCTCCGATATGCTTTCGATTTAATTACGGTTCGATGAATCATGGTCACAATCGCCTTCAACCATCCGAGATCCGCTGCTGTCTTATAGTATCTCACTCTGAGCTCCTCTTCCTCCAAATGAGGACCAGCCCAGCTCGCCTGCCAAGAGTTCTCTCGCGACTGTGCCGCAGGGGATAACAAGAATGTACCTTCTTGCTGCGGTCTGGGCTGATCATATTCTCACCTCCAGACATTACCGTCACTGCATTCGCGTATGTGAGCGATGGCACTGCTAGCGCCTCCGATAAGATCTTCGACAAGTCAAACTTTGAGGCGTGGGCCTTTCACTGCGTCCACCCAGTTTTCTCGCTCAACCAGCTGGCATCTGTCCACACTGGGTCCATCCCAACACACGTTTCAAAGGTGTTCCACTGCATTCCCAGTCGTCAGCCGCTCATTGGCCCACGAAACAGCAGATCGGGAGACCCGGACCCCAGCTGGATGAAGATACTTTCTCCTCGCCGCCCGGCCTTGTCGGGAATCGGCCTACATTTGCCCGAGTTTCCATACTCCGGATGCCATCTGGATACGAGGGACGTCTGCAAGCTAAAATCACACAAGAGATCAGCCCACCTGCTGCTCTGTGCTCCTCCGAATTTTTGGGCCGGAAATTCGCAGATTGATCGACGAGCTTCTTTCAGAAAAAGTTCAAGAAAGTTAGAGGAAAACTTTCTGGTGAGGGGGTATGGACGGTATTGCGTCCGATGGTCTGACACCTTCTCCCGAGAACTCCGAGGATCTGACTGGAGATCTTGCAGCTTGGGTCGGGATCCGTCTCCTTGGGCCACAACCGTATCATCGTACTTCATGAGCTCGCTCGGGCGGAGCAGAACTTCAGCAGGAGGAGGTTCCGGAGAGGGCGGATTCCGGAGATCTAAGAGAGGGCTGAGCAAGACGATCAGCATTCACTTAAAACGCATGAGCTTCAGCACCGCGAGTACATTTGTGTCTCATCTCCCGGTTCGCACATCAAGCCCAACTGCTACAATGGATGGACCTCTTGTGATCGACCGTGAAATGGCCGGAATCTACGAATTCCTGTTTGGAGGCAACACAGCGGTAGTCTTCCAATGTGAATTTTGCTCGTACAGAAACTCGCGGCTCGCGTTAGTGGCCTTTCATCGTAGAAATTGGCATCCCAGGAAACTGAAGCGTCTCAACAGAGACAACCGAAACGTCAGTGGCCCTCGCTAGCTCCAGCCAATGGATTTTCCGGGCATCTACAAAGCTCAACACGGGGCTCTGATCGGATAACTACGTAGACACTCCAAGGTTAGAAGGTGTTTGGGCATGGACGGATCGGATTCGAGTTGATGTGGCGATCTCGGTACGAGTTGATGCCTTTGTACGGGCGGATTGGGATGGCTCCAATCAAGGAGCAGAGAGAAGTTTGGATGCATATGGTGTCGAACCAGCCTTTGGAGATTCGAATAAAAGAGTGACTCGTTCCAGAGGTACAGTAGTCTACAGAGTTTTAATTTGTCTCTAAGGAGAAATCTCGAGCGAGAAGTCCCCAACGGGCATTCCGTGCAGTAGGGGATGCAGATTCGCCCGGCTCAATGTTTTCTCATATTTAACGGAAGATGACTCGAAGATCAACCATCGGATCTCAACAAAAACATGTTGAACGCAAGAGTGACAGAAATGTCTCCTCCACGCGGGTTTGCTTCCATTATGACTAGGCGCGGGGAGTCCATACCCAGGAATAAGCGTTGAAACTCCAGAAACCTCCAAGGGAGATCTGGGTCTGCGCAAACTTTCGAGATGTTCCGATCATACCGCTGGGTCTGTTTGGGGGTCCTATGACCTTGGCCGGAGGAGACCATTGGGGTCGAATTCGACACTCTCGCGGTTTCTGTCACCAGATGCTCCTTCCTCCGTCTCAGAACTTTGGTTGTGATTGACGGTAATTCCTAATTCTGGAAGTATTTCTCGGATCATGGAAGTCTGTCGTTTCGATGCTTGAAAAATGCACAGTACGATGCAGACGATCCAGCCGGAATGGCTCCGTCCGGTGAAAGCTTTCGGGAAAGGTGTGTGGATGGAACCATGATGCATGTTTCGGAAGAGGAACATGTTCCAGTACCGGTGGAACCGCGATCGCACCGTGTTCCTTCTGAAAATCTGAGTCAACTAGAGAATGTTCATGGAAAATTCATCGAGACGCGGGATCTCCTATGTATGAAAAAAACAGGCTTTCAACTACTGAGAAGCCGCCATCTGGCAACGCTGGGAGAAGCTGGATGCCTCAACGCCGAGGCTTTGCAAGTAAAATATCAGCCCGATCGGAGGAGTCCTTCATGCCCGACATACCTATTTTGTGTCACTGGTCGAGGAGGAAGATTGATTGATCCGGCAACCAAGATGCCCCTTAGCCGCGGCCCAAGGAACAAGAGATCGGAGCCTACTCAGGAGGACCGATTTCAACTTCATCGTTTAAAGGAGAGTCTCTCATTCCCTGGACTCACTTTCGCCCACAATCTCATCAAGCTCTACGTAATCATCTGATTGTGATTAACGAATTGAGCCGACGAATACTGACAACAGAGAGAGGATAGGGCAGATAGACGAATCCGAACATGTATTGAAGCCGAGAAACTTGTTATTCATTCTTCTAAAAAGACAGAGAAGGGCTACGATATGACGTTCAAGAGCGGAGGAGCTGCTGGAAAAACACCCACGGGCACCTTCGTGATGGTGAGGGGCTCTCCGTACATCTTGAGCGGAGCAGAGAGTCTTTGTTGCGTTCGACTCCAAGCCCAGTTTCCCCGAAGTCGACTGAGTTAAGCCACCTAATCGCTTGATTGAGAGTTTCCTTGAGAATACTACTTGAGTAAAATCAGTCGAGATGACAACGAACAGGATGAACACTGTGTTGCTCATGAGTAGGGGCGCCATAGGACCAAACATTTTTCGATGAAAACCGGACAGGACATCAGTGCCGGAACCGGACATCGGACCGGACATTTCCAGACCCACCAATTTATTTGACTGGAAGAGGCTCGAGCCTCGATATGTTTCCATCATTCCATGCAGCATTGATGAGTCTCAAGTACTAGGATGAGAAGTCAGAGTGAATTTTACGCTCCCTTCAATCATATCCAGTATCTGTTCTTTTGGGCACCCGCTCCTTTCTCCCTCGAGTATCTTGAGGGCCTTCGCTCGGAGTATTTCGCGACACAATGTGTCATTCGAACATCGAGAAGCGTATATTTCAGTTTTTTTTCCGCTGGAAATACCTCTTTGCGTGGGAAACTCATGCTCTGGGTCCGCTTCGCGAAGACGCTAGCTATGCTCGCGCGGTAGTTGGCGCGGGCAACTTTCTCATCAGTGTAAGTGCGCTAAATCCGGGGATGGGGTCGAGCTGGTGCCGTTGAAAAACCTGGATCTTCTGGCGACTCCAGACCAATCTAAGAATCGCGAGACCATATCCCGAGTTCTCCGCTTCCTGCACCGGGACTTCTCGCGAAAGCGTTGGGCCCGATGGAACCCCGCTCGTGATCCTTCATGGACTTCTTGGGGTGCACCCGTGGCTTTCGTTCCGGTCGGTTTGTATTTGCTCTGCTGACGCGGGTCGTCGAGTACGATTGGGCTCGCTTGCGGCCGCGTGAATTTCTGTAAGAGCTCGCTTCTTCAGGAACTCCATTCCAGAATCGCCTCCGAAAAGAGAAAACTGAGAGCTCTGTCGCTCCATTGGTCAAGTCTTCTTCACTCGCGTCGATTCCTTAGGGTTTTGTCGGGTGTGGCGTTTCCAAACCCATCTCATTCCCTCATGATGAGGTTCCGGATTGCGTTTCCCTCGTGAAGCCCCAGACGTTCGGGACGGTCTTTGGAAAGCAACACGTCCCTCGATAAGCTCAATCCGCCCAGAATGTGGCACCCTTAGGTTATACCTGTGCTGTGTAAAGATAGGGGAGTATCAACAAGGTTTAGCTTTGCGTGAAAAAAGGGAGGCTCGATAGACTCGCCCATTCGGGTGGGCTCGATGCGGTGTGTTTCTTTCAGAACATCGACCGCGTCCCCCCTTCTCGCTCGAGAACACACTGTTCATCTATCCGTTGTTACATCGACGAATTTCAGCCAGCGAGACTTTGGAGGGTGGTCTCCAGTAAACTCTCACTCGAGAGGTGAGGGCGCCTAACTTGTGCGACTTGAAAAAGCTGGGCTCAGGGTCGAACATACCAGAGACCCTCTGTTCCGCTCAAGATGCCCGGAAGCACCTACACCATCACGAAGAAGAATGCTCGCATCTTCGGAGAAAAACTTCCGAACGAGCGCATCGTGTTCAAATGTGAATTGTGCGCTTTCACACACCAGAAGTTGGCGCTCCTTAACTTCCACCGGAAGTTGGTGCACCTGCCGCGTAGGAAGCGGCGCTCATCTACCCGTGGCAGGGTCATCAGGATGGCGCAAGGTCAACGTGCCCAGCCTGCGACAACATAATCCCAGGATCCGTATTTCGCCGTGTGGAGCTGTTGCCGCGGCGAGGACGTTAGGGCCGACGTTAGCGTGTGCCGGCGGGTGTTTGGCGGTGAGACCCAAATTCACCTCGAAGGAGTCAGAGAGCGACCCCGCAAAGGATTCCGGATCACTGATAGAGGCTTCAGCTCGATGGAGCCGAAGTGTTCCAGCAAACCCAAAACTCGAAATGACTTGAAGTGAAGCCGAACGGAGCGTAGGCCTTCCCCATTCCTTGATTAATAAAGTATCTTCCAATTATCCTGCCTGTTCTCCTCTTTCAAAAATCTAGTTCTGAAACCGAATCTGGAGTTCGCTCTGAGTACATATACTGCGGTTCGCCTTGAATGGAAAAAGAATCCTTCTAGCTCTTCACTGTGTCTCTCCGAAATTTCCTTCCGAGGCGTCACTCCGAGCACCTCGACGCTTCTCGGATCGTACACGACTCCGTGGCCCTCTGAAATCCGTGAACCAGAACGGTGAATCAGTCTCAGCCGACGCGTACTCCACTTTGCCTTCTGTGTTTAGTACGGTACGGGAAATGTCAGTACGGGGTATATGGACTGTCATCGTTCGAATCGGGCCGCATCGTTCTCTGAGGTGGAATCGAGTCGAGGAGTACTGGAAAGGAGCTGGTTCGAGTTCGAAGAGCAGAAGCGAAACTTTTCGAAGTCGTTTATTTCCCCACACTTAGAATGCTTTGGCGAATCCGCCGAAGGCGGAGGCTCTGCAGCGAAGAAGCTTGATTGGCGTTCGGGCTTTTCCTTAAAAGGCTCTCCCTAGCTCGTGATTCCCTCATAAGTTTCGCACCAAACGTCGTGGAACTCTCGGATCAACGTTTTGGAAGCCTGGCCAGCGGATATCGATGCTCGGAGGTTTCTTCAGAGGAACCTGCGTGTTTCCTCGTTTCGCGCTCCTCACCTCGTGAGATGAGCTCCGTTTCTCAAAGTCAGAGTTCCTTCCCCGTCAGCGATCCCGTCCGGTGAATTGAACTTCGTTCTCAGGAGTCGACGTCCCTTTCCCCCCGATCGGGATCGTCGATATTCAGCCAATTCGCTCCCAATAAGAGATCTGATGCTGTACGAGACAAAAACCCTTTTCGGTCACTCGAGACGATTGATAACAATAGGCAATTGACCTCAACTTGCTAGAAGTCTTGAGCTGAGGAGACTCGAGTCCTCGACTGGTTGGCGACCATTGGATCCTACTCCGAATGATCTCTCAGATGTGCCTTTATGGAATACGATGGCTCGGACGGAATCAGTCCTCGAGCTCTTTCAAGGCGAGCGAACATATTTGACCCGCTCCTCCGAGCTTTCCGGTAACAACAAGCTCCGTTGCAACACGAGCTGGAGCTCATTCGCGAGAACCTTTCGAACAGTTGCTCTTGATCTGCCGCTCTAGGGAACGGGTTCTTGAACGAAAAGGCGTAAGGAAGTTACGAGACGTCTGCTTTGCTACCTTCTCCTGAAGTGAAACAAGGGCTTAGACGTAGACTTGAAACCTCAGATCAGACTTCCCATCCGTTTGGAACTCTCTCGACCGAAAAGCATCAATGTCATCCGGCTTGCTCGTGCAGAAACACACGCCTTTCGGTTTTCCTCACGACCTTCTTCCAACTGGCGCCTTCGACCACAATCTCACTCGATATGGAACATGTTGAAGGCTCCGAACGCGACATTCATTCCTCGGGTCGACAGCATGTCATACGCGTCGCTCTTCCTTCCGGTCGTTCACGGGGATGACTCCACATATATTCGACCCCGTGAGCTCCAGCCCGTGAATGCTTCAGTCATCTCAACCCCTTGCGACACCTTGAGTGACGGAGGTCTTTAGGCACCCCGATGGGCATTCTCCCCAGTTGGAGGGAACTCTTCGCGTACTCCCAAGTTTTCTCATAATTGTGGGGGACAAATCTGAAGTTATGATAGAATCTACAGGGAAAACATGTCGCCTGAGAGAGACCCGCTTGAAGACACGATTTCTCGTTACCAGTGGCGTATGTAGGAGGAAGGAGGATAAATCACGTGCAGAAAATCAGTCGGCTTTAAAGACCAATTGCTCCAGGTGCCAGTTATGAAGGTTCATACCCTATGTTTCGGAATGGATCGCAACGAAAACCCTCACAGCCGGGAAAGAAGCGCGTTGCGACGAAAACCCTTCACCTCGTTTTGATAGCCAGGCGGATCCAGCTTAGCTTCTATGCATAGCACAGTGTCCGAAAGCTGAACTTGCGTTAGCGAGGAGAGAGTAAAATCACGCAACATGAATGAGAATAATGAGCTTCGGGGGAAACCTCTCCTTTTCGGCTCCTCCGTCGGCATCGGTTTCTGCTGCGAGGTCACTGCGCTTTATCTACAACACTTTTCACCATCGGAATCTACGCACATGTAATCTGGAAGAAGACTGTGACCATTGGCTGTGTCGTGCATCAATTCGCCGGAATTGAGACCTATAATCGGAGCTGCGCAAACTTGCTGTTGCCGGAAAGTCGCGGAAGATTCGCATCAGGCACAGAGTAGTGGAATCAAGCTTCCCTCCTCATCTGCCGATATGTTTCAGCACCATCCGATACATACTCAGCATCCAAGCTTGTCGTGATTCATCGCTACTTCTCGCTCCCTGATGGAGTGAAACTCCGTCGGACTCATTGTGTTCCCCACTCCCCCAACGCCTTCTTCGACTCCATCCTCTTTCGACGGCCTCGGTGAGGTCAGGCAGAGTTGTCATGGAACGGAAGCCATGCTAACAGTAACGCGTGCGGTAACCTCAGAGGTTTTCTGCTGACTGCTCCAGACAACACAGTCGAGCGCGTCGAAGGAGCCCGACAAAGATCCGGAGGCGGTTGCAGCCGTCTACTCGTTAAGGTTCTTAGCGAGCAAGAATCTCTAGCATCGCTGGAGCCCCACAACCGGCTTGCGTCTTTGGCGAACTATTCCCTAGTGAAGCAAGTTCTGCTTTCACTCATCTCGAATCGTTCCACGCACTGTTCCTTCGATGACACCCGGGTGGGCCTTCGCGAGCGGAAATTCGTCCTCGTATCACTGATGCTGAAGTGTCACTTCAACAACAATTGAGTTTGGTTAATGGAAAAATTCCGTGATCTCCTTCGCTTAACTCCCAGCTTCCAGAGCGTCAATCTCGGCGATGCGTCGCGGATTCAGCTCACGAAGTTCCGTTCCCATGCGCATCGGCGGCGTAATGGCCGGGCGCCAACGTGAACTCAAAAGATGCGCCAACCTCCCAGCTATGTATCGGAAATAATTTCCAGAATCGGGTACTTTTTCACCGAGTTATGGGCGAAAGAAGAGAGGGTCCGACTTTCGATGACCACCCTGTATATAAGAGCCACACTCCAGCTGAATTTTCCATCCTTCTGGGTCGTTCGTAGATGCATTTGCTACATCGGGAAATGATCACCACAACGGACAAACTAGCAGCTGATGGCCGTTTGGGAGTCCGTAGCTCATTCGGAGTTTGATGGTTCTCCGGGCGAGCACATTTGCGCTGTGACGCTGTCCGTAGCTCAAATTCCTGTTCGGCCTGTACTAAAACTATGCTCTTCGTCCACGGGTTATCCCGACGCAGGCGAGCAGTTCAAAAACAAGCTACATGTCAGTCGGACCCAAAAATAGAGTGAGGGGAGGCCAACGTGCAATGAACAATTCGATCATCGCGCTGAATACAGAGTTGATCTTGATGGAGCCGTGTATGCCAAGCACTCTCTCCCTACTTCCCAGGCCGTGAGCTGAGACATGACTTCGGGGTCTGGGTCTCGGGCCGCCATGAGAACCTGTCGGGAGACAGGGCCAGCATCTCCTCCTCGCTGCTGCGGAAATCTGATCCGAGTTCACGCTCGGATTCGAACCTGAGACCTCCCGAACGACGTGGCCGGTCGCAATTTAAACGCGCTCCTGCACCAAGTGCGCCAACAACCACACCACGCCGTCGGTTAACGCAACTAGATCCGTCGCAAGTATACGTCTCGCGAGCGTCAAAGTGGATCCAGATCAGTGGCCCATCCGCCGAAGTCTCGAGGTGATTGCTCAACATCTCACTCGGCTATGTTATAACATGGCCGTAATAACGGCCCAATCGTCGGGATCCTCAGTATCATCCCATTCCCTAGATCCAATCTACAGACGCTTCAACAGAGTCGACGAGGATACTTACGGATGCAAGGTGCCCGACTGCGAGGAGCCCATCTCACGCCGGGAAGGTTCCGCTCCTTCGATGAAGATGCATGCGGCTCTGCGTGATAAGAAGGAGAGTTGCAGGTTCAGGGTGGTTCGAAGTCGTGTGTGATCGACTGAAAGTTGTTCCTCGTGAGGATATCCTTCAGAGCCTTCGGCTCCCCCTTCATGCGCTTCATTTTCGGTCCAATGTGTCGCGGTCCTATCAATGAGGACGTTTCCCGCCTCAGCAGCGACCTCGACGTTGAGTGAGTCTCCTCGATTTTCGCCGAAATTAGAAATAGATCGTAGATTGCGATGAATTTCGATGCATAGCGTAACTCGCATCCCCTTCTTGACGAAATCTCGTCTCAGAGTCGGGAGAGAAAGATACATCAATTGACATCTCGCAAACGGAACAGGAACGAACGAATAGAGCGCTGCTCCGAAGTCAAAGTCCAAGAAAAGATACTTCAGACCTGAAAACTAGTAGATGCCGATGTCAACACGCGGGCTGTGCCGAAGTGGCGCTCGCGTAAGAACTCAAAAACCGGAACGCACTCACTTTGTCAACCTGTCCAGAGTGACTACATATCGGGTGAAGAGAGGGATGTCGACAGGTTATTGCTTTGCAGAACCGAGCGATCAAAAGCGCCAGGCCAATGAGGGTGGCAACCACCGCCATCACTAGTGACAACATGGTCTACATCGGGCCCGTCTGAGACTCCTCCGCTCAGCGTTCATTGAGCCTGTGCGTACGAAGTTGGCTCCTTCTTCGGGCGTGCACATTCTCGCTGTGACGCAGTCCGTATCTCCAATTCCTGTTCTACTGCGACCAAAACTACTCTCTTCGTCCGAGTGTTGATAGAGCCGTGTATCCCACTTACGCTGGAGCTTACCCTGCGTCACCGGCAGTCAGCTAAGACATTGCTCCGAGGTCTGGGCCCGGGCCGCCACGAGAACCTGTCGGAAGACTAGGCCGGCCACAATCGTCTCGTCATACCTGCCGGAATCGAATCCGGGCTTACGCTCGGTTCCGAAACCGACACCTCCCGAGCGACGCAGTCGGTTACCATTTCAACGCGCAGTTGCACCAAGTGCGCTAACCACTACTGTATGCCGTCGGTTCGCGCGACTAGATCCTTCGCAAGTGAACGTCACGCGAGCGTCGAATTTGGGTGAGTGCCCTCTATTTTCGCCAAGATTTGAAATAGGTTGTCGGTTGAGATGCCCCTGGCGATACAGTCTGATTCTAAACTCATTTTTCGTGCGATACCGTCTCAGAATCACGGGAGAAAAATCCATCGAGTGGTATTTTTCGAATGGAACAGGAACGGCGAATTGACCGCTCTTCTGAAATCGAGCGATGCTATACCAACCGCTTGACTCATTGGAGTCCTGCCATCGTTCACGAAGCAGGTGAATACGAAGCATGGAGTTCAGGTAATGAGCTCGTTTTCGGTCATTCATCAGCGTCGCGAATGATTTCGCCTGATCTCGTTCCGCCTGATCGGACGCAATACTTTCATAAAAGGTTTTCCCCACCGATTTCCATGAGCCGGATGCTGGAACCCTCACTGAGGGGAATCCCACGAGTCTGAAAGTTCAGGCTGCAAATACCAGAATGAGGGCTTAAACGAGAAAGAATCAACAAACCTCTTTGGCTTTCTCTTCGCTTGAATTTTTGGTCTGTCGTCAGATACAGTCCGAGGTCATTCCCTCGACTTATCCCACTGGAGAAACCAAGAAACGCTGTTTCCTCGGAGGTTGGCTCGCTGAGCGACCAGGGAGCCGTGGGACGTTATGGAAAGTTGTGTTGGACTGAAAGCCGTGGGACATTCCTTGGAGGAATTTTTGAGATCTCCAATTTATGGTGCCTTGTCAGCGATTCGTTGGAAGTTCGAGAACATAAGTCAGGGGTCGAAGGACGTGCGAGGACGAAATTTGATTCTGAGGCGAGCGCTCGCTAGGATCCAGCTTCGCTAGGGGAAGTGGAGCTGCCCTGCGTTCAAACGGAAGTAGGCTTTTACAACCCGGCGACTTGGTACAGGAAGGGATTCTATCCCTGGAGAATCGAGAAATGCTCCATTGGATGTTGCGCTTCTTATATTGAGCATTCACTCCGACATCGGGTCTCAGTTCTTTACGAGTTCCTTAAAAATTAGTTTCTGACGAGGTCCATCCAACAGAATGTCGGAATTGGCTTTCTCTAATATTGCCGTTCCTGGTCCATTGATACAGCTCAGTTTCACACTTTGAAGAGTTCTGATTAGAGCGTAGAACATGTCAGCTTGCGCCATTTTCTCTCCGGGACACGATCGGGCTCCGATTCCGAATGAGTTGGCGCCACGGGCTTGCTGATCCTTCGTGGCGCTGATGAATCGGTACGCTCTGAATTCTCCTGCATCAGGTCCCCAGATAGTCTCATCCCGATTGACGGCGTACAGATTGATCAGAAGGTCAGTACCCTTCGGGATATGGCGGCCGTCTGGAAAGGAGACTCACAACGGAATCCTCGAACTCCGCGAATCGAACCGTGACGATAAAGCTAGAATGCATCATAGAGCTCACGAAGGATATTCCCAATAAATGGTGAAGGTAACGGGCCGAGAGGAAGCTGTCGCACTCGTCGCCAGAAACCTATCATGTATGCCGTCAAAACACCCAGCAAGAGAGCGAGCAACGTCATTGGCTCAGCCAGCTTCGCAATTAAGAGATTGATGAGCGCCATTCTAGCGATCGACATGGAAGCGACAGCGTTCTGGTGGGATTTTTCCGAAGCCACAATGAGAAACTGACGTGGAGGAGAGGGAATCTCGTGAGAGGGCGGGAGCTACACGCGACCCTCGTCACTGCAAAGTTGAGAGTCATTAGCTGACCCGAGTCACTGAAGATTAGTAGTATATCAAGCACCCGTGAATAGACTTTCGCATTCAGCTACATTGGAGCTACATTGGAAAAGAACGCTCTCGCTGCATTCTTGAGCGGGAATTCGAAATGAAGCTAAACAAGGTCGCGGCTTCCGTCACAATTATCGAACGGCTAGAACGGTGTCCATCCTACGCTTGGTGTGTTCAATGTTGGGGCTCATCGTTACCGCCGTCATCGATCTCGATGTCAATTTTATTCGCCATCAGCCTCGGAAAATTTATGATGGCAGCGCATTGGCTGAATGCTGCGTTGTTGAGGCGCCGCAGGCCTCGGGGCCCGAAATACTAGAATCATCAACTGTGTTAGCGATACACGAGGATTCGGATTCGACGCCTGGGTTTGATTCATCTGCCATTTTCCCTCGGAGGCTTCTACCGACTCTACCAGCCTCTCCCCGCCGGGGCTGGGCCACGATTCATTCCTTTTTGCGCAAACGCCGACCGATTCAATTGGACCATCAGAAGCGTCCGTAGGACGCAACAATGGGAGAGCACTCCGATGACGAATCGAGTCAAGGCGAGGGTGTTGGGAGCTGATCGTACGTTGGTATGGATTCCTGTGGATTCATTCCCAATTTTGGAACCCAGACTGTGAGATTGCCTCCCGAATCACAAGAGAACAGGATTCACTCCGAGACTGGCCTTGACAATGAAATGGGGGTGATCTCAGCTTATCGACCAAGTTCCCCATGCGACTCTTCCAGAAATTAATCATCGTCAGTAGAGCACTTCCCGTCCGGTTTGCGAAATGATGATCTCGGTGTTGGCCTGGAGTTGGGAATATTCTTTCCGGGCTGTTGTAAGCAGAAGCCGGCGATGCTAAGATCACGGAGAGTATGAAAGATGTGATCGGTTTTCATGGCACGAGCCCCTGCGTACGGTGAGATAGAATATGTAGCGTTAGACAGGGCCTGGGTCTTGCTTATCGCAGTTTAACGGAGACGCGGTGCTCGGAAGAAGTTCTCTCGTGATCGACGATGCTGATGCGTCCGCCAGTTGGGCCGTAGTTGATTTCCTCTTATACATATACCCAGCCGCGAAATGAACTCAATTCGGTTCCCCGAGTAATAAACGTCCCGGGGACCTGTGGGCTGCAAAATCGGAGTTCAAGTTCTTTCCATAAACCTGTCTGCATTGAACATCCATTCCCTCTCGGCAACGAAATCTCGTTCCGGAGACCTTCGGCGTTTTACAGGAAGATTCTCAGTCACGGTTTCTACAACAGAACGTGTTCGAACACGACATCTCACAAACCAGCACCCACCTGCCAATGCTAGGGATGCGGTCAGCACAGTGATCGATACGATAGTCATCTGACACGCTAGTGAGTCTGAGTTATTCCCAGAGTGTTGATTCCGGAAGAAGAAGTTGCGTATAAAGGAATAATTTCTTCAAAAAGCGTTGGAGCCCACGGTATATAAAAACTCTGATTCCGTTCATCTCAAAACCAGCAGAGTGCGCTTCAGGCATTCAGCCGACAACTGTCTGACGTGGATCACGGGTCCAATGGAGATCTTATTTCCGAGGAAGAGTCAACACTGCCGATCGGCTCTTAGGGCCGTACACCGTTACAATGGAGCGTATCGTGCGCTTCAGGTCATTGCAGATTTTTTGTTCATTTATCGGCAAGGAACATCACGGGAGGCCCGATTGTCTTCTCAGTTTGACTGTCTGACAGCTTGGTCCCAAAGTTATTTTGTTCAGTCTTATGATTATCGCTCAGATGAACTGCTCTCAGGGGTCAATCGAGTTTGTTGAAGATGACATCCTGGCGACATGGATCAAGGAGGATATCCGAATTTCTCCCCTGGAGGTTAGCTGAGCCGGGGCCATCTCGATAGCTGAGGTGAACCCGCTGAATAGTTCGGACCATAATGTAGAAAATATCCGCCTGGCCCAGCTTCTCTCCTGGGCAGGATCTGGCTCCGATCCCAAAAGAGTTGGCTCCACGCGCCAGCTGATCCTTGGTAGCTGTGAGAAATCGATCCGCCCGGAATTCATTTGCGTCTTCACCCCAGATGGATGTATCCCGATTCACTGCGTAGAGATTGATGAAGAGGTGAGCACCCTCAGGTATGAAGCGACCATCTGCAAGAGTGGAAACGCGTTTCAGCGGCAATCAGGGTATTCTGAGCCGATATGAAACCATGTGTTCGCGTAACCGGATTCTTACGAGGAGAAACCGTCCGACTCACTGATGGTTGCGTCTGCCAGAGCTCTCCGTGGTAGCGATAGGGGTGCAGGTGGGTAAAAGCGGATGACTTCTTGGAGGAAAGAATCGCATTTGCATAGTCTGGCGCGGTCCTCGAGCGTGCATGCACGGAAGCCAAGTTCGCTCGTGATTTCCCGGCGTAGTTCCTCTTGCAGATCTGGTTCATTGGCGAGATGGATCAAACAATATCCCAAGACCGATTTGCTCGTCACGATACCCGCCCCAAATATGTCGAACACAACTTGACGGAGGCTGTTATCAGTGAGGTATTTCGAGGAGGCGCGATCCTCAGCAAGAAACTCCACTCGCGCGTTGAGCAGGACGTCTGTGAAGTGACGAGTTTGGCCTGTAACGCGAGAAAACGCGAATGATCTCCAGGTAGTCACGATGTCAGAGGACGCGCGGCCATATGGGAATGATCAGGTCTCCGTCCACAGAAGAGCTCCAGCCCGCTCAAAGGAATGATAGTGATACAACGGAGAATGAGGAGACCTTCCATAGTCTTTTACCGGGTGTCCAAGATGCTTTCGACTTGTCGAACATGGTATCAGTGACTCTCAGCATCGCTGCGATGGCTGCCCGCGCTGCGTTCTCTTGCTTGAAGAAGATGTATCCGAGTATTGGTAGTATATCCGAGGGCAATCCATTCGGAGCGATTTTCTCGATCTCCCTGCTCCTGGTCTGCATCTCTTCGTAAACTTCATCACCTCTTTTGAACCTGGGACCAAAGAAACTTCGTGAATTCAGGGCGAGCTCAGTATGCTGAGATCGGATGGGTTCGGATGGAGACAATGTCCCGAACACGACTTACCCCTCTCCGAATGTCGACACTGCCAAAACATTATTGATGACACCTTCCAGATAATTGATGACTTCGTGGGTTGCTTCTCGTTTTCCGCAAAGAACATCTTCGAGCTCGCTGTCGACTCTATCAACGATGAGCTGTGAGAGCTTTTTTGTCTGTGCATATTTCCGCATCGCAACATGCGCCAACTTCCGGAGGACATCCCAAGCTGGTGAGAAGTCGCTGTAGACCACATCCTAGAATTTGACGAATCGAGAATAGCTTCCAGAGGTCAGTGACGGGGACACCAGCCGAATCGTGACGGAACACTCTTAGTTTAGCTCACATGGTAACCTCTGCTTTCTGCTTTGCCCATGTTCGTGGGGGCTCTGCCCGCTACGACGTTGCGTAGGGGCCCCGAGATATCCTTGAATGATTCTTTGCTCGATGCCACAACAAACGGTTGCATCCCAATCCAAATAGTGAAGGGATCACCATATTCACGGCTCCAATCAACGGCTTTCTCGTACAACGGTCGTGGCTGGCGCAGCTCTGTGAAAGAGAAAGGAACGTCATCCGTGGAGCCCCTCCACGCACCGCAAGACCAGACACAGCTCTCGAGGCTCTGTTGGAGCAAGGATGGCACAACAAAAGAGAACCATTTTCGATTATGTACTTCAGTCTGCGATGGCCCAATGTACATTCTCGAACGAACCAGAACTCTCTGTAATTATTGCAGTTTGTGAAGCAAAACTGCAAGTGTACCATCCCCGAGGGACTGAGATATCCGTCAGTCACTGGAGGGATAACAGACGAGCCGAGTCATCCCAGCGTTCACGCAGGGCAAAGCTCGTCGTTGATCTCTCATACGGAGGCTCCCTATAGAGGAAGAAAGTCACAATTATCATTCAAATCGTAGCGCCAACTCACGGAGAATGTTGCCAATTATCGGCAACGGAAGAGGGCCTCGGGGCAGTTGATGCACTTGTCGTAAGAATTGGAGCAGACACACTGTGAGCACTCCAAGTACCAAGGCAATCCAAGAAATTGGCTCACTGGCCCATCCGATCGCCAGTTCAAGCAAAGACATGTCGGTCTTCGATGAGGAGAACTGCTGCTGGCGTCCGCGCGGTCGACAACGCCATCTGAGAGAGCGGGGCTTGTCCGATGATTCAACACTGGCACTCGATTCGGGTGAGACCAGAAATCGGCATGGGAGCGTAATGCAGGAAGAGAGCTGTGCGGAGCGTCTAAAACAACGCTCCGCCTCCTGACCTCGAGCGCTCATCGTGTTGACAACTATTTTGTCTAGTATTACAGAAATCGTAAGCAGTTCAATAAGCCCCGGAACCCAACCTTCAACTATTTGTACTTTTGTCGACTCCGACGAGCGATAAAAAAGGTGAATATATCCAGGCGAAGACTCTTCCCTTCAAATGCCTTCACGCCGTACCACACTGTTCCCGATTTCCTGATGTTTGCAACCCATTGCGAATGCAGTTGTGTGATTGCAAAACCCTCTTGAGCTCGGTCGAGAATTCATGGTCCGTCGCTGAATTACAGAATGAGCTTGATACCCGGTGAGGAGACCCCGAACAAGAGGGAAATCGCTGATACATCGTTCTGGCTCCTGCATGTTCAGCTGGACGTGGAATTGACGGTCGTGGGAGACACAAGGCGGAACCATGTACTTCTGATTCGAAAGTTAGAGCCGACGCGATCATCGAGCGGATCTAGCACGTGATAACGTATTTTCAGAGTCTGCGCACACATCTAACCGAATGAATACCCTCCCGAAGCGTTGCCGCCTCTGGCTCTGATAATTCGCCCGCCCTCTCGGACTGATGATGAGCTCGAGACAGACCTAAAATCGTTCGTCCTCAGTGCTGAAATGCGTACTGCTTGGTGTCTGTTCTCCGTGCCCTTTCGAATAATTCTGAATTTGCTCCAGAAAGTGTCGGGGTGAACTTCAGGAGTGGGTCGTTCGGAACATGTAGTCGGTTTGAAACAAAAAACATCGTACTCTCTCCTCTCCTGGTCAAATCTTAGCTGCACGGAAAGGCTCAAAGTTGGGCCTCTTTTCCTGGATGGTCTCTGAAGAACCGGCTGTATCGAAAAATGTCGACGGATCGACTTCGTTGAGTTGGATCCGATGTGGGAGAGGTTACCGGAGCCTAGCACCGAGGTCGCGCGAGAATCGGCTCAGACGTCGGAGAAGGGCGCGCGGTCGGATCAGCCAGGAAGTCGCTGATTCCCTAGAAATACGCTAGGATTACGAATCCGAGGGAATATCTGACGAGTATTCCTCAAATTGAACGAAACTACCCGACTACGGAGTTGTCGCGTCCATCCAACGACTCATCTTGCACTCGGTAGTCCAGGTCTTCCTCCTTGACCAGCCTGATTTTTGGGCAAGGAGAACTCACTCGGATCAGCGTGGCAACTTCAGAGCTGTTAGGATCGATTTGCGAACTCTTCAGAATCGGAATTTTTTCGAATCCGGCTTCCCTGAGGAGATACGCGGGGGAATGGGCCGCAAAAGTGAAGGCTCTTAACCGATTCTTGCGCGAACTAGCGAGGGTTCTATATTCTCTCGCGCATCGGACCACAACCGAACGAATCGGACCGGGTCACATTCGTTATCTTCACGGCCGCTCGAATGTGTCCATTCGAAGAAAATGGGTAAACTCTGACTCGCTCCATGGAACGCAACTTTCGACCGATCTCCGCGATCCAGGGACCAAAATGCGCATACTCTGCCACATATCGATCAGAAGAAGACGAAAGAGTGAGGAATCGAGCCATTTTTCACCGAGATATAACAAGAGAAAGCGGGGGAGCACAGGCACTCCCGACCTCGACTGACTGTCCTGTACTTCAGGACAGGTGCGGAGATTGTGGAGAGGGTCGTTACACTACAAACATTATCCGATCGGGGCAATTTTTTCGGAAGCTTTCCTTCAGAGAATGAAGGAAGGCATGATTTCCCTCGATCCCACCCACAAACCGCACACATCGGGTACGAATTGGAGGAAGGGCACTCGAAACGAGAAACTCCTGGATTCAGCCCTCAAGACCTGTGAAATCACGCCTGTAACCTTCCAGGGGAGCCGATTTGAGGAAACTCACCGATGACGAAGCGGCCAAGTCGATCCGACGATTCCGTTTAAGATTTTCGAATTGTCTCATCTCGAAAGTCAGCTTGCGCTCATCTCATCTTTCCGCCTGAAAACGCGCCGACAACCTGATCGTGTTCTACCGGGACGGAGCCACAGCCTATACGAGCTCTCTCGTCTGGCTTCGCGAACATGTCCGATCGTTCTGGGAGGAGAATCTGTGGCCTTCGAACATCCCGGAAAGCTCCGAGGTTTGGTCGTAGGAGTCGCAGATATCCGGGTCTCAGAGACCGAGTACTTAGCCGTGGATTCGGTACCCGGTTCTAGCCTCGAGTCCCGGGGGTCCACGTGTCCAGCCTCCTGCCTCGAATTTCCGGGTTCACGGGTCCGGCCTCGAATACCCGGGTCCAATTACTCCAAAAAATATCACCGAATAGACCCCAGAATCAACTCTTTAAATCGGTGGTCGAGTATCGGAGGTCCAGCCTCGCATACCCATGCGGAACCGGGTTAGCATTACTTCAAACTCATGAGAGCGGGAGCCGTTCTCTGTCCCCTCCACTCCTTCTGTCCCTCTACTGCTCGCAAGCTATGTTCGTGGTTAAGTGGTGCCCGGTTTGTGCTGGTGTCTAGCTGTCAGTGTCCCTGAAGTCGCTATCCTCACTTGTCCGAAGAAAGCCAATCCCATTGCTCCACTTGTCTCGTGAGAGACCATCAGGTCTTGTGCGGGCTCAGGGGCCCTCTTTTGCGAGCGGGCTGCTTCTCCCGCTTCCGTCCTCTGACGTGTCCCGGAGTTCGCGACAAGCCGCGACCTCCTTGCTTCCTCCCTCGCTGTTTTCGTCGGGGACGTGCGCAACAGCTCCAAATGAACATTCGAGATTGTCCTGTCGCAGCTTCCATGGCAGATTGGGGAAAATAATCGCGCCGAACGCGAATGAATCCCCTCGATTTCTCGCGACTGCTTCGAGCTGTTATTTCCGGCGCGTTTCCAGGCGGGGACATGAGGTGAGCGCCACGTGAATTGTGAGGAGGAACGAAGATTGTCGGATCGGCCCGGTTTCCTTGGAGAGCCACTGGCGCCTCTCCACAGGGGGGTCTGAATGGCTGAATTCAGGGGATCTTCGCATTGGCTGTCCTACTTTCTTGAGTCCGGGGTCGATCCGACCATTCTTCCGAGGGTTTATGAAGCTGGTGCTGGAGTCGATCCGACTATACTTCTCGGGGTGTAGGAGGAGGGGGGAGGCGATTCTGGTGTGTATCTTGGTCTGGGGCGTTCCTATACACGCAACACGTCGGATCACGTTCGCCGACTTCGTTATCCACCGAAGCGAGGGCAGAAAAAATAACGAGCTGTTTCGCTCGCAGATTGATCGACGGTGGCAGAAACAGAGCCGAAACGCTTTCGATTATGAAAAGGGAGCTCATGAACTCGTTTTCGCAGATGGAGCTGAGAAGTCCGTGAGCGAGAAAGCCGAAGTCACCACGCGCTCCCCTGAGTTCTCGCAAGGAAACTGCGATCAGGAAGGGCAATCATTTGAGTTTGATGAAGGCATGACGACTTTCAACCCATCCCGTCACACATAGCGTCTTCAGTCTGCGTTTGGCGGATTATGGTGCGTGAGCTTCCATTCGAGCTTCCAGTAACCGGAGTCGCGCAGAATAACTCGAGAAGAAGGAACAATCACTCTTGACGACGCCAGCTGCTGACCGGGTGCTCACGAGCTCATTAAATTGTACCTGCATGAGGTTCAGGTCCTCCCAGTTCGAGGACGCCCAGGATGGCTCGAGCTAATCCCGGACCTGTTTTGTCAGCAACGTCGGTGAACTTGGGGAGAGCCTCTTTCACAACACGAGGGCCACCGCTCATGGCAATGTACTGCAGACACAATTCAGGTGTACCTATCTTTCCGATATCTCGCGATTAATCAGCGAATACGAACAGAAACTTTGAGGTCTTCACCTCGGCCCCGATTTTACTCCGGATGATTCTCCCGATGGTCTTGATCACTCCGATCTGGAACTCACCGCTGATGTACTTGGCATTTTCGTCGGCATCTACGAGATGTCTCTCGAGGAGCTCGTCATTCGCGTCGACGCGGAATAGGAGCAACGCCTGGAAATACTCATCGTTCGTAACTTCATTCCTATTTCCTATTCTGCCGCTGTCGCGGTGTCCACGCTCTTACGCCGTCGTCCTTCTCCCTCAACCTGATATCTTTCCGAGGTCGGTAGCAATAGAACTCCCTCGTTTACCTCAGTCCCACGCCGGGAACGCCCGCTGTTGACATTCAAAGGAATCCGCGAAAATCTCAAAATTGGGAACCTTAGAGATGTCACAGTTCGCACATGGGCTCTCAACAATGGGAGAGCTTGACAAATCGGAATTTCCAGGAGTTCCAGGTGACGTTTGTGAGTCCACGGGCTCGGGAGCATTCCCACTCGAATAAATGAGGAATCTGAGAACTATTCTCATGTTCATCAGCTCAGAAGAAACCAAGCATACTTATTATGCGTGAGTCTCTTTCACAATACATCATAATAAAACGATTCATAGGGAAGATGTCCCACTCATCACATGGCATCCAGTTCATAATGCACAAATCACCACCCGAGCTGTGCTTCGAATCATTACAATCTTTCAAAAATGAGGTCTTGTCTTATGACATCAATCAACAGATCCGAATCGATGCTCTGTAAGTTAGCCGTGCCGGGTCCGTTGACGCAGCTCAGCTTGACCTTTTGAAGCGTTCGGACAATCGCATAGAACATGTCGGCCAGAGCCATTTTCTCTCCAGGGCAAGCTCTGGCGCCTATTCCAAAGGAAACAAAGCCACGATTCAATTGCTCCTTGCTCGCTTCCAAGAATCGATGAGCATTGAATTCTTCGGCGTCAGCACCCCAAATGGACTTGTCTCGGTTTACCGCGTAAACGTTGGTGAACAAGCCTGTCCCCTTCGGAATATGTCGTCCGTCTGGAAAACGTTTTTGTTTCTGTAGTGATTCCGACAACGGTACTTAGCCATGTTTCTTATCGCATCGAATACATACTGAGCTCCACATCCGCTTGAGTTGATCTCCCAACACCGAAAGGTGCTGGAGGGTGCATGCGAATTATCTCTTGTAAGAAGGAATTCACCCTGGGCATTCTCGCACGGTCTTCCACCTCACAATATCTGGAGCCCAGCTCGTTGGCAACTTCCTCGCGAAGTTCTTCCTGAAGTTTGGGATCGTTGGCTAAACGCAGCAGGCAAAAACTCAGGATCGTTTTGCTGGTTCCGGTTCCGGCTCCGAATATATCGAACACGACGTTCTTAAGATTCTCGTCGTGGAGGTACTTCACGGATCCCCGATCCTCGGCGATGAGCTCTTCCCTGGCATTCAGCAGAAAATCGGTGAAATGTCGATTCTGACCTGGAAGGAGATCAGTGTGATTACTGTAAGGGACAAGGGGATTGTGCTTCTCACATTCTCTGAGCGTATCGGCTGTCAGCGCATAGCTTCCGTCACCGACCCTTGATCCAGGTCTTTTTTGCATTCTCAAACATCCTGTCGGTTACGCCGTGGAAGTCCTTAACAGATTCTGTCACCCGCTTCTCGAGTCTGAAATATACGTAAGCCAAGATCGGCAGAATATCGGATGGAAAACCGTTTCCAGCATCCGTCTCGAACGTCACAGTAGATTTCCTGAAGAGTTTGTAGTCTTCTGTCTCTTTGTGAAAGCTGTAACAATGAAGTGTTGAAAGTCAGCCACGAAGTTTTGCCTTCCGTGGACGCACCCCGACTTCACAGGTGAATCTTTACTTCGATCTCGATTCAATGAATACCTCTCCCCAGCGGTTGATATTGCCAGAACGCTGCTGAGGACGTCCTCGATGAACTCTACCACACCCGTGCACTTCCGATCCTCGCCATCGAGCACGTCCTCTATTTCTCTGTCAAAGATTCTTGCCACTAATTCAGCCAGTTTGTTCGTTTGGGCATACTTTCGAATGGCCACATGCGTGAGGCGTCGGAGAACGTCCCACGCTGGGGTGAAATTACTGAAGATGACGTCCTGAAACCCGATTTCCGCTCCATCAGTTAGTGAATGGGCATGGTCTGCGTCGGAGAATACGGACACCACTTGACAATAAGCAACCTCGATAACTCACATCGTACCCCCTGGACTGCAAATCACCAAGTTTAGACGGAGACCGGTCGGCTACAAGATTCCGCAAGGGTCCGGAGATCTGTGTGAAAGATTCTTTCGTCGAAGCGATGACGAAGGGACGACTTCCAATCCAAACGGTGAAAGGATCCCCATATACGCGGCACCAATCAACCGCCTTTTCATACAAGGGCCTGGGAGCTCGCAGTTCTGCGGGAAGATTGGAACTTCAGAGAGGAATCACTCAGAAATCCAGCATGTGACGGCCTTTCCGTTCAGGGATCTGCATTGAACTGCTTCCAGGTAGTCTAACGTAGAGTCCATCATGCCATCACCCAACACTGCAGGGTGTTAAGACGTTCCCATCGTGACTGGACTCACGTAACACGTTTCCAAAGAATGGTATCGGTCTTGGACCTGGAGGTAGCCGCTCGACTCGGCGCATGAAACCGATCACGTATGCTGTGAGAACACCCAAAATGAGGGCGACCCATGTAACGGGCTCGCAAATCCTCGCTGAAAGGAACTCAATCAGCGTCATGGTATCAGTGTCCGCAACGAAACCCAAGACACAAGCTGCTCGGTATGAGAGTACTTCCTGTCCTCCCCATCGGAGACGATAACTGAAGCAATCAGCACCCGCACTGGTGTGCGAGAGAATATTGGATTAGAATTTTCTCACAACATCCATCAAGGAGCCTGTTATCAGGGAATGCTCTCGTTCTCCCTTCCATGATACTAAGCCTGTCAAGAGCTTGTTTGGCACTATTCTTTCTTCTCCTTCCTCTGAGTGACAGCTTTGGCAACGAGCCACAAGCATTCGATCGGCCCTAAGATCTGAACATGCAACTGTAAAGGGTGGTCAAACTACGTCCGGATTTTTCTGCCATTTTCCTTCCGCCCGATAAACAGAGCTCATCGGATTTCGGGATTCATTCTTGCAAAGTGAAGCTCATTCATTCGACTAAATTTCGGGGACAACATGAGGAAGTGCTTGGCTCTTGGGTTCTTCCCAGCTGGGAGCGGTATGCTGGTAACACCGGACACTTCTTGTCAAACGAACACCCCTCCACATCACACCAAGAGAACCCAGCTCCAACTGTGGAAAATCGGCGAGCCCTCTGAATTTGAGGGGGAAGAAACGCTGATTTTTTGAGAAATAGAGTTCAAAATGAAACGAAAAGCGACAGAGGTATTCGAGGTGAATCAAAAATTATAAAAAAAAAAAAAAGAAAACGCCTGAAACGCTCTGAATAACAGTCAAAAGAAAAACGGTTGGAGATTCTGCACCTAATTCGACCCTGTAGATTCCACGCAGACCCGTCTCTCGAGCGAGCACTTAATGGCTCAGTCTAAGTGCCATGGGAAGTCACGCCCTGATATTTGGCTATTTCGGAATGAGCTTTGGAAACATTGTTGTCTCGCACCCTTCAGTCCATCAGCTCAGCACAAACTGGAGCTATTGGAGGTAATTGGAAATACCGATAGATATCAGTTCGAATGATTCTCCTGCAATTGTCTCGATTTTTCGCCGCGTCGCACCCACCAGCACCGACGTTGGATAGAGGAGAGCTCTAGTGGACATACGGACGACGGAAAGATAGACGGCCATGCGCCGTTGGAACGGTGTGATACGCTGACAGCCCTGATCGCTCGAACGCTCTAGATCTGACAGAGCACGGTGATGAGAAACGGAAGTTCTCCATCCTTACTATATATAATCGGCTTCGTCTGTAAGTTTGTCAGTTTGTCAGTTTGTCTGTTCGTCCGCACTTTTTCTGAGAGACATGAAGGTGATTCTGGGACCAATCTGAACATACTCTCCCGAGTCTGGAGAGGTGATTCCGGTACGAGTCTGACTATACTTTTCAGAAGCTGAAGGGGTGATTCTAGAACCAATCTGACCATACTTTTCAAAACGTGGAGGGGTGATTCTAGAACCAATCTGACCATACTTTTCAAAACGTGGAGGGGTGATTCCGGAACCGATCTGACCATTACTTTTCAAGTCTGGAGGGGTGATTCCGAGACCAATCTGAGCATTACTTCCCAACTCTGGAGGGGTGATTTCGAGACCAATCTGAGCATTACTTTCCAACTCTGGAGGGGTGATCCCGAGACCAATCTGAGCATTACTTTCCAACTCTGGAGGGGTGATTCCGAGACCAATCTGAGCATTACTTCCCAACTCTGGAGGGGTGATTCCGAGACCAATCTGAGCATTACTTCCCAGCTCCGGAGGGGTGATTCCGAGACCAATCTGAGCATTACTTCCCAGCTCCGGAGGGGTGATTCCGAGACCAATCTGAGCATTACTTCCCAACTCTGGAGGGGTGATTCCGAGACCAATCTGAGCATTACTTCCCAACTCTGGAGGGGTGATTCCGAGACCAATCTGAGCATTACTTTCCAAC
The DNA here is from genome assembly GCA_037576195.1 of Phytoseiulus persimilis. Lineage (NCBI taxonomy): Eukaryota > Metazoa > Arthropoda > Arachnida > Mesostigmata > Phytoseiidae > Phytoseiulus > Phytoseiulus persimilis. Next base: position 22,098,286 of record CM075101.1, read on the forward strand.
TCTGGAGGGGTGATTCCGAGACCAATCTGAGCATTACTTTCCAACTCTGGAGGGGTGATTCCGAGACCAATCTGAGCATTACTTTCCAACTCTGGAGGGGTGATTCCGAGACCAATCTGAGCATCACTTCCCAACTCCGGAGGGGTGATTCCGGGGTCAATCTGAGCATTTCTTTCCAACTCCGGAGGGGTGATTCCGGGGTCAATCTGAGCATTACTTCCCAACTCTGGAGGGGTGATTCCGGGGTCAATCTGAGCATTACTTCCCAACTCCGGAGGGGTGATTCCGAGACCAATCTGAGCATTACTTCCCAACTCTGGAGGGGTGATTCCGAGACCAATCTGAGCATTACTTCCCAACTCTGGAGGGGTGATTCCGAGACCAATCTGAGCATTACTTCCCAACTCTGTAGGGGTGATTCCGAGACCAATCTGAGCATTACTTCCCAACTCTGTAGGGGTGATTCCGAGACCAATCTGAGCATTACTTCCCAACTCTGTAGGGGTGATTCCGAGATCAATCTGAGCATTACTTCCCAACTCTGGAGGGGTGATTCCGAGACCAATCTGAACATTACTTCCCAACTCCGGAGGGGTGATTCCGAGACCAATCTGAGCATTACTTCCCAACTCTGGAGGGGTGATTCCGAGACCAATCTGAGCATTACTTCCCAACTCTGTAGGGGTGAATCCGAGACCAATCTGAGCATTACTTCCCAACTCTGTAGGGGTGATTCCGAGACCAATCTGAGCATTACTTCCCAACTCTGGAGGGGTGATTCCGAGACCAATCTGAGCATTACTTCCCAACTCCGGAGGGGTGATTCCGGGGTCAATCTGAGCATTACTTCCCAACTCTGGAGGGGTGATTCCGGGGTCAATCTGAGCATTACTTCCCAACTCTGGAGGGGTGATTCCGGGGTCAATCTGAGCATTACTTCCCAACTCTGGAGGGGTGATTCCGGGGTCAATCTGAGCATTACTTCCCAACTCCGGAGGGGTGATTCCGGGGTCAATCTGAGCATTACTTCCCAACTCTGGAGGGGTGATTCCGGGGTCAATCTGAGCATTACTTCCCAACTCTGGAGGGGTGATTCCGGGGTCAATCTGAGCATTACTTCCCAACTCTGGAGGGGTGATTCCGAGACCAATCTGACCATTACTTCCCAACTCTGGAGGGGTGATTCCGGGGTCAATCTGAGCATTACTTCCCAACTCTGGAGGGGTGATTCCGAGATCAATCTGAGCATTACTTCCCAACTCCGGAGGGGTGATTCCGGGGTCAATCTGAGCATTACTTCCCAACTCTGGAGGGGTGATTCCGAGACCAATCTGAGCATTTCTTTCCAACTCTGGAGGGGTGATTCCGGGGTCAATCTGAGCATTACTTCCCAACTCTGGAGGGGTGATTCCGAGACCAATCTGAGCATTACTTCCCAACTCTGGAGGGGTGATTCCGGGGTCAATCTGACCATATTTCTCAAAATCAGAATGCTGACCCAGTGAAGGGAGAGAAAAGTGCCTCGATCGCAGGGAACGCCGTCCAACCGCGCGCAGCGCGGCCGACTCCAGTCGGCCAAAGGCCGGCTGGTGCATAATAAATCGGCAACCGTTCTATACAGGGCTCATCAATATACGCGCAATATATCGTGTCTTTTGAGCTCAGCTCGATTGAGATGTGGGAATCGAGGCATATCTCCTCCACCCCCAATTCAGGGATACAGCGGAACCCTCAGTCCTGACCCATGGGTGGAACGGGGTTGCCGCGGATGTTGGAAATAATGGTTTCCGATCATTTCCTGTCACCAGAGTGCTCCTCTGAACTTCTGGTTTAGGAACGCGGTCACCACAAGACCGATGAGTCGTCTGGATCCTTTTCAGAGTGATTCATGATTTCCTGGTCTTAGAGGTCGAACTCGGAATTCATGAAATTTCGCGCTAAACTTTGACAGCTCATACCTCCGCTTCCAGGAGGCGCAGAAAGATGATGAAATACTAAAAATAAGCGGGATTCAGTCAGCTTTCAGACGCTTGCGTCCATAAGGAGTTTTCTACTGGTAGAGGAGGAACTTCGCAACCACGTCTGCCCGACCAAGCATTATCAACATGAAGCGCGAGAGGGGAGGCCCGACTTCTGCTGACGCCTAAATATATCGGCGTCAGCGATGAATGAATTACTACGATCCCGGGAGCGTCAGGCTCGCTTGCTCTCCGAGGCACTGAGCTCCCGCTTGAATACGGATCCTCGAGTGGAAAATCAGCATCCCTCTTCAAACCAGCAACGCTCCCATCAAGATAACTCTTGCGGCTGTCAAGCTAGACTCCATCTATTTCGTACACAGCTTTACTGTCATAATCTCAGTCTCGCCGGAATCGAAAAATCGCGATTTTCCGAATTTCGACCATTTCAGTACAACAGTCGGCGTTGGCAGGCCGTTCGTTGAATCAGAACCCTTCTGGAAGCAGAGTTATGAGCTGTCAAAGTTTAGCGCTCAGAACTTTTGCATGCAGCCAATAGCTCAGGCTCTCGACTCCACGATTGCGTTCACTGCAGACGCTTGCTTCTGCTGAAGAAAACGGAGGTGTTATAAGAGGACTAAGGAATGAATTCCACTGAAGCACTGGATTTGAGCCGCTCTGTAACTCTACGTCAGAGATGAGTTTCTGAGCATTTTCAGCCTGAAAATACTTCCCTGACTCTCAACTTCTTGATGTAACAAGCAGAGCTAGCCACAGATTGCTTTGAGAGAATTGCAAAGCGCTTTGATATGGACTAGAGCAGATGTGGTGTGCCCCGATCTGGAACGCTTTATGCTGTGATCTAGGGGCTCTTCCTCGACCGAATCGGGACCGATGCCCAAAAGAGGAAGAGCGCCGGAAGGTTGTCCATATAGGGTACATCTTCTCTCCTGATTCCGAAGTGTTGAACCCGTGTCGATTTCGTGGAAACGAACAGCTTACCCTTCCAGAGATAGTTGAAAAATCTGCGGGTCGAAGACATCGACGAATGACCCTTTTATCATTTGGCTCGAATCCTTCCGGTTCCAGAGCTGTTCGATGAATGAGATCACCGACACTGCTGGGTCAGACTGGGAGAAATTCGACAGTTGAAAATTCGTCTCCCGCACCGGGCTGTGTCCGAAAAAGCTTCCTGGGGCCTGAGCCTGGAACTTAGAGATAGACCAGACTCCAATAGATGGGAGGGCTCCCAAGGGTATACAAGAGGACAATATGAGGAACTTATACACCTCATGACGCGAATCCCGGCTGTCGAGACCCGAGTCGACAGTTCATGATTTTCAGGATTCGGATTCTCGAACGCCCACATCAATGATAGTATTGGCCGAGCGCTACTCGGGTAATATACTAAGAGTCCCGAGATGTCCAACTCGCGGGCGAGACCCATTTGCATGAGAACTCTGGTTGGAGATTTTTCCGAGAATATCCCATGGGAAGACGTCACGGGTAGGGAGAAGCATTATTCTGAAACGGGCCGTATGAATATATTTATTAGCTCATCAATTGGTTGGCGATTTCTCCTGTGTGGGCGGGGGTTTCGTCGTAGCTGCAAGTTTCGTCGATGCCAGGTTCGTCGCTGCCCAGAATCAACCCTAAGATGATGAAAACAACCTCCAGATGTCTTCCATGTTACGCTACCGAGACTCTGTCGCAAAACATCTCCGGTATATGTGTGGCTGAAAGTTACCAAAGGTGATAACCCAAGAGTATGCCAGCGGGGCAAGGCGCGGCCTCCTACGTTCCATTGGTTCGGCGGTTCGAGTGACAGTGCTATACTTGGTCTGATTTCCTTGGTTCCCGCTCTGTCCGATTGGATGCCTCTGCTGAAGTTGACCATGGATGCAAATGTCGAGTCAGCCCAGGGCTGCTTGAGAGTACCGTGTCTAAAAAGTCCGGATTGACTGAATCAGCGCATATGACCTCGGAGATTCAGAGTACGCCGTAATCTCGCGGATAACGAACCCTTGTTTGATTTCCTCTTGAAATAACGCATCTGATAACGAACTTATCGGATACTGAAACATTCGGATAACTGACACTCGGCAGATAAAGATCTCATCCGATGCGTTTCTTTGAGAAAAAAAAAAAACGAGAAAAAAGGTTCGTTACGGTATATCAGGGTAGGCAATAGATACGCATGTCGGATTCTCTCTAGAGTAATCACCTTGGACTTCGGAATTCGTGATGCCCGAAATAAGGTGGCATCATGATGGATTTGAGCAAAGTTCCGCCATCGGAAACAATCTGCACCGTGCAGCATGCGATCCGATCTATGAATCGTCGCTCTATTCATCCGGAAGCTATCCGTTCGGTCAGCTTCGCTCTGTTACTGTGATCTTCAGATAGAAACGTGACATCCGACCTGCTCCGACCTTGCTCGTGGTAACCTTCTATCCCTTTACTCTATTCAAAATAAACTGGTGAATTCACACACACGGGAATATTCTGATCGACGGGCATGCTCCTTCGTGTCTCCGATCGAGCTGGCTGCTGACTGAAGCCTGTCCGACAGAAAAAGAGGTCCTCGTTTCATTTTCCGAGCTTCTCGTGGTCTGCTCGTCCATCGCGAACTGCCCGTCTTCTTTTTTCATTCATTCTAAACGTGTCTGACTTGTGAACAGTGACCGTTCTCTTGGATACGGCTTCATTGTCCGTCCGTTGTACTTTTCACGTCCGCTGACGTTGAAGTGAGGGCTGAGACTAGCAGGATAGGAGGACCAGGATTCGGAAGGACACAGCATGCTGCTGCATCGCCGCAGGACCGATTCGAGCTTGCATCGGACAGCTAAGTGCAGAAGTTTCCTGGATGTTTTTGAGGAACGCGGGGAACGCAATGCCCGTTTTCCACTGCTCAGCTCTGCGCGAACGTGCTCACCCTCGCGCTGCACGGATTCTCAAGACCACCGACGAGATAAGAGATATGGTGAACGGGAGTTAATAACGATTCAGAGCTCCGCATAAGAGGAAATGGTCGATTCCATTTCCTGGACTCAGTTTCTCGTTAAACTCGGAAGGAGAATATGGTCCCATGGGCAGCGGGAGATTTACGGTTCCACATTGTTACCGCATTCATCGAGGCCCGGAGCCTCCATTCTCATCGGCAACATGCCGGAAGAAGTCTCCTGGCCATGTCCCACAAACTTTCGGTGCTCGAACCTTTTGTTGCGGGCTCAGGAAGCCTCTAGCGATGGGCCGATGGAACGCTGTGAAAACAGGAAACTCTCTACCGCTCTGATCCGCGTCCACAGACCGGTTGTCCTAAGTTCGTCAATGACGATTCCTTGAATTTGATGGACGAAGCCCTCTGAAATGATAGAGCACGTCGCCAAAGCACCCATATTCTCTTTCGAAGATGCATATGTACGCTCTGTCAAGCTTCACCAAGGGATACCTTCCATCGATTCATTCCGCGGAGTTCCGGCTCCTCAGTTCCGTTTGATTCTGCGAAGAGGACTCTAAAAGACGTGATTCCATTGACTTCCGACCGAAAACGGGAAACAATGCGGGAGCACGGGGCCGTCATATCAGGGTTGTGAAGCTCCCTGTCCTCCTCAAACTTATCATCCAACATCAGTTGGGTCATTCGCCTGTTCTTGTTGAATTGATCGATGAGAATCATGGATCGTGGATAACATGATTCCCCTGCTCAGCTTGCCGTATGAACTCAGTGGCTCCCTAGGAAGTCAATGTCATTCCGGAAACTGACCATCGCTGCCTCGTGGGGCATGAAGGCGGAAAATTGATTGAGAAGTGAGCAATCGTGCCAGAGCTACCAAGCAGACCGGGTTTGATTGGAAGAGATCTAGCACAGAGCCACATCACAAGCCATGCTCTACCCTTACCATGTGGAGCATCGACGGAGGTTGGAACTGAGTTCCTTAGTCCACAAAACTTGGGAAAAATATCTTCCTCGCGTAAATTACGCGCTTGAACGGAGTCCTTTCGAGGGAAGAAATTCGATTTGTTGGGAACTTCAAAGGCGGGAGCAGCCGTCGCAGACCTCGGAGACATCCCGCTGTCAAGCGCCGAGCTCTCTGCGTACCATTTCTCAATTTATTTCAACAAAAGTTTCAGAGCATCACTAACTTTGCGGACGAGCTCGCTGGTTCCCGCAGACCTATCTGTCGCAACACGGCTGTGCCGTCCGATTCCCGGAGTGCTCCCGCGTCGTTACAATGGACATTCATCGATTCGTCACAGCCTCATCAGGAGAGAACATGCTCCTCATGAGGCGGTGAGATTTGGATCGAAGGAGAGGGCGTGCGGAGCAGATTTGAGCCGCGTCGGCAAAACTTCAACACGGAGTATCTTTTCGTCGGGACATGCTACCCGCATCCGTTTCCCAGCCTGCGCACGAGGGGGCTTCTTGAAGGACCAGCGTTCGTTCTGAACGAATATTGGGTCCGTGCAAAAGTTCTGAGCGCTGAACTTTGACAGCTCATAACTCCGCTCCCAGAAGTCGCAGACAGATTACAAAATGCTCGAAATACGCAGAATTCAGCTTTCAGATGCTGTCGATCGGGTTCTGACTCAACGGCATGCCAACACCGACGGCTCTACTCAGAAGGGTCGGAAATCGAAAAATCGCGATTTTACCATTCCGGCGAAACTAAGATAATGACCCTCTGTTTTCTCTTCGGAATCATGAGTTTCGTCGATAATAATCAAGCTGTTTAAAAAAAAAATCGAGTGATTCGGCCGCTGCCAAGCGGTGATATCGACTTCGTAAGTTCCGATTTTTAGCCCTCTCGATCTTTGCTGAGTGAATAGGAAAAAAATGCTCCATCTCCCCCAAAAGACGAGTCAATTGGAGATACTGCATAGCACATGCTACAGCCGAGTTCAAGGTTTCAAAAACATGTCATATGATCCAATTTCAGGCTTTTCAAGAGTTTCCGGGAAGAATCGTGCCGGTGGCAGCGAACCAAAAATCAGATGACATGTTTTCGTTTCGGTTTGAGCCCAGCGATAAGATCGGCATCTGAAATTTACTCGTCTTTGGGTGAAGAGGAAGCATTTTTTGAGAAGGCCCATATTTCTCCAATTCACTCAACATACATCGAGAGGGCTTAAAATAGAAACTTCCGAGGCCGATACATCCGCTTGGCAGCGGCCGAATTGCTCCATGATTTTTGAAACAGCTTAATTTTCGAGGAACTTCAAGATTCCGAAGGGAAATCAGGGGGTCATATATTTGGTTTCGTAGGAATAAAAGAATCGCGATTCCCCGATTTTCGATCCTTTCAGTAAAACCATCGGTGTTGGCAGGTCGTTTGTTGAATCAGACCGAAATCGACAGCATCTGAAAGCTGAATTCCGCGTATTTCGAGTATTTTATCATTTCTGAGTTATGAGCTGTCAAACTTAAGCGCTCAGAGCTTATGCCCGCACCCCATATGTTCAAATGAATGCAGGCGATATTCCCAACAAAAACAGTGCTTCGTCTCGGATACGCCCTGGCCAATTGTCGGATGGAACGTGGTTTCGGCTAATCTATTGTTGGACAATGAACAACTTCCCCCATGGAAAATGTGGAGTCGTTGTAACTGTCTGAGACCTTCTCAAGTTCGCCTTCCAGGTATTAAGCTGCAGAACACGTCCAGGCACCGTTGACCTATTCCCTTCGTAGAGCTGTGCTTTCAGAGGAAAATAAAGCTTGCGTCTGTTCATTAAGAGCGTCTTGATTCTTCTGGAGTTCGCAATATATCTTACTGACAGTTTATGCTAGCGGCTTCGATGAGCGTGTGGACGATTGACCAATCGCCTGGCTCAGGCTGACCGGATCCTCATATCTCTCATGATCTCTGAAGGGGTCCTTCCATTAATTCTTGTGGCTCAAAGTGAGCCCCGAATCGATCACTTTTAATTAAGAGGAGAGGCTAGCTGATTCGTCAGTCCTGCTGGGAATTTCGAGATCACTCACGCGAGCAAAATGATCACAGACTTGTAGCTTCGCATCTCAACCCTGTTGAACGAGAGCGGCCCTCCCTCGGAATCCATCGAAAAATAGATTTTTAGTGTGTTCCCGTGAAAATTGCGAAATTACACTGTTTCAAAAAGATACGTCTTCTAGAAGAAAGTGTGAGAGTCATCCATCAACCCACCATTCTTCTCAAGAGGGGATGTTTAGTGAGGAATCGAGCCAGTGGCGGTGCCAGAATTCTCTTCCATGGCAAATCAACATGAAAGCTTTCCAATTTGTGACACCAGTGTATCAGACTGCCCTCCCCTCCAATCATGAAAGAAACCCTCTCTCCCGTACTCGGGATCAAATTCCCAACCACAGAGGCGTCGACTGAGCGGATCGCCGATCGGAGTTTTCGCTTCGAATCGATTTCGCGATAAACTAAGTGAAGATCTGTAGCAAGGGTTCTCGGAGGTTTCCAGTTGGTTTGCAATCCGGATCGAACGCCAGCATGGGAGCGATATCGGATATACCTAGCTTTCTTACAATTCAGAGTAGCGAAAAGTCGATGTGGATGAATTTCAATCAGGCGTCTTCTGGGCACGGGAAAGACCTGGCGAGCGAAGTGATCTGGTACTGCATCATGAGGAGCTCAGCACATGCAAGGAAACGCCTCTAATGGTCCCATAGTGAATACATCTCGGTTTTCGCGCAGGAGTATCGAATTTCTCAGTTTTTTTTTGCTGCGTTGTTTTAGGTAAAAGAACGAGAAGATTCTTGTTGTGCGACAGATTGGATTCCTTTCCCACAGCGGAGCACGAACGCAGATTTCCGGTCCGGACGAATGTATTGAGATCGGACTAATCAGTCTAACAATTTTATTACGAATGCACTTCTTATTCTAATACGAATGTATTGAGATCGGACTGATCAGTCTAACAATTTTATTTGCTTGTGAGAAAATGAAAATTTGGTCAATGTTGAGTGCCAGATCAGACGATGAAGAGCGTTTCGGAAGTCGCATCTATACTCTGCGACACTAATATGATCCACCCCGATTCAATTTTCGCTCGAAGTGTTCTCCGATTTCTGTGAGCTCGTCGTGCGATTTTCAGGTGCGTCAAAAGTACAGGGCGATAGCTATACGCTCAGCCACGATCCGCCGCAAATCGTCAAATCTCAACGGATCGGCGATTTAAAAAATGGGCTCGATCCGTCTTCTCTCCCTCTCCGATATGCCCCCACAAGCGCCGACTCAGATAACTCGAAAATGATTTACACTTCACCGATCAGCATAATCCACTGATCGTTACGGGGTCGTTATGTTGAATGGAAGCCCATGAGTCCCCCGGTTCCCCACTGCCGGAATATTTATCCTGCTGGACCAAAATAAGAGAGGGGGCGTGAAAGACAAATCGCTCTCGGGTTCTTCGAGTTCGAGCTGGATCCGCGCGCTGATGGGGGCATCTCGGAGATAAAAGAGAGGCGTGAGAGACGAGATGCTCTCAAATCACCAATTCTCAACCGAATCTCGGAAAACATGTGTACTTCAAAGGGCTATGGGACGACAAAGACCGAGCCGAAAGATAAACGCCAGCGGCCCAGTTATGTTCAAGATGAGGGCAATCCTGATCGTGGCTCAGCTTACAGCTATCACTAGGTACAGTGCGCTCCATTAGAGTGGAAACCCCGGATTTTTCAAAATTTGCGCTAAGTTGGAAGACGTTTGGAAGAATCGGAGCAGCTCCTCTGATACTGTGGCTCCTGGGCTCCTCATCTCGAGAGCACGGACCGGATGGTCCTCCCAGGAATTTATTCTCGTTTGAATTGCCGGGGAACGCTGATTCCCCGGCCTGAAATCTTCCCGGTCTCATTCACCGCTGATGCATCTGGGTGTGCTCAGAAATATACAGCTCAGAAACGCGTCTTTCAGGAACATATTTGGAGCAGTCAGCTCGTAGGCGCAAAGGAAAGCTACCGACAACGAATCCGAATTGGAAGTGACGCGCCAACTGACGCAGAAGGCATGGTAATTTGTTGTCAAATAATCAGTACATCCTCCCAAACGGCTCATGAAGTGGAAAATACGAGTTTTCATTCATACTTCCAATCAAGGTTGAAGGAGGTTTCAGAGCTTGGACGCAGTCGGCGCTGTTTGTTACGAACGCCGACACAAACCACATTTATAACCTCCCCCACTGGCTGAGCCCAAACTATGAACGAGCCACCGCGGGAAAAGTGAGGCTCCTTCCGCGAGTATCTCTAGTAGCTTGAATAGCTCTTCGTCGGATAAAATTACACACGGGACTGTGGTGGTACTTCAGGAATTTGAAATAATCGATTGCGATATTCACTCAGCTCGTAGTGTTGTTATGAAGTCGGCCCATCGGTCCCCAGTTCCCATCCTTGTTCTGCTTGCCCGAATCCAGGAGCGCTTTGATGTGGTCAGGAGTGAGGCGTAGACCGTTTCGCATTTCCGATATCTTGGAAACCGGGCTAAACCCCACCTCAGCGACACCCAGAGCACTCGATTTATACACCTCCGTTAGAGCCCCCCCGTGGCTCTTCGATGTCGTTGACCTCTAAGAATTCGAATTAGTGCGGCTGTCACGTTCTCATCGGAAACGTCTTCATCATATGAAACCGAGCGTTTCCACAGAAGCGCCCCGAAGCTTGATGTCAAGGAAAGAACGGAGTCCTACGCTCACGTCAATCTGCTTCCTAGCATTCACCCTTATGTCGGATCCTCGACGTCTACCTCCTCCGAAAATTTGCGGAATTCACGTATGTTGGGATGTCTCGGTTATTGGAAACGCCTTCCGACTCCGCCCTCCCCCTGTAGTGTTTATGAGCGGATGATGCCACTGTTTGTTCATGTCGTGAAGCGGGGAGGGTTTGCGCTTCAGTTTCTTTCTCTTGAGTCTACGTTCCTTTGAATATGAAGAACCCTAGTCTGGATCTTCGATCCCGCAATCCGAATTTCATCGAAAGTGACGTTTCATCTTCATCCTCTTCCATTTTCGCGAGATGGCATCCTCAGAGGTCGACCACATGCTTTCTCATAGCCATATTTCGCCAGGTTGGAATGAATCTCAGAAATTATCCGGTTTTCCTCCTCACTTGTCTCACGCCCGCACAGCATATTGTTATCACCTCAAACAATTGTTCTGCTGACGATCAGCGACAAAGCAATCAACTTGGTTGAACTTTTAACGAAACTGAAAAACGTTCTTTCTAATTTTGAAAACTCGCGTCCAGAAGCTGCCCTGCATTCCACAACGAGTTTCGAACAATCAGAGAACACATTGTATGTGAATCGCGAAAAGATGGGGACGAGTTATCTGTGTTACGGTTATCACTACGGTAGTATTGTCGTGGATTGCAGGTACATTCCGCTATTCATCCAGCATTGAGGGTCGACAAAAGGGTCGCGGTCATCTGGACTCGTGGACCCGCGAGTCCGAGTTTGAGTCTTTGACCCCTGTCCAGGATCATGTGTGACTTGTACTTCTTGAGTTCGATTCTATCTCATTTCTGTATATCATTCGAAAGCGAAGCAATGAATGAGCTCAGTGGTGCCTCTTGCGGAAAGTGATCGTTGACTGAAGATTTCTCAGGATGCTGTAACGCCTCCAGCTCTTACACGCAATTTAATCCTTCCAGAAATCTCCAGCATGCCTCTTTGAGCACCTTTGAAACGCCGATTCTTCTCTCTCTCTCTCTCTCTCTCTCTCTCTCTGAGAGCTGTTCCATTCCTCGCGTTCACGATCGAAGTTACCGAAGAGTACTCGACTCACAGAAAAGAGGAATAACCCTCGATGTGAGCGTCGTCGGAGAACACGCACGCTGCGTTTCGACATACGTCCTCGACGGAGTAGGTCTAGATCACTTCTGTGCTGATTGCAGTGAGAAGAAACGAGACTTAAGCCCATTCCAAATAAATAACGTATTTCGAGTCGAACAGAAGCCGGCCTGTTCTTTTCAGATTGAACTGGCAGCTCGGACGTTGGAAGCCGCGGCCCCATGGCACGGTTCCCATGTAGACCCTTCGAGGGTATTTTTTACTCGAGAATCCGCGATATTGAATACTAGCGTACCCCGTCGCGCTACGCTGCGACCTTCGAGGTATTTCATCTACGGCAGGCGTCGACAAACTTCTTCCGCTCGGGCCTCAAAATATGCCGCAGATCATGGCGTCGGGGACCAAACTCGAAATTTGCGCAGGAGTGCTTTTATGGGTGATTGTTCTTTGACTGACTCCGGGTACACCTGGAGTTCATCTTTGATGTGTCCCGGGGTTGATACCGGATCCGAAGAGCAACCAAACGTGGTTATCTCTCAAAGTTTCGGACTCCGTGCCCCACGAAGAGTTTTCGAAGATAATTCCGCCCCAGCCTGATCATACATTTCCGACGATCTGACTATGCCTTTCGCGGTCCATGGAGGAGATTCCGAGGCTGATCTGACCATACTTCCAAGGGTCCATGGAAGTGAATGTTCCCTGCTCTGCTCGCAGGGCCAATATAGGATCAGGGTTCCAGTGGGTAGTGGCTCCCCCTCGGGGAGCTTGAGTCCTAAACTACCACGAGTCGAGCTTGGATAAACATTTCCACTCCACTCATGGTGTGCGTGAACGCATTTCTCCCACACCTCTCCAAAAAAAGATAGAAGTGAATCCGAGGTCGATCTGACCATACTTTTCGGGTCCATGAAACCGATTCCGACGTCGATTTGAGCCTACTCGATCACCTCCATATATCCCTCCATATATATAGATATGGTGAGACCGACCTCGGAATCACCTCCATGGCCGTCAGGAATATGATCAGGTCCACGCGGGATAACTTCTTTGTCCATTGCGGCTGGATCCTCCGATTTTCGTCGCCGATTGTTCGCTCCGACACCTTTCTCAACACAGCTATTGAAGACGAACGAGAAACAGTCGACGAGTGAATACAGTGTTCACTTTCCTTCCATCACATCGACGTGTTGTGGTATTTTGGGAGCTCAGATTTCTCATTTTTGCCAAGGAAACAATTCCTGAGTTTGGAACCGTATCTCTGCCGGTTATGGCTGTACAGAGACATGTCACGAGGCCCTCGAATACTTAGAGCTCGCTGAGGTACGTTCTCTTCAGTGACCCGTAAGTTTGAGCGGCCGCGATGGTCCTCTGCACTGCAGCCCGCGAACCAGTGATTGCCCACCACTGTTTCAGATTGTTCCGACCATTCCTGGGGGTCGCGATTCGTTCTTCGACGACCTTCCCGTCGGAAGAAGGTTCGAGCACCATCGAAGTCACCCAGAGGATTGGGCACCAGCTCGATTCAGTTTTGTCCGCAAGGTCCTGATAGGAACTTCATCGTTCCCCAGCTTCGGCCGGGAGTAGACATGTATTCCCGTGATACGGCTTACGGGAACATTTCCGTATTACGGCGTTTCGGAAAATGGATCCCGTCACTTCGTATGGAGGGAAATGATCCTGCCGAGATTCACACCCCAGATGTCCCTGATGGAACGATATTGTTTGTGTTCCCCATGGCGAGCCGTGAGTACCGGATACCGGATGCCCGAATATCTCAGCGGAGTCATCAGGGAAGATTCGTGCATGGAACATCATCTATGATTCATGTAATTCATTCTCCGTGATTCCGTATCACGAAAAATATGTTCCGTTATTCCGTATCACGGGTTTCATTCTCCGTAACGCCGTAATACGGCGTAAGTCCGTAATCCGTAATACGGAAATACATGTCTAGTCGGATGTGGTTCCATGAGTCGCGGATATTCTCATTCAGTTAAATCGGCCGAAGACAGTTCCGTGATACTTATCTTCTTTCATGCTCGAGGGGAGGGGTGGAGGAAATGCTTCAGCCAGTGTCGATTCTTTCGGTCGACGGTTTTCTCGAGTTCCCATCCTTTTTTTGAGCTGCATGCTCTTGCGAGGGTTCGGACCCAATGGGCTGCCTCGGTCAAACTAAAACGTCGCAATGGTTGAAGTTCTCTACAACCATGATTGACGCTCTCTCCCCCGAACCAGCGGTTCAGGCAGCCCACAGCGTCATTATCGCTGTCGACTCTAATCGTTGTCAATTCTTCAGAATTCGGCATCTTTCGGAATATCTGACCATTTCCGTAAAACCTGGTCACAGACCGAATGTGACGACTTTACAGATTTCATCGATTGGGATAAGGTTGCGTTCCTTTCTGGGACGCTCATCTTGGAAGTTAGTGATCGACTGCACTGGGTCTTCTCCACGAACGACCGCGATGAAATCCACGGTGTGGTCTACACCTCAAGTTTGAAGTCGTAAAACAGTGTGGATATCAGTCTGCAACGGCGGAAGAGCGTTGACGGTTGGGCGGTGGAAGTGAATGTCGCAGGTGAACCTTCCCGTGCTAAAAATGCAGGCGACGTAGCGCAATGTTAACTCCCTGTATCGGGCGGGCAACCGTCCGAGTTTCCTCGCTGTGCACCGTGTGGGTGATCATCACGGGCTCTACGACGTCGAGCGACTGCCGGACTGGAACGGCCGGAGCCTGTATTTTATACATCAGAAGATAATTGCGCATGTAGCCTCTTCCTTATCGAAAATTGGGCAGATTCTCTCAGTCCAAGAGCAGACAAGGTCACCACAGTCGAGTTTTTTCCCATATTCCTCGTTGAATCAGGCACGCTTATCTCCATGAATCGCACCATTGTTCAGGGAGGAAACCACATCAACGTAAACCTCAGACGTACCCTTCCGGAAACATGGCCGGTGGCGGGGACGATGGTTGTGACAGCAGAGATTTCCCCGCGGCTACGAAGCTAATTCGATTTTTCGCATACCTATCGAAGTCTAGAGCTGACTCTCGGAGGAACCTGCTCAGATTCACAGCAGGTCCCTGAGTGAACCTCGAAAACAGACTCGGGTGGGATGAAGCTTCGGTACTCCGGCTAAAGTGTTCACGGAACGGACATCGAATCCGGACCTTCAGCCCTCAATGGAGATTTGGAGGGTTCCGGAGATTCGACAGATTGTGCTACGAGAGTCAGCCCGTGAGTGCCCACAGTCCGCACCGTTTGTGTGCAGTGGCGTCCATACCGAGGATCAGCCCTAGCATTGGCATCTCCGGATGCTAGAAGCCCTGATCTATTTCTATCCGATTATCCCGAGACCAGGCAAAGGTCACTTAGACAAGCCTCAGATACATCGGAAAACTTGTCCAGGATGCACGCGAGCGCTGTGCGGCGGGGAAGCCGACGTGCACTGTCTATTTTGTGTCAACAACAAACGTAAGCATATGAATCTATCTGCCAGTTTGAATAAGTTCAGCGTCCCCCTCAGAAACTTCGAGGGTCCCTGAGATTGATCACTGCTGCGAATTAGGGAGCTCCACAAAGTGAAGAGAAGCTCTTCGGAGGGCGTCAGTGAATGGAGAAGGAGACGACGACTCTGGGGCCTCTGAAACCATATCAGCTTATATAGATTCGTGGCGGGATTCCGTGAGGACGGTCGCGCTTGCCTCAAAGCTGTTTCGTCCCGTACTACAACCCTGCCGCATATCTTGACACCGAATGTGTAGCGTTCCCGCCAGCTTTTCTCCAAGCTGCTCCTGGGCGAAAAAGCAAGGAGAGTCTTCCAGGGATGAGCAGCTGATCAGTGCAGTTCATACTATGACATTCAAAACGGAGAACGCAATTCGTCAACTTCGCGGAGGAGTCGGAGCCCACAAGGGGGACGCATAGTGGATTCTGTGGTGGGGGAGGCGGAAAGACCCTCAGGCTATCCATCACGGAGTCGTCCGAGCGCCAATCAACACGGGAAAAACTGAGTGACGACTCCGCTCATACATGGCTCTTGCAGTGCTCTCCGTGTGGCACTGCTCTTGTTGTCGTTGACAGTTGGACAGACAGCGAGATCAGAATGTTCGTCAGGCCGGTTCTCGCCAAATTATTATCACGGGTGAATACAAGCCTTGACAGTTTGCTTTCTTTGGGCGAAAGAGACACTCGGATATATGTTCTCGAAAACCGAGCAACCTTTCTGAGCTCCACAGTCTGACGCCAATGCTCACTCTCGGTCGAAGCGAACTTGATATTTGTATCGATAGGGAAGCTCGAGGGATGATAGCTCCGAGGAGCGTTTATGCTCAGACTGCAGAAACGCGATCGTATCATAAATCAACACTGCTCGTGATCTACGCACATTCAACACCACTACGACCAACCCGTAAATACAAGCAGAAGTTGCATGAGAAAGTTGGAAGGGTTAGTTTCCAAGGATACTCGTGCACGCTATGTTGCGCTTCCCAGGAATACGTGCGTTCGGGAAAGGAACCCCGTGTATCTCTCACGACGAGTTGGTCGACCCAACGATGCTGCTCGAACTCTAGAAACTCCCCCGGCAGTGCCATAGAACGACTACATCGTTTCAATCTGAAGTTGAAGATCAACTCAGTCAACACCCTCGCCACCGTGGCCGTTAGCTTATTCCCTTTTGTGCAAGGATGTAGCCTGGGGAGTGGCGCAGACTACACTCATGGGCTTATTCAAGCAACAGTAAGAAATTAAAACGATGGGGAAGCATGGTGTGCCTTTGGAGGACGATTTCAAACGTTCTCATGGCTCATTCCGTGGAGAAGGGAACGGTGGTCTTACGAGTGATAACGAATGTGATGAGGATCGCTAGAGAGGTGTGAGAATCAGCTCCTATCCCGCGGTCCTGTTCATTTTCCGCGCGCCATGAGATGGCCGTAAGCCTCGCTCGCCATGTCATCCTTCGTCACCGTTCCCGCGATAGTATCTCTCCCGAAATGCGCCGCGACGGGACGTTGAACGAGCGACCTGCGAATGGCTCGAGCCGTGTAGCTGGATGGCTATCACTTCTTAGACTCGTAGATTCTCGACTCTAATGCTAACAAACTTCGCTTTCCGCCCATCCTTCCCTCCCGTCGGAGAGCGAAGCCTCATGTCGACAGACCCGGGTCGTCGAGGTTCCGTGTCCTGTTCCTTTGATTCTCGTGGAGTTTGACTGTTGCCACCTCGGGGACGGGCAATGCCAGAGGACGGACATGAGCAGTCTAGTCGGACGAGATGCGCGCGCTTGGATCGGCTTCTCCAACAAATGTAGATTGTGCGTGCAGAGGACTATGGGAGTCCCGATCTCATATCACCCGAGGCTCTTCTGAATTCCCAGGAAGAGTGCGACTCTCTCATCTATGTTCTGGTATCATCTCAATCGCTATTTCTTTCTTGAGCAGCTCACGAGTTCTCACCACCGATTCGACGCAGTGATGCTTCAGGCCCGAAGCAAACAGGAGTTCACCTTCAAATGCATGCAGCAATAACGCTGACCAAATCCGACAACGTCATCACCAGTAAAGAGAAGTCGAGCCCCTGAAATCTCCTCTCTGCATCGCATGAGGAGTGGGAGAGCGCGAGTATCGGATATTCGAGAGATATGCGTTTGGCGAGGCACTCTGCAGGTGTTGGTAGCGCGTTCCGGTGAACTTTAAAGCGTCGGAAGTCATGCGGATCTAGGAATACCAGCATTTTTTTGTGACAGCGAAGAGTCACGGATACTTTGTGTTTATTTGATTCGAGTCCGACCTCCATGAGATACCGTATCTCAGAAATGCAGCAGCGAACTCGACTCCATGAACGCGCTCCTACAGCAAACGGGGCGAACTTCACAGACGTCTGGGAGAGCAAATATGGGTCCCGGCTCTCCGGCAGCGTAGCAGGGTCGCGGATCGTGGTGAGTGGCCTGGTTGCAATGAAAAAACCGAGCGGAGTGTGGTTATCGACGCGAACGTCTATTGCTGAACTTCGTTCGGGGGATCAACTCAACGGGGCGTGATCCCAACAATGTCAACGAGAGCCTTGTTCTATGAATAGATGCTCTGTAAGATGCCCGTCCGACTCGAGATGTTCGAGAACGAGCAACAGATTCCCCGTTCGGAGCCCGACAACCATTGTTTCGGCCCCGTAGCCTTGACAAACATGAAGATTCTCCGGCCAATTACAGCTTCTTGTATTTTCTGTGCCATAGGGGATTTTCTCAGAGCTCGGAGACCGAACGAAAATTTTTTCGGCTTGATTGCCCGTTGACGTACGACTCGAGCGAGTCAAGTCGGTCGTTACCAACTACGTTTTTCTCATTCGACATACGTCGATATGTATATTCGTTTCTAGAGCTGCTTCGGACTCTGGAAGTCGCTTCTGATAATGATTCTCGGGTCTCGTCTCGCGTAGGCGGAGCGGAACAGGAAACAGAAGGGAATCGACGTCAAGAGCGTCAGATGTCTGATCTGACTCTTCACTGCTACCGACAAAAAGCCCCACGGCTTGAGAATGCTCATAATGAAACAGGCGGTGCAGAGTGAGCTCCACTTCGAGTCCGAAACGGGTTGCTGTCGCGGAAACAGGATATACGGGCAGACACCCTCGACGTGACCACTTTGGTAACAACCTGAGCAAGTCAACGTCTCCAAGCTCTCCCTCGAAGCAGGGGAGCAACGCTAACCACAACTCTTGCTAGAAGCCGCGCATGGTTGTCGTCGAAACCGGGTGGCTCTTTTCATAAGCGGCTTTTTCGTCACATTCAATAGCCCGGAATGTCGCATTCAACGAGTTTCGCGGTCTCTCTTTGATGCAAGAGCCCCTCCTGGTGCCTTCCTTTGTATCTACCGAGCCTGCCCACCACACCAGGCACCTTCAAGTCTGGCGGAGTTGAAGTTCGTGAATTTGCCTGCTTCGCGTCGCTCAACCATGTTCGGGTACACCTACTCCCGTAAACAACGAGGAATCGGAAATAGAAACCGTTGTTGAGTGGAGCCGGTGTGGAGCTCTTGCTCGAAGCAACGGTTTTTGCTTCCTTATTGCAAAGTCATTCTGTTCGCACAAATAGGGATCCTGCCATTCTCACAACAAGGGATATGTGGCATTGCCTCGATAAGGGCATGCGCCTGTCGCCCTCAGAATGCGTTGTCCCCACCAGCTTAAGTGGAACCCCCACCATCGTTCCAGACTTCATGGAAATGCAGTCACATTGCTCATCCGATTCGCAGTCTCAGAGCCACATCCCAACAAGAGTTTTGTGAGCCTGCTGAATTCTGTCCGTATTTCGCAAGCCCTCATGAACAGTGTGTGCCGGAGCTCTACAGTCGAACGTCCCGAACCACGTACAGGGTGACATTTTTCAATTGGGAATTTTCGAGCCCGATCTTGTCTTTGCCATGACTTTGTCAATTCTCGGGATTTTTCCAAAAATCAGAAGGTGGTGGACGGAGGATATCAGGGCGGTCATTTTCATCCGGAATGCATGTGGATATGATGAAAATCGGAGAGCATTCTATCGTCTTAGGACAACTTTCGTCCTTCTCAGATTCTTCGGTGTCGTATTGGAATGAAGTCCAACCGGCGAATCACTGCTGGAAGTATCTCCCTCCTCCGCATGCCAGAACCACGTATTGGTCGGATTCAGGGGCCTCGAATTGGGCATGATGCGTATCCATGGATGGATTGCGAGTGCTGTCTGATCCTGGTCCATTGCATCCCTGCCCTGGTGAGGGCACGAGGAGGACTGCGCGAGTTATCGTACGATCCCGTTTCGAGAGCTTCTATTCCGTTTTGAATGTGGATTCGGATTCCGTGTGCTGTTTCCATACGAAGCCCGGTTTGTCTTGTTTTCGAGCTCTAAGCCCTGTGCGGAATGTGATACACTTAGGTGTATCTGATCCAAGTCTCGTCGTTATGAAGTGTTCCCCACTGAACATGACTCTCAACGTGTCGAGTCTCTCATCTGCCATCACTCTGGTTTCTGTGATATCCCCAGGGAGTGCACTTCAAGCTGAAATATTTTGACGGCCTCCGCGTTCCGAGCTATATCTCGGTCAAACTTGATCCGATCACGACGACTTTCGATGATCGAAACATCTCCAAAAGGCGCATTCGTTCCATTCCCGATTCCGTCGATCAGATCAAAACTTCGATTCCGAAAGCTCTTCAAAGTTTTCCTTAATCCCATCCGTGGTCTATAGAAGAACGGGCCAGGGAATCATCAATTCTCAATCGGATTCGAAAAGAAAAAAAGGAAGATTCCTTCCGGTCCCACCCACGAAACGCTCACTGTAAGGAGGCGCAAATCAGTTGGGACATGGAGGAAGGACAGCGGATGCGAGAAACCCCCAAGTTCAGCCCTCAGAACCCTCTTCTGCGCGGAACCTTCGCTCAATCCCCTCAGAATACACGATTCCATGGAGTATCTCATCGATAACCGATGTATTCGGGGTCCCTTTGATTGCCGAGAGTCTCTGAATCTGAGTAAAACGCCGAGAAGCTCACCCGAACAAGTTCACCAACAACAAGAGCGGGTCGCAGGAACGAGTGCTCATGATCACAGGCACTGAAACCAGCGACCCGAACAGAAGGAAATTCGCTCCGTCAGAAATCACGGTCAAAGTCCGAAACGCATCGGATCAGTGGCGTTTGTCAAATTACAAGGAGCTAGAGAAAGAATGACTTTCGATTGTTGCCGGAGGCGGGCGACGGTTCTCGGGCATCAATCATCAAAATCACCCGAACCGAATCGCGAAGCGACAGACTGATCGATTCATTTCCTCATCGAATGATTCGCAAACGAGCGAGGGACAAGATTCCGCGCGACGAAATCATGTAATGACAAGCGATGCGGCGATGCGATGCGCTCCACCGCCATCAAACGTGGGAGCATGTTTTGAGGTAGATGTTCGTCTGAGGAAGAAATGAGCTTTCTTCATTCAACGTCCAATACGAACTCGTTTCAATCGACCGAAGCGGGAGATATGTTAATATACAATTCACGCGCGGTTGTGGAACTTGTATTCAATGCAACGAGTCCTCGAATTTCAGAATGAAAACTGGTCGTTCCACAGTAAATCGGCAGCGCGTTGAATGTTATCCTGGTAGAATCATGCGCTTCGACAACGACTTGCTCGACGGCCACAACCGGCGAAAAGCTTTCCCGAGGAGAGGATGAAGCTGGCGAATTATACCCGGTATCAGGACTGGACGAAAAAAAGAACCAAGAGATCACTTTCGGAGTCGACGTTCGAGGTATGTTTGCTAGGATGCTCGATCCACTTCCTCAAAGTATGAAAAGCGACTTCCACATGTGAACGTAGCGACACCCTTAAGGCATGCTTCCGGTGGCTACGCGGAGTTTTATTTTGATGCTGACCGCACCGTGGTTCTGGTCCGCTGCGCTTTTGGTAGAGGAGGAAGGAGAACGAGCGCTGTCAACAGTTTTGATCCCGACTTCCATTCATCCTCATCTTATTCCAGGCCAGTCAGAAGACTTTAAACCCTAGAAGACGGGGGATCGTGGGCACTTTCCCTCCGTTTCGGATGAAGTGAAGGGGCCAAAGACACGACACCCGAAAACAGTGACACCGAGAAGCGTCTTGAGCAGACGCTCCCAGTGATATTCCGAGATCTACATTGAATTGGCCTGTTTCCGTCGGAGCATTTTTTCATGCGATGATAATCTCGCTCTCTCGAGAGATGAGGGTCAGTTTATGGCTGGATAAAGACGCGTTACTCGAAAACTTCGATCGATTCGATGCCAGCGCTTCAAGCTTGAAACGGTCCCTCTTTGAATGGGAGAGTGTGCGGTCGGCTAAGACTGAAACATGGCTTCTTGCTTCAGTGCTTCAAAACAAAGATCTCGAATGGCCGAGCTCAAACACTGCAGTGTTTCAAAAACTCTCGACGGAATCCTCCCAACCGTTTTATTATGTAGTCCCATAAATCAACCGTCCTGACAAACTTGTATTACAAGAAGAAAGATCTCTTTTCCCCATGTGCAGAGAGGAGAGACGGGACATTCTGAGACTCTACCTGGCCCGTCTGAGCAGAGGCTATCTGCCGCTGTGAGACAGGACTGTCGCTTCGAGAGGGCCGTCATAAAGCAGTTGGCCTTAAACGCCCACAGAAAGCTGTGTCACGCGATTGTTGATCTCTGCCTAAAACCGACTGAGGCAACGAAAATATTCTCGCGGCCTCATAAAGCATCCGTGAGTGAGGCTGAATGACAGCGTCATTCGCCACTCACTCTCTGAAACAGTGAGAGTCTTCCGACACAAATCTCAGCCAATTCACTATTTTTCGGATACTTTCCCCCCCCCCTCTCAGCTCCAATTACGAGGGCTCTGCGTCACGCCCTAAGCCTACGATGTCTCCTCGATCTCCAAGGTCCCTCGGCGCTGACCATTGGCGGATCATTGATCTGGCTGTCTCAGTACAAGCTTGCACAAGCTCAGAAAGCATCGAATGGAAGGAGCCTGAGCAAGATGGACATCTGCAGTCCAACCGTCAGACCTGAGTGTTATCTTTGATATCCTGCATTCAGGGCAGGACTAATCTGTTCGAGTAAGCAATCTAGGCTCTGCTCAACGACTCTCTGGAACTTTCTCCTGGAGCAGCGAACCCCGCGAAATGGTGTCGAGGTTGGTAAATATTAGACATCTTTTGACATCGAATGTCTTCATCGATGTAGAGATCGATGTTGATCAAAGGTTTCCCCTCGCCCGAAGATGTTTCAGCTCTGAGAAGTATCTGGGGAGAGATCGTCGCCGTATCAGATTTCCCCTGTACGTTAGTTTTTATCACCAGTAAGACCAATGAGGAGGTGGTTTCAGTAACTGTGCGGAACCTTACACTCAGATCGGATTCGAATGAAGAACATCCGAGGCCGTTCATGGGAAGTCTCTGATGGTGACAATCAACACGCGGGTACTTTGTCGAATATTACTTGATGCTTGAAGTCGGAAATCAGGGCATTATGAAGGATACTTGGCATCGTAGCATTTTTGAAATCATGCCAATAGCTGGCTATCGTTATGTTGAGGCTTTCCAAAAGCAGGGAGGAAACATTAATGGAGGAACTCGCTGCCAGGCTCACCAGGGAAAATTGAACGGATGTAATTTTGATTTTGAACGTCGCATGTTCATGGTTGTTGATTCTCGCTTCCGTGAAGTTCAGCGCTCTGGCTCTTCCTCAAAAATACCTCTCCCCGATCGCCTCTTCAAAAGGGATAATTTATTCTTGTCGTTGCCGGCTGAATGCTTCATTTACGATTCATCAGATCGTCACGCCAAAAGTCCTAACTCTATCCGATACGTGTCACTGGCTGAATGGTTGACCGGAATGTTGTCTGATAGATTAGACGCCAGAAGTTAGCCATTTAGAATTTCGGAATGATTTTCTTCATGAACCTCTCCGATATATGCATGATCTTCGCAACTCCGTGAGGAAGACGCTCCACATCGTGAAAACGACGCGTCCTGGCCACTCCGAGCTTCCTGTTAGCACCATCGCCTCTAGCACTGGTGAACACGGGCAGCTCGGCGCTCTGTAGTAACTGATCCCTCTCAGCCGATCAATACTGGAGCTGTGAAGATCTTTCGAGTGCCGGTGCGAATGGACGAAACTCATAGGAGGAGCAACCCGCTCGGCCTCGGAATGGGTCGAGCCGCTTTCCAGATCACACATTTTTTCCCAGAAGAATCGGCTCGCCTCGAGAGCCAGCGCTCCCTCCGGCGCGTCGGAGACTTATGGCCGGCATTCAACCCTGGAGCAGCTTTCCGCGCTCGCCGGGCATGGTGTCAACTCGGGATGAGGCCGCTCGCTCCTCCGCTCGTCTGCTGGCGGTCCATTAGAACGAGTACAGTGTATAGTACGCAAACGAAGGAACGGGCAATCCATCACGTGCAACGCATTTGGAACACCTGAAACGAGCGTTGTCGCTGCCGTTGTTGGTGTTCCTCGCCGCCTTCGACGCTGTTCATCGCGAAGTATCAAGGCTTCGATGGATAAGTTTCTGGCTTGCGTGCTTCTCGGTCGTAGCGATCTTCGCGGCAACTGCCGGTCGGAGGAACGCTGACTGAGCAGTTTGAACAGCGTGCCGCCCAGTAAGCCTTGCCTCCAACAAACCAGCCGGCCAGCCAAGCAGGTTAGCAAGTAAGCAACCACCCACATACGTGACGTCGGTGATGGTTGTAATTGGACAAAGAGAGAACAGGAAGGGATATAGAGGAAGGGTGAGCGGAACGCATCCCGAGACCTCTAGGCCATTCAATGTACCAGCCTGGTTTGCCGGCTGACAAGAGAAAGGGGGAGTGTTGTTGAGACACGATGTTTCATGTGGGCTCTCGGCGACAGGCTGATACTCTCGAGCTTGCAGATCATCGAAAACGGCACCGGTCGCTGCGGAGCCTTGAGACGTTGCGTGAACGCTCAACGAGGAAAACTCATGGCTCTATGTGAAACTCTCGATATCGATTTCCACGCGAATTCGATGGTGACGCAAAAAGCTCGAACAGAGTGCCAGCGAGACTTGGGATATCGATCCGCGCATCGACTTCGAGCTTATTTTGAGCTGGACAAAACAGTAGGCCGGAAACGCGAGCTGATTTCTCAGATCAGTATTTTCAATTCTATTTGCTGTCCGCAAATACCAGCTGCAGTGTTTACAGCACGAAGTAGCGCCAACATCAGCGCCACGGTCGCGCTGATGATGTGCATAAACCATCTGATCCCATCAAATACGAAGCCTGATCTGCGCTAATCCACTCGATCATGAGTCTGCAGCGATGATGTCGCCAGACGAAGTGTACCTTGGGATTTCCGATGGGAGGATATCACTTGTTGATGAGCCAACTGACGAAACAAAGAGAAGCATCCGAAGAGGAGCATGCATTGGCGACACAGCTCTGCGAATCTCGCAGCGGGGATTGGAGGGGAACCCTCGCTGCGAGTTGCCGTGTGCTCAAAATGAGTGAGTGAACTCCTCATCGAAGCGTTTGGCGACGAGTTGTGCGAAGGAGTGCAGCAGGAACTGTGGCGGGACTTGAGCAAGTTGATCCCAAGTCGTCGACTGGAGATCCTATTGATTTGTGCTGATGGGCATTGAAGCAAACGTCATAGGGAGTTGGGAAATGAAACCGTGTTTATTCAACGAATGCGATCGACGCCCCTCTTGGGGCAATGCATTACCAATCTACAAGTGCGATCGAACGTTCCCCTTGAGAACGACGGCCACCATGACGAGGATGAAGATGTGTTCGCTGTGATGCTTCCGTGCCACCGGGCATGCAAGGATTGAGGAACAAGTTTCCGGGAAGAGCTTTCCGACAGCCGATGCCCACACGGGAACTCTGCCGATCGATAAAGCGTCAATCTGCTCCGAATCCGAAGTGCGTTCCGGCTGCCGGCTTGGTCTCCTCCGGTCGTGTAGCTTATATCACCGGCATGGCAGTGTCGTGCAGGTCACTGTGTTTCAGTTTATGGTCGTGTTTCTCTATCAAGCGGCCTCGCTCTCCCGTTGGCCGACGCATCTGCTGGGACCTGTTCAGGTAATTTACGCAGAACTGTAGCACTTGGAAAACACGACCCTGCCTGTCGAGTTGACGGTTGATGGCCCATGCTATCGCTGGGCTCGATTCTGGTCCGTTAGGTCTCAGACCGCCGCAGCCGTTGCAGAAAGGCATAGAATGCGACACGAGCGTACCTCACAGTCCACTCTACGGGTGGAACATGGGGTCATTCCATTCAGGCGTTTGCAGACACAGTAAACTCCCCGAAGCACGTTTCCGGTAAACAGCGGTGGAAAATGGAACATTGAAGATTCCCGCACAGAGTTCCGAAGGGGAGAGATACTGACGTCGCAGAGCAGAGCTGAATTCCTCGTTCGCGCTCAATCCGAAAAGGTACTCCGATGTCAAATCCACGTTTGAACGAAACACTCATCGCGCACAGTGCTCGCTGGAACCACGAGCCGACAGTTATGTTTGAAATCAGCATCGTAGTTGCCGGGTCAAATCAAATAATGAGCGAATGAGCGCTGGGCGGAACTCTCAAATCGGACTCGATCTGAAGGGTCCCCAGGGTGATCTCGGCTCGAAAAGAGGTCAAATCGAGACGATGGCTGACCTCCATAGAGAACCGCGTTTCACTTCTGAATTTCGTTCGCACCGCGCAATCCTGGGATCCACTGTGAGTCGGACGATCCGATCGAATACTCAAGTAAGGTTTTATGACTCTGGCGACGAGCGCCCTCGAGGAGTCACGGCATGAATGTCGACGGTGAGCTGATCCGCCCACTAATCCGAGCAAGCTGTGCGGCAGCAAGCTGTCAGCCAACGTTATTCGTTGAGCATCCAGCTCCCTTTTCGCAGCGCTTCATAACCTATGGCAACTTTTTTGAGTGCGCAGCGTGCGGAACCATAACGTAGAATCACGCGGGTAGTCGGGCTGCCCTGGACGCACGTACCCACTTCGTGGACTTTGTCCGACTGGAGCTCTTCGAACGATCGGAGCTGCGCTGACTGAGCTCCCGTGTTGACGGAGCTTTGGAGCCCCAGGTTGGTCTCATTCGGAAATTCCGCGAAGAGCAAAGCAGCATTTAAACTCCTGATATTCCATCACGAGCCCCGATCGACCTAAATACCTCCACCAACAGGTCGCTGCTGATAGCTCGGAGGATGTTTTTACACCATCGGGAGACTCCGCAGTTTTGTTCCGTTTGCTGACCTCCGAGAGAGCCTGCTCGACCTCACCATAATTCGAGCGGCGACCAGCAGCTGATATCGAATACAACCTTAACAGCATGGATTGGTATTTGTTGCGGCCGGTATTCAGGATGCCCATCACGATCGACCAATCTTGGCAGGCGATCGAGAACGACTTGAAAGGCAGAACGGTGTTTCTTGTGAAGCTTCTCTTCTGTTGTTCTCGAGCCACGCCAGCACCTCCCGTTGTTGGAGAAAAGCATTTGTTGGAAGCCACGTCGTCGGGGCCATACTCGTTTCGTATGCTCGAGGCTTCTATTTTGCCGCTACCGCCTCGGAGCACGACCGCTCACTTAGGGGCTCACCTCAACGTCGAATCGTCTCGACCTGAACCAGATTCTTGCTAACCTTCGAGCTCCACACAGAGTTTCCTGCTGAATTTCCACCGTGGAGTTTTTGATTCCGCAGCCTTGACTCATGGTTTCACGGTTAGTGGGAGGTGCTTTCGTCCGCCTCCGCCCGGAATAGATCTGCGAGAGTCAATATATCCGTGGCCCCTTCGCATGGAATCTGAAGTTGCGAGCTCACATGGATTCTATTTCCACTTGAAGCCCGTGCACTGGATGGAGCACGAACGAATCGAATGAAAAATAAGTTGAACAATAAACCTTCCAGGCCCCGTCAGAGAGAGGTCCTGGTCTCAATGACCGCTCCCTCGTTGAGAGGTGGGTGGCTCATCAGAGCACAAGCTATTTGATCGGATATTGAAGTCGGCTCGAGCGGAACTCGATCGGTCAGAGCATACATCGTGCCTCCTCGGGTGAGAGTTCACGACACTGAGTCACAGACATAACTGCCCTTGCCTTGTGTCGAAAGTCTCGGCGTCCGGGGTGGGTGCCTGCCTTCCTGCCATTCAGCGGTGAGCGCTTCCGCGCCTCGGGCTGTTGTTGTTGAGTTGAAGGATCGTGTCTTCATGTTTCTTCAACCTGTCATTCGGTCGGAAGTAGATGACTCTCCGAACCAGAGCTTCCTGCAATAGGGAAACATCAGTGTCCTCGATTCGGTGTTCGGCTCCGAGAAGATGCGGCAACCTCGTCATAGATTTCGACCGATTTTGCGGTTTGCCCGTCCATTGAGGAGTTTCTGATGATTGCCGGATGGCAGAGAGAATCAGATATCAGGTGATGGCCACGAGATGTCGAGATATTCTAAGAACTTAGTGAAGGCGTTTGCAGAAACCGGGTTCGCGTTGACACCGTTCATTTAATCATGCACGACAGATTCAGTGTCTCGCAACTGTAGCATGAAATCGTGCTCGCCGGGTGCCTCTCACTCAGGACCGTGGAGAGGAAATTCTGCTGTGACAGTTTGAATAAGAACAACTCGGAACGCCGAACCCGGCTTCCTAGTGTGACCCAATATCTGCTTCTTTATTCATGGTCGTTGTTGAACTCGAGTTTTGGACAAACAAGCTGAACGGGAACAGACTGTGATGGGCTGCGGACCCAGTCAACCGAAAAAAATATCCGCTCCGGCCGGATTTTTCATGGAGAACTTGTTCTGGGATAACTGCTGTGCGCTCCAAGGATTCTCGAACTGAAATCCCCAGAGATGGCCTGACCCGAGTAATTCTCGAGTTGCCACTCATTCGTTTCACGCAAAACGGTGGGTCGAAAGCACGTGTTGTACGGCGTCCTCCTCCTCCGTACGGCAAGGGCTGTCAGACGTGAACGCAAAACGACCCTTTCTCAGTCCTTCGCCCATCAAGCAAGGCACCGCGCACCCGCTGGCCTTAGTTGAGCCAGTCAATGGTCCGACGGTAACCGCGGTGAACTCTCTGAACTCGAAACAAATTCCCTTGCTGTGCTCTGTCCTGAGACGTGACTCGTTCTCATAGTGCTTTTCGCGCCAACGTGAGAACAATCCACATCTGGACAATCCGGTGTTGTTGTGAAAGCTGAGGATAAACCACGACTGAGGGCAAGGTGAGAATGCAAACTCCAGGATCACTTGACAGACCGCCGATTTCTACCCGTGAACTAGCTGTGAATTTCCCCGAGGAAAACGATCGGATCGAACCGCCATTCGAGCACGTTCACGGTTGGCGTGCGGAGCGCTTCGATAGTTGCCATACCTCTAATGCGGTTGAGGAGAAGAAATTACCTCTGGATAAGTGTTTGGGCGGTATTACGCGGTAGTCCGATTCGCAAACGATTCTCGAGGCGCCAGAAAGGCTGGTACTTCTCCAATGTCCCCGAGATGGCCGCATGCCGTTGTTTGATTCTGGTTACCGATTTTTTCGACTGCGATTTGACCGGAAAGCGGCTGTACATCACAATTTCGGACTGTTTTCCCATGGCAACCAGTGTGCACGCCGACTGTTCTCTGGGGATTTTCCTCAATTAGCCTCTCCGAGAAGTCGATCCGTTTGTCGAAGAACGACGCCGTCCCTGAGCAGAACGAACGAGACTTGTCGCTCCACCAAGAAACAAATAGGCACCTTGTGCTACAAATTCGAAAGAGTGACCAACGCGTCCCCGATGGGAGCGACAATGTTTGGCTAAGGAGCTCAGACAGCAGGGGCAGCGGTTTGGAAGCAATCGCAAGGAAAGTGAAAGCTTGTTGACTAACAGCTCGAGAATAGGCTTCGAAATTTCATACGCGCGCTCTTGGAATGAAACTTCAAATGAACTCAATTAGAAACGTGGACCCTGGCAGGCCATGCCGGTCGGGGCTGCTTCCCGAATGTACTCAGGCGTTCGCACCACCTGCGTCGCTTTAATGACGCAGCGAGTATCGTGTGCAAATGTTCCATACTATGGCTTTCTGTTTCTCTTTTGAAAGCAGCAGAACAACCGATAGTTCGGCGCTCGAAGTGTTCGTGCAAGCAGAGCATCCACGAGCTCGAGCGGTTGATTTTCTCTCTAAGAAGTTTCGCTCGAAAGAAATGACTCTGACGGTATTCGCCGAATCATTCATGGAATGTTGACTAGGAGCTTCGCAGTAAAATGACCCAGTAGGTGCACCAGACGATTCGTGTCCACAGATTTCCATCTGCGTAAGTTGATGTTTATAATCTGACATCAAGTATTCCCAAGTCTGTGACGAGGGCCGCCTCCGAACCGCTGAAAAGGGTAAAAATCAATCAATTACCTATTAGGGAGATTGGACGCCCTTAACGATGCGTGTTCAGCGGGCAACTGCTCGTGTGGTGCAGGCGGGGCCCCGCAATAGACGGGAGCCGCGAGTAATCTCGCTCGAATCTCCAGAACGCTGCGGGAAGATCCCGCGAAGGCTTGGTCGGAGGAACTTGTAGGAGCGCAGGTGATCCGATTTCGAAAATGGAAAACTGACGGCGGTGTGGAAGAGCTCATTTGAATAGCAGCGTGGATCGTTGAATGCGACCTCGAAAGCCGGACGTCGCTTTCCGGCAATAAGCTAGCCGGTTTGGAGCTGATACGAAGAGCACGGTTGGCCGGAACTCCGAGGAAGGTATTTCGAGTCCCTGACAGCTGACCCGGTGGAAACTTTTGTGGCATCCTGATTCCGGAAACAGCCTTTAACCGTTCAGTTGGATGGGCCAGAGCTCGGAGCCGGATTTCCGAAAGACGATGTGGAATCGAATCGAGCAAGGTTACAGTCGGGAAGAGTCTTATTGTGACTGCGGAATCGCAGGGAGCAACCGTGAGGGGATATCGCGGTGGACAGTTTATCACCGAGGGAAGCATCAAGCGGGATAGAATTGAGCGGGATCCCTTCTGCATAGAGCCGCGAAGTAGGAGAGCTAGTCACTCGGCTTGTTCCCGCCTAGCTGCGTGCACGCCACAGAATAGCCCATTGCTTTTTTCGTCAGCGGCTCCATAAAGCAGGTAAAGCCCTGTCACCGGACGAGGATGCGTACAGTTTGTTTGTGTTACCACAACATGGAGTGACGAAATCACTGAGGCCACGGAGCTTTTGGGCACGGAAAGGCAATCTGAGAAATAGAATCTAGCGTATTATCACGCCCCATGCTGCAACGTAGGTTTGATCAGAAACGTTGTCCGGTATCATGACTCGCTCGACGACAAAAATTGATGCTCATTGGTTGTGTGGCTCTCCTGCTTGATTTTCAATGGACATCGCAATGGAAGTCTCATTGACAGTGCGACAAAAACGAGTCCGAGTTTGACAATAAGCCGTGCAAGTACCATTGGCAGTCAACCGCGTAATGTATGGATCGCGTTTTCGCGTAACCACTTGAAACCTCTCTCAGAAATATTGTTTCTCCCTGGAAGCAACAAAAGAGACATGATGGAGAGCCTTTCGAACAAGGCCTGCATTTCATCCACAAGAGCGGCCACATCAGAACATTCATAATCAAGCTAATTGCTCCACCACGGCGTATATTCTGCTCGGTTCCCTCAGTGGTGAAGTCCGAGCGACGCGAATAAATTATGCCCTTTATTTGGAGCGCGTAGACGAAACTGAGACGATCACTTAGGAGTATTTTGGATAGAGCTCTTCGATTCAATTGTAACTGTTCCGAAATTGTGTCTGGAAGGCTCTTGAACTACGCGACGTTCATAACAAGTCGTTCACCGTTCCTACACATCTCAACGGCCGAACGTTAATGTGAATCGAGTTGACGACGGAGAGAAGAGCAGCAACACAGTTTGCCTCGAATCGCCCTAACAGACCAGACTCAACGCCCCGTCCACGGAACACTGAAACCACGGCTCCCTCGGGAACGGAGCAATTAAATACACTCTGGTGTTGAGAGGGAGGGCGTCCCGGCGGCGCTTTCTCGTTTGTTCCGTGTTGTTCGGACGTTTTGAGCTCAAAGGGAGATGGATTTGGGATTTTTGAGTATCAAACCCCGCCAGAGAACATCTCACAATCAGATTAAAAAGTTTCTTCGCGGGGAACCGAGGAGAAAGAACTGTTTGCGCTCGCTGTCAGGGCTGAGGAAGATGACAACTCCAAATTTTCGTCAACTGGGTCGTTGATCGCAGTGTTTGTCAGGTGACAACAGAGACCGGAACCGACAAGAGTGCTCTTATCAGCATAATCGAACGATGTTTTATGTAATGGATCGGATGATGCGGAAGGGTCGAAACATTCGTTTATCCTGGAAACCGCGGTGAAGATCCGATATCGAAGTCCGAACCTGATAATGCCCGGCGTACAGTCCTGTGCGTACACAAAAAAAAGCAGCTGCCCAGCGTTATTTTCTACTTGGACGCCACAGGGGCCGGCTGGGTCGGGTGACTGCAATTTCACGGAAAAATTTGCGGAGAAACGACGGACTGACAGGAAGAGAAGCAATGGTTGGTAGTTCCATGAATAGCATGCTTCGAGGTTAGTGAAGCAGTTTCTCTCGACAATAGCGGCGGGTTCTCGTCAACAGGCAATCGAAGTCGCTCGATGATCGTTGACGATTTCGCGGGCGTCATGGTTATATTATCGGAGCTCGCGGCTGTTACCCGCGTAACTTCTATCATGCTCTGTTAGCAGGTTTCTCGTAATGATCGAGCTCATCGACACCTCTTTCTCAACTTGCGAGCCCTCATCCATGATGCTCCCCTGAGTCTGATCAGACCAGTCAGCAAGGTGCTCAGGTGTCACTTCACAGAAGTTGGGATCGACGAAGAGATCGAACGAGACGATGTTCTGCGTAGCCCAGAAGCAGCGCTATCGTTATCAGAAGCTGTTGCTCTCGGCTGTGCAGTGGTACTTGTTGTCCAACTCTAGTGAAGCGTTGCAAATCGGAAGATGTCTCCAGCGCGTGTCAAGCTGAAGCCTTTCCGTCTAGG